>OX621252.1:28723933-31223933 GCA_951640165.1 Pseudoips prasinana
TATTCTCCAAATATAATTTAGTACCATATTTAATTACAGTGGTAGTGACTTAAAACATTTAAATGGATTTCCGTAATATTTTATTATAGCAATGAAATTATATAGGAATACAATATTGAGTCGAAAATTGGGGAGGGCTTATGAGAGCCCACCAATGTGCGTGTCCCTACCATCTAGGACACGGCGCAAAAGGTTGGCACCGGAGCAGCATACCTACCCGCGTTCGCGGGGCTCCCGTATTTGGCGCCAGAAGAAATTTATCTGGTGTCAGTCCGACATACCCACCCGTAAACAGTGTTTGCGGGTGGCATACGTAGGCATTCCTCCTGCCATTACAAAAAAAAAAGATATACAATATTATGAAACTACATTGAAATATTTTAGCAACTTCCAATATTTTACAGAATAAATAACTAACAAACAGTTTGACAGCAAAATTACATTGAATTTAATAATAATTATATTACATCATCAATATAATAAGGAAATTCAATCAAAGTTACACCCCGCAACTATCACGAAGATATAATATTCTCGCTAACTAAATTACATCCCAATATCGATACAACCCTTAGTTAACCTTCGCCAACCCTAATTAGATACCAGAAACTACATATAACACAAAGTCGTTAATGAAATAATGGATACAAGTCGTGCCGTCACGCTACGAAGTGTCACACCGGGATGAAAACAACTTGTGAGCGTGACGATATCCTTGAAACACGACGTGACTTAAGACATAAGAGATTATCGGCGACTAGTTTCAAGATAATTCTAATATTTTTTGTATCGTATGGGCAGTGGTAACCCTAGTGTCAGAGTTGTTGAACCCGCCCAGTAGGACTCTGATATGTCTTAAAGACTATTATGACAACAACCGGAACCGATGGCTTAGCGTGCCCACCAAAGCACGGAGACGCTCGGAAAATTGTCACACCGTGACGAAAACAACTTGTGAGCGTGACGATATCCTTGAAACACAACGTATAATGAATACACGTGACTTAAGACATAAGAGTTATCAGCGACTAGTTTAAAGATAATTGTATTTTTCATATTATATGGGCAGTAGTAACCCTATTATCAGAGTTGTAGAACTTGGCCAGTATACCACTCACATGTCTTAAATACTGTTATGACAATAATATCTAGGGACAATGTCACACAGATCAGCCTAGCCCCAAACTAAGCAAAGCTTGTACTATGGGTACCAGGCGACGATATACATACTTATATAGATAGATATATACTTAAATACATAGAAAACATCCATGACTCAGAAACAAATATTCGTTGCTCATCACACAAATATTTGCACTTACCGGGATTCAATCCCACGACCATCAGCTAATAACCGAAACCGATTGCTTAACGTGTCCACCAAAGCACGGAGACGCTCGGAAAATTGTCACACCGTGACGAAAACAACTTGTGAGCGTGACGATATCCTTGAAACACAACTATAATGACTACACGTGACTTAAGACATAAGAGATTAACAGCGACTAGTTTAAATATTATTGTATTAATTTATTTACGTTTTGTTATGTGGTAACCCTAGTGTCAGGGTTGTTGTAGCCGCCCAATTATAGGCCTCTGACACGTCTTAAAGACCGTTATTTTTTTTATCTGGACTGGTCCCTCCCTCTTACCCACCACTGCAACTCCTGTAAGCGAGGATCAACAGTGGCACACAATGAAATGACACTGAGCGGTGAAAGACTGTTATGATAAGAACCGGAACCGATGGCTTAGATGCCCACCAAAGCACGGATCCGCTCGGAATTATTTTTGAAACCAATTCGTAATACTCGACATGAAATAGACTAGCCTAGTGTGGAAGGTTTTAGGGAATACAATAGGCTTCCATATTTACATAATATTAATAATAAACTTAAGTTACTTTTAAGATTTCTTTGAATTTGCCTATTTTTTATAATACAAAAACTATTTTTGGTATCCGAATTTGGGATTTCTAGCTAACTTCTCATTAAAATTTACCTTCATTTCTAATTTTATTCATGAAAAATACAACCCCCACACAGTCTAATGAATCCCTATGTCGCAAAACACTTTGCAAACACACACATAGCACACCCACACTAAGAAGAAATACTTATGGGTCACACAAACAATTCTCTTTTACGGGAATCAAACACCGGGATCCAACATATGGAAGCGACTATCTTAACCACTGCGCTACATGTTCAGTCGTATTGGTGATGTAGTTAAAGCGTCATAGACGGTCACCGTAGCCTAGTTGGTAGTGCTCCTGCCTACGAAGCTGGTGGTCCTGGGTTCGAATCCCGGTAAGTGCAAATATTTGTGTGATGAGCACGAATATTTGTTTCTGAGTCATGGATGTTTTCTATGTAAATAAGTATTTATCTATCTATATAAGTATGTATATCGTCGTCTGGTACCCATAGTACAAGCTTTGCTTAGTTTGGGGCTAGGATGATCTGTGTGACATTGACCCTAGATATTATTATGTTATTATAGATATGATATACAAAGACATAACGACTTTCGGTATACTACAACTTAATCAACAGCAAGGCATTATAACACCCATCAAAACTCTATGAAATCAGCTCCATAATATTATAATAGGTGCTCGTAAACACATAAACCGTGACAATTATATTGCCCGACACTTATACATTATCTTCGCAGTTTCATGAAGATGCGGCGCGGGTTTTAATTATCAATTAAATGGTATTTTAAACATAAACATCGTCTTTTCATTATCAACTTTTAGCTGTAAGTCATTTTCGTTTTATAGGCGTCATTAATGCTTACTGAAAAGTTGGGGGGAGTGATGACAAACGTGGTTGTTTTGTTTTAGTGCTTAATATTAATGGCTGATGTTGACTTGGCATGCCCAAACGGAGATGCTGTGATGACCTGAACTCGTTTTGTTACGACTGGCCTGCAATTACAAAAGACAGGGAGAGGCCTTTTTTCAGCAGTGGGACAGAGGTATTAGCTAGTATAGAAAAAACCGGCCAAGTGCGAGTCGGACTCGCACATGAAGGGTTCCGTAGCAGCAAGTATTTCAGTTGATTAAATGAAAGCAAATTGCGGTTTATAACGTATTAAAAAAACTACTTGCTAGATCTCTTTCAAACCAAATTTCGTTGTTAGTTTCTATGGTAATGTTCATCATATATTTTTTTTAGTTTTATCATTCTCTTATTTTAGAAGTTACAGGGGGGGGGGGGGGGGCACTCATTTTACCACTTTGGAAGTGTCTCTCGCGCGCGGTATTCAGTTTAGCCAAAAATGATATTACAAACCTCAATATGATTTTTGAAGACCTATTTATAAACACACCACATGTATGGGTACGATCAAAAAAAATATTGAGTTTCAGTTCTATGTATGGCGACCCCCCAAAATTATTGTTCTTTTTCTATTTTTGTGTAAAAATCTTAATGCGGTTTACAGAATACACCTACTTACCAAGTTTCAGCAGCACAGCTCTTATAGTTTCGGAAAAAGTGGCTGTGACATACGGACGGATAGACAGATAGACAGACAGACATGACGAATCTATAAGGGTTCCGTTTTTTGCCATTTGGCTACGGAACCCAAAAAAAATAGTAGCAGTGTTTATGAAGGACAGAGTATTAGAGTAGTAGTCCGGAAGTCGTCACAACTGATTTTCTACCATAAAACGGGAAGCAGCGTCTTTCTGAGTACTATGACCACCAGCGATTGCCGACTCATCTGCTAAGCTTGGAGATTATGGCATCTTTCTTTAAATGTTAGACACAATTGCATTGATGTGATCTTTAATCCAAATGAACAATTTCAGAAGTGGAAATCATGAAAATCAGTTAGTTGACATGGTGAGTAATGAGTTCTTTCACTGTCTATGTTAAAACCGGCCACGTGCGAGTCGGACTCGCGCTCGGTTCCGTGCCATTATCTATAAAAACGAGAAAAAAAATCACGTTGTATGGGAGTCCCCTTAAATATTTATTTTATTTTGTAGTATTTGTTGTTATAGCGCCAACAGAAATACATCATTTGTGAAAATTTCAACCGTCTAACTATCACGGTTCATGAGATACAGCCTGGTGACAGACGGACAGGTAGACAGACAGCGAAGTCTTAGATATAGGGTCCCGTTTTACCCTTTGGATACGAAACCCTAAAAAGTGTCTAAACCTTGCAAAATTCCGATAATATCTATTGTATGTCATAAGCGGTAACAGATTTCTATCAACAAGAAGCGGGTGGCAATTCTATCAACAAGAGGCCTCAATGGCTCTGCAAGTTTGGATGATGTGATGATAGGACGTCGGGTCTCATTTAATTTCATAATGAAGTCTCTATCCTTCTTCTATTCTATTCTTCTTCTATTCTACCTGGCGCCATGTTTCCTACAGATCCTCTTGTCAAGAATGGCATACGATCATGCAGTTTACAAGAAAGTTTTTGCCAACCACTCAGTGGAATCAATTAACTGTGGAGGTATTTCTGATCCGGTATGAAATGGCAATCTTGTCTTGAGTGTATCTGCTTGCTTGTTTCATCATCATCATCATCATTATATCAGCCGAAAGACGTCCACTGTTGGACAAAGGCCTCCCTCAAAGATCTCCACAATTGCCGGTCTTGCGCTATCCGCATCCAGCGTTTTCCAGCGACCCGCACAAGATCATCGGTCCATCTTGTAGGGGGCCTGCCCACGCTGCGTCTTCCGGTTCGTGGTCGCCACTCGAGAACCTTTCTGCCCTTGCTTGTTTGCCCTGTTATAAATATGTCGTATCTGATAGATACCTGCAATACGAATGTTGCATTTCGCGTATACTTGCCACTTAGAAAAATTATATACATTATCTATATGGGCAATAGAATATGATCCAATCAGAAATGTCGAAATCCACAGGCGAACCAAAGTCACCGACATAGCCCGAAGAATTGCAAAACTGAAGTGGCAGTGGGCGGGGCACATAGCTCGTAGAACCGATGGCCGTTGGGGGTAGAAAGATTCTTGAGTGGCGACCACGAACCGGAAGACGCAGCGTGGGCAGGCCCCCTAAAAGATGGACCGATGATCTTGTGCGGGTCGCTGGAAACTGCTGGATGCGAATAGCGCAAGACCGGCAATTGTGGCGATCTTTGGGGGAGGCATTTGTCCAGCAGTGGACGTCTTTCGGCTGATATGATGAATAGAATATGGCCACTCCATCTCATCCCGTGGGGGGTTTGATGACATCCCGAGGGAATTTCTACCAGAGCACGGGCAGAAGCGTCTCTTGTACTACGCACATCATACTGCGATCGCCAACCCGTCTGCCAAATTACAGACACAACTCCATTGTGATTAAATTTTGGAAACCTTTGTCCAGCTGTGGACATCATTAGGCTGAAATGATGATAATGATGATGATGATGACGATGATGATAGAATGAGTAATTTCTGGTTTACAGTAAAGAATTTATTGTATGTTTTATTTGTATAAAGATAAATTACATTTTAAACCGCCACAGCCTATGATTCGCGTCTCGTACAAGATAATACGAGAAAACACGTCGACAATGAATAACTCTTAGAAACAGATAGCATTCAATAAACATACCATTTCTCTTTACCTTCACACACAAATTAGACAGGTGAGGTGTCTAATAAAATTGGTAATGTCAGCCCTAGTTTACATTTGCGCGAAAATTCTCGAAATGTGTTCGCTGAGAGAGTAATCTCGAGTTAAATATGCTATAGCGGTTTAGAACTTACAGTTGTATACTGATAATTTCCTGTGTATACAATGTTGTGAAATGCGGTAATGCAGTAATTGAAACCTAAAATAATTATCGACATTTTACGTGAATAGGTTGAATGCTGATTGCACATTTGGCGCAGCGGCTAATATAGTCGCCTCACCGCTTCGTTTCGCGGGTTCGAGTCCCGCACGACAACTATTTGTGTTACCCATAAATAGTTGTTCTGAGTATGGATGTAATTTGTGTCCATCTATTATTTGTTAATAAAGGACCCCGCGACACAGGGATTATAACCGTGGAACATAAGATTTAAACCTAAGGATTAGAATCCCTAGTGCGGACGTTACCTTTAAAAAATATGTTAAATACAGTTTTCTTTTTCAACTTAAATGTGCAACATTAATTAAGAAGAAAACAGAAAAGTTTTATAATAGTCTGTTTACTCACACATTTAAATCTTGCAGTATAATAAAGCGTATTATATTAAACATTAATAATAATAATTCCGTTATACTGGCAGAATACTAAAAGCACTGACACGCTGTATGGCATTGCTTCATCATCATCATAATCATATCAGCTGAAAGACGCCTACTGCTAGACAAAGGTCTCCCCAAAGAATTCCGTTATACTTGCACAATACTAAAAGCACTGACACGCTGTATGGCATTGCTTCATCATCATCATAATCATATCAGCTGAAAGACGCCTACTGCTAGACAAAGGTCTCCCCAAGAATTCCGTTATACGTTCACAATACTAAAAGCATTGACACGCTGTATGTCATTGCTTCATCATCATCATAATCATATCAGCTGAAAGACGCCTACTGCTAGACAAAGGTCTCCCCAAAGAATTCCGTTATACTTGCACAATACTAAAAGCATTGACACACTGTATGGCATTGCTTCATCATCATCATAATCATATCAGCTGAAAGACGCCTACTGCTAAACAAAGGTCTCTCCAAAGAATTCCGTTATACTTGCACAATACTAAAAGCATTGACACGCTGTATGGCATTGCTTCATCATCATCATAATCATATCAGCTGAAAGACGCCTACTGCTAGACAAAGCTCTCCCCAAAGAATTCCGTTATACTTGCACAATACTAAAAGCATTGACACGCTGTATGGCATAGCTTTATCATCATCATAATCATATCAGCTGAAAGACGCCTACTGCTAGACAAAGGTCTTCCCAAAGAATTCCGTTATACTTGCACAATACTAAAAGCATTGACACGCTGTATGGCATTGCTTCATCATCATCATAATCATACCAACTGAAAGACGCCTACTGCTAGACACTTCAATTACTCCATAACTATACTGATATAAGACTGGCATTCGATAAATTTATTCCTATCTACACATACTAAGTTAACTTGACTAGACCCTAGTAATGAACTCTGATTAGGTGTCATATAGATAAAGCTAAAGGTGCCCCACTACACTACAGTTTGTAACTAAATGTTTAAGTGTTGCTTTATCATAAATCTATTATAAAGTTAATTGCCCATCTGTCTTGTATATACTTACTTATATTATTTCTACCTATAGATCTCTGTAGTTTATTTTTCATATCTCACTCCTTTGACTTCAAATACATCTTAACCTCCTATTTCTGTCTAGTTTACTGTTCACCCTCTCTTTGTTTTTAGCCCATCCTCATTCACCTCACATCATGCAGACCCGAAGCATGGCTGCAACTCAAGTAGCTGAACATAAGTTGAAATCAGCTCTCAAGGACTTACAGACATACCAAGATCAGTGTCATAAACTTGAACAGGAGCGTGAGGAGAATGAGGTAGAGATAATAAGGGTCATTGATAGTAACACATCACTGAAAAGAGAACTTGTGAAACTCAACCACCAACTAGAGTCTACTATTGAAGAGCGAGACAGACTGCATGCGGAGACAGAGTCTTTTGATAAGTGTAGAGTGTTATATGAAGAAGCACTGTTCAAAATTAGAGATCTTGAATTAGAATTAATTAATTGTAATGAGAAGTTGTCAAATTATGTAAAAAGCACAACTTGTCCAGTAGCTTCCATTAATCAGAGCTTGTATGACGAGTTGGCCAGTTGTAGTCCGGTGGATCTCCCTATTAATACAACGGTGACCATTGATTTGACTGGCAATGACTGTGTAGACTGCCAGCCAAGCGTCAATTCCATAAGTAGTGACAAGCTAAAACAATACATACTTGAACTAAGTAAAGAACGTAGGGCATTATTAAACAAATTAAAAAATTATGAAATTAAATTAGAGGATAGCAAACTAATTTATGAAAAAGATACTCAGTATTTGCTTTCTGAGATAAAAACTCTTGAGAAGTCCCTAGCAATCTCATATCACAGTTTCCAGTCATACAAAAATGAAATGCAATTGCTGGCTGGAAAGTGTAATCCTGAAAGCAATAGGACATTGGAACCGGTTAACACCAGTAGTGCAGTAGTGGAGTCATACACACAGCTGGGATCAGAGTCACCAGTATCTCCACAAAATGACAATACTAAACATAGCTCCATACTGTATTCCGATGAAATGGGTAAGGGCCTTGGTACCTTGCTTTGTAATAAGCTGAGTTGTTCCTTTGTCAACTATTGTATGCCGGGATTACATTATAAAGATATAATAGATAAATTAATTCAGAATAAACACAGTGCCAAATCATGTATAACTCTAATGGTAGGAAATTGTAAGAACTTAAAGAAAAAAGACATTACAGATAGTTTCACTAAGATGTTAGAATTAGACTGTAATAAGATAATATTGTGTGCCTTCCCCTATGTGTCCAATGTGCCTGATAGTACAAATAATTATATCCACAAGCTAAATATGCACCTACAGTTTTTGGTTAGCCATTATAGTAATAAATTTATATTTTTGGACACAAATAGTTTTATAGATTCTTGTAAGGTAACCATGAGTACAGTTACTGTCTCAAGAAATTTTTTGAACATACTTGCAACTTTAGTAGCGGCACATATTAACTCAGTCATAAGTAGTATGACGAAGTCACTTTTTATACCATCTTTTAGTAATGTTATTAAAATCAATTTAGTTAGTAGTTTAAACATGTAAGCATGATAATAGAGAAGTGTGATAACTTCCTAATTCTATCACATCAAAATATAAACCGCTTCTCTATCAAAATTCTAGACATAGAACTTATTAATGAAAAATATGAAATAGATATTCTTTGTTCAATTGTTTTATATAAATGTGTTACGTGAACTATCTGTAAATGATTGCTATCATATACTTAATTTAAAATTATTGACTCTGTCTCAAAATGAATAATGTTATTGTTTCCAAATTTTTACTTTTGTATACCTAAATATAATCTAAAATAATAAGCATTCAGACAACCGATCGAGCATATATTGTGTTTGCTTACTAAATAATTACTCTAATTGGACCAAATCCCGTGTTCATGCCCGCTTGAGTATGTTTCGCCGGACCGTCTCAACTGGGTCGTGTTGAAACCGGTAGTAGATGAACCCACTGAGTTTGTTTCGCTGGGTCTTCTCAGTTGGGGCGCATTGGATCCGGTGGTAGCATTAAAGCGCGACCGTCGTTATTAACACAAGGTCATCATAATAATAATACCTTTAATATAGATAGAACCATTGACAATATGTAGTAAAAATTGTAGACTTAAACTAGATAATTAAACATAATCTCTTGACAATAACTTGATACGAGCTAGCTAAATATCATTGCTGTAATAAAATAAATTTTATAAATGTTTTCATACAATATGTACCTAAATATCTATGTTACTAGAAATAATATCTAATGTATACAACTATATTACTACAAACATGTTCTGACTATTTACAAGCGCTTTTTTAAAGTCTACGTGAATAAAAACCTTTTTTATTTATTTATTTATTTATACTAAAAGCACTGACACGCTGTATGGCATTGCTTCATCATCATCATAATCATATCAGCTGATAGACGCCTACTGCTAGACAAAGGTCTCCCCAAAGAATTCCGTTATACTTGCACAATACTAAAAGCATTGACACGCTGTATGGCATTGCTTCATCATCATCATAATCATACCAACTGAAAGACGCCTACTGCTAGACAAAGGTCTCCCCAAAGAATTCCGTTATACTTGCACAATACTAAAAGCATTGACACGCTGTATGGCATTGCTTCATCATCATCATAATCATATCAGCTGAAAGACGCCTACTGCCAGACAAAGGTCTCCCCAAAGAAATCCGTTATACTAGCAGAATACTAAAAGCATTGACACGCTGTATGTCATTGCTTCATCATCATCATAATCATATCAGCTGAAAGACGCTTACTGCTAGACAAAGCTCTCCCCAAAGAATTCCGTTGTACTAGCAGAATATTAAAAGCATTGACATGCTGTATGGCATTCCTTCATCATCATCATAATCATATCAGCTGAAACACGCCTACTGCTAGACAAAGGTCTCCCCAAATAATTCCGTTATACTAGCAGAATACTAAAACCATTGACACGCTGTATGGCATTCTTCTTCTTCTTAGCGAGTCGATGGCAATCTAAACTGTGTCCGCCCAGAACTTGGCCACGAGAATCGCATTATGAGTAGCCTCCATCAGATCTTTAAGCGTGCAGTTGTAAGGGCACGCGCTACATGATAGTAGATGTCCCATTGTCTGTGGGACTACACCACATTTGCATTGAAGGCGATCATTAATGTAACCCCACCTGAGCAAGTTGTCCCTGCTGCGACCAACCTGGGTTCGAAGCCTATTTAATGATTTCCAGGCTAGCCAAGGCAGTTTCCATCCAGGGGCGAGACTTTCAGATGGTGGAACAAATGGTACAGGCAGTTTGGTACACTCTCGCCACAGCTGGCATCTAGCCTGTGAGAGTTCTCCGCTCAGTGGAAGGACGCACTTCACGAAGCTGTGTCGACTTTTAAGCCTTTGTGACACAGGACTGTGATCATGCAATGGGTGCCGTGCGTCACTGTCCATTTTTAATCTCTCGCTGGAGCTTGCCGCCGCTCTACGCACCGCCGGAGGAGCTATGCCTGCCAGTGGATACAGCAATTGAACTGGTGTTGGTTTAAGACAACCAGTGATGGTTCGACAGGTTTCGTTTAAAGCTATATCCACTAGCTTTGCATGGGCTGAGCGACTCCACACCGGGCATGCGTATTCAGCTGCAGAGAATGAGAGCGCTAATCCGGTAGTACGTACAACGTCGGGCGAGGCTCCCCATTTGGTTGCAACTAGACGTTGTAGGAGATTGTTACGAGAGTGTACCTTCTGCTTGATATTTTCGCAGTTTTTTCTGAAGTTTAGAGACCTATCCAGAGAAACCCCAAGGTATTTAGGGAACTTACTATGTGCAATGGGCGTTCCGTTCCATACTATATTCAGTGTGCGGCTTGCCTCTCTATTGCGCAGATGAAAAACGCAAGATTGGGTTTTGCTCGGGTTAGGTTTTAGTGAATTTTTGACATAGTACTCAGCCAAGTTTTCAAGAGCATTTGAGAGGTCAACCTCCACTTTCTCAAACGTGGCGGCTTGTGAGGTGAGAGCGAGGTCATCAGCATATAAAAAATGGGACGTGTTTGTATTCAGCGGTTGGTCGTTGGTGTATATGTTAAATAAAAGAGGGGCCAAGACACTACCCTGAGGAAGGCCGTTTTTGTGTGTTCTCCAACGACTTTTATCAAGTAGGAGATGGACTTGGAAACTGCGATTATGTAGCAGTTCAAGCAGTACCTTCACAAAGTTGTGGTCCTTGGTGATCGTCTCCACTTTCCACATCAGCCGCTTTAGGTTAACTGTGTCATAGGCAGCTGATAAGTCAACAAATACAGCACCTGTAACTTTTCTGTCCTCAAAACCGTCCTCGATGTGTTGTACAAGTTTTAGGGACTGGTTGCCGCAAGACTTAACTGGTCTAAAGCCGGCCTGCTCTGGTATTAACTTAGGGTCTATAGCGATTGTAAGACGGTTAAGTAATAGCCTCTCAAAAAGCTTATAAGTATGACACAGTAGAGATATCGGCCGAAAGCTTTTCGGATCGTCTGTTGATTTTCCTGGCTTTGGAATTGCTATTACCTTCGATTTTCTCCAGAGTCGTGGAACTGAAGCTGACTTTAGGCAATAATTATATAGTTGCAGCAGCCATGACACGCCGATTGGGCCAAGATTCTTTATTTGTTCGACTGAGATATTGTCCATGCCGGAGGCCTTCCCACACTTTAAGCCTTTAATAGCTGTTACGATATCTGCAAGCTCAAATGGTTTACTAATATCGTCACAACTACCGTCAGATCTTTTCGTTTTAGGTACTTTTCCGGGCCGATGTGTTGGTTTGCCATTTAGGATGAGCTGGTGAGCTATCATGTTCGCAGTGACTTGGCTAGGAGATAAGGGTTTAGGGGGCTCGCCAGTTAACCTTCTGATTGTACTCCACGCTTTTTTACTGTTATGTGTCATATCTATATTGGTTACTGTGTTTATCCATCTTGTCCGTCGGGATTCACTTATTTGTGATAATAGTGTTTCGCCAGCAAGTACGGTCTCGGCCGAGAATGGGTCAGTATAAAAAAGTGATTGATATGATTTAAGCAGCTTAGCCGAATCAGTCGATAGTCCCGGTACGTAGGAAGTTCTGCAACCCCTTGGTATGTGCCGTCGAGATATAGTAGTTACGATCTCGACAAACTTATCGTAGTTCTGCGGTATTGGCAAGATGTTTACTATGGCGTCATCAACAGATTGCTTGAACGACTCCCAGTTAGCTTTAGAGTAGTTAAATCGGCGTTTAAAGGGGACAGTCATAGGTTTAATTACCGGTTCAATGCTGCACATTATAGGTCTGTGTTGAGTGCGGGGTATAGGGGAGCATATGTTTTTTACACACTGAGCACTAATGCAAGAACTGACAAATACTAGGTCCGGGTTATACCCACGCTTCCATCGAGAGCTATTGAAGGAAGCTGGCTGTTTGGAGTTGTGAAGCAGGGTTAAGTCATTTGTCTCAGCCCAGTCCTCAACTGCTTGCCCACTTGCATCTGTGTCGTTGTAACCCCAACTAGCGCTGCGGCTATTAAAATCTCCTATTATAATTTTAAAGGTCGGTCGTTAAAATTCTCAGTAGGTTCGAAATGGAATATAGTGCCAGGAGGTTTATATACGGAGGTAATGGTGCAGTTTCCTGTATCAATGGTGATCAGCTCATTGTATGGCATTGCTTCATCATCATCATAATCATACCAACTGAAAGACGCCTGCAGCTAGACAAAGCTCTCCCCAAAGAATTCCGTTGTACTAGCAGAATATTAAAAGCATTGACACGCTGCGCTGTATGGCATTCCTTCATCATCATCATAATCATATCAGCTGAAAGACGTCTACTGCTAGACAAAGGGCTCCCCAAAGATCTACACAATTGGCATTGCTTATTAGTTGGGTAAACTTTATCATTATGCCAGCATTCCGGGAATGTGTCGCCTTAACCCCTAGGCCACAATGTTTCCACTCCAAAAGGCATAACCATGTAAGTTCAAGTTCAAGTTCTTTATTGCATTCATGTGTTACAATAGGTGTTAATGTACATAATTTGTGTCAAACATGAACCCTGTTAGGGTTTTGCAAATACATTTCTTATAACAATCTTAAATTATATAAAAAGTGAATATATACCTTTAAATAACCGCTATTTAGTAACCGCTATATATAAAAAGCATTTTGTATATATCCGTCCGACCACCAGGATATATCTCATGAACCGTAATAGTTCGACAGTTGAAAATATCACAGATCATGTATTCCTGTAGTCGTTATAACGACGAATTCTAAAAATCAGAATCAAATAAATATTTAAGGGGGCTCCCAATCAAAAAGATATATTTTCCCGTTTTTATAGATAGTGGTACGGAGCCCTTTGTGGTCAAGTCCGACTCGCACTTGGCCGGTTTTTACTTTTAATTTATAGACTCGTGGTTATGTTAAGAGATGAGATGAGTCCCTATCCTTTATTTGTATTTTCTCTGTATGTAATCAAACTAATTCAGAAAAGTTTCATAAGGCCTTCTTCATATTTAGAAAAGGTATCGTTATTCCCAACTTGTCATCTCTAGAGGCTAATATCGCGATACATGTGTGCCTATTTGCGTGTTTTCAATCCACTGAACCCCGCCATCTAGTCACCTGTGGGCCATAAAAGACAAACCGAGCGATTAAACTACCGTAAAAACTTATGACTAACCTTTTTATTATTCATAATTTTCACGGTCTCACACTTTACGGTTTATATTTTAGCTTGATAGTGTTCTGATAATATAAATAAACTGACTGTAGGTACATATAAGACTTTTAGCGCCTATTAAAATTTCACCTCATTCACAGCGTAAAGGCGTAGTTTTGCTGTAACTATCACTATAATTTAGCTAGATATACAAAATACAAAAATATTTACAAAATACAAAATATTTTATTGGTTCAAAAGTTTTTACATAACATTTTAGTGTTTGGAGCTTCCCTTTAAGCAAGTAATGCCTGTGTTGGGAAGCACCGCTCTTCCATAACAAAGTAATTAAAATTTAAGAAGCTAGGTATTAACAAAACTAAAAATAAATGATAAAAGAAAAAGAAAAATACAAACAATAGGTATGGGTTAACTTAATTTTAAGCAAAACTTGCTTGCAGCTGTGTATTCAGTGTTATGTAAGGTAGTGTGTTGTGTATTAAGGATTGTGGTGTATATAGATTGTTTACTCATAAGTATTGGTTCTATATAAGTTCTACCAAACAGACACACACAGATTCTGTTCTGGAAAATGTTAAATAGTCCTAAGATATCCTTATTTTAGACTACCTTAGATAATTGACAATTTTCCCAAATAATAATAATAAAAAATACTTCATGCTATACTAGACGTGCGTAGACGTGTTATGTAAGGATCATCTGTCACTGGTATGTTTGTAGCGGAGTATTAGTTATTTTATCTTTTCTTTTAATACCCTACTTATTTATTGTATTATATACTTTATTTTATAATAGGTTTTAGTTTAACTTGTTTTTGTTTTTTTTGTTTTATATACATGTAAGTTGAACTTAGCTCAGACACCGCCCGCGTTAGTACATATTTAAGCCTACTTTAAACTATATATATGTTTCTCATAAAAAAGTGAATTGTTTTGAGAAAAATAAAAGATCTTAAACCCCATATGACGTAGCAATTTCAATTTAATTTTAAGTACAGAAAAGTTATTTGTGGAATCCATATACGAGTAGTTATTAAGCGTCTGGTTTAATTGAAAACCTTTGTTTAGGTCACGGTTAGCAGAAGGGTTAACTATTGCACTACGATGAATTTAAAACATTAACGCTACTAGCTATGTACAGACGCCAGCACATCCAGCTACCCCAATCTGTCAAATTTCTTTTATAGATTTTCAACTTTATCCCAAAGCATAAGTTTCACTTTCAATTGGGGAAACTTGACAGATTGGGGTAGCTTGATGTGCTTGCGTCTGTACATATTAGAAACAGCATTAAATAATACAACCTAAACTTGTTCACAAAATTGTAATCAGTTAAGATTTTCTAGTCAATGTGAAAATAATTTATAATCTGTGTATAATAAAATGCAATACTGCATTGATGAAAAAGAGCTTCTTGGGTCATTATCATCATCATCATATTAGCCGAAAGACGCCCACTGCTAGACAAAGTCCTCCCCCAAAGATCTCCAATAATCTACGCGGATAAATAATTTATTTTTAAATTGATGAGTTTGTCTCGTTGTTAAGGGCAGCGCATTCCACAGGCGCATAGCAGCGATCAAGATCAATACAATGGTACAATATGGCAGAATCCTAACCCATTCCTATTTATATCGTTTACCAAAGTTTTAGTTGAAAACTATTCAAATAAAACGCACCACATACAAAGCAACAACTGCGATACAAAGCACGCAACTTGCATGTAAAGTTCGCGAGCGTCGAACTAGTTTTAACTTTGTAACAGTATTTGCTGTTGGCGTTTATATATATACTTGTGTTATACCTGGTTTAAAACTGATTCTTTTCATTGCTAGTTTTAAATTGTCGATAAGTTTCTTATTTTCTATTTTAGAGGGAAAGAGAGGCGCTTTTAGACTGTTGCACATATCATGATTGATATCATCCACTGCTGGTATGTCCAGCGGCGAATGATGAAACATGCTTCCCTCAAAGTTATAACGTTGACATTTGAGATGTTTGCCGCAGTCACTGCACTTGGCAAGCGAGTTGGCAGCTAGATGGCAGTTAATACACAGGAAGCGCTAATGCCCGAATTTGTGATGTATCCCTTTTTCACCTTTTATAGCACTGAGGGGATGTTATGGGGTGGCCTTGTTAATCAATCTGGGCCGGAAACACACGATACAAAACATATTGACGGTTACCGTAGCCTAGTTGGTAGTGCTCCTAACTACGAAGCTGGTGGTCCTGGGTTCAAATCCCGGTAAGTGCAAATATTTGTGTGATGAGCACGAATATTTGTTTCTGAGTCATGGATGTTTTCTATGTATTTAAGTATTTATCTATCTATTATAAGTATGTATATCGTCGCCTGGTACCCATAGTACAAGCTATGCTTAGTTTGGGTCTAGGATGATCTGTGTGAAATTGTCCCTAAATATTATTATTAAATATTATTATACACAAGAGGGACAAAACCATATTTTTCCTACAAACAGTTTTTTTTACTTTGTTCAATTTCATGGGAAGAATTTAAGATTCCCTCTTAACTTCTCCCAATTCATGTTACATGATTTATATGTTTTATAGGTATGTAAGTATATAATATATCAGTAAAATTATACTATGTAATAGTCATAATATATTTCCAAAACGATTAAAAATTTACGAATAGTTTCTGGAATCCTCACACTTTTTACCCTACCTCGCAATGCTTGACGTGATAACTATTAAATACTACAGAATCATTGATTGATTGATCTATTTACTAACTTACTTATCGTATGGACAGTGGTTACCTTAGTGTCAGAGTTGTTCAAGCCGCCCAGTAGGCCTCTGACATGGCTTAACGAGTGTTGCCATATGACTACAACCGGGACCGACAGCTTAACGTGCCATCGGAAGCACGGAGACGCTCAGAAATTAAACCACTTGGGTGGTCACCCATATATGGACTGACCGCGAGCATAGTTGCTTAACCTCGCCGAACGCTTACGGACCGGTGAGAACATCTAGTTATGAGCGCCAACATCGACTTACAATTTAATTATCAAAATAAATCTTAATTCCCGAGCAATTTGATTATTGACTGAAACTTTGTAACATGTCTTGATTCACAATTTGGCTTCTATTTTTATTGTGAACTAGCTGTGCCCCGAGGTTATACCCGCGTTAAATTTTATAAATTACCACAGCTCCTCCCCCGTGATAATATGTAGCATGTAAACCCGCGATGGTTTGTGTGGTATGTTCTGAGTTTGTATTTATGTAATTAAATTTAATGTATTAAATAAAAAACTAAAAAAAAAATGTAACAATATTAGACTTAAACTAGATAATTAAACATAATCTCTTGACAATAACTTGATACGAGCTAGCTAACTGTCAATGCTATAATAAAATAAATTATATAATTTTTTTCATATAATGTGTACCTAAATATCTATGTTACTAGAAATATTAATGTATACAACTATATTACTACAAACATGTTCTGACTATTTACAAGTGCTTTTTAAATTCTACGTGAATAAAAACCTTTTTTATTTATTTATTTATTTTATCATATATGTTGACCCGACCTCTTAGTAATATTCATGCAATGTTTTAAGTAAATCCATGCAGTACTTTTTGAGTTTAGCCCGGACATACATACAGACAAACAGACACACAGCAAAAAATTCTAAAAGCTATATTTTTGGCTTCGATATCGATTCTAGATCACAAATATCCTTTTTAAAAAATATTCAATGTACAGTTTGACTTTCCTAAGATTTTTTTTTGTATACAACTTAGTTGGCTAGCTAGCATACAGCCCACCTGATGGTAAGTGGTCCACCGTAGCCTATGAACGCTTGCAACACCAGGGGCATCATTAGCGCGTTGCCTACTCTTTATAACTCCTTTTTTGAAGGGCCCCATGCTGTAGTCTCTTGGGAAAACCGTAACAGGGAGTATATGTATAGACTTGTTGATTGAGTTATTTCAAAGCCAAATTACTGATATGCCAAAGAAGCAAAATGTCAATATTATTTTTAGTATAAACCACTAACACTGAACCAACAACACATAAACGCGACGTCAATAGCTGTCCATTATAGCTGATACGACAGGTTGAGCGTACAAATTGCTTCGTATGACACCTGCCGGTACTGACAGCTGAATAGCCTAATAATGTCCAACTACCCTTAGGGTCGCTATTTATAAAGGTATTTTGATTTGAGATTAAAATATTGATAAATAAACATGGATGATTGTCATACACTGTTCGTTTATATGTGGAACTTAATTGGCTACCTTATAACCCAAAGGTCGACTGGTAGAGAATGCTTTTGGCATTAAGTCTGCCTTTGTAAAGTTTGTGTACAGATGTTTAAATAAATAAATAAATAATTAGTCCACAGAAAATGAGGTTCAGATGACAGGACCAAAAGGGGACATTAATAATAATATATAGGTAATAATAATATCCTGGGTCATTATTCACACACGGCCATCTGATCCCAAACTAAGCAGAGCTTTTACTATGGAAACCAGATAACTGATATACTACATATACTATGTTTTTCTTTTGTAAATACATTGTTATATAGATATTAAGCTGTGCCCGCGGTTTTACCCGCTTTAAAATTTATAAATTATAGCCTATGTGTTAATCCAGGGTGTCAGCTAACTTCATACCAAATTTTATTAAAATCGCTCCAGCGGTTTAGACTTGAAGAAGTAACAAACATACACACTCACACAGTCACAAACTTTCGCATTTATAATATAAGTATGATTTGCACCCAGACTCACGACAAACAGACATGTGCATGCACACAAATAATTGTCCCGGGTTCGAATCGAACCCATGACCAGCGGCGTGAAAGGCAGCGTATCTACCAACCACGCCAACAGGCATTAGAGATTTTCTGGCAAAAAATACTCTCAGTAACAGCTCATAGCCAGATGCTCTCACCAGTCCGTAAGTGACTGGTGAGTTTAAGCAACTAGGCTCGCGGTCAGTCCATAGATGGGTGACCGCCAAAGTGGTTTAATTTCTGAGCGTGTTCGTACTTCTGAGGGTACTTTAAGCCGTCGTCCCGGGTGTAGCCATTAGGCAACAGTCGTTAATAGGCGGCTTGATCAACTCTGACACCAGGGTAACCACTGCCCATACGATAAGTAATTAAGTAGCAGTTCGGATTCTATCGTTGCAAAACTTATAAACGATACATTCTGTATGCGGTTCTATCAGCAGGGAATCGTTTGTCAGATATATGTTTGAGAATCAAATAAAATCATAGTCTTCAGACATCCAGTTCCATATCTCCTCTATGAAGGCACTAATAATTTTCTTCTACGCGGAATAATACCCCGGATGCCCTAAATAATTAGGCATTGTGTACTAAGGACGCTGTCACACACAGGTTTCTACTAAATCCTTGGAGACCTTTTATTTAGAAAATCTAGGTCCCAAAGAGAATTGCGGTATTTTGCTGAGTAAATATAAGTCTTTGGAGTGAATTAAGTGGGCTAACTTGTAGGTGAACTATTTATAGTATGTGCTTTAAGTAGTACTTTGTTCTATGGTAGTTGTCAAGAAATAATATGAATGCAGCACACTGTAATTCAAACACTTTATCGGTTATTAAAGAGGTACTTAAGTACACTTAATCCTTCTAATTTAGCTTGTTTGTTTATACTTGTATTCGATAATAAATAGTTAATGTCCAATATTAAATTCATTTTGTTTAAATTATAAATTTTCCATTTTCTTTAGTATCTTTTTGTGTTCTTTTTGTTCATATTTTATGTGTATTGAAGTGCCATTGCCGTGTGTGAATAATGTACCAGGATATATTATCACACTAATATTATAAAGGCGAAAGTTTGTGAGTGTGTGACTCTGTGAGTGTGTATGTTTGTTACTTCTTCACGTCTAAACAGCTGGAGCGATTTTAATAAAATTTGGTATGGAGTTAGCTGACACCCTAGATTAACACATAGACTATAATTTATAAAGTTTAACGTGGGTAAAACCGAGGGGCACAGCTAGTATGAAATAAAAGTAAGTTAGATTGTAGCACTATGTACTTTACCTACAATATTTTTGGTAACTGCCAGACTTAACATAAAATTTTAATTTTATAGCACTGTTGTCAATGCGAAGCGTATAACTAACTAGAAATTTTATCTTCCGGCGGGTCTCGAACCAGCACCATCTACCAATGGTAATACCCTTACGGAGGATGCAGGTGTAATTCATCGGCCTTGTTTTCTAGCAACATAACTGACTGATATGTTAATATTTCAAGTTCAGTTTCAGACTAAGTTGTTATAGTAATCTCATTAGTCGACACAATAGGGACCAATAATGTAAAAAAAACCCTCCAACGCAGAGAAAAGCTGTACTTAGACCTTGTTGGAGCTTGATTGTATCTCAGATTAAAGTAACAATCTGTTAATGGATGTCTCAGAATACATAGTAACGGATACGGTAAATACACCCTAGAGATTACACTGAATTTCCAGACAATTATAGACGAGAAATTACGAAAGTTTCAACGTGATAAATATATTCTATAGATTTTATGTGTATCACACATTACACGTCATCGGTCTGATTTCGTCCACTGCTTGACATAGGCTTCCCCTAAATAATTGCACAGACAAATAGTGTTTTCTGACTAACTTTTTGAAGACTGATATTGTCGGAGCACATCTAATTACGATAGGCAAAGCATTCCATAGTCGAGGCCATACATACATGGGTAGCCCGACATCGCCTGCACTATGGAAATAAACTGCTAGGCTATACTGAAATCTGGAGCGTTTTGCCGTAGTCACCGCAGTTATGTGGTAGTTATAGAAAACAGTTAGCGCTGCTGTATATGCCTTAGTCGCCTTTTACGACACCCACGGGGTAGCCCTGATATTCTTTTTAAACAGGAAACCACATGGCTTAGCCGGAAAACACTAGGCTTGTTGTGTGCGTATAGTAAGCGGTTATCGTCGCCTTTTATACTTGCCCATAGTAATCAAAATACAAAATCAATATGTAGTGTTAATTCCGCTACTTGTCAGTTTAATCATGCCGGGATGCAATTTGCACCGCCCTCCCGCCCGCAAAAATGTGCACATGCAGGAAGGACAATATAAAAAAGCAAATTACATGCGCCAGTACGATACCCAACACGTGTTTCAGTCCTCCACGGACCATTCTCAAGGGCTGCTAACTCGTCGAATGCTCGAAGGAGACTTAACGGAATTAACACTACATATTGATTTTGTATTTTGATTGTTATTTCCGCAAAGTAACGCCTGATTCCATTACTTATCTACTTGCCCATAGGTTGATTACAACTATAAATGGGTCACACAAATAAATGTCAAGTGTGGGGATCGAACCACTCGGGTGCCGAAGTAGTAGTAATTATTATTGTTGTACCCAAGGAGCTATGGCAATCTTACTGACTTATTAAGATTGCCATACTGACTTAGTATTTTGAATAATAATAATTGGTACCCCTATTAATAATATTGATTGGTACTAATTCGGCACTTGATAGTTGTACTGAATATGGGTGGGCTTACGTTAATTGCATACATGTAAAATTACCAGTGATACAGGAGTTTATTTCCTTAGTGCAGGCGATGTCGTGCTACCCACGTATTACGGCCTCCAGAGAACACTATTTGTCTGAATCATTATACCGACGAATTGTTTATTGTTAAAGAAATGTCGAAAAAGAAAAACATAATTAAAGAAAGGGGAGGTAACCTGCTCAGTGACTTTCCCGTAGCATTGCTCAGAGCAAAAGACTTGTCTAGTCTAACCAAATGAGGCTTACTCGGTCATAATCTTTAATTATGTTTTTGTTTTTTCTTTAACAGTAAATTTATTTTAAAGGTCATTGGGTGAAATCTGACCCAGTTAACGATAGTTTTCCTACAAAAACCAAATTAGTTTTAAATTGTTAAGTATTAACCTACATTAAAATTTAGATAGTTATTTTTTTTTAAAAACCATGGGAATAAAATGTTAAAGATAAATAAAAAATAGGTAATAAATGTATTGATAAAACAATTCCAGTGAAGCATTCTGTTAAATAAATAAACAAAATAAACGTTTGCGCGCTATAAGAGTTAGTGATGTTCAAATCTGCTATAAACTATAAACGTGCTATAGACTATTGAATATATTTATTCCTGTAGACATTGATCATGTCGAATAAAACTTAAAAACTTTTCTATACTTGTTTTATTTTACTTATTTTATTTTTAAAATCATGTTTACTATAAAAAAACCAATAAAAATGTACAAAGCCTTGTTATAATAAACCTTATTATTGTATTTTTATTTTTAGATTTATGTTTTTTTCCCGTTGTCTGCGTTAATGCGACATATATATTCGTAAACTAGAGACGTTTATCTAAATATACTACCTATTTTTTTTCTGTAGGCCGTGGGTATAGGTTCCATACTTAGTTGCCCAATGACCTTTATTTTATTTATATACCACAATTTATGGTTTATCTCACACCTACTGCTGTAAGTTATTTTTTAGCTCCTATCCATCCTAAGGCTGTCTGGGAGAGATCGCTTTATGCGATAAGACCGCCCTTTGTAGAACTTGTCTATGTAATATTTCATGTCATATGTATTCTTACAGTGTACAATAAAGAGTTTTGTATCGTATTCTATTCTACTTTTTAAAAGCTTTTATTTAACTTGCAATGTATGTATGTATGTATGTTCGGGTGGAAACTTGCAACTCAATTTTGAAGCAGATATTTTCAGCTGATTGAGCTGAAATTTTGTATACACGGTTAGTTTGGATGACAATTCATGATAAATCATGTGACGTCATCCTAAATCCAACATGGCGGACCATACAAGATGGCGGAATAGTGATTTTTTATGCACTTCTACAATATGGGTATCAAATGAAAGGGATTGTTGACAGTAACTCAAAAAAATATGTGACGTTATTCTAAATCCAATATGGCGGAACATCCAAGATGGCGGAATAGTTATTTTTGATGCTATACTACAATATGGGTATCAAATGAAAGGTAATGTTGACAGTAACTCGAAAAAATATGTGACGTTATTCTAAATCCAATATGGCGGAAAATCCAAGATGGCGGAATAGTTATTTTTGATGCTCTACTACAATATGGGTATCAAATGAAAGGGATTGTTGAGAGTAACTCAAAAAATATGTGACGTCAATATTTTCAAAATAGTCATAATTTTCAAAAAGGTCAAAATTTTCAAAAAAAGTCAACGGTGAAAAAAAAATCAGAATTTTTAAAAAAGTCAAAATTTTCAAAAAAGTCAAAATTTACAAAAAAAAGTCAAAATTTAAAAAAACGTCAAAAATTACTAAAAAGTCAAAATTTACAAAGAAGTGAAAATTTTTAACGAAAGTCAATGTTTTTATAAAAAGTCTAAATTTTCAAAAAACAGTCAAAATTGTCAGAAATAGTCAAAATAAAAAAAAGTACGTCTTTAATAAAAAATAAAAAAAACTCCGTTTCTCTAATCCACCTGAAATTTGGTGTAGAGACCTCGATTATTCTTGAAGTCAATTTTTTTGAGCCTGTGACATCCGTAGATTAACTTTGACTTAGGTAATTTGGCGAGATGGGCGTCATCAGCATTGGTCTGCAACCTGTCTAGGAGAAGGACAACTCCAAAATCAAACCTGGAACTGAGTTTGGTCAGGCACAAGTAAGCTCCAAGCTGAAATAAGTGGCGCATTCTTCAAAACACCCAAGTCAAGGTGAGGCCGTGTCGAGGACTGAGTGGCATCGGGGTGTAATATGATGTCGTGAACGTACCACCTCAGGGCACCTGGGCGCACCCTGTTGTATATTAGCCCTTACTCTTCTAAACGGAGCTCTGGGAGGGTCGACAAATATTTCTTCGGTACTCGTGGGAACAAAATGGGAAAAACAGAAACATCAACACAAAGGAAGAGAAGGCTGGAGAAACAGAAACTAAAACGGCAAGAAAAACTTGCCAACGAAGACGATGACGCTAAACGGCAACGACTTAACAAAAGGCGTGATCAGGACAATAGCGAAACACCTGCTCAACGACAGTTAAAACTTGATAAAGCTAAGCAACGCATGCAACGTTTAAGAGTAGCAGAATCGCAGGAGGAACACGATATACGAATTGAAAAAAATCGTCAACACATATCTGAAATACGAGAAACCGAATCAGTTGAACAAAGAGAGGTTCGTTTGAGCAATTCAAGAATACATATATCTCAAATTAGAGCAGAGGAAACTCCTGAACAGCGAGAGGTTCGTTTGAGTGCCTTACGAGAGCATAACTCTCAGGTACGAACAACAGAAAAATCGCTGATAGAAACTTTCACTAAAACTATAAATACATTTTGTGACAAAGTTTGTGAGATTTGTACTAAAATATGTTATCCAAACCAAGTCACTAATCACAAAATTAATTTAATTACAGCTTTGTATCTACCAGTAGAATTAGCAAGTAAAGGAACCATATTGCTATGTCACCGTTGTAAAAATCACCTTACTAGCAAAAAAACTTCAGGGCCAGCCAAAGCATACTGGAATAATTTAGATCCTGGTCAAGTACCTGATATAATAAAAGAATTGACCCAACCCGAACAACGCTTATTATCACGGATTATACCTTTCATAAAAATTGTTAAATATGATGGTCTATTTGGACAGTATGGGTTTAGAGGGCAAGCTGTACTTTTTGCACAAGACATATTTGAATTAACTGAAAATCTACCTACCATTTTACCTAGATCAACTGACAGTATAGGCATGGTTGTCATTACAGAACATTTAGAAAACTTGAATATATCGCGAGAGTATAACATTTCACGTCCTCGTGTATACGAAGCATTGAGGTGGCTCATCAATAACAATCCCTTATATCATGACGTAATTATAGATAACAATGCACATATATTGCAGGAAGATCTCATTTGTGTAACCGGAGCTATTGATGACGGAAATGTTCAAAATAATAATCAAACATTATTAGAACCAGCTACTGAATCAGCTGTGGGACAAGCAATCAACGCTAATGATGCTTATTCAGTGACCAGTGATTCACTACGTGTTCTACGAGCTTCTTGGCATCAAGGAAATAATCAAGTTTTTGATACAAACCATGCAGGCAGCCAATGCTGTGCTATGGTGTTGGCAAACATAACAAGAGCAGCAATGTTACCACCACATACATGGACTAATAACATACTGAATATAAATATGCTCGAGGGTGACGCTATATATGCAAAAATAAGACAACTATCAATAGATAATCCACTTGTACCTCCTATTGATGAAACAGGCTATTTAGAAATACGCCACTTCGGTGTCATCAGAGACAGTTTTATGATGTATGATTGCTCTTTTACAATAGATTATGACGAGGAAACGGACTTATTTGGATGTTTGCGTGATTCAATGAACAATCAAGATTTCGGGATGACATTAAAAGAGGCTCTGACGACAATGTTTACAAATCACAAAGCCGGCGTTCTAATTGCCACATCAAAATCTCTAGGAGTCATGAACTATAACAATAAATACTATTTTACCGACTCCCACGCATGTGGTCCTAAAGGTGCCAGTGCTTCTGATACTCACGGTAAAGCTTGTGTTATTGAATGTATATCCCTTGATGACCTTGTCCGAGTTTGCAAACGTGCTACAGGTTCAGGTAACGTACAATATATCCTCAATTACATAGATGTTCATATAACAAACAGATCAGCGGACAATGCGAAAAATATTACAGAACATAATTTGCAACAATCCCTTCAAGTTATATCTCCAATCCATATATCACACGAAATTGAAACGAATTTAAATCAAAGCGCACAGCAACATCAAAGATTACCAATATCACCAACTGTTATATCTGAATCTGAAAATCAAAGAAACGTCATCTGTCAGACCATTCCCGTACATACTTCAGTAATGGCTCCTATCGATAGCGCACAACCCACAGAAGAACAAGTATTAGATGTGTCAAACAATGTCAACAAAATTACCAGAAAAACAACAGATAACATCGTTAATGTGGCTCATGAACGAAGAGCAGAAGAATTCGCATGGTTCTTTCTGCTGCCTTACGGAGTAAATGGCTTAAATCAACCCAGAAATATAAAAATTTCACCTCTTGATTATTTCCAATATCGTATTCTAGGAAGCGATACTAGGTTTCAACGAAATGACTATGTACTTGTTTTACGCACTATCAATGTTCGAGTACCACAGGGTAAAATCAACAATATCTGCCTGCTGTAAAAAAGTTGAAGGCCAAGATGGCAAGGTCGAAGATCTTCATCTTTATCTTAAAAACCTTAGAGGCTCAGCAGCATATTGGCGTACTGCATTAAATGAACTATTGGCACAAATTCGATGTCTAGGACCACCAACTTACTTTTTAACCTTCAGTTGTAATGACATAAACTGGTTGGATATGCGTAAAGCTCTTCTTATTGCCGATGGACGACCAATGGATAATCCGCAAGATTTGGACATAATAGCTACGCAGCAGTTAATAGAACAGTATCCTGTCATAGTAAGTAGACATTTCATGTATCGTTTCAATGGCCTTATGAAGTTTATGTTAAACAACAATCAAGTTTTAAATGGTCGTATAAAAGACTACTGGCGGAGAATCGAATTCCAGAATCGTGGCAGTCCCCATGTTCACATGGTAGTTTGGGTGGAAGGTCACGCATCTTTCGATACGGATGAGGGGCTGCGTCAGCTTGATCAAGTGTGTAGTTGTGATCTACCGCCTAAGACATCTGAAATGCACGATCTGGTGAAGAAAAACCAATTGCACAAACATACACATACATGCTATAAAAACAATTCAAAATCACCAACATGTAGGTTTGGTTTTCCGAGAAAAGAATGCGCTGAAACTCGTCTCGTGTCCCATTCATCGGAAGAATTTATTCGTAACGGAGGCAGAATCTGTATTCTGAAGCGAGGACCAGAAGCTGGCTGGGTTAATAATTATAACCGAACTTTGTTAAAAGTATGGAATGCCAATATGGATATTCAGCCATGCGGAACAAATGAAGCCATAGCATTTTACATAGCCAAATACGTTTCTAAATCGGAGCCGACACAGCTTGATAGTAGTGTGGCTCAAGCAATACGCGAGATTCAACGTGAAGAAACAGATATATCACGTAAACTGTTTAAAGTATGTATGCGGATATTGAAGGAGAGGCAAGTGTCAGCGTGCGAATGTGCTTATAGGCTCTGTCATTTAAATTTCAGGGATAGTTCGAGAAAATGTACGTTTTTAAACTCAAGAAAACCGGAACAGAGATACAGGGTCCTTAAATTTGATTCGAATGGGACAGCTACCGGATATTGTAGTAACATAATCGAACGTTACGAAAAACGGCCTACAGAGCATCCCAACTATGATTTTGATAATATGTGCCTTCTGGAATTTGCAATGCTCTTTGAACCTCATTATGTAAAATCAAACCAAGAAACGGAAGAATGTGTTGATATGTATGAACCGTCGGAAAGGCAAACCAGACAGCGACTAATTACACTTACAGATAATAGTAAAATGGTAATCAGAAATGTTCCTGCCGTCGTACGCGTGCCATATTTTGTGGCTGCCAATGACCCAGAAAACTATTACTATAGCTTACTTCTTCAGTATGTTCCGTACAGAAATGAGAGCGAATTAATTGTCAACTACGATACAGCAAAACAAGCTTTTCTGGCAAGAGAATCTGATCTCCGCGCAACTAACGCTCGTTTAGAGACATTTAGGGAGCGTGACAGACAGCTGGAGAATGCATTTAACCAAATTCATGCTTTTGAAATCTTGAATCAAGAAGCTCAACAAGAAAATTTTGAAGACGAATTGGAGATGCCAGAACAGCACATGACCGATGACGAATTTCTGAATGCTAGAAGAGCAATGAATGTTGGACAAAAGGATGCATTTTTATTCATAACAAAGAGTATTTCAGAACAGCTAAATAACCAAACCAAGGAGCGTCTGAAGTTGTTTATAACAGGTAACGCTGGGACTGGAAAGACCTTTCTCTTTTACTTATTGAAAAACCAAGTAAATCGGTGTTACGGCAAGCAAGTTGTTAAAGTTTGTGCGCTTACAGGGGTGGCAGCACGTTTAGTCGGCGGATCAACATTACATTCTACACTGAAATTGCCGGTACAGAAGGATGGAAGAATAGCGCTAATGCCTATTCTTACCGGTAATTACTTGCGCTTGATGCGGCAACAGTGGCAACATATTAAATTTTTATTTATTGATGAAATCTCGATGGTCCCGTATGAAATGCTTTGTATGGTGGATTCCCGACTTAAACAACTCAAAAACAATGAATTATTATTTGGTGGAATCAATATTTGTGTATTTGGTGACCTAATGCAGTTACCTCCTGTGCGAGGAAATCAAGTTTTCGATCAGCCCTCTAGATTTGTCCCAGCAACGCACCTATGGCGTTGCTTCTCCTTAATTGAATTGACTGAAAATATGAGACAACAAGATAGCACAACTTTCAAAGACCTCCTGAATGCATTACGAATTGGCGAGCTTCAATCAGAGCATTTCGCGATTTTAATGAATCGGCTAAACAAAGAACCAACTGGCGAATTCGCGATTGAAAAAGCCCTGCGAATTTATCCCACTAACCAACAAGTATACAATCACAACAAAACTGTTCTCGAACATTTTCGAGCTCGTGGTATAACTATTAACAAAATGATAGCACAGGATAGTCTAGTAAATAGCACTCGAAAAACTGACAACTTAGATCTAAATAATATTATACCATCCGATATAAACAAGACAGGAGGGCTACCTAAGGAGCTAGAAATATTCGTTGGGGCCAAAGTGATGTTGCGTTACAATGTAGATGTGTCTAAAGGTCTGGTAAATGGTGCTATTGGACATATTACAGAAATTATATGGCCCTGCTTCCGAAGAGCACAAATGTATGACACTGATCTACCATCCGTCCGTATAGACTTTGGTAAAGATGGTGTTCACCTGATTCAGCCCAAGTCTGTGCAATTTCCAGCAAAATATAGTCACGGTACCGCAGAACGAAGAATGCTGCCGATTGTATTATGTTGGGCTTGCACAGTACACAAAATGCAGGGTAGTACTGTCGACCACGCCGTTGTTTACTTAGGCTCAAAGCTCTTTGCTGCTGGTCAAGCATATGTGGCCTTGAGTAGAGTAAAATCTTTAGAAGGTCTCCTGGTTGAAGAACTAGACTGTTCGAAATTAACCGGCAAACGACCTTGCAACAATGATGCGTTAACTGAGATGTATAGACTAAGAAACCTAGCCAGCGATAACTAAAAAGTAAAAAATAAAATAAGAGTAAAAATTTTTTTTTTAATTTAAGCTTTTATTTAAATGCTCTAAAAAGAAGAAAATAAAATTTTCCTTTCAAATTTCAATCATCAACTCATAACCTTATTATACACAATTTATATGTTCATAAAAGCTTGTCGCGCGATTAAATTGCGTAAACAAACTAGTACCTACCTCTTCAATTAAGTAACTTGATCTGCTAAGTTTAAATTGAAAAAAAAAAAATAATTTAATACTTATAGGTACTTAAACCTCGCGACAAGCTTTTATGAACATATAAATTGTGTATAATAAGGTTATGAGTTGATGATTGAAATTTGAAAGGAAAATTTTATTTTCTTCTTTTTAGAGCATTTAAATAAAAGCTTAAATTAAAAAAAATTTTTTACTCTTATTTTATTTTTGTGAAAACTCCTGCTGTGTATTAGAAACATTTAAGTAATTTACGGACACGAAACATACCTAGACTCAGGACAATTACTTAAGTGTCAAAGTTGTTCTGTACGGAAATTGAACCCGAAACACGAAGTGGCTAGGCGACTGCTTTAACCGTTCATCCATCCAAATTTATAGTTAAAGCTATGTTTTACTACATATTGTCTGAATGGTTCTGCCTATATTAAGGTACGAATTCGTACGAATATTATATTTTTTTTATTTAAGCCTCTTTTATCCTTAGTAATAATTTTACAGGGTATATTTTTTTTCTATATAATTTTAAGTAAGAACCTCTCTACGAGTATAGGCCTCCTCCATCTTACTCCAAATTTTCCTATCTTGGGCTGTTCGCATCCAGTCGTTGTTTATGAATTTAATAAATTCGTCTTCCCATCTTTCCATGCGGCGACCTCTTTTTCTTTTTCCGTCAGGGCCAGCCCATGTAGTAATTTTTCTAGTGTTATATAATTATTATTATGACCTTAAAGAATTTATGAATTAAGGACCTTCAAATAAATCTAAACAGATTACCTATTTCATTGCACTAACGAGCACGGCTATGACTCACTGAACGAACAACGTGGAATGTGAAGTGCATACGGGAATATGCTGCATACCACAACTGCGCGAGCTTCTGTTGCCAACATATGAGTTGTGGCGTAGGTAGCATTTTACAGACGGTACAGCTTTCCATGTCGCATATTACTTGATACTACTCGTATTAAATTAAATGTTGAACATGGAACCAATAATCGTGTTCTTCACACAGGAATTTTGTCCTGAGCGGGGATCAAACCCACGACCTCTGGCTTAGCAGTCTAGACCAACAGGACACACGCTAAACTTACTGCAGCACTGATTTTCTGTCCTCCTGACTCCACCCAGAATGACACATAGCTTTACCAAAAAAAAACTGAACAAAGAATATAGCAATTATAAATAAATTAATAAGGTTTTTTGATGTGAAACATCTATAGCCGCACGTAAAACAGATTTCTGGCGTGGCGACGCATGCCGTAGCGCATGCGCAATCGACTTTTTATTTTATCATTATGACATATTTAGTTCCTATCACAATATGTTCTTTTCTGCATATTACTTTTACAATATAATGTCGATGTTTCACATCTGCCAGGCGTCCCGTGACGGCTCACATTGTTTTTACATCTTGTTACCTCAGTGCTAACGAATACCATATAATAATATGTATGTAATATAACAATAATAATTAATCTAGTTTTACGGTTCGTTATATACTTAGTCGATAATCTAATTGTCGAAATACGTGGTAACACGTCCTAATGGCGTAAGTGCACTACCGGTGATTTACATATATTCTTGACGACACGATGTTGTCATCGCTACATACTAAAAATGTCGTTGTAAGTGCACAGAAAAATACTTAAATCTTCTTAAAAATAGTACTCACGACACCTTTTTTAGTCGTGTCATCGGTTGGTGCACAAACTCCTTAATACTGAAGTTTGTAATTTAACCCATTTATGTCGTCAACAACAACTTTTACAGCTCGAGTCGTTGACCTTTATAGAGTGATCTAGTAACAACCGGGTTAATCAAACCATAAATAACTTATAGAAATAGCTATCCAATTTAGTAACTGTAAGTAAGTAAGTAAGTATTTATTTTGCTTAAAAAGGTGGTACATACAGGATGTTTACATAAGGTTTAAGTTCACACATTTTGTCTACAGAGACATGCGAATATTTTTGTTTAACATGTAGTCTTAATAACTATATAATTAATTATTGTAATATAATCTAATACATAATAATAAGAAAAGACCATCATAGTAATATAAAAATAAATAATCAATAATCAGAATATGTCAATAATTATAATCATGAATTCACTCCTTATGGTCAAAGAATTCAGTAAGGTTGTAGAAGACCTTATCTATAAGCCACTGTTTTAAAACTGTTTTCATACGTATCAGGGGCATTTCTCTGATCCTCTTAGGTACCATATTAAACACCTTAATGCACATTACAGAGCAGTTCTTTTGGTATAACGTTGTTCTACAGGGTGGCAATAAAATGCGAGTTGGATCTCTTTTTGCGATATTTTGTAAATACTGTAACAATGTGACTTCATGCTTGTTTCATGAAAACGCATATTTGATACGTTGCATTCTTCATCTATCATGGCATTAAGCTGTTCGATGGGATATCTTGTCTAAACTGCCAACCAGAACTAAAGAACTAAAGTTTCTGCATTGCAAGCAGTCAAAAGTCGGTCGATTTCGGTCTCGGTTGCAGCCGCTAGGCAACAGTCGTTAAGCCATGTCAGAGGCCTACTGGGCGGCTTGAACACCTCGGTAACCACTGCCCACACGATAAGTAAGTGAGTAAGTTTTTTAAACATCGTTAGGAAACCTGCATATCTGGGAGATTTACCTAAAATGTTTTTGATGGCGTGTGAATGCCAACCCGCACTAGGCAAGTGTGGTGAACAATGGATTTTGTAAAAAAAATGAAGGTAACATAACAATGGACGAAACTCTGAATGAAAAGATTAATGTTATTTGAATTCTGTGATTCGGCCCATTGCGCCAAAACAGTCATGTGTCGTTAAACGGAACAAGCCATTATCTTAGCCTTAGAATGCATGTTGGCAATTTTGAATATAAATAATAATATCCTGGGACATTATTTACACATGGCGATCTCATCCCTTACTAAGCAGAGCTTGTACAGACGCCATCCAGTTACCTCAATCTGTCAAATTTCTTTTATAGATTTTCAGCTTTATCATAAAAGCATAAGGTACATTTTCAAATGGGGAAATTTGACAGATTACGGTAGCTTGATGTGCTGGCGTCTGTACTATGGAAACCAGATAACTGATATACTACATATAGTTCTTTTATTTTGTAACTACATACTTATATATATAATTACATTGACTGAGAGATAGGACTCAGGACAAACAGATATATTCACACAAATATCTGTCCTGGGGGGCTACCGGCTAAGTCGAAGAACATCGTTTTCTTGATCGGCGTTCAAATAAATAAAGGTTAAAAATGACTTAATCAATCGTTAAATCGGTTTATACATAGCCGGCTTAATATTTTATAGGAAAATATGATTGTGTATCAATATTGTCCTAGACAAAAGATAATTTGGCATTTGCTGCGTAATTTTACATTTATTTTAATAGTTATTTGTGTAAGTATTTTAATTTTTATGAACATAAAATATAGCCAATGTTGCTCATTGATAATGCAGCTTTCTTTAATTGAACAAGATTCTCAATCAGTTAAGTAGTTTTTGAGTTTATACATTAAAACATCAATCAATCAATAAATCAATCAATCAATTTATTTGCTAAGAATGCAGGTAATACATTTAGGTGTTACAATTATTATTAGCATCCTATACATTCTGCCAAAAAAGCATGCAAAAGGTATTAAATTTAATTAATAGCAATAACAACTAAAATTAACAATTGCAATGTCAAGATTAATTAAATTAAATGGTATATAAAAACAGTCAATGAATTGAATAATTAATAAGTCAAACATACAACGTCAAATAGTGTCATGCATAATTTACATTATTGTCTAAATTACAATTTCAAAAATACAATTAAATCCTAATAATTATTTAGTAAATTAAAAATTATCATTAAAAAATCTGTTATTGAATAGTAACACTTTTCAATTAGTAGTTGCATGACCTTATTCCTGAATTTTGTTATCGGTTCGTCCTTAAAGTTATCTGGTAATTTATTATATATGGCGGGACCCATATGTAAAACACTTTTTTTTCAATAGTGCAGTGTGGAAGCCACCAGTGCATAATACATTTTTATATTGTAACATGTAACAAGTATAATCTTATCTTAGCAAAAATTGTAACGGGTAACTAGAATAACTAATTTTATGATGGACTCGGTTACCCATTACAGTTTCACTATGTTAGCTTCTCAAGTTATTGCACATCTTTTCTCTTTATAATATTAGTTCAGATAACCAAAACACAAAACAAAATCTTGATGGAGTATAATATACCTACTCAGCTTGCCAGCGCCTTGAGCCATCATCAGAACGCTTGACACAGTTGTATCCTCATCATTAGAACGCTTGACAAACATGTGGCATTCATCATTAGCAGTCTTATACTTACTATTTTAAAAAACGAACCACGGACTTCAACGTTTCCTCAAAATAACTGATTGCAACAAAACTACATACACTAGTAAGTATGTAATTTTTCAAGTATATTTGCTCATAACTGTTTTATTTAAACTTGATTTAGATTACTATATAGATGACTGGCCTGTTGGCGTGGTTGGTAGATACGCTGCCTTTCACGCCGCAGGTCGTGGGTTCGATTTCCACCCGGGACAGATATTTGTGGGTATGAACATGTCTGTTTCTCGTGAGTCTGGGTTTAAATTATCTATATAAGTATGTATAAACAAAAGGAAACATAGTATATGTAGTATATCAGTTATCTGGTTTCCATAGTATAAGCTGTGCTTAGTTTGGATGGCCGTGTGTGAATAATGTCCCAGGATATCATCATTATTACTTTATTATCCACGTGTTTTAAAGTTAAATTACACCAGCGTGCATAGTTACATTCTACGGCAGCTGTAAAAAAGAAAACAAATGAATGGACAGAGTTATTGTTCTTTACTCTTGATTTGAACTTAAACTCCAAGAATTTAACTTAATTCCTTGCAAATAATTAATCGCGTTACGGGTAACGCCCACTTTATGACGTGCCCTGTGCAATACAAACAGCCATCGACTATAAAACAGGACTTGAAATAAGATAACTCGATCATATGAAAAAAATACTTCGACTTTATGTAAGTATCGTTGATATAAATGTAATCTATACATATAATAAAATCGTAGGAAAGTCAAAACTGTACATTGAATATTTTTTTAAAAGGATACTTGGGGCGTGATCTACAATCGATATCGAAGGCAAAAATATAGTTTTTAGAATTTTTGTCTGTTTATCTGTTTGTCTGTATGTCCGGGCTAAACTTATAAAGTACTGCATTAATTTACTTCAAATTTTGTATGAATATTACTAAGAGGTCGGGTCAACATATAGGCTACGTATTATCACGCTATCACCTATGGGGCAGGAGCTGTGATAATTTATAAAATTTAACGCGGGTTAAACCGTGTGCCCCCGCTAGTAAGTAATAAAAATAAGAAATAGTACGTAGTAGTGTGTACAATTTCTTTATTTTTAATTAAGTGTCTTTTGTCAATAAAGTATTGTAAGTAGTAGTTTTAATATTAATACATACTCAAAAAAATATTCCTATACTTATATTTGTTCATATAAAAAAACATTCCTTGTAATGAAAATAAATAATAAATTCACTTTATAAATAAGAGAAAACGCCTTACTTAGGTACAACAAAGAAATATAGAGTCTAACTGATAACATCTATCCATTAAAGTTTGTTTACGATAATATACGGGCAAATTAAATAAATATCTTGGAACTACTTATATAGATAAGATACTTATATAGATAAGTACACCCAGACTCACGACAAACAGACATGTTCATGCACATATGTAAATATCTGTCTGGGTGGGAATCGAACCCACAACCTCCGGCGTGACAAGCAACCATTTCCCAACCACGCCAACAGGCTCAACAAATTTCATCTCTTAGTTTATTTCTATTATCAAAATGTAGGTTTTGACGATAGTATTATGTCTTCCTGGGGCCTAAAATAGAACCTCACTAACAATTTGACGCCACCCGTCTAAAACGGTTCCAGACTCGGTTCAAACATATTGGACTAGAGGTCAAAAATAAACACTAACCGTTTTAGATATTATTCATATTCATATTCATATTCATATTCATTTATTTCGTAAAGCCAGTTTACATGTCAATAATTATTATATATTATGATGATCACAAATTACAATAAATAAAATAAAATCAAAATTACAATTCAAATAATAAGTCCACCTACAATCTAAAACAAGCTAAATAAAAATAAGATTATATCTATGTCAATTCAATAATTGGAATTCAATAATTCCTTATAATTATAAAAAGTTTGTTCAATGAGCCAGCGTTTGAGTCGGTATTTAAAACCTGACAAGGTAGGAGCTGTTTTAACGGCATCTGGTAGCTTGTTATATATAGTAGGGCCCATGACATGAGTCAGCTTGGAGGATTTGGCAAGGGAGTGTTTTACGGCTGTCAGTTGATTCGCGTGTCTCGTATTATAAGTGTGTACTTCTCCATGTGTCGTATAGTTTTCTATGTTCGCTCTAACGTACATAGCTACTTGGAAGATATCAATGGATGGCAAGGTCATGATGCCAAGTCTCTTAAAGTGGGGTCTGGCAGTATCCTCGTGGGGTATACCGACAATTGCCCTGATGGCGCGCTTTTGCATTCTGAACGCCCGCTCCCAGTCAGCGGCGCGCCCCCATAGTTCTGCGCCGTATTGAAGTTGTGAGTGAACTGTGGCAAAGTAGCATGTACGTGCTACTTCTTACGACACCACACGAGCTACTCGGCGAAGCGCAAAGCAAGCACTGCCTATTTTTGCACAAAGTTTGTCAATATGTTTGTCCCATTTAAGGCCGTCATCTATTTCAAAACCTAGGAAATTAGTTGTCTTATTTTCCTGCAACCCTAGACCCTACAGGTTAAAGTGCATGAAATGGGTCTTATTGAGGTTCAAAGCTAGACCATTTATATGGAACCATCTAGCGAGTTGAGCTGTCGTCACGTTGAGTTTTTGTTCCAACTGATTTATGGTTGTAGCCGTCACAAGAGCTGCGACATCATCGGCGTACATGAAAATTTTGGCTTCAGATATCGCTTCTGGCAAATCATTGAGCAGGATAGAAAATAATATGTTAGATACCGAGGACCCTTGTGGTACACCAATCTCCGAGTTAAGCGGATCCGACATAGTTCTACCTCGATCTCCTACAACAATTTGCGCTCTGTTTTTAAGCATGTTAGCCAGAATTTTTAATGAATTTCCCTGTACGCCATAGTGCAGCAGCTTTGCTTCCAGTACAGCGTGGTCAGTGACATCAAATGCCTTCGACAGGTCGCAGCATATAACAGCAACCTGTTGCTTACTCTCACGAGCATTAATCACGCAGCGAATTAACTCCCGAACTAGTGATGTTGTGGAGCGTCCCTCACGATACGCGTATTGCCGATCTGATAGTGATACAGTTGACCTAAGTTAAGTTGACGCCTACGTTTAGCTGTGGCAAAGTAAAAACATGAATAAACCAAAAGTGCAATGATATTTTAATCCTGACTAGCTATGTAGTGAAAGCCGGCCTATTTTTATATATTTATTAGTTCGTGGATTTGATCCCAGCCAGGACAAATCTTTGAAAATCTATCATGTCATGTGATGTTCTATGTCTGGGTACAATTTATGAAGATACAAGAGGAAAAGAAATATTTCAGCTCTCTAGGCCATCTGTAGTAGTTATGATAAAATAGTAAAAACATGGTTCTTAACACGTACAACGCCATGTCGGACATTGCTGGGCGACACTTAACTTACCATATAAGCCATACAAAATATTTTAAATTAACAAAATCTCAAATTTTTGTTTTATTGTTAGTGTTATTAAATATGAATTTCTAACTTACAAAACATTGACATAACTACAGAAATCTTTATAAATGTGAAGATAATTCATGTCGCCCAACATTGTCCGCCATGGCTTGCTGCGTATATTTATTTGAGTTTTCTTCCGTTGAAGCCGCGCGGGTCAAAGTTAAAAAACAGATTTTTAGGTTTGCGGGTCAAACCTAAAAAACTGTTTATGTTAATTTACCTAGTAAACATAATTGAAAATGTACGTTTTCCCATGATCTCAAATATTTTAAGTTTAAATGTGATAATATTATTCCAATTTCCTAAGTTTAAAACAATTTAACTGATTTTGATTTTTACTATCCTGATTTTTAATTTATCTATAAACCGAACACTAAATTTTTCCATAAAATCGAAAAAACAAATCAAACTTGCATTACACAATTTTTTATGTATGTTAGTAAAATAATATTTTTAGAAAAACTGACGTAACTTTTTTTTTATATACGTTTTTAGAGTGCTGATGTGATTACACTAATCTAGGAGGCCGCGCGGGTCACGCTGCGTACAATATTGCCTTGTAGTGTTGACAGACAGTTTAGTAGAGACGTTTAAACATAGCTCTGACTGTCGGACAACATTGTCTGACACGGCCCGAACGGAACATATCGGTGTCACCCATCATTGTCCGACATGGCCTGAATGGAATTTATCATTTTATTTCGTGGCGTTATACGTGTTAATAAAATAAAAACTGGTTCATACGCTAAGTTTTCGATCGCAATATTAGTTTATTTCCACGAAACAGCACGGAGTTACACTTATCCAAGGCTAACTTCAAATCGAAGGCGCTTAACCAACGCAGACACCATTATCTCTGTAAATGTGATAGGATCAGTCATGACTATTTAAGTGAAAGAGTTGATGCAAGTATCGACCCTTGGTTGATATATTCCATCTACATTGCCTTTCATTTAGCATTGACTGCCTCGTTGGTCTAGCGGTAGCGTGTTCACCCGCAGAGAACGAGGTCCTGGGTTCAAATCCCGGGTCGGGCCAAAAAGTGATTTTGGGACTTTTCTGTAAAAAGAAAAAAATCTCAGCATCAGCCCGAAGTCTGGGAGTTGGCGGCATTATACCCCCGTGCCTCGGAGAGCACGTAAAGCCGCCGGTGCTGTACCTGACCTCTTTCCGATCGTGTCGCATAGGCGTCCCATCGGATCATGAGAGTGATGGAATAGAAAGTGCTCCTGTGTTTGCGCACACACTTGAGCACTTTAATATGTCCCGCGCAGATGGCTAATCTCTGTTGAGACTGGCCGCCGTGGCCGAAATTCGGCTAGGAGGACATTATTATTATTATTTAGCATTTCATCGATTACGTCATTACGTCGTGCCCGTTGTCTACCAAGCGCGGCTATTATGCCTTCAAATGATGGACACAAATCCGTCGTATGTATCTTTTGGGGAGGTCAGAGTGGTTCAGTTGTGGACGTCATTAAGCTGAAACTATAAATATGTGAGATAAAACATCTGTCGAGGTGATCAGTTTCTCAACATGTTTAAGGGTATGGCATTTAAGACAGCCGTTTGTTACGTCCTTATGCAGAATTGTTGTTGAATATGCTGTATTGCACTCTTGCAGCCCCCTTGCTATGTCGGTAAAGCTATATAATAAACCACCAGACTGTATAAAAAATGAACGAAAAAATTTCAAATTGATAAAACAGTTAAAATTGTTGCTCATAAATAAAAGTTATTATTCAATAAATGAGTATTTAAATGATAAAACTATGTAATAAATATTTATTAAATTTATTAACTGTTTATAAAATCTATCCAGTTAAAATACTAACAAAAAAATTTGACATAAATAATGTAAACACTAATAAGATACAGTGGTCAGTAAGAAAATAAATCCTAATTAATAATTCCCTTCATAATATATATTTTTTTAATAACGTTATTACATCGCTGCCTATTCAATAAAGAAAAAACATAAAAAAACACACTTTACAGATTACAGATTCACAATGCTATTTTATTGTATTCATTTTAATTTAAGTTTGACATGTGAAGTTTTTGTCAAAAAAATTATTTGTTAGTATATTGTATTGTTGCAGTACTAACAAATAATTTTTTGACAACAACTTCACATGTCAAACTTAAATTAAAATGAATACAATAAAATAGCATTCGTTTTAATTTAAGTTTAACATGTGAAAATTTTGTCAAAATATTATTTGTTTATATATTGTATTGTTGCAGTTCCCTTACAGGGTTCATGTTTGGTACTGTATTATAATCTAAAATACCTATGTAAAACACATGAAAGCAATAAAGAAATTGAAATAATGATAGTAAAAAAAGTCATATTAAATCAGTGGCATTATTTACTAGGTAGGTAAACATCAAATCTTCCTTGTTTCTTGCACGCTCTAACATCTATTCGGTCTCGTAGTGTATCCTTTCATGAGATGAACTTATTAAATTAGCCTTGTGCATAATGAACAATTAGCTGTGTCCTGCGGTTTTACCCGCGTTAAACTTATATACTTTATACTTACGTTTAACATTTGAGCCGATTATTTTGATAGAAAGATGTAAGTATTCTATTCTTATATAATAGTTATTAAAGACGCTCAGAAATAGATTAATCTGGAGCTCACGGTAAACATAAGAAATATAATATTTTCTTCGTACAATTGTTCGTGTGGTCATGCTTTTGTTTTTAACAGACAGTGCTGGTCCACCAATAAACTAATAAAATATTCATTTCGCTACTACAGATCGTATGAAAATAATAAACTTTATAAATTATAGCTTCATATGTATTAATAGAGGGTGTCAGCTAACTCCAAACCAAATTTTATTAAAATCGCTCCAACTGTTTAGACGTGAAGAAGTAACAAACATACACACTCACAAACTTTCGCCTTAATAATATTATAGCGTGATATACTGCGATCGACAACCCTACCGCCAAGCGTAGTAATAGGAAGCGTCAACGACCCAGCCCAAATAAAAGTAAAGCTTTAGCTTAAAACGTTCTTCCGGTTTAGCTTGGTATTTCTTCGATTCAAATAACTTTATTTTTGTGTATATATTATTCTCTTCTACCAAACAATGGTATAATTTAAGGACTAAACAAAATTCCGCTGTGATACCGTCGTACCTCCTAGATTTTAGGGCTTCTTCAGCAGTTGAATCCATCCTACATTTTTAATTTGGTCTGAGAATACGATGAATAACGCAGACTTACACTTACGTAAACATTCAGTCGATACTTTACCCACTACACCAATAAGATCTCAAGGAGCTTTATCTCTACGTAAACCATTCAAACCTTTTCAAGAGCTCCAGCATAAACTAAATTCCTTTCTGTATTCTCGTGAAACCAGTGCCAGATGATCTTCACTATTCCTTTCCATGAAAACATCCTGAATAAGGAACGTAAATTCCTAGACGCGATTTAGGGAACGGATCAATCACGCTTTGTTATACGGGACTAGTCCCTCCCTCTTACCCACCACTGCAACTTCTGTAAGCCAGGATCAACAGTGGCACACAATGAAATGACACTGAGCGGTGAAGCTCAGGCATGTCCCGGGGAATCGCTTTAACTGTCTTGGATCCCGCAACGAATTTAATCAGAAACAGAAAAAAAAGGAGGAGTTAGAAAATGAATAGTTCCACTTCCCTCCAGAGCAAAGCGGGAGACAGAATGATGTAAAGAGGCTATAGCCTCATAAAATGAGAGATTTGCAACTAGAGAAGCCAGCTGCAAAAGCACCGAGGATCAATTTAAGGGTCCTAAGTGAGCTGTTATATTTGATTCCAATAGTAGGTATGGCAAAAACGCTTAAACGCACGGAAGTTGTTCCTTGTTGCTACAAGATCCGTATAATAAACTACTCCAGATATTGGTTGCAAGCTGTTTAACATAATATCACGCTGATTTTGCCAGAGATCACACTCCCACAGGATGTGGTGAGCAGTTTGTTCATATTCGTTACTGGATGTTGAGCACAGACAGATCGGTGAAGATACTAATTTGAAACTATACAATTTACTTTTAAAATTGCCGTGTCCGGTAAGAAATTGTGCAACACAATGGTCTATGATTAGCCAAGTTTTATTTAACCGTTCGCGTACGTCCGGAAAGAACTGTTGCAGATGGCGACCCTTGGTTGACGTATTCCATCTACATTGCCATTCATTTAGTAGTTCGTTATTTAAGTCAGCTATTGGCATAAATAGCCTGGTTATTTTCGCACGGTCGCGTAATGATAAGAAATCATTTTCTAAATTATCGCGCGTAGAATAATACATTGCTGCTCGTCTTTGTACTTCAAGATCAACCGGTAGTACACCCGCTAGGACAGGTAGGGCCTCTGTGCTCACTGTTCTATAGGCTTTACACAGAAATATCAACGCCAACCTCTGGCTTTGTAGTAATTTACGGCGAGCAGCTCCGATGGTAGCCCTATCAGCCCACACAGGCGAGCCGTAGCATATACACCCAAGATAGGTTGCCCCGTAAATGATTTTAAGAGTATTAAAAGAGAGGCCCCAGGTTGCCGTCGATATCCTTGTAAGTGCAAAAAAGTTTCGCTTAGCTTTTTCCCCAACTGATTTAATATGTTCTATAAACGAGAAATTCTTTTCTAAAACTAAACCCAAATAACAGGTTGATATTTTGCGTTTTACAGTAACATTATTAAGTTTTACGCCCGGGGGGGATTTTAGTTCACCTTTAAGAAGGAGTTGGTAGGTTTTATGAGGAGCAAATGTAAGGCGATTTCTTTTACCCCATTCACTTATCATACTTAAGCAAGTTTGAGCCAGATTTTCCAACTCTCTCCTGGAGTTACCCTGTATAAGTAAGAGGCCATCGTCAGCATATGCCGTTAGAGAGCAGCGTGATGGCAAGGGTAATGTCAAGAAGTCATCAAAACCCAAGTTCCAGAGATACGGCGCGAGCACTGAGCCCTGGGGGCAACCCATGGTTAACGATTTAGTGACTCTGAAGTGACCAAGCTTAAGAGTTGCAGAGCCATGTACGAAATAAGATGTGATTATCGAATATATATTACTGTAACAACCGCGTAACTTAAGTTTTTGTAACAAAATTGGCCACCAAGTATTATCAAACGCCCCTGAAATATCTAGGAATATGGCCAAAACGTATTTACATTCGGACGAGTTTACAGCTTTCCTCACTGAGATAGCTGCGTCCACTGTCGATTTACCCGCAGTAAAACCAAATTGATTTCCGTGAAATTTTGGTCCTCCCGGCAGCAATCGCGGTACAATAAGTCGTTCTAGAAGCTTGCCTAAGGAAGGCAGTAACGTTATTGGTCGGTATGACTTAGGGTCTTCAGGCAGTTTATCGCCATTTTTTGGTATAATACGAATAAAACCGCTGCGCCAAGAACGCGGAAAAGTCCCTTCAGATATGCAACGATTAAAAACTTTTAGTATTGAATCACCGGATTGTTTTGTGGCTTCTATTATCATTTTGTTGGATATTTTATCTTCACCTGAAGCTTTGTTAACAGGTAGCGATTTCACAGTATTCATAAACTCATTAATTGTAGGAAGACTAGACATATAGGTAGCGGGTGGATTGTTTGCCCACTGTCTAATCTGCTTATGGTAGTCATTATCGTTCAAGGAACTATCATCAGGTATGAGCGAATTAAGTAAGGATTCCGTGGTCTCCTCTATGCCACTGGTGTAGGTATTATTGATTTTTATGTTTTGAATATAAGCTAAATCTATAGACCTATTTGCTTTAAACTCATGGTATAGGGGCGACCACGGGCCTTCTTTATCTAATTTATCGACTATTTTTCTAATAAGATTGCCTTTGGATTTCTCTATTGACGAGCGGTAACGTGAACGAGCTATTTTGAGATTTATATATGCATTATTTAAAACATCGCCTACAATTTTACGTTTTTTTAGTTTATTATATTTTTTACGTGCTCTCCGAAATTCACATCGAACTTTAATTAAGTAGTTATTCCACCAATCGCATCTTCGAATATTAGTGATAGGGACGCGGCCTATGGCAATATCGGCACAGTAGGTAAAAGTGTCCGACATCATTACAGCACATTCCTCTGTTGTTAGTTCATCCCGGGTGAAATCCCTGGCATGCGCGGCAAAAAGAGCTCTGAAAAAATCCCAATCGGCCCCTTTGAGCCGATATCTATAGTTACCGTAAATAGTAGTAGGTCTTTGTGCCAACCGAGGAACAAACTCGTACACGATTAAGCGGTGATCACTGGATGAAGCGTCAGGCAAAACACGCCATCCATCTATTCGGACGTCTGAGCTTGAAAAAGTGACGTCAATAAAAGATTCGCCAGTAGGGCTACAATAAGTAGGCGGTGCATCAGGAGTGTTATGTATTGATAGATTCATCTCAGCGACGAAATCTTCGACGGCGTTCCGCCGTTCTGTATCGCTTGAACGGTATTTGCCATACCATAACGTAGAGGATGCGTTAACATCTGCGCCAATAATAATTTTGTGTCCTTTGAGGGACATCAAAACATGGCGCAAGTGATGTAAATGGGGACCGACAGGATCTGAATACTGAAAATAACAGCTCACTACGTAAACTTTCCAGGATGGGGATGATATTTCAGCGACAGCACAGTGTGACGTCATGAGGTTTCGCATAGCGCTTACCGTAAAATTAGTACGCGTTACGTAAATAGCAGCCCGTGATTTGTTGTCTAGCTGCACCAATTTATTTTTTAAACGCGCATATTGATATTGTTCTTGTACAAGCACTATATCTAAGTTGTATTCATTGACTAAAGTTTCCAACTCTGATGTCGCAACCCTATCGTTGTGAAGATTTAGCTGCCCTATTTTTAAGTAAGCCATATTAATATTTGGTATTTAGCACTAACTGCTCAAGTTTATGCTTAAATGTGGGGCAGTTGTCCGAGCCGCATTTGTGGTCGTGAGGTTTTTTATATGTTTTACACGATGCACAAACTGGTTTAAATTCTGGGTCATTGTGGTGCTTACATGATTTTGTGGGATGTGCTTCTGCGCATAAGGCACAGGTAGGTAATTTATTACTACAGTACTTGAAAACATGCCCATATTGCTGGCAGTTTAAACACCGAACTACCTCTAAATCATCAATAAAGCGGCATGTAGCCCAGTCGATGAAAAGTTTTTCTTTAGTGCTGACTAAATGTTTTCTAATCTCCGGTTCGAGCTCAATTCCCACCCACTTGCGCCCATTAGCTACGTTACGCTTGCGCACAATTTTAGTTTTAGACATAAAATCGTCTTCGCTGACTTTAAGATCACTATCTTTGATATTTTGCCTGTATAACGCCGTTAAAAAGACCTGGTCGTCCATTGACGACGGTATATCTTTTATAAGTATGCGCGGTCGTCGCCCGGATGGAGTTTGAAGTTTTAAGCCCGCCGAACGAATGGCCTCGACAGAGCGAATTTTATTGAGTTGGGTTTCATTTGCCACTCGGAGTACAACGCCAGAATTGGAAGTTTTTTTAACGCCTACTATTTGAAAACCGTCGTCCGCGGGTTTTATAGCCTTCATAAGCGCTTCCTTGGTCGCCGACGAAGTCGCGTACTCCGCTGATCGCTCAGCGGTGGGATACGCAATAATTGAAGGAACCGGTTTTCGCGTCTGTACTATGGGGGCGGCGGTTTTTTTCGGTAAACGCAGTTTTAATTGTTCCGCGTACGTAGGAATCTCAGAATTGGTTTTATTTACGCAAAGATCTAACTGACGTTCTGCGTTCGCCAATTTAGTTTCATTGCATGAAGATTTAAGCGCAAGTAATGAAATAATACTGGTAAGGCGCTGCGTACAATCCATCACCGATAGCTTATTCGCGATATTCATACCCGAGTTGGAATCACTGACTAATTCGTTAACCTTTGACAGATAAACGGAAGCTTGTGTCACAAGATCGCAATAATTATATTCCGCACTGTTTGTATCGCTAATATTTAATGAAGACGAATAATCGGATTGAGATCCCCGAAAACGTTTTATGTCCGATTCCTGTTGACCATCGGGAGTACAAAACGTCGGTGACGCATCGTCTAACACTCGTTTGTTGAAGCCTGAAGGGGGCGTTCTTGGAGTCTGTTTACTTCTCCCAAATGCGTTTCGCCCTCTATCGGGGGGGACATCATTCATTTTTGACATGTTATTCACACGAAATAAGCAAGCGCTTTAATGTAAACAGCACGATAACTAATTTAGCACGATAACAAGTAACTGTGACTATGACGCGGTACCCTCACAAGAAAAAAGTTAAACTTACTCACCGAACGATAATTTGAACTAAAATCCAGATATTACTTATTAAAACACTTAAAAAACTTACAGATTGTAGTATTTAGCACTAACACTAAAGCTAGAAACAAAACACAGGTCACAAAACAATCACGAAATAGCAGAAAAATAATATTATTTCACAGCGAACCTCCGACGCACTGAGCCGTAGCGTAGCGTAGCGGGAAGTGGGAATCACGCTTTGTTATAGAGACCAGACTCTTATTCTATGTGATATTTTAAATAATCCGGTTTACTTGGTGTTATATTGAACTCGTTATAATAATAATAATATCCTGGTACATTATTTACACACGGCCATCTGATCCAAAACTAAGCAGAGCTTGTACTATGGAAACCAGATAACTAATATATACTACATATAATATAAAATAAAATAAATTTTATAAATGTTTTCATACAATGTGTACCTAAATATCTATGTTACTGGAAATAATAATGTATACAACTATATTACTACAAACATGTTCTGACTATTTACAAGCGCTTTTTTAAAGTCTACGTGAGTAAAAACCTTTTTTAATTTATTTTATTTTTAATACTTTTCTTTTGTGAATACATACTTATTTAGATAATTACACCCAGACTCAGGACAAACAGACATGTTCATGCACACAAATATCTGTCCTATGTGAGAATCGAACCCACGACTTGCGGCGTGAAAGGCAAGTATTTACCAACCACGCCAACTGGCCGGTCCAGTTAAGTTTTTTTAGTTATTACACCCTGTTTTACGTGTTGTGATAGTTTTCTGTTTCGGGTATTTTGACCCGCACTTAGCAGTTTATACGGGCAAGTTTTACCATAAAATTCGATATCATCAGCTTCTTAAGTTGACATTTTTATGTCTGTTACGTAATTTCTTCGTGAACCGTTGTTTGTATTTTTTTATTGTTAGAGAATTATTACGTAACGTTCCCATAGAAATTGTTCAAATAAATTGTTATAAAGTAAATATAAGGCCACTCCTTTGTTTTTCAAACCATAATTGTAACACAAAACAATGTCCGTTGCCGGAAACAGATCTGACAGTTCTTTGAAAATGGCGCCCGACAGCCGATTTCGCCAATTTACATTCATCATCACCACTCACAATTCTCAAACTTCAAAACAAATAAACATTTCCCCCACAATCTTTTGGGTACATAAATTTCTGCAATTCCACTTTAAAATTCTGCATTTATAATTCCTGAATTCCTTTTGGGGACGCAAAGTTGTTTACGACTCAAGAAAAAGAGAGAGGCACTTAGATAAACTGAATTATGAATGAGTTAGCCCTTGATTTGATATTCTGTTAGTTCCTTGGGGACTATTGGGTAACTTGTCCTTTACGTATATACTTTATACTTACGTTTAACATTTGAGCCGATTATTTTGATAGAAAGAAGTATTCTATTATTATATAACTGTTATTAAAGACGATCAAAAATAGATTGTTCGGGAGCTCACGGTAATCATAAGAAAAATAATATTTTCTCACTACAATTGTTCGTATGGTCATGCTTTTGTTTTTAACATATTCATTTCTCTACTACAGATCGTATGAAAAGAATAGGGCATACATAGAACTGTCAAAATGCTAAAATTGCTCATAACCCACCAATTATGCGCACGTGGATTTCTCCAGGCCGAAATGTTCTAATTTAATTGACACGACTAAAATGCGCTGAAAGTCTGCGAACTGTGTTACCAGTAATGATACACGGAACGGAGACGTGGTTGCTTAATATGGGCCTGATAAGAATGGTCAAGGTCACCCAAAGAGCCATGGAGAGGGCTATGCTCGGAGTATCCCGGCGCAATTGAATCAGAAACGTCAAAATCCGCCGGGGAATCAAAGTATCCAACAAAGCCTAAGAATTGAAAATCTGAAGTGGCAGTGGGTGGGGCACAAAGCTCGTATAACCGAAGGCCGCTGGAGCAAAAAGTTTCTCAAGTAACGTCCACGAACCGGAAGACGCAACGTGGGCAGAACCCCTACAATGTGAACCGACAGTTTTGAAAGAGTCGATGGAAGCGGCTGCAATAGCTGTCCTGTACAGGGATTGAAGTATAACTTGAAGGAGGACACTATACGTGGAGTTCGAAATAAATAATCAGGTGGACATTGATTGTGTTAACATTAACTGGACCTTGTGTGAATAACGTCACAATGACTACTTTTTATAATCCTGGATCAATATCCAGGATTATAAAAAGTAGTCATTGTGTGTGTATTGCCATAAAGTGCTGCAAGGATTTGTATATGTAGAATGATTTCCAGTAAAAGCCAAGAATCAGGTATTTGGTAGCGTTTCACCACCATCGTTTCGGCTAGCATTATCCAGAAGATAGAAGAATAGATAGAATAGAAGATTATAAACCATTTCATAATCCTTTCATATAATAAGCTATATCAACTATGATAGATGAACAAGATTTTGCACTTTTTGAGATTTGGTGTTAAATGAGTAAGAACATGCTTCAAATATCAAGATTTCATTGATGAAATCTTAATATTTGAAGCATTTTCATGTATTGATACAAAAGTTTCAGTTCTTAAAAATAACCTGCATGAAACAATACAGCATACCGTATTATTATAAAACATTGAATGCTACAGGTCTTTTGACATTTTAAAACAATGCAACTATTTTAATCACTCTTTGTTGTAAAATGGGTCAACATAAAATTAATTACTGATGGATGGAGTCATGGGTTTTGGTTCAATTATAAATATTCACTACTTATCAAAAATAAATAATTTTGGTGTATGATGAGAATCATCATCATCATCATCATATCAGCCGAAAGACGTCCACTGCTGGACAAAGGCCTCCCCCTAAGATTTCCACAATTGCCGGTCTTGCGCTATTTGCATCCGGCAGTTTCCAGCGACTCGCACAAGATCATCGGTCCATCTTGTAGGGGGCCTGACCACGCTCCGTCTTCCGGTTCGTGGTCGCCACGAATGATGATAATATTACGGCTAAATTACATTATTAATTCAGGCACTTATATCTAATGCTCTCACCAGTTTTAAGTGATCAGCGAGGTGTACATAGGTGCGTGGTCAATCTATTGATGGATGACCCCTAATGTGGTGTAATTTCTTTTCTATACATCTCCCTGATTTTTCTGCACGTTAAGTTGTCAGTATACTGTCGTAGTCGTTTACAACAAACATTAAGCCATCTTAGAGGGGCTCCTAGGCGGCTAAAACAACTCTGACAGCACGATAAAGTAAATGAATCCAGATTTAACTCGAAATTATTCCAAAATTAGCCAAGATGTAGTGCGGATTACTTTTGTGGTCACAATGATCCCCGGAAGTGAACGAAACGGTTAACCAAGTTCATATTGTAACTATTTAGGTCGGTTTTAATTATCAGGTCTTATTTAACTAACAAGCTTTAACTAAAAAGAAGAGGGGAGATTTGCCGAAGTACAAAAATTTAAAGAAGCTATCTAGAAGAAGAATATATTAACTAGACTTATATAGATGAACATAATAATATAGTTAACTATGGTAGAAAATAACATGAAAATGGAAATAATACTGGTAGCGAATATATTGCTACAAACTATCTCTGCCATTTAAAATTCTCGACATCCCAATTTGCTTGAATATTTTCGCAAGTATACTTTCTGAGTGCCCGTGAAGTATTCGTTGGAAAAATACTCATAATATTCTAAAACATATTTTCAAAATACCAGCAGTCTGCAATATAACTAGAAGTAATAGTACCTACTTAAGAATGTAAAAATATCATTGCATATGCAATTTGCTCCAATAACACTCCGCAGCGGGACTCGTTATAGTAATTTTATACAAACATATACGGTAACGAACGGAAAATGAAAATTTAATACGAAGAATTTCACGTAGGTCGAGAAATTTCTTAAAGAGATCTAGTAAAATTGTTATCAATTCGTATTCTGTATTGAAATCTTTGTTTTTAGTTGACTTCTAATGTTACTTGTTAGGTCCTATCAAAACTACCTTGAATGACCCCCTTTGAAATTTTAAACCCCACTGTCCGGTTAGCTAAGACAACTTCTTATATATGAGACTGCAGTTAATAAGTAATTTACTCTATAAAAGGATAGGCAGTGGTATTGGTAAAATATTTAAAGCTTGCCATTGCAATATTGCACAATCAGTTAGATATAATTTTGAGAGATTTAGTTAAAACTCTCAAAAGATTCTAACAGAGAAAATAGTAATGCTAATAGTTACTAGTGTAGCAGCTCATACTTACATATTGATATACATACTCTTCGGCAATTAGCGGACTGTCAAGTATGACTGTCAAGTGAAAGAAAATGTGTTTTAGTTTCTGTAGATAACGTGTAATAATAAGTTAGTTTGAAATTAAATATATATTGTTAACCCATAGATATACATTAAACACAGATTGTTATTCGCCGTTTTACTTACCACAAGCCCCGCAATATTGGTGACCCCGCGTTCAAAATGGCCACGCCCGTAACAAAGGAAGACAAAACTACGGCGCCTGCAGACGTTGAAGCAGTAAGCGTCCAGTCACGCATTCCTAAATTCTGGTGCAACAGACCTAAGCTTTGGTTTGCTCAATTTGAGGTCATTATTCAAAACCAGAAGCTCAGTGATGAAAGCAAGTTCGCACTTCTTGTGGCTCAGTTGGAGATCAAGGACATCGACCAAATCAGCGATATCATCCTGTCACCGGCCAACTCCGGCCGATTCGCCAATGCCAAAAGAAGATTATTGGAGGTCTACGAAGATAGCGAGGGTATTCAGCTACAAAAACTACTGAATGAAATGGAGCTCGGCGACCAACGACCATCTCAGTTGCTGCGTCGAATGAGGAACCTCGCTGGGACTAAAATGCCGGACGACACCCTTAAAATGTTGTGGCAAGGCCACCTACCTGCTTCTACCCGCACAGTGTTGGCATGTTTGAGTGACGAATCCAAGCTAGACTCGTTGGCTGCCATGGCTGACAAAATGCAAGAGCAGCTAAGAGAGGTGAGCGCCGTGTGTTCATGCCAGTGTCAACCTACTACGTCAAAGACAGTGACGTCAGCTGAGATAGCGGCGACAACTGTATCTGCTGACCAGAAGCTTTACAGCATGATTGAAGCTCTGACCAAGGAAGTCGCAGAGCTGAAAATGAACCGATCTCGCAAGTTCCAACGCCGATCCCACAATTTCAGAAGCCGTTCCAGCTCCAAATCTCGGGACAGGAGAAACACGATGTGCTATTTTCATAAGAAATTCGGGAAATCAGCATACCGATGCAGAAGTCCGTGCAGTTTTAAAGAGACGTCTAACGAGAAGTCGGAAAACTAGTGGAGACCCAAGCCGTGGCGGTGGCTGAAGTCGACGATTTATCCACATACCGCCTATTTTTATACGATAAATCAACCGGAAAGAAATTCCTAATCGACACGGGTGCAAACGTTTCCGTGTTACCCGCCACCGCACGAGATAAACAGCGGATACCAACCAACTACTTATACGCAGCAAATGGATCACAAATACCCACTTACGGTGAGCGAACCATTGTTCTCAACATCGGAATGCGCCGTGCCTACAGTTGGCGATTTATGGTTGCAACAGTTAGCCGGCCGATATTAGGCGCTGATTTTTTGCATCACCATGCACTTATGGTGGATCTCCATGGACGACGATTGGTGGACAAAAGAACCAACCTATCGGCACGAGGGTTCCTGTCACCCGCAGCAGAAGGAAGCATCCGAACCATCGATGACAAGCTTCCCTACCACGACCTGTTGGCCCAATTTCCAGACATCACGAGACCCAACTTAGAGAAACTGGGAAATAGTGAAGTTGAACACTATATTGAAACCACCGGCCCGCCGATATTTACAAAAGCGAGGCCACTACCGCCGCATAAATATAACGCGGCAAAACAAGAATTCCAACTCATGATGGATCAAGGAATTTGTCGACCGTCTAATAGCCCATGGGCCAGTCCATTACATATGGTATTAAAGAAAGACGGTACCTACAGAACCTGCGGCGATTATCGTAGACTCAACGCAGTAACTACACCCGACCGATACCCGATACCACGCCTGCACGACTTTACACATAACCTTCAAGGTAAAACGATATTTTCAAAAATTGATCTTCAAAAGGCCTACTTTCAGATCAAAAACAGAGAAGAGGACGTGAAGAAGACAGCCGTGATTACCCCTTTTGGCTTGTACGAGTTCACCAGGATGTGTCCTGGTTTGATGAACGGAGGCCAGACCTTCCAACGTCACATCGACAACGTGCTCCGTGGCCTTCCTGTTTTCCCGTTCGTCGACGACATTCTCGTAGCTTCTGAAAACCAAGAAATACACAGAAGGGAACTTCAAGAAGTATTTAAACGACTCAACGATAGTGGTTTAAAAATAAACGTCGCTAAATGTATCTTCGGCCAGTCAAAACTAGATTTCCTTGGATACACGGTAACACCAGAAGGCATTACACCGACAGAAGGAAAGATACAAGCAATTCAGTCCTATCCATTGCCAAAAACAATCCAAGATCTACGTCGGTTCGTTGGAATGCTTAATTTTTATCGTTCGAGCATACACTATGCGGCTGAACATCAAAAACAATTAAACAAATATTTTCACAACGCCAAGAAAAACGATAAAACAAACATACAATGGACAGAAGTGGCAAAACAAGCATTCAATCAATGTAAAGAGAATATCAAGAACTGCGCATTATTGTCCTACCCCTCGCTGAGCGAACCTTTCGCATTGATGACAGACGCGTCAAATTCATGTGCTGGGGCCGTTATACAGCAAAAGATCAATGGCAGCTGGAGACCACTGGGATTTTTTTCCAAAAAGTTCAGCGACGCTCAACAAAAGTACAGCACGTACGACCGTGAGTTGCTATCAATCTACATGGCAATACGTCACTTCCGACGTGTGTTTGAAGGACGAGAGTTAATTGTTTACACGGACCACAAACCGCTGTGTAATGCATTAACATCAAACAGCAAGTCTGAGACACCCCGCCGAACAAGATACCTTGAATATATCGGACAGTTCACGTCCAATATTCAACACGTAATCGGCCAGGACAACAAGGTCGCGGACGCATTATCGCGAGTCGAAACAATAACATGCCCGTCACCACTGGATTACACCGAGTTAGCACTAAAACAAGATTTAGATGAAGAACTTAAATTGTTGTCAAACAAAGGAAAGCACCTATTTAAGAAGATTACCATCCCTAACTCAACTGCCCATCCCGTTACCTGCGAGATGTCATCAAGCACTGCTCGTCCATATTTGCCACCAGATTTTCGAAAAGCAGTATTCCAAGCGATCCACGACCTTAGTCACCCCGGCATAAGGGCGACAAGGAAGCTAGTCACCGCTCGATACTGGTGGCCCTCTATGAATAGAGACGTGAATGTGTGGACCCGAACGTGCGACGCGTGCCAGCGCGCCAAGGTGCAACAACACACGAAGGCACCCATAGCAAGTTTCCAACAAGCAAACAGATTGGAGCATGTACATATAGATATCGTTGGTCCGTTACCTATTTCTGACGGCTTTCGATATTTATTAACCATGATAGATAGGGCTACCAAATGGCCAGAAGCCCTACCGCTGGAGGAAATAACCGCAGAACAAGTTGCTAATGCATTCTATGAGGGTTGGATTGCGAGATTTGGTTGCCCAATAACCATAACCACGGATCAAGGAAGGCAATTTGAGTCTGACTTATTTAATAAATTAATGCAACGCATGGGAATTCACCGCACCCGCACTACTGCCTACCACCCACAGTGTAATGGCGTGATTGAGCGATGGCACCGTTCACTCAAAACGTCACTCACCGCAAGACTCAAATCCACAACATGGTCACACGAGTTACCTACAGTGCTACTGGGACTGCGCGCGTCGATAAAAGAGGATGTAGGCGCTAGTACCGCAGAATTATTATATGGCCAATCGCTGCGATTACCCGGAGAATTCTATGATGAATCAACTAAACATCGAGATACGATTTCAAACTTTATGAATAAATTGAATGGAGCTTTAAAGAAGGCCCAGGCGCAACGGAAATCTAACCAATCACGAGCAACATTTATTCACGACGATCTACATAAATGTTCGCATGTTTACCTACGCGATGACGCATCAAGCAAGCCTCTGACGCCGACCTACACTGGCCCGTACCAAGTGATCGATCGTAAAGACAAGTACTTCACAATCCAGTTGCGCAATAGATGCACACATATCACTATTGACAGACTAAAGCCCGCTTTCCGCATCAACACTGAGACAGAGGAACCCGTCACAGATACGTACGCATACGTAACAAGATCAGGAAGGACATCGAAGCCTTGTGTACGTTTCACTAGCGGGGGAATGATGTAGCAGCTCATACTTACATATTGATATACATACTCTTCGGCAATTAGCGGACTGTCAAGTATGACTGTCAAGTGAAAGAAAATGTGTTTTAGTTTCTGTAGATAACGTGTAATAATAAGTTAGTTTGAAATTAAATATATATTGTTAACCCATAGATATACATTAAACACAGATTGTTATTCGCCGTTTTACTTACCACAAGCCCCGCAATACTAGCATTACTATTTTCTCTGTTAGAATCTCCTTCGTCTCTTCAACTAAAATAATATATTACTACTCAATTTCAATATCTTCATACTATTCATAAAGCTGGAGTGGTAGTGAGCAGGGCAGGTTTCTCGAGTAGCGACCACGAACCGGAAGACACAGCGTGGGCCCCCTACAAGATGGACCGATGATCTTGTAAGGGTCGCTGGAAATCACCGATGGATCACTGGATGCGGGTAGCGCAACACCGGTAATTGTGGAGATTATTGAGAGAGGCTTTCTTCCAGCTTAGGGCGTCTTTCGACTGACACGATGATGATGATAATACATAAAAAAAATATTTGACTCATCTCACTCTATCAAGATGGCAAGCAGTTCCGCCACGAAGATTTCACACATTTTCTTAAAAAATACTAATCATCGCATAAGTGTGCTTCTAAACTGTGTTCAGTCATAGCGTTAATCGGCATCCATTTGTCAAACTCAAGTATACTTGAGATTCATTCTCATATTCCTCTTGTGCAGACGTTCTCTTATATTAGAAATAAAATGATCATTATCATCATCATAACAGCCGAAAGACGTCCAGTGGTAGACAAAAGCCTGTCAAAAGGACCTCCACAATGGCCGGCCTTGTGCTGCCCGCATACACCGGCTTTCCGCGACCCTGGGAAGATAGTCGGTCCACCTTTTAGGGGCCCTACCCACGTTGCGTCTTCCGGTCCATGGTCGCCACTAGAGAACTTTTCTGTCCCAATAAAATTATATCTGTATAATTTTACATAACAGTTTTTCTGTAATGTATGTATTTTTTGGTTCGCACCACAAGTAAAGATAATATATTATGTGTATATCTTACCGTGAGCCTGATCTTTTCTGGACTAATTTCCCACTAGACTATACCGTCACATTATTTGTATTGTGAATACGAAAAATAAATTGCTAAAGAAATTCCATTTGGCAACAAAACTTAATCCAAACAAAGACTAAAATAGGCATTTTAGATTTAGAGTAATGTTTTCCTAGTAATAATTGAAAGTAAATAAGTTTTGCAAATAATTTATTTAGAGTACAGTAATGACTTCAGTTGTTTGAACTTAAAGAACAATTTGTATCCACTAATTTTGTAAATAAAGTTAATTGGAAAAAGTGCCCACATAGTATGATTTTAGCTACTAGTTTCTATGTGCCCAGAAAAATGGTGCGAGGTTCATCATTTATATAATTTTCGAATGGTATGGATCTCATTATTAATTTTCCCAACTATTTTACCATTAAGATTACGATAACCTGATCCTGTTTTAAGTCCCATCATTTTTTTAAAGGTTTTACTTAATTTTTAAGTATTGGAACTTTTTATTTATTTATTTTGTAAGTTAGTAAAACTTTCCGACGAAGTAAGGGGACGCAATGTTGTCACAGGGGGCCATTGGTGATTATAAATCCGACGGTAATCTTATTATTTTACTATTGACTGAACTAAGAATCAAACACATTTTCACTTTCTCTTTCTAATTATAAGCCCATAAATAGGACCTATATAAGCTTACTAGCAGTGCTCGCGGACTTCGTTCCGCGTTATAAATATTTTTGTACCTGCCCGTTTGGCCCGCGTAATACTTCGGGTTAAAAGTTCAGGCTAAATAAAAATTATGATGATGAATCATAGCCTATGACACTCCACAATAACGTAGCTTTCTGTTAGTGAAATCATTTTGAACATCGGTTCAGTAGATCCAGAGATTACCCCTTACAACGTTACAAACTCACAAACGTTACCTCTTTATAATATTAGTATAGATAATAACTGATTAAACATTACGTGTTAGTTATACTTATTGTTAAATCAGTTATTGTAAACCGTCGGTCTTCTTAATAATATAGCAATAAAAATAAAATAAACTCCTATACACATACCCATATACCCCAGACGACTTACCCTTTGGTCACCGAAGTAGTCGGTTGGATATTTCTAGGCATTATCAAAGGTATTCTATCGTTGAATATATCTCAATTAACCAGTTTATTAGCTGCCAACCCTCATTAACTACTCAAGCTAGGCTATAAAAACTGCGGTACTGAATAAAGGCTAAACATTAAGCAAAGTGCTTTTCTATGTCCCTACTGTTTGTGACTGTGTACCTACTTACTAGTTTTGTAAGAAAATAGTGTAACATACTTATTTAATAAATTAAAAGAAACTAAGAAATAATGTAGTACATGTTCTTAGCAATTATATCTAGTCAACTATATTAAATTGGCCGTTTGGTTTCTGGCCTATAAAGAATAACAGCACCACCCCATACTATCCCCTGGGTGTCGGAAAGGCGACTAAGGGATATACTAGGTAGTTGGACTGCAGCGTCACCTGTGTACTATCTACTACCTAACTACGGTCACCAACTCGCATGCCGAACGCGGTGACTATGGCAAACCCCTCCAAATGGTAATCTTATACACACCTTTGGAAGAGGCCAATGTCCAGCAGTGGACGATATTAGGCTGATGATGATGATTATAATTAGGATTAGGTGCAACTTGTAACGATCATGAAGCTTTTAGAAGTTCATAGTATGTATACAATGGAGCCCACAAATAGAAAAACTGTCCGGCAAATTAAGTTCTGCAGCATATGCAGTGAAAACTATTAGACGGCCGACTGAAGTTGACACAGCTAGAATGGTTTATTTCAGTTATTTTCATAGTTTAATGTCCTATGGAGTTCTTCTCTGGGGTAGCTCTGCTGACATTAACACCATATTTATATTGCAAAAAAGAGCTGTAAGAGCTATCTATAATCTTGGCCCGAGAGTGTCTCTAAGAGAAAAGTTCAAAGAGGTTAACATTCTAACTGTACCATCTCAGTATATATATGAATAAAAATATCGATTCCTTCTGTAAAAGGAGCAATACACACAATGTAAATACTAGATATAAGAATAATCTCATATTGCATACTACAACACATGATTGTTATTAATCTTAAGTATATTTTATTTTAAAAAAGGATTCCTACTGAGTTTTCTGGCAGTGTTTCTCAGTAGCTGCCACTTCATGCACTGCACGGTAGGGTAAAAAATATGACGATTCCACATAAATGTAAATTTTTTACGGAATAAAGTATTTTTGATTTTGATATGTATATTGAGTAAGATATACGGCGCTTAATATAGCTGTATCAAGTTTGTCTGTCTTTGAAAAAGACTACGGATTAAAGATTTCTTTGACTGCCCTATTTGTCTGGTGGTTAGTGACCATGGCTGTCAAGTTAAAAGTTGTGGGGTCGATCCCCACCCAAAAGAAATCTTTCTGTGATGAACATGATTATTTTTTTCTGTATCTGGGTGTAATTTATCTATAATATGTAAGCATTAATAAATAATGCATGTTTATTAGGTTGTATGGTTGACATAGTGCACACGGCTACACATGAAGCTATACTTTTCCAGTATAAGCTGATCTCGCGTTGTATAGAATTTCCATACAATGACAGGTCAGCTTATATTGGAAATTATAGCTTGATGTGCCGAATATATAAGCTCTGCCTCAGTTAGGATCAGATTTCCTCACGATGTCCTCCATGAAAATTATTAATTAAAATTAAACATTTATTTATCAGCCATAAATTTTGGTACAAACAATTGGGTCTTAGATAATAAAACAGAACCACGAAACTTAGTCATATCGGAAGGGATTTTGATTATACATCCGAATAAAACATTAGCATTACTAAAGTAGGCAGGTGTAACCACATGGCAAAACTAGCCAATTTGTAAATACCACCTTTAGATTGCGATGTCCCATAATACTCTGCCCGTACCATAAAGGCAATATTCAGGCTCTGTGCATCGAACCATAGAGTTACAATGTAAATTAGAGGTGCGGTAAGCAAACGTCGGCGTCACACGTAACTATGCCTTTGTTATACCATGTATATAACTGTACTTAAGTCCTATGGTACACGACAAAGTGTCGTCATCTTGTTTATACAGACTGTATAACTACTAGAGGTATTAGTTACTATGTTAACACTGATTTAATTGGAAGCTAGACAACTGTTTTTAAATCTACATCTGAGGTCTATGTGTGGGAGATTTCGTTGTCCAAGTATTTATAAAGGTAATTTAGTTTGATTTCTAGGTTGAGCACTTCCAAATTCTTGGCTTAGTTATTTGATAATATTTAATGTTTGCAGTATTTATAGTATGTTAATATATCGTGGGACGCTAAATATAATATAATATATCCTGGGACATTATTCCCGCACGGCCATCTAATCGCAAACTAAGCAGAGGTCTATGGAAACCAGATAACTGATATACTACATATAGCTACTATTTTTTTTTTGTAAATACATACTTATACAACATTTAACTTAATTAACGCACTTCCTAAAAATAGTTTGTTCAGAATCGTTTACTGAATCGATTTATATCATTTTCAATATAGGTAATTTTTTATTCGAAAATAATTAAAACTACAGAAATTATTGTAGTATTAACCCTGTACAATCAAAATAATTCAATACAAAATAAAGAAAAATAAACTTTATTCCAAGAAACTAATTTAGTAAATAACAATGCATATACATGTTAAATTAAAAACTCAGTGTATGTATTATGATTTCAACATAATATTCTAATTGGGGTGTTTAAAGGTGTGCGTTAATTACGTTACTTGTTGTATAGATAATTACACCCAAACTCAGGACAAACAAACATGTTCATGCACACAAATATCTATCCTGAGTGGGAATCGAACCCACGACCTCCGACGTGAAAAGAAAGCAATTGCCAACGACACCAAGAGGCCCGTTAAAATGTTTTGTATTCAGAATGCTCTACTGCCTTGTTGGTCTAGCGGTAGCGGTGTTCACCCGCAGAGAACGAGGTCCTGGGTTCAAATCCCGGGTTGGGCCAAAAAATGATTTTGGGACTATTCTGTAAAAAGAAAAAAATCTCAGCATCAGCCCGAAGTCTGGGAGTTGGCGGTATTATACCCCCGTGCCTCGGAGAGCACGTAAAGCCGTCTGTCCTGTACTTGACCTCGTTCCGGTTGTGTCGCATAGGCGTCCCATCGGATCATGAGAGTGATGGAATAGAAAGTGCTCCTGTGTTTGCGCACACACTTGAGCACTATAATATGTCCCGCGCAGATGGCAAATCTCTGTTGAGACTGGCCGCCGTGGCCGAAATTCGGCTAGGAAGACATTATTCAGAATATTAGAATGTTCGTAATAATTACTTGTAGTAGGTTCTTAGGGTGTATCGTTCGTAACTTAACAGCTGAATGCTTACCTTTGGATCGATAGAGGGAGCAAGTTCAACTCCCTGTGGACGTTTAAATTTATGACGCAATTATTTCGGATAGTGTTACCAAATTGATATGATCATTCAAATGGAACACAGTAAGAGCAACTTAAATTATTTTACTGATAATACAGTCGTGGTCAACTAATTAGGGACATTCAAGATAGTGAAGGGCTATAACCGGTTATGTACATATAAATATAAAACCCTATTGATTTCTCAGCACCTATTATTTGCATAATGTGGTCCGATTATATTTATATAGTAAAGTTTAATGAAAAATACAGTTAAACAAAACTTATAATCTGCAGTGTTATAATATATTTAACAGCTCCATTTTATTACGTGTAAAATCAGTACCCAGTAGCAAAACCTTTGTTAGTAATTACCGCTTGACACCGATGTGGCATAGACATTATCAGTTTCTGACATGTTTCGACAGGAATTTTTGCCCATGCCTCACAAAAAGCTTCATGAAGTTCATCCAAATTTGTATTACGATAAGTGGCAACTTTTTTCTTGATTTCGTGCCAAAGGTGCTCAATTGGGTTGAGGTCCGGGCTATTTGCTGGCCAATCTGTTATAGCCCTTCACTATCTTGAATGTCCCTAATTAGTTGGCCACGACTGTATACAGGCTGGCCGAGGCATTGACGTTCAAACGCAAAATTTAGATATTTTATGATGAGGAGTATCCGAATCTTAAAAATTAAATTAAATTTATTGACTTAAATTCCGTAGTTTTCGAGTAAGAATTTGATTTATGACTTTATCGTTAATTTCACCAAGCATATCAGTTTTTGATATTTATCTCGTTCTGTTGAAAATTCCTGGTATTTTGTGATAACTAATTAGCATAATTTAACCTAACACCCTAAAAAGTATGGTTTATCTAATTATTGCAGAACTGACTTAGAATTTATTCGAAAGTTCAAAATTAGGGTTTGAGCTCAGGATTCATAAATTTTTAAAGTATCAAAAAAACGCAAAATCTTAGAACATGGGGGTGATTTGGATATTCCTCCTCATAAAGTATCAAAATTTTGCGTTTGAACGTCTACTCCTCGGCCACCCTGTATAGTAGGACGATTGGAATAAAATTAATCTATACAAAATGTAACTTAATTAACGCACATCCTGAAAATAGTTTGTTCAAAATCGATTTATAATATCATTTTTAATATAGGTAATTTTTTTTCCAAAATAACGAAAACTACGGAAATTATTGTCATATTAACCCTATACAGTTAAAATAAATTGAAATTGACCGTAAGTCAAATAATAAGACTTTTAAAATTGCTATTTGATTTGTATTCATTCAAATTCCATTATTCAATACAAAATAAAGAAAAATAAACTTTATTCCAAGAAACTAATTTAGTAAATTACAATGCATATAAATGTTAAATTAAAAATTCAGTGTATGTATTATGATTACAACATAATATTGTAATTGGGGTGTCTGAGGGTGTGCGTTAATTACGTTACATGTTGTATATATAAATAAACAAATTAAACAATATACTATCTTCAATCTATGCGCAACGGTAACTTCCTCTACACCCAAAATTTTGCACGAATTTCATAACTATCGGAACTAAATTCAGCCATAGTTTCGGAATCCGGTTATAATGGAGATGATTTATTCGATCTGTGGACGTTTTTACGACCCCCCAGTGAACTGGGCAGGTAACTTTCAGTAACTGTAGAACAAGGTAATTCTCGACCCCTTTAGCACCTATTGCTATTGTCCGGGAGAATGGAGTTCGTTGCATTTGAGATGAGAATTTTTATTACAAGTATGTATAAAGGTTAAGATAAAATAAGTAGTCATTATTATAAGAATAGAATAGAATTTCATTTATTGCAATTAGGCACACAAGGAACACTTTTGCACGGCACATATTATAAAATAAATCGATGATACATTAAAAATAGTCCATAAAACAGTCAATCTACTATATAAAAATAAGTCGGGTTTTCCTTCCTGACGCTATAACTCCAGAACGCACGAACCGATTTCCACGGGTTTGCATTCGTTGGAAAGGTCTCGGGCTCCGTGAGGTTTATAGCAAAGAAAATTCATAAAATTTGACGCGGGTAACACCGCGGGGCATAGCTAGTCTTCTCTACTATATAAAAATAAGTCGGGTTTTCCTTCCTGACGCTATAACTACAGAACGCACGATCTGATTTCCACGGTTTTGCATTCGTTGGAAAGGTCTCGGGCTCCGTGAGGTTTATAGTAAAAAAATTATAAAATTTAACGCGAGTAACACCGCAGGGCACAGCTAGTTAAAATTATAAAAATACCTAAAAAATATATCAAAATCTTAAAAAAAAAATTTGCCATAGGTACTGGCCGAATTTCAGCCATGGCGACCAACCTCAATCGTGAAAAGTCATCTGCGCGGGAGATATTATAGTGCACATGTGTGTGCCCAAATACAGGGGTACTTTTTTCCATCACTCTAATGGTCTGATAGGAACATTAGTATCACGAGCGGTAAAAAGGTCAGGTACAGGACCCATGGCTTTACGTGCTCTCCGAGGTACGGGTGTAAACCTCCAACTCCCAGACTTTGGGCTGATACTTAAAAAAGTACTTTATAGCATAATTTCATAATTGCGTTGTGGCCCGACCTGGTATTGAACCCGGGACCTCATTATCTGCAGTTGAAAACACTACCGTTTTTAGGGTTCCGTACCCAAAGGGTAAAACGGGACCCTATTACTAAGACTACGCTGTCTGTCCGTCTGTCACCAGGCTGTATGTCATGAACCGTGATAGTTACACAGTTGAAATTTTCACAGATGATGTATTTCTGTGGCCGTTATAACAACAAATACTAAAAAACAAAATAAAATAAATATTTAAGTGAGCATACAACAAACGTGAATTTTTGCTCGTTTTATAAATAATGGTACGGAACCCTTCGTGCGCGAGTCCGACTCACACTTGGCCGGTTTTTCTTCTTACACTCTACGGGATATATCGAAATGCAAGTTCAAATCCAATTGGTATTCAACATTAATTTTTAACAGAATGAAATTTGGAATATCTATAAAGTATTGAATTTAAAATAAAATATTTATGGCTAAAGAAGATTACTATTAATCGATATTAACCAATTTTGAATAATTATTAAATCATAGTTTTTTATTATTAACTATCATTTCATTTATTATTTTTAGCATTTTAAACATGCTATACTGAAAACAAGTTTTCAGACATATTTAAAACTAGCTGTGCCCCGCGGTTTTACCCGCGTTCAATTTTATAAATTATCACAGCCCCTCTCCCGTAGGTGATAGCGTGATAATATGTAGCCTATATGTTGACCCGACCTCTTAGTAATATTCATGCAAAATTTGAAGTTAAGCCATACAGTAGTTTTTGAGTTTAGCCCGGACATACATACAGACAAACAGACGAAAATTCTAAAAACTTCGATATCGATTGTAGATTACGCCCCAAATATCCTTTTAAAAAAATATTCAATGTTAAGTTTTGACTTTCCTACGATTTTATTATATGTATAGATGAATAGTATAAATTTAAGTGCGGGATTAAATCGCCTTAAATGCGTTAAGAAATATCGAATGGATTGTATAAATTCGAAATGCCAGTACCACGGTGCGGTGGCGTAGCGGTTAACGCACATGGGGCCGGATACCCCGTGGTCGTGGGTTCGATTCCCACCCGCACTTAAATTTATACAATTCATTTTATTAATGTCTGAGTCATTAACCAACATAAATAACCAACCACATTAACCAAAATATAATAAGGTTCTATTCTATCTATTTCCTCTAGTTGGATCCGAGGTCAATTATAATAAAGAAAATATCCAGCTGTAATTTTCACAGTTCACATGAGCAGTATTAATTGCCAACAGGATGTTCCAACTCATAAGTTGCTCGTGCCGGATGTTCGCTCCTCATTATCTCGATGCACAGAAATAGACTTGTGTATTGAGACTTATTATAAGAATAAGTCTTGTTGCTATGTACGCGGTGATGTTATAAACGTGAAATGTTAATGTATATATACGTGCTATAAAAAAACTTCCCACCTTCAGAAACAAGGATTCTTATTTTATCTGTAAATAGTTAATACTAGTAATTTATTAGTTTCAGTCTCGTTAAACTTTATAAATTACTAGCTGTGCCCCGCGGTTTTACCCGCGTTAAATTTTATAAATTATCACAGCTCCTCCCCCGTAGGTGATAGCGTGATAACATGTAGCCTATATGTTGACCCGGCCTCTTAGTAATATTCATGCAAAATTTGAAGTAAATCCATGCAGTACTTTTTGAGTTTAGCCCCGGCAAACATACAGACAAACAGATAAACAGACAAAAATTAAAAAAACGACATTTATGGCTTCGATATCAATTGTAGATCACGCCCCAAGAATCCTTTAAAAAAAATATTCAATGTCCAGTTTTGACTTTCCTACGATTTTATTATATGTATAGATCATCCTACTAATATTCTACTTCCTACTAATATTATTAATGCGAAAGGTTGTGGATATGGATGTATAGATGTAGGGATGTTTGTTACTCTTTCACGTTTAAAATACAGTACGGATTATGATGAAACTTTATAGTAATAAGTAGATGTGATTTGGACACCATTCTCATAGTAGAACATAGCGCATGTAACCTTATTTAAGACCACTAATTGGATTCTTACCTATGCTTCACAAATAAATGATGATTATGATTATTATATATCCAAATAACACATAGGCTATAATTTATAAAATTTAACGCGGGTATAACCGCGGGGCACAGCTATAAGCTTTTTACTACGAAGTTTCACCAAAATCAATTTTGTACATACATACATCCATTCTCAGAAACTTTCGCATTTATAACATTAGTAGGATTAAATCGCTTTCTAATATTTTTTGGGTCTAGTAAAATACGCACGCACTACGAAAATTCGTTCCTAAATCCCGGGGATCTTTATTATAATAATGCGTGGACATAAAGTACACACAGAATCAGAACAACTATTTATGTGTTACACAAATAGTTCTGCTATTCGGGGATCAAACCCAATAATAAGATTTTCTTTAAAAGAAAGCACAGCGGTTTTTCGCGCAAAAAGGACCTAGACTAGGGAAGTACCTCCACCTTACAGAAGGCATTCCTTAATAATATCGTTAATAACTTATGATTGCACTTCTGACTATGAGTAAGTTCGCCAGTTAATTGGGGTGGAGGGAAGGGTCAGCAACACTTGTTTGCTGACTTTTTAGGGTTCCGTTAAAAAAAACGGAACCCTTACAGATTCGTCATGTCTGTCTGTCTGTCCGTCCTTATGTCATAGCCACATTTTTCCGAAACTATAAGGACTATGCTGTTGAAACTTGGTAAGCAGATGTATTCTGTGAACCGCATTCAGATTTTCATACAAAAATAGAAAAAACATAATAAATTTTGGGGGTTCCCCGTACTTAGAACTGAAACTCAAAAGTATGTGTTTTCATCAAACCCATACATCTATGGATAGGTCTTCAAAAATGATATTGAGATTCCTAATATAATATTTTTCTATTCTGAATAATTTCCGCAAGAGACACTTCATAAGTGGTAAAATGTGTGTTCCCCTTCCCCTGTAACTTCTAAAATAAGAGAGTGATAAAACTATTAAAAATATATGATGACTTTGCAAACTTCCTCTGAAAATTGGTTTGAGCGAGATCTAGTAAGAAGTTTTTTTTTAATACGCCATAAATCATAAAATGCAATTTCCCTTTCATTCAACCAACTACTACAAGAACTTTTATATCATTACTTTTATATTGTTACTTGTTGCTACGGAACCCTTCATGGGCGATTCCGACTCGCACTAGGCCGCTTTTTTAAAGGCCGGCAATGCGCTTTGTTAATTTGTGTTTCGTTTATGTGTAATTCTATTATTTCTATCACTAATCACTACATTAAATAATCACGACACTGTTCATCCTCTGTTGTATCGAGTCGCTGAATAGCCTAAACGTTCATATGATTTTGAACCCTATGTTCTTGAGCTATAGCGCATTTTCGAATGATCTCAGCAACGGAGTCCATGTAATAACGTATAAGCTAGGATTCTGAATAACAATTTTAGTATTAAAAATATTTATTTGTTATTATCTCCTGTACACTTCTTGTCAAATCACTTAAAAGTTATTGGTAGCATTAGGTCGTCTAAGTAACTTAAGTGTAGATGGGAATCGAACCCTCAGACAACGGAGTGGATACTCCATGGTACGAGGGTTCCTATGCCTATGTGCGTTAACCCATCCACCACCGTGGCGTGGAATCAAAACTATTTATAATTCATCGCATTAAATCTTCATTACTTAGTTAAGTAACAAATTAGTAAAAGAAGTCTAGGTAACATAAATCAATTCAAAAGGTTAATGACCGCTAGGTAATATAATATAAGAGCTGAGTATCGTATTCCCTCGGGCTTCAGGCTATCAAAGGTATAATAGACTATCTAAATAATGAACTGATGGACTAAATACCTACCTACCGAGCTAATTGTAAGATAACATCAGCTTTGCCTGCGACTTCATCCAGCATCTTAAACAGGGTATAATATTAATAGTGGACGTAACTGAAAGTACTTAATTTGTCTATAATAATAATAATAAGGTGAGAGTGAGGAGGTTCCTCACTCTGTCATCCTGACCACCGGCGGCCTAGGGCGTATAATAAAAATAATAATGTCCTCCTAGCCGAATTTCGGCCACGGCGGCCAGTTTCAACAGAGATTAGCCATCTGCGCGGGACATATTATAGTGCTCAAGTGTGTACGCAAACACAGGAGCACTTTCTATTCCATCACTCTCATGATCCGATGGGACGCCTATGCGACACGACCGGAAAGAGGTCAGGTACAGGACCGACGGCTTTACGTGCTCTCCGAGGCACGGGGGTATAATACCTAATCACTTTTTGGCCCGACCTGGGATTTGAACCCACGACCTCGTCCTCTGCGGGTGAACACGCTACCTCTAGACCAACGAAGCAGTCAACCTGCCTCGTTGGTCTAGGTATAACCCCGCTGCTGGAGGATCTCTGATTTTTTACGTATCTATTTATATATAATATATAATTGTTTTATATATCAATTTTATATGTATAAAATAGGAATAAAACAAATAAATAAGGTGGAATAATAATAATATCACGCGATATTATTGCCACACGGCCATCTGATCCCAAACTAAGCAGAGCTGGTACTATGGAAACCAGATAACTGATATATAACATATATTATTTTTCTTTTGTTAACACATACTTATATAGATAATTTACAACCAGACTCAGGACAAACAGACATGTTCATGCACACAAATATTTGTACCGGGTGGGAATCGAACCCACGGCCTCCGGCGTGAACAGCAAACATTTGCCAACCACGCCAACAGGCCCGTCTATGAACCCAGGTCCTTATTAACTTAGCTGAATACGCTACCACTAGACCAATGAAGCATTTAAATTAATGCTCTCACCAATCATATCCAATGGCCATCTGATATCAAACTAAGCAGAGCTTGTACTATGGAAACCTGATATACTACTTTTCTCTTGTAAATACATACTAGATAATCAAAACCAGACTAAGAACAACCAGACATGTTCATGCACACAAATATCTGTGTACTATCCCCCACTAGTTTTTATTCTATCTAGGGATAGAATAAAAACCAGTGGGGGATAGTACAAAAGATCCTGAAGGGTCGAAGTGCTGTACGCAAGTACACCCCATCAAAGATAAGATAAGACACAAATATCTGTCCTGGGTGGGAATCGAAGCTACGACCTGCGACCTGAAAGGGAAGTATTTACCAACCACGCCAACAGGCCCAGCAACGTCAAATTATGTATTCAACATCTTATTGCGAAAATGAACAAACCACCCATCATTTACTTTGATGTGACCTCAGGGCAAGTAACAATACTCGTATATTTAAAAAACTTGAGAGGTGTCAAGGGACACCCGGCTGGAACGAAGTTATTTCTTATTATTTATTATGTACAAAAAACCTGTACATACTCAACAAAAATAATCGTCGCGACACCACACTGTTCAATGCGAAATAGAAATGAAAATATCTGGCTTGCTTTCTGTAAGAGAGAGAGATACAGACATAGAAACATGCGCACGCCTCACAGCTGCAAAAAGTGTCATGACAACTTTTCGTAAGATTTTTTTCCGTCTAGCCCCCTTTCACAACGCGCGATAAGGAACTTCGTTCCAAAACTTCCAACCAATACCTGAAATACTTTTTTATGAAGTTCTTGTAGCAAGCAAGAACAACTTCCGTTCTTTTAAGAGTGTTTCCTGAAGTCTTGGCTGACAGCTCACTAAATGGACCTTTCAAATATATTGGGGCTTTCGCCGCTATAATTCTCTCTTGTTCTATGACATATATCTGTCGCTTTATCTGGAGATAAAATACAACCTTTTTCAAGTACTCTCGACTCCTGGTGGCAACTAAGAAAACATTATTGCTGACCGCAACGAGTCAATTTTGTGTGAAGTGTGCGTTGCCGGCCTTTAAGAAAGGAATATGCTCACTTCTTGAAGGTTGCTACGTCACATCATATCAGATCGGAAATATCTTCGCCATTAATTGATTCCACAGGGTGGTAGTGCACGGAAAAAGTCCTTGTGAAACTTAATGCAGATGACCATTGATCTAGGTGATAAGGATGAAATTTCCACTTTTATCGAGAGGGTCTGTTAACTTCTGTATAGATCATCATTTGAATATGATTCAAGATCCAACACAGCCTTCCGGCCTCTAACACAGCCTGCTACCTAAGCAAGCAAAAGTTTAATATTACTTACAGGAGCTTAAGCCTCCTTCAAACCAGATTTTGAATCAAATGTTAGCCACTATAGAAGTGTTTGTTCAGCCATCATTCACATCAATGAGATACGGAACAAAGCCACTAACTACCAGTAGACTGGACATATATAAACTAGGTTAGAAGTTTATCCAAACGCTAGGCAGTGTTTACAGGCTAAGCTTTCAGTCTGTCTCCATTAACTAGGTATACGAGTACAATAGAAAACCAGAAAAGACTATAAAAGTTAGGAATAAGTATTCTTTCTAGCCAGTTATTAGAAAACTTGATCGTTGTTTACTTTTTATAAAGCCTTAGTAGACTTAGTAGTAGACTTTTGGGGTCCATACTTCCGATGAAAAATCTATAGTACCTATCTATTTGTCTATGTGCTATATTTATATAGATAGATAACAATTTATTGCACCAAATTGAAGCATAACATTATAATATCAGTTAACTTATATAACAAGGTACAAACGGCGGTCTTATCGCTAATACAGCAATCTCTTCCAGACAACCGTTGGATGAACCAAAGCAATGCAGGGAGATAAAGTGGTAGTTGGCAGTGCATCTACTTATATAAATTTACATATATATGTACCTACCTAGGTACAAATATTATATATCTACACACACAATATATAGATATATAACATAAAAATATACATATATATAAATAATAATTATGAAGACTAAAGAAATTTTTGAGGAAGATGGAAGATCGCGAGCTGTGAAGATTAAAGTGATTGATAATGTTTTTTTAAAAGTGTTTTGAAAGATGATAAAGTTTGCGCGCGTCTGATATACAGAGGGAGTGAATTCCACTATCGAACAGCCTTTACAGTGAAAGATTTGTCGTAGAAATTAGTGGAATGTGTGGACAACTGGAGTTCTAGATTCTCTGACGATCTCAAGAACCTAGAATGTGTGTCACATAGGAATTGAAACCTAATCTTGAGGTAAAAGGGAGAGATATTTACTTCAAATTTAATAATTTGACGTCCAATTTTGACGGAGTCTAGCCAAATGCGTAGGGTGTAAATTTGTTTGGCGTAGTTGGTAGATACTTGCATTTGACGCCGCAGTTTGTGGGTTCGATTCCTACCCAGGACAGATATTTGTGTGCATGAATATCTTTTTGTCCTGAGTCTGGGTGTAATTATATATAAGTATGTATTTTTATTGACGGGCCTGTTGCAATGGTTGACAAATGCTTGATTTTTACGCCGGAGGTCGTAGGTTCGATTCCCACCGAGGACAGATATTTGGGTGCATGAACATGTCTGTTTGTCCTGAGTCTGGGTGTAATTTATCTGTGTATGTATTTACAAAAAAAAAAAGTAGTATATTTAGTACATCAGTTATCTGGTTTCCACAGTACAAGTTCTGCTTAGTATGGGATGAGATGGCCGTGTGTAAATAATGTCCCAGAATATTATTATTTACAAAAGAAAGTAGTATATGAGTTATCTAGTTTCCATAGTACAAGTTCTGCTTAGTTTGGGATCAGATGGCTCTGGATATGATTTTAAAATAAAAAATAAAATAAATAAAAAAGGTTTTTATTCACGTAGACTTTAAAAAAGCGCTTGTAAATAGTCAGAATAATAATTATTTATAGGTACATATAGATATTTAGGTACACCGATTGTAGGAAATAATTAACAATAAGATTTATTTTATAACAGTAACGATATTTAACTAACTTAAATTAAGTTATTTTCAAGGATCATGTGTAGGTTTAATTATCAGAATTTTTAATTTTAGCTATATTTTTACTACATATTGTCGAATGGTTCTGTCTATATTAAAATACGAATTAAATGTTATCATTATAAAAAAATAGCATGTTTTCTTACTTATTTAACAGATACATAGATAACTCTATGTTAATTGAAATTGTCTGATTTATATAATACATTCTTCGTTTTTAGCTTTATTACGTACACAGGAGAAGCAGAGGTGTGTAACATTGTGAAAATTATGGCGGACCTTGTGTTTATATATATACTCAGATATTGCTTAACACATTACATATTATAAATAAATGACACCCAAACAGCGAAATCAATCGTGTTGATCACATAAAGATTTGTCCTGAATGAGGATCGAACCTACAACCTCTAGCTAAGCAGTCAGGGTCGCTAACCATCCACGCCAATGTCCACGAAATAATCTTTAAGATAAATGTTAATTACGGGCGACAATGTAGCAGTAGGTAAGTACTCACTCGTGGTACTCATATAAAATAACTATTTCAGGACTTTAATAGCCAATCTTTTGAACTTAAAGCGCAAAAGTATCCAAATTGTTGAATTAATAAAGTATAATAATATCTTAAAATATGGTTAGGCTCAGAAACATAATCCTACACGAACGAAAACTGAATATATATAATAACAATAGCATAGCAGATAAGCTAAATTATAGCCACTAAATAGAAACCGAACAAAATCTATAGTTGTAGAATATTTCATTTATTTATTTAAACGATAGGACAACAATTGCAATAATTAAAGATAATTATTACAAGAATTATTTTAAATATAAATATATAAACATAAACATTGATTTTAAAATACAATCATACATCATTCTCACAGAAACGCAAACATTCTGACAATATATACATATTATCATATAATATATCATCATCTATACATATAATAAAATCATAGGAAAGTCAAAACTGTACATTGAATATTTTTTTAAAGGATACTTGGGGCGTGATCTACAATCGATATCGAAGTATATAGTTTTTAGAATTTTTGTCTGTGTGTCTGTTTATCTGTATGTATGTCCGGGCTAAACTCAAAAAGTACTGCATGGATTAACTTCAAATTTTGCATGAATATTACTAAGAGGTCGGGTCAACATATAGGCTACATATTATCACGCTATCACTTAGCTATGATAATTTACAAAATTTAACGCGGGTAAAACCACGGGGCACAGCTAGTACAGTATAATAATATCTTAAAATACGGTTAGGCTCAGAAACATAATCCTACACGAACGAAAACTGAATATATATAATAACAATAGCTAGCAGATAAGCTAAATTACAGCCACTAAATAGAAACCAAACAATATCTATAGTTGTAGAATATCTCATAAATAATAAGTAAAATAACAACTATCAATTTCTGTTGCTCTCTTGTGAGTTAACTAGTCTAAGTTGTGAGCACTTAGGTCTAATACTTACAATAAAAAATGCGACTCCACGGACCCGTTAGATATGATACGACGCCATTTACCTAACCTTTGAGTAGATATCGTCTATTTTTAGGGTTCCGTATTAAAACATAGAATCCTTATAGTTTGTCCGTCTGGGGTTGAGCGCAAAAAATTATTGTGCTATAGTGAAAACCTTATTTGGCACGGTTGCACTTGTCCACCCAGATATGACGAGCATCATGATGTCATCTTTCACTTGTCTTTTATAAAGATTTATAGTAACAAAATAAAATCTAAAAGGTAGACGGTATTCACGTAGACTTTAAAAAGCGCTTCTAAATAGTCAGACAGAACACGTTTGTAGTAATATAATTAAGTATACATCATTATTTGTGGTTAAAATTTTTCTCGACGCCCTTTGTATATATAATTATTGTTAATATTATTTAATCGTTTCTTTTCTTGTTCACAGCTGATGAAAAATACCTACGTACTTACAAAAATAATTTTCATGACAATACCTCATATCGCGACTAGGTCGTGTAGTATTTTGTAATGGTTCAATGCCACAGTATGAATATTTTTGCTAGCAGAATTGCCATCCTGCGTAGCAATGCTGCCAGCATTCTGGGCACGATACTCAAAGGGACCGATTTTGATTGTGTTTTTGACACCCACGGATTAATTTAGTTAGATTACTTTGGATTTTGCTTTAGTATTTATAATTATTGTAAATATCATTTAATCGTTTCTTTTCTTATTCACAACTTGTGTAAAACACCTATGTTCTTATTAAAATAATTACATTTCGATCTACATCAGTATCAATAAGAGACAGAGTATTCAGTGAATGATTTGCATTTTCTTGGTATGGTAATTGCAGTTAAATTTATACACACTTATAAAACATCTCTAGGTAGTGTTTCTTAGGTTAGTTAATATTAAAATAACTTACGTTTAATACTTTAATATTTGTACCTACAATCAAGTTGTCCCGTTAGTACCGTCTCGCAAGTCAGAGTCTGGGAGTCCGAAGACTGTAATTAATATTTTCTACAAAGTTTATTTTATTATTGAATTTATTTAACAAATTAACTTTGAATCCTTTAAACCTTTTTTTTTAAATAAAATCAAGACCGAACCAGAGATGAGCCGTTCACGCACCTTATTTAACATCGCCTGGTACCCATAGTACAAGCGTTGCTTAGTTTGGGGCTAGGAAGATCTGTGTAACATTGTACCTAGATATTATTGTTATTATTAAAGAGCAAACTCCGTACACATAACTAAGATTTTTTTAATACATTTTTCGTTTTAAAATATGTCAGAAAAACATGTTTTCAGTATAGCATGTTTAAAATGCTGAAAATAATCAATGATATCATAGTTAATAATAAAAACTATGATAGAATAAATATTCAAAAATGAATACTTTAAAGCGCCATCTGTTGGAATTGTCCGACCTAAGTATTGTCATTCCAGCCGTTGATAGCCGTGCAGGTTTCGGTAAGATAGCGTTAACGCGCCTTAAATGCGTTAAGAAATATCGAAAGGTTTGTATAAATTCAAAGTGTCAGTTCCACGGTGCGATGGTGAAGCGGTAAAAGCACATGGGGCCGGATACCCTATCGTGGGTTGGATACTCACTTAAATTTATATTATTCATTAAAAAAAATCTGAAAATATTAATTATTGAAAACATTGAGCTAGTTTGAATAATCGGTTTTTTTTTCATTCTAAAAATGATCATATGTAACCCTTACCATAAAGGAATCTTGACATATTGCCGCAAGTTCTACCTTATTTACAAAGAATACCAAACCATAATTTTTCTAAATTTCTCGTTATGCAAATATTTAAGCGACATCTAAAGCTAGTCTAATGTCTTACTAGCGTTAATGTATAGTTGGCGAGATACACCGTGTAAGACTAACGATATAGGTTCCTTTCCAACAAGTTGGTACATAACCCTAAAAAGATTAAAAATACTACTTAATTAATCTATTAACCTTTATCTTTAGACAAAACAAACAGTAATACTGTTTGTTTTGTTTATATGATTCATAAACTATTTGAATAGAACAAATCAATATCTCATCATCATCATCATTATGATGCCAGCCAAATGACGCTCACGGCTGGACAAAGGCATACCCAAAATATTACCACAATGGAGTTGTGTCAATAATTTGGAGATAATCCCCATGAGACGGATTGGCGATCGCAGTATGATGGTCATAGTACGTTTTCTGTGTAGTATTCCCTCGGGGCGTCTACGCCCCCCACGGGATGAGATGGGATGATGATATTCTTCACCGTCAGCCACACCATTTAGTATGACGGAGTTTCCCTCAGAAGCTCTCCTGTAACTCAATCATCACCAGGCGCCTTGTTGTTCTTGAGTTGTCTGAGAGCCATTCTAATCTCGTACAGGCTGACGTCCGGGATGTCTTCGGTGTAATGTCGGGTTAGTCGTGCTCTGGGATCTGAGGCATGACTTTTGACAGGTGGCTGTGTTGTCGTATATAACTGTCCGTAGAACTTCTTGATCTCTCCCAGCAACTCAGGTTTAGACGTGATGATTCTACCATCCTCAGTCATCAGCTTAGTCAGTTGGCTCTGTCCAACAGACAGGTCTCTTGCGAACACTTTGGAGCCTTTGTTCCGCTCGATGGCCTCTTTAATACTAATTGTATTAAATTTACGCCACACAGCAGTAAATAAATATCTAACATATATAAAAATATTATATTATCTATTTATATAGATCTACAATGGTTTTATGTTTGAGCATTTTATGACGAGATTCAATTTCGAAACCAAATACAAGCAAACATTCAAGTATATTGGTACAACAAAACGGATCAGACCGCCTACCAATTGTCGGATTAAATCCAGCCATAGAAACACTATATCAAAGAGAACAGTACAATATAGCCTGCGGCTTTATTTCAATACAATGTTCACCTTCGTGCTATGATTTGACGCTTTAAACAAACAGCCACTTGTGTTTTATACGTTAATCGTAGGGTTTGAAATAAAATCAAGATTGTTTATTTCTTGTACGGTTAGCAAGTGAAATACCTAGTCTCAATATCATTGCTAACTATTTACTTGGGTCTTTGAATATAATCGATGATGTAAAGGAATTTAATCACGAAGAATAAAGAAGTTGAAAATTAGTTTTTACATTTTCCCATCATATTCACAATAATTTATTTTGGAAACGTTAATTTACATGTCAAATACAAACATTAAATTAAGCAATAAAAATATTTAAGAAAGAAGAAACATTGAAGGATCTAAGAAATAACAATAAAAATCTCTTTCATGGAAGAATAATATTAATGAACTTTTGAGAAAAAATCTTTTTAAACATTTCATATTTTTCAACATGTGCAAATTTAATATGTCAAGACCCAAAAAAGAGATTGTTTATTCAATTATTATGTGAAAATAAAGAAATACAAATTTAATTCATTGTTTATTATGTTTTTGTATTTTTGAAATAGAACATCATAATTAACATCGGAATATATGCAATCTATATAAATAAAAAGAGAAGTCCTGACTGACTGACTGACTCATCAACGCCCAGCCCAAACCCTTGGCCCTAGAAAGCTGAAATTTTGCACAGATGTTTTCTTTATAATGTAGACAAGGAATAAGGAAGGATTTTTTGAAATTCAACCCCTAAGGGGGTAAAACGGGGGTGCGAAGTCAGTATGAAACTTTGCCGTTTTTGAAGTTAGAAGCATGAAAGTTGGTATTTGGCCTTGCAGTTAAAAATAAAAAATATATATTTCAGGATTTTTGGAAATTTCACCCCCAAGGGCAAAAAATAGGGGACGTAAGTTTGTACGAAAAAAGTCCCAACTATTATGTTAAACGCATGAAAATTAGCATTTGGCTTTTTAGTTAAAAATAAAAAATATATATTTCAGGATTTTTGAAAATTCCACCCCCAAGGGCAAAAAATAGGGGACGTAAGTTTGTACGAAAAAAGTCCCAATTTTTATGTTAAACGCATGAAAATTAGCATTTGGCTTTTTAGTTAAAAATAAAAAATATATATTTCAGGATTTTTGAAAATTCCACCCCCAAGGTCGTAAAATTGGGGATGTAAGTTTATATGAAAAAAGTGCCAACAAGTTTTAAGTTAAACGCATGAAAATTGATATTTAGCATTACAGTTAAAAAATAAAAGTATGTGTTTCAGGATTTCCGAGAATTTTACCACGTAGGGTGACAAATAGGGGATGTTTGTATGAAAAATGTGACATTTTTTAAGGTTAACTCATGAAAATTGGTATTTGACCTTTCATTTAAAAATATATATTTCAGGATTTTTGGGAATTCCAGCCCTTTAGGGTGACAAATAGGGGATGGAAGTTTGTATGAAAAATGTGACATTTTTTAAGGTAAACGCATGAAAATTAGTAATTCGCCTTTCATTTAAACACTAGCTGGTGCCAGCGACTTCGTCCGCGACAATTTTGAATGATTACCAATGTAACTGATGACATACGGAACAGAGACGTGACCACGTCTCTGTTCCGTATGTCATCAGTTGCGTGAGCCCATAGTGAGCGACCGCTCACTATGGGCCTTATTAGAAGGCTCAAGGTCACCCAAAGAGCAATGGAGAGGGCTATGCTCGGAGTTTCCCTGCGGGATCGTATCAGAAATGTCGAAATCCACAGGCGAACCAAAGTCACCGACATAGCCCGAAGAATTGCAAAACTGAAGTGGCAGTGGGCGGGGCACATAGCTCGTAGAACCGATGGCCGTTGGGGCAGAAAGGTTCTTGAGTGGCGACCACGAACCGGAAGACGCAGCGTGGGCAGGCCCCCTACAAGATGGACCGATGATCTTGTGCGGGTCGCTGGAAACAGCTGGATGCGAATAGCGCAAGACCGGCAATTGTGGAGATCTTTGGGGGAGGCCTTTGTCCAGCAGTGGACGTCTTTCGGCTGATATGATGATGATGATGATGACCAATGTAACTACTTACTTCTAGCTTAATCTAAAAAAATACTTTTAACAGAAATAAGCAATATAAATTTAAGAAAACCTAACCTATAAATAACCTAGTAAAAAATATAAACATATTTTTTTATTTGACTGGCCTGTTAGTCGATTCGTTAGTGACCCAGACTGCTAAGACAGAGATCTTGTGACCCAGAACAAATCCCTGAGCGATGAGCACAATTATTTGTTTATGCATCTGGTTGTAATTTATGTATAATATGTATATATTTAAAAATATAATATAAAAATAATGTCCTCCTAGCCGCAATCCGGCCACGGCAGCCAGTCTCAATAGAGGTTAGCCATCTGCGCGGGACATATTATAGTGCACAAGTTTGTGCGCAAACACAGGAGCACTCTCTATTCCCATTCTCATGATCCGATGGGACGCCTAGCGACACGACCGGAAAGAGGTCAGGTACAGGACCGATGGCTTTACGTGCTCTCCGAGGCACGGGGGTATAATAATACCACCAGACTTCGGGCTGAGACTGAGAACTTTTTCGTTTTACAGAAAAGTCCCAAAATCACTTTTTGGCCCGACCCGGGATTTAAACCCAGGACCTCGTTCTCTGTGGGTGAACACGCTGCCGCTAGACCAACGAAGCAGTCAAAAATAAAAAAATATAAAAGTATGTTAATCGGTTCTCCGCATGCCATAGTACAGGCTCTAACTAGGTGAAGATGAGATGGCAGTCTGTTAGATGTCTCAAGATAATTTATATAAAGTCGGCTTTTAAATAACGATAACTTATTAACGTCTTAATTAATTGTTATGAAACAAAACTAAATACCATCTCAATTAAACTAACTTTCACACCAGAAAATTGCATTGAGGTTGGATTAGTTTGGGCATTACGATACCAATGGCATCCAAACAGACAAAGACTATTTAAATATATGTACATATTAGATGGCAGTATGTTACATGTCTCAAGATTTATATAAAGTCGGCTTTTAAATAACTGAAACTTTTTAACGACAAAATAAAAAAACAGAACTCGTATCGTACTACCCAAACTAATCCTAGTTTGGGTAGTACGATACCAAAGGCAAACAAAGACTATTTAAATATATGTACATATTAGATGAAAGATGTCTCAAGATTTATATAAAGTCGGCTTTTAAATAACCATAACTAAATACCATCTCAATTAAACTAACGTTCACACCAGAAAATTGCATTGAGGTAGGATTAGTTTGGGCATTACGATACCAATGGCATCTAAACAGACAAAGACTATTTAAATATATGTACATATTAGATGACAGTATGTTAGATGTTTCAAGATTTATATAAAGTCGGTTTTTAAATAACTGAAACTTTTTAACGACTAAATTAATTTTTATGAAACAAAACTAAATACCATCTCAATTAAACTAACTTTCGGACCAGAAAATCGCATTGACGTAGAATTAGTTCGGGCAGTACGATACCAAAGACATCTAAACAGATAAATTCTATTTAAATATATGTACATATTAGATGACAGTGTGTTACATGTCTCAAGATTTATATAAAGTCGAAAAAATAACGACTAAATGAAAACCAAATACCATCTCAATTAAACTATGTTTCAGACCAGAAAATCGCATTGACGTAGGATTAGTTTGGGCAGTACGATACCAAAGGCATCTAAACAGACAAAGGCTATTTAAATATATATGTACATTCACATACACATATTCTCAAATTGCTCCAACTTGACTTCACAGACATTTCGTCTATTTAAGATCTTTTGTATGTTAAATTATTCAAATATATCCTAACTACACTGGGCGTTATAACCCACATTCAACAACCCCATTGTTCATCGTTGATAACTAAATTGTTTGCTCCGAGATCCTTTGACAACACCCTGACGACGTTTCTTGACCCTTCGCAAACTTACGCCCTTTCTTGAAATGTTAGAGTTTGTTTGTTACTCGATCTTTCTGAAATAGGAGCCTTTTATAAAATGAAGTATAAAATGATGCTGACAACAGGATAACGAACCTTGGCTAACGTAAAATATAGATTATCGAAATGTTGTCCTCAAAGACTGGAACAATTATAGTAACTAGTGTATATAACTTATCAAAAAATAGTTAGTTAGTTATAATTCGAGATTAAAATATTCACTATTCTAATAATTATAAATTTGTAAGTTAAGCTAACTTACGAATTTATAATTATTAGGATAGTGAATATTTGAATCCCGAATTATAACTAAGGTTTTGTTAACTGTATGTTTGTTGTGTATTTTCGTCTTAAATTCTCAACCTTTCATAACGGAAATTTTACAATTACCCCGCACGCTGTTAGGGATACAGAAAAGCTCATAGGCTACCTTTCATCCAGTAAAAAATACTACTTCCAAGGGAGCTGGAAGGCCTTAGTCTTAGTCAGTTAGTCTACATATATATGGCCTTTGCGTCTGTTTTAGGCGACAGACGATTAACGGCGCATTGTCTGAGAGATATTTTTTATGGTGGCTAAACAAACCGATGCGAGAGCGACATAGCGTGCCGCAGGCCTGACAAGAGAAGTTTGCGGTGGTTGGTGCCGAGCCGCTTTCATGTCACTTCTGTCTCTTATCAGCAAATACTCCGAACCAGGCTTCATCACAGATTTTACGACCCTTCACTACACGTTTGCGCCATTGAACTCTATTTTTAGCGAGCTTTTCCCAGCTACAGTGGTCAATTTTAAAAGCGGCCATATCCCGCTTGGTGCAGTATTTAAAGCGAAGCAGAGGTCTACCGATACCTAGATGGAAATGTGTAATATCACACTTAAATCTGAATAAATTATTTAAAACTAATTACGTATTGATATAAAAGGTAAGTAAAATAATAGGTATGTTTTATTTATTTCAGACACAAATACAAAATTATTGTAACGACAAAAATAACGTATTATTTGATTTAAACATGTTGGTATTTGGCTATAATCCAAGATTTATTATGAAAATAATACATTTATACCACCGACTGGATTTGAACCTACAATGTCTGGGTAAAGACTTCAATGCTTCGCCAATTAAGGTAAGTACGGTGAGTCCTGTTAAATAGTTTCAATTTATGATTTTGTTTCACACAATGTTTAAGGTGAATGTTGGCGCCATCTACCAACAATGTACATATATCATTTACCCAATTGTTATGTCTACTTTTTATCTCTCTTTTCAAAATGACGTTTACAGTGAGCCAAGGAGGTTTTTACCCGGCGATAAAGGTGAGCCCCAGTTCACCTCTATGGTCCGGTGTAACCTCAAGCTGTCTAGCATATAATACTAAAACTAAGTAACTCACGGATACGCCCTTTGGGGGTTCAAATTTTGACTCAGGGCAAATAATTATGTAAAGATACATGGGAAGGTTAACTGTTGAAATTTATATTAACAATACGAGTTGGTATAATATATATAATAGTACTACATCAAAGTTAACCAATCTTGTTTTGACTATTTTTACCATGCCAGTTTAGGCCACTGATAGAATTTGAACTTACTTTATCTACCCCTATAAACGTAAAGTCAAAACCCCGCCCACTGCTACTTCAGTTTGGCAATTCTTTGGGCTATGTCGGCTGTAAATTTTATTCTAAATACTGTCGTACAATCCGTGGACCTAGATATTACTAAAAACCTGTTCAGACTATTTACAAGCGCTTTTTAGGGTTCCATAGCCAAATGGCAAAAAACGGAACCCTTATAGATTCGTCATCTCTGTCTGTCCATCCGTATGTCACAGCCACTTTTTTCCGAAACTATAAGAGCTGTACTGTTGAAACTTGGTTAGTAGATGTATCCGATGAACCGCATTAAGATTTTTACACAAAATTAGAAAAAGAACAATAATTTTGGGGGTCCCCATACATAGAACTGAAACACAATTTTTTTTTCATCGTATTACATGTGGCGTGTCTATGGATAGGTCTTCAAAAATGATATTAAGGTTTCTAATATCTTTTTTTTTCTAAACTGATTAGTTTGCGCAAGAGACACTTCCAAAGTGGTAAAATGAGTGCCCCCCCCCCCTGTAACTTCTAAAATAAGAGAATGATACAACTAAAAAAATATATAATGTACATTACCATGCAAACTAACAACGAAAATTAGTTTGAACGAGATCTAGCAATAAGTTTTTTTTTAATACGTCATAAATCGTAAACCGCAATTTGCTGTCATTTAATTAACTGAAATACTTGCTGCTACGGAAACCTTCATGGGCGAGTCCAACTCGTAATTGGCCGGTTTTTTTAAAGTCTACGTAAGTAAAAACCTTATTTACTTATTTTATTTTTAACCCACATCCTCTGGGTTAGCTTTCAGGGTCAGTAATTACTCGAACAACAGGCCAGTAGAAAGTTATCAACTTATACTCTATACTTCTTAACGGATAACAGTAAGTAAAATATTAGTCGAACTTCTTGTCTTAGACGAGTTTTTGCTCTAATTTTGAGTGTTCGACTAAACTCCGACAGACTGTACACCGACAAGACTTCACTTCGACTGCACTTTTCGCCGGCAGAACACTTCACTCATACTCAGAGAGAAACATTTACCAAGTATCAATATCGACATTTGTCAGAGAAGTCAAACGCATGAACTGTGTACTGATCACAGTTCATGCGTTTGACTGATTAGTTTCTAGTATTTAAGTAAGTAATAGGTATGTATTTATTTTTAAAATTAAACTGGTGATACGAAAATCACTTAGCATGTAGTGTTTGCCTATACTTAACTGTTTGTGCAGTTAGATTTAAGACCCAATACATGTAATTTTATTATCTCTATAAAAATCTGTAACAGGTGTTGGTAAACCTTAACTAAATAAATAAATAAAAGTGTAACGTAGGACCGATTCGGTTGTGGCACTTCGCCGGCCGCTGCCGCGGCACGCTCGCTTCGCTCGCTCGGCTCGAGCGTTGTGGTCACAGTTCTAACCTAACCTAAACCAATAAATATGAATACTGTCGGCAAAGTGTTCTGTTCGGCGAGAAGAACAGTCGAATTAAAGTCATGTCGGTGTACAATCCGTCGGCGTTTAGTCGTACAATGCTAATTTTTCATACAATACATTAATATGTAACCACTGTATCTCAGCAAACCCATATTCAAATATACTCGTGCCCCACTTAATAAAATTGAGTTCTATAAGTCGTTGTTCCCTATTCTCTTTTACCACAATTGAGATAAAAATAAGGAAAATATATGAATATGAAATGTAGAAATGCCCCGAAGGTTAGAAAGAAACTCACTTATATGCACTTATGTTAGTCCAATAGTGTTTTATTTCTCAATTTGTTTATGTTGCCGCTATTAAGTAATCACTTTTATGAACTCCTAGAAAACATATTTAAATTAGCTAAGGTTAAAAGGATATATTAAATGAATATATAAATATGTTAGATTATTTTAAACTCATGTAGAGTTTAAAAATAATGTAACTTATTTATATATTCATTACGTAAAGTAGTGAAATGAAGCTTTGAATGAATTGTATAAATTTATGTGACCTTTTTTTTTGTTTTTTTTTTTATGGAATTAGTCCGTCCCTCTAACCCACCACTGCAACTCCTGTAAGCCAGGATCAACGCATTTTACTGACACTGAGCGGTGAGGTTCGGGCATGTCCCAGGGAATTGCTTCGATTTTCTTGAATCCCGCAACAAATTTAATCAGACACAAGCAAGGAGCAGTTGGAAAAAATTAGTTCCACTTCCCTCCAGAGCCAAGTAGGAGAAATAATGATATAATGAGGCTAGAGCTTCATGAAAAGAGAGAATTCTAACAAGAGAGGTGATCTGCAAAGGTGCCCAGTGAATGTTGCTACCAAGATTTGCTTTCATGTAAAGGTGATTGCCCATTTCTGTCTCCCTTAAATTAAACCGAGTATGATCATGAAATAAAATCCATTATTCATAACCTATTTTTATAATTATTATTTATTTGTTACGCACAAAAACTTTGTGGGGTTTAAGTATTCATGTTTATCGGTTATTTATTTGACTAATTTTTATTTTGAGTACATTTGCAAAGACAGTTAAAGACTGAAATCATTACGATCACATTAATCACTTGCAGTAAATATCAAACTAGAGGTCTTGTCATTTTAATAACTTACATTATATTAAGTTGTTCATTATTTTAATGTATTAATATCGTTAATTAATAGATAGATATTAAAAGAAGTGAGTTTTACAAGAGCAACTGACACTTGACAGTATGCGTAACGATCCCCGTAAACGGTAAAAAAAAGAACTGTCAATGTCTATCTGGCTGTCATGTTTACTTGGTGAAAAACAAGCCTGGTTTTCGGATGTTTTTATCGTTTGTTGCCACTGTTTTTGTTTTAATTAAGTGTGTCGCCGCCGTTCGTTGTTAGGTCAGGCTATAGTTAGCTTAATTCTACTGTTGTTAATGTTCAATTAAAGAATAACATGCCAAAGCTTATTCTTTCTCTTTCATATTGAGTGTCATTATCGTTATTGCTTGATAGTTCTAGCATCATCTTACCTGTAAAAAACTATTTAGTTAAAGGGGACATATTTCATATTATTCTTACATTGTTGCAGAGCCCATCTTTCAATTTACCAATATTTTTTGAGTAGGTACTCATCTACACCTAACCACAAAACTGAACTTTGATTTATATTATTAAGAAAACCCCACAAAATATTTCAATATTTTTTACTTAATTATATGTCATGATATCACTCCTCTTTTACCTACAATTTTGGTAATCATACAAAATTATTTACAGAGGGACGAAGCTCTATACAAGAATGGGCAATTTCCGTTAAGTGTCGGTACATTTCAATTCAAATTTCAAATTTATTATATTTCACTTGACCAATATAACTCACGATCGAATAATCTACTTGTACCTAGAATTAAATATATATAGTTAAATTGTAATACTATTCTTAGTATTACAATTTAACTTAAATTTACATGAAAGCAAATCTTGAATAGTATTAATCTAAGAATAGTATTACAATTTAACTATATGTATTTAATTCTAGGTACAAGTAGATTATTCGATCGTGAGTTATATTGGTCAAGTGAAATATAATAAATTCAAATTTATCCAACAAATTATTATTTCCAAGCTCTTTTTGTAGTCTATCTGAATAAAAACCGTTTTTAATTATTTACAAAATAAATTGGAGACGTGAGCTCAATTATCTTCACTACAAAAATCTTCGTATTAGAAGAGAGATGCTCAATAAGTTAACTGAGATTACTAATCGGTAGTTTTGTCAATCCTGACATTACGGAGACCCTACACAAAAAGAAGAAAATAAATGAAGATCACCATTTCCATCGACCCTATTACCATCTATCAGGCTCACTCCCACTACTTTCTAGGAAATATATCTTATTCTAGAGCTTTTATTAATGTCATAGAAAATAAACCGATCTCAAGATCGTGTACCTTTATAGATTAACTGAGACAAATAAAGAACTGTCATAAGGAGGGCTTAAATAGGCTTTCATTCAATTCACACTCTTTTTCTTTGTAGTTCTATATTACTTTTTTGTTGAACAGTACATTTTATATCCTACTGAATAATCGAAAGATTTAAATTGAATTTTAGTTTGGTATGAATTTTATACGAAAATATACCTTTCAGTTGGCTATTAGGCTAAATTATTATTATTCATAATTATAATAAGTAAAGTACATTTAAGATGACCTAAGTGCGTCTGCCATAACCTAAGTCTCTCTGAATTACTGTAAGGTTGACTGGTAGAAAATGCTTTTGGCGTTAAGCCCGCCGATATACAGACGCCAGCACATCCAGCTACCCCGATCTGTCCAATTTCTTTTATAGATTTTTGACTTTATCACATAAGTATAAGGTTCACTTTCAATTGGAGAAATTTGACAGATTGCTTGATGTGCTGGCGTCTGTATCCCGCTGTATTTAAGTTTAAATAAAAAAGCTGCAAATCAATAAACTCTAATAATCTTTCATATAATCAAGTGTCTATACGGCTATCGAAACTAAAAGCCACATTAAAAGCAATGACACAAGAGAAAGTAACTTGGCGGATATAAGTTAGTGTATATAAATTTATGAACTAATCCAATCGTTCCTTTTGATAATAATTTACAACAGAACTACCAATCTTTACCCTTACTATCTCATTTCCATGGTTGCTCACTAGATCAAACATTTCTGTCTGTGATTTATATATTCCCTTTAACCCCATATCGACATAGAAATAAGAAATAAGGAAAACTATAGCCGTAATATCGTAAATCCAGTTTTGTCGCTCTGTAGGTGTATGTTTCTGTGTTGAGGCAGAAAATATGCCTTCAAATTCCTTATCTGAGGAAAACTTGTTGAGAAAACCTTGTAGGAAACGTGTTATATCTTGAAAAATGCGTAGAAAGAAGAACAATTTGCTAGGGCTTATGATATAAATGTATAGGGTAAAAAAAATCTCGCCAAGCTTTACCCAAAAGTATAGAAACGTGTACATGTATTTGAAGATTTAATTATATTCTAACCACTAAAGGTTATGAGGAAAAATACCGCCAACATAAAACATCACATTTTTTAATAACACAAATTTATATATCCCGGCATAGAATACCCTGAATACCATGTCCTATATACAAAGATTTTCCTTATATTCTCATAGCAAATAAATCTCTTATTTACCTCAGAAGATTTCATCCGCACACACACAGCACTAGTTCACAATCACATCACTTTATGTATATTATGTATGTAGTATTCACAGAAACACACAACAGTAATATTAATAACAAGCACTTATTACATGTAATTCAAGCGTATTTTTGGTTTATAAGAAGTGTTTTTCGGTCGCAAACGGAGCGGAGCTTAGCGTGTGCTACGGACTACGCGCGCGCTACGACTGGCGTAGACCCCACCCCGCGCCCGTCCCGCCCGAAGCGCGTAGGCTACACGATCGCTAAGGGATTATTTTGATATTTTTTTTGTTTCCAATTGTTATACGATGAAAATATCTATTTCATTTTTGTGTACAAATATGAGGCCTTTATTTTGGCTTGATTATGTAGATTGCCTTGAACTTGTGTTTCGATATAGAAAGTCTTGGCTCTTGAATGATTCTTGTATATACGAAGTAATCTAAAGGGCAAACTAAAGGATAGAATTTTGTCATCTCTTTTAAAATATTTACTACCAACAAGTTCATAGTATGCTTACTATCAACGTGTTGGTAGTAAATCTTTTAAAAGAGATAACACAATATGATCCATTCAATTTGAGGCACTCAACACATAAGTTTTTGACTTACTCGGTCTTTGCCTCTGGACCTCTAGGATGTAGCTTTTGATGCCAGTCTAAAGATCCAAAATTAAATTTTAATGTTAATGACTTTTAAATTAATTAATAGTTACATAACAGTTTTTAAACAACGCGGCAACGCGTGTATCGAATCTATGTATTAGGAGACTTTATAAACTCGCAATTCACGGACACCCAGCACAGACTTAGAAAGAACAACTCGACACACAAATTGTTACACTGAAGTACCATCTTATCCATTCAGCGACCAGTGAATTAATTACATTATTTATATTCACGTTTATATAAATGAATAATCTTGAATAACTTTCATAAACCTCAAATAAATTTCATCACACAATGACAGATTGCTGACCAATAGTCTACGTCTCATAAATTCGTTTTCACCTTGAACAAAAACGATTTATTCTTTGATACATCATGTCTAGATTCTTTTACCTTTTCATACCTACTCATGTTTATTTGTACTAGCTTTACCTCGCTATTTCACCCGCGTAAACTATAAATTGTAGCTGTGTTATTAATTATTATAAAGCTTGTGTTATTCGGATATAAGCTATATTACTACAAAGTTTCATCAAAATCCGTTTGTTAGTTTTTGAGTTAAAAAGTAACTAACATACTCACAAACTTTCGCATTTATTGATTACTAGCTGTGCCCCGCGGTTTACCCGCAATAAATTTTATACATTTTAGCCTATGTGTTAATCCAGGGTGTCAGCTAACTCCATACCAAATTTTATTAAAATCGCTCCAGCCGTTTAGACGTGAAGAAGTAACAAACATACACACTCACAAACTTTCGCCTTTATAATATTAGTGTGATTGACGGGCCTGTTGGCGTGGTTGGCAGATACGCTGCCTTTCAGGCCGCAGGTCGTGGATTCGATTCCCATTCGGGACAGATATTTGTGTGCATGAACATGTCTGTTTGTCCGAAGTCTGGGTGTAAATTATCTATATAAGTATAAAAGAAAATGAGTATATGTGGTATATCAGTTATCTGGTTTCCATAGTACAAGCTCTGCTGAGTTTGGGATCAGATGACCGTGTGTGTATAATGTCCCAGGATATTTATAATATTAGTAGGATAACCTATTATTCTAACCTTAACTTTTCTGTATTCTTAGTAGTGACTAAGGCTATCCCCTCCAAATGGCAATGTTAGAAACTATTGCGGGAGGCCCAAGTCCAGCAGTGGACAATATAAGGCTGATGATAAGTGGTTATGCTATTATCAGATTTTTTAAGGTCCCATTCCAACATCCCTTAACGATATTATTTATATAAGTCCCTTTTATTATAATTATTTATATCGTCTCTTACGTTATTATTTTATTAGTTCCGATTATAAATTGCTCTGAAGGGTAGTGGAACCTTTTTTATTCATTTTCTAACTCCTCCTTGTTTCTTTCTGCTTAAATTCGTTGCTGGATCGACAGTTAAAGCGATTCCCCGGGACATGCCTGAGCCTCACCGCTCAGTGTCATTTCATTGTGTGCCACTGTTAATCCTGGCTTACAGGAGTTGCAGTGCCGGGTAAGAGGGAGGGACTAGTCCCCTTAACGACCGTTTTCCAATGACTGCAACCTCACAAAAATTAAATCACTTTGCTTGTTAACCGTTTGTAGCATGGCTGCGTGTCTAGTACTTGCTTACAAAATTGATCACACCCACCACTTACGGACTTGGTAATGGCAACTGGCAGTAACAGGAGTGGTTGAATCATATTCAATCACATCACAGTCACACTAATATTATAAAGGCGAAAGTTTGTGACACTGTGTGAGTGTGTATGTTTGTTACTTCTTCACGTCCGTTTGGCTGGAGCGATTTCAATAAAATTTGGTATGAAGGTAGCTGACACCCTGGATTGACACATAGGCTAAAGTTTAACGCGGGTAAAACGGCGGGGCACAGCTAGTCCTTAAAAGCTTTCAAGTGGGTGAATTAATTTCAATTTGTTTTTTTTTTGTTTACTTCTCTGGCTTTTACCTTTTAATCCAGAGAGTTTGTAAATAAACTGTTCGATCTCATTTTAATATTCTATGTAGGTGAAGAATACCACTACTCCATCTCATACTGTGGGAGGCGTAGAATTCTTCCCGAGGGAATGTCTACTACAAGACGGTCAGAGTAGTATGACCATCATACTGCGATCGCCAAGATATGGCCTAATCCCAATTTCCTTGAGGGAGGTTTCGGCGCTCTTTCGGCTGACATGATGTTCATAAGTAGTTTTTATAAAGATATAGATTGGGGAGAACTAATTTTAAGTTAGCCTTGAAAGAAAATTCTTATGTTTCATAGGCTACGGTGACCACTTAGCAACAGATGGGCCATATGTTTGTTTGTCAACTAAGTTGTATAAAAAAAATACTTTGTTTAATAACTTCAGTTTCACGGTTAGTAGTTGCACTATTTATACGCATGTCTATGTGTGCCTCCACAAGCATGTCTTACACACTTTCCAGTCAAACCGGTTTTAGCACGTAAAACCTTGCGTGTGCTTTTTCAAAGGGCGTTTTTTTTTCACAAAAGAATAATGCAAAGTCAGAGATGAAGCACTAAAATTTAAGTAAATTCCCTTCCGAGTTTCGACTCTCATTTACGTAGAGTGAAAGTAGTTTCAATGTTTGGAGCAGAATTAAGTTTGCATAGAATTTAGCAAATTTCGATATAAATATAGAATTTAAATATAGAATTAAAAATAGAAAGATTATAAATATAGAATTTAAAAAATTCGCTGTACATAGTTGCGTCACACAAATATTTAATTTTGTTAGCTGAGATTTAAACTCGAATTAAAAATTAATTCGACGAAAATACTAGTGCCTCTGTATTACTTATGAAGTTCTATGTTAGAGCTTGATTCACAAAGCGTTACTGAAGGCACTGAACACACCATTTACTACACTTTAGACTTTTTAGGGTTCCGTAGCCAAATGGCAAAAAACGGAACCCTCATAGATTCGCCATGTCTGTCTGTCTGTCCATCCGTATGTCACAGCCACTTTTTTCCGAAACTATAAGAGCTGCACTGCTGAAACTTGGTAAGTAGGTGTATTCTGTGAACCGCATTAAGATTTTCACACAAAAATAGAAAATAACAATAATTTTGGGGGGTCGCCATACATAGAACTGAAACTCAAAATTATTTTATTGATCGTACCCATACATGTGGGGTGTCTATGGATAGGTCTTCAAAATCATATTGAGGTTTCTAATATCATTTTTGTCTAAACTGAATAGTTTGCGCGAGAGACACTTCCAAAGTGGTGAAATGAGTGTAGTAAAGTTACAGGGGGGTAACTTCTAAAATAAGAGAATGATAATACTGAAAAAAATATATAAAATAAAAATAGAAACTAACAACGAAAATTGGTTTGAACGAGATCTAGCAAGTAGTTTTTTTTTTAATACGTTGTAAACCGTAATTTGCTTTCATTTAATCAACTGAAATACTTGCTGCTACGGAACCCTTCATGTGCGAGTCCGACTCGCACTTGGCCGGTTTTTTTTTTCATGTATTTTACTTTACAAGTCCATTTGCTGTATAGGTACAGTCGCCGGCATATGTAGATGAAAACCAAAATAGAGATTTTAAATTTATGAATTTATAAATAATCTACTATGAATGAACTATTGGAGCCCGAGGTTAAAACACCACCACCTACATGGCTCCAGAATGCTACTAAGGATTTACTTTGTCAGAAAAATAACTATTTTGATTTGGTCCGAATCCACTCTGAAACAATTACATCACCTGCAGTTAAAAGTTATGGGCAGTGATTACTCTAGTGTCAGAGTTGTTCTAACCGCCCAGTAGGCCTCTGACATGTACCCAAGCAGCATAACCCCGTTCCCGGGACTCCCCCATCAGGCGCCAAGAGAAATCCACGGCAGGTAGGTTTAGTCGGTGCAAGTCCGACATACCCACCCGCAGACACTTTTTGCGGGTGGCATGCGAAGGCATTCCCCTGTCTTATTAAAAAATTAAAAATAAAAGGCCTCTGACATGGCTTAACGACTGTAGCCTAATGACTACAACCAGGACCGACAGCTTAACGTGCCCTCCGAGCACGGAAACGCTCAGAAATTAAACAACTTTGACGGTCATCCATCTATGGACTGACCGCGAACTTAGTTGCTTAACCTCTCCGATCACTTACGTACCAGTGAGAGAATCTGGCTGTGAGCGTGATAATATATTAGTAAAAAACCCGCACAAGTGCGAGTTAACTAACGCGGAGAGGGTACAGTACGACAACTGGAAATTAACTTCATACAAACAATTAATATTCAGAAACTTTTTAAACTACTTAAAATGCTACTTATAGGTATTCCTGTGATATAAAGTAAAAAAATATATTTTTAACATGAGTATTTGCTTAAATCATTTTAAAACTGTGAACATCAAAATATGAACGAAAATTTAACACCAAACTCTTTCATTTCATACCCATGTAATTGATTCAATTTGCCTTTTGGGATTAATTACTTAAATTTTCTACTCCATCTGTCCAGTAGTTTCAGAGCAATTTGTCTTTGACAAATGGACAGATGGACTGACACCTGATCTTTAGGGTTTTTCTTTAACCTTAAAATTATTAAACCGACTTAAGTCGTTTTATAAGTTTTGAGTTTGTTATAGGAATTAAACGAAGTTTCCAAAAAAAGCGATGAAAACTATCAAAATCTTTTCACAAACTTCTGAGAAATTTCACTATAAATTAAAAAAAAATAAAATTCGTTTATTTCGGACCGGAATCCATAGTGTTAGTATAGTGAGTAATAGACATACAGTGAAATTGATAACTTTCCCTTTTTTGAAGTTGGTAAAAAATTACTGTAAGTCTTGTAAACTGATAAATATTGAGGTAAATATTATTTAAGTAGATTATCACGATACCGATTCAATAACATTTCATTCTAATTTAGTTGATAGGTACTTAATTTTCATTATTATCTCGTTGATAGCTGGTTTTATGTTTTATTTATGGTTTATTGTTAATTGATTTTATTAACGACTAGCTGTGCCCCGCGGTGTTACCCGCGTTAAATTTTATAAATTTTCTTTGGTATAAACCTCACGGAGCCCGAGACCTTTCCAACGAATGCAAAACCGTGGAAATCGGTTCGTGCGTTCTGGAGTTATAGCGTAAGGAAGGAAAACCCGACTTACTTTTATATATTAACGATAAAACTTTTACGTACAGATACAAAAGGAAGAATGTTATATATTTGATGCTGAGAATTGTGCTAGGATGACTCTATTAGGAGGCCTAAAGTAAACGGTACATAGGTATATCGACGGTCACCGTAGCCTAGTTGGTAGTGCTCCTGCCTACGAAGCTGGTGCTCCTGGGTTCGAATCCCGGTAAGTGCAAATATTTGTGTGATGAGCACGAATATTTGTTTCTGAGTCATGAATGTTTTCTATGTATTTAAGTATATATCTATCTATATAAGTATGTATATCGTCGCCTGGTACCCATAGTACAAGCTTTGCTTAGTTTGGGGCTAGGATGATCTGTGTGACATTGTCCCGAGATATTATTATTATTATATCGAATCTAGTCTAATGTAGGCAACCGGTACCGTTAGCTTAATGTGCTTCTTCGAAGATAGATCCTCAGAAATTAAATAACTTTAATGATCACCCATCTATGGACTGACTGGCTATCATATTTTAGCAGTCCTCGTGACTGTACTGTAGGAGAATCCCGACGTACAGACGCCAGTACATCCAGCTACTTCAATATGTCAAAATACTTTTATAGATTTTCAGCTTTCTTAAAACAGCATAAGGTTCACTTTCAATTGGGGAAATTTGACAGATTGGGGAAGCATGATGTGCTGGCGTCTGTACATACCTACACAGTACAGCTCTTATTATGTACGTAACAGATGGCTTACAAGTTGGCGTGGTTTGCAAAAGCTTGCTTTTCACGCCGGAAGTCGTGGGTTCGATTCCCACCCAGGACAGATATTTGTGTATGTAAACATGTCCGTTTGTACTGTTCCTGGGTGTACTTGTCTATATTAGTATGTATGTACAACAGAAAAGTAGTATATGTAGTATATCAGTTATCTAATTTCCATAGTACAAGCTCTGCTTAGTTTCCGATCAGATGGGCGTATGTAAATAATGTTCCAGGATATAGGATATATTATATTGTCTACACTAATTACTTGCACTTTTTCACTGTTCACCTTTAGGCACTTTTTCCTCTTGACTCGCCTTCCACTTAATTTTAATTTACACTCACCCTCCTGTTTCGATACACTCCTTATAAACACCTAAAATTTAAAAAATTGACGAAAATTTCGAATGTCTTTTATTTATTTCTAGAACCTTTGTCATATTCCAGATTAATTGAAGTAAATCTGTTCTTGTCTTCATTTGACTACACACACACACTAGATAGCTCTTTCTTTTCATTCTAGAACCATTTAATGCCAATTTCGCCGTGAGAAGTTGCTATGTTGTTTGCATCAGCTATCATTTTTCTTTATAATAATAATAATCTTTATTTCAGGCATAACCCATAATTCGTTAGTTTTGTGTTAGTGACCAGTTATGCTACGTGCTATATTAGTATTGTTAGTATTAAATTTACTAAATTTAGATCAGTATTTTATATTAGGTCTTTACCTATGAAATTGCCGTTCTGCAGTACTGGCCATTTCAAATCAAAATAATTTTTGTTTGGCTAAGAATTCTAATTTCAAATTAATTTTATTTTAAAAACATGGATTCTTTTTTCCAAAAGTAGTCATTTCTTTATTGATTAGTGTTACATTTTCATCGCATTTCAATCTTTTTCGTCATCATGGATACGTTAAAAATTCGAGTAATTATGGAATATGAGTACCGTCGTGGCAGCAACGCGGCACAAGCGGCACGCAACATCAACGACGTTTACGGAGCTAACACTACAAACCAACGCACCACCTGTTATTGGTTTGCTCGCTTCCGTTCTGGAAATTTCGACCTGAAAAATGAACCTCGCGGTCGTCCGAAGACTTTGGTCGACAATGACGAATTAAAGGCGGTTGTGGAAGCTGATGATACACAATCTACGGCTGAATTAGCAGCAGCTTTCGACGTTAGCGTCAAAACAATATTGGTCCATTTGCGTCAAATTGGCAAGGTAAAAAAGCTTGACAAATGGGTGCCCCACGAACTCAATGATCGCCAGCGCGAAGTACGCGTCGAGACGTGCCTTGCACTGCTCAACAGACACACAAATGAAGGAATTTTGAACCGCATTGTTACCTGCGATGAAAAATGGATTCTGTTTGATAACCGCAAGCGCTCAGCAAGTTGGTTGGATCCTGGTTCAGCACCTAAACAATGCCCTAAACGAAAACTTACCCCTAGAAAAGTGATGGTCACTGTTTGGTGGTCTAGCGCCGGTGTGATTCATCACAGCTTCTTACCAAACGGGGTGAGCATTACTGCAGATGTGTACTGTGAAGAACTGAGCACAATGATGGAGAAGCTGGCGCATCTCCAACCAGCATTGGTCAATCGCTCGTCTCCGCTGCTCCTGCACGACAACGCGCGACCTCATACTGCACAGCAGACGGTCTCCAAGTTGCAAGAACTGGGGTTGGAAGCTCTCCGTCATCCGCCCTACTCACCAGACCTTGCGCCTACAGACTACTACTTTTTCCAGAATTTGGATAACTTCTTGGCGGGAAAAAAATTCAATACCCGAGAGGCAGTACAAAATGCCTTTGAAGAATTTGTTGCCTCCCGTCCAGCTGATTTCTTTAAGAAGGGCATCAATAAACTGCCACTGCGATGGCAAAGATGCATTGATTGCATGGGTGATTACTTCGATTAATACAAATAAAAAAATTCATGAAAAAAATTCGTTTAAATTTTTTCATACAAAACGGCAATTTCATAGGTAAAGACCTATTATTATTATACCAGAGCAATTTGGGAACATTACTAAAGCACCAAAAACCCTTACTCGTTTGAACCCCGAACGTGATACATAACATTTCTGCAATAACGCAGACGAAACACCTCTACACCTGCTTTGTCACTGTGAGCCACTGATGCATAAACGTAACACCGTCCTGGGCCAACACTTCTTGCACCAGGACGATGTTATCGATACTCCTGCCAAAAAGATTCTGAAATTTATCTACGTTGCAGGGTTAGACAGGGAAGTTTAGTTGGAGCGGCGAGCACAATAGTTCATCACTGGACGCAGTGTTACCAGGACCTCCGGGGACTGGAAATAGCCGCCACCAAAAGAATAATAATAATACATAACATTCATCATCATCCTATGAGCCGAAAAATGTCCACTTGAGGACAAAGTCCTCCCTCAAGGATTTCCACAATTGCCGGTTTTGCCCTGCTGTCACTTGAGGCATCCCACAACCATTGCTCTATAGTCGGTCTGCATTGTAGGGGGGCTCCCTTATCTGTGTTTTTTATTTATAGAAGAGTAGCTGTGCCCCGCGGTTTTATCCGCGTTAAATTTTATAAATTATCACAGTTCCTTCCAATTTGAAGTAAATCCATGCAGTACTTTTTGAGTTTAGCCCGGACATACATACAGACAAACAGACACACAGACAAAAATTCTAAAAACTATATTTTTTGGGTTTGATAGCCATTGTAGATCACGACCCAAGTATCCTTTTTAAAAAATATTCAATGTACAGTTTTGAATTTTCTACGATTTTATTATGTGTATAGATTATAAAAAGAATATTCCAAAATACCCAGTACCAGTTTATCTTATATGTATAGATATACAGACCTTCAATCATGGACATGGTTGGCGTGTTTATAAATACTTGCCTTTCAAGCCGCAGGTCATGGGTACGATACAGGTCTGTTTTTCCTGAGTCTGGGTGTAATGATCTATGTAAGCATGCTTTTACAAAAAAAAAGTAGTATGTGTAATATATCAGTTATCTGGTTTCCATAACACAGGCTCTGCATAGTTTGGGATCAGATGGACGTGTGCGAATAATGTCCCAGGATATTATTATTTTTTCATACAATCTATATCACCTTCTTAGATTTTACTAGCTATACCCCGCGGTTTTATCCGCGTTAAACTTTATAAATTAGCCTATTCGTTAATTCATGGTGTTAGATAACTCCATACCAAATTTTATTAAAATCACTCCAGCCGTTTAGACGTGATGAAGTACCAACATTCACACTCACACACTCAAGAACTTTTGCCTTTATAATATTAGTGTGATTTATTTTATACTGCAACCAGCGAACATTAAATACTACTTTGCTATTTGCGTAGTGAATCGGTAAAAGTAATACAGTGTCAAATGCTTTTACTAACGCGAATAGACAATCGATAGACGCTTCGCTGATTTCATAGCGGAGCCCACCAATTTGCGATTATCACTAGCTTTGAAGTTAGCTGTTAAATTGGAATATCTATTAGGCTTTGAACCTAAATTCACACTTCCGCATAAATAGGTAGCAAAATTTTACGCTATTCCTACATTGTGCTCAATCTGAACCCTTACTCAGGGCTAATTACGCTCATCACTACGTAAGAAAGAAAGTTAGATTGTTTTTTATGCCATAGGGCGACAAACGAGCAAGCGGGTCACTGGACGGTAAGCTGTCACCGCCGCCCATATACAGTCGCACCACCAGAGGCGTCACGGGAGCATTTCCAGCTTTTAAAAGAGTCAGCAAACAAGTATTGTCGACTCTCCCCCCACCCTGATGTGCTTTGGCGACGTTACTCACACTCAGAAACTCATCATTATTTTTACTATGAAGGAATGTCTTCCCCAATTAGGCTGCTCTTTGAGCGAATGATTGTAATGATGAAGTGATTTTCCATCAGGAGTGCTTTACCCTACCTCCTTTATTATTCTAAAACTTCCCAATTTATAATCAAAACTCATCATTAATTTTATTATGAAGGAATGTCTTCCCCAGTTAGGCTGCTCTTTGAGCGAATGATTGTAATGATGAGGTGATTTTCCACCAGGAGTGCTATACCCTACCTCCTTAATTATTTTAAAACTTCTCAATTTATAATCAAAACTCATCATTAATTTTATTATGAAAGAATGTCTTCCCCAGTTAGGCTGCTCTTTGAGTGAATGATTGTAATGATGAAGTGATTTTCCATCAGGAGTGCTATACCCTACCTCCTTTATTATTCTAAAACTTCCCAATTTATAATCAAAACATTACCTGTTCTTATACAGCAAGCAGTTAACTTGAAACCATTCTGACAGTCTATAAAGTATTATATTAGAAACAAACATTTTGTACACACATAAACTCGCTGTTTCCTTGTTTTCGTACAGCTCTCCACCAATCTATAAAACAATATAAAACTGTCACACAATAAGTAACTTTAAAGCTTATCATATAAGGTCAGAAATGTAATGTGAGCGCTCCAGGTTAAGTTTTCAGTTTATATACTTAAGTGTGAGTATTGGAACTAGAGTGATTGTGATATTTTATGGGCCTAGAATAAGGGGATAGAATTTAACTCTCTTGATTAATTGAATTCCATTTTGTTTATTGCTCAAGAATATGGCTCGCGCTAAAACGTATTAACGTTTACGCTCTAGGTTACTTGTAAATCATAATTAATATGTAAAAGAAGTATGCCTGTACTTGGAAGATATATGTCGTTTTTAGGGATGGTAATGCAATGTTAAAATACAAGGATATCCTTGTTTTGATTTATTGCAGCGTCACCTGAGAGAGCGGAGGCAAGACGCACGCTAGAAAAGTTCATCCTACTTCACAAGAAGAAGAAGATTACATTTCTCTTGTCCACTCGGACGGACATAGTTCCAATGAGCGACCGCTCCCGACGACCACTCAACTAAGGCTGATTTCAGAGTGACGCGCGCGGCACGCGCCGGCGGCCAGCGCGTCTCAACAGCCATTTTAAGTGTACGCAACGGCGCGTGCGAGACGCGTCACTCTGAAACGCTAGCTGCCAGTAGAGGAGCTCGGGCAGCGCTGGCCGACGGCGCGCGCGGCGGCGCGTTTCAACTGGGTGACTATGAAACGCAACTACTATCTAGTGTAATTGTAAACGCGCGCGTTTGGACGGCGCCGCTCACCGGCGCGACTCTGAAATCAGCCCAGTATTTTTATTACACGTCGCCAAGCGCATCACCGCAGTGCCAATTTATGTCGTAAGATGCCGCCACCAATACCGGAATATTGATTGAGCTCCCGTATTAATGACCATAGTAGCGATTTATTTATTAATTAAAAACCAGTATTTGAATTGAACTCGTATGGAGAGAGTTCCATACGATTAATGTGTTATAGTATCTATAGAGTCTAGGTGTGTTTTGTGGTCGTCAATCATAATATGTTTGTAAATTACCCCGTGATTGTGGGATTCATATCCTTAGATGTAATATGTTATTTTTAGAGTATTTATCTTTTAAATAAAGATTAACAAAATCTTTATTTAAGAGCTTCTCAATGAGCCCTTGCATTAATGAGGTTTTATAATGAAATGTCATATATGTATGTGTAACACGGTGAAGTTTGCAAATCTTTATTTTTGTTTCAATTATTATTTATTTGTTTTACATGTTTTACTATTATTAGGACAAAGTCCAGTTGGTCAAATTAATATTAAAAGTGGGTTTCGTTTCGTTAAGTGATTCAAATTCCGCGTCCCTTTTTCTTTCATCTGACAGTCAGAATCCGAGAGTATGTAAGGATGACAGACAACACGGCTCGATTAGTAACATAGATTAAATAATTAATGTATATTAAGCAATAGTCGAGTTAGTTGGTTATTGGTCTGTCGAAATAAAAGAAAAACGTGTGACAAGAATGTCGACATAATCACAAAATAATTTTATTTTTATTTTATATACTGTGTATGTTACGTTATCTACAAATTAGTGTTAGAGTTATTAATATTTTTTATAAGTCTCCATATCCACATATGTAGTATTTTAATTAGTTGTAAGTTAGATTATTAGTGTTCAGATACCTACTTTTAAAACTGAAATGCGAGCTGTACTGACACAGAAATTGTCCGATTGTTATTTTTACCTGGTTCCATCAGAAAACCAGCGCTGCAACAGTAATGTCGCAGCTAGTGCTGAGATGGGACCAATTCGTACTCGCACAGATAGCAATTAAGAACTTCTTTATGTGTACCTATATATTATTATTATCTGTGCTTATTTACGGAATAATTTTTTTTCTTTTTCTCTGTCTTTCTTATTTTTATTTGGATGCACGGAACTAAAACCTGTTATGAATTTATGACATCGTATTTAAGTGTTAACGTTGCAAATTATCCGGTTAATTTTGTTGTTTGTTGTTCTATTATTTCAACTAACACAAAACTAATTAATCTGCATTTGATCACTTTTTGTTTTTAGAAGCTTATAGTTGGTCTTAAGATTTGAAATTTGTGTGTTATATTTAATTAAACTATCTGTCATTGAATATAACTTCGATATATTCAGCTTTCTTTTGTTCTTTACATCACATACTACCACCGACTTTCTGTTTATTAGCAGTTCTAGGCAAGTCTGGAAGAGATCGCCTTTAACAAAAGGGCCGCAATTTGTTTCCATTTTGATGTAATTTTCTATTCTAAGTTTATATCTTTGGTGTGTTATTTATAAAATAAAATAAAATAAATAAGGTTTTTATTCACGTAGACTTTAAAAAAGCGCTTGTAAATAGTCAGAACATGTTTGTAGTAATACAGTTATTATTCCTAGTTACTTATTACAGATAATTTAGGTACACGGAATGTTAAAACATTTATACAATTAATTTTATAATGGTAGTGACACTTAGCTAGCTTGTATTAAGTTATTGTCAAGGAGATTACCTATGTTTAGTTGAAGTTTTTAATATTGTGTATTGAAATTTAAATTTTACTACATATTGTCTGAATAACTAATACTATCTATTTATGTATATCTAATATTATCTATTTATGTATACTATATCTTTCTCTTTAAGACCAAATATTGGAATCTTCTTTATATTTGTTTCTTGTCTATCCTGTTCTAACATTATCATAGCAGGCGAAAGAAGACCACTCTGGCCAAAGTCCACCTTGCCAGGGCCTGATCACGCTGCGTCTAGCGGTTCATGGTCACCATTTCTGCCCCAGAAAACGTAGGTTTTACGATTTTTGTCCCTGAAATTCTTTGGGCGGTCGGTAATGCTATACAACATGTAACGTAATTAACGCACACCCTCAGACACCCCAATTAGAATATTATGTTGTAATCATAATACATACACTGAATTTTTAATTTAACAAGCTATCATCATCATCATCATATCAGCCGAAATACGTCCACTGCTGGACAAAGGCCTCCCCCAAAGATCTCCATGATTGCCGGTCTTGCACTGTTTCCAGCGACCCGCACAAGATCATCGGTCCATCTTGTACATGCTATATGCATTGTTATTTACTAAATTAGTTTCTTGGAATAAAGTTTATTTTTCTGTATTTTGTATTGAATGATGGAATTTGTATGAATAAAAATAAAACTGCAATTTTAAAAGTCTTATTATTTGGCTTACGGTCCATTTCAATTTATTTTGGCTGTATAGGGTTAATATGACTATAATTTCCGTAGCTTTAATTATTTTGGAAAAAAAAATTACCTATTGTAAAAATGATATAAATCGATTCAGTAAACGATTCTGAACAAACTATTTTCAGTGTGTGCGTTAATTAAGTTACATGTTGTATAAATCTCTCCTTTGCTCTTTGGGTGACCTTGAGGCGTTTTATGAGGCAACCACGACTTTGTTTCTTTAGTTATCACTGGAAACACATACTGATGACTTTCGACCTGAGGTACAACATCTTTTCACCCTAAATACTGCAGTATCACAGTGTTTCAAATTTATTATAGTGATAAAATAATAATTTAATGATCAAAGATTACAATTGGTTTTCTTCAATAATTAATAGTTTTAGGCATATACTCAAATTTACAAATAAAGTATAACATAATAATATCCTGAGACATTATTAACACACGGTCATCTGATCCCAAACTATGCAGAGCTTGTACTATGGAAACCAGATAACTGATATACTACATATGCTACTTTTCTTTTGTAAATACATATTCATATAGATAATACATCCAGACCCAGGACAAACAGAAATGTTCATGCACACAAATATCTGTCCTGGGAATCGAACCCACGACATCCGGCGTGAAAAGCAAGCATTTGCTAACCACGCCAACAGACCCGTATAGATTAAGATTAACAAAAAGTGCCTCGAGATAAACGAGAAAGAGACTAAAAATAACACTATATCTTAAACAAATGTTAATAGAAGCAAAATTTTTGGTCTGAGTTAAAGTTAGCATCTTATCTAAACTAGGTTAGACAAATGTTTCAGACAATCTCTGTATCTTATAAAAAAAAGCAAATTACATGCGCCAGTACGATACCCAACAAGGAGACTTTCCTTCGAGCACTCGACGAGTTAGCAGCCCTTGAGAATGGTCCGTGGAGGACTGAAACACGTGTTGGGTATAGTACTGGCGCATGTAATTTGCTTTTTTATATTGTCCTTCTTGCATGTGCACATTTATGCGGGCGGGAGGGCGGTGCAAATTGCATCCCGGCATGATTAAACTGACAATTAGCGGAATTAACACTACATATTGTTTTTAAATAACATTTTTTAATTCACATGTATGTCAAAATTTTGTAAGTATTGGTAAAAATATGTACCTACCTACATTTAATTAACATCATATTTAGTGATATAGAATGCTTTGTCGATATACTAAACATAAAAGTAAATGCGAGTTAATTATTAATAACAATAATAAAGTCCTCCTAGCCGAATTCCGGCCACGGCGGGCAGTCTCAACAGAGATTAGCCATCGGCGCGGGACATATTATAGTGCACAACTGTATCCGCAAACACAGCTGCACTTTCTATTTCATTACTCTCATGATCCGATGGGACGCCTAGCGACACGATCGGATAGAGCTTTACTTGCTCTCAGAGGCACGGGGCTTTAATACTGCCAACTCCCAGACTTCGGGCTGATGTGGAGAAATTTTTCTTTTTACAGAAAAGTCGTAAAATCGCTTTTGACCCGACCTGGGATTTGAACCCAGGACCTCATTCACTGCGGCTGAACACGCTAACGCTAGACCAACGATTTTTTCCAAAATGATGTTGGAGTCGGGAGTTTTCTAACAGTTAGGTTATTTAATATTTACGTCGTCATTGACTGCAATCGCTGTAGAATAGAACCTAACGAGCGTTAGCGCCAATAAAAATTAAATGCTGAAATGGTTTTTATAATTTATAACAATGCCATGTTAGCTTTCCGCATTCGGTCTCTTCCAATGGCAATTTCCTTCCTATTAGCTGATTAACTCTTGATACAACTTACACCAAAAGTCACTTCACAAAAATTACCTAGTTTGCCTTTACTATACATAAATAAGGAAAAATGTTGCGAATATACTCCGACATATAATAACAGTTATAATGTGAACATCTGGCCTCTCGCTCTAGCGCAAAGTTCGCACGGTCCTACCCTTGACGCTTGGCTCGTGTTAGGAGTTACAGCGGGACAAGAGAAATTATATTATTTTTGCAAACTCTCTACAATATAATCTACATTTTGTGAAAGTTTTGATAAAAATAGTCACAAATTTATTACTGTACTTTACAGTAATAAATTTCAATAATTGTTATACAAGGTGTAAAAAATGTAACTTAAATTGTGAAGAACCCTATTTTTTGTTGAATTTTGTTGGTTTATCTATTTAATAACGAATTGATACAACTTAAAATTAGAAACACAAATTAGAAGTACATTTCAGTATGGAGTAACATCATGAATTATGGTTGGCTTAAGATTTTATTCCTAGTTAAGCCACGAGGTTTTGTAAAATGTAATAATCAAGTTAGAATAGGCACTTAGAAAATAGTTTATTTTCACGCTACTTACTACTTTTATTGATACTGGTCCCTACAGTATCTGTAAGCAAGGCGTGTAGTCAGTATATATATGGAAACCCCAGTGTTTATGGCGTCCGGCGCGGGTTCATAGTTTGTAGTTTTACTTGCTAGACGGCTTGAGCTCACACTTGCATCTATTCTCCGGTGAAGCAGTGAAAGCCTCCTAGGCTAACTGTAAACGACATGTTAAAAAATAAAATGTTTCATTCGTGATTCCGTTATATAACTGAGTCCGCGCTAAAGGCTTTGTGGGCAGCGAACAATAGTACCTACCAATATGAAAATTGCGTCATTTGTTGGTTTCATTCTAAAAAAAAGGTATCTTACTTCATGTAAGTGATAAAATAAGATGAGAAAAAGTAATTCCTTATTGTACATCAAAATATTACAGTAGAATAGAATATACATACATCGCAAAATTGTCCAATTGGCGAGGCCTTATCACTCTGTCTTCCAGACTACCTAGGCGGCTATTAGAATATGGAGTAACGGAGATGGGGTTTATGTCAATGTAAACAATTTAATAAGAGGTATGCAAAGGGGATTTTTAATTTACCCAGGATATATCATTAAAAAAAAATTTAATGCGCTATACAGCGCTCATGTGGTCGGTTAAGAATTAAATCGCAACCGCTAATAACTTCCAACCGCGCCCCACTGCCGCTGCGTTACGCAGGCGCATTACCATCCTCCCGGACAAAACCCCCGACTTGCGTCGTCACACTTTTTCAACATTACTATGAAGTTTAGTTAGCTGAACAATTAATTAAGTTCATTGACACCTTGTTAAATATGAACACTCTTTTTTTCTTCCATAAATTTTGACAAAGTTTTAAAGATATTGTGATAATTCACACGAACTTGGCTATGACGTAATTTACAAAAACATGACGTACTATAGATGAGATATTAAGATATTTTTGAGATAAAATAAGAAAACGGCTGTAACCAAATAGGATTCTTAATTATCGAAACATATTACTAAACAAAACAATTTAGACTGTGTTTAGCTCCATTCTTCTTTGAACGCATGGATTTAACATTAGAGCCATCTATTGTGATTATCGGACAACTCTCCAGTTTCTAAACTTTATTTGAAACAAATAATGTAATGAAACTATTTACTGTCTCAATTATAATAATTAATAATATAATATCCTGGTACATTATTTACACACGGCCGTCTGATTCCAAACTAAGCAGAGCTTGTACTATGGAAACTAGATAACTGTATATCAGTTTACTACTTTTCTTTTGTAAATATACACTTATATAGATAATTACACCCAGACTCAGGACAAACAGACATGTTGCACACAAATATCTGTCCTGTATGGGAATCGAACCCACGACGACCACTGGCGTGCAAAGCCCGTCACTTAATAAATTACAACGTAATTTTAATATAAACAATTAATTTTGTATATTTGTATCAGAAATAATACTGAATTGAAATCGTTTTCCCTAGACGAAAAAGGTATTTTTTTATAAATATTATCACTTCAATGAAGACGTTCAAATGACATTATATAAGTTAAACCAATAATTTTAAATCCATAAATTAAAGACTGATAAGTTTTTCTAGGTCAGAATCCTATAAGTCTGCCTTTGTGAACACTACCACGTTCAGGGACTATATTGAAATTGATATCTGTGAAGCCCAACGCTTTTAAAGCCTATAGAGCCAGATTTTTACGTGAGACAATTTTAATATGACTTTAAAATTCAAAAAGCAGCAAAGACTTACTTTATGTTGTTTCAAATGTCAAAGTAAGCTTTTATATGTTATGTGGGAATGTAAGTATTATGTTATGTTATAATGAATTTTGAGACGATGTTGTAACGGATGGATGGTTTCTAAAACGGAGAGTTAAAGTTATTAATTAGCCGATTAGACGATGACGAGTGAACGATGAGTGGATAATATAATAATTATAATAATATCTAGGGACAGTGTCACACAGATCATCCTAGCCCCAAACTAAGCAAAGCTTGTTCTATGGGTACCAGGCGACGATATACATACTTATATAGATAGATAAATACTTATATACATAGAAAACATCCATGACTCAGAAACAAATATTCGTGCCCATCGCACAAATATTTGCACTTACCGGGATTCGAACCCAGGACCACCACCTTCGTAGGCAGGAGCACTACCAACTAGGCTACTAAAATAAAAAAGTAAAAACTAATACTAACTAAAACTAAAACAACAATTTTAAGCGGAATTTAAGTAGTCACTGAGTAATACATTTTTAAGTTTATATCTAAAAGTTTGTTTTTTTACTTTATTAACATTCGATCGTAACCAGGCATATTTATTAAATAATATAAGTATAATGTTAATAATGTTATGTTAAAATAAATGTTAAGACGGATGGATGGTTTCTAAAACGGAGAGTGAAAGTTATTAATTAGCCAATTAGACGATGACGAGTGAACGATGAGTGAATGAGACTGATATGAAGGACAAAGGATTACGGAAGGAACGAGTGGAGTTTGAAAGGGACGCTTGCCAAGGACACTGATGATAAGTGACGATTCTACATTAATTGATATTATTTGAACTAGATATGATACAACTGCTATTTCGCGACGTATTTTAAGAGGCAAAAGGTGATATTGTTTAAAAAGTTTTAAATGGTCTTCAGAAAGGTATTTTACTTATTAAATTTGAATTTTATAGCATTATTCGCAATGCAAAGCGTTTATCTAATCTCAAAAATGGGATATCATAAATTTGATCGTCCGGCGGGTCTCGAACCTGCACCATCTACCAATCCGGGGTAGGCGCTCTGCGTTTAGCTATGAACGATACACGCTGGCAGATCAAATTTAGGATTCCCTTGCTAACACCCTTCCGGAGGATGTAGGTATTATCTATCAGTTTGTTTTTTTTTTTTAGAAACATGTTACTTATTGATGGATTGAGGTACTTGATTAAACGTTTCTGGGTGCCCTCGGAACTTTCAATACAAGTGTTATAATTAGTAATATTACAAAGAACATATCAACAAAGTATCTTCCTCTTAACAATTAATATGGCTAAGAAAATTCGGTAGACTGAAAATTATATTTTATCTTTACAAGAGGAGTAACTAGTATCACCTTCACTCACTGCCTCGTTGATCTAGCGGTAGCGTGTTCACCCGCAAAGAACGAGGTCCTGGGTTCAAATCCCGGGTCGGGCCAAAAGTGATTTTGGGGCTGTCGAAGACCGCGAAGTCTGGGAGTTGGCAGTATTATACCCCCGTGCCTCAGAGAGCACATAAAGCCGTCGGTCCTGTACCTGATCTCTTTCCGGTCGTGTCGCTAAGCGTCCCATGAGATCATGAGAGTGATGGAATAGAAAGTGCTCCTGTGTTTGCGCACACATTTGTGCACTAAAATATGTCCCGCGCATATGGCTAATCTCTATTGAGACTTAATGAAAGATAGTAACGAGTAACTTACGTAATTAATTTTATGTTGGATTCGGCCAACGTTTCAACTTCTCCTGGAAGTCATCTTCAGGGCGGATGCGACCCGCACGACGTCGCGCCCCGTCTCGAGGGCGCGCGCGGCTCGTTGCGACAGGGCGGGTGGGTGCGTTCGGGTGGGAAAGTCTATGAGTATCTGCGTATCATCGCTGTCAGCGTCTTCTGGTTGGGGAACACGCAGAGCTGTGTGGTATGAGCTGATGGTGTCAGTGTTTAGGGTGAGACTGTCTATTGAGACTGGCCGCCGTGGCCGAAATTCGGCTAGGAGGACATTATTATCACCTTCGGAACTGAAAATGAGGGAACCACCGTACTTTAAACTTTCGTATTGTAATAATTACAAAGCGGATAGACGTTCGTAGTTCACAAGCTGGTTTCAAAACTACTTCAATACATCAGTATTTTCATTAAACTGTAGTCAATTTTGTCTGTAGCTTAGCTCTCTTGTTCAACTGAGTTTAATTGTATAGAACAAGATAAATAATTGTATGTGGGCGGTAAGTTGTAAGTTTAATCTCTAGTAGATATATAGAAAGATAATTTGACTAATTTAAACAAAATACACTCATTGTGTTTATATTTAGATTTAGCAGAGAAATGCCTACGCATGTAACCCGCAAAAGGTGTCTGCGGGTGGGCATGTTACACTCGCACCGACTGTGGAATTGTCATATTTTTACCCTACCGTGCAGTGCATGACGTGGCAGCTACTGAGAAACACTGCCAGAAAACTCAGTAGAAATCCTTTTTTAAAATTAAATATACTTAAGATTAATTACAATCATGTGTGTTGACTCAGAACATATCAATCTCAAGCACTTTTGTCACTTAAATAATCAGAAATTTTGTAATAAGTATAGCAAGGCATGCTACACTATTTGGCTTAAATAATTCTTTTAAACTTATTCGTAGACAATTCTCTAATATCATTGGGAAGTTTGTTATAGAATCTTATACATTGATTTTGAAGATTTCCACAATGGAGTTGTGTGAATCATTAAGAGAGACATGACATAATCGCCACGCTTGGCAGAGGGGTTGACGATCGCAGTATGGTATATACACTTGGTTATAGAGAAAGAATATTGAATTTTTTCTAGATCCGTGAAGGCCATAATGTCTACAAAAATAGGTTTCCACAAAAGCCGTCGGGCAGTCATTGCAACAATTTATGTTGCATTTATTGGTCTTAAACTTATTCCAGGGTAAAAGTAAAGAATACATTTTTACGATATAAGGAAGCAGGTCATCATAACAGCTGTAAGAAGACCACTGCTGGACAAAAAACTCCTTCAAGAATCATCTTGGGGGATATGACATAATCGCCATGCTTCACAGACAAGTTGGCGATCGCAGTTGGATCGACATACGATCTTCTGGTAAATTATTCCCTCGGGTCGACTTCTATATCCCCCCCGGGTCGAGATGGGGTGATGATATTCTGACATTCGCCGTCAATTCAATTCAATTCACTTTATTTGCCAAAAATTATGGTTACATAATGATGTTACATATACAGAATATAGGCCTCACATTTAGCCCAAAAGCATGCAAATACAAAACACAAAATTAATATCAAATCACTACCTACAGTTACAAAATTAAGTCGTCGCACAATCAAATGTATAAAAATGTCATAAAAAAAAGTATTCTACTCAAAATAAAAAAAATCATAATAACGTACTTACTACATAGTACGTTATTATGATTTTTTGTTCCTTGTTAATCACGTAGCAAAAGGCAGCTATAAAGAAGACTATAGCTATATAGGAGTAATTCTTTTTTTTTTCTTTTTTTTTAAACAACGCCCGCACTATGGTATCTAATCCCTGTGTCACGGGGTACTTTACAAACATATAATAGACGGACACAAATTACATCCAGACTCAGAACAACTTTTTATGGGTCACACAAATAGTTGTCCGGCGCGGGATTCGAACCCACGACACTAAGAGGCGAGGCGACTGTCTTAGCCGCTGCGCCACACGTGCAGTCTTAATAAGTCTTAAGTGTATGTCGATTAAATCTTCAAATCACATACGGAAAAAATACAATAATTTTACTTAGTATATTTTTAGTTTTTATATAAAATCCGTACTAACATGAAAAATTGCCCTATCTCAGCTAGTATCTTTCTGCAATGCTGATCTTCCGATGAAAATTACTTACATAATTTTAATATTTTTCAGAAGAACTAAAGCTTCTGAATCCGAATTAATTACTGATAGTCTTCGTTATAGTTGAATTCAACAATAAAATCTTACTAAAACTACCAACCCTGATGAAGTATCTAGGTGCTAAATTCTTTTTCCAACAATTTTCTATCGGTTACGTGGTTGATTAATGCGAACCTCATCTATCAGTAAAACAAATATCGTGGTAAAGAGGAAGTCATTTATACTGATGAAATATAATATAAAGACAAATATGACGTGTATGTTTTTTTGACGTTAAGTACCTATATATAATAATATATTTCAATATATTGGAATAGGAATCATTAATTTTAAAGACTTAACAGGATGCACAATAGCTTCATTGCCAATTATTTAATGCACGTGTGGCGCAGTGGCTAAGACAGTCAACTCGCCGCTTCGTATCCCAGGTTCGATTCTCGCGCCGGACAACTATTTGTATGACCCAGAAATAGTTGTTCGGAGTATGTAATTTGTGATCGTCTATTATAATATGTTTGTAAAGTACCCCGCGACACATGGATTCAATTCCCTAATACGGGCGTTGTCTTTCAAAAAAATATATCGTATGGGCAGTGGTAACCCTAGTGTCAGAGTTATTCAAGCCGCCCAATAGGCCTCTGACATGGCTTAACGACTGTTGTCTAATGACTACAACCGGGACCGACAGCTTAACGTGCCCTTCGAAGCACGGAGACGCTTGGAAATTAAACCACTTTGGTGGTCACCCATCGATGTACTGACCGCGAGCCGAGATGCTTAACCTCGCCAATCGCTTACGGACCAGAAAGAGCATCTAGCTATGAGCGCCTATATGTTATTGCCAATTGAGACATGATCATCCAAAAAATGAATGTTCAAGATGCGCGGTATATTTTGCCTAACGTTTTAAATTTTAAATTTAGTTTTGTTTATTTGGGTGGTGATGTTGCTTTTATAGAAACATCCGTATATAGATATATGTAGGCATAACAGTAGGATAGTTGCTAAGCGATGTCGATAGATGGCACCAATTATCTACGTAAAATGTCCTGGAAAGAAAATAATAATAAATTTATTATTTATTATACTCTGTAAAATTTAGATCACTGGATCTAAACTTATTATTCTCAGAATTAATATGACAAATATTGAAAAAATAAATAAACGAATTGAATAAGCGTCATTATATCTTGAATAATAAATTTAGAAGGATTCATCATCATCATTAAATCAGCCGAATGACGTCAACTGCTGGACAGAGGCATTAAAACTCAAAAATCAAAAAGTCATTTATTCCGTTAAAATATTACATTTGTGTCAAATCGTATTTTTTTTTTTTTTACCATACCGTGCAGTGCATGACGTGGCAGCTACTGAGAAACACTGCCAGAAAACTCAGTAGAATCCTTTTTTTAAATATTTATTTCTTACATAAAATTACATTGTATTTAAATGTGTTAATTTAGAGCGACTCAATCCCAAGCTGTTTTGTGACTTAAATAATCAGAAGTTTTGTAGTTCTTTTATAATTCTTTTAAACTTATTCATAGACATTTCTCGGATATCACTGGGAAGTTTGTTATAGAATCTTATACATTGCCCCATAAAAAAGTTACTTACTTCGTGGAGACGGGTGGTATGTAACACAAAGTTATGCTTATATCTAGTATTTATATTATGAGTATCGCTCCTTTTACAGAAGGGGTCTTTATGTTTCTGCATATAAATTAGATTGTCATATATATACTGACATGCCACAGTCAGAATGTTAATCTCTTTAAACATCTCTTTCAAAGATTCAAAGATTCATCCCCAAGAATCTCCACAATTGCCGGTCTTGCACTATACGCATCCACCAAAGTTATTCAACTGAATATTTGTCTTAGTTGAAAAAAATAATACCTATCAAAGTAACTATCAGAATGTTTCGACGAAAACTTAAATCTGATGTCCATAACTACAATGATCGGTTTAGCGGAAGTTCTACTCTATCATTAAATCAAACATAACATCGTATGACGCTTTTTCTTTGGGTTCTTAGTGTAAATGAATGAATGTTACTCCTTTTTTCACAAATAATCATTAGGTTCCACCCAGATTACAGACCACAGGAGCTTCGCAAATACCGCAAAACAAAAATTGCTTACAACGCAATATTAAGCTATTTAATAGGAATATCAATATTTACTATCAAACGTTTATAATTACGCGGTATAACTGTATCTCAATAATATGGGATATGTCTATCTTTGTCTAGTTATGAATTACAAAATAACCTTAATTGGAGGTCGTGATATCACTCTTGCAATAAATTCCTTTAAATAAGTTGAGCCTACGCCGTCTTTAGTGGCTTCTTGTTGCCCACTTGCACGCCAATCACTCATGTGGTATATACCATGTAGCGAGCTAATCAGTGTCTTATTATTTTTATAAGTAAAAGAAAAAGTGGCTAAAAGTATTAGCCACGCATCATCTCAAGACCATTCCTTACAGCTTTCATCTTCCACTTACAAAGTAAAACGATAATAGCAGTGAGATAAGAAAAGAAAACAATAGGAACTTCAACAAATGCGTAAATTTGCTCCTAAATTCAAGTAAAAATGTCAAACAACTTTAATCTTTAGCACAATGCCTTAAGCGTTCTCCGCCATAATTAAGAAACACCAAATTGTTACGTAAACACAAAAACCAACTTATTAACCTGAAAAAAAATTACAAGAACGACGCAATTTATCAAATTAAACTCAATTTGTTTGACAAACTTCAAAAGACACAATGAACGGGGGGAAACAAAGTTTTTTTTTTAAAGGAAGGAAAATAAAAAGGAAAAATCTCGTCGGAGGAATTTATGCTCCGTAGTTTCTTTTTCAATTTGCGTAGAGGCGAGTTCGTTAAAAATTCAGAGGACTCGCTCCGTAGGATATAGATTGGTTGAGCTGCGTAGGTACTACTTTTTCTTTTAGTGTGAACAGCTCTTGACTCTTTAGATCATTTGGAAAGCGTATAAAGAATGTAAGCTTACCGTATGCTCTTAAATTATAGTAACCACTCCTTTGTTACTGTCTTAGCGATTTCACGAAATAATCACCAGAAAGTCTTTACCGCACATGACTACAACATATTTGGCAATTTACATGGCAATCTTTAAGAAGTCTGTAACGCACTTGAAGCCACTCTGGTGATGCGGGTGTTCACGTGCGGCGGTGATCATTTACCATGTCATGCTGCGTCTTCCAGTTCGTAGTCGCCACTTGAGAACTTTTCTGCCTCAGCAGACATCAGTTCTTCGAGCTATATAATCCGCCACTTCAGTTTGGCAAAAATTGCCAAACTGAAGACAGTTTGGCAATATTTGGGCTATGTCGGCTACTTTGATTGATTCGATCGCTCAAGGATATTCTGAGCATACTTCTTATGAGGCTCATGGTAACTGACCACGTCCGTGTTCCATAAGTGATCACTAGCAACATACACTGGTCGAAGACTTTCAGCGCATCTTTAGTTGTGTGAATTAAATTAGAACCGTTCGACTAATATTTCTCCAGGTGCGCATAATTGGTGCGTTATAAGTAGTTTTAGCTTTTTTACAGTTCTATTAGTAGGTTCCTCAGCGGCGAGGATCGCGTAGGCCTCTTAATACATGATCGGTGATCCTTTGACTTAGAATTCCATCTTTTTACTTCAGCGGCCCCCTGAGCTGTCGCCCGAACCACATAAGGGTGCCCTCAGGTATAAGTCACTAATATTAAACTAGTGGTTGAGAGCCTTCTGTGCTAGCCAACTGCTCGTTGTCTTCAATAATCGTAAAAAAATAAATAAAATCATTCAATATATAACAAGTTTCTATATTTAAATGTAGTACTACTATATTAAAAATAAAATAAAATTTTAATATAGTAGTACTACATTTAAATATAGAAACTTGTTATATATTGAATGGTTTTATTTATTTTTTGTTTATTTTTTTACGGACGGGCTAATATAATTTTTTTTGTTACTTTTATGCTGTTTCTACTATGTTTATGTACCTACTGCATTGTGAGCTTGACATGTACAAGTGTATGTAAATACCCAAGTGCTGAATAAATTTCATTATTTCATTTCATTTCATTATACAAGCCCTGTTCTTTTCATACAAATGCATTAGAGAGAGATGTAGTGACATTTAAATTAGTTTCGTGGTGCACCAGCACTGTCTGTTAAAAACGAAAGTATGTCATTTTTCCACACATACTTGCTTGCTATTCTATATAACAGAATAGAAGAGAATAGAAAATTTATTATTTCAAGTTGCTTTGACTCATATATGTTAGTAGGACTTACAGCTATGTTAGTGACATACATTATAATGCAACCGTCATCCCTGCGACAAGCCATGGGAGACGGCACAGCAACGACTTATGTAGGCGCTGTCCAACCTATTTGCAATCATGTTTAGGATAGAAAGATGCTGCAGACTCTGTGCACCAGAGAACCGCATCTTTTACGCATTGTTGTATAAAAACAATCTACATGTGTATCTGCGAACAAAAAACTAAGTAAGTTTAGCGAAATATATAAGTCAATTAGTTTTTATTAATTCAATAGTATACACGATTTCGGATTATTTTGTCAGTATAGTAATTATTAGCATTATAAGTAAGTAATTATAGCGTAGTATTATTAGCTTATTAAGGTAACTTTATGACTTAAGTTCATAGTTACACCCCAAACAAAAAATATTACACCTTCTCAAATTTTAACGTTATTTGCAAATAAAAAGCGTAAATCCAAACATTATTCAATTTTAGGTTAAATTAAAAATAAATTCGAAAAGATCCCCACAATACATAACCGTATCCTGCCATTTGTATTAAATCCCACAAGTTTAATAGTTATATCACTTTTAAAAGTTATAGATATTGAAAATTCGGTATGTAAGCTAGGGTTTGCCCATAACAACAAAAACTATCAATTTCGATGTTTCAAATCTGCCGGACGGAACGTGACGGCTACATTTTTTTCTAAATCCAATCCTACTAGTTACATAGGGTTGACTATCTACATACACACAATCAGCAAATCCCGTAGATGTATCACCGTGATAAATTCCCAACTGACACCCTAGAATTATTTATAGCTTATTCTGTTCGTATATTTTCATATTCAATGGGCATATATCTTAAAACAATTGTTTTGTTTATAAATAAAATAACAGGCTCTTTGTCAAGTGTATTCTTTATCGCTTATCAGATTTCTTTGAAAGACAATGATAGAAATTTATGTCTTTAGTAAAGAGTTTTGGAGCCCTGTGTTAGAGTGCTATAGCCCTTTGATCGGGCTAGATTTTCAGCGGGTGACAAACGAGCAAGTGGGTCACCTGATGGTAAGCGATCACCACCGCCCATGGACACCCGCGACACCAGAGGAGTCGCAGGTGCGTTGCCGGCCTTTAAGAGTCAGCAAAGAAGTGTTGCTGACCCTTCCCTTCACCCCAATGAGCTCTGACGACCTTAATCACACTCGGAAACACAACATTTAAATTATTAATGTTATTATTAAGGAATGTCTTTTGTAAGGTCGGGCTGCTCTTTGAGCGAATGATTGCTATGCCCTATCTCTCATAAATTCCGCATCTTAGATTCCGCAGGCAACAATTTTTATTGCGAAATAAATTTGTACCAGGGTCTGGTTGATTAACATCCTCTATAATTATGTATACTTTAGGTCTCAGTTATCGTCGTTACAAATAGGCCGAATAGAATCCGACAACGGAACTAACAATCTTAGTGACTAAAGACCTTTTTTAGGGTTCCGTAACTGTTTTACCCTTTGGGTAAGGAACCCTAAAATTACTGATCTATAAAAAAAATACAGATTCGGGTAGCTAGATATCTACCCGAATCTGTATTTTTTTTTTATAGATTTTCAACTTTAAAGTTCAATTTCAATTGAGGAAATTTGACAGATTGGGCAGTTTGATATGCTGGCGTCTGAAAACCGACAACTGCCCTCTTATTATTGTAACGTATCCCTATTATTGTCCATTCCTTAGTTGAGATGGAAAAGATCGCATGTTAGTGATAAGACCGCCAATTGCAAACATTTTAATTATATACTCCTGTACTGTATGATTTTACTATTGAGGTACAATAAAGAGTTAATCTTTCTATTACTAACAATATATATTTCTGAAAGTTTTTGACGCTAATATTGTAAAAATGAGAACAATCATAGACTAATGTAGATATTTTAATAGAACATTCACCGTAGAATATCATAAAAGGTTCTCCTAACTTTTTCTTGACTTTTACAGTGAATATATTTTTTCAGCTTGTCGTAATTAAGTATTGTATTAGTTTTTATTTCTAAAATAGAACGACCAATATTAATAAAACTATATGCTTTTAAAATCAATTCGTACAAGTTACGCTCCATTAAATACTTCGCAAACCGCCATTCCCTGTCGTACCATATCTAAAATGATAGCCATCAAATCAAAAACTATCAATCAGATGACCAAGCCAGTGTGATCCAGCTCTTTCCGATATAGACCGAGCACCCTTGAAGGAAAAATACTCTGACAAATAATTGGCACTCATATATGACTACATAAGATAAAGAGTGGTAAGAAAACATATTCGGGGCACTTAAGAAATATTCCAACTTTGTTGGCACTCAAACCATTAATTGGTATGTCATCCACAGTATAAAATTAAAAAAGAAACATGTGACGTATATGTGTAATCGTACTAATCTTATAGATTCGAAAGTTTGTGAGTATGTTTGTTACTTTTGCCTACGTGCATTACGGTTGCAATTTTGCAATTTCCACAGGATACCAAATTAAGTTTTCTTTAACTTGTCTTATTTCAATTTAAATGCACACTATGATTCACCGTAATAAACTAGTATAATGGAATAGTTATAAATGAAAAAAACAACATAATAATTGAAAAATTAAACAACAGGAAGTATATTTGAATTCTATAAAATATCTTTGAAAATATATTTTAAATTGGATTATATTACACATAACTGGTATAAAAATGTAAATACTACTATAACGTGACAGTTAAATATAATAATTGAAGAATTAAGCAACTTTAACTTTAACAATTATTTGAGTTATATGAAATATCTTTAAATATATATTTGATTGGATTAGCTACATATAACAGGCATGACAAGGTATATTATTAATGATATTTTTTACAAAATTTCTGATGTGTTGGAAAAGTTTTTTGCCATGAGATCTTTGTCTAGTACGTATATCGGGTCTCCAGTCGTGACAACTCGCCCCAGTTAGATTTATCCGGCCCAGATGCACTCAGATTAGCCCGGGTGAACTGCTGGGCTGACACTTTGATATGAGCATCAAAAATTTGTAGAACATTGTTAGGCGCGATCAATCAGGCATTTTGCTATTGATATATCCATATTTCACATGTTTCTTCGTAGGTCTAGCGGAAACGTTTACAACTGTAGACAATGTGGTTCTGGGTTCCAATCCCGAGTAGGACCAAGTAGCGTTCTTGGGATGATTTTTGCAAACTGTCCGCTAGGTGGCGCGCTAACGTGAACATCGATCTCTGTGACAATTATTCTTTAAAAATACTTATCCTTTATAACTTACCCGAAATTAATAATAAAAATACGTAGTGATATCAGTTCTAGTAGCACAAGTGTTATCTTAATCCAAACCTATAGATATCCTATAAAAAAGACCATTAAACAAACAATTTGTGGACATCGTACTAAAATGCGTGAAAGTGTTTAAAGTGATATAAATAATAAGTAACACTAATAAGTGACATTAAAACAAAACAAAACAGTGCATAAATACACTATACATAACTGATAAAAGCAATAAAATTTGTGTTAATAACAGTGTCAAATAATATCTACCTACATATAAATGGTCATTGTGCGCCACAAAAGTGAATTTAAATCACTATTCCAAAACGAACAATCATTTGTATGAACTGAATCATTATTTCACTTCGCTGTGTAGTTGCTTAATTGGCATAGTGGTAACACGTTCGCCGTAAATAGCTGACAGAACAGTGTTCGAATCTGACCATACTAATCGTTCTCTTTTTGTGGATGTTTGATGATATTAAATAGCGAAAACATCGAAATTAGATGAAGAAGGTTAAAAATACACAGATAATAATAATTTAATATTTCAAATAATAATTTAAAGAATTACCTACTGTTATAAGTAACACATAAAGGCAAACTTATAACACAGAATGAGTATTGACAGAATTAATATTATGGCAGAAGAGGACTTACAAGCTAACAACATTAGAATGAGAATAAAACAGTTATATAGGTCAAAGTCTACCCAATCACTAAATATGTCTAGTGGTTCATTATTATCATCGGAATCGCAGTTAAACATGAAAAGTTTAGATCTTTCTACTGGAATAGACTTGTGCATGATAAATGAAATGAAAAATGAATTATTAGAACTAAAACTTCAATTAGATACTCTTTCAAATAAATTGGACTGTACAAAACTGGAAAATAATGAATTAAAAAATGTCATATCACGTCAACAACACCAAATTACAGCTCTGAAACGAATCTGCACCAGTTGCAGGCCATTACGGTAGAATAAACAGCACATTGACTCATTACGAAAAGTAAATAGACATACTATAACAGATCAATTTCGCACGTCACTCCAAGAAGAAATTCAGTCCATGCATTTCTGTGATAACCGGGATGGTAAATAATAACTCATCGTCAGAAATAAGCCCAAATAATTTGCAATATAACACATTGAGTAAAATTATTACGCAAAATAAAACAGATATGACACAAGAAAAACGAACGGACATGAAAATCTCTCCAAACCAAAAAAATGTGTATATTTTAGGAGGCAAACAATGTGCAGGGCTAGCTGCTAACCTGACAAGAACGAAAATCGGTTCCAAATATGAAAATTATAAATTCTACTCATTTACGAAACCTGAAGCGACTACAGGAGAAATACTGAATACATGTAAATTATTTCAATACAAAAAAGATGACATTATTTTATTATCTGTCGGAGAACATGACACAAACCCAATGGAGGTTATGGTAGAATTGAGTGCCACATTGAAATCACTATCAAACTGTAAGATATTTGTAATTAGTGTCTTAAAGAATGATCATTTAAATGAATTAAAATTAAATAATATGTTAAATATGATATCTCGAAACTTTAGTAATGTAAAATTTCTTAATTTATTTCGTGACTACAACAATTATTTGTATAATGACATATGTTATCAGATTAGTTATGCTCTTGACATTCATTATTATGACCATACATACATAAGTTCTGTAATAAAATCAAACAAAAATATGCATACAAGTGACTGTCAAATAAAACATGATTCGTTGGGTGACAAACACGCAAAACCCAAACGGGGGACTATTCCTTATTATTTTCCGGTTTTAGAAAAAAAACACAACAATAACACATATATTTTTCGAGCCTAACGTAAATAATTCAAACTCCATATCTCGATCTGAGTGTAATAGCTGTATGTTTAGGCTACTACATCAAAACATAGCAGGTTTATTATCCAAGAAACCATTGCTAGAAGTAGCATTACACGAGCTAGGCGAAAAAAATATACCGCCAGATGTGTTGTGTCTTACAGAAACGTTTATAAGGAAAAATAATGAATCAAATATCAATATAAACCATTATACTTTAGGGTCTTGTTTTTGTAGAACTAAGGCTGGAGGAGGTGTGTGTATATTGCTAAAGCAAGGTATTAAATTCAAGGAATTAGACTACATTAAATATATGTCAATAGAAAATAGTTTTGAGTGCTGTGCCATAAGTATAAGTAATCCTAATATATATATAATATGCTGTTACCGGACACCAAACTCAAACATAGATATATTCTTTGAAAAATTGGATATTATGTTACAAAAAATCACAATAAATACTAAGAGAAGAATTATTATAGCCAGTGATTTAAATATTAATATTTTGAAAAAATCTAAGGCTTCTCAGTATTTGCTGGATATAGCAAGAAATTATAATCTCAAACTACATATTGACCAGCCGACGAGGTTAAATACATGTATCGATAATATACTTAGCAACTTTGAAGAAGCTACAGGTGAGCTCTTCCACTTTGGCTTATCGGACCATTGTACGGCACAGATGTTGCAAGTACCCGTCAAAAATAAAAAGGAAAGTACAACATGTTTATATATACACAAAAGAGATTACAGTAATGAAAACATACATAAATTCAAGAACTATCTCAATGCTCTGTATTTTTCTGAGGTTTATCTTGAAAATAACATAAACAAAAGCTTTGATTACTTTCATGAAACTTTCTGTCTTTTATATAAGTTACGTTTTCCTAAAATTATACAAAAAAATAATATTGATAACAAGCTACTAAGATGGTTAACACGAGGAATAAAAATAAGTTGCAGACAGAAGAGACTATTAAGGTTCCAATATTATAAAAATAAGAAGAAAACTACAAAAGAACAATACTTAAATTATTCTAAGCAACTTAGAAAATGTATTAATGATTCTCAAAAGTTATATAATGAAAAATACCTACGTAATTCAAGGAATATATGTAAGAGCACATGGGATCTTATAAATCAGCAAAATAATAAAGCGATAAACCATGACTACATTGACGAAATAAAAATTGACAACCAATCCATTACAGACGCAAATATGATTGCAGAACATTTTAATGACTATATGATTAAACTAACTAATAAACAGAATTTTATGGCATCAAATCCAATACAATCTAATAAATTCGTAGATAAGAGCTTTTTTCTCACACCGTTGGGTAATATGGAAGTCAGAAATATAATATTATCATTAAATGACACTAATGCCGAGGGTTATGATGAGATTTGTACTAAAATCATTAAAGCATGCAATCAAGAAATAGTACCAGTACTTACTCACCTCATAAATCTTTCGTTTGAGAATGGAATTTTTCCCAGTGCACTGAAACTATCTATCGTAAAACCCTTACATAAAAAAGGGGAACAAACTGATATCAGTAACTATCGCCCCATCACATTAATACCCATTATAGGAAAAATCTTTGAAAAGGCAATGTACAAACGCCTTAAGTCTTTTTTAACTAAATTTAATATAATTAAATAAGAGCAATTTGGTTTTCAACAAAATAAATCAACCTCTTTAGCGGCATTCAACATAATGCACAAGGTCTCAATGAATATGAATTCACGAAAATCGACTGTCGGCATTTTCTTTGATATGACCAAGGCATTTGACTTTGTGTCTCATGACATTTTACTGACTAAATTTGAAAATTACGGTATTCGCGGTATTGCTCTAGACTGGATAAAATCCTACTTGCAGAATAGGAAACAAGCTGTGGAAATAAGTACTTTAGGAAAAAATAATATGGTTCAGGTGAAAAAATCTGCATATAAAGAAAATAAATTTGGTGTACCACAGGGAAGTGTGTTAGGACCACTACTCTTCCTACTGTATATTAATGACCTTCCTGATGTAGTTCCTTACCCCTGTACATTATTTGCAGACGATATCGCGGTGATAGTGACGAATAACAATCTTACGACATATGAATTTAATATTAATAGGGCAATTGAATTAATAATTAACTGGCTAGAAGCCAATAACTTGACTGTTAATTTAAATAAGACAAAATACATCCAATTTATAAATAAGGGCAATTCACCAATTACTTTAAATATAGAATATAATAATATTAAGATTAATGAAGCTCATGAAATTACTTTTTTAGGAATAATAATAGATGGTCAATGTAATTGGAAATCACATGTAGATAAGGTATGCAAAAAAGTTAATAAATATGTGTATGTACTCAACAATCTGCGTAAAACATCAACAATAGAAACGACACTAATGGCTTACCATGGCTATGTAGCGTCTGTACTAAGATATGGACTAATACTGTGGGGGAATTCAACAGACGTGAATAAAGCATTTATATCACAAAAAAAATGTGTAAGAGGTATATACGGCGTGCCCAACTACGAATCGTGTAAACCACTGTTTCAAAATTTAAAAATATTGACATTGCCTTGTATGTACATTTTTGAGATTGCAATGTTTGTTAAACAGAATATGGACATTTTTACTGTAGCCAGGGACCTATTCCCGAGAAACACTAGGAACTCAAATAGACTAGTGTTACCATGCAAAATGTATACAACCCTATTCTCGAAAAATTGTTATGCGATGTGTGTAAAAATATTTAATGCCTTAAAAATAAAATAAAATAAAAATAAAATACACTTTATTGTACACAAAAAAATAAAAGAACATTTAACAATGAAACACTAATGATAATGTACAATGGGCGGTCTTATCGCATAAAGCGATTTCTTCCAGACAACCTTTGGATGGATAGGATTTAAATGTGTAAAAATGCCGGGGATGGTGCAACAAAGTGTGGTACATAGGTAAAAAAGAACAAAAAAGATAATTAAAAAGGTATACTAAAAACTAAAAATATGTTACTGATCATATTATTATTACACATACATATACGTAAATAAAATACTATATTATACTATACTATAAATATAATACTATATTGAAATACTATATTCATATAAAATAAATTAATAGTTATTATAATAGAGACAGATAGTGGTCTTTCAAAAGTTTTTTGAAGCTTACTATATTCTGAGAGCATTTAATAGTAAAAGGTAACTCATTCCACAAACGAGCTGCTTGGACAGCAAATGATTTGTCCATAAATATGGAAGAGTGTGCTGGAATGTGCAATTTAAGGTTTTCTGATGATCTTAAAAGCCTCGAATGTGTGTCACAAAGGAATTCAAAACGTTCTTTAAGATATGAAGGAGTATTGGGGTTGAAAAGTATATTTAATAATAAAGCGAGAATAGGGGCATTCCGACGAAAGCGAATTGGCAACCACTTGAGCTTGGCACGAAACTCGGAAACATGATCATATTTGCGTAAGCCTTACCTTCCGATTTAAAAATATTACCGATCAGGCAATTTAAAACAAGACTAAAGACATGGCTTTTGGCGAAAAATTATTATTCTGTTAATGAATTATTGACATACAAAACTAAAGTGTAATTTAATATTAATGATATAATTAAATGTTTGTTTTTTTTTATTTAAAATTGTAATTAAATTCTGTATTTGACATAGATAAGCTGTATTGTAAATAATTTAATTTGTATTAGCTAATTTAACAACGTATTTGCATGCCCTTGAGCAAAATATGAGGACTTTATATTTTGTTAACATCTTTATAACCATATTTTGAGCAAATAAAGAAATTGAATTGAATTGAAAAAAAAATAATTAAAAGACGTAGCATTAAAGCAGGTTATTAAAGTAGAAGGGTCCTATAGTTACTACAATTTCTTCCAGTATGGAGACGATTGACGAAGAAAAGGAGAGACAGGGTAGATAAGTGTAACAAAATATGTAATATAAATGTAAACTTACAATAAAATAAAAACAAAAAATTACATAAAAGAATTAAAAATAGTTAAAGAAAGCAGGGATGCGTTAAAAAACAAAAGGATGCAGCGGTAAATAAATGTAGGTTACCTACAAAGATAAATAATTTTACTTAATTTTTTAAATGTCAATTAATTGAGCTTGTGGGCAGTACGTTCCACAGGTACACAGACTTCACTGTAAAAGATTTGAAGTAATAATTTGTGAAGTGAATGTTTTGGTTTGTTACGTATCTTGATCTCATGTAAATTTATTTATATTTAGATAACAAATCAAATGGTCGACCTGTGTTACTACCATTCTTACATCTGAGACCTAAAACAATTATTTATATTTTAAACTATAGAGAAAGACTACAAATTTCTTAAAGGGGAATTAAAAAATCTATGTATATATATATATATATATATATTGAAATTCTTCTGTCCAATTTATATACCTTCCTACTTTTCTATCAGAATTTTATTTTTTTATTCGCACCATCTTCTTCTCAAGCTGTTCTACAATATTAATAACACCTTCATAATAAATTTCACGGGCTGGTTGGCATGGTTGGAAAATGTTTGCCTTTTACGCCGCAGGTGTTGTGGGTTCGATTCCCACTCAGGACAAGTAAAAAAAAATATTGTCCCACAATCTCAGTACAGAAGAAGCCTTGCTACCGAATTTCCTTACATAAATTACATTCAAAAATATTACTTGACAATTTATTAGTCTACTCCAATTTAAATAGTCACGTAGTAGTGAAGTACGTCTTCATACCAAGAAATCAGACATCCGACACATAACTATCACAAAATCAACTAACAAAAGCCGATACAAGTGACACCGTACATTATGCTAGAAACTAGAGCCGCAATGTTTTTGATCCGCAGCAATCAATCTGCCGGGCTTCAGTGTGATGGGCATCCATCATGATTAGCTGGATTGACGATCCACCCATTATACTCAGATTTTTTCGTTGGTAAATTTAAAAATCAATTTTGGTGAGAGATTTTAATGTGGATACTATATCGGACGCAAATAAATGTAAGTAGAATTGAGAACCTTCAGTCTAGTAGATAATCCTACTTTTTCTGAGTCTTAGTATATTTTATACAAGGACTCAACATTATTGTTTGGATGGGGTAGAATAATGTGCGTCTTCACTGTACGCTGGGAATGATATTAAATGTTCTGAACTTCAATTTATTTTTATTTGTGAACTTCAAATTATTTTTATTGAATGGCAAGTCGCAAAATAAGTGAGAATTGATAAGATTAGATATCCATCTATAGTTGGCGTGGTTGGTAGATGCTTGCTTTTCACGTGGTAGGTCGTGAGTTCAATTCCCACTAAGGACAGATATTTGTGTGCCTGAACAGGTCTGTTTGTCCCAAGGCTGGGTGTAATTATCTATTCTATTAGTATGTATTCTCAAAAGAATAGAAGTTATGTAGTAAATCAGTTATCTGGTTTCCATAGCACAAGTTCTGCTTAGTTTGGGATCAGATGGCCGTGAAGGAATAATGTACCACGACAGCCCCCTGTGCAGAGGGTGCATTGAAAATGAAGAAAGCACACGTACTGCTACACTGCAAAAGTGTTGCTTACCAACAAGTATCACGCACAATGGCCCAATTAGGAAGCTAAGTGCGGAAATCTATCGCCCAACTAACTAACTAACTATGTACCACGATGTGGATGATCAAGGAAACCTGTGCCCAGCAGGTGATGATGGTGATGATGATTAGCATTAATAACCTGGACGGTGTGGAAGTCTAGGATTGCTAATATAGATACCCTTGTTGCGATACAACTCTTCACAGTAGAATTTCTGGGAATCGTATATATCGGTCATAGCCAGATGCTGTCACCGGAGCGTAAGTGATCGCCGAGGTTTAGCAACTAATCTCAAAAATGGGAAATCATAAATTTAATCGTCCGGTGGGTCTCGAACCTGCACCATCTACGAATCCGGGGTAGGCGCTCTGCGTTAAGCTACGAACGATACACGCTGACAGATCAAATATAGGATTCCCTTGCTAACACCCTTCCGGAGGATGTAGGTATTATCCATCGGTTTTGTTTTTCTAGAAACATGGCCGACTGAGATTAGATAAAACGCTTTGCATTGCGAATAATGCTATAAAATTCAAATTTAATAAAGTTTAGCAACTAGGTAAAAGATCAGTCCATAGATGGGTGACCACCAAAGTGGTTTAATTCCTGGGAGATTCCGTACTTCGGAGGAAAAATAGTTTATTAAATACAGAAATAGAAGTAATATAATAATGTTGGCCATGATTCGATAATCCAGTTACTGTAGGTATCCATTATGCATAATTGTCGGATAACAGACAGCTGGCTTTGGGGACGGTGTCTATTCGGTTACGTCAATTCGATTGAAGACGAGTCGGTGCCACGTCACTTAAACGTTGACATTTATAGCGTCTTAATTATGTAAGCAGTTAGAGCGGATTTTGTAGAGCTAGTGTTTCCACTGATATGGTGATAACAGTTCTGTCTTCCATCTAAAAATGATGCGTCGTGGATCACTTAATATACAAATAGATATTCGTTTTTCTTTGACTCAGTAAACGCATCTGGACTAGGCAAAAGCCAACCTACCAAAAATGCTATGAGTATTGTATAACTATTTGTCTCAAACAAGCGACTAACAATAATTAGTCATCATCATCATATCAGCCGAAAGACGTCCACTGCTGGACAAAGGCCTCCCCCAAAGATCTCCACAATTGCCGGTCTTGCGCTATCCGCATCCAGCGATTTCCAGCGACCCGCACAAGATCATTGGTCCATCTTGTAGGGGGCCTGCCCACGCTGCGTCTTCCGGTTCGTGGTCGCCACTCGAGAACCTTTCTGCCCCAACGGCCGTCGGCTCTGCGAGCTATGTGCCCTGCCCACTGCCACTTCAGCTTGGCAATTCTTCGGGCTATGTCAGTGACTTTGGTTCGCCTGCGGATTTCGACATTTCTGATGCGATCCCTCAGGGAAACTCCGAGCATAGCCCTCTCCATTGCTCTTTGGGTGACCTTGAGCCTTCTAATAAGGCCCATAGTGAGCGACCACGTCTCTGTTCCGTATGTCATCACTGGCAACACACACTGGTCGAAGACTTTCGACTTGAGACACTGCGGTATTTTGGACGAGAAGATGTTACGTAGCTTCCCGAACGCTGCCCATCCGAGTTGGATTCTACGATTGACCTCCTTCTCGAAGTTGGACCTACCTAGTTGGATGGTCTGTCCTAGGTAAATATAGTTCTCTACAACTTCGAGTGCAGAGTCACCAACTTTCAATTGAGTGGGTGTAACATGGACGTTTGACATGATTTTCGTCTTATCCATGTTCATTTTCAGACCCACTTGTTGAGAGACTCTGCTGAGGTCATCGAGCATTGTACCGAGGTCTTCCATGGTCTCAGCCATGACTACGATATCATCGGCAAATCGAAGGTGAGTGATGTACTCGCCATTGACATTGATGCCAAAGCCTTTCCAGTCCAGAAGCTTGAAGACGTCTTCCAATGCAGCGGTGAACAGTTTCGGAGATATAACATCTCCCTGTCTCACGCCTCGCTGCAAGTGGATAGGTTTCGAGATCTGGTCCTGGAGTCGCACTGACATACAAACACTTTATCACCTCGATATACCGGTAGTCAATTTGGCACCTTATGAGAGACCTCAGCACGGCCCATGTTTCGATAGAATCAAAGGCTTTCTCATAGTCCACAAACGCTAAGCACAGTGGCTTGTTATACTCTTCGGTCTTCTGTATAACTTACCGCAGCGTATATATGTGGTCTATGGTGCTAAAGCCTTTTCGGAAACCGGCTTGTTCGGGAGGCTGGAAGTCGTCAAACCTGCGCGCGAGACCGTTCGTAACGACCCTCGAAAACAACTTGTAAACATGGCTTAGCAGTGTGATGGGTCTATAATTCTTCAATAGGGTTTTGTCGCCCTTTTTGAAGAAGAGCACCACCACACTTCTGTGCCATGCTTGTGGCGTTTGACCATCTAGTATGACGGAGTTAAATAACTTCTGAAGGGCCCGTAGGATTGGTGTACCACCCGCCTTCAGAAGCTCTGCTGTAACTCCATCATCACCAGGCGCCTTGTTGTTCTTGAGTTGTTTGAGAGCCATTCTAATCTCGTACAGGCTGACGTCCGGGATGTCTTCGGTGTAATGTCGGGTTAGTCGTGCTCTGGGATCTGAGGCATGACTTTTGACAGGTGGCTGTGTTGTCGTATATAACTGTCCGTAGAACTTCTCGATCTCTCCCAGCAACTCAGGTTTAGACGTGACGATTCTACCATCCTCAGTCTTCAGCTTCGTCAGTTGGCTCTGTCCAACAGACAGAGCTCTTGCGAACACTTTAGAGCCTTTGTTTCGCTCGATGGCCTCTTTAATACTAATTGTATTAAATTGCCGCGTGTCACGAGTCAAAGACTTTGAGATCTGTCTGTTGAGCTGCCGATATCTGGTAGCATCATCTGAGGATGTCAGAACCATTTTCCGTCTATCTTCCATAAGTTGCAGGGTAAAGTCAGAGATCTTTTTAGTTCTGTTTGTACGGCGGGCCTTGAAGACCTTAGACCCAGCCATATGGACAGCTTCTACGAGCCTATCATAGTATGAGTCCACTTCCTCGCAGTCTGCTAGGCATTCGAAACGGTTTTGCAGTTCGAGCTGAAATGGTTCGGGGTTTTGGACGTGGATAGGTAAAGTTCGGAGCGTAGACTTTATCAGTCGGGACCTCTGGAGTTTGACATTAAGGTTCAATGAGCCTCTGACCAGTCTGTGATCGCTCCCGGTTTTAACCGCATTGATCACGGAGACATCATTGAACATCTGTCGTCTCGTCGACAAGATAAAGTCTATCTCATTTTCAGTTTTACCATCGGGGCTCACCCAGGTCCATTTGCGGTGATCCGGCTTCCTGAAGAAGGAATTCATCATAAAGAGTCCCTCCTTCTCCATGAAGTCGGCCAACATTTGGCCCCGGGGGTTCCGGTCACCAGTTCCAAATTGCCCCACTCTCAGCTCATTACCGAATCGTTTGCCCAGCTTCGCGTTAAAGTCCCCCATGACCACAGTGAAATAGGAGTTAGAGGTATGTATGGCTCTGGATATGTCCTCATACATAACCTCGACCGCATCGTCGGAGTGTGTCGAAGTGGGTGCGTATACCTGTATAACCTTCAACGAATACCGCTTGGTGATTCTGAGTATAAGGTACGCAACCCTCGTCGACACACTCTCGATTTTCACTAGGTTGTTCACGAGGGACTTGTGGACTATGAACCCGACACCACCTTGGGATATTTGGTCACCCTCCCGGTAATAGAGCAGGTTTCCGGATTTCAGTATTATCGAGTCCTCCCCCTCTCTTCGGACTTCAGATAATCCTACAATATCCCAATGTAACCTGCTCAATTCTTCCTCCAGTTCGGTTATCTTCTCGTCGGACCGCAGTGTACGTGTGTTATATGTTGCCAGGGCCAGAGGTCGTCGGTGTTGGTAACGCGGAATCTGCCGGGGATTCTTAGCACCCCCTGCCCTGCCGTAACCACGCCTGTTACCACGGCTGGGAATAGCAGGGCTGCCGGGGACTGGGGGCCGCGGTTTGGTTGTGTCCATCATTTGAGGGGATTTGCCATAATCGCCACGCTTGGCAGACGGGTAAGGTGGACATGGTACTCAAGAGAACGCTGCTGCCCGTTCTCTGGTATATATTCCCTCGGGGCGACTTTTACGTCCCCCACGGGATGAGAGGGGGTGGTGATATTCTTAGGCCGTCACCACACAGCAATAATTAGTAAGTGTTTCGATTATCACGAATCTGTGCATGTTGTGACACCTTAATAAACTGCGCATTTGATTTTAATTTTTAAGTGTTGTATTTAGACTAGCAATAATGTAACAGTTACTGGTTGTCCTAAATAAATAAATAAATTAGATATTTATTTATAATAATAATAATAATTTTAATTGCCAAAAAAAGAAGTACAGTGAATCTCGAACAATAATTTTGTTGGGATTTGTATATTACATTTAATGTCCGATTTAATACCGAAACTCCCCGCACTCGGCTAGGCCTGTCCTGCAGGAAGTTTCTTTTCCCTGTTATTAATTTTAATAATTGTACGTATAAACTTAAAATAACAATAAATTAAAAAGAAAGTAATAGTACACAAAAGAAGTAAAATACAAATGGTTTGAACTTTGAATCAGACAGTAACAGCAGTATAAGGATATTCGCTAAGTTATTATTTTCAGTAGGGATTCGGTATCTTCGTAGGTCCAAGTAATAAGTTCTTTATTTAAAACAATTCTAGCATCACAGAAGCTCAAGGTGTGCAGTTTGATGGATTTATTAACTTTGTTATAAATGAACCGTTCATTTATAACAAAGTTAAGTTAGTTTTAGGTAGGCGCAGTATCTTCTTGCGAACGTTGTTTTGACCGGGATATTTGGGAGGCTAAAGACACGTTTCCTAACCATCTCCTCATATTTGTCGGTTGCAAGTAATTCTTTATGACACAATAGAGTTATTTTTCGTAATAAACAGCCGTCTGATGCTGAGAACACTGGATTATATATACAATTTGGTGGTTGGGTACCTAAAGGGCTTCCTTAGCATCGTTTTTAATACGGCGCGTTGAGCTCGTTCCAACACTATCATATGGGTCGAACAATTTTTTTAATTTTTTTTATTTATTTATTTACTACCTAAGCACCCCAAACTAAGCAAGGCTTGTACTATGGGTACCAGACGACGATATACATACTTATATAGATAGATAAATACTTATATACATAGAAAAGATCCATGACTCAGAAACACATATTCGTGCTAATCACACAAATATTTGCATTTGCCGGGTTTCGAACCCAGGACCACCAGCTTCGTAGGCAGGAGCACTACCTACCTAGACTACGGTGACCGTCTAATCCACCAGGCATAACTAGTATATCATAATTAGCTAGGATTCTCTCAGAAATTAGAACAAATACTGGTTAAGTGATAGTCAGACTTACGCACCGAGAGTTCCGTGTCTTATTTACGACTAGGCGAAAAACTAGTTACTTAGTTGATCAAACTTAAAAAATATGGTTTTTATTATGTTATTAATACTGTACAAGATAGAAACACCACTATATGTTACTTGTAATATTTAACTAAACATTTATCAACTACTGGCTGTGCCCCGCGGTTTTACCCGCGTAAAATTTTACAAATTATCACAGCTCCTCCCCCGTAGGTGATAGCGTGATAATATGTAGCCTATATGTTGACCCGACCTCTCAGTGATATTCATGCAAAATTTGGAGCAAATCCATGCAGTACTTTTTGAGTTTAGCCCGGACATACATACAGACAAACAGACAAAAATTCTAACAACTATATTTTTGGGTTCGCTATCGATGGTAGATCACGCCCCAAGTATCCTTTAAAAGAAATATTCAATGTACAGTTTGGACTTTCCTACGATTTTATTTTATGTATAGATAAACTGGTTGTTTCAGATTAGATGTCCTATCATCTTACCCCTTCTTGATTCTATGTGTTTGAAAATTTGTCGTTCTTCATTTACTCTTTTTAATATCTCTTCATTGATGATCTTTTATGTCCAGGACACTTTCTCCATTACCAGTACCTTTCCAAAGACTTCCAACTATTCCCTGTCTTTTGTCTTTTTGGTATGGAACCGTAAAAGAAAACGTGAAAGTCAGCCTAGTGAAAAAGCACCTTGCAGGACATTTAGAAGTGCAAGAAGGGTGAGAAAAGATAAAGGAGAAAGAGAGAGAAGAGAAATAGCATCCAAGCTATAATAGAAATGACTAGTTACCTAATTAGCTAGCTTAAGTTTATGTCAAAGAGATTTTGAATGTTTATCGTAGTATTAATTAACTTCCAGTGTGTATTAAATATGTATACCAAACATTATTTCGCATAATTTAACATTTTGATAACCTAGACTAAAGGTTGAGAGGCTGCGGTTGCAAAGCGAACATCTAGCCCCAAAAACGTGAAATCATAAATTTAATCATCCAACGGAATTTGAGCCAACATCCTCTACAAATCCGGGGTACCGTTTGTAGTGTAACTAAAAATAAAATAAAAAAGGTTTTTACTCACGTAGAATTTAAGGTTAAAAGCGCTTGTAAATAGTCAGATCATGTTTGTAGTAATAGAGTTGTATATATTATTATTTCTAGTAACATAGATATTTAGGTACACATTGTATTGATTGTATGGAAACATTTATAAAATTTATTTTATAATAGCAATGATATTTAGCTAGCTCGTATCAAGTTATTGTCAAGAGATTATGTTTAAGTTTAATTATCTGTTTTAAGGCTAATATTTTACTACATATTTTCGATGGTTCTGTCTATATTAAGGTATTATTATTATGACGGACCTTGTGTTAATAACGACGGTCGCGCTTTAATGTTACCACCGGATCCAATGTGGTTACTATGATCTAAAATCTACTAAAACGCTAAACTGACTTCGCTAATCTAAGATTCTCACTCTGTCGCGTGAATATCACTTTCGATGCGACACAGCTCCCCAAGAGATGTCACACGATCGTTAATGGCACTGCAACAAGTCTGTATCTGCGTTCCTTAGGAAAGGTCCAAATCTTTTTTAATTATAATATTAATAATATCTCGGGACAATGTCACACAGATCATCCTAGCCCCAAACTAAGCAAAACTTGTACTATGGGTACCAAGCGACGATATACATACTCATATAGATAGATAAATACTTATATACATAGAAAACATCCATGACTCAGAAACAAATATTCGTGCTCATCACACAAATATTTACACTTATCGAGATTCGAACCCAGGACCACCAGCTTCGTAGGCAGGAGCTCTACCAACTAGGCTACGGTGACCGTCATAAGAAATGACTAGTTACTTAGCTAGCTTAAGTTTATGTCAAAGAGATTTTGAATGTTTATCGTAGTATTAATTAACTTCCAGTGTGAATTAAATATACCAAACATTATTTCACATAATGTAATCTTTTGATAACCTAGACTAAAGGTTGAGAGGCTTTTTTAGTTTGTTTCGTAATGCGAAGCGTAAATTTAGCCCCAAAAACGTGAAATCAGAAATTTAATCATCCAACGGAATTCGAACCAACATCCTCTACAAATGCGGGGTATCGTTTGTAGTGTGGTTACTATGATCTAAAATCTAGACACAGCTCTCCGTAGAGATGTCACACGATCGGTAATGGCACTGCAACAAGTCTGTAACTGCATTCCATAAGAATAGTCAAAATCTTCGTTCATTGATATTAGTTCATTTAGGTAAAGTTTATTATTTTTTTAATACCACGCCCATATTGTCTATGTATATTAATCACTAGCTGAGCCCCGCAGTCTTACCCGCGTTAAATTTTATAAATTATAGCCTATGTCTTGTGTGTTAATCCAGGGTGTCTGCTTACTCCAAACCAAATTTTATAAAAATCACTCCAGTCATTTAGACGCGAAGAAGTAACAAACATACACACTCACACACCCACAAACTTTAGCTTTTATAATATTAGTGTGATTGTGCCGGAACACCGTACTAACATGCAATTCATAGAGACCAAGCACTTGAAACGATTGTACAAAAAAACATAATTAGGATTTAAAATATTATATTCAAGGCTTTCTTAGCTTTGTTTAAATGGATAAAGGTAGCTCTTGAGACCCGGCACATGAGCCACACCGCCTCAACTCATGTGGTAAGTATTCTGCATATAGACTTCAATAGGTATGCGCTCACTATATCACCTTCATAGCGTCATCAGCATTTGCTCATGGACGCCAATTGAACGGAGGATTTAGTAATTTTTAAGCTTCATCTGTTGCACGCCGATCACGATCGCGATGACCGGCAAATTATGTGGTGCCCCCCAGATCCCCCCTCCACTCGTAAGTTGTCCACACGTAGACTATGAGTAGATCAATCGATGACAACTCGCAGCAAGTTAACTGCGCATTTCCAACGCACGAGCCTCGAGTGGACCGTGCGTTGCCCACGAGTAGTTGACATGAGAACAATGCGTTGAAAATGTATGGCTCCGTACAATTCTAGCCTTTATTATTCGAAAACTTTCTTTCGTAAAATGCGACAAAATAAACCATATGGGCAAGGCTAATACCAATCGCTGACGTCTGTATATAGGGTGACTCTAATATTCGGCGTCCACCCGTGGAACACATGTCGATAACGAGATAATAATAATATAATAATAATAATAATGTTCAGGGACAATGTCACACAGATCATCCTAGCCCCAAACTAAGCAAAGCTTGTACTATGGGTACCAGGCGACGATATACATACTTATATAGATAGATAAATACTTATATACATAGAAAACATCCATGACTCAGAAACAAATTATATTGGTGCTCATCACACAAATATTTGCACTTACCGGGATTCGAACCCAGGACCACCAGCTTCGTAGGCAGGAGCACTACCAACTAGGCTACGGTGACCGTCGATGACCGCCTAACGGTAATTTTTAAGTTAACCTTTACAGTTACCCTAAGAGGTTTTCACCGGACAGTTAACAACCGGACTGGTCGGTTGCTTAAAACTCATGTTGGTGATAACCTAGCTCCTTGCGTAATTCCCTATGTGGTTTAAGTTCAGGCTGTAAAAGTCCACTGCTTGACAAAAGCCTCCCCAAAAAATCATCTTCGGGGGATATGTCATAACGCCTGATAGACGAATCGCAGTAAGGTGATCGTAGTACTCAGAAGGAAGCTGCTGCCCGTCCTCTGGTAGATATTCCCTGGGATCGACTTCTACGCCCCCTACGGTATGAGATGGGGTGTCACCACACAGCAGTCATGTCATCCATTAGGATATAATATTGTCTGTTTCATAAATTATATATAATATATATAAAAATCAATGCCACTTTTCGTTGTAATGTTATAACTCAACAACGCCTTTACCGATTTGGCTAATTTTGGTCTGGAATTATTCGTGAAAGTCCAGGGAAGGTTTGTACGTAGAGAAAATTTAAAGAAGTCTTGCAAAAGTGTAAAATCGTATTTTTTACTAGCAATTTAAAATAATTTTTTTTGTGTGAATAAATGAACTTAATAATCATTTTTTTATTACTATGCCTTATACGTAGCGAAGCACGTACCGGGCCGCTAGTATATAATAAAATCATAGGAAAGTCAAAACTGTACATTGAATATTTTTTAAATGGATACTTGGGGCGTGATCTACAATCGATATCGAAGCCAAAAGTATAGTTTTTAGAATTTTTGTCTTATTATCTGTTTGTCTGTATGTATGTCCGGGCTAAACTCAAAAAGTACTGCATGGATTTACTTCACTTTTTGCATGAATTACTAAGAGGTCGGGTCAACATATAGGCTACATATTATCACGCTATCACCTACGGGGGAAGAGCTGTGATAATTTATAAAGTTTAACGCGGGTAAAACCGCGGGGCACAGCTAATACTAAATATAAGATGTTGTATTTGTATTGCAAAACAACCTTGTGAACTTTGAAATAGCAGGGGACCTTATAAAATACATGGAATTATTCAAACTGCAGTTACCTGATTCAAACTGCGATTTGGTTTTATAATCTTGAGTTTGACTTATGGAGTAGGAGTGTAAGATAGTGTATTACAGTGTAGCTGTAATAGATCTAGCATTTGAAACAAGCTCTGAGCTCCGCATAAATATTTCATTACAAAATTGGTACCTGAAAGTGCAGCTCTAGATTTCCATACAACAGGCGTTAGATAAAATATTTATAGAAAATGTAAGGCGGATACTTTTACATCGAAGTGATCCGTGGCATTTTGTGGTATATTGTTAAAAATATACTTATTAAGAGACGTAGGGCACAGCGTTCTTTCGCTCGAAGAGCAGCCCGACTGGGGAAATACCTCCACCTTACAGAAGACATTCCTTAATAATAACAACTGTGTGTGTGAATAAGGTCGCCAGAGCTCATCGGGGTGAGGGGAAGGGTCAGCACTTGTTTGCTGACTCTCAAAGGCCGGCAACGCACCCGCGACTCCTCTGGTGTTGCGAGTGTCCATGGGCGGCGGTGATCACTTACCATCAGGTGACCCACTTGCACGTTTGTCGACATCTGACATAAAAAAAGTCATAGTACATCCAGCCATAAGACATAAGCAGACATATTTATGCACACAAATATCTGTACTGGGTCGGAATCGAACCCATGACCTCCGGCGTGAAAGGCTCGCAAAAAACATGAAATCACTCACGCATTACCCACCCTTCCACCTCCCTAACGATCTTTAGTGACCTTAGCCAGGATCATAATGTCCTCCTCCCGGCCAAATTTCGGCCACGGCGGCCATTCTCAATGGAGATTAGCCATTTGCGCAGGACATAGTATAGTGCACAAGACGTGTGTGTGCAAACACAGGCGCACTTTCAATTCCAACACTCTCATGACCGATGGGACGACTAGCCACACGACCTGAATGAGGTCAGGTACAGGACCGACGGCTTCACGTGCTATCCGAGGCACGGGGGTGGAATACCGCCAACTCCCAGACGTCGGTCTAATACTGACAAATTTTCATAACATAAAAATACCAAAATCTCTTTATGATCCGACCCGGGATTTGAACCCCGTACCTCATTATCTGCGATTGAACACGCTATCAAACAACTCAAGAACAACAAGGCGCCTGGTGATGATGGAATTACAGCAGAGCTTCTGAAGGCGGGTGGTACACCAATCCTACGGGCCCTTCAGAAGTTATTTAACTCCGTCATACTAGATGGTCAAACGCCACAAGCATGGCACAGAAGTGTGGTGGTGCTCTTCTTCAAAAAGGGCGACAAAACTCTATTGAAGAATTATAGACCCATCACACTGCTGAGCCATGTTTACAAGTTGTTTTCGAGGGTCGTTACGAACCGTCTCGCGCGCAGGTTTGACGACTTCCAGCCTCCCGAACAAGCCGGTTTCCGAAAAGGCTTTAGCAGCATAGACCACATACATACGCTGCGGCAAGTTATACAGAAGACCGAAGAGTATAACAAGCCACTGTGCTTAGCGTTTGTGGACTATGGGAAAGCCTTTGATTCTATCGAAACATGGGCCGTGCTGAGGTCTCTCATAAGGTGCCAAATTGACTACCGGTATATCGAGGTGATAAAGTGTTTGTATGAAAACGCCACTATGTCAGTGCGACTCCAGGACCAGATCTCGAAACCTATCCACTTGCAGCGAGGCGTGAGACAGGGAGATGTTATATCTCCGAAACTGTTCACTGCTGCATTGGAAGACGTCTTCAAGCTTCTGCACTGGAAAGGCTTTGGCATCAATGTCAATGGCGAGTACATCACTCACCTTCGATTTGCCGATGATATCGTAGTCATGGCTGAGACCATGGAAGACCTCGGTACAATGCTCGATGACCTCAGCAGAGTCTCTCAACAAGTGGGTCTGAAAATGAACATGGATAAGACGAAAATCATGTCAAACGTCCATGTTGCACCCACTCAATTGAAAGTTGGTGACTCTGCACTCGAAGTTGTAGAGAACTATATTTACCTAGGACAGACCATCCAACTAGGTAGGTCCAACTTCGAGAAGGAGGTCAATCGTAGAATCCAACTCGGATGGGCAGCGTTCGGGAAGCTACGTAACATCTTCTCGTCCAAAATACCGCAGTGTCTCAAGTCGAAAGTCTTCGACCAGTGTGTGTTGCCAGTGATGACATACGGAACAGAGACGTGGTCGCTCACTATGGGCCTTATTAGAAGGCGTAAGGCTCGGAGTTTCCCTGCGGGATCGCATCAGAAATGTCGAAATCCGCAGGCGAACCAAAGTCACCGACATAGCCCGAAGAATTGCCATGCTGAAGTCGCAGTGGGCAGGGCACATAGCTCGTAGAGCCGACGGCCGTTGGGGCAGAAAGGTTCTCGAGTGGCGACCACGAACCGGAAGACGCAGCGTGGGCAGGCCCCCTATAAGATGGACCGATGATCTTTTGCGGGTCGCTGGAAACTGCTGGATGCGAATAGCACAAGACCGGCAATTGTGGAGATCTTTGGGGGAGGCCTTTGTCCAGCAGTGGACGTCTTTCGGTTGATATGATGATGATGATGAACATGCTACTGCTACTGATAGACCAATTGTAGGGCTGCCCTAAAGGGACTTGTTCTAAAACTAAAGAGTACGTAAGTTTTTTAGTTTTTATTTTTCAAAATGACAACGCCCACACTAGGCATCTAAAGCATCTACTCCCTGTGTCGCGGGGTACTTTACAAACATATAATGGCATTATATGTTTCTAGGAACAGGTTTATTATCAACAATGAAATGTATTTTTAATAGAATATCTTGCTATATATAAAAGGCACATACATGAATTATGACAATGGGGCCGCGGTTGTACTCTTTAGTTTTAGAATAAGTCCCTTTAAGGCAGCCTTACAATTGGTCTATCAGAAGCAGTAGCGTGTACACAAATTACGTCCAGACTCAGAACAACTATTAATGGGTCACACAAATAGTTGTCCGGCGCGGGACTCGAACAAGCAACACGAATGGATAACAGCGATTCCCTTTCGTCATAGTGATATAAGAGATTTGATCCTACGATTGATCAAGTTGGGACGCCTTTCAGGCACGGCCAGCAGCAGTGGTCGACGGCGACGTCTTGTTTGCATGGTGCCATGAGCTTGCTTGCATGCAGCATTCAAGTAGGCATACATCATGCAAGCAGGCATGCAGCATACAAACAAGCATGTAGCAAGCATGCAGAAGTATGGCACAACGAAGCTTCCAGCGTAAAAACAAGAATGCAACATGCAAGCAGACATGCAACATGCAGCAAGCTTTGTTGATGTCATGGTTCCGATGCTGCGGGGTTTTTGGGCCTTAAATAACACTCTTGGAGGCTGACAGTGCTGCGTGTAGTCGTTTTTGCAGCGATCCGTTTCTGTCACTAAACTCATCACTTTTATGATCCGATGAGACGACTAGTGACAAGACCGGAGAGAAGCCAGGTAGAGGACCGACGGCTTCTCAAAAACTTCGTTCCTTATAAACTGTAGACGAATAAATAGCTTTTTATTTCAAACCAATATAAACACAAAACTCTCAACGCCTTATAGCAATTACCAATTAACATTCTTCAAAACAAAACGCGGTACCTGCCAAAAAATAATCGCTCCCAAAAACAATTTAATTGCATAAACCCGGTTGGAAGGCATTAGCGAAAATAAAATAAACACAGCCGTCGCCCTCTGGCGGCCGGAAATGAAAAAGCACTCGACGTTTTGAGAGGCGCGGTGTAAGGCAAAAGTACTGCACTAACAAACTGCTTTGTTCGCGTCAGTACATTCTCTGAGACTCGTAAGGATTGGGAGATGGTAAGTGACTGCGAGAATAAGATATATTAAATTTCATTAATAAGAACTAATAAATACCTTTTTAGAATTTCTCCCTTTTTGATATTACGAATTATGTGGGGACCTCGCTTACTAGCGACTACAAATGAAAGCAGTTTTTTTTTATTAAAGTTAAGGTCCAGTTTTATTTGATTACCTGCATTAATTTGCGCTTATTTAATAACCTTTTTGGCTGATAGGGTTGCTTGTGCGCATCATATTTAATTTAGTCTAGGTATGTAAAAAAATAGAAGGTATGTTTCATATTTGTCTGCTTATGTTTTATTTTTAAATTTTGGCTAATCCTCAGCTAGACTTCAGTAGTTAGAGAAACTGAGTAGATTTTGAATCTGATTTATACGAATGTATAGTATTAGGTAATTAATACAACTTAGCCTATAAGTACATATCTTTAACAAGGTGGAGAGATGCAGCTCATGGAATAATTGAATTGTCATATTAAATTTCATAACAGCAGTTACACTGGCCACATTTGTTGATCCTTCTTACAGAAATGTCTTAGAGTAACAATTAGTTATGTGCTCTTTAAAATTATTGATGTTATTTATTTGTGTAGCTTACCAAAATACTAAGTTTTATTACATGTTTAGCTCTAAAAATATAATATTGCAATACCCAATTGGGGGCACCGTTGAAACCATTTTGACATCAATGTACTGACAGAGTTAATGCAATAAATGTCTTGGTCTTTATCTAAATGAGCTCTAGTCAAGCACAACCCATAGTTAAACCTATTAATGCCCATCTATCCCAATTTTGGCCAAGGCATGGAGTCTCTATAGAGATTTGCCATCTGTGCGAGACATATTATAGTGTACAAGTGTGTGCGCAAACACAGGAGCACTTTCCACCACCAGTCTCATGATCCAATGGGACGCCTAGCGACACGACCGGAAAGGGGTCAGGTACAGGACCAACGGGTTTACGTGCTCTCCGAGGCATGGGGGTTTAAAACCGCCAATTCCCTGACTTCGGGCTGATGCTGAGAAATTTTTCTTTTTACAAAAAAATCTCAATATCATTTTTGGCCAGGATTTGAACCCAGGACCTCGTTCTCTGCGGGTGAACACGCTACAGCTAGACCAACGAGGAAGTTAAAACTATTAAGATGCAACTGAAGTAACAATACATGAATAATGTAGAAAGATTACAAGAAAATGTCAGTTACTGTGTTCTAGGTGTTAGTAACAGAACAGAGGCAAAAATTACTCGTCGATAGGAGTAAACGACCGGCGTACCGTCGCGGTGCGGCTAGCTAAGACATGTTCGATAAATGTTTTCCAATTTGTTACTGAAAATCGGTAAACTGCAGTTACAATTTTATATTGTATGCATTTTAAAGAATTGTTACATCTACACCTTCTAATAGTACTAGGCTATCCTCACGTACAGACGTCAGCACATCCAGCTACACCAATCTGTCAAATTTCTTTTATAAATTTTGACAGATTGGGGTAGCTGGATGTGCTGGCGTCTGTACATCGATTGATGCTATTATATTTCATAAATGCTAGTCAACTAGGAATCGGAGTCCAGTTTTCTAGATTACATCAATAAGTATGTTTGCCCACCATTTGTATGTTCATTTAAATGTGCTCTTGGCAATTATAAAGAACTGCCAACCTGAAGTAGCAGTGGGCAGGACATATAGCTCGTAGAGCCGACGGCCGCTGGGGCAGAAAGGTTCTCGAGTGGCGACCACGAACCGGAAGACGCAGCGAGGGCAGGCACCCTACAAGGTGGACCGATGATCTTGTGAGGGTCGCTGGAAATATGATAAATATGCTAGAAATATTGCAGCCTGTTGAAATTAGTTCTACCTAACCAATATTAAATACGTATTAATCAAGCAATTTTTTAAACTCTTCTTAATAAAAAACCTTTAAAATTTGTTTTTTTTTGTTTATATCTTACGCTGACTAGGTAAAAGATAGTAGTGAAGAGTAAAAAGACTGCACATGTGGCGCAGCTTTTAAGACAGTCTACCTCGCCACTTTGTTTGTTGGGTTAGATTCCCGCACAGGTGAACTAATATTGCTTTGTGGTGTGCCATAGTCACGCGCATAACGACCGCAGTTGGCACTGTTGCCCAACTACCTCCATCCCTTAGTCGCCCTTTACGACATCCACGGGTAAATATAATTAAAAAAATATAAGGTAGAAATTGTAATGCTTTGTAAATCAGAATATAACAAAGCAATAACAGCATGAATTACTGCAAAATACTCAGAATAAACCACAAAACCTCCTACCTACATTTAATACTTCTCAGACGAAGACAATCAAATTAACGACCACCCATAAATTACCATTATCTATATAATGATAATAAAATTGCGCGTAAAATGGATGAAATAAAGAGAGTTATTCCATTCTAAGGTCACGTGCACATGTGCGTTGTGTCGCCGTAATTTAATAGTTGGGAAAAGATGTTTAAAAACTGGAAAGGATTGTCTATAATTTTATTTTTCTTCCATCATATTGATTGGAAATAAATACTGCTATAAATAATAATCTAACATCGACTTCATACCTTTTAAACTTACATATAATGGTATCATTATCATATATAATATCTGGGGACAATAATAATATCTGGGGACAATGTCACACAGATCATCCTAGCCCCAAACTAAGCATAGCTTGTACTATGGGTACCAGGCGACGATATACATACTTATATAGATAGATAAATACATATATACATAGAAAACATCCATGACTCAGAAACAAATATTCGTGCTCATCACACAAATATTTTCACTTTCCGGGATTCGAACCCAGGACCACCAGCTTCGTAGGCAGGAGCACTACCAACTAGGCTATGGTGACCGTCTAAAGACGTCCAACGCTGGGCAAAAGTCTTCCCTAAAGTTCTCCAGAACTGCCGATATGTTGCTGCCCGCATCCAACGGCATCCCGGGACATTATTGGGGGACATGCCCACGTTATTTCTTCGCTTCATTGTCGCCGTCAGTTCTACGGGCTATGTCCCCGCCCACTGCCGCTTCAGTTTGGCAATTCTCATTTGATTTGAAGAAAATTTATATTAATTCCCATATATGTTACAAATATTTATTTATTGAAATTAATAACAGCTGTATAAAGTCCACTGCTGGACAAAAGCCAAAAGTAATGTATTTAATAACAAACTTGTACTACTTCCAGTCACTTATTTTCAGTTCTTCAGTGTCTAAGTTCAAGTCACTACTTATAGATTTTACCATAAAATTGATAAATCAACCAGTATAAACATATATGTATATACAAGATCTTATATGGAGAATATAATTGGATTTTAATAAAAGTGAAAGTGTATACCTATATGTTTGTAAGTATAAATATTTTATGTTATGTTTTCTAAATTTCTTTTCATTAAATGTTGTTTATAATACTCACATACTTTAAGTCTTACTAACAAATTTTTGGTCTAGTTATCGGATTTACAATAATAAATGACGGGCCTGTTAGCGTGGTTTTATCTACATAAGTATGTATTTACAAAAGAAAAGTAGTATGTGTAATATATCAGTTATCTGGTTACCATTGTATGAGCCCATAGTCTATCTAAAGCTATATTTCCCAGTCACCATAGCCTAGTTGGTAGTGCTCCTGCCTACGAAGCTGGTGGTCCTGGGTTCGAATCTCGGTAAGTGCAAATATTTGTGTGATGAGCACGAATATTTGTTTCTGAGTCATGGATGTTTTCTATGTATTTCAGTATTTATCTATCTATATAAGTATGTATATCGTCGCCTGGTACCCATAGAACAAGCTTTGCTTAGTTTGGGGCTAAGATGATCTGTGTGACATTGTCCCCAGATATTATTATTAAATAAACATTGTGGTCTGAGGCAAACACCAGGACCAATAATTAAAATATATTTGTGAACTAGCTGTGCTCCACGGTTTCACACATGTTAAACTTTATATTATAGCATATGACTAGGGGTGCACGAAAGGAGCCTCCCCGTGTTACGTACCTGTGTAATTTACGTACGTCCGGCGCACCCTGGGCAATCAGTAAAATCCTATCCTGACTGGCAAATCCTTTCACTACGATGGCAATCCCAAATTCATTTAAAACGAAACCAGCTATTAGTGTTGTCTCAATTAACATTGAGGGGTTCTCTCAAGATAAATCGGATATCCTTTCCGATTTCTGCCGCAAAACACGCTCCGACATTCTTTGCGTTCAAGAGACCCATCGAGATGAAAACCAAAGACGGCCTCACGTTCCTGGACTCACGCTTATAGCCGAGATCTGTCACCCAAAGCACGGTAACGCAGTGTTTGTTGCTCCCGGTGTAAGCATATTATCTACCAATTGTTCGACCCAAAACGAATTGAGCTGATCACCATTGACACTGTGTCATATAATATATTACTACAAAGTTTCATCTAAATCCGTTGGGTAGTTTTTGCGAAAAGAGTAACAAACATCCTCCTCCATCTATACACAGAAACTTTTGCATTTATAATATTAATAGCATTTGAAGGAAGTACGATGAAGACACTCTCAGCGCATGGGCAATAAAACGATTTCATCCTTGTAACATTAAATAAAAATACCTGCTCTTTTGAATACAGATTTGAAATTAGTATGTAATAGGTCGATATCGTATTTCAAAATGTTATGTTTATGTGTTTGGCGAGAAAAACCATCAAAGTTTGTAAATGTAACTTACCATTAAATAAATAAAAAAAAAAAAAAAAAAAAAAAAAACTAAAAATATAGCTAGTCTAGAACAAAAGCAAAACCATAAACCTCTGACGCGCTTGCACAAAATTTTAAATCTATTTGAAAAATACTTTGTTATATTTTTGTCCAGGAAAATCGTCTGCGCCTCAGGCAGAAACCAAATGTAACTAAATTGGATAGTTGCGGTACAGTTCCAAAGGATCCAACTGTTATTTTTTACTATACAATAGATTACAATGTCCGCACAGTATTTTTTTGTTAAAGACAACTCCTGCAATGTGTAATCTAATCCCTGTGTCGTAAGGTACTTTACAAACATATTATAGACGGACACAAATTACATCCAAACTCATAACAACTATATATGGGTCACACAAATACTTGTCCGGCGCGAGACTCAAACCCGCGACACGAAGAGGTGAGGCGACTGTCTTAGGCGCTGCACCACACGTGCAGTCAAACTTATCTCATAAATAAGAGATTAGTTACTTAAAAATCTATTATTTTTAAAACTTTTTCGATTAAAACTTGGTAGGTATAATAACGCATGTATTCTGTATCAGTATACTAGCTTTTGCCCGGGACGTCGCGGGACGACCGTGTCGTCGCGAGCAAAAGCACGGTAGTCTAAATTCTTATTTACGAGTTTAAATCACGATCATATTTATAAAAGAGGAACTGACTTTCTGACTGTCTGATTCTCTGTCTGATAGATTGATGTTTGTTGTATCCTAAGGGGTTGAATATTAAGAACCGATAGTACGTGTGTTTCATTAAATCTTTTAAAGAATATATATACCAAGGTTTTTATAAAAATAAATAACGTGTTTTCTTGGTCTGTTTGCCTAAACATACCAAGAAAACACGTTGTCTGGTGCAAGCTTTTTTAGGAGATGAATTATTAAAAATCCTTTCTAAGCGAACTCCTACGTCCATGGGCGGCAATGATTACTGGCCATCAGATGACTTCTACTATTACTACTTACTATTTTACCTGTATCAAATAAAAAAAAACATTTGAGCTTAAATTGCCTGCCACACATACCATCTTAAAAAGAATATGATATGTTTCGGTGACAGTACTTATAGTAAATTTACCAAACGTATTATGTCACAACGTATTCAACGGCCTGTTGGCGTGGTTGGCAAATGCTTTTCACGCCGAAGGTCGTGGGTTCGATACCCACCAGGATAAATATTTGAGTGCATAAACATGTCTGTTTGTCCTGAGTCTGGGTGTAATTATCTATATAAGTATGTATGTATTTACAAAAGAAAAGTAGTTCATGTAGTATATCAGTTATCTGGTTTCCATAGTACAAGCTCTGCTTAGTTTGGGATCAGATGGGCGTGTGTAAATAATGTCCCAGGATATTATATGCTCAAGTAAGTGGATCTATCTCTTTTAAGAATAATAGCAAAACCTAAGACTTTTATCTCTGGTTTCACTTCTAGTAAGTTAAATCTGTGCTCAATAATTCATTGTGACTATTATTTCATGAGACCTTGATAGTGGGCCATCAATTTTGCACGAGGACTGTTGAAACAAACTCTGTTGTTTGTTAATTATAATTACAATTGATTCTAGATGTTGTTTTAGGCCTGATATTACAAATTAAGCTCGAGCTACTGTAATTTTATGTGATAAAATTATTACTTGGTATTGTTGTTCTATGAGATTAAATTAACTTGGCGAGGTTTGAAAATGTGCACGTGTATTTTGGTTAGGTAGGTTTTTTATATAAAAGGTTATTAATTGCTCATTTTGGAAAGCAATTATTTTGAGAGTACTCTTGGCAGTTCTGATTGGCTTATTGTTCTAGCGATTAGTGACCCTGACTGCGATGCTAGAGGTCGTGGGTTTGATCCCCACCCAGGACAAATCTTTGTGTGATCAGCACGATTATTTATTCTGTGTCTGTATATATGTATTTAGAAATATATATGTCGGAGATTCAGAGGGATTTAACTCCTTCATTAAGCTAATAGATGGCGTTACTTGTACTTAAATAATCCATTCACTTTTTTTCTCCCACATATAAGTATGTTTATCAGTTTTCTGTTTGTACAGGCGTAGTAGAGGCTTTCTTTAGGTAGGGATCAGATTGCAGTGTGTTAATTGGCCCAAGATATTTATTTATTTGAATATTTTTATTTATTTTGCCTTTTATATACATAGATATAATAGTAGGAAAGGCACGCATTTTATCTTTGACCTGAATTCAATTAGTATTGCCAGCGATGACTTACGGAACAGAGACGTGCTCGCTCACTATGAGCCTTATCAGACGGCTTAGGGTCACACAAAGAGCAATGTAGATGGCTATGCTGGGAGTTAACCGGCGAGTGAATCAGAAATATTGAGAATGATGATGACCGCTGGGGCAGAAAGGTTCTCGAGTGGTGACCACAAACCGGGAGACCCAGCGTGGGCAGGCCTCCCTCTAGATGGAACGATGACCTGCGTTGATAGTTTGCAAGAAACTAGATCAAATATGATAAAATATACGCAGTGTTTTGTAACAGGGAATTATTTAAACTCTTTGATGTTTGATTTCAACTACCACGCGGACGTAGTCGTGAGCAAAATTTAGTAGTTGCATAAAGAATTTTAATTAGCGATCTATCAACTGATACAGACTGCCATTAGAAATATGAAAAGAATTTTATAGTGATACATAAAGATATTTGAATAACTAAGACATATTTTTTAGGGTTCCGTAGCCAAATGGCAAAAAACGGAACCCTTATAGATTCGTCATGTCTGTCTGTCTGTCTGTCTGTCCGTCCGTATGTCACAGCCACTTTTTTCCGAAACTATAAGAGCTGTACTATTGAAACTAGGTAAGTAGATGTATTCTGTGAACCGCATTAAGATTTTTACATAAAAATAGAAAAATAATAATAATTTAGGGGGGTCGCCATAAATGGAACTGAAACTCAAAAAAAATTTTTCATCGTACCCATACATGTGGAGTGTTTATAGATAGGTCTTCAAAAATTATATTGAGGTTTCTAATATCATTTTTTTCTAAACTGAATACTTTACGCGAGAGGCACTTCCAAAGTGGTAATGAGTGACCCCCCCTGTAACTTCTAAAATAAGAGAATGATAAAACTAAAAAAAATATATAATGTAGATTACCATGCAAACTAACAACGAAAATTGGTTTGAACGAGATCTAGCAAGTAGTTTTTTTTTAATACGTCATAAACCGCAATTTGCTTCCATTTAATCAACTGAATTACTTGCTGCCACGGAACCCTTCATGAGTCCGACTCGCACTTGGCCGGTTTTTTTATGTCAGAGGGCGACAAACGCGCAAGCCGGTCACCTAATGGTAAGTTATAACCGCCGCCCATGGACACCGGCAGCACCAGAGGAGCCACGGGTACCTTGCCGGCCTTTAAAAAAGTCAGCAAACAAGTGTTGTTGACTCTTCCCCCCACCTCGATGAGCTATAGCGACCTTACTCTCACGCATTAGCACAACATTAAGTTATTAATGCTATTATTAAGGAATGTCTTCTGTAACATTTAAAGAACGCCATATCAACTATACAGACAAATATATATAGCAAGACAAACAAAGATGTTTGAGACAAATCAGCTTGCAACTTTAATACATTGAGGCCAACTCCTCATAATAGAATTACATAAGTCCCAAGCCACAGGAATGTTTCATTTTTAAACAAAGGTTGCGTTCTTGCCCACAATACATTATACATTACTTTCGAAGACCTAAGAATGGCTGTTTATCCCAAAAGAAAAAAGAAAAACTTTCTTCTCGTTCTTTCTTAGGATTCCGTACCAAAATGTGTCCATGATCGTTGGAAGCCGTTGGATGCGGTTAGCGCAATGCCGGCAATTGTGTAGATCTTTGAGGGAGGCCTTTGTCCAGCAGTGGATGTCTTTTGAGGCCAACTTCTCATAATAGAATTACATAAGTCCCAAGCTACAAGAATGTTTCATTTTTAAACAAAGGTTGCGTTCTTGCCCACAATACATTATACATTACTTTCGAAGACCTAAGAATGGCTGTTTATCCCAAAAGAAAAAAGAAAAACTTTCTTCTCGTTCTTTCTTAGGATTCCGTACCAAAATGTGTTCATGATCGTTGGAAGCCGTTGGATGCGGTTAGCGCAATGCCGGCAATTGTGTAGATCTTTGAGGGAGGCCTGATGTCTTTTGGTTGTAATGATGATGCTTGTGCCTTGGAGACGAGCTCTGATCGGAGAATGGAGGATAGTAACCACCCCGTAAATAATGATAAGCGTGTTGGAAGTATTGCAGGTGTAATCCCTTACCATCAGGTAATCCACATGTCTATTTACCGACTCGATGTTATAATTATAGACTATATTGAAGTGGATCAAATAAACAAAACAGATTAATATACAGACACAACATTTGTATATATATATTTATGGAGTAATTGAGTTACTTAAAATAGGCTTCAAGAATTTAATTTTACGTAATGAAATAGTATCTTAGAATAAACTTATTATTAAATTCTTGACTATAAACCTTAATTTACCAAATGTAGATTTCAAATCAAATTTTAATTAAAATATAATGAAATATTTTGATACAGGTACACGTTCTCATATTTTATAAGTTAAGTAAGTTATCAATAAATAATGAAACAATCATAAACCTTAAATGAACCTTCTTAAGATAACATTACATTAATATGTTTCACTAATATTTTACAGACAACTATATATTGGTGTAGAGAGTTTTCTAAATAAACTATAGGAGAAAAGAAAACCCCGCTCAGTAAATACCTTTTTCAGAGGAAAATCATACATTGACATAACCACTAGTACCTGACTGTGTATATAATAATAATCTGATTTATTCAAAACACAATTTATAAAAAAAAGAAAGAATAAAAGGAACAACTTCGGAAAAACATCGTAAAAATCACAAAAAAAAACAACATTTAAACAAACAATGTTAAGTGATGTACAGACGCTAGAGCACAATCTGTCAAATTTCTTTTATAGAGTCTCAACTTTATTACATAACCATAAGAATTTAGTGCGGTATGATATATGGTCTGGTATTAAATAACAAGTAGTGTTACGCTATTATAACGAAAAATAAATGTAGCTATGATAACGAAAATCGGGCTTAATTTCGAATACGACGGCCAATCTCAACAGAGATAAGCATAATTTTATAAAGGCGAAAGTTTGTGAGTGTGTGAGTGCCTATGTTTGTTACTTCTTCACGTCTAAACGGCTGAAGCAATTTTATTAAAATTTGGTATCGAGTTAGCTGGCACCCTGAATTGACACATAGGATATAATTTATAAAGTTTAACGCGGGTAAAACTGCGGGGCACAACTAGTTTTTATAATTGAAACACTCAATTGCTCAGGCTTTTAGGTCAATTTTAATGTTATTGGTAATTAGTAAGGTTTCTAAAGTAACCGCTTGCCATCAGGTTGGCCGTTTGCATGTATGCAAACATGGCAGTATAAGGTTCACTTTCAATTAGGGAAATTTGACAGATTGGGGTAGTTAAATGTACTGGCGTCTACCTGTACCACTACATATTTAGTACATAAATGCTCCCTCGGTGTGATATTGTATGCCGAAAAGGCAGCAGCTCGGTTATGCTGCAGTTAGGTTGGTTTATACCTACAAACTGCACGTGTGGCGCAGCGACTAAGACAGTCGCCTCGTCGCTACGTGTCGCGAGTTCGAGTCGCACGCCGGACAGCTATTTGTGTGACCCATAAATAGTTGTTCTGAGTCTGGATGTAATTTGTGTCCGTTTATTATATGTTTGTAAAGTACCTCGCGACACAAGGTTTAGATACGCCTGCGGGGGTTATCACGAATGTGTACAATACGGAATTCCGCCAGGCTCAGAATGTGGACCTATCAGCTATCTTATGCATGTGAACAGTTTGTGCAATGTGCTGAAGCTCTGCACTGCTTATATGTTCGCCGACGACCTGTGTATCCTCCGTGCTGGTACCGATGTCTACGACACGTGTACGCTAGTGCAACAGGACATAGATGCATTTGTAAAGTGGTCTCACGATAACGGAATCGTGCTAAACGCTGATAAAACAAAGTTTTTAATCATTCATTCTCCTTACTTGCTTACATTCACTCAATCTACACAACCTGCTATATTATATGCCCATAACTGCTCATGTCTACATAACACATTTTATAACTGCAATTGTAATCCCATAGAAAAAGTTAATAGTGTAACATACCTTGGCTTAAAAATTGATGAACACTTCTCATGGACCAAACATATTGATTACATTTTTGATAAACTCGTAGTCTTGCTAGAAAAATTCTAAGATTTTAGTTTTAAAGTTCCTGTTAGTACGTTAAGATACATGTCACTAGTCAATTCCATCCTCGGTTATGCGCTTGATTGCTATGGACTAACATTTAAAACAAATATGCAAAAACTAGAAACAATTCAAATTAGATTCATTAAACTGTTAGTTAACAAAAAAATTAAACAAAGATGCAAAAATGATTACACCCAACTTTTCAAAATCTGTAAACTAACTGTAAGTAAATAACATAAGTTCCTTCTGGTAATAAACAACCATAGCAATCAAGAACATAACCTAATACATGTAAGCAATAAGTACAATACACGCTCGATGTCCACCGGCAGACTGACAGTACCCAGAATTACAAACTATTATGGAGACCGAACATTAAAAAAATGCTTACCGTACCTGCTAAATAGTCTTCCGAATACATTCGGCATGAAATAGTTAATAATAAATTTAAATTTAAGTTGAAAAAAACACTTATTAGATTTAATAAATGTAATGTAAATATTTACAGTAGTAGTTAGTTATTTTTGTTATAAAGATAAATAGATGCTGTACAGAGACTCGATCCTACAGTCAAACCGATTACACGGTTTTGTGGGACATATTTACAAACTTTAGAAAATATATTTGTATTAGTAAATAAGTAAACAGTAAACTTATTTGATACCAGAGTAGAACACGCGTTGCAGAATTTAAAACGAATAAGAGAACACAAAATGAAAATAAAAAGTACGTTTTGATATAAGGATAGTTGAAATTACTTATATCTTTTGCTGTATTTTTATTGAAGGTGAAATATTAACTTTAATTTTATTCTATATTAGGCAACGCATTTTATTAAATGGTTAAATAAGACAATAAACAGAGCGATTAACTTAAATAAATCTAACAAAGTATTTCCTCTAAAAGTTCGTAGCTCTACGTCTGACCATTCGGAGTGCATGCAGAACAAATACTAGTACATAGTATTAGACTCTGAGGTGGGATTCTATAAAATTGGCACTCTAAAAGAATCTGCAAGAAGATCGAATTCAATTACGTTTGTTGTTTATTTGGAAAAATGTTCTATACGTTTAAAAAAAGCGGTTTGTTTTCACATAGACTTTGAAAAGCGATTTTAAGTAATCGGAACTTGCATTGTAGTATTCAATTATTAATAGTAGTTATTCTAACATTTAATGTTGTAATTCTTTTTGTATTTTCATTTTTTTATATTTTCTTATAGACTTACGATACCGAACAAAAATACGTGTTTATAAATAATGTTATTTTAATTATTAATAATATCTCTTTAACACAATTTGCATACTCTAAATTAAACATTCGAAAGAGCAGTCCATCAATTAATAAACATTCAATGAATCGTCCAGTCGAAGCAGCGTTTGGCGAGAAAAGGTTCTTTCACAATAAATCCCATTCTAACAATCGTTAAGTCGGCTTTCCTTTCATAGAAACTCTCGAAACTACTTTACGTTGATAATAACCACACTCTTACTATTATTTTTTACTAAACTGTACTAAATACATAATTTCTTTTGAGTATGCGACGTTACAATCGAAATTGACGTGGTTGGCCAATGCTTGCCTTTCACGCCGCAGGTCGTGGTTTCGATTCCCATACAGGACAGATATTTGTGTGCATGAACATGTCTGTTTGTCCTGAGTCTCAGTGTTATTATTTATATAAGTATGTATTTACAAAAGAAAAGTAGTATATGTAATATATCAGTTATCTGGTTTCATACAAGCTATGCTTAGTTTGGGATCATATGGTCGTGTGTGAATAATGTCCCAGGATATTATTATTATTCTGCCACCCGCTACACTCCACTCTAGTCAAATTGAAAACATAGTACCTACACCAATAATGGGTTTCAGTATGCAGATTGACGTACACTACGAGCATCTGGTGCTTAGATAAATTTAATCTGGTATGTGCATATCCTGTTTGTAAAGTACCCCGCAATACAAGAATATTTTTAGCAACTCAATCTTAATCTTTTTAATTTTGGGTTAGCACTTTGCCTTGAATCCTGAAACTTGATTTAAGTTGCGGGATTAAGAGTGAAGTGCCATTCCAAAATAATAATATCTTATCTTATAATATCTCAGGACATAATTCACACTCGGTCATCTGATAACAAACTAAGCAGAGCTTGTATTATGTAAACCAGATATCTGATACTATTTTTTTTTGGAAATAAATACTTATATAGATAATTACACCCAGACTCAGGACAAACAGACATATTCATGCACACAAATGTTTGTGCTGGGTGGGAATCGAACCCACGACCTGCGGCGTGCGAAGCAAGCATTTACCAACCACGTCACAGACCCGTCAATCTCTAAACTTATACGATACAAAAATATAATATATTATGTTTACAAACACTAAGTGTATTTTAAAATGTAACGAGTGACCATATAAAAATAAAGTTGTGCCATATAATAAACTGCTGCAAAAACATTCTCATTAAATCTATCTCAATATATTTTAACGAAGTTTCCTTATAAGTTGTTTTTACGTTAATAAATCCTTTTGCGTTAATAAACGCAGAACGCTAAATGATAATAATGGAATTGAAATGTATTATTATAAAAATATGCTGTGTATGTGTTGTGCGTGGCTACGGCATAGAATATTGTCACCCCATCTCATCCCGTTGGGGGTATAGAAGTCATCCCGAACGGGCAGCAGCGTTTGCCACTCCATTTAATCCAGTGGGGGGCGTCGAAGTCGGAGGAGATATCTGTCAAAGAACGGACAACAACGTCTCTCTGTGTACTGCGATCAACCCGTCTGCCAAGTGTGTGGCGATTATGGCATTTCCCTCCAACTGATGGACACAACTCCATTGTGTAAATCTTTTTACACAATGGAGCATTTAGGCCTTTGAGCCTGTGATGAGCGCCACCCATGTACACTCGCAACACCAGAGGTGTCACGGGTGCGTTGCCGGCCTTTAAGAGTTAGCAAACAAGTGTTGCTGTCCCTTCCCCCCCCCCCCCCCGAATGAGCTCTGGCGACTTTACTCACACGCAGAAACACATGATTAAAGTTATTAATGTTATTATCAAAGAATGTCTTCTGCAAGGTGGAGGTAGGGTTGTCTGGAAGAGATCGCTGTAAGCGATAAGACCGCCAATTATACATTATTTAATATTATTAATTATATTATTATTTATTATTATTATTTTTTTTTTCTCTCTATAAAGTTTATACAATGTACTTCTAGTTAGGAACAATTACTCATATACATAAAAACTTTTGAGAGAGCTGGAGTTCGTACTAGGCTCGAGACCTGTATGACAAATCTCCAGGCTCCCCCTTCTTGTTTTTATTTCTTGTTATTGAATCATACAGAACATCATTTTTAATTTAATATTTTGTTGTACACTGCTTGTACCCATTATATAATAATTTCACTCTCCTAATGGTTTGCTGGAAGAAAATTCATTAATGAATTAAGCTCGCCTATGTACATGACTTTTTATTGTAAAGTTTTATTTAAATGTATGTTTATGTGTGCAATAAAGAATAAGAATAAGAATATATATCTTGTTATTGATGAATGATGTTCTGTAAATGGTGTACAATAAAGTGTATTTATCTTATCTTACTTCCCCAGTCGGGATGCTCTTTGAGCGAATAAACGCTGTGCCCTACTTCTCTAGAATGACAATAATCTTGATAATAATAATCTAGCTATTAATACTAAAAAAACGAGAAGAGCTTACAGTAGTCACATAGCGATCGAATTTATATGCATATTAAAAATTAATTATCTGGTACTTAAAACAGTGAAGGAAAACATCGTGAAGAGACGCCTAAGAGTTTTCCAGAATATTCTTGATGACATGTGAAGTCTACCAACCCGCACTTGACCTGCATGATGGTACATGGCCTATGCCCTCTCACTGTGAGAGGAAGCCCTAGCCCAGCCCTAGCCCTGCAATAGGTATGGAACCTATCACTGATTGAACTTTTAATACATTAATATTTTCCTCGATTCTACAGACGCCAGCACATCAAGTTACCCCAATCTGTCAAATTTCCCAAATTAAAAGTGAACTATATGATAAAGTGATATATGTAGTTGTAAATCTATAAAATTTATTTGACAGATTGGGGTAGCTGGATGTGCTGGCGTCTGTACATATATATAACTAGATAGCTAAGATCATATGCAACAACTTTAGTTCTATCACTTTTCATAATTTGTTAGATTTAATTTTGTTACCAAAATAAATATTAATTTTATTTCCCGCTTCAATGTTTTTAACTTAACACGCATCGCAGAGATTACTGCCGCCAATATCCAACATGGTTTCCAAATTTTCCTACAGCAAGCCGTGAAATTAAATAGTTACATTTTAAAATCTGGTCATCATTACAAATTGAGATGTCTTCCCGGCCGAATTTCGGTCACGGCGGCCATTCTCAATGAAGATTAGAATTTCGCAGGACATAATAATATTATAGTGCACAAGTGTGTGCACAAACACAGGAGCACTTTCTATTCTATCACTCTCATGATCCGATGGGACGAATAGCGACACGACCGGAAATAGGTCAGGTACAGAACCGACGGCTTTACGTGCTCTCCGAGGCACGGGGGTCTAATACCGCCAAATTTCAGACTTTGGGCTGATACTGAGAAATTTCTTTTTACGGAAAAATCCCACAATAACTAATAATTTTTGGCCCGACCCGGGATTTGAACCTAGCACCTCATTTTCTGCGTTTGAACACGCTACCGCTAGACCAACGAGGCAGGAAGTCATTACAAAGTATTCTGTTCAAGAAAAATGATCCCAAATACTGAGGTTAGTGTGTATTAATAGCGTCCCCCTAAGTGAGTGTTATAACTTCACTAAGAACGTTACCTTATTTCGATTTACCTATCGCTATAAAATAGTAATATGTAGTCTAATATCGTGCTTACTCACCATAATGTGTATTTCCCAAATAATTTAATTTATTACCCCAAAGTCTCTAGAGTATTGTAATTTAGGTCCTGGGTTCGATTTCTGTTTCGGAAATTAGAATTAGGTATGCTCGATACCTGTCGAGTGAGTGAATTTAGTGCGGTATGATATATGCTCTGGTATTAAATAACAAGTAGTGTTACGCTATTATAACGAAAAATAAATGTAGCTATGATAACGAAAATCGGGCTTAATTTCGAATACGACGGCCAATCTCAACGGAGATAAGCATAATTTTATAATGGCGAAAGTTTGTGAGTGTGTGAGTGCCTATGTTTGTTACTTTTTCACGTCTAAACGGCTGATGCAATTTTAGTAAAATTTGGTATCGAGTTAGCTGGCACCCTGAATTGACACATAGGATATAATTTATAAAGTTTAACGCGGGTAAAACTGCGGGGCACAACTAGTTTTTATAATTGAAACACTCAATTGCTCAGGCTTTTAGGTCAATTTTAATGTTATTGGTAATTAGTAAGGTTTCTAAAGTAACCGCTTGCCATCAGGTTGGCCGTTTGCATGTATGGAAACTTGGCAGTATAAGTAAAGTGTAGATAAAACCAAAGTATTCTTATTCTTATTCTTTATTGCACACATAAACATACATTTAAATAAAACTTTACAATAAAAAGTCATGTACATAGGTGAGCTTAATTCATTAATGAATTTTCTTCCAGCAAACCATTAGGAGAGTGAAATTATTATATAATGGGTACAAGCAGTGTACAACAAAATATTAAATTTAAAATATTGATAAAATACACACAAATATTTACATACAATACCTAATAATATGTATATATATAAAGAATAAACTACATAAAACCTACATATCTGTTATATACATAAATTAAAGAGATAAGAAATGATTCTTAATTCTGTTCTTAAATATACTTAATGACGAGCTATCACATATGAAGTGTGGTAGAGAGTTCCAAAGGCGCACTGCTAGTACAGTAAACGAGCCATCATAGCGGCTGGAAGTATGAGAAGGAGTCCTTAGAAGAAGAGAAATAGCTGTGCGACAAGGTTTGCCTCTAGGCACCAGATATTCAAAGCGTTCACGGAGATAGATGGGAGCAACAGAGTCAACAAGTCCCAATCTCAATTTTTAATATACCTAATTAATAATAATAATATCTAGGGACAATGTCACACAGATCATCCTAGCCCCAAACTAAGCAAAGCTTGTACTATGGGTACCAGGCGACGATATACATACTTATATAGATAGATAAATACTTATATACATAGAAAACATCCATGACTCAGAAACAAATATTCGTGCTCATTACACAAATAGTTGCACTTACCGGGATTCGAACCCAGGACCACCAGCTTCGTAGGCAGGAGCACTACCAACTAGGCTACGGTGACCGTCAATTAATCTCCAATTGAATATTATGTTCGAAAAGCAATATTATCATGTTATTAATAAGGCGAGGTAAAACAATACTTGTTAAACAATCATATTATGAGTGCTAAGTTACATAACGCTGTTTCGATTAAACTTTAATTTTCCAGCAAGACCCTTGATTAGGGTAGCTAGTTATGCAATATTTTTGCGGATATTTCTTATACCGCTGTGCCAAATATTGAAACTCGCGCTTGTTCTCAGCAGAAAAATTTAAATGATCTTGAAATTATGTTTTTGTTGACTTATGTATATATATATATATATATATATAAGTGACTGCACGTGTGTTGCAGCGTCTACGACAGTCGCCTCGCCTCTTCGTGTCGCTGGTTCGAGTCCCGCGCCGGATAACTATTTGTGTGACCCATAAATAGTTGTTCTGAGTCTGGATGTAATGAGTGTCCGTCAATTATATGTTTGTAAAGTACCCCGCAACACAGGGATTAAATTCCCTAATGCGGGCATAATTAACTTTTTTTTGCAATCAGCAAATGGGTACCAATTTCGGCATTAGCTACAGCAAGAATTGCTGTACCACTGGTTTTCTAGTTGGCCCCAGTGATTGACATCATACATATAATTTCTGTATAGGTATTACAAAATATCAAAAGAAATTCTGTTATTAATTATCAACAGCTCATTCTAGGTTCTCGAGTGGCGCCAACGAACCGGAAGACGCAGCGTGGGCAGGCCCGACAAGATGGACCGATGATCTTGTGCGGGTCGTTGGAAACTGCTGGATGTGAATAGCGCCGGCAATTGTAGAGATCTTTGGGGAAGGCCTTTGACCAGCAGGACGTCTTTCGGCTGATATTATAGCGATGATGAACTACTCATTCCTATTACAGTATGAAATAGTTTCTAATGGGAATTTTGCGCTTTCAAAAAAATAAAAATAAAAAAGGTTTTTATTCACGTAGACTTTAAAAAAGCGCTTGTAAATAGTCAGAACATGTTTGTAGTAATATAGTTGTATACATTAGATATTATTTCTAGTAACATAGATATTTAGGTACATCTTGTATGAAAACATTTATAAAATTTATTTTATTACAGAAATGATATTTAGCTAGCTCGTATCAAGTTATTGTCAAGAGATAATGTTTAATTATCTAGTTTAAGTCTAATATTTTTACTACATTTTTTTGATTGATTGATTGATTTCATAATCCATATTACACAAAACCTTAGTAGTTAGTTCTATTGAATAAACATTTTTAAACCAAATGTTTGTACCGTGTTTTATATTAACTCGACTGGTTACCCTATTTTATCCAAGCAGCTTGATTAAATCCGCCATTTAATTTAATTAGATTCTTGTAAGTTAATAAATGTAACTTGCTACTTGCTGTAAGTTCCGCGGTAATTTGTTAGCATTACATTCTGTTTTGGTTACTTTGAATCAGATTTTTGACTTAAGTTTTGAGTAAGTTTTCTTGTTTATTTTTCCAATCAAATATAAACAAAAATACTTACTCAAAACTTTACAAATTATTTACCACATCGCTTGATGTTTTTATAATATTATAAAAAGTAGCAGCAAGTATCTGAGTTGATTGAATACAAGGTAAATTGCGGTATACGATTTATAACGTATTAAAACAACTACTTACTAGACCTCGTTCAAACCAATTTACGCTGGAAGTTTGCATGGTAATGTACCTATATTATATTTTTTTTGTTATTTAATCATTCTCTTATTTTAGAAGTTAAGGGGAGGGGGACACACATTTTACCCCTTTGGAAGTGTCTCTCGAGCAAAATATTCAATTTAGAAAAAAAAATATTTGAAACCTCCATATCATTTTTGAAGACCTATCCATAGATACCCCACACACAAGTATGGCTTTAATGAATAAATGTTTTTTGATGTTGAGTGCAAAATTAAGTGGGTTATTTCCATTTTTGTGTGAAAATCTTAATGTGGTTCACAGAATACATCTACTTACCAAGTTTCAACAGTATAGTTCTGACAGTTTCGGAAAAAAGTGGCTGTGACATACGGACAGTCAGACAGAAAGACATGACAAATCAACAAGGGTTCCGTTTTTTGCCATTTGGCTACGGAACCCTAAAAACCGCTTCTAATTAATTAGATAACATTATTATTTTTAGTTACATAACGACATTTAGATGTACGGTATATATTAAACAAACACTTATGTAGATATACATATGCTTAAATGAGTCTATCCATCATATATCCTAGTAACACTTTGGATTATGTACCAGTGTCTTACATATTAAATGTTCCCTTTATTATTTAACTATAATATAAAATAAACTACGATAAACGTACACTAATTACTTTGCAAAGCTAAGCTTAGCAATATGTGGTTGGACGTGACTTTGTACACGCTTTGTACAGACGCCAGCACATCCAGCTACCCCAATGTGTCAAATATCTTTTATATATTTTCAACGTTACCACTACAGCATAAGGTTCACTTTCAATTGAGGAAATTTCACAGATTGGGGTAGCTTGATGTACCGATGTCTATACTTCATATCGAGTAGTTTTGTAAGTATGAACAACTAATTCAATTTATTAGCTGTACTTGAGATTATTACAAATATTGCTGGAGGCGCTCACAATCAGTTGTTCTCAACGTAAGTGATCAGTTCTGATTATTTTATACTTGCAGGAGGTATAGTAAACTGTAAAGGTGGCATAAAACAATAAAAAAAAAACAATAAACTTAGTCCCAACTTACAGTCATGTTATAGTCATGGGTGACTTCAACACTTGCCTACTTAAAACAGATTCACGATCTTCTTCACTTCAGTCTATAATTCAATCACACAATCTTTCCCTATTGCCTCTTAATGCTACGCATAATTTTCCAAACTGTACACCATCTCTTTTAGACTTAGTTATTGTTTCTTCCAAGGGGCATGTGGCTCATTATGGCCAATGCCCTGCGGACTCTTTTTCTTATCATGACCTTCTTTTCTTATCTTATAAAATTCGTCCACCTAAAGCAAAACCTAAATTTCTTCTGCAGCGCAATTTTAGTGGCATGAACACTGATAATTTACGGAAAGACGCTAGTGCTATTGACTGGAGTTCACTTATTTCTTCTGACTCTATTGATAATAAGGTGTGTTGTGGTCACCAGAGGTTAATGCGGTGTAGGTCGTGGGCCGTGCGTGGAGCTCGGCAAAAGAAAACAATTGTGTCGCACGGCACAGTTTATTAGCACACGCAAGCAAGCGGTGTTCACAAGAGATGGAAGGAGAAAGTCACAGGAGAGTTTAGATAGAAAGAAAGCACAGATACAGTAAAAGTAGCAACGCGAACGTAATATTATAGCGGTAAAAAATGGATTAGAGCGACGTGCGCTTCGCGTCTCAGTGCCGGCTGGACTGGCGGCGGGGCGCGGCCGCAGTGCGCTCGCGCAGGTGAGAACCCCGCGTTCGCCCCACCGCACCGGTACAGTTATCACTACTAATAAAGAATAAAACGTATGCGTTTGTGCTACGATGGAATTATTTGTACAATAATAAAAAATAATATTGTAATTAAATATAAACAATTAGAAATATGCGTACGCAGTACGCCACAAGGTGTATTTGCTTGAAACATTATTAATTCAATTATACGACGTCCACGCGCCTATCAAGCGCGTCAAACTAAAACATCTTCCTGCTCCATGGCTCACTGAAAATATTAGAAAATTAATAGATAAGAAGGCAAAAGCCAAGTCTCGATACAAATCTGATCCTTCAGACAAAAATAAACAAAAATATTATTCGGTCAGGAATCACTGTAATAAGGTGTGTAGGAATGCTCAACGCCAACACATTCATAAATCTGTCCAAAATGGAGACCCAGCAAAAGTCTGGAGATACTTGAGATCTTTGGGGATAGGGAAGTCACGTGAAGACAACATTTCTAAAGATTTAGATATTGAGTCACTAAATCTTAATTTCTCAACGTCGTCCAATTTTGATAGGACCATAAAAAATAATACTCTGCAGCGTCTTCCATCACTTCCTACCCCTAACCACTCACAATTTAATTTTAATCAATTCTCTGCTTGTGATGTCAAGAAAAGCGTACTATCAATCACATCCAATTCTATTGGAAGTGATTGTATCAGTCGTAATATGGTCCTTCCCATACTAGATGAGATCCTACCAGTCCTTGTTCACATCCTAGATTACTCAATTGCCAGTGGTACATTTCCTTCTGCTTGGAAAACTGCGCAAATTACTCCTATACCTAAAAAACCTAATTCTTCTTCCTTTTCTGAGTATCGGCCCATCTCCATTTTACCTTTCCTCTCTAAAGTCCTGGAGCGTCTTATCCATCACCAACTGAGTTCATTCCTATGTACGAATTGTCTCCTTAATCCATTGCAGTCCGGTTTCCGCCCCGGCCACAGTACAACCACAGCACTGGTCAATATTACGGATGATATCCGACTGGGCATGGAATGTGGTAAGATGACGGTGCTTGCGCTGCTAGACTTTAGCAATGCATTCAACACCGTGGACTTTGACATTCTGCTTGGCATACTACGCTCTCTTAACATATCTCCAAAGGCAATTGATTGGTTTCGTAGTTACCTGTTTGGTCGTCGGCAACGTATTCGCATCGAAGAGTCATATTCTTCGTGGTGCTATACTAGTGCAGGCGTGCCACAGGGTGGCGTTTTATCTCCATTACTCTTCACAATATTTATAAACTGTATTTCCTTTAATCTAACTTCTTCTTACCACCTTTATGCAGACGATCTACAAATTTATACACAGGCACCTATCGAACGACTTGGTGAAGCAATGGGTGTCATTAATAGTGACTTAGGTCGAATAAACCAATGGAGTTTGGAGCATGGTCTAACGGTGAACCCATCTAAAACTCAGGTTATTCTCATGGGAAGTTCACGCATGGTAGCCAAGGTTGACTGGTCACTAATCCCCCAGATTATATTTAATAATACGGTAATACCCTTTAGTGATAATGTGAGAAATCTGGGGATATACTTTGATACAACGCTTTCGTGGGGTCCACAACTTGAACAAACTAGTCGCAAATTATATGCGGCAGCAGGTTCCTTACGAAGAATGCGTAATTTTCTCCCAACCGCCACTAAAATTGCTCTTGCTGAATCTCTTCTTTTCCCCATCCTTGACTATGCTGCTGCCAGTTATCTTGACCTTACAGAGGACAAACTTGATAAACTCGAGCGTCTCCAAAATTCCTGTATTAGATTTGTATTTGGACTTCGCAAATACGATCATGTCTCTGAATTCCGGAAAAAACTCGAGTGGTTACCAATCCGCCTTCGCCGTAATACTCACATACTTTGTCTCCTTTACAATATTTTGTTTAATCCGACAGCTCCCATTTACCTTAAGCAACGGTTTGAATTCGTTTGTGATACACATTCTAGGCCTTTGAGATCATCAGAGAACTTAAAACTACATATCCCAGTGCACTCTACAGATTTTTTTGATAACTCGTTTACTGTCCAAGCAGCCCGGCTATGGAATTTACTTCCTGTAGAAATTAGGCGTGCACAAACCCTAGCATCTTTCAAAATTTCCTTAAAAAAACACTTTTTATCGCTCTAAATATCTTTATCTCTTCTTTTCTTGTCTCTTAACTTCTTTTAGTAACCTCTTTCTGCATAACTCCTTAATTAAAAAGATATATAATATATGTATGTATAGTATATTATTATAGTATAGTATTATTAGTATTTATACAAATATAAGTATATATTTATGAAGCTTGTACATATGTAATGTATGTATGTAATAACGTTTAATACACACGATAGTACACTTACAACTACCGCCTTTTCCATCTTAATTCTTCTTGTCCACCCAACGGTTGTCTGGAAGAGATCGCTACAAAGCGATAAGACCGCCGATTGTACCTATATTTTCTTTATTAAGATATTATGTATTGTGTTTTCTGGTGCAATAAAGTGTACTCTATCTATCTAATAAAGTTCATATTTATAAAAATATTTGCTGCCAAATAAAAAATACGAAAAGAGCACTATACTATAATATAAAAATGCTACCTATATTGCTATATCGAGTAATTGACTAAATTTATAAAAAAAATTAAATGCATAAATATAATTCAAGCTAACCCTGGTAACGGCAGAGTTAGCTTGGTGATTCAAAAAAACATCCTTTTTGAATTTTGTAGAAATAAAAAACGTAAGTGAACATCGTAGATGACAAATGCCGCGGCCGCGCCGCTCAACGCAACGCGCGTTGCGTTGAGCGGCGCGGCCCGCACTGAATTCAAATATATGGCGTTGTATGAGTGCGTTTACGGAGAAGCGATTTTAGACGCGTTTGTTTGAATTAGGGCGTTTTTTGCGGCCGAGCCCGCGGATGGCACCGACGCGTCCCACGCGGCGTTTATCGCGGCGGCGCACGCAGCGGCAATTCTCGATGAAGCTATGTCCGCCGCGTGCTTCGCTACATGCTAGAGGATTCGCCGCGGGCGCCGCGGCGGGCACCGCCACGCTTCCCGTCTCGCTTCTTTATGAACATGGTCGTATATTGCTATATGTTTGTGTTTACGCGCGACACGCGACGCGAGACGCCCCGCGTCTCCGTAAATGAGGTCTAAGCCAGGATCAACAGTGGCACACAATGAAATGACACTGAGTGTTGAGGCTCAGATATATGTCCCGGGAATTGCTTTAAATGTCTTGGATCCTGCAACAAATTTAATCAGAAAGAAACAAGAAGTTACAAAATGAATAGTCCAGAGCAAAACGGGAGTCAAATTGATATAATGAGGCTGGAACCACATAAAAATAGAGAATTTCAAGTAGAGAAGCCCGCTGCAAAAGCACCGAGAATCAATTTAAGGGTCCTAAGTGAGCTGTTATATTTGATTCCAATAGTAGGTATGACAAAAGCGTTTAAACGCATGGAAGTTGTTCCTTGTTGCTACAAGATCTGTAATAAACTACTCCAGATACTGGTTGCAAGCTATTTAACATATTACAACATTACATATTTCAAATTGCCGTGTCTGAAATTTTGCAAATAAATAAGAAGGATAAATTTATAAATATTAATACTTAATAACATATTCGTAAAAAAAAATAGAACTACATATATTATAATAACATATAATGTGTACGACCTGCAATATACAATCCGTGAAGAGTGTGTGTGCAGATCCGAATTTAATTTATAAGTTATAAATAAGAAAGATACATTTGGTATTATACTCGTAAGATGCCTTGTAAAATGGAAATAAGTAATTTTTTTTCCAATAAATAATAATAATAATATCCTGGGACATTTGTCAGACACGGCCATCTGATCCCAAACCAATTTCTCTTTCGTTATTTGTGAACCAATACTGATAATTTTAATAGGGAATTTCAAAATCCCATGTGAGTTGTGTCCAATTTGGTAATAAAATAATAATAATAAAATATCCTGGGATATTATTTACACTATCATCATATCAGCCGAAAGACGTCCACTGCTGGACAAAGGCCTCCCCCAAAGATCTCCACAATTGCCGGTCTTGTGCTATTCGCATCCAGCATTTTCCAGCGACCCGCACAAGATCATCGGGCCTGCCCACGCTGCGTCTTCCGGTTCGTGGTCGCCACTCAAGAACCTTTCTGCCCCAACGGCCGTCGGCTCTACGAGCTATGTGCCCTGCCCACTGCCACTTCAACTTGGCAATTCTTCGGGCTATGTCGGTGACTTTGGTTCGCCTGCGGATTTCGACATTTCTGATGCGATCCCGCAGGGAAACTCCGAGCATAGCCCTCTCCATTGCTCTTTGGGTGACCTTGAGCCTTCTAATAAGGCCCATAGTGAGCGACCACGTCTCTGTTCCGTATGTCATCACTGGCAACACACACTGGTCGAAGACTTTCGACTTGAGACACTGCGGTATTTTGGACGAGAAGATGTTACGTAGCTTCCCGAACGCTGCCCAGCCGAGTTGGATTCTACGATTGACCTCCTTCTCGAAGTTGGACCTACCTAGTTGGATGGTCTGTCCTAGGTAAATATAGTTCTCTACAACTTCGAGGCAGAGTCACCAACTTTCAATTGAGTGGGTGCAACATGGACGTTTGACATGATTTTCGTCTTATCCATGTTCATTTTCAGACCCACTTGTTGAGAGACTCTGCTGAGGTCATCGAGCATTGTACCGAGGTCTTCCATGGTCTCAGCCATGACTACGATATCATCGGCAAATCGAAGGTGAGTGATGTACTCGCCATTGACATTGATGCCAAAGCCTTTCCAGTCCAGAAGCTTGAAGACGTCTTCCAATGCAGCGGTGAACAGTTTCGGAGATATAACATCTCCCTGTCTCACGCCTCGCTGCAAGTGGATAGGTTTCGAGATCTGGTCCTGGAGTCGCACTGACATAGTGGCGTTTTCAAACAAACACTTTATCACTTCGATATACCGGTAGTCAATTTGGCACCTTATGAGAGACCTCAGCACGGCCCATGTTTCGATAGAATCAAAGGCTTTCTCATAGTCCACAAACGCTAAGCACAGTGGCTTGTTATACTCTTCGGTCTTCTGTATAACTTGCCGCAGCGTATGTATGTGGTCTATGGTGCTAAAGCCTTTTCGGAAACCGGCTTGTTCGGGAGGCTGGAAGTCGTCAAACCTGCGCGCGAGACGGTTCGTAACGACCCTCGAAAACAACTTGTAAACATGGCTCAGCAGTGTGATGGGTCTATAATTCTTCAATAGGGTCTTGTCGCCCTTTTTGAAGAAGAGCACCACCACACTTCTGTGCCATGCTTGTGGCGTTTGACCATCTAGTATGACGGAGTTAAATAACTTCTGAAGAGCCCGTAGGATTGGTGTACCACCCGCCTTCAGAAGCTCTGCTGTAACTCCATCATCACCAGGCGCCTTATTGTTCTTGAGTTGTTTGAGAGCCATTCTAATCTCGTACAGGCTGACGTCCGGGATGTCTTCGGTTTAGTGTCGGGTTAGTCGTGCTCTGGGATCTGAGGCATGACTTTTGACAGGTGGCTGTGTTGTCGTATATAACTGTCCGTAGAACTTCTCGATCTCTCCCAGCAACTCAGGTTTAGACGTGACGATTCTACCATCCTCAGTCTTCAGCTTCGTCAGTTGGCTCTGTCCAACAGACAGAGCTCTTGCGAACACTTTAGAGCCTTTGTTCCGCTCGATAGCCTCTTTAATACTAATTGTATTAAATTGCCGCGTGTCGCAAGTCAAAGACTTTGAGATCTGTCTGTTGAGCTGCCGATATCTGATAGCATCAACTGAGGATGTCAGAACCATTTTCCGTATATCTTCCATAAGTTGCAGGGTAAAGTCAGAGTATGTATATGTATGTATATGTCATGTATGGCTCTGGATATTTCCTCATACATAACCTCTACTTCATCGTCGGAGTGTGTCGAAGTGGGTGCGTATACCTGTATAACCTTCAACGAATACCGCTTGGTGATTCTGAGTATAAGGTACGCAACCCTCGTCGACACACTCTCGATTTTCACTAGGTTGTTCACGAGGGACTTGTGGACTATGAACCCGACACCACCTTGGGATATTTGGTCACCCTCCCGATAATAGAGCAGGTTTCCGGATTTCAGTATTATCGAGTCCTCCCCCTCTCTTCGGACTTCAGATAATCCTACAATATCCCAATGTAACCTGCTCAATTCTTCCTCCAGTTCGGTTATCTTCTCGTCGGACCGCAGTGTACGTGTGTTATATGTTGCCAGGGCCAGAGGTCGTCGGTGTTCGTAACGCGAAATCTGCCGGGGATTCTTAGCACCCCCTGCCCTGCCGTAACCACGGCTGTTACCACGGCTGGGAATAGCAGGGCTGCCGGGGACTGGGGGCCGCGGTTTGGTTGTGTCCATCATTTGAGGGGATTTGCCATAATCGAGAGAATGAGCTTGTACTATGGAAACCAGATAACTGATATATTACATAATATGTATACTTCTTTTCTCTGCTGTGTGGTGACGGCGACAAATATCAGAATCAGAATATCATCACCCCATCTCATCCCGTGGGGGGCGTAGAAGTCGACCCGAGGGAATATCTACCAGAGGATGGGCAGCAGCTTCCTTCTGAGTACTATGACCATCTTACTGCGATCGCCAACCCGCCTGCCAAGCGTGGCGATTATGGCATATCCCCCCAAGACGATTCTTGAGGGAGGCTTGTCCAGCAGTGGACTTATTTAGCTGTAATGATGATGATGATGATACTTCTTTTCATTTAAATACATACTTATGCAGATAATTACACCAAAACTCAGGACAAACAGACATGTTCATGCTATCAGGTATGGAAATTTGAGAAGTCTTTAGAATGTACTTAGTAAGACAATGGCAGCGCATTCAAATGAGAATAAGGGAACAACAATATTTTAGAATCCAAAGTTCCAGGAGGTGGTTTTAATCTTACAATTTTCTCGTACATTTTATTTTCTTGTATATTTAATTTATACAATGTAAGGTGCAATGTTCAACAGTAATTACAGGGAACACTAGGAACCGTATTACAATATGTGGTCTCACGTGACTTTATGGACTTGGATCAGCTTCAGGAATGCAACACCTTACCTGCTACGGAAATTTTGCAACGTCAAAAGACTGATATAACACGTCGAATAATGCCTTCCACGAAAATAAATAAAACATATGACTGGTGTTCAAGTTTTACAGCTGCATATAAATTTTCGTACAGGAACAAAACACGATAAATAAATATTTTACGGTACAAAGGGTTCGATTGTGGAATGCACTGCTTTTAATAAGTTTTTAAGAGTTACACATTACCTGCTAGGGAAATTAGGAGCGTAAATAGTTTATAGGTCAAAAGAGTGTGATTAATATTACATGTATTGATAAATTATTAATATTAGATAAATTAGGATTCACACAAATAAATTACAGGTAATGAATATAACTTAAACAGTGCAGTAAGTCCATAATTTTTTTATGGCCGCCAGAGATCATCGGGGTGTGGGGGAGGGTCAGCAACACTTGTTTGCTGACTCTTAAAGGCCGGCATCGCACCCGCTACTCCTTTGGTGTTGCGAGTGTCCATGGGCGGCGGTGATCACTTACCATCAGGTGACCCACTTGCTCGTTTGTCGACCTCTGTCATAAAAAAATATTATTATTTTAGTTTCAACAACTCGACAATTGCTTTCTTAAAAAAAGAAAATTATTCATAAATGTTCAAGCTGTTAGATGATCGCATACAAAGTATATGTAAACAATAATAATTATTAATAATAAAAATAAACATTACCGAATAATGCCAACGCGTTCAATTTCAGTCCTTACATTTAATTTGTTAGAGAATTTTATTACGGTACAAAGTGTCCGATTGTGGAATGCACTGCCTTTAACAGCGAGACCCAAAAATGGGCCATGAATCGCAAAAGGTCTGTCACATATCTGTATGCTATATGCAATATGTATATTGTTGGTAATATTCGGGTGATTCACTTGCTCGTTTGTTTTACTATTATATAAATAAAAATATAACAATCAAATAGTGGAGTATTCTAATTTACAATTCAGTCAAGAAATTATATGTAAAAAGCGTAGGAACTCAGTCTTCTGTCCATTGTCCTCCGACATCTCGGGGTTTATATATTTTCCTTTCCCCAACTTAGACCTTTAATAAAAGCTCCTGGTCTAAGCTACTGAGTTATTAGCTGACAGAGCATTTACGAGGGAGCTGTGTCTCTAAATGCCAAAGTCAACACCCACAAAATTTTCTTAAGACCAGCTAAAAACATCAAAACTCATAATCTTGACTAAACCTAATCCCGTGATAAATCAACGTTATAAAGACAATGGCACAGAAAATTGGTTGACCAGAAAGTAAACTACACACAATACTAGCCAGAATTGGGAGTTACTGTTTTATGAATTGAAATTGAGATATACAAAATAATCAATCAATACGTACATTTTAAAATGTAAATTCGATTGATAAATAAAGATTTTGTACGAATAATTTAAAGTTGTCCGACCTTTTATATTCAATATAATTAACTATCTAGGAGAATGTAATAAGAATTCCACATATTAACAAAATATTGTTTTGATAGATTTGTGTGTGTACCTTCTGGGTAAAACCCACTATCCTTAATCAATTTATTTTTATTTTATTTTAAAAAGACAACGCCCGCACTAGGGAATTTGATCCCTGTGTTGCGAGGTACTTTACAAACATCTAATAGACGGACACATATTACACCCAGCCTCAGAACAATTATTTATGGGTCCCACAAATAGCTGCCCGGCGCGGGACTCGAACCCGCGATACGAAGCAGCGAGGTGACTGTCTTAGCTGCTGCGCCACACGTGCAGTCGATCTTATGTAATATTGTTATTGTGACGTAACTATTATAGTTAGACATAGGTATAACCTAATATTATTATTTTGAGTAATGATAAATAATATCAACATATATTAAAAATACCTAGTGAGTTACAAATAATCCTCAATAGTGTTTCCAGCGCACGCAAATTTTGGATACCTTGTGTAATTTTATTGCAATATACGTTGGGTGCATTAATTGTTTTAAAAATATTTTACATTCAATGTTACTAGCTATAATGTAGCTTTATTTCAGTCAAAGAATATTCCAAATACTATAAATAGTTTTTGAGTTTATCCATTACAAACTAACATACATAAATACAACTGAAACAAAAAAAAGGACAAATCCTTTTTATAATATTAGCAGCTGTGCCCCGCAGTTTTACACGCGTCACAATTTATAAATTAAAGCCTATGTGTTATTCGGATGTATAAGCTATATTACTATAAAGTTTAATCCAAATCCGTTGGGTGGTTTTTGCGTGAAAGAGTAACAAACATCCATACATCCATCCATACTCACAAACTTTTGCATTTATAACATTAGTAGGATGTAGTGTAGAAAATAAAATATTGTTCACTTTTTTTGTCTATTCTCGGTTCAACGATTTTACTATGACAATACGAACAGACTCAAATGTGAATAATTCCCCGCCAAAAGTCGTTATTCGCTGACGAAGAAACGTCGCGTCGCGTCGCCGAAAAACTAAGTAATGCGGAGTATCGCGAATTTCGCCGAAATTAATTAATTTTGCTGAAGATGGTGCAGCGGTCTGATAGTGGGACAAAGAATATGTATTCGAAAATTCAGATGGACTTTGCTAAATATGGGTTTGAAACTTGAGTGGGGTAAATATATCGTTTGTTGTTTACTTATGTAACGTTTTCTTTTAAACTGATTTAAGGACAACGCCCGCATTAGAAAATCTTATGCCTGTCCCGCGTGGTACTTCACAAACATATAATAGACGGACATAAATTACATCCAGACTCAGTACAACTATTTATGTGTCACACAAATAGTTGTCAGGCGCGGGACTCAAACCCGCGACACGAATTGGCGAGGCGACTGCCTTAGCCGCTGCGCCACACGTGCAGTAATGAATTATAAAGTGTAATAATAATAAATCCGTTAATTTATCTATTTCGTGATGGCGCTGAACTTACTAACATTTTTGTTCTGATATGTGACTTAGCTGTTAAGACAGCCACCTCGCTACTTCGTATCCCGAGTTCAATTCCAGCTCAGGAAAACCATTTGTGTGACTCATAAATAGTTGTTCTGATTCTGGATGTTCTCAGTGTCTGTCAATTATATGTCTGTTAAGTACACCGCGACATAGGGATTAATTAGCGGGCGTTGTCTTACAAAAAAATTATTACATCTTTTCCGTTTTTTTTTGGCTATACTCAAAATTATGCCTTATATAATTAACCTTATCAAAAAATAATGGTGAATGAAAACCTCTCAATATTTTATGTAGGTACCCATTTACTAAAATAAAAAAATAAAAATAAAATAAAATAAGCCTTTATTGCTGTTCCATAAAACAATAAATTTACATATTATTATTCGATCGGTTTCACTGCACAGCTTGTCTTCCGACAAAGGCCTCCTCTAAAGCTTTCCATTTCTGTCTGTCTCTCGCTGTTCTCGTCCACTCTGAACCCGCTACCTTTTTGAGGTCATCTTCCCATCTTTTTGTTTGACGCCCTTTACTTCTCTTCCCATCCCTGGGATACCATTCTGTTATGGTTTTTGTCCATTTTCCATTCGTATCTCTAATCATATGTCCAGTCCATCCGATGGACCCATTTACTATCTGGTATTTAATAGCCATGTCTGGACTGACATGGAATGTTTAAATTTCAAAATCAAATACAAGTATTCTTCGCATTTTTCAAGTTATACTTCTTTTGGCGCGATGGAGAAAAATGATGAGAGTGAATTTTAACGATGCGCGCGCACACCGACACCAAAAAATTTAACAGCATGAAGTTAGTTCTAGGTGGTATGAAAATGTATGAGAGTGAATTTTTACGATGCGCGCGCATCGTAAAAATAACAGCATGACGTTAGTTCTAGGTGGTATGAAAATAGATAACTATGTTCAAGTTGTATATTAAGAAGTATAACTTCTAACGCGTGTACATAAGTACACACAAGTTTTTTTTTTTCTACAAAGATAACGCCCGCACTAGGGAATCTAACCCTGTGTCATGGAGTAATTTACAAATATATAATAGGCGGACATGAAATGACATGTTCTTCTATTCAGCGGTTTACATATTTCGAACAACCAAGAAAACATATTGTATTACCATTCTCTTTAGCGTCAGGCTTTTTTATTCTTATTACGACCAATAAGCATACGAATGACGATGGTCAGCGATTTTTGTAGTCATACATAGGTATGTCATACCATGTACACACACGCGCCGACCCTGCCCCCACCGCGATGTTCTCTGGCGATATTACCCGCACCCAGAACCAGAATATAGACGACTTCTACGCCTCCCACGGTATGAGATGGGGTGGTGATATTGATTGCAGTGAACTAATACGTTTGTGTACATTTTGTTGTACACAAATATAAAAAAAATAATAATAATAAAATAAAATCTTTTTATTTCAGACACTTGGCCCATAATATTGTTAGTAAATTACATCTTGAAAACTATGTTAGTAATAAAAAGTAATTAATTTAATTTAAATATCTTTGTTGTACATTGTGTCCAATTTGATTATCATAAAGACCATTTAAAGCCGGTTTTATGTTTTTAAATAAGTTATTGTAATAAGTTGATTTATTGCAATTATCATTGATATTTATCTGTGTCAACATTTGCAATAAACTGGCAATTACTTTAATAACTTTTTTTAACACAAAAACCGGCTTTAAATGGTCTTTATGATAACTGACACAACTTATATGGGATTCTGAAAGTATTCCCTATTAAAATTATCAGTATTGGTTCACAAATAACGAAAGAGAAATTGCGTAATGTACAGACGACAGCACATCCAGCTACCCCAATCTGTCAAATTTCTTTTATAGATTTTCAACTATATCACAAAAGCATAAGGTTCACTTTCAATTGGGGAAATTTTACAGATTGGGGTAGCTGGATGTGCTGGCGTCTGTACATATAAACAAAACGAGCGTGCCTTACAGTAGTTTCATATCCAGGGACATTATTCACACACACGGCCATGTGTAATAACTGACATATTATTATTCAGTATAATAAATAGGATTCACAAACATTTCATTCAAAAAGCATCATTTAAGAGAGGCAGGGCATAGCGTTCATTCGCTCAAAGAGCAGGCCGACTGGGGAAGTACCTCCACCTAACAGAAGACATTCCTTAATAATGACATTAATAATTTTAATGTTGTGTTTCCGAGAGTGAGTAAGGTCGCCAGAGCTCATTGGGGTGGAGGGAAGGGTCAGCAACACTTGTTTGCTGACTTTTAAAGGCCGTCAACGCACCCGCGACGCCTCTGGTGTTGCGAGTGTCTATAGGCGGCGGTGGTCACTTACCGTCACTTGCTCGTTTGTCGCCCTTTGATGTATAAAAAAAAACAAACAACCATTTGTTCATTATGTTTGTAAAGGCCATTTATTCATAATGTGATTGGTCGAATATATTACCACATACACTATGTTGGCCAACAGTACGTGGTGATACCAACCTTACGGAAAATAGGTTGGCTGCATTTCACATCCATATCTCCGCCCCCGGCAAATAAAACGCTCGAATCGAATAGCGCGCGCACGCTTCCCCGGTTTTCTAACACATTTCCATCTTTTTACCAAAATCGCTTTCAAAATATATCCAGCAACCGAGAGAAAAGTTCCACGTATAAAAAACAACATATAGTCGAATTGATAACCAGATAGTTGTCAGTTTGACTACATGTTGATTTTTACGAGTTACTAAACGACTTTAAAAGAAGATTCTGGGGTTATTATCGGTAAGTAACTCGTTTTCTGATAAATAATATTATTTTATAACAATTTAATCGCTAAGCTGAAGTGGTAGTCGCGCAGAGCATATAACTCTAAATCTCTGACGGACTTCAACGCCCCCCACAGGATCAAATAGGATAGTAATATTCAATGTGAATTGCTTAGATGGATACAATATAGGCAGTAATACAATTACGCATTTAACGATTGAAACAAGATACTAAAATAATCATCATCATAATCATCATTATCATGTCAGCCAAAGTACGTCCACTGCTGGACGAAAGAATGGGGGCATACGCCACAATCGCCACGCTTAGCAGACGAGTTGACTTGGCAGATGATGGCAGTTTGATGGTCATAATTCACAGATAAACGCTGCTTCATGGTCTGTGGTAGGTTTTCGCTCGGAAGATTTCTATGCCCCCCACAGGATGAGATGGGGTGATGATATTCTATGCCGTCAAAACACAGCACACACTAAAATAATACAAGAACAAAATGGTTGACTTAACTTTAAAAAATTTAGAGATGAAAACAAACACCTTCGACCTGAAGAGATGCAAGTAGAAAATATATCAATATCACTCGCCTAACATAATTTATCGGGCCTCTACTTATATTATAATTTGAGTAACAACAACCCATACTCTAACCCTATTGTAAAAGCTTCGAGACCTTGAAAAATTTTGCAAAGGACTCTGATACGTAATAAACTTACATGTTACTGCGTAGGTGGATTTTGAATGAAATCTATGTAATCTTTTCAACTTTCATCCCAAAATATCGATGAAAGGAATATTTGCTTATAAATCAACTCAAGGGAAATAAACTTTATATACAACTAATGGGGTAGAAACTGGCCTTTTACACACGCCTTACACTTTTTCTATTTTTCTAATTCATTTGGATTTGAATGGCCGACTGAACATGAAGCGGCCTTATTTAATAAAATTTACTCAAAGTAACTACTACGCTTATTTATCGAAAACGTCTACATAGGTGCATAAAACACGATCAGCCACACCACAGCAAAGTCAAGACAGAAGTAACCAAATTTGACTTGAGGGTCCACCACAGGAGTCCCAATCGAAGTGAACATTATAAAAAGAATAAACTGATTCTAACATTTTCCAGAACTCCTCAGTCTTCTGAGTAAGTTGCCGCAATATATGTGTGTGTGAAACCTGTTGTTCAGGAGGCTAGAAGTGACCAAAAAGCAGCACGCGAGACGATTACAAATACTTTAAAAAAATCCTTTCTGTTAATATGCCAACAAATACCCAAAAGCCTTTTCTTTACTCCTGGTCATACTCATAATTCTTTGTATGTAATATTTTTTGGTGCACATTAAAGAGTTACTTACTTACAATTTGTAAACAGTGTATAGCGGTGTGATGGGTCTGTTATTCTTCATTGTGTCACCCTTTTTGAAGAAGAATACAACCACACTTCTGCAGGATCCGTAGGATCGGTGTACCACCGCCTTCAGAAACCCCATAGTCACCAGGGGCTTTTTTGTTCGAGAGCCATTCTTATCTCGTACAGTCTGACGTTTAAGATGTCTTTGGTGTATAACGAGTTAGTCTTGCCCTGGGATCTGAGCCATGACTATTGACAGGTGACTGATTTGTCGTGTATGTCTGTAGAAATTCTCGATCTCTCCCTGCAACTTTTTGGTTGTGACGTGCCGATTTTACCATCCTCAGTCTTCAGCGTCAGCTGACGACACTGAAGACTGAACTTCGAAAAGTTGCCATTTAAAAAAATCAAATAGCCTTTAGACCACATCACCGACGTAAACTTAGATATACAAACTGACTATGAGAGAAAGAGAGAAAGAATATGCGTGCTCACATACCTCTCTCTCTTATCCCTACAGTAATATGCGAAACGTAACTCTCTGTCTTCCTATCTTAACTAAGTATCTTCTTGTCAACTTCCGTTCGCGTCACCTGATCACATTTTTTGTAACGGTCTCATCACGCGTTCACCAGCTTACTTCCCAAATCAAGCGTGAAAATGGGAAAAGTAAAAATAGTCCTCAAATGAATCGCTCATTTCACATCCTAATTAAGAAAACTTAGTTATGATACTGTAGCTCAATTCAAAGTGCCGCGACACAGCAGATGACCAGACACATTATGAGAATCAAAACTAATAGTTATCTAAAGTTAGGACTAATCCAATTAGACTAACAGAAGAGATCAGCTGGAAGCCTATTATAAAGAGATTGGTTTGGCTTCATCAAAGACGATAGTTATCACTATGAAAAAAGTTTGTGGTGGAAAAACCATGGACTTGAGCAATTAGTAACAAATCGTAAAAGTAAATAGGTTGATTAAGGATCTAGATAAGATCAAGTAAACTACACACAACGTTCCATATCATATTAAACATTATCAATATATCCTATCCATCAACGTAAACGACACAAAGAAAAACCCTGTAACAATCCAAAAAGGGCTTTATATTACTTGTTTTAGCTGACATTTAACAATGTTTTAAAGGGTTATAAAATATTATGTTCGGGTAATAACGCCCCCTATCCTTTGTTTTCTGACAATCAATGAAACGTCGAGAAAAATTAAATAAAGGTTGGTTACCTTAATGCTTGACTAAAATCATTTTATTATATAGGTGCCTAAAGACTTACAAAGCTGTAGCCGAATCCACATTACAAAACACTCTTAGAGGACAATACAAATTAGGCAGAAATTCGCTCATATTTAACAATTGTCTTGACAATTCTATGGCAATGACTAAGCCGGTGCAAAGAGTCCACATTACTCTTTAAGTGAACCCGTAAGGATAAGTGCTCAACATTCACTATTCAGCAAATAAAAGAGCCATTTTCCTTGGATCTGACCGGATAATGGAAAAACAGAGGACGGTGATTCGACGCGGAAGCTGTGGACTTCGGTATCCTGACAATTTTTCACTGATTCCGTAGAATGGAATAGTATTGATCGTATGCTGCTAATGCCTCTTAAGTTATTTGACTAGAGGTTTGCAGAAGAACATAAAACTTAATATTAAATTTGTAAACTGAAATCCAAATTGTTATATATAAATATTATTATTTTCAAGTTCAAGTTCTTTATTGCATTCATGTGTTACAATAGGTGTTAATGTACATAATTTGTGTCAAACATGAACCCTGTTAGGGTGTTGCAAATATATTTCGTAAATACATTATTAATAATATTATATCATATATATTTATTTAATATAAATGATACTAACTTTTACGTTTTACCGTAAACCCCTAGTTAAATCACTTAGGTGCTACAGGCAGCATACGGTTAACTTGTCAATTTGCAAAAACCGGCCAAGTGCGAGTCGGACTCGCCCATGAAGAGTTCCGTAGCAGCAAGTATTTCAGTTGATTAAATGAAAGGTACATTGCGGTTCACGATTTATGACGTATTAAAAAAACTACTTACTAGATCTCGTTCAAACCAATTTTCGGTGGAAGTTTGCATGGTAATGAACATCATATATTTTTTTAGTTTTATCATTCTCTTATTTCAGAAGTTACAGAGGGGGGGGGGACCCTTATTTTACCACTTTGGAAATGTCTCTCGTGCAAACTATTCAGTTTAGAAAAAAATGATATTAGTAACCTCAATATCATTTTTGAAGACCTATCCATAGATACCCAAATTTAAGGGTACGATGAAAAAAAAAATTTGAGTTTCATTTCTATGTATGGGGAACCCCTAAAATTATTGTTATTTTTCAATTTTTTTATGAATCTATAAGGGTTCTGTTTTTTGCCATTTGGCTACCGAACCCTAAAAACAGGTCTTAAAGGAAACACAGAAATATTATTTCATATGTTTTGATGTTTTTTTTTGTAATTATTACTTACTCATAATGTGGTCTCCATTAAATATCTCCACTATATAGTTGAGTCCATCATTTGGAGGGATATGTCTTAATAGCCAGTAAACCATAAGTAAACTATGAGGGTCATAGTACACAGAGAGACGCTGCAGCTTCTCTGAAGATGTCTTCTGCACACCTCACGAGATGAGATGGGGTGATGATATTCGTAGCTGTCATCCACATAGCACGTACATGGCAATGTTTTTGTAGACCCAATAAATTTGCCCCTATAATAAAATAAAAATAAAGAAAAGTTGAAGTGGGTGGTATTTTTCCAAATATTAATTATTGAGAGTTATAACGTTGTAAATTTCACAAACCTTTTATGGTATTACTCGTTTTATCATCATGATTCAAACCTTGAGACAGATCAGCTTAAAACACTGTTTGCCTATAATTTCGTTTCAATTACGTTTTATAGCTTTGAATTTATAGAAAAATAACGTTTGAAATGTTTACATTGCTGTACCTACGGTTAAAATTAATATAAAAATAGACAAAGACTAAAACATTCTAGTTAGAATCGTAAACATAGCGCAAACTATTAGCTTCAGTTTGAATATCTCGCATGTCATTACCCTTGTTGAGGTTTAAGACATAAACGTTATTTAGTCAATAATTTTTACTCACAGAATACAGGTTAAATATAAAGTTCTTATAATGGTTGACTTTTATAAACAGTTCAGTTTTTTTACATTCAATCAGTTCAGTTGGTATTTCGTATTCAGGTATTGTAATGCATTTAAATAACAAGTACTAAATTAAAGAAAACAGTTACAATACTATAGGTACAATAATGTCAATAGTAGAAAAATAATGTCAAGCTTAGTGGTTTAATTCTCATAATATTAAAATAAATCATAATTGATGAATTAGTTACATATACATATCCATAGTACCCATACATAGAAATTGCATATAATTGAATTGCACCACGCTTGCACGTGCCGCTCTGTCAGCAGTATTCAATCGAGGTTACACGCGCCGCAACGTTGCACCACACTTACACATGCCGCACCGTCAGCAGCCTTCATAGCGGTCGAGCCGGAGGTTACACGCGCAGCATTGTCAGCACCCCCAACCCGGCGCCACCGTGACGACACCGACTCAGCATTTTTTATAATGTTAATGATATAAGTTCACTTCTGTTCTAGCATCGAACAAGAGCACACACTTTTAATTGTAATTAGTAATAGTAATATTTTAATTAAATTATATTAAATATAATTTCGTATTTTTTAAGTCTTACGGCTGTAGTCTACGTAATTGGCGCAGTCGGTAGGATACTCGAAGCAGTGCGCGGCGCGATATTAAAGGAATCTAGTATCGAATCCTGTCGGCTCCGCATAGCCGCTGCTTGCGTTTTCAAACCTTCATCGAGTATCCAGAATCTACGAGTTCTACAGCCAGCGACTGTATCCAGACATCGATACGCAGAGAAAATGAAATTGTGAGTTGCACAGAATCTTTCTTGTGTTGCTTTCCTTTTACCTTGTAACCTTTTAGTCTTTACATAAGCTAAGTACTCGTATTCGAAAATTTTTCGTCAAAGTAATTTAGGACCCAGCGATTCTGCAATCCGGCAGTCTCGCCGTCGTAGCCAGTTAGATAGGAATAGAGAAATAGATTTATTAGATTTAAATTTAGAGTTAAATAGTTTATATAAAATTAATAAAATGCCTTACGACCCAGATACTATTTTTAAAGCACTCAGGCCAGTTCCCGATTTTGATGGAAACCCAAATGTGCTCACGCGATTTATTAGGATATGTGATCAATTAGTAATAGCGTATATGAGCACAGAAGCAGACAGTGCCTTAACCAATTTATGCCTGATAAATGGCATATTAAATAAAATCACGGGGCCTGCCGCCAGTATTATCAATTCGAACGGCATCCCCGATAACTGGTTGGAAATTCGTAACGCGTTAATAAATAACTTTGCTGATCAAAGGGATGAGACTGCCCTCTATAATGATCTATCGCTAGCCACCCAAGGTCAGAGAACCCCACAAGAATTTTACGACCATTGCCAATCATTATTCAGTACCATTATGACATATGTTAGTTTGCACGAGAAAATAGAGACTACCATAGAAGCTAAACGCGCGTTGTACAAAAAATCAGCAATGCAGGCTTTTGTTAGAGGTTTAAATGAACCATTGGGATCCCGCATTAGATGCATGAGACCCCCTACGATTGAGAAGGCTTTAGAATATGTACAGGAGGAGCTGAACACTATATATCTTCAGCAGCGAAATGAATCGCTAACTAAACCATATCACGCCCCTAAGGCTATTCAGTTAGGACCCGTACACATCCCAAAACCTTCTCATATGCTAGCAGCAGCCTGGCCAACGCCCGGTATACAGCGGCCATTACCGCCAGCACCGCAACCATTCAGATTTGCGCCTCCACCACATCAAGCCTTCAGGCCTAACGCCGCGCAGATTCACCAACCACAGGTACGTATGCCAACACGGACACAACAGATGCTAGGTGCTAGACCCCCCAACTATAACCCCCAGAGCAATGTATTCCGACTTCCACCGCGTAATCAGTACGGACATTATAACTCACAGCAACCCAAACCTATGAGTGGCGTATCAAACTTTGTTCCCAAAGTCTTACCACCCTCAGGAGGACTTAGAGGACATGACTGGCGTATACATGGCAATCCGCCCCCGACGAATTACTTTAAATCCCGCGAAGTTAATTTGAATGAGTGTTACGACATGAATTATTACCCTGACTATGACTACCATCCTGACGTTGACTATGACTATTACCCATACTACGACGACAGCTATAACTATTACGAGCAACCACAGTTCGACTACACAGAACCATCTTGTTCTAATTACGACCACACCCCCAGCTTACCAGATAACTTAGAGGAAAACGATTCTGTACCTAATGTGAAGGATAACCAGCAAAATTTTCGGAAAGGTCATTCATCAAAAAGCTTAACATAGAAATAAATATACAGACCCAAAGACAGTTACCCTATATTCAGATAGCAGACCCACCTTTAAAATTTCTAATCGATACTGGTGCCAATCAATCATTTATAAGTCCACAAGCCGTTCAAGATTATTTTTATGACAGACCCCTAGACTATGACCCCTTTGAAATTACTAATGTTCATGCAACCACAAGAGAAAATTACTCTATTACGTTGCCAAACTTCCCTGAATTCTGTAATGACGAAAACATAAAACTTTTCATATATAAATTTCATGACTATTTTGATGGACTAATAGGACTTGACTTGTTGACTAATTGGGAAGCTAAGATTGGCTTAAAAGACCAGACACTGACTACCCGATCCTCTGTGAACCCCATCCTAATGTATAACTCACGAAATGTCAATTTATACGAGGACGTTATACCTGCAAATAGTTCCAAATTAATCCGAGTACCGATCAACGCTTCAGACGGCGACGTTTATATTCCCAGACAAATAGTTTGTAACTGTATAGTTTCGGATTGTCTCACAAAAGTCACTAATAGTCGTGGTATATTACAAATTACAAACCCGAGTAGTAACGACATCATACTATCGCTAGATCAAGCCGTTCAGGCAGAAATATGCAATATTGAGTCTGCCCATACACAATCATCAAGGGTACAAGAAGTGATATCCCGACTTCGCACTCATCACTTGAACCAAGAGGAGTTAGCTAATTTAACTACACTTTGCACCAAGTATGCAGATGTTTTCTACATAGATAATGAGCCATTGACATTCACGAACAAAATTAAACATCGTATTAACACCACCGATGAAACTCCCATATATACAAAGAGCTATCGCTACCCATTTGTACATCGCCAAGAGGTAAAAGACCAGATAGCCAAAATGCTCTCCCAGGGTATTATTAGACCATCAGAGTCTGCGTGGAGCTCGCCTATTTGGGTAGTTCCAAAGAAAGCCGAAGCCTCAGGCAAACAAAAGTGGCGTCTCGTAATTGACTTCCGAAAGTTAAATGACAAGACCGTTGACGACAAATACCCAATCCCCAACATAGTTGACGTATTAGACAAGTTAGGGAAGTGCCAATACTTTTCTACTCTTGATTTAGCAAGCGGATTTTGGCAAGTAGAAATGGACCAAATCGATATCCACAAAACTGCTTTTACAGTTGAACATGGGCATTTTGAATTTCTTAGAATGCCTATGGGCCTAAAGAATGCACCATCTACATTCCAACGGGTCATGGACAACCTGTTGCGAGGACTGCAGAATGAGATATGCTTAGCCTATCTCGATGATATTATAGTTTTCAGCACTAGTTTACAAGAACATATAATAAACCTTGAAAAAGTATTCCAGAGACTTCGAGAGTCCAATTTTAAAATCCAAATGGATAAATCAGAATTCTTGAAATTAGAAACTGACTTTTTAGGACATGTTATAACTAGAGACGGTGTCAAACCAAACCCTGACAAAATAGCTACCATAGAAAAGTATCCCCTACCAAAAACCACGAAACAGATAAAACAATTTTTAGGACTATTAGGATATTATAGAAAATTTATTCCCGACTTTGCTAGACTAACAAAACCAATGACATCTTGTTTGAAAAAGAACAGTAAAATTACGTTAGATAAAATATATGTAGACTGTTTTGAAAAATGTAAAAAATTACTGACCAACGATCCAATATTGCAATACCCAGACTTCAGTGAAGAATTTATATTGACTACTGACGCATCCAACTTCGCTCTAGGTGCCATCTTATCCCAAGGACCCATCGGATCCGATAAACCCATATCCTTTGCCTCTCGTACCCTAAACGAAAGCGAGATAAATTACAGCACCATTGAAAAGGAACTCCTTACAATAGTGTGGGCAACAAAATACTTCCGGCCCTATCTTTTTGGTAGAGAGTTTAAAATAGTTACGGATCACAAACCACTTCAGTGGATTATGAATCTTAAAGAGCCCAACTCCAGATTAACCAGATGGAGATTGAAGCTCAGTGAATACGATTTTTCCGTAGTTTACAAAAAAGGCAAAAATAATACAAACGCTGACGCTTTATCCCGAATTGAAATCCATAATGAAGAAATAAGCTCCATAACCGCAAATCCCTCCGAGAAAGCACCCAGTATAGATAACTCAGCAACCAATACCGCTCACACCAGTCAAGAAAATCCTATCCTAGAAGTCCCTATCACAGATGAACCCCTTAACAAGTTTCATAAGCAGTTATGTTTAAATGTAGTTGATGTTATCACCAGACGCCCCGTGGTATCCAAACCCTTTGAGTCCCATACCAGAGCCGTAGTGCAAGTATCCGATTCCGATTTAGAAACCGATGTAGTCAATGCTATTAGAGAATATGTAAATCCTAAAGTTAAAACCGCTTTATTAATTAACCCTCAGTTAGCTATGTACAGAATCATACCCATTATTCAGGATAAATTTAAAACCTCTGCAATGAAACTTGTCCTCACTAAAATAGAGTTAGAAAATATTAAAGAATATCTTAAGCAACAAGAGATAATTAGGCTGTACCACGATGGTAAAACAAACCACAGGGGAATCAACGAATGTTACTTAGCGTTATCGCGCAGATACTATTGGCCTAAGATGAAAGACCACATTAATAAATACATAAATGAATGCAGTATTTGTGGGCAGAGTAAATACGACAGACACCCAGTTAGACCACAATTAAACCTTGTTCCACCCGCAACCAAACCACTAGAAATCGTTCATGCCGATTTATTCTCCGTACAATCTGAAAAATATATAACGTTCATTGACGTCTTTTCGAAATATGGCCAAGCCTACCATTTAAAAGATAGTACCGCAATTAGTGTTTTACAAGCCTTATTGACCTTTTGTACACATCATGGATTACCATTGACCATTATAACAGACAATGGGACTGAATTCACAAACCAACTCTTCTCTGAATTCCTCAAACTTCACAAAATTACTCACCATAAAACACTTCCTCATTCCCCTAATGACAACGGTAACATAGAGCGATTTCATTCCACTATCTTGGAACACCTTAGGATACTAAAATTACAACAAAAGAACGAATCAGTTTCGAACCTCATGCCCTACGCCATTATTGCCTACAACAGTTCAATCCATAGCCTGACCAGATGCCGACCTTATGACATACTAAAAGGACACTTTGACCCCAGAGATCCTGTAGACATTGATATGACTCAACACCTATTGCAGCAGTACATACAGACTCACCGCGACCAGATGAAAGTAGTTTATGACTTAGTAAATGATATATCTCTTGCTAACCGGACTGCTCTTATAGACAAACATAATAAGACGAGAGAACCTGAAATCGAATACCAACCTGAACAGCAAGTATTCATTAAAAATCCAGTAGCCAGTAGACAGAAAATTGCACCCCGTTACACTCAAGATAAAGTTCTCGCTGATCTTCCAATACATATCTATACCTCTAAGAAACGAGGACCCGTAGCAAAAGCCCGCCTTAAGCGACCAACCAAGCATACAAAATTGTTACAGGACAACACTGCTGGTGACGATACTACAGCTGGCGCGAACACAGGAGATACGACTTGATAACTTAGACGATGGACCAGGACTTTTGCCATTTAAACTTGGACCCACAAGAATGACGACACACCACCACACATTCCTACAATACATAGACCTAGATAGAATCGAACGTGAAGTATCTGAGTTGAAAGCACAGCTAACTAACTTTGAACATAGAGTTTTTAATACCACTTACCCAGTATTTGAATTACAAATTAACTATCTAATTAATAAAACGAATCACATATTGGACCATTTGCAGACTTTAGAACCGACTCGAACAAAACGAGGCCTCATAGACGGTTTAGGATCAATAATTAAGAGTATAACTGGAAATTTAGACTATCAGGATGCTGTTAAGTATACTAAGGCTCTTAAAGTTTTAGAAAACAACCAGAATAAAATTAGTACAGAACTGAATAACCGCGCTAGCTTGAATAATGATTGGATGAAAGAATATAGTAACACTTTAGATAAACTTATATACAACCAGAAAGAAATTAATAATACCTTACAAATGTGGTCGAGTAGAGAGGACCATAAGGAAAGTAGTTTTCTTAAATTCGGAAAATTTACCCAGATTTTAACAATAATTGCAGAAAATGCAAATGATTAATATAGAGAATATTTTAGCTTTTACTCGGACTACTACGACCCATCATTCGATGATTAGTTTTAAAGTCCTTAAATTAATGTTAGTTAAGTTAAAGTTAATTTACGGTACAGAACAAGTGGTAGACTTAGAGTTAAGAGATTATTATAATATAATAAAATCAGGGTCATACTTCGCTAATAAACAAATTGTAATAATTTTTAAGTTCCCTATAGTTTCGGAGAGTACTTACGATTTGTATAGACTATCCTTGGCCCCTAATAAACTCCATCAAGTAATTATTCCACCACTCCCATTCCTAGCAACTAATAGAAAGGATTTTGTCTACATAGAGGCTGAATGCCTGAAATACAACCACCAGTATCTCTGCGATGATTATATCCACCAGAAGACACAGAGCAAACCTGACTGCATACAGGGAATCATCCTGAAACAAACCATCGACACAACGTGCAACTATTCAACAGTCCACCTAATCAAAGAAACAGTAGAACAATTAGACGACCGAAGCTACATACTATCCTTTCCTCAAGCTACGAAGTTACAACTTAACTGCGGAACAGAAACCTACAACATCCTGAATGGCAGCTTCCTTGTGACACTTCCGCTACAATGTTCCCTAAGAGCTCCTGAATACACAATATTAAATACCGATGACATCATTAAAGGCCAACCTCTTAAAATTTTAAGAATAGATCAACCATTGGTCATGCCATCACAGAAGACCCCAGAGATGCACCTGAAATCAATTGATTTGAAAACTCTACGCAATATTCAAGAGAGAACATCATATCAAAACCCATTACAATTAGAACCTGTAGATCAATCTTATTACTATCATACAACTATACCCTTCTACGCTGTACTGATCGGGGCAATTACATTCATAGCAACCATACTTATCCGCCGCTACAAGATATCTAAACCTGCAAATATTATAACCACACCGTGCACTGAAAAGGAGAAGAACCAAGATGAAGTTAGAGATCACATCTACAGTAAACCATCCCAGCCAACTATTTTCTCTCACAGGATTTGAAAATAGTCGCTGATCTGAAGGGGGAGGAGTTACATATACATATCCATAGTACCCATACATAGAAATTGCATATAATTGAATTGCACCACGCTTGCACGTGCCGCCCTGTCAGCAGTATTCAATCGAGGTTACACGCGCCGCAATGTTGCACCACACTTACACATGCCGCACCGTCAGCAGCCTTCATAGCGGTCGAGCCGGAGGTTACACGCGCAGCATTGTCAGCACCCCCAACCCGGCGCCACCGTGACGACACCGACTCAGCATTTTTTATAATGTTAATGATATAAGTTCACTTCTGTTCTAGCATCGAACAAGAGCACACACTTTTAATTGTAATTAGTAATAGTAATATTTTAATTAAATTATATTAAATATAATTTCGTTTTTTTTAAGTCTTACGGCTGTAGTCTACGTAATTAATTTGATATTGAATTGATAAGTTTATTAATATTGTACATTTATTCATTATTTACTAATTACTGGTGTTGTTGGTGGTGACGTATAAGGAAGCCTAATTAAGTGTCATGCTTCTGCTCCGTTGCCGCCCCGTAAAGCATTATATGTATGCCTACCATATTACTATGTTACTTACCATATACTTACCACATTATTCATTGAGGCAGTAAAACTGGACCCTAGGATATCTGGAAACATCTATAAAAAAATAATGTAATGACCCCTTTGATCGCGGAACGTTCAAACAAGATGCAATAAGGAACCTTACGAGCCAGTAAAATCTAATTTATTGATGTTTAATATTTATTCACGGAATTGGATAAATATACTGATAGCAAAATATGTTAATGTCATATCATAAGAGTATTAATTTCAAAACACATTTGAAAAAAATATAATCAAAACAAAATAATGTACCAAGTTCATACTATATGAGGCTGTACAATCCTGCTTCGAGTGTTCGCCAGAGATAAATGTGGTTAGACGTATAATTTGTAGTATTTATCCAATGGTTAACAATTATTCGGTTTATTCGGTCAGCGACTTTAATTTATTCGCCGTTAAGCCACTATTTATTCTACGACTTTTTTATTCGTGGGTTAAACGGGATAAAAGTATGAAAGTCTAAGAGTTAAGGGGCCTTTTACAGTCCACTAGCGCCGCCAATCGAAAAAATGTCATAACTCGTAAATAGAATCAAAATGTAAAATATGTATAATATAATGTAAAATACAAAATGTGGTCTATTATTACTGTAGAAAAGGCAATAACGTAATTTTATAACACATTGTCAACACTTGAAATATAGCTGTTTAGCTAAATCGTGCATTTGTAACAAAAACGGCCGTTTATGTTTTGAATGCACGATTTAGCTAAACAGCTATATTTCAAGTATTGATAAGGTGTTATACAATTACGTTATTGCCTTTTCCGCAGTAATAATAGAACATATTTTGTATTTTTGATTCTATTTACGAGTTATGACATTTTTTCGATTGGCGGCGCTAGTGGACTGTAATAGGCCTCTTAAGATTTGCTGCAGAGAGAATTATTGTAGTGGTGGACTTTCGGCTAATTTCAATGGAGACTAGAACGGGAATTATTATAGTAGGCACACAGTGACTGTGGGTGGGCAAATACAAGTGCCTTTAAGTGCCTCTTACCTTACCTTAAAATCCGATGGGGCAGACTTGCCAACGTGACCGGATATATGTCAATCGGAGACGCCGGACAGCATCTCTTCACGTCTTGGATGGAATGTTACTCCACAATTTTTACTCCACAAAAAAAATAATATCTTGTTTTTTATATTTTTATTCACCAGGAATAAAATCAGTTACATTAAAAAAACAAACTCTTTTTATAAACAGTTACTTACATTAAAAATCAAAATCTTTATCACGGCACATTGACTTATATGTATAACTAGACACGCTGTTGCGAATAAAAACTCTGTCCCAGTCCGGCTGTGCGCGAGGTGAGGGGCGCGGGCGCGGCGGGCAAAATTGCTCAGTGAGCAAATTCTCAATATGGGATTGCGCGTCTAGTAGAATACATATAGTTCAATGTCACGGCATAAATAATTGTGTCATCATTGAAAATCTACCCTCGAATCCCAGTGCTGTTGAGCCTCTCATTGCGATTGCTGGGAGGTACTTAAAACTTTCTCCACTCAGCGTCTTCTTAGAGGGCAGTGCTACGCATCCTCGTAACGCTCAATTTCCTCATAATTGACTGACGGTGACCTGGGGGGCTACTATTAATTCGCTGCTTATCGGTTGATAATCGATTCCGGACCGTTTATGACGTCACATGTGCTCATGGAAGCCGATTGAACGATTTAGTAATTTTAACCTTCATCTATTTGAACGCCGATCACGATCACGATAACCGGCGAATTAAGCGGTAGCCCCCCTGTTGTCTAATGGTTGACCCTAACTGCTAAGCGAGAGGTCGTCGATTCAATCTCGACACAATTATTGATATATATGAGCTGAGCCCCGCGGTTTTACCCCAGTTAAACTTTATAAATTATAGCCTATGTGTTATTAGGATATAAAAGAAAGATTCATCAAAATCCGTTAGGTAGTTTTTGCGTGAAAGAGTAAAAAACATTCATACATCTATACTTACAAACTTTCTCATTTTATGATATTAGTAGGTTTTATGTATATAGAAATATATTAGTATAATAATAATAATATAATAATATCTAGGGACAATGTCACACAGATCATCCTAGCCCCAAACTAAGCAAAGCTTGTACTATGGGTACCAGGTGACGATATACATACTTATATAGATAGATAAATACTTAAATACATAGAAAACATCCATGACTCAGAAACAAATATTCCTGCTCATCACACAAATATATGCACTTACCGGGATTCAAACCCAGGACCACCAGCTTCGTAGGCAGGACCACTACCAACTAGGCTACGGTGACGGTCAGTATGTTTATCAGTTGTCTGGTTGCCATAGTCTCAACCTAGTTTGAGGCCATATTGCAGTGTGTTATAAGATATTTATTTTTCATTCATTTATTTCATCCTCGTACTTCTTTAGTGGAGACACAATCTTAAGGAGAGTATCATTGATTTCTAAACTGCGAATCCTTCCCACCTTAGTACCTAACACACTAAGAGGTATACTGAGGTACTTATTAACTTCACTTTGCTATTCAAATCTTAGGCACACAAGGCGAACAGGAGCTTTCACTTACTCCTAATCGCCGCACCATCGAGAACTCTTCAGTTTTCACTTGAGTACAACACAGAACGTAGCTTGAAGCAGTATCACAACTCAATATCTTCACGTCCCCTTAACTTATCTCTTCATCTTTTGGTACAATGTAAGCTTTGAGCCGGAACTGTCTATTCATTCATATTCTGCCGACTAATGTTAATGTAACCCAGCCTATACTGCCTTAATAAGAAAATCGACTGCAAAATGATATGATAAAAAACTTGAGAGGTGTCAAAGGACACCCAGATGGAACGAAGTTATTTCTTATTATTTATTATGTACAAAAAACCTGTATACACTCAACAAAAATAATCGTCGCGACACCACACTGTTCAATGCGAAATAGAAATGAAAATATCTTTCTATAAAAGAGAGAGAGAGAGAGACAGACAGAGAAACATGCGCACGCCGCACAGCTGCATAAAGTGTCGTGACAACTTTTCGTAAGATTTTTTTCCGTCTATCCCCCTTTCACAACGCGCGATAAGGAACTTCGTTCCAATATGATGATGCTTTCGTTACTGTATGTTGTTTCATCTTCTACTTTAGAACGATGCTATACATGTTAAACATTATTATCAGGCACTTCTTTTGAATGAAAAATAAAGCCTAAATGTTTAGCCCAGTCATGATACCGTACTGTTATAGGGGGCATACATTTCCAACCAATATGTGCTACAACCCATAACAAGCACTGTGTATCTAACATGTCAAAATGTTAGTCTAAATATCAGCTGTAAATTGTGTAAATTTCTTATTAACCAAAAACGATTTTTCTGCCGTCAGTATCTCCAAAACGCTTCTCGTCATAAAGTATCGGGTCGGTACACTATTTGGGCTCACTCACCTTAATGTAACCGGAAATTATTAATATAAGTTCTAAGTCTTAATAGTGAGGTCAAATAGTGCACCGAGCAATCGTGAACCGACACCAGACGATAACGCGATGTATGTATAGGCGATATTGACAAGATAGTCAGTATGTCCCAGTAATAATAAAAAAAACAAGTGCAGCATATATTTAGACAATAGACTGTATTAACGAAACAAACATAATTTATCAGAAATAAATGATTTATTATTATATATTTTTGTTTCTTTTTCTTAGCTTTTTTATTGCATAACTATTCTTATTATTATTAATTCGGTATTTTATTTATGGCTCTTTGGCTTACTTCTTATAGCCTTTTATTATTGGTTAACTTTACAGTAACGACAAAACTAACAAAACAGCTCTATATAAATGTTTATTTTATAAGATGAGGAGTACTAATTGATAATACTAAAATTAGAAAAATAATGCACAGTAATCATTTTAAGACAAGGCCCGCTCTAGGGAAATGAATCCCTGTGTCGCGTGGAATATTATAGAGTTTTATAAAATCTATAAAAGACTAAAAATATTACGCGTGAACAACACAGTCTAGCTCGTGGTTTGATATCTAGTCTAACCCCCCTAACTGCCCTCAATACACTGCTGACTAGTGATTTATTGTTTATCAATGCGTCGTTATAACGAGTTGCGTTAAACTAAATACTGGCGGTGACATAATAGCAGTATTACACCTAATACCGGTATTATGTGCTATGATATTGCTTACATTGTAGTCAATTTCATTAATACTTTGAATGGCTTATTGATTTTTAGGCGTGAAATTTTTGGACACATTGTTAGATTGAATTCGTACCCCAGAACTTAACAATTTTGAGGAAACTAATGCATCATGCATCACACTAATATTATAAAGGCAAAAGTTTGTGAGTGTGTGACTGTGTGAGTGTGTATATTTGTTACTTCTTCAAGTTTATACGGCTTCATAAAATTTGATATGGAGTTAGCTGACACCCTGTATTAACATATAGGCTATAATTTATAAAGTTTATCGCGGGTACAACCGCGGGGCACAGCTAGTAAGAAATATAATAAAGGATGTTCGTATTTGGGCTACCGTTTCAAGCCTATATGTTTTCTGTGACTTGAGTACCAAATGAGGAGGTTGGAGTGCCCTCTACGGAGGCCATTTCGCTGCTATGTATATTATAAACTTTGGAAGTATTCCAATGAGCAAAGATTTTGAAGAGAGTTTTTGTTATATTTTTAAAATGTTTTGATGGTACGCTATGTTGAATGTAGATTTTAGATAAGCTGTGTGAGATAAGGCACGAAGAAAATAGCAGGGGAGTAGAGTCAAGGGTATCGACTTCAAACGCAAGTGACTATCAAATTCATGTGCGTATTAGAAATTAGTTATATCTTACCAGAAACAGCAAAAGAAAACATAATTAGGGAACCTGCATGCCTGAAAGTTCTCTAAAAATGTTTTTGTCAGCCAAGCCGGGAGGGCCATAGGCCATAGTCCACTACGCTTCGCTAGTGACCAGCGTGGTGGTACTCTTATTGTGAGTGATGGGCCTTGCGCTACAGTGGTGTCCCACTGTAGCGCAAGGCTACTGTCGTAATGCCCAGGGGATTAGAAACACAATTAGTGGTTGCAAACATAGCCTTTATTGACGGCAACAGTAACAATTAGAGCAACACTTAGATCATGAAACACACACGCTATTAGAGTCACGGCTACGAGCACTGCGTGACAGTTCAAACGTGGCGCTCTTACAGAGTCCCCGCGACCTGCACGGTGCAAGAGCCCCGATGTATGCAGTACACTTTTCACTAGTACTAAACAATCGGTACTGTTCGCGTTCACTTTGCCACTGCCATCTTTGCTCTTTCTCCTTGATTAACCTTCAACTTCACTTAAATTAACACTCCCTGTCTCGTGTTGATATGTACCCGTAAATTGTATCAAATTCCAAACATTTCAATTTATGGGTCACACAAATAGTAGTCTGGCGTTTCGCACCCGGGACACGAAGTGACGAAGCGACTGACTTAACCGGTGCGCCACACATGAAGTCAACCTCCATTTATATAAAGGTAAAATAAACTTAGTTTTGTAGTTTATTAACTTTAGTATTACTTTTTTAGTTTTTACTAACGCTTAATTGGTAATTTTGTAAGTTCATAATTTATTGCATTTGTTTATTTATTTATTTCTCTTAGGAAGACCAACAGCTTCCAGCGACATTTTAGTTTTGTATGTTATACGTAACAGAGAGCCATTAATAGGTCTCCACGAATAAAACATTGCTTACAAATCTATATGTGGAATGTGGTAAAATTAAAAATAAAAAAATAAATAATAAAAATTAAGTTAAACACTTAAAGCTAATTAGATTTTTTTATTTGAATAAAGATGTGTTAGTTTATAATAATATCCAGTAATTTGATATTATTATAAACTAACAAATCTTTTTTTTTTAATTATATAGTCTAAGCACCCTTCTCACCGTCTCTGGTTTAGAGTTAAATACGTCTAAATCGATTTTTTTGTTTGTTTGTTTAAGCTATTACTTGCTCGCCACAGGAATGCATTCTGACGATAGTTCGTTGACACAAAAGGTAGATGAATTTAGCTCTTATTACAACAGAATAGAGTTTATTGTTATCTAATAGACTGTTGTCCATATGGGATTGAAGTTTAGAGTTTCGCATGAATTGTGATTACTAGTTAACGTACTTGTTGTGCATCTACTCGTAGTATGCAACAGATGGCTGAGACTGAATTGTAATGCCGTTTATTGCTCATAACCAAAATAGTATAAGTGGAATTTAATGACTATTTAATTAATGATGTCTATGATAGTGGAATAATAAATCACACTAATAATAATAATGGCTGATATGATAATAATAATAATATCCTCCCGACCGAATTTTAGCCACAAATTTCTTTTTGCGGAAAAATTACAAAATCACTTTTTTGACCCGACCCGGGATTTGAACCCAGGACCTCAGGACCAGACCAACTAGGCAGTCAATCACACTAATATTACAAAGGCGAAAGTTTGTGACTGTGTGAGTGTGTATGTTTGTTACTTCTTCACGACTAAACGGCTGGAGCGATTATAATAAAATTTGGTCTGGAGTTAACTGACGCCCTAAATTATCACATACGTTATAATTTATAAAGTTTAAGCGGGTAAAACCACGGGTACAGCTAGGAAATAATAAAAAAGGATTTTATTCACATAACCTTTATAAACGTTTGAAAATAGTCTTAGAAATAAAAATATATTAATATTTTTCTAGGTACAAACAGATTATTATGTCTTGACATATGTTTAATTATATAAAATTATAGTTAAATTTAAAGTAATAACGATTCAGTTAAATGACTAATGTTTTGAGGTTATTGTCCAATTGGTTATTTAAATATTTAGATATTATTATTTTTACTAAATCTTGTTTGGATACTCTATCTATATCTAGGAAAGAATTGAATATTATTAATATGATGGTTAATTATGAGACTAGAAAACCCAGCGAAACAAACTCAACGGGTTCATCTACTAACGGTTTCAACACGGCCCAGTTGAGACTGACCCAGTTGAGACTGGCCCAGTTGAGATTGGCCCAGTTGATACTGGCCCAGTTGATACTGGCCCAGTTGATACTGGCCCAGTTGATACTGGCGCAGTTGATACTGGCCCAGTTGAGACTGGCCCAGTTGAGACTGGCCCAGTTGAGACTGGCCCAGGTGATACTGGCCCAGTTGATACTGGCGCAGTTGATACTGGCCCAGTTGAGACTGGCCCAGTTGAGACTGGCCCAGTTGATACTGGCCCAGTTGAGACTGGCCCAGTTGATACTGGCCCAGTTGATACATACTCAATTGGACGTGTAATATCGTATGTGTATGGGTAAAACCGTAAATATGGGTCACAATAATGTCATTGTATTCAAGAGCCTGCACATACGTGGGATGAATTTACAGGTTGCTGCATAAAACCGAACCTTCTCAGTTCTTTTGTTCGTTCTTTGTCTTGACTCGCACTTGGCCGATTTGTTTAGCTCGATGTTCATTGTCACATCAGGGCCTCTAACGGCTAAGTCACCGAACATCGATTTCTTAAATGGCGTTCAAATAAATAAAGGTTAAAAATTACTTAATTAATCGTTAAATCGTCTTCCATGACCACATGCGACGTCATAAATGGTCCGGAATCGATTGTCAACGTTGAAGCCGATTAAAACGATTGATTAAGTCATTTTTAACCTTTATTTATTTGAACGCCATTCATGTAAACGATGTTCGGCGACTTAGCTGGTAGAGCCCCGATATGCCTCTTAAATATTTTGCAAGTATGATTGATGAACTTATAAATAGCAATGTTTTATCTAGAAAAACCGCAATTTATACCTAACTTTTCTGAGTTTATAATATTTAGACCTATTGAAGTGATATTAATTTCTTTCCAGTACAATGACTTTTCTTTGAATAGAGATGCTATTGGTATTTTATTTGATTGTGGTCTTTTATGGCTTGAATTTGTTTTAATTTAGTTCAAAATTATAATTCGGGCACATTTGGAGGGTTTTTTGGCGTCTGACTTTGGTATATACTTGAACACAGAGAGGTTAAATATCATTATACAACATAAGTAGTGAATGAAGCTTTTGCCATACCTACTATTGGAATCAAATATAACAGCTCACTTAGGACCCTTAAATTGATCCTCGGTGCTTTTGCAGCTGGCTTCTCTAGTTGTAATTCTCTCGTTCTATGAGGCTATAATAAGAATTGCAAAACTGAAGTGGCAGTGGGCGGGGCACATAGCTCGTAGAACCGATGGCCGTTGGGGCAGAAAGGTTCTTGAGTGGTGACCACGAACTGGAAGACGAAACGTGGGCAGGCCCCCTACAAGATGGACCGATGATCTTGTGTGGGTCGCTGGAAACCGCTGGATGCGAATAGCGCAAGACCGGCAATTGTGGAGATCTTTGGGGGAGGCCTTTGTCCAGCAGTGGACGTCTTTCGGCTGATACGATGATGATGATGAGGCTATAGCCTCTTTACATCATTCTCTCTTCCGCTTTGCTCTGGACGGAAGTGGAACTATTCATTTTCTAACTCCTCATTTTTTCTTTCGGATTAAATTCGTTGCGGGATCCAAGACGGTTAAAGCGATTCCCCGGGACATGCCTGAGCCTCACCGCTCTCATTTTCATTGTGTGCCACTGTTGATCCTGGCTTACAGGAGTTGCAGTGGTGGGTAAGGGGGAGGAACTAGTATAAAAGAATGGGGCCTTTTACGGTGTTTGAGCCCTCAGTGCCGTTAATCACATGGATGTGCGATCACTCTGTAGATAGAATAGGTAATCCTCAGTGCATCTTTGAATCTCTGCAGACGACTTTACAAATATTAATTTTGACATTGACATGAATTGTTTATTTCCCTGTAAGGGATTCGAAATTGCTGAGGTACTACCAAAATAATACGCCATACTAATGTGAATCTGAGCAAAAAGACACGATAAGCTGTCACCCCCAACGATAATAACAATACTCTTTATTGTTCAGAAAATACATCGTTAAGTTACATACATTTCTGGTCTCCACAATAGAATTCCCTATGTCGTGGAGGCCAGTCATCAATATGAGGGTAGGTGATGAGCTATGATACGAATAACTAAAAAAAACATATCACCAACATTCGGTTGGTAATCTATGGAACGTTTTTCCAATTTGATATACTGTAATCTGCTATAACATAGAACCGTGGCTTACAATAGTCAAATTGGATTATCGAATGCATCACAATACTTATTGACTAATATCATCATCATCATCAGCCTGACATTGTCCACTGCTGGACATAGGCCTCTCCCAAAGGTTTCCCCAGCCGTTGCCATTCGGAGGGGTTTGCCGTAGTCACCGCGCTTGACATGCACTACAATACTGATTTGCTGATTTTCAATACTGATTTGCCGCGCATAGATGGCCACCGCATTTAGGTGGTAGTTTTTTATGTTTTTGATAAGGCAGGGGGAATATCTAACCATCCTGTAGAACCAGGTGGATGCGCATGCCACCCGCAAAAAGTAGGGGGAGCCCCGGGAACGCGGGTATGCTGCTCCGGTGCCCCCCCCCCCTTTTGCGCCGTGCCCCAGATGGTCGGGACACGCACCCGGGGAGAGCTGTGGGTTGCCCTCCCCATTTGCCGACTCCTGCCAGTACGGCACAGTGACTGCGCCACAAACATTTCGCTGTCTTCCCGGGGCTGCTTGCACGTGGTGGCTGTTGAGGATACTTCTCATACTGCCAGCCCCGAAGGGAGTAGGGCTAACGGCTGTCGCCGCCGCCCCGACGCCTCCTCCGTCTACGAGCGGGGTCGGCTTGCTCCCGATCCCGCTCGGCGGCGTCCTTCTGGAGCATGACTGCTTCGCAGAAGGAGACCACGGCGTCCCATGTGGGAAAGATCCCGTCTGAATTTAGGTGGTAGCTAGTAAACAGCTAACGCTGCTACGCGACTACTTGTTGGCCTACCAAGGCTATATAGTCCAAATATTACATACAACGTGAACTATGTGTTAATCAATCTACTGTCCCTTATGTAGTTATCTAGTATCAAGTAGTTTAAGTCTATAAACAGTGAAAAAAGCGACAACGTACCCTCATATTGAACTCGTTCTTTGTTACATAATCCAGTATTATGCTCTGTTTTAGCTAATTTGCTTTCTCTTATAAGAGAACTATAACAATTGAGTTAAGGTTTATATACCAGTGTGTGTTGCCAGTGATGACATACGGAACAGAGACGTGGTCGCTCACTATGGGCCTTATTAGAAGGCTCAAGGTCACCCAAATAGCAATGAAGAGGGCTATGCTCGGAATTTCCCTGCGGGATCAAATCAGAAATGTCGAAATCCGCAGGCTAAAAAGTCACCGACATTATCCGAAGAATTGCAAAACTGAAGTGGAAGTGGGCGGGGAACATAGCTCGTGGATCCGACGGCCCTTGGGGCAGAAAGGTTCTCGAGTGGCGACCACGAACCGGAAGACGCAGCGTGGGCAGGCCCCCTACAAGATGGACCGATGATCTTGTGCGGGTAGCTGGAAACTGCTGGATGCGAATAGCGCAAGACCGGCAATTGTGAAGATCTTTGGGGGAGGCCTTTGTCCAGCAGTGGACGTCTTTCGGCTGATATGATGATGATTATATATGACTAGCTGTGCCCCGCGGTTAAACCCGCATTAAGCTTTATAAATTATAGCCTATGAATGTGTTATTCCAGGGTGTCAGCTAACTCCACACCAAATTATATTAAAATCACTCCAGCCGTTTAGACATGAAGAAGTAACAAACATATACACTCACACTCTCACAAACTTTCGCCTTTATTCTATTAGTAGGATTATGTATGCATACTGGACAATCCACTTACGCAAAGCCACCCTTATTATAACACCTGCTTTAATTAAGACTGCCAATTTCAAAAATGATGTACATCCCAAAAGCCACAGTTCTCAAGTCGAACTCAAAGCAAACATCGCTATCTTCCCATCGCGGACTCAGCACCTCTTGATTAGGGCACAAATTGCCCCAACATTTTTATTTTTAATAGAAGGGCCGCGCTTACTTTGCCATTTTTTCGTCGAGGCCAAACATTGTTCTCGGAATAGGCTGTTTGAAGGTGCGCGATAATGATACAGATAATAGAATTTTTAGAGAGATTTTTGGCGCCTCAACTTCGCTAGTAAATCTCAGTCTATTTACTAGTTAAGAAACTTGTAAAAAATCTAATCTTTTTCAAAGATGACTATATGTATGGTACTAATATTTTAAAGCCGAAAGTTTGTAAGTATGGATGGATGTTTGGTATTCTTTCACGTAAAAACTACTGAATGGATTTTAATGTAACTTAGCAATAATATAGCTTATACATCAGAATAAAAAATAGGTCACAATTTATACAGGTATTGTGTGAATTGTCTGAAATATGACGATAAATGTCAAGGAAGCAGGAAAATCTAACATCTTCCAGCTATTCCAGCGTGCACTGCCAAAACCGCTAGAGGTACACATCCTACTAATATTATAAATGCGAAAGTTTGTGAGTATAGATGTATGGATGTATGTTTGTTTCTCTTTTACGCCAAACAACTTTAACGCGGGTGAAACCGCGGGATATAGCTAGTATATATATAAAATATATCTATTTATATATAATTTATGATGTGAGAACCTTTTAACCACGTGATCCGGGCTCGGACAGTCGAATAATCTTAGGGTAGAGAATGTTTGACAGCGTCTGAGATTCACGACACTCATCTTAGATTTTAGGAGCATTTTTAGGTTGTACCTTTTTTAGTCTCTCAGTGTTATCTATGATTACCAATAATAATTGTTTAGAGAATCTAAGGTCTTCAAGCCAAAAGGGAACGTGAATATGATACTATGTAGGTATTACATTTCGACGGTTTTATATCCATTCAAATTATCGATACAATTCTTCCTATTACCGCCATTATTTGCAGATGGGTTAGTGATGGCAGTATAATATAGACAGAACCATTGACAATATGTAGTTAGTAAAAATTTATATTTTTACTGCATATTGTCAATGGTTCAGTCTAATGACTTAAACTAGATAATTAAACATAATCTCTTGACAGTAACTTGATATGAGCTAGCTAAATATCATTGCTATAATAAAATAAATTTTATAAATGTTTTCATACAATCAATACAATGTGTACCTAAATATCTATGTTATTAGAAATAATAATGTATACAACTTAATATAGTTGTACAAACATGTTCTGACTATTAACACGCGCTTTTTTAAAGTCTACGTGAATAAAAACCTTTTCTTATTTATTTAGTATGGTGGTCATAGTATCCAGAGAGTCACTACTCATTCTCTCGGGACTACTTCTAAGCCCTTCATGGGATGAGATAGGGTGGTGATGGTGCAGCTAGATACGGTAAATAGCTACGGCAATCCCGAGCAATAGGGGGCACTGGGCTTCCCCATCGGGCGTCAAGAGAAGTCCACGACAAGTTAGGTTAAGTCGGTGCGAGTCCGACATTCCCATCCGCGTACACTTTTTTCGGATGGCATGCGTAGGCATTCCCCCTGCCTTATTATAAAAAAGGGTGGTGATATTCATTGCGCTCAAGGACACAGTTAAAGTTCATCATCATCGTCATATTGGACTGTTGCACCAGCCACTTACCAGAACGAATCTGAAGCAGTTCTCTGCTATATGTCGACTACCCAAATTATATAACGATATCTGCGGAGAAGTCGACATTTTCAATAACAGATTGTCCACCTATAAAAAAATATGTTTTGATATAATTAAGTAATTTTAATTGTTTTATCATTAATATTCACTTTTTACTCTTTGTTTTATATTTTATGTTTCGTTTTTTATGTTAAATTTGTTTCCTAAATTTTAATTTTATTTTAGCTATAGTATTTTTCATTTTATATTTAGTTTTAGTTGTTATATATTTTTCGTTTTTTACTGATGTCACGAGTGTCATGAATCTGTGCATGTTGTGTCACCTTAATAAACTGTGCATTTGATTTTAAAGTGTTGTATTTAGACTAGCAATAATGTAACAGTTACTGGTGGTCGTAAATAAATAAATATTAGCCGAAAGGAGCCTGGACAAAGGCCTCCCCAAAGAATTCCTCTATGGCCGGTTTATAAGATCGTCGGTCCACATAACTAGAACCGACGGCCGCTGGGACAGAAAGGTTCTCGAGTGGCGACCACGAACTGGAAGACGCAGCGTGATGATGTAAATGTAAAAGTTATGAAGCCATATTTAATAAAATAAAAAAGGTTTTTATTCACGTAGAATAAGAAAAAGCGCTTGTAAATTGTCAGAACATGTTTTTAGTAATACAATTATTATTTATAGTTATTTATTACAGATATTTAGGTACACGGAATGTTAAAACATTTATACAATTTATTTTATAATGGTAGTGATATTTAGCTAGCTTGTATTAAGTTATTGTCAAGGAGATTATGTTTAGGTTTAATTATTGAATTTTATATTTTTACATATAATAATGCGATTTAATAAATACCACTATTTACGTTACTAGTTAGATTAGTCCTGCTACTTGACAATTTATTTAAATTCCGTTTTTTTAAAATATAAATTGATTTATTTATTTCTGGAATTATGAAATATTTATTAGTTTATTATATTTGTTTATGTATGAATATGAATGTATGTAAGTACATTAATCTATGTAGTATATTTATTATAAGGTTAGGAAACTACACTCTGTAGAACTGACGACGGTACACTATCAGCTGCCTGTAATTTCAATTATGCTAGTCCATCCTACGGTTGTCTGGAAGAAATCGCTATTATACGATAAGACCGCCAATTGTACATTATTTAAATATTAAGTTTTTTTCAGTGAAATGTTTTTTATAGTTTGTGCAATGTAGTGTAACTATCTATCATATCTAGGGACAATGTCACACAGATCATCCTAGCCCCAAACTAAGCAAAGCTTGTACTATGGGTACCAGGTGACGATATACATACTTATATAGATAGATAAATACTTAAATACATAGAAAACATCCATGACTCAGAAACAAATATTCGTGCTCATCACACAAATATTTGCACTTACCGGGATTCGAACCCAGGACCACCAGCTTCGTAGGCAGGAGCACTACCAACTAGGCTACGGTGACTTATCTATCTAATACGTTTATTCCTCTCTATCCTCACGTTACCTGTAATAATTATGACACGTAGGTACTTAAAAAGGGTGCCACCGTGCTAACAAGGTGATTGAGTTTTTCATTGGAGTCTGCATGACGTTGTTTTCATAAACCCGACATGATTAACATTACAAATGTGGTCATATAAAATTCAATTTAAGAAAAATGCTTTTAAAACTGTAGATATTAATTTACATGGTAGAGAACCTATTCTACTTTGGATTCTGTCTTTTAAATCGATAAACTAACTTATGTAAATTACAGTCCCGTACAATTCTCGTATGAAAAGAAAATACTACTAATACTGCTTTCTTACGTGCACTAATAATACGCTTCTGTATTTATTTAGCATCATCACAGCTCCACTAATAATTGCAGTAGATGTCAAGACATATACTTTAGTTGTTTATGTTTATGTTTATGCTTTGCGTTGCAAATAGTGCTATAAAACTGAAATTATATACAGCTTGGGAGGTGATAAAAGTATTATTAGATATATATGTGTGTAGCAAGGTAATCCAAATTTCGTTCTGCCAATGTATGGTTCGTAGTTTAACGCAGAGCGCCTACCCCAGATTGGGTGAGGGTGTTAGTTCGGGACCCGCCGGATGATTGAATTTATCATTATCCAATATAGAGATTATGAATTTTGCTAGAAGGACTTCTTCTTACAGTATTGTTAGTTATAACACTGTAGAGTAACTATACTAGAGTAACATTTTATTTTAGGAACCATTATTAATTGAGCACTTAATCCATAATAATAAATAATGTCCTCCTGGTCAAATTGACTACGGCGGTCAATCTCAATAGAGACTTATTATAGTCTACTAGACTAGTCTCTATTTAAATTCATTTTTCTTTCTGTACAGGATTTCCCAAGACGATAATGAAAGCTAAGCTTAATACACACACCTTGTATAGTAGCGTTGGCACTTTACGATACACCTTTGCGCAACTCCTGTGAAGTTCGTAGGATAAATATCGACTTAATCATCTTATCAGCCGGAAGACGTTCACTACTGGACAAAGGCCTCCCCCAAAGATCTCCAAAATTGCCGGTCTTGCGCTATCTGCATTCAGTAGTTTCCAGCGATCCATACACGATCATCGGTCCATCTTGTATGCCTGCCCACGCTGCGTCTTCCGATTTGTGGTCGCCACTCGAGAACCTTATATCAACTTCAGTAGCTATTAAATTATGAGCCGTATGGCGCGAGACATAGGGGCAAATTTCAGCAGATTCGTTCTCGTGGTACGTTAACGCTAAGGTGGCAGCATGCATTCACGTACCCGTCGGGTTCCCACAGTCGCAACTCTGCCAGCAAGGGCTGGTGGTGCTCGCATGTATCCAGCCATGCCGAGCACAAACAAGCTGGGGTAGTGGGTAGAAGCGACACACTCCGTTTTTTTACCAAGCACAAAAAACAAAAAAATATATTTATTATTTTCTTCAATCTAATACTGTTTGCTTATGTGGATTCAAGATGGCCCCAACAAAGGCATCATATCAACATTTAGGAAAGCTTTTGGAAAGTAAGAAAATCACAAAAAACAACTGGACCATTGTTTGAACGGGATTTTAATAGTAGATTTACAATAGACCTGCTAAGTGGCACTGCGATCAGATTCCCAGTTATATTTCTATTTGTAGGGCAGGACAGCTTCTGCTGGGACAGCTAGTAAGATTATAAAAATATTCTTGAAATCGGTTTCCATTTAAATTCCATAGAAACAAATGAGTATTGTGTTAGATTGACAGATAGGAATGGCTTTTTTTATATACTTCATACTACAAAGAAAGATTTTTAGACTGCACGCCGGATGTTTAGACAGTGTCCCGGCTTTGATTCCCTCACAGGATAATTATTTGTGTGAACCATAAATAGTTGTCCTGAGTCTGGATGTATTTGTGTCCGTCAATTACATGTTTGTAAAGTACCCCGCGACACAGAAATTAAATTCCATAGTGCGGGCGTTGTCTTTTATAAAGAAAGATTCCATCGTGCTCGAGTTCTTATTTAATTTATCCAGCATCCCTTAATCCCTAAAGGAAGGTTATCATCACAAAGCTGGTTAACTTATATTTGCGCTAGGCCAGCACTCAATTCCGTTCGGACGTAATCGGCTTTGCCTTGAACCTGTTATGTTACATGAGCTAGAATTACGGCTAACGTACATTTGATTGCTGTATTGTTTTGGAAAAAAGTAGCGCAAATATGGCTGAGTGGTAAAATCACTCAAAATCCTTCGATTACTTATATATTTTATTTATATATCAGAAGGCGACAAACGAGCATGTGGGTCACCTGGTGGTAAGTGATCACCGCCGCCCATGGACACTCGCAAATACTAGAGGAGTCCAGGGTGTGTTGCTGGCCTTTAAGATTCAGCAAACAAGTGTTGCTGACCCCCTTCTCTTCCCCGATGACCTCTGGCGGTCTTACTCACACTCAGAAACACAACATTAAGTTATTATTAAGGAATGTCTTCTGTAAGGTGGAGTTACTTCCCCAGTCGGGCTGCTCTTTGAGCGAATGGCCGCTGTGCCCTACCTTTCTTAAAATACAAATAAAATGGTATAATAATAAAAAATAGATACATTACAACGCGCGCAGACAAGTGTGTTGGCGATCGCAGTATGGTGTTTATCATACAGAGAGAGACGCTGCTCCCCGTTTTCTGGTTGATATTCCTGGGAGTATATTCTTGTCCTCCCTCATCTCGTCGGATGGGGTAATTATATTCACAAGTTTACAGGTAACCTCATATATACGCACACTTACACAAGGCATCCAAAGGCGCTTATGCACGATCACTTTCGGATCGGTGAGGTATAGCATCTAGGCACGCGGTCGGTCCATAGATGGGTGACCGTTAAGGTGGTTTAGTCTCTGAGCATGCCCATGCTTCGGAGAGAAAGTAAAGCTGTCAGTCTCTGTTGTTGTCATTAGACAATAGTCGATAAAAAGCCCACTGCTTCAATAACTCTGCCCATACAATAAAAATAAAGTAATAAAATAAATATAAAAGACTTTGAAAAAGCGCTTGTAAATAGTCAGAACATGTTTTTAGTAATATATTTAAGTATACATAATTATTTCTAGTTACATACAAATATTTAGATACACGCATTGTTAAAACATTTATATAATCCATTTTATAACACTAATGAAATTTAGCTAGCTTGTATTAAGTTATTGTCAAGGATATTATGTTTAGATTATTATGTTTAGTTTAATAATAAAGAAGGAACGCATCGCAACAACTCCCACATGGCAGACTTTTATTATTCCTCTAAAAGACCTTTACCTCAGACGTGACTTTTGACCTCTACAACAAAGCACAAAGTTCATACCTACTAACTGTAAAAAACCTTGATTGTTTCGATAATTTGAGCTTCATTCAATTTACAAAGTTTCACTTGAATGGTTCCAACGATTTTGAAAGCTTTCAGCCAAAATGTTTGTGTCGATTCACTTCATTTAATAACTGAAAGATTTTATTTACTGGATTAAGAATAAAAAGTTCTTTTATATTTCGTTCAATGAATAATCATATAATTCCCATTGGATAATTATAATTTCAAAGACAATGGATAAACTGTGTCGGTATATTTAATAACAGTTTCAACATTCTATTTATTTATTACGCATTTGACGAAATAATATAATATCTAGGGACAATGTCACACAAATCACCCTAGCCCCAAACTAAGCAAAGCTTGTACTATGGGTACCAGGCGACGATATACATACTTATATAGATAGATAAATACTTATATACATAGAAAACATCCATGACTCAGAAAAAAATATTCGTGCTCATCACACAAATATTTGCACTTACCGGAATTCGAACCCAGGACCCCCAGCTTCGTAGGCAGGAGCACTACCAACTAGGCTACAGTGACCGTCTAAGCCGCTGCGGCACACTTGCATATAATATAATAATAATATCTGGGGACAATGTCACACAGATCATCCTAGCCCCAAACTAAGCAAAGCTTGTACTATGGGTACCAGGCGACGATATACATACTTATATAGATAGATAAATACATATATACATAGAAAACATCCATGACTCAGAAACAAATATTCGTGCTCATCACACAAATATTTGCACTTACCGGGATTCGAACCCAGGACCACCAGCTTCGTAGGCAGGATCACTACCAACTAGGCTACGGTGACCGTCCGATATTATGGGTATAACTTTTTTTATAGACATACTAGCTGTGCCCCGCGGTTTTACCCGCGTTAAATTTTATAATTTAACACAGCGCGTTTCCCGTAGGTGATAGCGTGATAATATGTAGCTTATATGTTGACCCGACCTCTTAGTAATATTCATGCAAAATCTGAAGTAAATCCATGCTGTACTTTTTGAGTTTAGCCCGGACAAACAGACACAAATTCTAAAATCTATATTTTTGGCTTCGATATCGACTGTAGATCACGCCCCAAGTATACGTAAAAAAATATTTAATGTACAGTTTTGACTTTCCTACGATTTTATTATATGTATAGATTGTTCCTGTTAATTTTGCCACGTTATTTCTTACACGTTACAGTTAAGCAGCAATCCGAACACATCCCTTGGGGGTAGTAAAAGTTGAGTGAGCGCTCCGATCGATTGTATAATGAACTAATGATGGGGGTTAGTGGCAGGCCACCTGTTTACATATTACTGAGTAATTTAGTGGCTTGGTAGCATACTGGCGCAGTGCTGGCTGATTAAACGGCACTATTACCATGTGTTATGTGGCTATTAAGGCAATACATCGCACATTTCACAAAGTAGACTACAAGCAACATAGGGTGAAGCATTGGAATATGAACTTTATTTTCAAATGGTTTAAAGTACATTTTAATCTATATCTATATAGGGTAACCGCTATAGTCATTGCCCAGCATACAGTGATTGCCAACATTAGGCATTAATACACTTTTTACTTATTTCTAAAGGAACCAGTTGAAATTAATTGCGATAGAGGTCTTTGTTAGACTTATTGAAGCATTTTTAATTCACAACACTGGCAATATTTTTGTTTTTGAAGTGTCTTATCTAATGTTAGTGTAACAGGTGTGCAGTTATTCCAAAAAAGTAAGTTTCTTGTGATTTTTCTTAAGAACAATGTATTTGAGTTTACAATTATTGCTTGGATTTTTGGTTTTTAAGTAGGATTGGATCAATTTTTTTTTTTTTTTTTTTTTTTTATTTATTATTATTATACAACTACAGATAATTCTTAAAGCTAAGACATAGGCCCACAAAACTGTTTTAAACAGTTTGTCTGTGGACTCAGATGAGTCTCCTTGTAGTATATATATTTATGTAAAATGCATGTTATATATTATCTAATAAATATTTCTTTAACAGTAGTTTAAATTTATTTCTATTTGGCTCTTGTCTAATTTCCACGGGCAAACTATTTAGTACATATGGTATTTGTTTTCTTAGTGTCCTATCTCCATAACAGTTACTGACTCGAGGAACATCGTACTTACTAGTAGTAATCGACCTAGTGCCGTGATTGTGCGATACGGGTGCTAGGTTAAGCTCCTGATTGCCATGTTGATTTGTCATTAGTAAATATTTATGTTTTAAAGTTACCGGCAGAATATTGCATATTTTGAATAACTTTTTATAATTATCGCTACAACTGATTTTAGTTTTATTGTTGACTAATAATTTTAAGAATCTTATTTGAATTGTTTCTATTTTTTCTAGATAGGATTTAAAAGTCAATCCATAGCAATCAAGAGCGTAAGATATTATAGATTCTATAAGTGACGTATATAAACACTTTAGTGTAATACTTGGCACTTTGAAACTTAGGTGATAGAACTTACCCAGTAATATTCTTAGTTTTTGACAAATATAATCTACGTGAAGTGTCCATGAGAAATTTTCATCGATCTTCATTTCAAGGTAAGTGACACAATTTACTTTTTCTATAGGTTTACAGTGACAGTTTTTAAGATCATTATGGTAACATGAGAAACTATGACTAATAATTGGAGGCGGTATTCCGGTAGGTCGCAAATAAGGTGAATGTATAATTATAAGTTTAAGTAATTATGTTATAAGAATGATTCCAGTATTTGTATAACATATTATTTTGACCGTTACTTTATCCGTAATGATTTTAAACGGGGTGGGCAATTACTGTAATAAATTTTTAATAATTATAGGAATTGCCATACATTATTTCAGTTATTGTCTATGGCAATTAATACAGCTATTGCCCGGTCAATATATGTATAAATTAGTGGTTATTTGAGAATTGAAAATAAATTATTTCTTCCAGAATGCCGAAAGCACCTAAACTAAAATATAATAGAGAAAATCTTGAAAAAGCGATTGCTGAAGTTCAGCATAATGAACATAAAAAATTGCTCAAAAATATGGAGTTCCCAGATCAACATTAAGGCTCTATAAATGTAACCCAGGTCATAAGACTAGCCTAGGCCCATCGCCTATCTTGCCTCTAAGCCATAAAAGTAACATTCCCGAAAATGACGACATAATGCTGTTTTTATGTAATTTTTATTTTAAAGTTGACTTTGATGATGATTCTTCTGATTGGGAAGAGTTGTATTTAAATGTACAAAAAGCGAGGAAATCTCTTAAATTTTTATCATTTACCTATACATTAAAATTAAGACTAATTATTGATTACTGTAAAGTGGTCAATAACTGTGTATGATGAGTGGCAATCACTAAATCTAGTGGGCAATTACTGTGATTTTAGAAGATTTTTTATGTTCATTTTTAATTAATATGATTCCAAAGATAATAAAACTCAATATTGATGTTCCTTTAGACAGTATATATAAGTTCCATAAATAATAGTTTTTTAGTCAATTTATTTAGAAATAAAAATATTATTAACAAAAAAACCTGTGTCAATCCCTTAACCGGGCAATAACTATACTGGTTACCCTATTCATATAATAAAATCGTAGGAAAGTCAAAACTGTGCATTGAATATTTTTTCAAAAGGAAACTTGGGGTGTGATCTACAATCGATATCGAAGCCGAAAATATAGTTTTTAGAATTTTTCTCTGATGTCTGTATGAATAGCTGTGATAATTAATACAATTTAACGCAGGTACAACCGTGGGGCACAGCTAGTTAAAAATAATTTTAAAATATCAGACTTTTTTTACAACAAGAAAGTTATTTATTTATTTATTAAGCCTTTATTGCTGAAAACTAAAAATATAGGTATTGAATTTAACAGTTTTAAAAATCTTAAACCTAGCATCTCGGGTTTTCCGGTGTAGTGATCAGCGTGTCCTGGGACACATAGGCCTCTTCCAGCTGTTTCCACTCATTCCTGTCTCTAGCTTTTCTGGACCAGGTAACGCCTCCAATTTTTCTTATGTCATCTATCCATCTCTTTGCCTGTCTTCCCCTTTTCCTTTTGCCATCGCGTGGTTGCCACTCTGTTATAATTTTTGTCCATTTTGACTTGCTATCTCTAGTCATGTGTCCTGTCCATCTCCATTTCAACTGTCTTATTTGCTTTATTATATCTTCTACTTTGGTTCTGGATCGTATTTCCACTGCTCTTATCCTGTCTTTCTTAGTAACACCAATCATGCTTCTCTCCATTCCCCGCTGACATGATCTAAGTTTCATAAGGTGATTATAATTCAGGGCCCACGTTTGGCTCCCATACGTCAGGCAAGGTAAGACGCAAGAGTTGAGGACTTTTCTTTTAGCTGCCATGGAAAAATGTTTACTTTTAAGTATCTCCTTGAGTGACCAATATCTTTTCCATGCACAAGCAACTCTTCTTTCGATTTCCATGTCTGTTTGGTCTCTGAATGATATTAATTGACCTAGGTATGAGTAGCTTTTTACGTATTCAATGTTTTCGCCATCTATTATTATGTCTATTTCTTCACTGTTTGTCATTACGTTTGTTTTAGATTTATTTATGGTAAGACCTACTCTTCTACTAGAGTCTGTTAACTGTTGCAGCATATTACGCAGTGTACTAGGGCTGTCAGTGATTAAAACTAAATCATCTGCGAACCTTAAATGGTTGAGTTCTTCCCCGTTAATATTTATGCCTACCTTTTCCCACTCTATGTTCCTAAATACACTTTCAAGGATTGCAGAAAAAAGTTTTGGGGACATCGGGTCTCCTTGTCTTACCCCTTTCGCTATAGGGAACTCTTCACCGGTAGTTTCCAATTTTATTTGTGCCGTGCTGTTCTTGTATATATTTTTGATTATACGTATGTATTTCTTGGGAATTCCTTGTTCAGTTAAAGCCTTCCAGAGTGACTCGTGTTTAATGGAATCGAAAGCCTTGCTGTAATCCACAAATGCAATATACAGTGTTTTGTTGTATTCTTTGGATTTTTCTATTAACTGTTTTAATGCATGTATATGATCGATGGATGAGAATCCCGCTCGGAATCCAGCTTGTTCGATTGGTTGTTGTTCGTCCATTATCCCTGTTAGTCTATGTAGAATCAATTTTGAGAATACTTTATATAAACAAGAAAGTTATAAACACATCATAATAATATAACATCTATAAGCATCCGCCCGCGGCTTCGGTCCCGTGAAAGTTTTTTCTAATACTTTCATTTTAGAACTCGAATAGAATGTCCGAATTGAATAATCCAAAGGGTTATTAAAGTAGTTTTGAATATGAATTATTTTGATAAGGATAAATACCAAGGTAAAAATAAAGAGCCTTTTCTGTGGTGGCATTCCAATATTTATTTTTTTATAAAAGAACACTTATTATGACATAATTATAATAGTGCTGTGTTCTGAAAAACTCGTAGAACATTATTTGGTTTTTTAGGTAATTTTTTACCTTAGGTTACATTATTGGATTTTTGGTAGGGATCCCTAATTGTTTGAAAACATAATATAGCCTATGTCACTCGGAGATATCCTAATGGTGATTTTTTTTTTATTCTTTTAGTAGTTTCGTACCCTATTCAATTCAAACAAACAATCAAATCTTTCCTCTTTATAATATATATCTGAATTCCAGTGACATCAATCAACAATAATCACAATTTCTTAATGATCGGTTGAGTAGGTCAGGCTTAAATCAAACAAAGTTTCAGGAGAAGAAACAAAGAAAATTATATTATGTCTACACCGCAGCAGAATATTATATAGGTACTAATTAAAATAGATATTATGAAAATGTTCATAAACTTTTGTTTAAATAATTAGTGTGATCAATAAAACTATTAAGGTTTTATTAAAACTATTATATTATTTACATTATTTTCTTTGTTTTTTTATTTATTTAACTTCTGCAACACGTGTTTTACACTCACTCACTAACTCGTGTTTAGCCTCTTCAGGCGTCAGCTGACAATCGGACTGTTTGATAAGTATAAACCAACCTAACTGCAGCATCACCGAGCTGCTGCCTTTTCGGCACACAATATTACACCGGGGAGCATTTATGTACTAAATATGTAGTGGTACAGGTGAACATCACTTAACATTGTTTGTTCTAGATTATTGATTTTTTTTGAAATTAATAATAATATCTAGGGACAATGTCACACAGATCATCCTAGCCCCAAACTAAGCAAAGCTTGTACTATGGGTACCAGGCGACGATATATATACTTATATAGATATTTAAAAACTTATATACATAGAAAACATCCATGACTCAGAAACAAATATTTGTGCTCATCACACAAATATTTGCACTTACCGGGATTCGAACCCAGGACCACCAGCTTTGAAGGCAGGAGCACTACCAACTAGGCTACGGTGACCGTCTATTGTGATGTCCCGTGACCGTCTTTTTTTTTTTTTTTTTGATAAGGCAGGGGGAATGCCTTCGCATGCCACCCGCAAAAAGTGTCTGCGGGTGGGTATGTCGGACTTGCACCGACTAAACCTACCTGCCGTGGACTTCTCTTGGCGCCTGATGGGGGAGTCCCGGGAACGCGGGTATGCTGCTCCGGTACCCCCCTTTTGCGCCATGTCCCAGATGGTCGGGACACGTACCCTGGGAGGGCTCCTTTGGATTGCCCTCCCCTATTGCCGACTCCTGTCAGTACGGCACAGCGACTGCGCCACAAACAGATCGCTGTCATCCCGGAGCCGCTTGTACGTGGCGGCAGTAGAGGACACTTCTCACACTGCCGCCGCGGCCCCGAGGGGAGTTGGGCTAACGGCTGCCGCCGCCACCCCGACGCCTCCTCCGCCTACGAGCGGGATCGGCTCGTTCCCGATCCCGTTCGGCGGCCTCCTTATCTAACAAATTGTGATGTTTGCGATATTTTTTCATAAGTTGTTCCTTGTATAAATTGGTTTTCTTGTATAAATTGTGTGTGGAATATATCATATTATTATTATTATTAAGGTGTAGCTACTTACCTAAAAATTTAGTTTTTAGGTTACCTAAAAATGTATTATAAAGCAATAAAGCCTTGGAACAAAATCAGTCCTTGATTTAATTACAGTGATTTTTTAAAGAATAATTACCTACTTTGGCCAGTTGCACTCACCGGTTCGTAAGAGATCGGCGAGGTTAAGCGCGGTCAGTCCATAGATAAGTGACCGTTGAAGTGGTTAAGTTCTGGGCATCTCCGTGCTTCGGAGGGCACGTTAAGCTGTCGTTCCCACTTGTGGTCTTTAGGCAATAGTCGAAAAGCCATGTCAGAGGCCTACTGGGCGCTGGTTGAACAACTCTGACACTAGGGTAACCACTGCCCATACGAAAAACAAAAAAATATTATTTTTATAACTATATCAATAAAAAAACAAATAAAGGATCTGTTTTCCTTACTGAAAAAAAAATCATCTGCTTTTCCGAGGGTCTTATATGAAAATATAACAAATTTATGTCACGTGGATGGTTGCATTCATATGAGATTACACCATTGTCCTCGGATCATTCTTTATGGTAAGGGCAAGTGGTGTTCCCTGTGAAAAGACACGAAAGATTATCTATGGATATGATATTTTGTGCTCCTATACTATTTATTAGTTGTTGAGATTCGTTTTGGGGAATCTGGAATAAATAGACTTTTGTTTGTACCTATCTATAGCCAGGCCTTGAAACACCTTCATGGGGATTCGGAAATCGGTTTTGTGTGGTTTGTAGTGTTAGTTCCAATAATTTCAATAACTTTTTAATGTATACCGGTATTATACCGATACTTAACTAATACTTATCCACCGCAAGAATAAGTGGCAAACAATTATAACCATACCATGGCACAATCACATGTTTATGGTGGTAATAAAAAAAAATCCGTGACCCTCGTGCTCGCGAACATAATGAAATAATGAAATTTATTCAGCAATTGGGTATTTACATACACTTGTACTTGCCAAGCTCACAATGTATTACATAAACACAGTTTAAAAACAGAATTAAAGCAACAAATTTTTTGAATTTGTCCGTCCGTGCGGTCTATTTCGTCACATATATTTTTTATATCCTTAAATAAATAATAAATAGCAAGTTTCTAAGCTATTGTTGTTACATATAGCAAAAGTATATCAAATTAAAGAATTTAAAAGCACGAGCAAATGGCTAGCGCAAAAGGCTCTCAACCAGTACCTTAATTTAAGCGACTAATACCTGAGTACACCCTTATGTGGTTCGGGCCACAGCTCAGGCGGCCGCTGAAGTAAAACGATGGGATTCGAAATGGGGGTCAGATCACTTGCTCGGGATTACCGATCACGTGTTAAGCATAAAGCAAGAGCTGTATGAATCCCAGCAGGTGCCAAGAGAAGTCCATGGCAAGTTAGATTTAGTAGGTGCAAGTAGATACTCACCCGCAGACACTCTTTACGGGTTGCATAAGATACTTACCGGGAAGGATTGCGTGGCCTTCTTGCATGTGCACATTATTACGGGAGGGAGGGCAGTGCAAATTGCATCCCGGCATGATTAAACTGACAATTAGCGGAATTAACACAACATATTGTTTTAATATTTTGATTGTTATGGATTTCCGCAAAGTATCGCCTGATTCCATTGCATAAATTATAATTAACAACAAATAATAATATAATCTGAGTGGTGACGGCGACAAATATCAGAATCAGAATATCATCACCCTATCTCATCCCGTGGGGGGCGTAGAAGTCGACCCGAGGGAATATCTACCAGAGGAAGGGCAGCAGCTTCCTTCTGATTACTATGACCATCTTACTGCGATCGCCAACCCGCCTGCCAAGCGTGGCGATTATGGCATATCCCCCCAAGACGATTCTTGAGGGAGGCTTGTCCAGCAGTGGACTTATTTAGCTGTAATGATGAATAATATAATCAACAACAAGAATTAAATCTATACATATAATAAAATCGTAAAGAAGTCGAAACTGTACATTGAGAATTTTTTTAAAAAGTATAGTTTGGGCGCTATCTACAATCGAAATCGAAGCCAAAAATATAGTTCTCTGAATTTTTGTCTGTGGTTCTGTTTGTCTGTATGTATGTCCGGGCCAAACTCAAAAAGTACTGCATGGATTTACTTCAAATTTTGCGTGAATATCTATATACATATAATAAAATCGTAGGAAAGTCGAAACTGTACATTGAGAATTTTAAAAAAAGTATAGTTGGGGCGTGATCTACAATCGAAATCGAAGCCAAAAATATAGTTCTCTGAATTTTTGTCTGTGTGTCTGTTTGTCTGTATGTATCCGGGCCAAACTCAAAAAGTACTGCATGGATTTACTTAAAATTTTGCGTGAATATTACTAAGAGGTCGGGTCAACATATAGGCTACATATTACCACGCTATCACCTGCGGGGGAGGAGCTGTGATAATTTACAAAATTTAACGTGGGTAAAACCGCGGGGCACACCTATATTTACAATATATATAGAAAAGCATCATCCTTGTTCGTCGAAAAAAATTCCGGCATCGTTGCCTTTGAGCATCGTACCTAGAATGCAGGCCGCATTTGTCGCTTAAATAAAATTACTAGTTGACAGCCTTGTACGTTAATAACATACATACATAGTACTAAATTTAAAAACATGTAGTGGCAAAATAACTTTTTATTTATTTAAGGATGTCTTTACATTTTCATGTGATAAGAGTCCGTGCCATCCGGGCACGGGGAGATTGGGCCTTTTTCGATAGTTAAGTACGCCATTATGAGCTTAATAAGTACAATTATTATATAGTATAGTATTATGCAGTCTAGTTTTGCTTACTATTAATAGTAAGATTTTAGTAGAGCCCCTTCTTTGATGCTTTCTGTTAGTTTTATGATCTGTGCCTTACCATACTCTTTCTGCACAACCCAAAGATTATTGGGCAGAAAATGTCTTGGCATTAAGTTAATGAAGTAACGAATAAAGTATTACTTGGGTAATGATTTTTGAAGTTATACTTCTTTTGGTGCGATGGAGAAAAATTATGAGAGTGAATTTTTACGATGCGCGCGCACACCGACACCAAAAAATTTAACAGCATGAAGTTAGTTCTAGGTGGTATGAAAATTGATAACTATGTTCAAGTTGTATATTAAGAAGTATAACTTCTAACGCGTGTACATAAGTACACACAAGTTTTTTTTACGCTTATTTATAGTAGTTTATTTCCACGAAACAGCACGGAGTTAAACTCGTCAAGATAAACGTCAAATCCGCGGCGCTTAACCGACGCAGACACCATGGCTTGTCCGCGGGTCGAGCGCCACATCCTCACTAGCAAATCTTGGTGCAGCACGTGTAAATTGTTATGCAGGGACAGCAGCATCCACCGCAGCCACCGCCGCAGGGACCGCAACAACCACCACAAGGTCCGCACATGTTTCTATTTCTTGGTAAAGAGTACTAAGGCCTAAATTTAAGTTCTTTAGTTGAAGTTTTCTAAAGGATGTGGAAAGAAACTTGAAATGAATTTCATTAATTCATTTAATCAGTCCCCATACAGAGTACTTACTCTGAAAGTGTTACAACAATTCTTTATTATATTCGAAAAAAAATATATATTTACTTTTGTAACTGAAGCTATACGTTCCACCGCCTGACCTTGCTCCAAAAAATCTCAGTATAATTCTCCACGCCTACAAAATATAGTTAAACTTCTCCGAACTTGAAACGAGAGTTAGTCGCGCAATTTCCCCCGTAACAAGTTCAAAGCAAACAGGCTTTAGCAATATTTTAAAAATCAATTTAACGCAGCATCCAGGCCGTACATCTCGCAGGCGACTGAGCGAAAGTTATTGTCCCGCCCTTAATGTATTTGAACATTTTAAAAATAAACCACTGTTTTATGTGATGTAGCTTCGATGCTTTTTATGGACTGATAGAGGTGATTGAGCGTCATTTGTCTATTTCGCTGGTGATTTGGAGATAATGACGAGTCTTTCAGATTTATGATGGATTTTTAATGTAATTTAAAATACTTTTACGGTACCTATATATTTTTTATTAAGTAACGTTATGCACTTAAATATAAAAAAATTGTAATACTTTACATGCCATAGGCAGAACATAGTGAACTAACCGCCTTAATTGTCATCTTATATTGTACCTACCTATGTTATAAATGTACTGAGGCGGAGTTAATGCCAAAGGCATTCTCAATCGCAGTATCAGAGACAGTGTTTGCCTACCCATACCCATCATAGAGTGTAAGGATGGTTCTGTCCCTCAAACTATGATTCACTTGTTAACATATTGTCCTGCGTGCTCTATTTCCTGAACACAAGAACAAATGCACGCTACTGACAACGCTCAACTCGTAGCTGAATTCTGGGTAGACTTAATTTAGATTGTCATCGACACGCTGAGACGAAGAAAAACCTCTAAATAAATTTTTGCTCGACCCTGTTATGAACCGTGGACCTTGTTATCTGCGGTTGAACACGCGCGGTATATATAGTGATATCATTATTTGAATATTACATGTAATGTATAATAACACGAAAACTACTTACAGTCCTTGATATCTTTTTTCAGAGATTAATTTGAGAACAAGATAATAAAAGTAAGAATAGTGAACCTAGAAATTTTATGATGTAGAAAGTTTATGGCGCTGTAACAATGTTGCAAGAAGTCCTTACTTATATTTAAAAAGGATTATATGAAGACGGAAGATGTGAAAAATGGTGGCTTTAGGTACATTTTTATTCCCTTTGTACTAAGGTTCAGTACTATGTATTAATATTTAATTTAAAACACTTTGATAAAATCTTGCTCTATATATTATCTTAACTAAAAAACTAACATGGATATAGGGTGACAAATGATCAAAAACCACTTGCGCAATTATACGCAAAACGCAAAATCTACTATATACTGAGAATCATGTAAGCAAACAAAAGAAATTCTACCATCTCTGAACAAACGCCTATCGCGCAGTCTACTACACCTGAACGGAAAGGATCTATGCTCAATTACCGGGTACTACACACAAAACTACCACCACTTCAAGATTGGCGTCACAGAGACCCCCTGTACCAGAGGTTGCACTGAATTTGAAGAAACACCAGCACAAGTACTGTTACAATGCAGTATCGTTGTCTACCAACGAGCAAACTTCCTAAACGATCCGAAGACCCCAAGCCAAGCTTTCGAAGCCTCTTGGACTTGTGGATGCAATTAAAATGGTTTGAGTACCCTAATAAGTTTACGCACAATAGCCCAATCAGGAGGGTAAGTGCGGAAAACAAATCACCTAACTACCTAACTATTCTATATACTGATGATGTTATTATATTATATTTGCAGAAAGGATGTCGGATGTTCGGATGTCAAAATATATTTTAAACGCGTTAGCCGCTCAAAAGCTCCAAACCGATAAATCTTGTGTATATGTTACAACTTCACCTTTTTACAACCATCATTTTTTATTGAAAGTGTTGGATTCTGTAAATATAGGAAAAAAAATATTCGATTAATTGGTTATTGAACTCGAGCTTTTGACGTGAATGCTCCCAAAAATTAACTGAAAAATTTGCAATTAAAGCAAAATTTTCAGTTAATTTTTGGGAGCTTACGAAATCCAATCTGGTTTTTAGTCGTTAAAAGGCTGATGAAAACCAATTTTATCATACCACGCTAGTTTCACCCGTATAAACTACGTACTAAAAAGAGAGTTAACAGGAAACTATCCAAACACATTAGTTTCATCTGTAAGAAAATTTATTGCGAGAAAAATATTAACTTTTACAACAAACAAATTACTAATTATGAAATGCACTTTGTATCCTACTAAAATAACAGATGCTTAAGTTTGTGATTATGGATGTACCGTTACTATTTCACGCAAAAACTACGGAACGCGTTTTGATGAAACTTTGTAGTAATATAGCTTTATAACACATAAGCTATAATTCTTCACCACGTTCTTTTCACAAAACTTGCCACATTCTGTTCACAAAAAAACACAAAACACAATTTATGGACGCTATTATGCGTCCATAAATTGAGTTATAATTACTTTTAAGCCTTTGTGTTTTTTTTATTGATCTTAATTAGTTAAATTGTATTTTACGTTAAATTATCTTTCTCAAATTTGGTACATGGTTTCAAACACAATGAACCTCGTAGTATTGGCCAAGTCCATGTGGTAAAACACCAATTTGGCTGATGTCAGTGCCTTAAATATGTGGTAAAAAATGGTGTTTGCGTGAATGTTGTTATGTTTCCTATTTTAAAATTATGTTATATATGTATATAAACGAATAACAAAAGCTTTTTGTTTCTCTTATTATGGCTTCCTAATAAATTTTCACTAAGCATAAAATACTGTTTCGCTATAATTTTTTTCAAAAACATGTCAGTAAGTACCAACTTTATTAAAATTGTTATACCTATTACGGTTAACAAATTAAAAATTACAAAATTTAAACTTACTTAAAAAGTGGCTTAAAGTAAAACATGAACCACATTTCTAATAAACGTCAAACTAAAGAAAATAGACGCCAACTCGTCTTCCGATCGTGGTGATTATTGGCATACCCCTCCAAATGATGGACACAATTCCATTGTGGAAATCTTTTGGGGATGCCTTTGTCCAGCAATGGACGTCCGTCGGCTAACATGATGATGACGAACTGATTGCATTGACCTGTAGAATTTTATTCATTGGGTTAGCCTAGCTTCTGGCGCCAGAAATGTCAAATAAATTATACCGAACCTATTTTGATAAAACTTTGTAATAATCTGGTTTAAATATCCGAATAATACATAGACTTTAATTTATTAAGTTTAACGCGGGTGAAACTGCGGAGCACAACTAGTCCTTTCTAAATTCCCAAACCACATCAACATACCTTTTTCAACAGAGGTTAGTAATGAAATACCTACTCGTACCTAATTAAACTTCAAATCGCACAAATTTCAAAACATCCAATCTGAAATAAACAAGTAGGTACACGTAAAGTTGTATCAGCGTTTTTAAATCATACTTATTTCTGCTAAAAAATGAAATCGGCAAAAAATATCTTCATCAAAATTTTGCTGAAATGAGTATCGTCAGCATGAAATTTAAAAGCACATGTACAGACCACTGGCCTAAAAATGTTCGTTCATTGAAAGTGTACCTACAGTGTTATAGCTATTGACACGCCTTCATATCACTTTGTGGGCAGGTTTTTACTAACTGTACCTGAATTACTTTTAACAATTATGGTCTCCGAATTTCTGTAATCTTTTTACACAGAATAAAATATATATTAAAAAAGAGTGTGCTTTATTTAGACAACGCGTCTGCAGTGAAATTTACAATTTCTGAACTTAGATGCGAGTGCTTTAGCCGAGTGGCTAACACGAACCAGAAGACGCAGCGTGCGCAGGCCCCCTTACAAGGTGGACCGACGATCTTGCAGGTAGGGTTGCCAACTATACTGTTTTGAAGAGTATTATATGTGTTTGACTATATTATATTTTTTACTGTTGAACAAAAATAAATAACAAACATAATACAAATACTGTTTAAATTTATTTAGTCAGAGGGCGTTCACAAAGGGTTCAGGGCGTAGCCACAAAGATTGTAAATTAGTAAGTTATGCGAGAAGCTGTAAATATATGTATTTAAAACAATAAATAAATAAAATACTGTTCATTTTTCTACAATACATAATGTTTAATATTCTTCATAGACCTGAATATACTTTATTTCTATTAAAAAAGTTGGCAACCCTATTTGCAGGGTAGCGGGAAACCGCTAGATGCGGGCCGAACAAGACCGGCTATTATGGAGATCCTTGGGGGAGGCCTTTGTCCAGCAGTGGAGTCCAGTCTTTCAGCTGATATGAAGATGTTAATGTTAGACATAAGAAACGTAACTGGCTATCACAGAACGAGAGAAAGAAAATGTGTGCTCGCACCTCTCTCTCTTGCTCCTACAGTATAATATACGAAACATAATTATATCTTCACTAACTTATATCTCCGTCTCAACTTCTATTCGCCTCACTAGATCACACTTTACGTAACGCTCTCACCAGCTTACTCCCCAAGTTAAGCGTGCATAAAGATTTAATTATTTAAAGAAAATAAAATTGTTAATTTATTTAGTCCTAACAAAATCGACATTAGCCAAATACTGAACTGTGAAGTAGATATTAAACAGTTGTTATTATAAAGTTTTACATAAAATAGTAGAATATTATTGCGGAGGAGAAGAATACGTTAACTATTTGTTAATTTGGGTTATAAGTGACTTATTAATGACGTTTCCAATTATGATATTAATAGAAATAGTTAAGATTTTATTTTCAGAAATTTAATTACTCCATGTGGTTTCTAGACGCCGTGTGGATTCTGGCCTAGAAAGAATAACATGACATTTGACAGATTGGGGTAGCTGGATGTGCTGGCGTCTGTACCGGCACAACACCAACATAAACAGACTTAATATCTGTACACACAGTCAACCAATAAACCCTTTATTACCTTTTATATTAATATTATACACATTAACACCTTGGCATTCCCCACAAAACTACCAAGTATTACTATGGAATCCTGTAATATTGCGTGCTTCTATCCTCCTACAGTGTAATGTAAAAATTAACCTTTCTTTATTAAAAATATAAGCCTGGCTGTATTAATTAGGGCATCGCCTTAATCTCCAGTTAATGTACTTTTTCCATCCTGTTCTTTTCTTTCGTATCTGTGAAAAAGTTTTGGCATTACAGACTTTGTGAGGCTTACTGTGAGATACCTTTTATTAAAATGAACAGTTTTTATTTTTGAGAATTCTTTTATATAGTACATCTAATACGGTGTACTTATAGAACAGTACTCATAATCAGTAGCTCTCACTAGACCGTAGGTGGACGGGAAGGTTAAGCACCTGGACACGCGATTAGTCTAGGATGTGGGTAGTAAATGTGTGACGTCAAATTGACTTAATTGGAACGAAGTTCCTTATCGCGCATTGTGAAAGGGGGCTAGTCGGAAAACATTCTTACGAAAAGTTGTCACGACACTTTTTGCAGCTGTGCGGCGTGCGCATGTTTCTCTGTCTGTCTCTCTCTCTTATAGAAAGCAAGCCAGATATTTTCATTTCTATTTCGCAATGAACAGTGTGGTGTCGCGACGATTATTTTTGTTGAGTGTATACAGGTTTTTTGTACATAATAAATAATAAGAAATAACTTCGTTCCATCCGGGTGTCCCTTGACACCTCTCAAGATTTTTTTCGGCATCTTCGTGCTTCGGAGGACACTTTAACCTGACGGTCCCGGTTGTAGTAATTAGACAACAAAAGTCGTTAAGGCAGCAGTCAATAAGCCATATCAGAGGCCTACTGGGTGGCTTGAATGACTCTGACACTTGGATAACCATTGCCGATACGATAGATACTTATTAACTACGTAGTACGTACTACTTACTTAAGTAAGGAGTGCTGACTCCTTACTTAAGTAAGTAGCCTCTGATATGGCTTAATGACTGCTTCCTTAACGACTTTTGTTGGCTAATTACTACAACCAGGATCGTCAGGTTAAAGTGTCCTCCGAAGCACGATGAAGATCAGATATACACGTATGCCAGCTTTTCCATTCTTCAAAACATTATTCTACTTCAGTTTTACCGTTTGAGAGACTTTCCATGCTAAGAGGCATATGAAGTCTCTCAAACGGTAGATATATTAATAACCAAAAAATATTTTAATCAGAGCACTAATTTTATTCATGTATACACTTTTAAACTTTAGCGTATCCTCATTATATATGAATATTGTTAACAGGTATTAACGCGACTAACCTAACATTGATCGTGGTCACGGGATGACCAGATATTAAACAGTTGTTATTATAAAGTTTTACATAAAATAGTAGAATATTATTGCGGAGGAGAAGAATACGTTAACTATTTGTTAATTTGGGTTATAAGTGACTTATTAATGACGTTTCCAATTATGATATTAATAGAAATAGTTAAGATTTTATTTTCAGAAATTTAATTACTCCATGTGGTTTCTAGACGCCGTGTGGATTCTGGCCTAGAAAGAATAACATGACATTTGACAGATTGGGGTAGCTGGATGTGCTGGCGTCTGTACCGGCACAACACCAACATAAACAGACTTAATATCTGTACACACAGTCAACCAATAAACCCTTTATTACCTTTTATATTAATATTATACACATTAACACCTTGGCATTCCCCACAAAACTACCAAGTATTACTATGGAATCCTGTAATATTGCGTGCTTCTATCCTCCTACAGTGTAATGTAAAAATTAACCTTTCTTTATTAAAAATATAAGCCTGGCTGTATTAATTAGGGCATCGCCTTAATCTCCAGTTAATGTACTTTTTCCATCCTGTTCTTTTCTTTCGTATCTGTGAAAAAGTTTTGGCATTACAGACTTTGTGAGGCTTACTGTGAGATACCTTTTATTAAAATGAACAGTTTTTATTTTTGAGAATTCTTTTATATAGTACATCTAATACGGTGTACTTATAGAACAGTACTCATAATCAGTAGCTCTCACTAGACCGTAGGTGGACGGGAAGGTTAAGCACCTGGACACGCGATTAGTCTAGGATGTGGGTAGTAAATGTGTGACGTCAAATTGACTTAATTGGAACGAAGTTCCTTATCGCGCATTGTGAAAGGGGGCTAGTCGGAAAACATTCTTACGAAAAGTTGTCACGACACTTTTTGCAGCTGTGCGGCGTGCGCATGTTTCTCTGTCTGTCTCTCTCTCTTATAGAAAGCAAGCCAGATATTTTCATTTCTATTTCGCAATGAACAGTGTGGTGTCGCGACGATTATTTTTGTTGAGTGTATACAGGTTTTTTGTACATAATAAATAATAAGAAATAACTTCGTTCCATCCGGGTGTCCCTTGACACCTCTCAAGATTTTTTTCGGCATCTTCGTGCTTCGGAGGACACTTTAACCTGACGGTCCCGGTTGTAGTAATTAGACAACAAAAGTCGTTAAGGCAGCAGTCAATAAGCCATATCAGAGGCCTACTGGGTGGCTTGAATGACTCTGACACTTGGATAACCATTGCCGATACGATAGATACTTATTAACTACGTAGTACGTACTACTTACTTAAGTAAGGAGTGCTGACTCCTTACTTAAGTAAGTAGCCTCTGATATGGCTTAATGACTGCTTCCTTAACGACTTTTGTTGGCTAATTACTACAACCAGGATCGTCAGGTTAAAGTGTCCTCCGAAGCACGATGAAGATCAGATATACACGTATGCCAGCTTTTCCATTCTTCAAAACATTATTCTACTTCAGTTTTACCGTTTGAGAGACTTTCCATGCTAAGAGGCATATGAAGTCTCTCAAACGGTAGATATATTAATAACCAAAAAATATTTTAATCAGAGCACTAATTTTATTCATGTATACACTTTTAAACTTTAGCGTATCCTCATTATATATGAATATTGTTAACAGGTATTAACGCGACTAACCTAACATTGATCGTGGTCACGGGATGACCACGATCAATGTTCGAAACGTCGGGAAAATAACAATAAGGTTAGTCGCGTTAATACCTGTTAATAACGTTCATATATAATTAATTCATGTAATTCTTAAATAAAAAAGCCAATTATGAATAGTTAATTATGGCCATATTTTTGCAAATAAAATATACCCATGGATTAGTAAATGCTCCTTAACGTCGCTCGATAACCTGACACGTCCCAAGTCTAAGTCAAGTCAAGTCTATCGAGATTTTATTTCACGACTTTTAAACGAAATTAACCCGTTTGTTGGTAAAGTATTTACCAATAAGCGGGTTGGTAAGTATTTACCATAAAGCGGTATAAAAGCTAAAGCAGAGCTCGTAATGCCCGTAATAGTTGGGTTATGTAACATACTTGGGCTCAATATAAGAATAGGTTACCCTCATAATTGAATCAAAATACAAAATCAATATTTAGTGTTAATTCCGCTAATTGTCAGTTTAATCATGCTGGGATGCAATTTGCACCGCCCTCCCGCCCGCAAAAATGTGCACATGCAAGAAGGACAGTATAAAAAGCAAATTACATGCGCCAGTACGATACCCAACACGTGTTTCGGTCCTCCACGGACCATTCTCAAGGGCTGCTAACTCGTCGAGTGCTCGAAGGAGACTAAAAGCCAACGAGGCGAGCGCTCTTTTATATACTACCAACCGCATGGACAATTATTTCTAACTACCCCCAAATATTCGTAGTAAAGGAGATGAAACTAAATTTGTTTGGTCATTCAACAATGCAAAACTATTACTGCTATGTTTTAATATTTCTAATTGTTCCAACACACATAACCGGAAACTTTTATCACAACTATGTAAAATATTATACGTATTATTGTCGCCCAAGGAATGGCCAGTTTCAATTAAATGTTTGGCGTAATGAGATTTATCAGGATGGCCATTCCTATAAGCAGCTACATGCTCTTTATACCGTATTTCAAAATTTCGGCCTGTCTGACCTATATATACCGCGTCACAATCATCGCAGACCAACCTATACACGCCGGATTTCTTGCAATTTTCCAAATTATCTTTTCCATTACAAAGACGTCGTATAGTTTGGTCCGTCCGAAATGCAACGTGAATATTATTTTTACGCAGTAAATTGGCAATTCTATCTGAAATTGGGCCCATATAGGTCAGACTACCAACATATTTGTTAATACGGTCAGGGGGGCATGCATACAGTAAAGAGCGAACCCTACATCTCTGATTATTTTTAATCAAATTATCAATAATAGATTTTGGATAACCGTTTGATAACGCGATTTCATAAATAATATTAAGTTCTTTTATGTAATTCTCATTAGACAAGGGGACCGACATTAACCTATGAACATAGCTGCGGAAGGCAGCTAGTTTATGTTGATTGGGGTGACATGATGAAGCTGGAATAGCCATATCGGTATGTGTTGGTTTTCGATATATTTGAAATTCTAATTTATTAAGGGATTTTTGTGATTCGGTGAACCCATTTTAACAATCAATATTACCGCCAAAAGGAAGGGTTGGCCATGGGTTCACCGTTAAGTCCACTAATGGCAGAGATATTTATGGATAATTTTGAACGTAGATATATAGTGGGCGAACCCAACATTTTATTTTATTATAGATACGTTGATGACATAATAATCTGTTGGTCTGGTACCCAACGTCAAATTGATTCATTTGTTACTAAATTAAATAATCTCCACCCTAAAATAAATTGGAATTAGAATCACAAAAATCCCTTAATTTTCTTGACCTCACCATCACTAATGTCCATAATAAATTAGAATTTCAAATATATCGAAAACCAACACATACCGATATGGCTATTCCAGCTTCATCATGTCACCCCAATCAACATAAACTAGCTGCCTTCCGCAGCTATGTTCATAGGTTAATGTCGGTCCCCTTGTCTAATGAGAATTACATAAAAGAACTTAATATTATTTATGAAATCGCGTTATCAAACGGTTATCCAAAATCTATTATTGATAATTTGATTAAAAATAATCAGAGATGTAGGGTTCGCTCTTTACTGTATGCATGCCCCCCTGACCGTATTAACAAATATGTTGGTAGTCTGACCTATATGGGCCCAATTTCAGATAGAATTGCCAATTTACTGCGTAAAAATAATATTCACGTTGCATTTCGGACGGACCAAACTATACGACGTCTTTGTAATGGAAAAGATAATTTGGAAAATTGCAAGAAATCCGGCGTGTATAGGTTGGTCTGCGATGATTGTGACGCGGTATATATAGGTCAGACAGGCCGAAATTTTGAAATACGGTATAAAGAGCATGTAGCTGCTTATAGGAATGGCCATCCTGATAAATCTCATTACGCCAAACATTTAATTGAAACTGGCCATTCCTTGGGCGACAATAATACGTATAATATTTTACATAGTTGTGATAAAAGTTTCCGGTTATGTGTGTTGGAACAATTAGAAATATTAAAACATAGCAGTAATAGTTTTGCATTGTTGAATGACCAAACAAATTTAGTTTCATCTCCTTTACTACGAATATTTGGGGGTAGTTAGAAATAATTGTCCATGCGGTTGGTAGTATATAAAAGAGCGCTCGCCTCGTTGGCTTTTAGTCTCCTTCGAGCACTCGACGAGTTAGCAGCCCTTGAGAATGGTCCGTGGAGGACCGAAACACGTGTTGGGTATCGTACTGGCGCATGTAATTTGCTTTTTATACTGTCCTTCTTGCATGTGCACATTTTTGCGGGCGGGAGGGCGGTGCAAATTGCATCCCAGCATGATTAAACTGACAATTAGCGGAATTAACACTAAATATTGATTTTGTATTTTGATTGTTATGGATTTCCGCAAAGTAACGCCTGATTCCATTACTTACCTCATAATTGACTTAACTCACTTACGACAAGAGTGTTCTATATGGGAAGCTAAAGTAGAGATGAAGGGTTCCGTAGCAGCAAGTATTTCAGTTGATTAAATGAAAGGTTTACGGTTTATGACGTATAAAAAAAAACTACTTACTAGATCTCGTTCAAACCAATTTTCGGTGGAAGTTTGCATGGTAATGTACAGTATATATTTTTTTTAGTTTTATCATTCTCTTATTTTAGAAGTTACAGGGGGGGGGGGCAGTCATTTTACCACTTTGGAAGTGTCTCTCGTGTAAACTATTCAGTATAGAAAAAAATTATATTAGAAACCTCAATATCATTTTTGAAGACCTATCCATAGATACTCCACATGTATGGGTACGATGAAAAAAAAAATGTTGTGTTTCAGTTCTATGTATGGGGATCCCCCAAAATTATTTCTAATTTTGCATAATAATCTTAATGCGGTTCACAGAATACACCTACTTACCAAGTTTCAACGGTACAGCTCTTATAGTTTCGGAAAAAAGTGGCTGTGACATACGGACGGACAGACAGACATGACTGAAAATCTATAAGGGTTCCGTTTTTTGCCATTTGGCTGCGGAACCCTGAAAATACTGTATATTAGTATTCAAATGGGATGAAATTCCTTTATAAACTAAAGCGACCTTGATGATAATAATGCTGCCTATCGCCGTCCCACTGCAGGGCAAGTGACAACTTTTAGAAAGAGAGGGCTATAGTCCCCCAGGCGAGCCTAACGCTACGTCCTACATAGGCGGTTGAAAGCGAACGAGATTACGAAGCGGTGACACGCGAATTCAATGCGATGCGGTGCGACGCGGTGGCTATGTCCTACGTGCTCGCGGATCGTCTCGCGCAGCAACACACGACGGCACCGCATCCTGTTCGCGCGAAAATATCAAGCCAACTGATCGCGTTCGCTTCATTTCGCGCCGCTCCGCACCGCGCTTTGTCACGTAGGACGCTTCTATAGGTATCGACTGTTTGTTATTTCGCGCCGCGCCGCGCCGCTTCGCTTTCGCGTCCAAATCGCTCACGCAGGACGTCGCATTATTCGGGACAGAATATATTTGTCGCCTTAATAACATGTGACAGAAGCTTACCAAGCCCGACTTCTTGAAATAACTTATTTAGTACAACATAATAATTTTATTTATTATATACAGTGAGACATATTAAATACAAATAAAGATTATAATATACTTAATTTTACAATAACATGAAAATAATCATTGTGTCATATGTCATCATACATACATTAAATTTAATTTAAAATACTAATTAAATATAAGTCACGATATAATACTCAATTTGTACCTAGTATTAAATATCGTCAATTCGTCTACAATTCATGTTCTGACTATTTACAAGCGCTTTTCAAGGTATTGTTATATTATTTAATTTTTTTTTCTTAAAAAGACCCCGCCCGCACTACGGAGGATAATCTCTGTGTCGCGGGGTACTTTACACATACAATACACAAATTACATCCAGACACAGAACAACTATTAATGGGTCACACAAATAGTTGCCCGGCGCGGGACTCGAACCCGCGACACTAAGCAGCGAGGCGACTGTCTTAGCCGCTGCGCCACACGTGCAGTCAAATTCGTCGTGCATTTTATAACATATTAAGTATAAATTTGTTTATATTAATAATTAAATACTCAGTTTATTATAAAACAGGTACACGTCCGTCGTTCACAAAACATAGGTACTTGTCATAACCCGTCTTACATTTTCATTTTTTGTTTCATTTATTTACATTTTATAAGTGACAACAGACAACCTATATTAGAATCTATAAAATAGGTAATGACAAATTAAACCCTCCGATTGGTTTCGAACCAGCACCTTCTACCAATCCGGGGAAGAGTTGCCTTTGAGTTACGAACGATAGACACTGGCTTAGCACTATATACTGCTGATTTTCCAAAACCAGGGGGTTAATTTGTGCAAAGCAAATGATGATTTCCAAAATACTGAATCCAGTCTCACTCATCTCATCTCATCTCACACTTTACTCTAAAGACGGTGCAGCGGTGGCATGGCGCCTTCTCAATCTCCATTTATAACTGACTTCAAATCAGAGGAATCTGTCAGAATTCTGAATTCAATCAATTTTTTTTTTTTGGTGACTGCTCCGACATTTGAGAAGTAATTTACCAGTTTTTTTCTATGTTGTATAGAGGAAGCTTGCGAGATTGTCCCGCAAAAATTAGTGTCTGTAGTAGAATAGACCCCTTGTTCCGGGGCTGCACAAGTATCCTAGAGCGGTTATCCTGCCGTGGCACCGGTCTTGAGCCAGATCCTCCCAGCTGTCACACTGACGCCCCTTCAGCGCAATCTTTACGGACTTGACGTACACGTGCCAAGCTTGCGAATGCGTACACGTCACATATCTCTTCGATCTCTCAATAATGTAAATCGGAATGCCGAACCATTCGATATACGCGCTCCCGCACGTCGTGTGATTTCCGGATAAGCCGTTCACGAATACGTCTACGTGGCCAATCGGTTCCTTCAGCCCCAACAGCCCAGGGCTAGAATGTATAACTTGCACGAAATGTGCATCGTTCTTTCGCAATCTGTTGGACGTATCCGTAAAACACGGCCGCGCTGGATCAAGAGCCGTGATTCTGCCCAATTTGACATCGAGACGATCTTGTAGCATCCTTCCGGTGAGCCCGGCGATGTGGGCACCCAGACTAAAACCCACGATATGCACGGATTCCAGCGGTAGGCCACGCGCGTGTAGATTGCTCAGAAGCGTGCCTAGCTGGCGCGATAGGGGAACTACACTTTTCACCGCGTCGGTGTAGTCGCCGTGGAAGAACGGGTGTGTGTGCAGCATAAACACGGTTGGGTGCACTCGTAGGAGAGCCGACACCACAGCACGCGTTGATTCATCACCTGGCTGGTTCTTCCAGCCTGGGATGTACAGGACCAGTTCGGAGGAGTTACTAAAATCGATCTGTAACATTTGATGGGCGGTCGTAATCAGGTAACTGCGCTCTATAGTCGGATACTTTTGTGTGTACTCGAAGATTTGTGCTTGCTGCATCTGTTCCTGGTTTGACTCGAAAGACGGAAACATTTCCAGCGGCAGCACCTCACCTGAAAATTTATAGGTATCTTATTAATAAACTCCCGACGTCACCGCCTGACTATCTGCTACCGTCACATGCATGTAAAACCGATGCCGTTATTAAGACCGTTCCTGACGTGCCTTCTTTGACTATGTGGCTGCCTGCGACGAAGTACTACCCCATCTCATACCGTGCTGGCGTAGAATTCATCCCGAAAAAAATATAAATAAACACCCATCTACCTAGCCCAAACTGACTAAGAAAATCTTGTACTATAGATACTAGATAAAGGATAGAAATACTCATAAACTTATTTTTAATACACAGAAAACACCCAGACCCAGAACTGAAAGAAATGAATCACGTTGGTCGTATCTGTGAAAGACTGCCTAGTCGGATCCAGAGTTGTGCTTAACCATAACAGGGCTAACGGTACAAAACTCAATTTGTATTGTATGGATGCCTATCCATACTATATCTCAGTCAAGTTATTTTTGATCTCTTCTGTGTTCATTTCCATATCTTTGACTTCAACCGAAAGGAGTGTTCGGAAAATATAACATCTCATCTCAAATAGCGCAGTGCCTCAAGTGAAAAGTATCCAACTAGTGTATGTTGCCGGTGATGACTTACAGAACAGAGAGGTAGTCGTTTACTTTGGGCCTTATAAGAAGACTCGAGGTTACCTAAAGAGCTATATCCTATAATATATCCTATAATATAACCTGTTATTCACACATCGCCATCTGATCCCAAACTAAGCATAGCTTGCACTATGGAATCCAGACAACTGATATAATACATATACTACTTTTTATTTTGTTAATACATACGTATATAGATAATTACACCCAGACCTTGACCATGACAAACATCTTTCCTGGATGAGAATCGAACCCACGACCTGTGGTGTGAAACGCAAGCATCTACCAACCAGGCCAACCGGCCAAGGGGGTTAGCTAGAAGTCAGAAATGTCGAAATCCGAAGGTGAAACAAAAGTAACCCCCACAGCCCAAAGAATTGCTAAGCTGAATTGGCAGTAGGCGGAACACGTAGGTTATAGAAGTGACGGCCGTTGGGGCAGAAAGGTTCTCTAGTGGCGACGAAGAACCGAAAGACGAAGTTTGGACCGATGATCTTATCTCTAGATGTATGGAGATCTTTGGAGAATACCTCTGTCCAGCAGTGGACGTCTTTCAGCTGTGAAATAAAACAATGATAGTGTTCCAAATAACGGTACCAGTAGGTTTTTATATTATATTTTGTGCATTGAATCTGTCTGTATAATTTATGGTACCAACATTAAATAAAGTATTTTTCTTATTTGGATATTAAATTATGTTTATTTTTACATTTCCTTCTTTTTAACAGTAAATTTATTAAATTTCTTTTTTTTATGGATATACCACAATTTTGGTGTATGTGTTGTTGCACACCTACTGCTATTAGTTATTGTTCAGCTCCTATCCATCCTAAGGTTGTCTAGAAGAGATCGCTTTATGCGATAAGACAGCCCTTTGTACAACTTGTTTACGTAATATCCTATGAAATATGTATTCTTACGGTGTGCAATAAAGAGTATTCTATTATATTCTATTGAATAGACCGTACAATTAAATTAAACTTTTATTTATTAATTAATCTCTAAAACTTCAATTCATATCAAGTGGCCTAGTGACGCCACTCTAATGGGGAAAAATATCCATTAATTTTAACGCGGTAAAAGGAAAAAGATATCGTTTTCAATAACCTACATACGTCCTTTATTCAAAACCTGTGTTCCATATCAGTGGGAAATACTTAAAATAAACTCGTGAGATAAATTTCGGTGTGATTTTAAATGTCAGCCAAAGTACGTCCACTGCTGGACAAATCCTTCCAAAAGAATGGGGAGATATGACATAATCTTCACGCTTAGCAGACGGGTTGACGATCGCACTTTGATGGGCATAGTTCACAGAAAAACTACTGCCCGTTCTCTGGTAGGTATTCCCTCGGTTGATTTCGGCGCCCCCCACGGGATGAGATGGGGTGATGATATTCTACATATACCGTCTCCACACCAAATAAAAGGTTAAATGTAATCGTAATATAATAACAATAGTATTCTGTAACATTATTCACACACGACCCTATGATCTCAAACTAAGCTGAGCTTGTACTATGGATACCAGATAACTGATATAGAACATATACTATTCTTTTGTTGTGAATATATAACTTATATAGATAATTACACCCAGACTCAAGACAACAGACATGTTCATGTACATAAATGTCTGTCATGGGTGGGAATCGAACCCACAATCTGCGGCGTGAAAAGCAATTATTTACCAACCACGCCAATCGGCCTGACAAAAATGTATTATGTGGAGATAGTCCTGTACTAGATTAGTACAAGAGTATTAACTTAACACATGCCGTTGTCAACACAATATTAAGCAGGATGGCAAGCGAAAACAAGATGGCCAATTCCTGCGGTACAAAGATGTGCTCAAGCGACATATGAAGAGATCTACCTTTCGTAAAAGGTTTAAAAGATATTTGTTGGAACTTCAAAAGCAATCCGAGGATGTCCTTCAGTATAGATTTCCAGAGTCCACAGTCAGGAACTAGATATGCCGTTGCATAATAAGGGTTTTATAAATTTTTTGCCCAAATCTCCGCTAAAGCAGTCAAAATCGCATATGTTAGTGTATGAAATGTATTTGATGTTAATCTAGTATTTAAATTATTTTATCTAATTGAAATTGTATGATTCTCATTTATATTATTATTTTGTGATTTAATGCTTTTTTTCGACATACTTAGGTACATATTTCTATCTTCTTCACTATATTAATTTCTTTTTATTTGTATTATTAATGTATTTAGTTTATCAAATATCTGTTATTTCATTTCATTTTAGGCTGTAATGGGGGTTAACTATCCGTGGAACCCACTGTCGGGCGCTATCAGAATATCAACGCTGTCGCAATATTGCGACGGCCAATAACGAATGTTAAGTATAAGATTTTCATTGTTTTATTTTTCTGTTATTGTATAATTTCATTGTTATGTCGGTCCTGGTAATAAATTATTGTTTTTTCTTTTTTTCTTTCAGATGTGACATTGATCCGTCACACTGGGAGGCTATGGCGGCGGACCGACCACGGTGGGGGCGCACTGTACACACTAAGGTGTTCGAGTTTGAGAAGACGCGGAAAGAAGAGCTCCATGCTGAACGAGACGAACTCCAGGCCCGACCACCCACGGCTATATATTATAATTATGTCGGAGGGGTGCTGACTTATAGCGCATGTGGTCGAACGTGCGCCTCAAAGATAGGTTACGTCAGTCACCTGAGAGCACATAAACGAAGCTTTCAATAGTTAGTAGCCAGTCGCAGTGGCCGAATACGGTCAGGATATATATATATATATAAGCTGAGATTATTAGGAACTAGATTAAAGCAAAGGGCCTAACCAACCATGTAGTCTGTTATATATAAATACTAGCTGTGCCCCGCGGTTTTACCCGCATAATACTTTATAAATTATAGCCTATCTGTTAATCCAGAGTATCAGCTAACTCTATACCAAATTTATTAAAATCGCTCTAGCCGTTTAGACGTGAAGAAGTAAAAAACATACACACTCACAAACTTTCGGCTTTATAATATTAGTGTGATTGCGAGATCTTCAGTAAATATTTCTAGATTGGATAACACATTGCAAAGAACCCAACAACAAGTGGCCAATGTAATAGGCTTGTAACGTAAATCTTGCAAGAAGTTTTAGTAATAAATCAGACATACATAGTGTCACGCTTGTTTCCCAGTGGGGTAGGCAGAGACAACGGATTTCCATTTGTCACGATCTATGGCTCCTTTCATCAAAACATTCAAGACTCTAAGTTGATGGGTTAAATTGTTTACAATTTCTTAGGACAACTAAGAAATTATAAACAATTTAAGTACCCATAAACTAAGATTATTCTATACCTACAACTCTCTTGTCAGAAGTAATATAGAATAATGATGTAACACGTGGAACCCAATTTACGACTTTATAAAAAATAAACTTGAGAGGTATCAAAAGACACCCGGATGGAACGAAGTTATTTCTTATTATTTACAAATTAAATGTACAAAAAACCTGTATACACTTAACAAAAATAATCGTCGCGACACCACACTGTTCAATGCGAAATAGAAATGAAAATATCTGGGTTGCTTTCTATAAGAGAGAGATAGAGAGCGAGAGAGAGAGACAGAGAAACATGCGCACGCCGCACAGCTGCAAAAAGTGTCGTGACAACTTTTCATAAGAATATTTTCCGTCTAACCCCCTTTCACAACGCGCGATAAGGAACTTCGTTCCAAAAATTATTGTAAAATACAAAATCAATTTCTTTGGCACTTGAGTTATAGTTGTAATCTTGCAACAAAAATACCCAGATACTCCAACAGATTAACACACTTCAAAATCTATACATATAATAAAATCATAATAAAATCGTAAGAAAGTCGAAACTGTACATTAATATTTTTTTAAAGGATACCTGGGGCGTGATCTACAAACGATATCGAAGCCAAAAATATAGTTTTTAGAATTTTTGTCTGTTTGTCTGTATGTATGTCCGGGCTAAACTCAAAAAGAACTGCATGGATTTATTTCAAATTTTGCATGAATACTACTAAGAGGTCGGGTCAACATAAAGGTTATATATTATCACGCTATCACCTACGAGAGAAGAACTGTTAAAATTTATAAAATTTCACGCGGGTAAAACCGCGGGGCACAGCTAGTGACAGAATAAATAGACTATGTACATTTATAATTAAAACAAATATATCGCAGCAGAAGTATTAATCCAAAAGTAAACTGATTAATTAAAAACTCTGCTTGCTGACATAGCTATGTACAAATACTAAAAAATAAATGGTTTGACGTACATGCTTCCGACACCATGTTCATAATATTGAGTAAGTTCCAATCCACTGTGTCCTGGCGAGTGGCGGTGACCAAGGCTAGCACGCCCAGGGCCACGATGGCACCCCTCGTCAACCCTGTGATTTCACTCAACAAGACCATGACACCGCTCTGTTTGTAACAGCTCCGACTAGCAATAATTTCACTGTACTACACCATAACTTCCAACTGACACTATATATAAATAATTAATTATTAATAATAATTTTACTCGTATGGTTTAAGATAAAATCGTGTTAATACCCGTTTTCGTCATATGTTTAAATGACGTGTGCAGAGTGTAAAGTTAGCCGTGTTAAACAAATCATTATCATGTCGGCCGAATGTCAAATTCAAATTTCCTTTATTGCTTGTCACAGGTTATTTACAATTTTATAGTTATTATCATGCGTTAAAGTCCGCTGTATGTTACAGCGGACTTTAAGGATAGGACCCATAAGGTGTACAATATTTTCTAAAACTAAAGTTCAAATATCTCCTAACTCCAGATAAACACATATATTATCAATTTACTAATTACAAGAATAAAGAAAAATTATACAACATGTAACGTAATTAACGCTCTTCCTGAAAATAGTTTGTTCAGAATGCTTTACTGAATCGATTTATATCATTTTTAATATAGGTCATGTTTTATTTCAAAATAATTAATACTACGGAAATTATTGTCATATCAACCCTGTAGAGTCAAAACCAATTGAAATGGACCTTGAGTCAAAGTAATAAGACTTAATAATCGCAGTTTTCTTTGTATTCATACAAATTCCATCATTCAATACAAAATAAAGAAAAATAAACTTTATTCCAAGAAACTAATTTAGTAAATAATAATGCATATATATATTAAATTTTTTGACGGTCACCGTAGCCTAGTTGGTAGTGCTCCTGCCTACGAAGCTGGTGGTCCTGGGTTCGAATCCCAGTAAGTGCAAATATTTGTGTGATGAGCACGAATATTTGTCATGGATGGTTTCTATGTATTTAAGTATTTATCTATCTATATAGGTAAGTATGTATATCGTCGTCTGGTACCCATAGTACAAGCTTTGCTTAGTTTGGGGCTAGGACGATCTGTGTGACACTGTCCCAAGATAAAAAAAAAAAAAAAATCAGTCTATGTATTATGATTACAACATAATATTCTAATTGAGGTGTTTGAGGGTGTGCGTTAATTACGTTACATGTTGTATATATTATTAAATGTCAATATTATAAGCATCAATGTCATAGTTATCTAGCATCTAGTCATCCGCCACTGCACTAAGGTCTCCCCAAAAGATTTCCACAATAGAGTTGTGTCCATCATTTGGAAGGATATGCCATAATCGCCACACTTGGCAGACAGGTTGACCCTCTCAGTATGATGGTCAATGTACACAGAGAGATGCTGCTGCCCGTTCTTTGGGACATATTCCCTCGGGTCGACTTGTATACCCCCCACGAGATAAAATAGGGTGGTGACATTTGATCTCACTGTAATGAAACAAATAATAATATCTATATAATATCTAGGGACAATGTCACACAGATCATCCCAGCCCCAAACTAAGCAAAGCTACAAGCTTGGCTTAGTTTGGGGCTATACATACTTATATAGATAGATAAATACTGAAATACATAGAAAACATCCATGACTCAGAAACAAATATTCATGCTCATCACACAAATATTTGCACTTACCGGGACTCGAACCCAGGACCACCAGCTTCGTAGGCAGGAGCACTACCAACTAGGCTACGATGACCGTCAAATACACAATACACATACAAAAAGCATTTTTAACGTTATTAAACATATTTTTAAAATATAAAAAGTCAACTGCCGCACTAGGTGGATTTAATTTTGACGGGCCTGTTGGCGTGGTTGGCAAATGTTTGCTTTTCACGCCGGAGGCCGTGGGTTCGATGCCCACCCAGGACAGATGTTTGTGTGCTTAAACATGTCTGTTTGTCCTGTGTCTGGGTGTATTTATCTATATAAGTATGTATTACAAAAGAAAAGTAGCATACATTATATCAATTATCTGGTTTTCATAGTACCAAGCTCTGCTCAGTTTGGGATCAGATGGCCGTGTGTAAATAATGTCCCAGGATATTATTATTATTATATCTTCTATGAACCACGGACTCAAAGCACACAGGTTGAGAAAAACTAATTATGGTCAGAAATATTGTTGTAACTTAACCAATGTACTTTACGTGCTCTCCGAGGCACGGGGGTGTAATACCGCCAACTTCCAGACTTCAGGCAGATACTGAGACATTTTATTTTTACGGAAAAATTCCAATACCACTTTTTGGCCCGACCCGGGATTTGAACCCAGGATCTCATTTTCTGCGGTTGAACACGCTACCACTAGACCGACGAGGCAGTAATTTAATATGTAATGGGTCTATTAATCTGTATCTCTATTTATTGTGTATGTGCTTTATTTTTCTTTTATTTTTTGAATGTATTTATCGCTGATTAATTCGATCTATCCGTAGAATTAAGTTACTTCTGTCCAATCGTTACTTTAGAGAAGACCGATTTGAAATTAGTCTAGTACAAAATCAGTTATAACAACATTATATTATCAGCTAGAAAAAAATAGAATAAATTTCGTTTATTTCGGACCGGAATCCATAGTGCTATATTAACATTTAACATACTGTCAAAGTCAAAAATTATATATTCCGGAAAAAAATTACATTTATGTGGAATCGTCATATTTTTTTTACCCTACCGTTTAGTGCATGACGTGGCAGCTACTGAGAAACACTGCCAGAAAACTCAGTAGGAATCCTTTTTTAAAATATACTTAAGATTAATTACCATCATGTGTGTTGACTCAGAACAACTCAATCCCAAGAACTTTTATCACTTTAATAATCAGAAATTTTGTAATATGCTACAGAATTTGGCTTTAATAATTCTTTTCAACTTATTCGTAGACAATTCTCTAATATTATTGGGAAGTTTGTTATAGAATCTTATACATTGCCCCATAAAAGGGTTACTTATTTTGTGGAGACGGGTAGGATGCAATATGAGATTATTCTTATATCTAGCATTTACATTATGTGTATCGCTCCTTTTACAGAAGGAATCGATATCTTTATGCACATATAGTAGGTTTTCATATATATACTGAGATGGTACAGTCAGAATGTTAACCTCTTTGAACTTTTCTCTTAGAGACACTCTCGGGCCAAGATTATGGATAGCTCTTACAGCTCTTTTATGCAATATAAATATGGTGTTAATGTCAGCAGAGCTACCCCAGAGAAAAATTCCATAGGACATTACACTATGAAAATAACTGAAATACATGGTGTATTTCAGTTATTTTCATAGTGTAATGTCCTATGGAATTTTTCTTCTTTCTAGCTGTGTCAACATCAGTCAGCCGTCTAATAGTTTTCACTGCATATGCTGCAGAATTTAATTTGCCGGACAGTTTTTATATTTGTGGGCTCCATTGTAGCTTTGAGTCAATAGTGATACCCAAGAACACAGTTGATTCAACCGGGTCCAACCTAGCTCCATTAAGTTGTACATTGGTTGTCGCCTGTTTCACATACTTTTTTACCAATTCGATTATTAATACAAAAAATTAAATTATTATTATTATTATTAGTGAACAGGCAAGCAGTTGATTCAACTGGTAAGTGCCTGTATCCAGCTCTTCTCCACTAGTTTCTATTGCAGCTTTGATATTTGTCGAGTCTATTTTTGAATTGATTCATAAATTGCAAGAAATTTTTAGTTAAATGTTAGGTATAGCTGATTGTGTACTAGATAAATTTACCTCGTACTTACAAATACTTTTATCTCTTTTATGTATATATTTTATATATATTTATTTTGTAGTAATTTAATAGTTATTAGTATTGTATTTATGCGATTTATATTGCATAGTATATAATTTGTAAACTATTTTAGTAATTAATTAATTGTTGTCTATAGTGCACTTACCATATAATCTGTCTATCACACAAAGGGTGGCATTAAGTCCGTCTTTGTACAGTTTTGTGAAATAAGTAAAAAAAACAGAAGATTAAATAATAAATAAAAAAGGTTTTTATTCACGTAGACTTTAAAAAAGCGCTTGTAAATAGTCAGAACATGTTTGTAGTAATACAGTTATTATTTCTAGTTACTTATTATAGATATTTTGGTACACGGATTGTTAAAACATTTATAAATTATATGTAAACATATTTATTTTATAATAGTAGTGATATTTAGCTAGCTTGTATTAAGCTATTGTCAAGGAGATTATGTTTAGGTTTAATTATTGGAATTTATATTTAACTACATATTGTCTGAATGGTTCTGTCTATATTAAGGTACGAATTCAGTATTATTATTATGACGGACCTTGTGTTTAAAACGACGGTCGCGCTTTAATGCTACCTCTGGATCCAATGCGCCCCAACTGAGAAGACCCAGCGAAACAAACTCAGCAGGTTAATCTACTACCGGTTTCAACACGGCCCAGTTGAGACGTTCCGGCGAAACATACACAAGCGGGCATGAACACGAGATTCTATTTGAGTACCTACATCAGATAAATACATTTGACACGATCAAGTTTGCAACCTGTATATGTAAGCGTAAAACACAATCACGTTATCCTGAAATTTCCAATTAATTATTTCCTGTTTTATTTTCCTGTGGCTAACATTGATAAGTCCATAATGCCTATCCGTCATAATGAAGTGCTCTTAAATATCCTCTATACCTACCAAACCAACAAAAACAAGATATAATTATTTTTTTAAGTAACCTATAATTGAAATTAGAACAGTACTAGAAATAAAAAATAAAAAGACGTGTGGCACTCGGAGACTGCCACGGTAAAGTTATTGCATAGCATTTTTTATCAACTTATGCAATTATAATGATTTATTTATTTTATAATACTGCATTTGTGATAATAATAATAAAATGAATGTATATAGAGAACTAACTCATTTTCTTTCACTATTTTTTCGTGACTTTCTTCATTAATAAATGCACTTTGTTTATTCATATTTAAAACACTTTGTACACAAATTATACGAGTACAGATATTCACTGTTGTACGTAGATGATAAATACCTATACACCTATATACTTTCTCACAAACAGCTGATTACGGTAGTTTTCCAATACAACCAATGCCACCTAAAGGCGGGTTGCTGAACTAAAGAGACAAGCGTGATATTTCAAAAAGTCATTAAAAGTTCTGGTATTTATTGATTGATGGCGGTCGGAGTATTTTAATTTTTTTTAAAGTTAATCCATCAGTTTATTTAGATTTTTAAGTTTTAAGCTATTGCATAGCTTCTATCGCGGGCTTTGAGCGTGGGGACCGAATCCAGAAATTCCGTAACGAAAAAACCTAACACGGGGGGTGTTAGGTTTTAAACTGTTTATTTAAAATTAATTACATAATATAACGTACAATTATGAGGCCTACTGAAATCTTAAATTTAAAGATTATATTGTAGTCCCAGAGTAGCATGAAGTAACGCTAAGGAAGGTGTCATGATTATTACTTCATCAGTGATAAGTAGCGATGCATGTCGGGGCCACTCACTGGCCCCGACATGCATCGCTACTTATCACTGATGAAGTATTTTTTTAATAGGTTAACTAACTAATAAAAGATATAATACAATTTAGATAAGAATAATAAAATAAAATAAATATCTGGGGCATTTCACATAGCGGCATCTAGCCCAAAATAAGCAAAACTTGTACAGACGCCAGCACATCATCATCATCATCATTACAGCTAAATAAGTCCATTGCTGGACAAGCCTCCCTCAAGAATCGTCTTGGGGGGACATGCCATAATTGCCACTCCTGGCAGGTGGGTTGGCGATCGCAGTAAGATGGTCATAGTAATCAGAAGGAAGCTGCTGCCGGTCCTCTGGTAGGTATTCCCTCAGCTCGACTTCTACGCCCCCCACGGGATGAGATGGGGAGATGATATTCTGATTCAGATATCTGTTGCCGTCACCACACAGCAGCCAGCATATCAAGCTACCAGAATCTGTCAAATTTCCCCAAATTAAAGTGAACCTTATGCTTTTGTGATAAAGTTGAAAATCTATAAAAGAAATTTGACAGATTGGGGAAGCTGGATGTGCTGGCGACTGTACTAGGGATACTAGGCAATAGGTAGCTACGGGGGAGGCCTTTATCCAGCAGTGGCGTCTTTCGGCTAATATGATGATGATGATGATTTATATATTAACAAACCTGACGGAAAGTGGTAACCGCTACTCATATACATTCCTAATGCCAGGAGGCTCAGCAAAACGCTGCCTAATAACACTCCTTTCAAACTTCGTTTGAAGAAGGACATGTCGTAGCTCTAAGGAAACACCGCAGCAGGTAATTCATTCCAGAGCCTGCACGTATGTACGTGGGATGAATGAACGTTGAAAGAGTGCCGTGCTTGACGAGATCGCTTGCAAGTGGTACGGATGAACACTTCTGCAAGTCACAGAGGCAGTCTAAATACAGTTTTAGCCTATTTCGTTACTTTAGAATAACATTTAAGTTATAATAAAAAAAATAAAACTAAAAAAGGTATTACACATACAAATTACATTACATATGCATTGTCACATTGACAGAATAATGGAATATATTACATTAATAGTAACTGTCACTATAGGTTATGCTTTTATAAATAAGTGTGACAACCACAAAGATATGCTGAGTAAATATTTATAAAAAAAAACATTACAATTTTTATAATGATAGATAGAATATCACCACCCCATGCCATTCCGTGAGGGGCGTAGAACTCATCCCGAGCGAATATCTCCCCCGAGAGCGGGAGGGGGAGCCTCTGTGGCTCAGATCTATAGACTTTACTCAAATTTTACTTACGTAAAACTTTGCTTAGTACGAGTATATGCTAAGCTTAAGCTTTAATTTGGTATTTATAGACTTTTTGACGTTAAGATTATGCTCAGCATAAGATAAGATAGAGAGTCAAAAGCACAGATAATCCTTAACTTAGTTTACATCTAAGACGATATAACTAATTGCGTTTAGTTTATATAATACTTATGAAGCATGCAACATTATAAGTACTAGCTAGGAAAGGCGTCTACCTCAGCTTACAGTAAATAATAATGATTACTGTAACGCTGATCTTCCGATAGCGCTTAAAAAACTACTATACTGTAGTAGCGTTTGGTTGCGACTCCAACCACTTTAAATGTCATCAAAGAGAATATAAACAACTAGTATTGCGTCATTGCTGTTTACCTATCAAAACTGTCAAAGTATAAAAATATTACGAGAAATATGAATGTGAATGCGGGCAGTTTAATAACAAAAAGATCATTGCCACGTGTTTTGTGATATTTACATGATATACGTTATTACTTACCTACTAAGATACCGATTCGGTACTTAACGACCACTCTAGCATCTCAATATATCAACATTCAGATCACTATCGTTACGCACAAAAATCTAGATAGATTACGGTTTGACCTAGCCATCACCTTTAGCACACAATTATGACTGATGGAACATATACTAGATATAAATCTGGCGTAATGAAAAGCCTAACGCACATTTTTCGTTGAAATTTGATTCAGAAATTCTATAATTTTTATAATAATAATACAAATTACATTCAGAAGGCAGTTTAACGCTTGCAAGTTACGCTTAATAGATTTAATTGTCTTTTACTGCGATTTTGACTTGTGATTACTAATTGTGGTTGTGGAAAAGTGGTCCTGTGTTTGCGCACACACTTGAGCACTATAATATCTAGGGACAATGTTGCACAGATCATCCTAGCCCCAAACTAAGCAAAGCTTGTACTATGGGTCCCAGGCGACGATATACATACTTATATAGATGGATAAATACTTAAATACATAGAAAACATCCTTGACTCAGAAACAAACATTCGTGCTCATCACACAAATATTTGTACTTACCGGGATTCGAACCCAGGACCACCAGCTTCGTAGGCAGGAGCACTACCAACTAGGCTACGGTGACCGTCGATAATATGTCCCGCGCAGATGGCTAATCTCTGTTGAGACTAGCTGCCGTGGTCGAAATTCGGCTAGGAGGACATTATTATTTATTATTTTGCGATACCCTTTTCCTTTCACCCTATACAACAGAGGTCAAATCCAAAACAAAGGTCACAAGTTCCAACAAAAAATCCGTACTACTAGCATTCAAAGCTATCTGTCCTCAAATGTACACACGTTCGAGCGCGGGTAGGGCAGCCCATAAATTTTGAGAAATCACCCTTTTTGTCAACTGGACATGTTTAAGCTTTGGGCGTCGTATGATTTATAATTTCGCCAGCCTATTGCCCGTGTTATTTTTTTATTTCCTTTCAGCGATACATTTTCCCGAATCTTTGATGATTTTGGGAAATTATTTTTTAGGCTGGCAATGAAAGATAAATAGTGTAGGCGTGGATTGGACGTTGTTTGGTATTGTTCTTGTCCCCTGTAAGCGGATTAGTATTATCGTAGTGAGATAAATGGTGGCGATATGTGTTGCTTGTTAATCAGTATAAATAGAGGTGTTATTTTAACAGAGTTTGACTTGATGGAAACTGAATTTTTGTTAATCTAAATGTATATAAAGTGGTTTAGCTTTTAATCGTGTACGTACTTCAGAAGGTAGGTTAAGCAGGTCAACCCGCCTATAGGAAATAGTGGCTCTTAGCCAATCATTGCTCCGTAAGTGATCGGTTAGGTAAAGCATCTAGGCTCGCGGTCCGTGTATAGATGGGTGACCGTCATAGTGGTTTAGTTTCTGAGCGGGTTCGTGCTTTAAAGGGTACGGTAACATGCTTTAAGCGCTACTACAACAGTAAAATGTTGTTGCAAATGCTGAGATGGAGCCATTTAGGACTTGATATGGTATTTTTTTTTGTTATATACACCAATAGGAATATCACATACAGGAACACATATTCATTCATGTATTCACATTACATGATTACAAAGTATTTAATTGGCGGTCTTATTACTATCGACGAAGGAATGGACTAGGATTGAGGTTATTTAAGGAGGTAGTTGTCGATGTACTGACGCCAGCACATCCAGCTACCCCAATCTGTCAAATTTCTTTTATAGATTTTCAACTTTTTCACAAAAATATAAGGTTCACTTTCAATTGGGGAAAATTGACAAATTTCCCCAATTGAAAGTGAACCTTATACTTATGTGATAAAGTTGAAAATCTATAAAAGAAATTTGACAGATTGGGGTAGCTGGTTTGGTTTGAAGTACATGAATAGTATATGTATTTTAGTAAAAATACGACGGTGGTACTAGAGAAATAAATCCCTATATATCCTGCCCACGAACCCGACTACCGGTTCGTGGGCAGGATATATAGGGATTTATTTCTCTAGTACCACCGTCGTATTTTTATAGGCATAGGCAGGCCCCTCACAAGGTGGATCAGCGATCTTACAAAGGTCGCTGGACGCCGTGGCTGCGGGTATCATAAGACCGGCAGTTGTGGAGATTCTTGGGGAGGCCTTTGTCCAGCAGAGACGTCTTTCGGCTGATATGATGATCATATCAAGGGGACTTTAGAAACCTACAATTCACCGAAACCTACAAAGCACACAAGGCGCGAAAAGAATACATAACACGTGCGAATATATAGAATGTAAGTGTAATCCGTACTTCTCTAAGCTGTTATATATTGTTAGGGAGCGATGTAGGTTGTTGGGTAAAGAATATTTTGATCAGAGATCCTTAACTAAAGGTATTCGGTACAAGACGATACAGACGGACACAAATTACATTCAGACTCAGTGAAACTATTTATGGGTCACGCAAATAGTTGTCCGGCGCGGGACTCGAACCCGCGACACGAAGAGGCGAGGCGAATGTCGTAGCCGCTGCGGCACACGTGCTGTTATTTGATCTCATTAGACATTTCACTTTTTACCTCGAAGCTTGATTAGAGTCCGTTTATATGATTTCATTAAGAGAACTCGCTTTAATTAGTTTTGTATTAAAATGTATATACATAACGATAGTTTTAGGAAATTACCACCACTATATATTTATCAGTATTATACGCATGGTTGGTCCCGAAGCACCTACATACTTTAGTTAAATGTAAATAAACTATATTGAAAAAATGTTATGAGTTTTCTTTAAAAAATGCGAAGAAACTTTTTCCCCAACCTATTATGACAAAAGTTTTAGCCAAATTACCACCACTAAATATTTATCAGCATGGTTGATCCCGAAGCACCTACATACATTAGTTAAATGTAAATAAACTATATTAAAAAAATGTTATGAGTTTTCTTAAAAAATGCGAAGAAACTTTTTCCCCAACCTATTATGTCAAAAGTTTTAGCCAAATTACCACCACTAAATATTTATCAGTATTATACGCATGGTTGGTCCCGATGCACCTACATACTTTAGTTAAATGTATATAAACTATATAAAAAAAATTATATAAATTTTCTTAAGAAATGCGAAGAAACTTTTTCCCCAACCTATTATGACAAAAGTTTTAGCCAAATTACCAGCACTAAATATTTATCAGTATTATACGCATGGATGATCCCTGAAGCAGCATAGTACAGAGGTCCTGTCTTGAGTCAATTCCTAGTTAGAAGCTCATAAATAATGATGAGCAAGTTCCGCATAACTAATGCTCGCTGCGTTAACTGGAGTTCAGGGCTGACGTTGACGGATTTGGAGAAGTGTACCCACGGCTGCATATCAAGCTATACATTTCCAGTATAAGCTGATCTCGCGTTGTATAGGATTTCCATACAGTGAGAGGTCAGCTTATATTGGAAAATATAGCTTGATATGTAGCCGTGTGTACGTGAATTGATATTTATATGCACATAGGTGTTTCCATATGTGAGCGATGATTTGAATGCCTTGGAGGTATAGCGGTAGTGTTTAACAGCAAATAATGAAGTCTCGGGTTCAAATTCTGGGAGAATAAGTTTTATTGGAATTTTGCGGAGTTGTACACCCGAAATACCTACATACTTCTCTGCTGAATTAATGCGCGCATTTATTATAACCTATTTTTAACATTACTTCGCCGACATTGGTGTGGGTTACACGTTTACCTATTTTTAATTTTTTTATTGTAATAATTTAACTATACCTAATGCGTAACTGTTTTATGTCCCAATAAAGTAAAATAAAAATAAATAAATAAGAAATTCAAGAGGCCCCTCAGAATGGGAGGATATGCCATCGCCACACTTGGCAGACGGGTTGGCGATCGCAGTTGGTTGGTCATAGTTCGCAGAAAAATGTTGCTACCCGCTTTCTGGTTGGTATTCCCTTAGGTAATTACAAAAAGCTGTAACTAAACAATTATATACAAGGTGTAACAAAATTTGTGGAGGTTATTTTAACATGACCCATGAAAAATCTAATATACATAAGTAAACGTGTTTGTGAAGTAGTATAATTTACTCGACTCCCCTTACAAAATATCATGTATTTTTTTTATATATTACAATGAAACAGATGATTTTTATTGTTTTATTGTGATTTGATCGTTCTATTTTGTTTATTTTATAGGGTAGGGCGGGGCTAGAAGTCCGGAGGGTAAGAAGTCCCATCATACATATTACAGTATCTATCCGCGCTAGAAACAGATGGTCTACGTGATCTGAAGCGGGCTGAGGGGCGACGACGAAGCCGCGAGCCGCCAGTCGTCGCAAAGCGCACATGCGAGTAACACAGCTATTGGAATTTTTTCTTGCCCAAAAGTAAAAAAAGTGTTGGATCTCGTTTCTTTCATAGATCTACATTGGCTGTAAAGAAAAAATTAAGGTAAGTTCATATTGCAGTCTTATTATCCCCGTAAGTAATGCATGGTAATAAAATGTTCTTGTTGTTAACCGTTTTAATTTTATTAACTTGCAAATCACTGGACGTAGGTATGGGGTAAGAAGTACACCGATGGGACTTCTTGCCCGCAAGAGGACTTTTCACCCCCTATGTTTTATTGAAGTGATATGTTTATTAAATAGTGTATTTTTTCTTTTAAAGGATGCGTAATTATAAAAGAAGGACAGATAGAGGGACTACACCGCTACACATTATGATATTAGCTGCAGCTCATCTGCAGCTAATATCATAACACTCCTGAAAAAAATGAGTTAGAGAAAGAACAAGAGAAGATTAAAATGAGAAAATCTAAAGAAAATAAGAAGAAAATGACAGTAAAGAAGAAAATTTTAAAAGAGAATAGCCCGTCATCTTTCTCTGAAGATGAAGAGTATTTTTGCATTATATGCTGGGAATCTTATTCAGAAAGCAAGTCAGGAGAGCAGTGGATTAAATGTTCAATTTGCAAAGGTTGGGCACATGAACGATGTGTGTGTTTAAATTCAAATTTTAATTTTATTTGCCTTAATTGCGATAGCGATGATGATTAGGAAGTTACAAAATACTTAGCTGATTATAAATTAAGGTTTGAAATTACTGACATTATAATAAAAGACTGATTTTGTGTATGTTTATAAGCAAAGCTCAAACGTTTTGTTTTGTTTAATTGTTTTCAAGTTGATTATACTAAAATATTAAGATTTGTTGATTGTATTAATATTTTAATAAACAGAAATATTATTAGATATTGATTTAAAAATAACGCATTTTGATTTGATTCAATAACTGACCGCAAATACCTAAATAGCTAGCCATTAGGATGAATGGACTTCTAACCCCAAGCCTGGGACTTTTTACCCCGTGAGCGGGGTAAAAAGTACAGAATTCCATTTTGCATTTGTTGCGAAAGTTTTCGGAAATCTCATGAATATCCACACTTCCGACTATTTGAGCGTTAAGCTGAATTGTGTAAGGTTTCATACAACATGTTTTGTTGGCAGTAAGTACTCAATTTTAAGACTTATGGAGCTTAGAGTGAAAATTGGGACTATTAGCCCCGCCCTACCTAACTGTGCCCCGCGGTTTTATGTGCGTTAGACTTTATGAATAGCCCTAAGGTGTAATAAATTTATGTACAAAATTTATTACACTTTATGGATTATACCTAAACAAGGGCCTGGTTGGGAATCGAGCCCTCAACCAGCGGCTTGGAGGCAAGCATTTACCAACCACGCCAACCGGTCGATTGATAATTATCGATGATTTCTAATGATTTGATTATTTACCAACTGTCATAGTAGGTAACACCATTATCAATTGCATGGCACCTCATTCGCACCATATAGGTCAATAAACTTAATTTTATAGGACATTGAGTTAGACTAAGCTCCTTAAAGTGGGATAGCTGTAGCTTGGCATATATAGTCATTTTAATGTTCAACGGCAGAAATGGGTTCAAATCTCAGGTCTGCTCAAAAACACTACCTCTTTTTAAGAAGCAAGTGAAAAATTACTATCTCTCCTCTTCATCCTAGTTATATATATATTTATGTATATGTAGTTTATGCATATGGTTGCCCCATTATAAGTATCTGTGTATTTTAGTATGTAGTTTATGTAATGATATTATAAACCTACGCACATGCCTATTATACTTTAATATCTCCTCTCGCGGGTCTGCTGGAAGAAATTTCTTTTGAAATAAGCAGCACTCATGTACTACCTGTCTCTTCTTCACTTATTTTACTTTTGTTATTTCTGTGTGTACATAATCTATTAAAAAGTAAAAAAAAAATAAAAAAATTGAAAGTGAGATGTTTCTGTTAAGAACCAGGCCCGTAGACTCGAAATTGGCGGTATCTTGTTCTGCGGAGAGAATCATCTGAGCTCTTAATCCATCCGATCATGCGAGTGAGGGATAAAACCTGTTTTTGCGCACCTACTTATGCAAGTAGGTGCCCAAAAACAGGTATACACTACAATCTGTCACGCGCAGATGGGTAGTATCTATTGAGAATGGCCGCCGTGGCGAAACTCAAATGGCAGGCCATTTTATATTAGTATAAATTATTTTAATTAACTAATCTTACGAAGGTGGTAAAAATATAGTACGAAGTCTACTTAGGGATGGCGGTTCTTTCCGAAAAAGATAAATGTTTAAGTCAATGCGAATTGAGTAAATCTAAAAAATAGATCATAAAGAAGAAGGTTTTTATTCACGTAGACTTTAAAAAAGCGCTTCTAAATAGTCAGATCATGTTTGTAGTAATATATAATTAATTAATAAATTTATAATTGTGTCTACATAGTAGATATTTGGGTAGACGGATTGTATGAGATATTTACAATAAGATTTATTTTATAATAATAATAATATTTGTTTACGTTTTTTTATGTTTTTAATAAATCATTCCATTTGGTTATATCTTTATTTAAATTTTGCAGTTTAAATGCGTAAAATAAATATTTATAATGAGATATATTGAGAGAGGTAGGGCATAGCGTTCATTCGCTCAAAGAGCTCAAAGAGACTGGGGAAGTAAGTACCTCCAACTTACAGAAGACATTCCTTAATAATAACACTAATGATTTTAATGTTGTGTTTCCGAGTGTGAGTAAGGTCGCCAGAGCTCATTAGGGTGGGTGGAAGGGTCAGCAACACTTGTTTGCTTTCCCTTTCCCGGGCAGTGGGAATATAGTTACCACCACATTTTGAACTCTATTAGGTTACAATAAGGCCCAAAAACAAAAAAAAAAAAATATACCTACTGCCTTGTAAAGGGTTAAAGGCCGGCAACGCACCCGCGCCTTCTCTGGTATAGCGAGTGTCTATGGGCGGCGGTATCAAAGTGATAAGATTGTAATTATTGGGATTAATAAATGAAAATATATATGTTTAATAATAATGAGTGATAAACATCTGTGCACCAGATAATTGAGAACTCTACTACTACAATACTTTAAGTACAATTCAAATATAATGCGAATATATTTGAATTTTTGATATTATTAAGTAATTTTAATTGTTTTATCATTAATAGTCACTTTTTACTCTTTGTTTTATATTTTATGTTTCGTTTTTTATGTTAATTTTGTTTTCTAAATTTTAATTTTATTTTAGCTATAGTATTTTTCATTTTATATTTAGTTTTAGTTGTTATATGTTGTTTGTTTTTTACTGATGTCACGAGTGTCATGAATCTGTGCATGTTGTGACACCTTAATAAACTGTGCATTTGATTTTAATTTTTAAGTGTTGTATTTAGACTAGCAATAATGTAACAGTTACTGGTTGTCCTAAATAAATAAATAAATATTAATACATCTATTTAAGTTTCCTTCTAGGCCACGACGTAGCAAGATGACTACACTTCCCGAGAGTTGTGTAGCTTTGACAAACACCGACAGCTGGGCTGTTAACTCAAACTTATGCGTTGACATCCAGTTGTGACTGTACATAGCGAAACTGAATTGTCATATCTAGTTTGCATGTTTAGTTAAGTTCAATCACCTCTCACCACAGCGGGTGTAATTGCCTTCAAAAGATTTTTGGGGCTAATGAACTCGAGTTTAATTACATCCTCAGATATCGTCTATGCCAGTCAAAACGGTAAAAACAAAAAAAAAAACAAAAAAAGAAAAAAGTAAAAATCACTCTTTTTAGAGCCCATTGCTCATCTTTCTATACGTGCTCCTTGTGGGCTAAATATACTCAAAAATCTTACAACGCTCTTCGTATCCAATACAACAACGCGTTCAGGGTGCTGTTGGGTCTGCCACGTTTCTGTAGCGCATCGGGCATGTTTGCTGAAGCCAGAGTGGACTGTTTCTACGCCACAATGCGCAAACGATGTGCATCCCTGGTGAGCAGGATTCGTGGCCACTCTAACAGCATTCTGGCCATGATCGCAAACAGATTTGACTGCCTATACATGAATCACTGCTGCACTGTTTCTCACGGAATGGGGCATCAATGATTCATGTATACAAAATTTTAGCTATATTTTTACTAACATATAATAAGTCTTATGTATTACTAACAATTTTGAGTCTTTGGTTACTTTAATAAATAACTTTATTATTATTATTATTATGCTGGACATAGGCATCCCCCAAAGGTTTCTATAACGTAGCCGTTTGGAGGGGTTTGCCGTAGTCACTGCACTTAGGATACCAGTTGGCGACCGCAGTTAGGTGGTAGCTAGTACACAGTTGGTGATCTTAGTTGCCTTTTACGTCAACCACGAGGTTTCTTTTTTATATCAGAAGACGACAAACGAGCAAGTGGGTCACCTGATGGTAAGTGATCACCGCCGCCCATGTACACTCGCAACACCAGAGGAGAATTACTACAACAAGACTCAGGACAAACATATGTTAATGCACACAAATATCTGTCCTGGTTGGGAATCGAACTTACGACCTGCGACGTTAAAGGCAAGCATCTATACTTACCACGCCAACCGGCCCGTTGTGTAATATTTGAGTTTTTTGTTTTATATCAGACGGTGACAAACGAGCAAGTGGGTCACCTGATGGTAAGTGATCGCCGCCGCCCATGGACACTCGCGAAACTAGAGGTGTCGCGGGTACGTTGCCGGCCTTTAAGAGTCAGCAAACAAGTATTGCTGGGCCTTCCCCCCAACCCAATGTGCTCTGGCGACCTTACACACACGCAGAAACACAACATTAAAATTATTTATGTTATTATTAAGGAATGTCTTATGTAAGGTGGAGGTACTTCCTCAGTCTCATGCTCTAACTCTCTTGAAAACAATCTTGAAAATTTTAAGCCCAACCCGGGATTTGAACCCAGGACCTCATTACCTGAGGTTGAACACGCTACCGCTATACCAACGAGGCAGTCAATTGTATTGAACAGACAGTATTGAAGTAGTTATATAGCAGTTGCTTGGTTTCCTGTGGTGTCGCTAGTCACTGTGAATAATTACTGCTTACTGTAAACTGTGATTGTGACTAAAGAGCCACAGCACAGCAAATGCCGCAATGAAATTGCAGCGCAGATTTTCAGCTGGAGCCTACAGAATCCAGCATAGTTACATAATAAATTATTGCAGATCATTAGAATCCATTTTTGTTAGTAAATAATTTATGAACTTAAACACTATTTTTAGTTAATACCTTAAAGCTAAACATTCAAAAAACACCCCATTGGGGTATGTTTGCGCATCCAATGTTCCAGTATTGGGCTGTCCCACTGGTCCACGATCGTGTATAATATGCTATTGGGACTGCCTCGTACCCTGTTCATAATAGAAGCGCATTTCTTACGCATGATGACATGGAATCCATACGTGCGTGCTTCGGCGAACATTATTGATGCGCTACATACAATGTCTTGGCAGTCCCATCAGCATCATAAATACCACTAACAATATTATACACATATAATAAGTGGAGACTTGTCTTTGTCTTTTCCTTATAAACTTTGTTGTTTTAGTTTCCTTTATATCTGGGGACAATATAATAATAATAATATCTGGGGACAATGTCACACAGATCATCCTAGCCCCAAACTAAGCAAAGCTTGTACTATGGGTACCAGGCGACGATATACATACTTATATAGATAGATAAATACATAGAAAACATCCATGACTCAGAAACAAATATTCGTGCTCATCACACAAATATTTGCACTTACCGGGATTCGAACCCAGGACCACCAGCTTCGTAGGCAGGAGCACTACCAACTAGGCTATGGTGACCGTCGCTTTATTTTATTTGTCTTTGTGTTCATAAAAAATAATACATAAATCTCATCATCATACAATTTATATTAATCACAAATTACAATCGGGCCGGTTGACGTGGTTCGATTCCCGTCCAGGACAGATATTTGTGTGCATGAACATGTCAGTTTGTCCTGAGTCTGGGTGTAATTATCTATAAGTATGTTTTTTACAAAATAAAAGTAGTAGGTATATCCGTTATCTGATTTCCATAGTACAAGCTCTGACTAGTTTGGGAGCAGATGGCCGTGGGTGAATAATGTCCCACGATATTATTATTATAATATAGTACCAACAACATAGATGTCACCCGTGAGTTTAACACCTCCACTAAATAAATAAGCGTACCCTTTAAATACTCATTGACCTTTATATAAGTTGCCTTCTTTTAATTTATCTTTGTATACATAAAAAAAATAATACAATAATTTGATCATTATCCAATTTTATATTAATCACTCATTATAATCGAGTTGGTAAATGAAAGGCAAGCGTCTTTCGCGCCACAGGTCGTGGGTTCAATTTGCACCCATTGTGTGGATGAACATGTGTGTTTGTCCTGTGTAATTATCTAAAATAAGTATGTATTTACAAAATAAAAATAGTATATGTAGTATATCAGCTATCTAATTTCCTGCTCTGCTTAGTTTGGGATCAGATGGCCGTGTGAGAATAATGTCCCAGGATATTGTGTCCCAGGATATCCCTGGATATTCTAATCTGTATTGACATAAATATATGTACAATTTTGTTGAAGTCCCAAGTCAAGGTCAAGCACAGGACACCATTAAAAAATATGTACTTTTCTTTATGACCATCGAATTGAACAAAATTTGTATAGGCCCATTCTGAAAACATTTTATGTCGAATTAAAAACGAACACCGGACAATAATTTTACTGCACGTGGCGCAGCGGCAACGACAGACGCCTCGCCGCTTCGTGTCACGGGTTTGAATCCCGCGCTGGACCACTGTTTGTGTGACCCATAAATAGTTGTTCTGAGTCTGGATGTAATTTGTGTCCGTCTATTATTATATGTTTGTAAATTAGCCCGCGACACAGCGATTAAATTCCTTAGTGTGGGCGTTGTCTTTTCTTTTAAAAAAGTAAAGCAAAAATCGTAACATAACCTCGTTATTTTGAAGTTAGTTAAAAACCTAAAACTGAACCTCTCGACCTCTTATCTCGACATCTCCGGTGACAACCTCTCCGTGGGAAAAAGGGGCACACCATAACTTTGTGGCTCATAAACTTGACAAGGGCACCATAAAGCTATGTTCGTAACCCATGGGGTATCAACACTTATCGCTCGCTGTTGTTACTCTGTTTCGCCAAGCTGATTTTGGAATTATGCAATATGGATTAGAATAATAATAATAATGTCCTCCCGACCGAATTTCGGCCACGGCGGCAAGTCTCAATGGCCAGCTAATTGCGCAGGACATATTATAGTGCAAAAGTGTGTGCGCAAACAGAGGGGCACTTTCTATTCCATCACTCTCATGATCCGATGGGACGACTAGTGTCACGACCGGAAAGAGTTCAGGTACAGGACCGACTGCTTTACGTGCCTTCCGAGGCAACGGGGGTGTAATACCGCCAACTTCCAGACTTCTGGCTGATACTGAGAAATTTCTTTTTCCGAAAAATCCCAAAACCATTTACCCCGACCCGGGATTTGAACCCAGAATCTCATTATCTGCAGTTGAACTTGCTACCGCTAGACCAACGAGATAGTCAAATAATAATAATCCAAAGAGGATAAGAATAGAGTATTAATAAGCACACGTGTGGTGTAGCGGGTAAGACAGTTGTCTCGTCACTTCATATCCCAGTTTGATTCCTAGTTGTACCAAGTCTGGGTGTTTCAATTATATACTTTTGTAAAGCACCCCGCGACACAGAGACTTATTTACCAAGTGCGAGTGTTGGCTTAAAATTGACAAACCTTACTGCTTTATAATATTTTTAGAGACCGTTGTGTCTTTAATACTCTTTTTAAATAACGTAATTTTAATTTTGGTCTTTAGTTTAAGATCACTTAACATAAAAATTGTCACGTTATAAGTTAATTTTATTTGTAATTTGCTTGGAAAGTGCCAAAAACCCAAGTTGTGTTTAACTTCAAAACCTTTAACTTTAAAACATAAATATCATAAATATAAATATATTAAGTACCAAGCCTGTTGTAGTCGGAGTTTTAGATGCAGCCGTAGGAGTACTTCCGATTAGCGTAATCCGTATTAGTTTGACGAGGAAAGATAATCGAGCATTAGAAAGTATTGTATGTAGTAATTCATAAAATATAAGTCAAGAAAATGCTGTGTGGTAATGGCGATGAATATCATCCCGTTGGGACCATAGACGTTGTCCCAAAGGAATATCTATCTAACTGCGAACGGGCAGCAGCCTTTCTCTGTTAACTATGACCATACTACAGTCGCCTAATTGTCTGCTAAGGCTAGGATAATTCATTAGGGAAGGATTTTCCAGCTGTGGATTTTTAATTTTTTCATTTATTTACTTCAATAACAATATACATTGTGTTTGAATTACATTCTTATAGACAAAATTACATAATACTATATACTTATTACACATAATTTAAACAATAAACCAATTTATAATACTACACTGTTAAAAAATAAAAATAACATTATTATATAAGTCAAATCATTACTATATTAAACTTAAAATTAAACAGTAATAAAGTTATTTTGCTGTGTGGTGGCGGCCTAAGAATATCACCACCCCCTCTCATCCCGTGGGTGGACGTAAAAGTCGTCCCGAGGGAAATATATACACCAGAGAACGGGCAGCAGCGTTCTCCTGAGTACCATGTCCACCTTACTGCGATCGCCAACCCGTCTGCCAAGCGTGGCGATTATGGCAAATCCCCTCAAATGATGGACACAACCAAACCGCGGCCCCTAGTCCCCGGCAGCCCTGCTATTCCCAGCCGTGGTAACAGCCGTGGTTACGGCAGGGCAGGGGGTGCTAAGAATCCCCGGCAGATTCGGCGTTACCAACACCGACGACCATCTGGCCCTGGCAACATATAACACACGTACGCTGCGGTCCGACGAGAAGATAACCGAACTGGAGGAAGAATTGAGCAGGTTACATTGGGATATTGTAGGATTATCTGAAGTCCGAAGAGAGGGGGAGGACTCGATAATACTGAAATCCGGAAACCTGCTCTATTACCGGGAGGGTGACCAAATATCCCAAGGTGGTGTCGGGTTCATAGTCCACAAGTCCCTCGTGAACAACCTAGTGAAAATCGAGAGTGTGTCGATGAGGGTTGCGTACCTTATACTCAGAATCACCAAGCGGTATTCGTTGAAGGTTATACAGGTATACGCACCCACTTCGACACACTTCGACGATGAAGTCGAGGTTATGTATGAAGACATATCCAGAGCCATACATACCTCTAACTCCTATTTCCTTGTGGTCGAGGGGGACTTTAACGCGAAGCTGGGCAAACGATTCGGTAATGAGCTGAGAGTGGGGCGATTTGGAAATGGAGACCGGAACCCCCGGGGCCAAATGTTGGCCGACTTCATGGAGAAGGAGGGACTCTTTATGATGAATTCCTTCTTCAGGAAGCCGGATCACCGCAAATGGACCTGGGTGAGCCCCGATGGTAAAACTAAAAATGAGATAGACTTTATCTTGTCGACGAGACGACAGATGTTCAATGATGTCTCCGTGATCAATGCGGTTAAAACCGGGAGCGATCACAGACTGGTCAGAGGCTCATTGAACCTTAATGTCAAGCTCCAGAGGTCCCGACTGATAAAGTCTACGCTCCGACCTTTACCTATCCACGTCCAAAACCCCGAACCATTTCAGCTCGAACTGCAAAACCGTTTCGAATGCCTAGCAGACTGCGAGGAAGTGGACTCATACTATGACAGGCTCGTAGAAGCTGTCCATACGGCTGGGTCTAAGGTCTTCAAGGCCCGTCGTACAAACAGAACTAAAAAGATCTCTGACTTTACCCTGCAACTAATGGAAGATAGACGGAAAATGGTTCTGACATCATCAGATGATACTACCAGATATCGGCAGCAACAGACAGATCTCAAAGTCTTTGACTCGCGACACGCGGCGATTTAATACAATTAGTATTAAAGAGGCTGTCGAGCGGAACAAAGGCTCTAAAGTGTTCGCAAGAGCTCTGTCTGTTGGACAGAGCCAACTGACGAAGCTGAAGACTGAGGATGGTAGAATCGTCACGCCTAAACCTAAGTTGCTGGGAGAGATCGAGAAGTTCTACGGACAGTTATATACGACAACACAGCCACCTGTCAAAAGTCATGCCTCAGATCCCAGAGCACGACTAACCCGACACTACACCGAAGACATCCCGGACGTCAGCCTGTACGAGATTAGAATGGCTCTTAAACAACTCAAGAACAACAAGGCGCCTGGTGATGATGGAGTTACAGCAGAGTTTCTGAAGGCGGGTGGTACACCAATCCTACGGGCCCTTCAGAAGTTATTTAACTCCGTCATACTAGATGGTCAAACGCCACAAGCATGGCACAGAAGTGTGGTAGTGCTCTTCTTCAAAAAGGGCGACAAGACCCTATTGACGAATTATAGACCCATCACACTGCTGAGCCATGTTTACAAGTTGTTTTCGAGGGTCGTTACGAACCGTCTCGCGCGCAGGTTTGACGACTTCCAGCCTCCCGAACAAGCCGGTTTCCGAAAAGGCTTTAGCACCATAGACCACATACATACGCTGCGGCAAGTTATACAGAAGACCGAAGAGTATAACAAGCTACTGTGCTTAGCGTTTGTGGACTATGAGAAAGCCTTTGATTCTATCGAAACATGGGCTGTGCTGAGGTCTCTCATAAGGTGCCAAATTGTCTACCGGTATATCGAGGTGATAAAGTGTTTGTATGAAAACGCCACTATGTCAGTGCGTCTCCAGGACCAGATCTCGAAACCTATCCACTTGCTGCGAGGCGTGAGACAGGGAGATGTTATATCTCCGAAACTGTTCACCGCTGCATTGGAAGACGTCTTCAAGCTTCTGGACTGGAATGGCTTTGGCATCAATGTCAATGGCGAGTACATCACTCACCTTCGATTTGCCGATGATATCGTAGTCATGGCTGAGACCATGGAAGAGCTCGGTACAATGCTCGATGACCTCAGCAGAGTCTCTCAACAAGTGGGTCTGAAAATGAACATGGATAAGACGAAAATCATGTCAAACGTCCATGTTGCACCCACTCAATTGAAAGTTGGTGACTCTGCACTCGAAGTTGTAGAGAACTATATTTACCTAGGACAGACCATCCAACTAGGTAGGTCCAACTTCGAGAAGGAGGTCAATCGTAGAATCCAACTCGGCTGGGCAGCGTTCGGGAAGCTACGTAACATCTTCTCGTCCAAAATACCGCAGTGTCTCAAGTCGAAAGTCTTCGACCAGTGTGTGTTGCCAGTGATGACATACGGAACAGAGACGTGGTCGCTCACTATGGGCCTTATTAGAAGGCTCAAGGTCACCCAAAGAGCAATGGAGAGGGCTATGCTCGGAGTTTCCCTGCGGGATCGCATCAGAAATGTCGAAATCCGCAGGCGAACCAAAGTCACCGACATAGCCCGAAGAATTGCCAAGTTGAAGTGGCAGTGGGCGGGGCACATAGCTCGTAGAGCCGACGGCCGTTGGGGCAGAAAGGTTCTCGAGTGGCGACCACGAACCGGAAGACGCAGCGTGGGCAGGCCCCCTACAAGATGGACCGATGATCTTGTGCGGGTCGCTGGAAAATGCTGGATGCGAATAGCACAAGACCGGCAATTGTGGAGATCTTTGGGGGAGGCCTTTGTCCAGCAGTGGACGTCTTTCGGCTGATATGATGATGATGATGATGAAAGTTATTTACACGTTTAATAAAAATAATAATTTTACATACAATTTTTAAGAAGAGCTGCTTACATTAGATCTCTTTCAGACAGACTTGATCTTTCAGACACACTGATGATTATAACAACATCCTGAATTGATTGAACTTTATTACCTCTATAGTATACATACAGGGAGTCAATATTAAATAATTTTAGTAATCGTTATTCTATGATGTTACTCAATGCCTTGAAACTTGTACTTATGGAGATTTTGTCCAGCAATTACGTCTTACGGAGGAGATGATGAAAACATTTAAATGCGGGGGTGAGATGGCTGCACGAAGAAGTTCCAGACTTATTCAACCCGAAAAGATAAGACTACACATGTTACATGCATACATAGACTTATGCCTGTATCCCAGAAGGGTAGGCAGAGACAACATACAACCCATTTTCACGGTGTTTGTACACCTCTTTTGCCTCGTATACTGTAATTATATTCAGTGTTTCTGTTAGTTTATTATTATTGTTATTATGAATCAGTTACATATCCATCTTTATCCAATCCAAACACCCCTTTATATTATTATATAGGTAGTTTAATCCGTATTGTCGAGCGCAACGAGGGTGTACGGTACAGATAACGCCGTATTGTATCTTACGTCTAGGGATCGCCGACTAATTTACATAGTGCCCTATGGCGTTAATTGAATTGACACTGGATTGTATTCTAAATATTTTCATTAACGTTGCCGTGATTTATTACTTGGTTCTGGGTTACAGCTTGAACTGTTGTGGCGCAGTGGTGAAGGAACTCTGTACCAACTCGACGGCCTCGTGTTTCATCTTCGCCCCTCAGGATACCAATAACCATAAATTGTTGTTCTGCCTAGGTATGCTTTCAGTCTGTATATTGATACTTGCCTTTCACGCCGCGCCGCAGGTCGTAGGTAATGAAAGCTAAATTGCCGTTTACGATTTATGACGATTTTAAAAAATGATATTAGAAACCTCAATATCATTTTTAGACCTATCCATAGACACCCCACATGAATGGGATTGATGAAAAAAAATTGAGTTTCAGTTCTATGTATAGGGAAAACCCAAATTATTAAGTTTTTTTTTCAGTTTTTCTGAGAAAATCTTGATGCGGTTCACAGAATACTTACCAAGTTTCAACATTATAGTCCTTATAGTCTCGGTAAAAGTGGCTGTGACATACGGACGGACAGACAGACAGACATGACGAATCTATAAGGGTTCCGTTTTTTACCATTTGGCTACTGAACCCTAAAAAGGAAAACAAAATGTGAACAAATTTTGGTACATCTACTTGTAAGTAAGTATTTAGTAAACTTTCGTGCGAGTTGCAATCCAGTGGATCCTAGATTAGACGCCCGTCGCCTCGGTTTACAGAAACCTCGGATGCCTGTAAAAGCTCTACTTTGGTCCTCACTGATAACACTGTAAAAGCTGGGAAAACTGGTAAAAGCAAGTAAAATGGGTAAGAGATGCGAATTGAGCGGTGCAGTCGAATGGCTATAATGTGTTCGTGTGGTCCTGTCTGGGTGGCTTGTATTCTAGATAAGGAAAGTATATTTGATATTACTCTATAAAATATGTACAATGTTAGTTCTCGGTGTTGTACAGCAAAAGAACATACTAGTTGTCAGAGATGATTATTTTTTAAACGTCTAGTTTCTTATGGAATTCTTGTAAGCTTCAATTAAAAAACAAAAATCTAATGTGCTTTAGAGGACACAACTGAAGTAAAACTTAGATATATGAAACGTAACTGACTATAAGAGAAAGACAGAAAATAATTGTGCTCACACCTCTCTCTCCTGCACCTACAGTAATATACGAAACGTAACTCTCTCGCACTTACTATCTTCACAAACTTATATCTCCCTCTCAACTTCTGTCTTGCCCGATCACACTTTTCGAAAAGCTTTCGCATTCACCAACTTGAATTGATTATGTATGTTGATATCTACGGATATGTCTAGTAGTTTTGAGATCTTAAGCTTTCCAATGCACTTACCATAAGGGGAAGCCTTCTATATAGAGGAGCCTGTCCAAAAACAACAGGGTGCGCATTACGCCGTCGAACACATGGGCTCCCAACCACACCATGAAAAATTCATAACTGATATCATAGACTAACTTTGACTAGCGTCTGAGAGTTTCTTTAGTTTTGTTATGTGCCTACAGGCAAAATTCAAATCAAATAAATAAATAAAAAAGGTTTTTATTCACGTAGACTTTAAAAAAAGCGCTTGTAAATAGTCAGAACATGTTTGTAGTAATATTACTACAAACATGTTCTGACTATTTACAAGCGCTTTTTTTAAAGTCTACATTATTATTTCTAGTAACATAAATATTTAGGTACACATTGTATGAAAACATTTATAAAATTTATTTTATTATAGCAATGATATTTAGCTAGCTCGTATCAAGTTATTGTCAAGAGATTATGTTTAATTATCTAGTTTAAGTCTAATATTTTTACTACATATTGACAATGGTTCTGTCTATATTAAGTTAATCGTTTATTTGCAGAACACAGGTTATAAGTGGTGGTAACATTGTAATACATGTGCACTGTGTTCTACCACAAGGTGTGCAAATTTGTCATAGGACATATGTCGGTGTTGAATAAAATATAATATGTTGATTGTTCAGCATTATTTTTCTCACAATTAAATCGTCATTAACAATTAACAAGTTAAAATTATGTTCAGAACTTAATCATACAAACAATAAACAGTTCAACAATATATTAAAACAATAGTAATTAAATATCACGAATTAGAGAGTTACAAGATTTAGAAACAAAAACAATTTAATAATAACAAATAGTTCAATATAATAAAATTGTTTGCTTATATGTATTACTAGCTGTGCCTCGCGGTTCAACCCGCGTTAAATTATGTAAATTAAAGTCTATGTATTATTCGGATATAAAATCTATATTATTATCTTTATAATCTATATTACTTATTTCATCAAAATCCGATCCGTTGCTTTTCCGTGAAAGAGTAACAAACACCCATACATCCATACTCACAAACTTTTGCGTTTATAATATTAGTAGGATTATATCAAACTAGCTGTGCCCCGTGGTTTTACCCACGTTATACTTTATAAATAATAGCCTATTTTTATTCGGATATATAAGCAATACATCCATTATGGATGTTTGTTAGTCTTTCAAACGAAATCTACGGAACTGATTTTGATGAAACTTTGTAGTAATATAGCTCTATAGCTATATCCGAATAAAAATTACTCACAAACTTTTAGCATTTAGAGGTATAATATTAGTAGGATTTAGTGCCTTCTATAAGTTTTAATCTATGCCATCGTTGCTGCACTAATAATATTGTGTTGTCTTTGGAGTTCGGTCCACGGAGTGGAGTCGATTCGTAGTAACAATATTCTTGTTGCTGCTGTGTCATAGTAATATTTAATTATAAAAATGTATGTTTGGATAAGAGATGTGTGGCCGCAGTGGCAGTGGGCATGGGTTTGCCCGGTGTTCGAGGGAAGTTAAAATAAATCTTTTTAAGGCGTACTGCCAAGCCTTTTACTCGAGTAGCTTGTGGGTTAATTACACTCGTCGGGCTGCTAGTGCTCTGCGTATCCAATACAACAACATCTTCAGGGTGCTGATGCGGCTGCCTCGCTACTGTAGTGCGTCTGGGATGTTTGTGGAGGCTCGGATGGACGGCTTCTTTGCAATTATAAGCAAAAAAGTAGCCTCCTTACTACAGCGTGTGAGAGGTAGTAGTAACAGTATCCTGCAGACGATTGTTACTCGTGCGGATTGCCCAATCCAACACAAATGGATGCGTCTTACGATGGGTGTTGACTAACATAGTTGTACAACACAATTGTACGAGATTAGCAATTATGGACACCTATGAAGGCCTTTGTCCAACAGTGAAAGTCTTTGTAGTTCGGCTGATATGATCATGATGATGAAATATATTATTAATTTACCCCACGCCAATGGCGCAGGTAGACACAGAAATCACGATTTTCGGAAAAAGCCAGATTCCATAATTTCCTCTAGCTCCAAAATTGTTGTGCTTTCATCTCCCCATAACGACTTACAGCGAAGGAAATATATTGCTTGCAAATGACCAACAGAATTTAAGCTAATATTTTGTGGTTAACGCAAAATACCTTAAATTTGCGCTTGCAAAGGAAACTTTTATCTAGACTGTCGTAAATTAAAAAGAGCATTTTATTAAAAAAAATCTTGCGTTTTTCTTCACTATAATGGACTTTACGTTGGTTATGTTAACTCATACATATAATGTCCTCCTGATCGAATTTTGGCCGAAGGCTGGACTGCGCGAGACATATTATAGAGCACAAGTGTCAACGCAAACACAAGATCACTTAGTAGTCCATCTCGTATAGGACTACTAGTGACACGACCGGAAAGAGGTCAGGTACAGGACCAACGGTTTACATGCTCTCCAAGGCAGCTGGTCGCTGCTTTCTTGACAGAAAATTCACATACCCGGAATTGGAAACAAAGATCTCATTATCTGTTATTTGGTCATGCGTGGCGATTATGGCGTATCCTTCCTTCAAATGATGGGCACCACTCCATTGTGAAAATCTTTTGGGGAGGTCTTTGTCCAGTAGTGGACGTCATCTTACTTACTTATCGTATAGGCAGTGGTTACCCTAGTGTCAGAGTTGTTCCAGCCACCCATTAGGCCCCTGACATGGCTTAACGACTGTTGCCTAATGGCTACAACCGGGACCGACAGCTTAACGTGCCCTCCGAAGCACGCAGACGCTCAGAAATTAAACCACTTTGGCGGTCACCCATCTTTGGAATGACCGCGAGCCTAGTTACTTAACCTCGCCAATCACTTACGAATCAGTGAAAGTATCTGCCTATGAGCTATGGCTGACATGATGACCGCAGTTAGGTGGTGGGCTAGTACACAGAGGAGCTGCTGCTCCCTTAGTCGCCTTTTATGACACCCACGGGATAGTATGAGCTGGTCCTGTTATTTTTTCTAGGCCGAAAACCACACGGTTAACCATTTTATTGCTATAAAGATAATATAATAATAATAATAATATCTGGGGACAATGTCACACAGATCATCCAAGCCCCAAACTAAGCAAAGCTTGTACTATGGGTACCAGGCGACGATATACATACTTATATAGATAGATAAATACATATATACATAGAAAACATCCATGACTCAGAAACAAATATTCGTGCTCATCACACAAATATTTGCACTTACCGGGACTCGAACCCAGGACCATCAGCTTCGTAGGCATTTTTTTTTTATGTAACGGGACTAGTCCCTCCCTCTTACCCACCACTGCAACTCCTGTAAGCCAGGATCAACAGTGGCACACAATGAAATGACACTGAGCGGTGAAGCTCAGGCATGTCCCGGGGAATCGCTTTAACTGTCTTGGATCCCGCAACGAATTTAATCAGAAACAGAAAAAAGGAGGAGTTAGAAAATGAATAGTTCCACTTCCCTCCAGAGCAAAGCGGGAGACAGAATGATGTAAAGAGGCTATAGCCTCTTACATCATTCTGTCATTGTACATTAAGCCAGCTGCAAAAGCACCGAGGATCAATTTAAGGGTCCTAAGTGAGCTGTTATATTTGATTCCAATAGTAGGTATGGCAAAAACGCTTAAACGCACGGAAGTTGTTCCTTGTTGCTACAAGATCCATCCATCTTCGTAGGCAGGTGCACTACCAACTAGGCTATAGTGACCGTCTAACCGCAGATAGATGGTAGCTAGTACACGTTGACGCTACTGCCTGATGTATCCCTTAGTAGCCTTTTATGACACCAAAGGAATGGTATCAGGTCCTCGGGTGGCCCTGTTATTCATTCTAGGCCAAAAACCACACGGTTAACCATTTTATTGCTATAAAGATAATACATCTTTATAACAATAAAATGGTAAATAATTTGTACTGTAAGTGGTCTGGTTACAATGGTTGTAGCTAGAAGCAGCTCTGTTGTTGTCTGCCCCTTGTAACGGAAGACTGACTTCAAGTATTAAAAACAAAGACTGTACTAATTAGGCATTTTATTGTAGTTGTTCCAGAAATTCTTCTGCAACTAGCATTGTTTGTGCGAACAAAGTGGATTGCAATATTTTTATTCATGTAAAGTCTTTTCTCCTGGTACCTGTGGGGTAGATGGAAAATTGAATTAATTTAATTTCAATTCTTTATTTATAAAAATATGGTAAATAATCACATAATATTAATATGAGAAGCAAAGACTTTATACCCCTTTTTACAAGAATTGCGCGGATGGAGGAGTTAGAAATTTAGAACAGTTAACGTTCATACGGAGAAGGAGTGTAGAAAAATATATATACAAGACTTAAGAATTAATAGTAGCTTTAATAAAAACTACGGATTGGTGAGCAACTTTCCACAGCACTAAGATTATTTGTTATGACTAAATCATACGTCACATTCCCACCATAGTTAGGGTTGCCATTATTGAGAACTGATACGGGACTTATTAGTGACAAATAAATAATCAATAAAAAGTCAACGGAAAACAATGACAACAAAAACAGTTCACTCCAATCGTGATAAATTATTCAAAAACCAGTTCAATTACTGTTGAGAAGAACCACACACCCACAGGAAGAGGTTCCTGTTTCTTCGCCCACTTATATTTGGCCGTAAATTTTACTTTATATTGAAATATTGGTAAACGGGACAAGTAACAATACGGGACGTGATACTTAAATACGGTGAAAGTCCCGTATACAATGTCCTCCAGGGGATAGCACAAGTGTGTGCGCAAACACAGGGGCACTTTCTATTCCATCACTTTCCTGATCCGATGAAACGTCTAGCGACACGACCGTAAACAGGTCAGGTGCAGGACCGACGGCCTTACTTCCAACTCCCAGACTTTGGGCTGTTACTTAGAATAATCTTTTACGGAAAAAACGCAAAATCACTTTTTGGCCCGACTCAGGATTTGAACCCAGGACTTCGTTGTACGCGGGTGAACACACTACCGCTAGATCAACGAAGCAGTCAAGAGACAGTCCCGTATACAGCATGTAAAGTAATTAACGCACACCCTCAAACACCCCAATTAGAATATTATGTTGTAATCATAATACATACACTGAATTATTAATTTAACATGTATATGCATTGTTGTTTACTAAATTAGTTACTTGGAATAAAGTTTATTCTTCTTTATTTTGTATTGAATGATGGAATTTGTATGAATACAAATAAACTGCGATTTTAAAAGTCTTATTACTTTGTCTCACGGTCCATTACAATTTGTTTTGACTGTACACGGTTAATATGACAATAATTTCCGTAGCTTAATTTTATTCGGATACAAAATTACCTATATTAAAAATGATATAAATCGATTCAGTAAACGATTCTGAACAAACTATTTTCAGGATGTGCGTTAATTAAGTTACATGTTGTATATGGGGATATATATTAACGCATTGTATATATTAACGCACATCCTGAAAATAGTTAGTTCAGAATAATTAACTGAATCGATTTATATCATTTTTAATATAGGTAAATAAATAAATCAAAAAGGTTTTTATTCACGTAGACTTTAAAAAAGCGCTTGTAAATAGTCAGAACATGCTTGTATTAATATAGTTGTATACATTATTATTTCTAGTAACATAGATATTTAGGTACACATTGTATTGATTGTATGGAAACATTTATAAAATTTATTTTATTATAGCATTGATATTTAGCTTGCTGGTATCAACTTATTGTCAAGAGATTATGTTTAATTATCTAGTTTAAGTCTAATATTTTTACTACATATTGTGAATGGTTCTGTCTATATTAAGGTATTATTATTATGACGGACCTTGTGTTAATAACGACGGTCGCGCTTTAATGCTACCACCGGATCCAATGCGCCCCAACTGAGAAGACCCAGCGAAACAAACTCAGTGGGTTCATCTACTACCGGTTTCAACACGACCCAGTTGAGACGGTCCGGCGAAACATACTCAAGCGGGCATGAACACGGGATTTGGTCCAATTAGAGTAAGTAATTATTTAGTTGGCAAACACAATATATGGTCGATCGGTTGTCGGAATGCTTATTATTCAGAATCGTTTACTGAATTAATTTATATCATTTTTAGTATAGGTAATTTTCGTATTCTTATACATACATACATAGACTCACGCCTGTTTCCCAGAGGGGTAGGCAGAGACAACGGATTTCCATTTGTCACGATCTTTGCATACTTCTTTTGCCTCGATTACTGTCATTATATTCTTCATACATGCTCGCCGGTTTAGGGTACTTCTGACCTGCCCTTTCTTGAGAACATCTCCAATTTGGTCAGAGAATGTTCGACGTGGTCTTCCCCTTCCGGTTGTCCCATTCACACAGGCCAGGTATACTTCTTTTGTCAATCTTCTTTCATTCATCCTTTCTAAATGGCCAAACCATCTCAGCATGCCTTTTTCAATCTTTCGTATTCGTATGGCAACCCTATATGGTAGATATAGTGTTCTCTTCATGTGCGACGTTAATTTCGCTGACGGGTAGCGGTGCGCCGCACTCTGTGGTTCCGTGCGGCTGTCGTATGGCGGTTACTGTGTCTATTGTGTGTGTAGAACACACTTATTATAAACATCAACATTGCTATTTTAATACCCGTGTTCTGGCCAAAATGTCTCCCTCAATTTGAACAAAACACTTCACTAGGACGTAACATTTTAATGAGAATGTATTAAAATCTTACAGTAGATGGTTACTACAAGATTTTTGATATTGTTGTAACACGCGGCCATCTGCTCCCAAACTATGCAGAGCTTGTACTATTGAAATCAGATAACTGATATACTACATATACTACTTTTCTTTTGTAAATACATATTTATATAGATGACTAGCTGTGCCCCGCGGTGTTACCCGCGTTAAATTTTATAAATTTTCTTTGCTATAAACCTCACGGAGCCCGAGACCTTTCCAACGAATGCAAAACCATGGAAATCGGTTCGTGCGTTCTGGAGTCATAGCGTCAGGAAGGAAAACCCGACTTATTTTTATATAGTAGACTAGCTGTGCCCCACGGTGTTACCCGCGTTGAATTTTATAAATTTTCTTTGCTATAAACCTCACGGAGCCCGAGACCTTTCCAACGAATGCAAAACCGTGGAAATCGGTTCGTGCGTTCTGGAGTTATAGCGTCAGGAAGGAAAACTCGACTTATTTTTATATAGTAGATTACATCCAGGCTCACGACAAATAGACAATGAACATGCACAAAAATATCTGTCCTGGTTGGGAATCGAACCGACGACCCGCGGCATGAAAGGCAAGCATATACCAACCACGCTAAATAAACTGGTATTTTTAACTTCTGTGTTCTATTCTAGACTGCGCCAAGCGGGATATGGCCGCTTTTAAAATTGACTACTGTAGCTGGGAAAAGCTCACTGAAAATAGAGTTAAATGGCGCAAACGTGTAGTGGAGGGTCGTAAGATCTGTGATGAAGCCTGGTTCGGAGTACTTGCTGATAAGAGACAGAAGCGACATGAAAGCGACTCGGCACCAACCACCGCAAACTTCTCTTGTTAGGCCTGCGGCAGGCTATGTCGCTCTCGCATCGGTTTGTTTAGCCACCATAAGAAATTTCTCTCAGACAATGCGCCGTAAATCGTTTGTAACAGACGCAAAGGCCATATATCTATACTAGACAATGTTAGTGATTTAATTCTAAAAAAGATCCCTAGCTTTATATTACCTTTTCAAGTCGAATCCCCTATCGCTCGATTCGAATAAATAAGTAACTCTTTTATGGGGAAATGTATAAGATTTTATAACAAACTTCCCAATGATATTAGAGAATTGTCTACGAATAAGTTTAAAAGAATGATTAAAGCCAAATTGTGTAGCAGGGCATATTACAAAATTTCTGATTATTTAAGTGATAAAAGTGCTTGAGATGGAGTTGTTCTGATTCAACACACGTGATTGTAATTAATCTTAAGTATATTTTGGTTAAAAAAGGATTCCTACTGAGTTTTCTGGCAGTGTTTCTCAGTAGCTGCCACGTCATGCACTGCACGGTAGGGTAAAAAAAATATGACGATTCCACATAAATGTAAAATTTTGACGGAATAAAGTTACTTTGACTTTGACTTTGAATTTCTAGTTGCTATGAAAAGAATCGGTACAAAAATGTTATCACTTGCGTTGCTTCTATGACGATCTTATTCCCGACGCAAATTGGTGCTTCAATGGAAATCAGTCTTAACCATAATCTCGCAGACTTAGCTCAGCCGTTTGTAGGTCCTACGTAATTAAGCACTATACAATAGCCTGTGTTTAGATAGCCTAGATCTCAGAATATCTAGACTCAGCGCAGATTACCTATGAGATACAGAACCGCAGCTTTCCTTAATTGATGTTTGTAATACCTTTGGTATTATATTATCTTTGGTGATAGAGCCGTTAGTACTGCTCTTGGATTTGATGAATTGAATGAGCGAATTTTGTAGTATGTACATCACACTAATATTATAAAGGCGAAAGTTTGTGAGTGTATACGTTAGTTACTTCTTCACGTCTAAACAGCTGGAGTGATTTTAATAAAATTTGGTATGGAGTTAGGTGACAGCCTGGATTAACACATAGGCTATAATTTATAAAAATTGACGCGGTTAAAACCGCGGGGCACAGCTAGTAATACATAAATACTGGTCAAGAGCATGTTGGCGCCGCACGATTTTTTTAATTCATTCGTAATAGAAACTGCTATAAAAATATTTAAAGATTTGCCATGAGTACGTCTTTTTAACTTGCTTTAAATTTAATTAAAAACAGTTAAAAATAGAATACATCCACACCAAGAGTCTTGGTCGGGATGTTTCCCATTAACTATAGCAAACCTTGTGCTATGTTTACTAAACAACGGTTTTCTTTTTATCATCATCATCGTCATATCAGCCGAAAGACGTCCACTACTGGACAAAGGCCTCCCCCAAAGATCCAATTAGCGGTCTTGCGCTATCAGCATCCAGCGATTTCCAGGGACCCTCACAAGATCATCGGTCCATCTTGCAGGGGGTCTGCCCACTCTGCGTCTTCCGGTTCGTGGTCGCCACTCCAGAACCTTTCTGCCCCAGCGGCGGTTTCTTTTTATAAATATGTACAATAAATAAACAGAGAACACCGAGACCATTAAACATGTTTATGAACACAAATATTTATCCTGTGCGAGGATCAAACACGCAATCTTTGGCTCAGAAAGCAGGTTCACTACTGACTGAGTCACTGGTTATTTCTAAAAATGCACACTGTGGAAATTTACTGTCTACCTATTGCAGTTTACGAGACCCGGCCTGCTGATAGACAGAAGTTTTTTTTCAAGGACACCAATAAGTGAAAGAATTCAATTTTTTGTTTTCCTTACCTTTAAAAATATCTTTTCGCCAGGTATTCTGTGTATTGTATTCACAAAAAAAAATAACCATTGTATCCATAGTATAAGCTTTGCTTAGTTTGGATTTGTTTACTTGTTCTGTACCTATATTTTATATTAATGATAATAATATCCAGGGACATTATTCACACACGACCATCTGAACCCAAATTAAGCAGACATTGTACTATCGAAATCAGATAGCTGATACACTACATATACTGCTTGTCTTTGGAAATACATACTTACACATATAGCTAATTACACCCAGACACAGGAGAAATAGATATGTTCATGCACACAAATATCTGTCCTGGGTGGGAATCGAACCCGACCAGCGTCATTTACGAACACAAAGTATGCTCTACATCTAATCTACCAGTAATGCTTTATTTATTATAGCAGCTTTAACATCTTCTTTCGTCGAAAATTCGAGAAGAAAGTTCTGGCCATCAATGGGAATTACAGACATCATACATTACGCCATGTTTAGCCTTATTTTAACCAGAAAAATCCCAACGTCAACTTAAACCTAAACTTGCTAAGGTTGAGACACTTTTGCTAACCTAAGACCAGGAATAGCCAAACTAATAAATCAGCAGAATCCTCAATAAAGAAGTGCGGGTTGATTGAGTGCGGATTGGTAATGGATGGCCCCGGCCGCCGCTATGTGTTTGATTGTTCCTCTATTTAGTGTGCTGCAAGTTAAATATTATTAAGTAATGGAATCAATGGGAGGCCTTTGTCCAGCAGTGGACGTCTTTCGGCTGATATGATGATGACGATGATGAATGGAATCAATCATACTTGGCGGGATCCATAACATTCAAAATACAAAATAAATATGTAGTGTTAATTCCGCTAACTGTCAGGATTAAATATGCACCGACATACCGCGGGCGGGCGGTGCATATTGCATCCCGGCTTGATTAAACTGACAATTAGCGGAATTAATACTACATATTAATTTTGTATTTTAGCCGGGATTTAATAGGCAACGACCACCCGTGGGAGGGTGGTGCATATTGCATCCCGGCAGTCAGAGGCACTACAAAAATTACACTGAGCGTTAGCATATAGTATATATTACATTTGGAGTATGAAAATATACAACTACCTGTACCTCCTAAACTGAGATCGCACACTTTACCGCTAGACAAACGGGGCAGTACAGAAATTAGACGGAACGTTAGCGTATTGTATACTTTCATTTTGAGTATGAAAACACTACAACTAGCTGTACCTCCTAAACTGAGATCGCACACTTTACCGCTAGACAAACAGGGCAGTGTCAGAAATCAGACTGAGCGTAAGCATATTGTATACTTTCATTTATAGTATGTAAATATGCAACTATTTAGACCTCCTCAACTGAGATGGAACACGCTACCGTCTCCGGTACACAAACGAAGCAATACAGAAATTAGACTGAGCGTAAGTATATTGTATACATTTATTTGGAGTATGAAAAGATGAAACTAAATAGCGCGTGTATATTGTATATAAATCTTTACAAAACTTAGAGGGTACTTAAGCGTAATTACCACCCCAAAATATCTGCAGCACTGACGCAAAGGAGGCTTTGAATCTTCTGTTTAAATTTTAATAGTAAACAGAATTTCGTTGTGCAGTGCAGTATCTTGTGATTATGAATTTTAGTTGCATCCGGCTGCTTTGAGATGGTCGCTTTGACTGAGGTTAGGGTTGGTTTCTAGTGCCCGAGTTATACATTCTAAGTAAAAGTAAAGTAAAATACTCTTTATTGTACACTATAACTCAAAATTAAAATTAACATATATTAATTAGGTACAAAGGGCGGTCTTATCGCTACTGCGATTTCTTCCAGACAACCAATTATGGAGTGGATAGACAAAGGAAAGGGAAAACAGGGTAGATAGGTGTTACAATAGGTCTTCTTAATGTAAACTTAAACTAATGCAAAATAATAAAAACAAATAAAAATGGAAATACATAGAAAATTAAGAATGTCATAAAAGAAAAGCAATAATGCATTCATTCTATCTGTAACCCGCGGTTTAAACCGCATTGAACTTTATAAATCATAGCCTATATGTTATTCAGATCTATAAGCTTCAATTTTTCCTGAAAGAGTAAGTTACATTCATACGTCTATAATCAATTTCAATTTCAATTTCAATTTATTTATTGCTTTCATGGGTTTTACATAGGTATTTTAGATAATAATACAGTACCAAACATGAACCCTGTAAGGGCACTGCAACAATACAATATACAAACAAATATTTTTTTTGTCATAACTTTACATGTTAAACTTAAATTAAAATGAATACAATAAAATAGCACTGTGAATATCTGTAAAGTGTGTTTTATATGATTTTTCTTTATTGAATAGGCAGCGATGTAATAATGTTATTAAAAAATATATATATTATTATGAAGGGAATTATAAATTAGTGTTTATATTATTTATGTCAATTTTTTTGTGAGTTTTAACTAGATAGATTTTATAAATAGTTAATAAATTTAATAAATATTTATTACATGGTTTTATCATTTAAATACTCATTTATTGAATAAAAACTTTTATTTATGAGGAACAATTTTAACTTTTTTATAAATTTGAAATGTTTTTGTTCATTTTTTATACAGTCCGGTAGTTTATTATATAGCTTTACCGACATAGCTAGGGGGCTGCAAGAGTGCATTTTTATTCGTGACACCGGCAGGTTTAGTCTATTCTTATGTCGAAGTGAGTATTTTATTGGTAGATCTTCACGTTTATTAAATAATTCTGAGTGTTTACGGACGAATTTACATATTTCGAGGATGTATATACTAGGCACAGTAAGAATTTTGAGGTTTTGGAAGTGAGGCTTGCAGCTATCGGTCTGATCTATATTTGTTAAAATTCTAATAAGTTTTTTTTGCTGTGTAAAAAGATTTGCTGCGTCAGTACTATTTCCCCACATGATTATGCCATAGCTAAGCCATGCAAAAGCATATGCGTAATAGGTTGTGAGCGCAGTTTTAAAGTCCGTTGTTTTCTTTATCTCTCGGAGGGCATACGTGAATTTAGAGAGTTTTGCCGTAATTTTTTGTATGTGTTGTTTCCAAGTAATGTGTTTGTCTATTATTAAACCAAATAACGTGAATTTATCGACAGCCTCTAATTTAAAGTTATTATATATAAAATTTACATTAAGGGGTGTTTTTTGGTAAGGATAGAATGTCATAATTTTCGTCTTGTCAAAATTAATTTCTAAGTTATGTTCGTGCATCCAGGTCATAATTGTATTAAAAATATAAGTCAATTTATTATTTATATTAATGTCAGTTCGGCATCAGGCTAGAAGAGAAATGTCATCAGCAAATAAAACGCATTGTCCCTCTACGAATTTTGGAAGATCGTTTATGTATATAAGAAATAAGAGGCATCCAATTACACTTCCTTGAGGTATTGACGCCGTAATATTTTTCCTATCGGAGCGAACGACTGTAATTTTTTTTGATATTTCGTTGAAGTATTCGACTTCTACTTGTTGTTCCCTATTATGCAAGTAAGATCTAAACCAATCGTAGGCCTTTCCACGGATTCCGATGTTATATAATTTCCGAAGTAGTATATCAAATTGTACTTTGTCATAAGCTTTCGTCATGTCTAATAAAATACCTATAGCATAGTGTTTATTGTTAATTATATTTAATGCCTCTTGCATGTATTTGTATATTGCTAAAACTGTTGAACGTCCCTTTCGAAAACCGTTTTGACAATCATTGAATAGATTATATTTTTCACAGAAATTGTACACGCGGTCACACATGGCCTTTTCGAAAATTTTCGAAGCTGTCGGCAAGAGTGCTATTGGGCGATAGTTGTTGGGATCTAATTTAGAGCTTTTTTTATGAATTGGTTTAATTACCGCTTTTTTTAAGTCGTCGGGGAAGACGCCTTCGTCGAACGACTGATTTATTAAAACGTAGAAAGGTAGAGTGAGTTCATCGGCGCACTTCTTTAGGAGGATGGGAGACAGCTCATCAATGCCGTAGCTCATTTTGCTTTTTAAGTTTTTTATTATAGTGTTAATTTCACGTGGATCTGTTGGACTGAGATACATGGTGTTTGTAGTATGGTGGAGTGCAACAGAGCTATTTAGAACGGTGCAAGATGGTCGGACAGTTTTATCACCAATATGTGTAAAGAAGTTACTAAAGGTATTAGCTACAGTTTTCGGTTCGGTTATTATGTCATTGTTTATTTTTAAAGTAATATTGTTTCTACTGGTTTTTTGTTTTTTATTTGTTTGTTCATTTATTACTTGCCACATAGTTTTCACTTTATTGTTAGATTTTTTCATTTTGTTTATGTATTGTAGTTTTTTTGCAGTTGCTACTGTAACTTTTAATATTTTTTCGTAGGTTTTATAGTGTTTTTTGAGAATATTATTACTAGTTTTCAAGGCAAGTATTTTTAGTAATCGTTTATTTTGGCATGATATTTTTATACCTTTAGTCAACCATCGTTTTTTGTATTTTGATTTTAGTTTTATTCTACGTTTAGGTATGCAGGTATTCAGTGTGTTTAGTAATATGTTTTGGAATGCCTTGTAGTTTTCATTTATGTTGTTACTAGGTACTAGAATACTGCGCCAATTAATTGAGTTTAAGGCTGTTTTAAATGTTTGCATGCACTCTTCATTATAAAATCTTTTTGTTGTGTACCAGTTAGTTGTTTCATTTCCCTGTAGTATATCTAGCTCTAAGTGTATTATTGTTCCGCTATGATCAGAGAAGCCAAACTCTTCTACAGTCGTATACATTCTATTATTGTTAAAATTTGTGAATATCAAATCTAAGCAGGAAGAATTAGTTGGTGACACTCGTGTGGGGGTTGTTATGTGTTGCGTAAATTTGTATTCCAACATGAGATTTAAGAGTTGATTCGTTTTTACGTTTTTATCAAGGATATTTATATTAAAGTCGCCTCCAATAATTATATTTTGTTTAGTGTATTTAGTGTTTACATATGTCAATATTAAGTGTAGTTGTCTGATAAATACTTCTTCCTCTCTTCTATTCCAGTACAAAGTGATAAGTAATAGATTTTCAATAGGCAGTTCTGTAGCGCATACTTCTATAATATAATCTATAGACATGTCAGAGATTTCAGGTTTTTCAATATATTTTATATTATCTTGTACTAATATGCAGACACCGCCACCTGCTCGATTTTTCCGACTGTAATTTGCTGCATATTTGTATCCACTGAGTTGAGCTGTATCCATTTTCTCTGGGGATAGCCATGTTTCCGAAATACATATGGCTTGATATATTTTAGTATCTTCCATGAAAGCCTCCAGTATATGTCTTTTATTGTAAAGGCTTTGTAGATTTTGGAATAAGGCTTTGAATGGTAAGCACTTATTCACGAAAAGTATGGTTCGTCGATATTCTATTCGCATTTGTAGTATGTGAGCGGATTGTGTTGCTTGGCTCTTCTATAGATGTGCTGTTGGATTCGCCTCTACGCGAACGGTTTTGATTCTGGTATAGGTACGTCTTTTCTGGTGTGGGTACTGTCGAGACGGGAGCATCAATATATTTCATTCCATCGACAATTAATGTGTTGTTCCTTATTACAGCGTGGTGTCCAGTTTCCCTCGCCTTGATAAATTTTTCTCTGAGTTTTCTTCGAAGTTGTAACGCTTGGTCATCTAGGTATAAGTCTATAGTTAAACCTGTATTTCTAAAGAACCTTTTGCTCTCGAGAATATATTTTGTCATTCTTTTAGATAGAAGTTCAATCACTAGGGGTCTTTTTTGTCCTGTCTTTCCAATTCTTGATAAGTCCTCAATATATCCAGTCAAGTCTAAATTTAATATATCTTTAAATGCGTATATTATTCTGTCGTGGACGTCATACTCGTTTTCTTCGTAATGCTCTGTGAGGCCGTATAAAACTAGCTTTTTTGAGTTGCTATCTGTGTTTTTGTATAATTCGGGTTCATTTGGTCTCTTATGTACTATTGTTGGGTTTAAGGCCGTGGTGGCGTGTGTTTGTAAATTGCGTATTTCTTCCGCCAACCTGGTCGTTTCAATTTGTAGATTGTCAATGTTTGTATTTATTTTGTTCAATAAAACTTGTTGTTCATTTTTTTCTTTCGATATTTTTTTGTTTGAATCTCCTGGTTTGTTGATACCTAATTTATTATATAAGCTTTGTATTTCATGCGTAATAATTTTTCTAATTTCCTGTATTACGTACTGGTTATTGCAGTTTAATTTAGTGTCGATAATTTCTTCTAATAAATGTCGTTGTTTGTCTTCAGTAACATATTTAGTATTTTTATCAGGCTGAATTGTGTCACCTAATATGCTAGAATCCTCTTCCGACATTAAAACTGTATTATCTATGTAAGAGCAGTGAATATTACCCCTACGCATGGTGATGTTTTGGTCCTCGGAGTCATCATCTTGATTTACTTGGATATTTTCTTCTGTGATCCGTATTGGTGTATTTATATTTCCCTTCTTTGGCATGCTGCACACACATGTTGGACATTTCCATTGTCTTTTTAAGTCTTTGTTCATGGTATAGTATTTTTGTACATTGATGTTTGCACAGCTAAGATCGTACTTCTTTTCGCATATCGAACATACCAGATGCTCTTTTAGAACAATTTTCTGTAAGCAACCATCACATGTATATATTGGCGCCATGTTTGGCTGAGGGACCGAGTCTAGTCTACAGATTTTAATTACAATATTTGCAGTATAGCTATTAGTAGTATAATATTATGTTCTGTTTAAATATTGATATTCCTCTAGTAAGTATAGTCCTTACTCAATATTTAATAATCGTCAAAAAGAAGATACGCAATGATCTGTGGCTCGAACCGGCGACACCTCGGAGTTACCGACGACGAGTATCGCATGCAGCCGCTAGGCTATCCGTTCGATAAGTCAAGTTGCGAATTTAGCGATCTGCTTCTAAGCTGACGGAGATAAATTTCATTGGGTGGTTAACATTAGTGTCGGTACCCTCGTATCACCGTCAACACAAAAGATTATTTATTATCACTATTTATCACTTTATTTGGTCTTATTTCACTGTTTTTTTGTCACTGTTAATGTTTTATGTGCACTGTTCGTAATGTCTTAAGCTTGATAATTGTTGATCCAGATATGTATTATGTGATCTAAGCACATATATTCGTCCACTGTTTTTGTTTGGTTTTGGTACTTAGTTCTTGAATAATTTCACGAGATAACATTTTGTGAAGTTGTTTATGTCATAAGATCACATTTCAAATATTCTTTACATTGATTTATTCGCTTTTACTATAATAATATTATTAAATACGCGGAGCTACTGTTTACCGTGGCACACCGCCATGACACCTCCATCACAATCTTTCGCGTTTATAATATTATATATAAAATATGTATTAAGTAGGGCGTTATACGTAGGTTTTGGAGAGGTGTGTTAGGTTCCCAAAACTCATCAAGACGGGATGTTATGTTACACCATATGTGTTGTACTTGTCAAGGCCTACGGCAATTGTTTACCATAAGATGCGCCGATGATTGTTTGCCAATTTGATAGGTACAAAAAGGTACAGCAAACCGTTGTTTTCGCTCTTCTTAGAGCATACGTTGGTACTTTCAATCTTGAAATTTTACCAAAATGATAGCTGTATGTTTTGCAGACTTTATGCTAAAATAAAAAGGTGGAATATAGAATTTATTCAGTTATCGCTTACCACCCGTTCAGCAGAGGTGTATAGTATTAGTTTACAAAAAACTAATTAAGCTATCAAGGAGCATGAAGAGCTATCATTACTGTCGTGATAAATACTTTATTTTTCGTAGTAATAATTTGGTAAGCATCATGAAAGACAATACACAGGGTTTACGATACCTATGAAATAAGATATATACTTAGAACTAATAGTACACGTACCTTCCTATTAAAGCAAATTTGTTTCGTTGTACGGTTCGACAACCCTTATATTTCTAACTTTGAAGTTGGGTTTAAAAGTTGCCATGCGTCAATGCCACCAGCATGCGCTATCCAGTGTACGATAGACTGGTAAGTAAAACTAATCATAATTTTTCTAATTAAGTATTATTATAAACTAACGACCCGCCACGGTATTGCACAGGAAGATAAATAGCCAGACAACTCAGTATTTTAATGTGTACAGACGCCAGCACATCTGTCAAATTTCTTTTATAAATTTTCTACTTTATCACAAACGCATAAGGTTCTCTTTCAATTGGGGAAATTTGTCAGATTGGGGTAGCTTGATGTGCTGGCGTCTGTACATTACGTCAAATACGGCAGGGCACATAGGTCATCGAGCCGACGGCTGCTGGAGCAGAAAGGTTCTCGAATGGCGTCCACGGACCGCGCAGCGGGGGCAGGCCCCCTACAAGATGAACTGATGGTCTTGTGAGACCGGAAATTGTGGAGATTTTGAGGACTTGGTCCAGCAGTAGCGTCTTTCGGCTGATATTATGATGATGATGATTACGTCCAATAATTATATGATTTTTTGATACCTTGAATTTATAATGTAACTCTCAATCAAGGGACTTCAATTTTATTATAACCTCCGCTCATACTGAGCCCACACCTCCAACCCCTTACGCCTGTTTAGATACACTATTTCGACGCAATGATTAAATACTTGAAATACCGACTGTGTACTTCGATCCACTTATTGTTATATCCGGCAAAAGGAAACAAATTAAAATAATTTACATTTAGATTCATATCGATGATGTTTTATTCTAAGACTAGCTGGTGCCCGCGACAATTTCGAATGATGACCAATGTAACTACTTACTTCTAGCTTAATCTAAAAAATTAAACTTTAAAAACAAATAAGCAATATAAATTTAAGAAAACCTAACCTATAAATAACCTAACTAAGAAATAAACTAAAAACTACTTTGCTACTGTTATTTAAAAAAACGACCCGATATCATCAACCAATGAAATCAAAGAATACATATCAATTGTCCTAAAGTAGGTACAGTCAGTAAGTAAAATAATAATCAACGATGCATTAATTACAAAGGTAACTCCCATTAGATGAGGTTGCGACCACGGCATTGATAGGTCTTATAGAAAATTTTGTGAAAGAAACCATAGCACGATCTAAAACGATGATTACGCAAACTATAACAAAAATATGAACTTGTAAAGCGGTAAAATTAAGATGTGTGCATAGTTTTTGGGTGAGATTTAGGCGATCATCTATTAATTCAGTTTTGGACTACCTTTTATTTCAAGCATTTATTTATTTTAACCGATATACCAAATAAGTTCCATGATCTGAAACGATATTACCGCCATCTAGATACAAAATTGTGAACTTGTAGATCAGTAAAATTAAGATGATATTTTTTGGGTGCGATCATCTCGACACGAACAATTTATACTACGCTAACTCGAATACAAAATATAAAATGTCGCTTTTTTGGTTTGTTATAAAAATTACCAAAAAAAAAGAAGTTACAAATCTTATAAAACCCTAAATCTTTACTTAGACAACAACGACCACGACATGTTAATAGTCCGGTCATTTTAGACATAAAAATAGTAATCAAATAAAGAAAATTCCGACAGAGCCAAATCTTCGTAGAGACCTTAGGTTTACCACAAGGAATAAAGTGTCAAAAGTCCCCATCAGTCCCATGTGAGCTTAGGGACTTATTCGGGGCCCAAGGTCAAAATTTTAGGTTTTTTGGATTTTTCTCGAAAACGGTAAGTTTTATCGAAAAAGTACTTCTGAGCAAAGTTGTAGATCCTAAAATTCTCTATAAAAATGGTCCCTATAATTTTTTTTCTAAGACCCACTATTTCCCAGATATTGCGCTTGTAAGAATCACGTTCTATATAATATGCATACATTTCCACACCACCTGTGAGGTAGTGTACTCGGCGCGCTTTTTTAACGTGGTATCCCCGGTAGGCCTATTCCACGAACCTTTATGACGTTATTTTCAGGAACAATAATTATTTAATAGTATGAAGATTATTGATATGGGGTACTGAGTTTAACTGTGGTTCTAACTTTTTTTTATTACTTTAATCTGACTCATACTCTTCATATTCAACTTCAACTATCATGTTTTCTTCAATTTCTTCTTGTTCTTCTTCTTCTCCTTCCTGTTGATGAACGCTTAGAAATTGTTCAAATGAAGATGAATCAGTTGTCTCTTCATCAAAATCACATGAATCTTCCTCTCTTGTATTTAATTGAACATTTGAGCAAGAGACACCTTGGCAATTGGTACACGCTGGAGAACACTGCAACCCTACTTTTTTACAGCCACATTTGGCACTACAACCTTTCTTGCAATTGCAAAAAATAGTGTTAAGAAGTTTTTCTGGAGCAGGGGGCAATAAAGTTCGAATCGGTTCCAAAGTATTATTATCAATTTCCAACCCCAGTCTTCAGGGTTCAGTTCATTGCCTTGCCATGTGTGAACTTGATAGTATACTCGAAATAAATGTTGAGTAGCAGATGCCGATGTTGGAGGAAGACAAGATAGCTGTACTTGCTTTTTGTTTCGTGTATATTTTACAAATGTTAAATATCTGTACGTATCTATGCAATAATTTTTTTTTGGAGCTCCATAAACCGCAAGAATAAACCGAATCCTTTAGTAATTAGTATTTGAGGTGAAGAATTAATTTCTGTAAATACTTTTGCGCAGTCAATCAAATCATTTTTTAAATAATTTACAAAAAAGACGGTCACCACAGCCTAGTTGGTAGTGCTCCTGCCTACGAAGCTGGTGGTCCTGGGTTCGAATCCCGGTAAATGCAAATATTTGTGTGATGAGCACGAATATTTGTTTCTGAGTCATAGATGTTTTCTATGTATATATGTATTTATCTATCTATATAAGTATGTATATCGTCGCCTGGTACCCATAGTACAAGCTTTGCTTATTTTGGGGCTAGGATGATCTGTGTGACATTGTCCCCAGATATATATTTTAATACTGAATTTTTGCCCCTTCTAAATATTGCTGACGTAGTATCGCATCCGGTTATCACATGTAAAAATAAAATAAAGTTTTGGCATTTTGGATAAGCTGATAAACTTTTAGTTTTTTTTTTAATATTAATCAGCACTAACTTCAATAGTAGACGCTTGTAATAAATACGTATAGTCACTCGAACTGCTCGTTCAACACTAGAAGAAGCAGGTATACGTGAACGACACCACATGGACAAAAGAATAGGAAGATGTTTTTCAAGGCCAGATGTTATTCAAGTATTCGGTAAGGGGATTCGGTAAGGGACCGGCGGTCATTTTAGAGTAAATTTTCTTAGAATAGTATAATTACATAACAGAGACACGAGTAGGCATTTTTGCTTGCTTGAGTACCTAAATATGTATATACGTGGCATATGTGTGCATACTATGTAGAACATGATTCTTACAAGCGCAATATCTGGGAAATAGTGGGTCTTAGAGAAAAAATCATTGAGACTATTTTTATAGAGAATTTTAAGATCTACAACTTTGCTCGGAGGTACTTTTTCGATAAAACTTACCGTTTTCGAGCAAAATCCAAAAAACCTAAAATTTTGACCTTGGGCCCCGAATAAGTCCCTAAGCTCACATGGGACTGATGGGGACTTTTGTCATTTTATTCCTTGTGGTAAACCTAAGGTCTCTACGAAGATTTGGCTCTGTCGGAATTTTCTTTATTTCAATTGTCTAAAATTACCGGACTATAAGCAACTTGGCAAAGAAAAGAATTTCTCTAAAATTTGAGTTTGCGTAAATTGTTGGTGTCGATTTGTTGAATCAGACAAATTATTCCCTGGATTGCTTTATTTTTAACTAAAAGACCAAATACATTACATGCGTTTACTCCAAAAAAAAAACAGATTTTTATACAAACTTACATCCCCTATTTTAGTTGTCCTTAGGGGTGGAATTTCCAAAAATCCTGGAATACATATTTTTATTTTTAACTGAAAGGCCAAATACCAATTTTCATAGGTTTAACTTCAAAAATGACGCATTTTTCATACAAACTTACATACCCTATTTTACGCCCTATGGGGTGGAAGTCCCAAAAATCCTGAAATATATATTTTTTATTTTTAACTGAAATGCCTAATACCAATTTTCATGCGTTTAACTTAAAAATTGACACATTTTTCATACAAACTTACACCCACTATTTTACGCACTTGGGGCTGGAATTTCCAAAAATGCTGAAATTCATATTTTTTATTTTTAACTAAAAGGCCAAATACCAATTTTCATGCGTTTAACTTAAAAATTGTCACATCTTCCATACAAACTTACATCCCCTATTTTTCGCCCTTGGGGGTGGAATTTCCAAAAATCCTGAAATACGTGATTTTTATTTTTAACTGGAAGGCCTAATACCAATTTTTATGCCTTAAACTTCAAAAACGGGGGTTGAATTTCGAAAAATCCTTCCTTATTCCTTGTCTACATTATAAAGCAAACATTTGTGCAAAATTTCAGCTTTCTAGGTCCAAGGGTTTGGGCTGGGCGTTGATGAGTCAGTCAGTCAGTCAGGACTTGTCTTTTTATTTATATAGATTACATTCATTTTATTAATAGTACACTTTGTGAATGACTTTGTTAACAAGGCTACTTTTCTTTTTAATAGATATATATATATATATTGACTGCCTCGCTGGTCTAGTGGTAGCGTGTTCAACCGCAGAAAATGAGGTCCTGGGTTCAAATCCCGGGTCGGGACAAAAAGTGATTTTGGGATTTTTCCGTAAAAAGAAATTTCTCAGTATCAGCCCGAAGTCTGGAAGTTGGCAGTAATACACCCCCGTGCCTCGGAGAGCACGTAAAGCCGTCGGTCCTGTGCCTGATCTCTTTCCGGTCGTGTCGCTAGGCGTCCCATCGGATCATGAGAGTGATGGAATAGAAAGTGCCCCTGTGTTTGCGCACACACTTGTGCACTATAATATGTCCTGCGCAATTGGCTAATCTCCATTGGGAATGGCCGCCGTGGCCGAAATTCGGCCGGGAAGACATCATCATCATCATATATATATATATATTCCCTGCCGTGTGGTTTCCGGCCTAGAAAGAATAAAAGGGCCACCCCATAGCTTCCCGTGGGTGTGGTAAAAGGTGACTAATGGATTCATGGGTTTGATTCCCACCCAGGACAGATATTTGTGTGCTTGAACATGTCTGTTTGACCTGTGTCTGGGTGTAATTATCTATATTAGTATGTATTTTCAAAATAAAAATTAGTATATCAGCTATCTGATTTTCATCGTACGAGCTCTGCTTAATTTAGGATCAGATGGCCGTGTGTGAATCATGGCCCAGGATTATATTACATTATAATATTAGATTGTTTTACAATAGACAATAGAGGCACCGGGTACAATAATTTGCATTAATTACTTGTCTTTCCTTCCTACCTTCATGCACTGATTACTCCGAGGGTAAGTAGAAATCTAAACCAGTGCATCAATACTTATAAATTATGTCATCATGCTGATTATTTTATATTCATATTATACATTTGACACAAGTTTATACAAAAAATAATCTCCAAAAATTAAAGATAAAAGGTTCACTTTCTGCCAATAAACCTTTTATCTTTATTTTTTACCTTAAGTGAAAATAGGCTCAAGGTCACTCAAAGAGCAATGGAGAGGGCTATGCTCGGAGTATTCCTGCGCGATCGAATCAAAAACGTTGAAATCCGCAGGCGAACCAAAGTAGCCGACATAGCCCAAAGAATTGCCAAACTAAAGTGGCAGTGGACAGGGCACATAGCTCGTAGAAACGACGGCCGATGCGGCAGAAAGGTTCTCGAGTGGCGACCTCGAACGGGAAGACGCAGCGTGGGCGGACCCCCTACAAGGTGGACTGACAATATTGCAAGGGTCGCGGGAAGCCGTTGGATCCGAGAAGCGCAGGACCGGCTATTGTGGAGATCCTTGGGGGAGGCCTTTGTCCAGCAGTGGATGTCTTTCGGCTGATATGATGAAACTAGAAAAAAATCTTCCTTTAGTACCAACAAATTACAAACAGAATGCATATTTGTGGCGTGCGAGCAGTTGCCTTAATAAGTGTTACAAAGAGCTTAAGTTTTACATATTTAATGCTAGACCAGACGCAGTACGACGGTTACTTACTCAAGCTTCTTTTTCAAAATATTTTAAGTAATTAGGGCCCATATTTGTTGTTATTAAGTATTAATTTGTTTTGTTTTTGTGTTTCTTTTTTATTTTCTTGCAAGAATGTTCACACTAGTTCATAACTAACTTAAAATATTGCCTATTAGCGAAGACCTGTTATTGGCTTCTTGTCGCTTATTATATTGTTATCTTTGTTACCATTGTATAGCTGTTGGTCTTCCAAGAATAAATAAATAGGCGGGCATATCGCGAAGCTTAAAGATCAGAGATAGACTCTAATAATTAAATTTTGGAAAGGTCCTCGAGGTAAAAGGAGCCGTTGACACGCTGGAATGAAGAGATTGCAAGGACAGCCGGCCCAAACTGGAAACAGATCGTACAGGACAGAGACAAATGGGCATCTTTTCACTCAACATAGCCAAGTGCGAGTCGGACTCGCGCATGAAGGGTTCCGTAGCAAAATGTATTTGAGTTGATTAAATGAAAGGTAAATTGCAGTATAAGATTTATGACGTACTAGCTGTGCAATTGCCTATGTGTTTATCCAGGGTATCAGCTAACTCCATACTAAATTTTATTAAAATCACTCCAGCTGTTTAGACGTGAAGAAGTAATAAACATACACACTCACAAAGTTTCGCCTTTATAAGATTAGTGTGATAAAAAAAAATATTACTAGATCTCGTTCAATCCAATTTTCGGTGGAAGTTTGTATGGTATGTATGGTAATGTTCATCATATATGTTTTTAAAATGTTATCAGTCTTTTATTTTATTTTAGAAGTTGCAGGGCGGGAGGCACACATTTTACCACTTTTGAAGTCTCTCGCGCAAACTTTAGTTTAGAACAAAATTATATGAGAAACCTCAATGTCATTTTTGAAGACCTATCCATAAATGTCCCAAATATATGGGGTTGATGAAAAAAAAATTGAGTTTCAGTTCTAAGTAAGGAAGGGGACCCCAAAATTTAGATAGATAGATTTATTTTCTATTTTTGTGTCAAAATATTAATGCGTTTGACAAAATATAAAGGGTAATTCTTATAGTTTCAGAAAAAAGTGGCTGTGATATACGGACGGACAGACAGACAGACATGACGAATCCATAAGTGTACCGTTTTTTGCCATTTGGCTTCGGAACCCTAAAAACAATGTATGTCCTTTATATGGTCAAATGCAAACTATGCATTTGATCATGTAATGATCTTCAGTATAGTGTTGTGAATGAGCCCACGAAGGTATTTGAGTTGGTATGACTAATCTTCGACAGATAGCGCTACTATAATTACAATAAATAAATAAATGTTTTTATTCTCTTCAACTTAAAAAAAGGGTTGTAAATAGTCAGAACATGTTTGTTGTAATATAGTTAAGTAATTATACATCATTATTTCTAGTTACATATATATATATATATATATATATATATATATATTTAGTTACTTTAATGTGTCTCGTAAAGCTATTGTTCTGGAATTGGCTTTGTCTGACCATACGGCTCAACTACTCAATTGCCCAATTAGCACTGCAAGCACTAGAGATCGTTGGCGGACTACTAGACGTGACTATAGTAAAGAGAATATGGACAAATTTAAGTCCTACGTCAATAACCTAAAGTTTGCTGATGTCTACGAAGCGAAAGACCCAAACATTGCTTACAATGCATTCACAGAAATATTTTCTTTCTTATATACTCAGTGCTTTCCTGAAACTCTTGTCTCTGTGAACGTGAGAAGAAGGCCTAGTTGGGTCTCTCGTGGTATCAAAGTGTGTAGTAAAAGGAAACGCCAATTATTGTGGCAATACAGACAAAAACCGTCAGATATGAATAAAAACAAATTTAAAAGTTATTCAAAATTACTTAAAAAAAATATTTATTTAACTCAACGAGCACAAAATACACATAAAATTAAAACATCAAATAATAGATCTAAGACTACTTGGGAAATAATTAATCAATCAAAACTTAACTTACCAAAAAACACTATAGACAAAATTCGGTATAATAATGAAACTGTAACTGATCCCAAAATTATTGCAGATATATTTAATGATTATTTTATAGATAAAATCAAACCTATAACTAGTTCGGGTACCACAGCCACTAAACATGTTTTTGGTAGAAAGGATTCTATGTTCATGGCCCCTAGTTTACCAACTGATGTATTAAAAATCATCATGGCCTTAAAAAGTACAAACAGTGTAGGATACGATGGTATATGTACAAAAATTGTTAAGTTGGTGGCACATGAAATCAGTAGCCCCATAAGTCATATTATTAATTTAAGCATAAGTGTAGGTATATATCCCATGGCGCTAAAAAAATCTATTGTAAAACCACTGTTCAAGAAACAAGATAGGGAGCTAGTGGAATTTTATAGGACCATATCATTAATACCAATAATGTCAAAAGTTATCGAAAAATATATACATAAGGAAATTAATAACTTTTTTGAAAAAAAACATGTACTCTGTGATGAACAGAAAGGATTTAGGGAGAAAAAAACAATTCACTTAGCTATATATGACTTCTTGCATAATGTTATGACAAATATGGATAAAAACACACCAGTCTGTGCCATTTTCTGCGACATGACACAGGCATTCGACCATGTACAACATAATATACTCCTAAATAAACTTGATGCATATGGCATAAGGGGAAATATATTAAATCTAATACAATCGTACCTGCATGACAGAAAACAAGTAACTCAAATTAGTAGAATAAACGTGGACACCAAACGCGAAGAATTTTTCACGTCATGTGAGCGTACCGTGCCTCATGGAGTTCCGCAAGGTAGTGTACTTGGACCAACCCTTTTTACCGTCTATATTAATGACTTCCCTAAAGCGATTAAACATCCTATGACTCTGTTTGCAGATGACAGTACGATAACTATACCATGCCACAATAAAAATAATTATGAATCGGACATAAGAAATACATTAACTGAAGCAATAACGTGGCTCAATAATAATAATTTGAAAATTAATATAGAAAAAACTTTGATAATGCATTTTAGCCAACGATCATCATTATACTCTAATACGTACATCGAATATAATAATAATAAAATACAGACAGCTAATAGTACAAAATTTTTAGGTCTAACAATCGACAGACATTTAAATTGGAAAGAGCATATTGAAGCTCTAGCCAAAAGAATAAGCAGTGCGGCATATGCGTTATACAAATTATCGCGAACTCTAAATACAGAAGCGCTACTAACGGCTTACTATGGTTTGGTTGAATCTGTCATTAGATACGGCGTTATCTTCTGGGGTAACTCAACAGATAGGGATGTCATTTTTAAAAGACAAAAATACTGCTTGCGATCTATGTTTAATCTCAAAACTACCGATAGCTGTAAAAATTACTTCACTAAATATCGTATATTAACATTACCTTCACTGTATATATTAGAAATAATAATGTTCGTAAAATCAAATCCACATTTGTTTCCTCGTAGGGCAGACCGATTTCCAAGAAATAGACGTGATGATAGTCAACTATGTCTACATACATCAAAAACTGCACTTATGGGCAAGAGTGTTTTTTGCATGGCACCATTTATTTATAATAAATTGCCCAAAAGTTGGAAGGAACAAACTATTCCTAAACTTAAACAAACAATGAAATTGTTTTTGGCACAGAAAGCCTATTACAATATTGCGGAATTTTTAAATGACCCCATGATTAAAAAATAAATAAGTAGGTATAAGAATTAACACTGTCGTTATTAAGGTTGTTGTAATATGCCTATATAATTAATATTATTATAATTGAATGTTATTAAAGATATTTAAAATCATATTCATTGTAATAATTAATTTGGATTATAATAATAATAAAAAATAAATAATTTGATAATGTAAAATATGAAATTGAATTGCTGATATTTAATTATATGTATTTAGTAATAATTGTAATTAGTAAAAATTGTAAGTGTATTTAGTAATAATTGTAATTGTAATACCCAAGATATTTGCACGCCATGGAAAATGGCAGACATGTCACGAGTCACTTTTATTTTAAGATCTTGCATGCATTTATTTTTTAAATTCTGCATGCATACACATGTTTAAGCAAATAAAATTTCTTATTCTTATTCTTATTCTTACACAGATTGGTAAATCATTTCTAAAATGTACTATATAACAGTAATGATATTTGGGGTTTAATTATTGTAATTTATAGTTTAAGCTATATTTTACTAAATATTGTCTGAATGGTTCTGTCTATGTTAAGGTACGAATTAAATATTATTATTATGGCGGACCTTGTGTTACAAACGACGGTCGCGTTTTAATGCTACCACCGGATCCAATGCGCCCCAACCGAGAAGAATGAATTTCATATAGTGCCGTAGCAACGCGCGCAGGGTACCTATCTACAGCTATTTCTATAAATCTTAGGTAATTCATCTATAAATTTTAGGTATTGAAAAGCCCAAATGCGAGTATTATGCTTGTTGATGTAGCCTGACAAATAAATAGAATTCGTCTGAAAAAAGTTTATTCAGGAAAACTAACGATTTGTTCTTCAGTGAACTGAGCCGTGTCCGTGGTCAACATTTATCAGATATCATTTCTCATTCATAACTGCCAACTTAACTTTTTTAATACAATAAAAACTTGAATCATTGTAATCTTAATTCAATGTTTTATTTTGATTTACAAAACTTGTTGAAAACTCTCTTTATCATATTAAACTACTTTTTATCCGCGACTTCGTGCGCCTGGTAGTTTTATAGAATATAAATGTCAAGTTTGAAGTTGATCAGACTAAGAAAACACGTTGTACTATACAAGCCTTGCAACCCCTTTTCACCTCTTTGGGTTTCAATTTTCAAAACACTTTCTTAGTGCATACTTACGTCACTTAAGTATTAGTTGTGAAAAATTTCATGGTTCTAGACGCAGTGATTTCAGCTGTTTGTTGACCGATCTGTCAATCAGTTTCTGCTTTTAGATAACTTTAACTATATGCTACATTAAACAAAATTGAAGTTGGTGCCAATAATTACGAACATTCATCACGGGCCTGTTGGCGTGGTTGGCAAATGCTTGCTTTTCACGCCGGAGGTCGTGAGTTCGATTGCCACATAGGGCAGATATTTGTGTGCATGAACATGTCTGTTTGTCGTAAGGCTGGGTGTAATCTACTATATAAAAATAAGTCGGGATTTCCTTCCTGACGCTATAACTCCAGAACGCACGAACCGATTTCCACGGTTTTGCATTCGTTGGAAAGGTCTCGGGCTCCGTGAGGTTTATAGCAAAGAAAATTTATAAAATTTAACGCGGGTAACACCGCGGGGCACAGCTAGTTATCTATATAAGTACGTATTTACAAAAGAAAAGTAGTATATGTAGTATATCAGTTAGCTGGTTTCCATACTAGAATTACCTATTATTGCGAGTGATACCTTCAAATACTATAATTTACTATTGGTTTAAAGTTATTTTTTTTAGTAGTTATTAGTTGGTATTGAATTTGATATTTCAGTGTTTTGTTTTTAACAGTTTTTTTTATAAGAGGTTTCCGGCTCGGAAAGAATAATAATAATATATTGGGACAATGTCACACAGTCAATTGTGGAGATCTTTGGGGGAGGCCTTTGTCCAGCTGTGGACGTCTTTCGGCTGATATGATGATGATGATGATGAATGTCACACAGATCATCCTAGCCCCAAACTAAGCAAAGCTTGTACTATGGGTACCAGGCGACGATATAAATACTTATATGTATACAGAGAAAACATCCATGACTCAGAATCAAATATTCGTGCTCATCAAACAAATGTTTGCACTTACCAGGATTCGAACCCAGGACCACCAGCTTCGTAGGCAGGAGCACTACCAACTAGGCTACGGTGATCGTCAAATAACGAGGCCATCCCATTACATCTCGTGGGTGTCGTAAAAGGCGACTAAGGAATAGGTACACGAGATAGTCGGGTAGCATTGTCACCTGTATACCAGCTACCGTACGGTCGCCAACTAGCATGCTAAGCACAATAATATCATAGAGTCTGCAATATAGTTGGATAAGTTGGTGACACAGTTTTTTTTTATCTTCTTAGAAGAATACCCTTATAACGAGAACGATACGAGCTAGCTAAATATCATTGCTATAATAAAATAAATTTCATAAATGTTTTCATACAATCAATACAATGTGTACCTAAATATCTATGTTACTAGAATTAATAATGTATACAACTATATTACTACAAACATGTTCTGACTATTTACAAGCGCTTTTTTAAAGTCTACGTGAGTAAAAACCTTTTTTATTTATTTTATCTTACTGACATTAAGATGCGAAACTATGTGAGACATGATGAAAGGATGTTCGTTACTCTTTGACACAAAAACTACGGAACGGATTTAGATGATACTTTGTAGTAAAATTCTACTAATATTATAAAGGCGAAAGTTTGCGAGTGTGTATGTTTGTCACTTCTTCACGTCTAAACGGCTGAAGCGATTTTAATAAAATTTGGTAGGGATTTAGCTGACGCCCTGGATTAACACATAGGCTATAATTTATAAAGTTTAACGCGGGTAAAACCGCGAGGCACAGCTAGTAGCTGATATATCCGAATAACATTCAGGTTATAATTTACAAAAGTTTAAAGCTGGTGAAACCGAGGGGCACGACTGGCATAATATTTTAACAAAAGCAGCATATAGTATGAACTGATGGAGTATTTTGTATGTTGTCTAACGTTTATGAAAATGTAAACAAATGTGAGAATGCCAATTTCGTTCTACTCTTAGATCAATGTAGGGTTGTCTCATTATACAAACTTTTATTTACTTTTTACCATCAGGTGACCCGCTTGCTCGTTTGTCGTCCTATGACATAAATAAAAACATACTTATATGTATGTACATACGCGTCGAATTACATACATCATACTAATAAATGTAAATGTTTGTGAGTATGAATCTTTCTACTATCCGGCGAAACAGTCGAAGGCTCTTAGACTAACTGGAATCGTCATTTGTCATGCTAAACATAATTTATTATAAAGGCCTTTTCAATGTAATTTTTTTCAGTCAGTTTCTTCTATTTTATTAACAATATAATTAATTATATTGTTTATAAAATAGAAAGAAACTAAATTTTTCAAAGTTTTTTTTTTAAGTTACTAAAATAGAAGAAAAAATTAGTTAATTACAAACTTAATAAATAAAACACAAAAGGTTACTATCGAAGAGGGATGTCCAAATTTTAAACTATGGATCTAGATCCTAAACAGAGAAATGTAATATTGAAGGGGAATCCCCCGACCATAGATGTTTATGTTAACTTACAGGGTAAGTTTTATCCAAAACTATTCTACATACAAAAATTTAACAAATACATCGTATAATCTTACTGGAACTATAAAATCTAAATTCATTTTACTTATTTTAGAATGCTCATAGAGAATTCAAAGTATTTAGATTCTTCTTTATATCAATATTATTGATATTTATTTAAAGTAGTGTCTCCATGAAAATTCTATTATTTTATAAAATTGAACATGATAAAAATAAACTTTCTCGCCACCCCATCGCCAACCATCTCATAAATACAATATCAAAATCTTTTATCAAAACGTACAAATGTATCGGACGCGACGGTCATTGGAATGACCTTAGGGCCGACGCACATAACGCGGTTTGGATATCGTCATCGTCACCTGACGCATTAATTGTGAAATTAATTGTTAAAAAAAAATAATGCGTCGGATATGATAATGATAATAGCATGTTACGGAATTTGGAATTCTAGTGTATCATCAAAACTTCACAATTTTTAAAGGTTTATAAATTTATTGCAGAAAAAATAAAAACCTAAGTAATAAATAATAATAATAAATAAATAATATTTTTTTTATTCAAGAAATAATGTGTACAAAATTATATCTACTTACTTTAATAATAATTAATACTAAGCTATAGACAATTTGTGCCTGTACTAGGTTAAACCTGTACCACAGGCGTTCTAACGGCTTAAAGGGTATACTTATTCTTTATTAAAAATTTAAACAATATTTAATTATACATACAAATTCAAAAACCTAAGATATAATGTAATTTTAGAATACTAAATAATCCCTCAGTCTCATCATAGCTCAATTTTTGTAAAAAATTGCTGACTATTTTTTTACAATTTGTATAGTTAAGGTTATATATAGATAGTGACTTATTTATTTTATTGTAAAGATATAAAATTAATAAAGTCCTTTAGTCAGATAATTCGTTACAAATACAGTAACAAAATATGTCACTAATACTAAAATTTTAATAAATAAACAAAATTAAAAACAATATAAATTATTTGACGGTCACCGTAGCCTAGTTGGTAGTGCTCCTGCCTACGAAGTTGGTGGTCCTGGGTTTTATTTTATTTATTTTTATTTTAAAACTTTAGCACAACGATGTACAAGGCGGACTTAATGCCAGAAGCATTCTCTACCAGTCAACCTTAGGGTGATGCAGAGAAAAACTTGGTACTCGTAGGTGCACTATACATCATAATGTGTGAAGGTAAAAATCCTATACTAATATACAAGATGTGTACTTGCATAAAATACATAAATACTTAATACATAAACTAATATATATTTATAAATAAATATAGGTATTATATATATATATAATATAAAAAAAATATGAGAATACTATTGAGCTGATTCTGCCACAAAAATTTTCATCAAATGCGCACGGGTTTTCTTTTTAAAAGAAAAACGACTCTTTGCCATCCTGATTTCCATAGGAAGAGAGTTCTAGAGGAGAATTGACTGTACGAAAAAGGAAGAATGGATAGAATCAGTACGATGAAGAGGACACTGAAGAAGACGGTTGTGAGTAGACCGAAGGTGTTTATTATGCTGAGTATGTAGATATTTAAATTGACAAGTTAAATATAGAGGAGAAGAAGGAGAATCTAATAAGGAGAACAGGGTGGTTAAGGCTCTTAAAGTTCTACGCTGGCGAATAGGCAACCACTTGAGCTGAGCTCGATAGCTACTCACATGGCCGTATTTACGAAGATTGAAAATGAATCGAATGCAGTTATTCAGAAGTCGGTCGAGTTTATTGAGGTGATCTGCATTCAGGTCAAAGTAACACACATCACCATAGTCAATTATAGGAAAGATTAAAGCCTGCACGAGCTTTACCTTTGTTTCTACAGGAAGAAAATTTTTGAGGCGATAGAGACATCGTAACACGTTTGTGACCCTCTGGCTGACACTAGTAATTTGGTTCTGCCAAGAAATTGTTGTGTCGATGTGCAGCCAAGATTTTTTACATTTTTGCTAATAGTAATAGTTGAGTTATTAAATATTACCGGTGGTAGATTATCTGTATCAACCCGACACATCATACGTGAACTACCAACGATAATTGCTTGGCATTTTGCAGGGTTTACAATGATCCAAACCTATTAGACCAGTTTTTAATAACGTCTAAGTCCTGATTAATTTTGCCGTTCGCCTCTGACAAATCATCTGTACTCGCCTGACTGTACAGCTGTAGGTCATCGGCATAAAGATGATACGCACTCTGAAGATCGTTTCTTAAGAGATTTATAAAGAGCGAGAATAAGAGAGGAGAGAGAATACCGCCTTGAGGCACACCAGTATCTAAATTACACCAGTTCGAAGAGGCTTCACCGACGTGTACTGACTGCTGGCGTCCTCAAAGATATGAAGAAAACCATTCCAGCACTTTGTCCAAGACCATAAGATGAAACAGGATTGATAAAAGGATATGGTGACTGACGGTATTAAAGGCGTTGGAGAAGTCAATCAAAATCATAACGGTGATTTTCGTGTCCTCCATGCCAGTCCTTATATCGCCAGTCACTTTGAGGAGTGCAGTGGTAGTACTGTGGCCAGGCCTAAACCCAGATTGTAGTGGGCTTAACAGATTGTTCGCAAGCATGTGTCGTGAAAGCTGTTTATGCACACAGGACTCTAGGACTTTGGACAGAAAAGGAAGGATTGATATATAGGACGGTAATTTACCGGTAGAGAAGGATGAGCGGTCTTGGGGAGAGGAAGGACATAGGCATGGCGCCACAGTGAGGGAAATGTTCCAGAGTCGATGGAGAAATTTACAATGTGACAAATCGCAGGAAGGAGGTGAGGGTTCGAATCCCGGTAAGTGCAAATATTTGTGTGATGAGCTCGAATATTTGTTTCTGAGTCATGGATGTTTTCTATGTATTTAAATATTTATCTATCTATATAAGTATGTATATCGTCGCCTGGTACCCATAGTACAAGCTTTGCTTAGTTTGGGGCTAGGATTATCTGTGTGACGTTGTCCCTAGATATTATATTATTATATTTGTAGACAAAGGCTTTGATAGAGGTCTATATATAATTTAAAAGTCTAAAAAAGATAATAATTGTAGCAGTGTAAAATAATGTGGGCTTAACACGGTATTTCACGGTACTACTTGAAACTCAGTGGGTAGTAAAGTACTTTTCTTACGGTGACGCGATAACGCGTCAATATTTGGTTTATATGCGTTGAGCTTTAGAAGGTAAACTCAAGTATGTTTGTTGTAAAACTTTAGTAATAAAGTTCAATTACTCAATGTAATACAGAGTTGTTAGTTTTGTAATAATGTTTATGTTATAAGGATTCCTTTGGGTTTTGTTAAAAGTCTGGACGAACTAATAAATATTATTGAAAACGTAAATAGATTGTCTTGTCTGAACAAAAGTATAAATACAAAATTTGTTTAATATAAATAAATATCTTAAGAAACGTTTCAAGTCAAAATCTTCGACCAGTACACACATCAACAAAGTCTAGGGATACGTTATTTTGAAATCAAACATGGCTTTATTGTTTAAAACCTATTTAGTTTCCTTAAAAAGTTTATTTACAGATTTAAACCTTGTCTATTCTTTATTCAAAATTTAAAAATTAAAATGAGAAACAAATGAAAACACGCAAAGCACAGCGCAATCTTGAGTTGTATCTAATTTCAAGAAGTTGCATTAAATTTTTTTTTGCGTGTTAATTGAAGAAAACCTGATAAATTGTTTTATTTTCTTTTCTCAATTGGTTGTGTAAGCTTTTTAGCGTCATGCCACGCCATCATTTGAGTCGAGATGAAATGTTACGGGCAGTTGGCATGTTACAAAACGGTGCTATTCAACGCGTCGTTGCTGAGTCTCTGGGCACAAGCCAAAATGTGGTATCCAGGCTGTGGTCACGTTATCGCGCTACTGGAGATGTGGCAGAACGGCACACAGGTAGATATCGTGTTACCACTCAGAGACAGGATCGATTTCTCCAAATGACCGCCAGAAGACTACCCAATATCACAGCGATGCAACTAGTGCAAAGGCTCCAGGAGGGTCAGCAGCTGCTGGTGAGCGACCAAACCGTGCGAAGGAGGCTGCATGAAGTTGGTCTTCATGCTCGCAGACCGCTACGAGTCCCAGCGCTGCGACGTGGCAATCGCGGTAGGCGACTTTTATGGGCTCAAGAACATTTGACATGGAGTGATCAACAATGGTCATTGGTGCTGTTCACTGATGAGTCCCGCTATGGATTTCATCCAGATTCGAGACGAACACGCGTTTGGAGAACTCCAGGCAGGGTCAGCCGTCTCCGACATCCACAGGAGGTCCACTCTTACCAAGGCGGGACAATTATGGTGTGGGCAGGAATACGAATCGGCGGACGAACCCAACTCATTTGGATTCAGGGCAGCATGACTGCCCATAGATACCGTGAGGAGGTAGTAGAACGTGTCATTGTCCCGCTCAGGGCCCTAACGGGGCAAGAATTTCAGCTCATGCATGACAATGCACCTTCCCATACAGCGCGGCTGGTGAGGGCCGCCCTTCGAGAACACGATGTTCAGGTATTAGATTGGCCTCCACAGTCGCCAGACTTAAACCCAATTGAACACGCCTGGGACATGTTACAGCGAAGAGCATTGAGGGATTTTCCGCCCAACTTGACAACAGAAGAACAACTTTTCGAACATTTAAAAAGAACTTGGGACTGCATACCCCAGCAAGACATTGACACCTTAATTTTAAGTATGGAAAATCGTTGCCGCTGTGTGATTAATGTTAGAGGAGGAAATACCGATTACTGATTATCAGATTTGGTAAGATTTTTATTCATTTAATTCGATTGAATAATTTTATAAGAATAAAATGTTTTTGTTCACTCAGTAATTTTCTATGGCTTAATTAATTTAAGACTTTTATTAATTAGAAAAACAAAATCGCATCGTGTTGTTAATGTTTAAATATCGGCCATGAAATTATCTTTAATTCTTCCATTTACAGTCATAACAAAATGTTTATAGTTTTCTAGATAATCAATGAAATGTTCAATATCCCTAGATTGTGTTGATGTGTGTATGTATTGCCAGTGATGCCTTACAGAAAAGAGATGTGGTCGTTCACTATTAGATGGCTCTCAGCCAAAGAGTAATTAACAAGGTTATGCTCGGAGTTTCCCTGTGAGATCAAATCGGAAATATTGCGATTTTCAGTCAAACCGAAGTCAAGCTATAGTGGCAGTGGGTAGGGGACATAGCTCGTAGAACTGTCGGCTGCTGGAGGCGAAAGGTTCTAGGGTGGCGACCACGAACCGGAAGATGCAGCAGTTGCAGATTTGACTATCAGCGTTGTCTGTGCCTAAATGGATGGATAATGGCAGCGTGGGCAAGCCCCCTACAAGATAAACTGTAGATCTTGTGTGGAACCTGAAAACCGTTAGGTGCGGGTAGTACAAGACTGGCGGTTCTGTAGATTTTTGGAGAGGCCTTTATCCAGCAGCGGTGGTCGTTTTTCGGCTGATAAATAATGATAATGATGATAAACAAATAAATATCTTGGTACAACTAACAAAGTCTCATCTGACCACAAACTGGGCAGAACCGAGTGTGGAACCTAAGATAGAAACACGCTTGTACGATACTACTACATACAGAAAGCACTGTTGACAGATATCTCTGTTCATAGGCAGCACGTCTTGCCGGAAACTTTGTTCATAGAAACCACTGTTTCCAGATACTACGATACTAAAAAAATACTACTATAATAAATTAAAAAGTATCCCTTAGTTCCCTTTACCATCCCAGACACCCATGGGATGACAGAGGGAGGCCTTGATATTCTTTTATGGTTGGAAACTACACGGCCTTTTGCGTAAATAAAACTCATCAAGGAGTTCTACGTGATTTCCTTTTTGTCATTTCTGTTATCGGCTAGTTAAGATCATTGACAGATTTAAACTTGCCTCTGTACATAATTTTTCCTATAAACTATTCAAGTTTGAAATATATCTCATCAAGGAGTTCTACGTGATTTCCTTTTTGTCATTTCTGTTATCGGCTAGTTAAAATCATTGACAGATTTAAACTTGCCTTTGTACATAATTTTTCCTATAAACTATTCAAGTTTGAAATATTTCTCATCAAGGAGTTCTACGTGATTTCCTTTTTGTCATTTCTGTTATCGGCTAGTTAAAATCATTGACAGATTTAAACTTGCCTTTGTACATAATTTTTCCTATAAACTATTCAAGTTTGAAATATATCTCATCAAGGAGTTCTACGTGATTTCCTTTTTGTCATTTCTGTTATCGGCTAGTAAAAATCATTGACAGATTTAAACTTGCCTCTGTACATAATTTTTCCTATAAACTATTCAAGTTTGAAATATTTCTCATCAAGGAGTTCTACGTGATTTCCTTTTTGTCATTTCTGTTATCGGCTAGTTAAGATCATTGACAGATTTAAACTCACCTTTGTACATAACTTTTCCCATAAACTATTCAAGTTTTAAATACATCTTGTCTGTATGCCACAAAATTATATGAATAAGAATCTCACGAGAGCACATGATGTTTAGTTCACGTCTGGAAATATTAAGAGGAACAAAATCAGAAAAGGAAATCACGTGAAATGACATGATGTGACACATGTCACAACTTATAGATTATTCGTAAGATGTCAGTATTGATGAGAAGCCATCCCATAAAAGCCCAGATGTGCTGCTATTGTCAGTTAGAAGACATACTCGTATGATAAAATTGACGGGCCGATTGGCGTGGTTGGTAGATGCTTGCCTTTCACGGCCGGTTTTATTCCCACACAGGACAGATATTTGTGTACAGACGCCAGCACATCAAGCTTCCCCAATCTGTCAAATTTCCCCAATTGAAAATGAACCTTATGCTTTTGTGATAAAGTTGAAAATCTATAAAGGAAATTTGACAGATTGGGGTAGCTTGAGGTGCTGGCGTCTGTACATGAACATGTAGATAATTACACTCAGACACATAACAAATAATTGTGCTTATCACACAAAGATTTATGCTAGGTGGGGATCGAAACTAGACTGCAGTCAGGGTCACCAATTACTGGAACAACAGGCCAGTCAACAATGTATGTATGTTACCGTATTCCTTTGAAACTGTATTTAAGGTTACGATGACATTTACAGAATAGAGTTTTCGGGTGCGAAATATTGACTTGGCTGGTATCCAGCGTCACCGCAAACAATGCAGGCGGAACCTTGCCACCCAGATACATTGTATTAAGACTGGGGTATTAAGGTGACAGATCTCTTTAATAATTAATGAATAATTTATTTGATAAAGTAAGATCAGAAGGACTCATTTGCCACGAGAACTCGTACCTAAATTAATCTGCCTGTGTGTATGTTCGTAATTGAATGGCGGAGTGCATAGACTAGATTTCTGGTGGGATTGTCATATATACATTTTTATTCAGTAAAATATTACAGTTTTATTGAATTGTCAACATATTTTTTCCCTACTGTGCAGTTCTTGACGTGGCAGCTACTGAGAAACACTGCAAAAACCTCAGTAGGAATCCTTTTTTTTATTGTGATCATCTTAACATCTCAATAACTTAGTCAGTACGGGACACCTGTTCTCTTGTATGCAGAGTGAATTCACAAAGGCTATAAATATACTTATAGGCAATAAGGCTTTTTGATATTGTTTAATAATGTGTAGGTAAGTAGTTATAAGTTTAATTTAAGATTGTTTAACTTATTTAATTTAAGAGTGTTATGTTTAACTTATTTTTCATGTTCCACTATTGCATTGGTTGTATAACTGTAATGATATATACTATATTTTTTATATATTTGGAAATAAATAAATAATAATAAATAAAAAAAACATCTAATTGAAGGGCCTGTTGACGTGGCTTTTCACGCCGGAGGTCGTGGGTTCAATTCCCACCCAGTACAGATATTTGTGTGCATGAACAAGTCTGTTTGTCCTGAGTCTGGGTGTAATTATTTATGTAAGTATGTATGTACAAAAGAAAAGTAGTAGTAAGTATATGTAGGTATTGTATCAATTATCTAGTTTCCATAGAACAAGCTCTGCTTGGTTTGGGATCAAATATCCGGGTTTGAATAACAGGGTTATATACAAATAACTTTAAAAAATGTACAATATTTTTTTTTATATGATAACGCAGGATTAGGTTCCTTGGTGGGGACCAAGGAATCTAATCCTTGTGTCGCGGAGTTCTTTACAAACATATAATAGACGAACACAAATTTCATCCAGAATCATAATAACTATTTATGCGTCACACAAATAGTTGTCCGGCGTGGGACTTGAACCCGCGACACGAAGCGGCGAGGCGAGTGTCTTAGTCGCAGCGCCACACGTGCAGTTTAAATAGAATAAAATTGTGACGGCTTACCATTAGATAGACCTCATATTGATTTGCTGACGTATTGTATAAATAAATAATCTTGTTAATTTGTTGTAAATTGAGATTTATCATGTCAGCCGAATAACGTCTATCTACGACTTTCGAAAGGTGCCACCAAACATATCCACCATAGAATTGAGTCCATCAGCTGGAGACATAGCCATAATTGCCATGTTTAGCAGACGGGTTGCCGATTCCAGTATGATGGTCATCTATACTTATATTATAAAGAGGTAGCGTTTGTGAGTTTGTGATGTTGTAAGGGGTCTCTGGATCTACTGAACCTATTTTCAAAATAAAAGAAAGCTACGTTATTGTGGAGTTTGAAACATAAAAAAATCCAAAATTTAAAATTGCGGGACAAACGGGCAGGGGCAAAAATATTTATAACGCGGAACGAAGTCCGCGGGCACTGCTTGTAGTACACAAAGAGATGATGAATAGGCGACTTCTACGCCCCCCACGGAATAAGATAGCGTGGTGAAGTTTATTCTTCTCCATATTTTCAAACAAAATTGAATACAACATACAATAGCCTAAATCTCAAGTCCAAATTCCCAAAGAAATGGGTAAATACAATCACATCCTCATATTTCATCTCAAAATTAAAATCGCGTCAAAAGATCTGATGCTCGACAAGCCTTCATGTTATTCATACAAAGAGACGTTCGCGAAATAATTCAGTAAGCATTTCATATGAGCATTTTTTCCATGGCATGTGCAGTGCCGGCTTAAGACATATAACACGGGGGACAGGAATGCTGCATCAAAAGCGCCCCCTTTGTTGTCAAAATATCTCTTTTTGAGGAAAAGAACGACTAGAAAACTGGACAAGTGCGTGTCTGGCCACGCGCTGGCAACAATTGCCCTTGCATAATGTGTAATTTTCATTCGCTTTAAAATAATAGGTCTTTACCTATGAAATTGCCGTTTTGTATGAAAAAATTTAAACGAATTTTTTTCATGAATTTTTTTATTTGTATTAATCGAAGTAATCACCCATGCAATCAATGCATCTTTGCCATCGCAGTGGCAGTTTATTGATGCCCTTCTTAAAGAAATCACCTGGACGGGAGGCAACAAATTCTTCAAAGGCATTTTGTACTGCCTCTCGGGTATTGAATTTTTTTCCCGCCAAGAAGTTATCCAAATTCTGGAAAAAGTAGTAGTCTGTAGGCGCAAGGTCTGGTGAGTAGGGCGGATGACGGAGAGCTTCCAACCCCAGTTCTTGCAACTTGGAGACCGTCTGCTGTGCAGTATGAGGTCGCGCGTTGTCGTGCAGGAGCAGCGGAGACGAGCGATTGACCAATGCTGGTTGGAGATGCGCCAGCTTCTCCATCATTGTGCTCAGTTCTTCACAGTACACATCTGCAGTAATGCTCACCCCGTTTGGTAAGAAGCTGTGATGAATCACACCGGCGCTAGACCACCAAACAGTGACCATCACTTTTCTAGGGGTAAGTTTTCGTTTAGGGCATTGTTTAGGTGCTGAACCAGGATCCAACCAACTTGCTGAGCGCTTGCGGTTATCAAACAGAATCCATTTTTCATCGCAGGTAACAATGCGGTTCAAAATTCCTTCATTTGTGTGTCTGTTGAGCAGTGCAAGGCACGTCTCGACGCGTACTTCGCGCTGGCGATCATTGAGTTCGTGGGGCACCCATTTGTCAAGCTTTTTTACCTTGCCAATTTGACGCAAATGGACCAATATTGTTTTGACGCTAACGTCGAAAGCTGCTGCTAATTCAGCCGTAGATTGTGTATCATCAGCTTCCACAACCGCCTTTAATTCGTCATTGTCGACCAAAGTCTTCGGACGACCGCGAGGTTCATTTTTCAGGTCGAAATTTCCAGAACGGAAGCGAGCAAACCAATAACAGGTGGTGCGTTGGTTTGTAGTGTTAGCTCCGTAAACGTCGTTGATGTTGCGTGCCGCTTGTGCCGCGTTGCTGCCACGACGGTACTCATATTCCATAATTACTCGATCGTAGTATCCATGATGACGAAAAAGATTGAAATGCGATGAAAATGTAACACTAATCAATAAAGAAATGACTACTTTTGGAAAAAAGAATCCATGTTTTTAAAATAAAATTAATTTGAAATTAGAATTCTTAGCCAAACAAAAATTATTTTGATTTGAAATGGCCAGTACTGCAGAACGGCAATTTCATAGGTAAAGACCTAATATTATTTTTGATGTCTATTTTATTGTATCCAAGTAAGTTTTATAAGTTTATTGACTTGTAAATTAACCTGCAATTTTAGTTAAAATCCACCCTAAATTGGCTCTACCAATATTAGAAAAAAGTTTTTGATATAAAGTAGTACTACAATTTAGTAGGTAGGGTGGAAGACGCTTTAATGTAATAAAATGACCACTTGAATCCGAAGCTTGAATCGAATCACCCTCAATATTGTTGAAATATATCATTAACGGCATAGATGAATAAAAAACAGGTCCCTAACTTTACGGCCAAGGGAGTCGTATTTTCGTCGCATTGATTTGTATTTTCATGCAAAGTTACATTTTTTAAGTAACGAAAGATTTTGGTGATGAACTGTGTTCCGTGACCGTGAACTGTGCGAAATCTTGTTTTATAACAAAACGTTTGAAATAAATCCAGATTCTCTAGATATGTAGTATATTAGCGTTGTTAAAGCCGTTAAAACAACGAAACGAGGGCACGTATAATATGGATAATCATACACCTACGTTATTTTACCAAGATCAGTATGATATACAGTAACTAGCCAATAGAGATTGCCTCGTTTTGCTCAGAACTAACACGCAAAGAAGTTTTCCCAGACATTAAAAGTAAATTAATGTTGTCTGGAAGAAATTCTAGCTGCCGATAAGACCATTACCCATTTTATGTTATCTAATGTTACTCTTAAATATCTTGATATACCTACAATATAAGTATTATAACATAAACTTAACCAAATTAATTTTCTACACAAAAATTCGGCAAACTTCATCGATAGGGTTGAAGCTGTTTTATAGTATCCAATTACTTATATATAAACTAGTTTACCGTCCACGGTTTCACTTGCGTTGACTCTTTGAATTTATACTTGTTTGCTGGATAAAATGTACGCTGTGGATGAATGGTGCCCATAACAACGTGTGTGCATAATTTCATTATGATTGTTTGATTTCATTGACAAGTGAAATAGTAAGAAACAAACACTCTCACAGTGTCATTTATGACAACAATTAGGTTATTCCTCGTTTAATAGTATATGTACAGACGCCAGCACATCAAGCTACCCCAATCTGTCAAATTTCCCCAATAGAAAGTGAACTTTATGCTTATGTGATAAAGTTGAAAATCTATAAAAGCTATTTGACAGATGAGGGTAGCTGGATGCGCTGGCGTCTGTACATTCCCTACCCCAGCCATTTCCTTTCGCGCTCCGTATGCGTCGTTCGCTAGCGGACGGATGTGTCATCAACCGGCCGTATCTTAATAGTGTGTAGTGTACCACACATACGCTACTCATCGCATCTCATCCGCACCTAGCTCATGTCACCCAGAAAGGAAGACAGGAGGTCAGACAAGATTCAAATATTATTTGACGGTCACCGTAGCCTAGTTGGTAGTGCTCCTGCCTACGAAGCTGGTGGTCCTGGGTTTGAATTCCGGTAAGTGCATATATTTGTGTGATGAGCAGGAATATTTGTTTCTGAGTCATGGATGTTTTCTATATATTTAAGTATTTATCTATCTATATAAGTATGTATATCGTCACCTGGTACCCATAGTACAAGCTTTGCTTTGTTTGGGGCTAGGATGATATGTGTGACATTGTCCCTAGATATTATCATTATTATTATTATTAATTACGTGTACTTCACAGCAAACGATATTAAAACGACCACGCTTTGTTACCGCTAAGGTTTTCAGTATCTTTCACCTAAAGAGGTTGCATACTGTACCCTTGCCAACACAGTTGATGATTTGGGGGGCCCATATTAGTTAATCACAAGTATTCAGAAGGCGGTTCTGGCCGCACGGCATGAAGTACCACCTCAATAATACATTTCTGATGGATGTACAATTGTACATTCGTAACAATTCTTTATCAAAATTGACGATTTATTTAACCGCTGCGCTGCGCTATATCTATCTATTATTTTATAAGAATGAAAGAATAACTAGTTTGTAATTTAGCTCAGTGCTTAGTTCAGGGTCTAAGAACTTTAGACAAGTAGATACGAGTTACCTACCTATATGTACAGACGCCAGCACATCAAGCTAACTCAATCTGTCAAATTTCCTTTATAGATTTTCAACTTTATCACAAAAGCGTAAGGTTTATTATCAATTGGGGCAATTTGACAGATTGGGGTAGCTTGATGTGCTGGCGTCTGTACACATGAGATGGGACACGATGTCGTGTGGTTATTTGTCCAGCAGATTCATTTAGTTATTTCCGAAAATAGGCACAGTAATGATTTCACACATTTCATGGAGATATAATATCCAGGAATTATCACACAACGCCTAACTTGACAACAAATAGAAAAACATTTATACATGTTTTCTATCAAATATATACCACTATGATCCTATTCTTATCGTAAAGGGTCCAGAGAAATTCCGTGAAATTTATCCAACAAAGTTGGCAACCGGTAAACACGACGAGAAGTCACGTATTCAACAATAAAACAAACAAGTGGACAGTTTTATAACAACAGCTTAGACATTGCACCATTCGAAATTAAAAGTTGCCCTTATTAAACATAAATCAGAGGAAAATCTGTTTTAGGGCTGGGGCGTGATGGCTGAGTTTTATCGATACCATAATTACTTATTTTAAAAACATGTATCTATAATCACACTGATATCGTCCACTGCTGGACATAGGCCTCCCCGAAGGTTTCCACTACTGAAGTCCGAAGATGGCCTTCGAGCTGGCGACAGCAGATACATGGTAACTAGTATACACATGGCCCATAGTGAGTCTCTTAGTGGCCTTTTACAAGGGCTATCGCATACTATCGCGATAGCCCTGCTTTTTTTCTGGATTGGAAACCACACTCCTTGCTTTTATTCAAAATAATTTCACAAACAACGGGGAAATACCCTATACAAAAGGAAATATACATTCCTTTAAATAGCCTCCTTCTAGTTAGTTTCTTAATATTTGAGCAATAATGCTGGCGATTCTGTATTACACACGGTTAAAGTAGATAAAATGTCATTCATCTTTCTGTGCGGTTAAAACATACGTATTTCATACATGGATAATTTCATTTTCTGCGTTTCCTTGTGTGTTTAATTTGCTTAAAAATGAGTTTTACAAAAGTTCTTAAAAATAACGCAGGGTTCCACTTCCATATTAGCGTCGGCGTGCAAATATTGATAACTCTATAATACTACGCTTGGGACAAACAGTTTTAATTGTAAGACATTTCTATGTATATTTGCCATGTCTTTTAGATAAGAGTTGCATAAAAAGAGATGTAACGAAATTTAAATTAGTTGGTTGACAAACGATGTAGAAATCGAGTAACACATATACAACCTCATGAACAAAGTTCGACTCGCACTTGGGTGGTTTTTGCATTATTCACAAAAACAAAACAATTATGCATTCTTCAAGAAGTACTGTATATAATCGATTATCGATTACTCGATTAAGTCGTCTCTAAACGATTACAGCCCTACTTAATTCGATATAATCACGTACATCTCTACTCACCTATAAGTATCAAAATGCTAATTTTATATCCCGACTGGTAATAAAGCTAAATCTTAATTATTTACAAAAATATTTTCTATATTAAAACAGCTTGAAATTATACCGTGAGTTTTTTAGTGTTTCCAAAGAAATATGTACATAGGTAATGGCGGAATTACGAAATTTATTACAGCGCAATTCATTTTTGAAAAAGTTGCCTTACTGTGCTTGTACGAATTTATAATGAAACTAGCTGTATCCCGCGGTTTTACCCGCTTTAAACTTTATTATGATGATGTCCTCCCGACCGAATTTCGGCCACGGCGGCCTGTCTTAATGGAGACTAGCCAATTGCGCAGGACATATTATAGTGCACAAATGTGTGCGCAAACACAGGGGCATTTTATATTCCATCACTCGCATGATCCGATAGGACGCCTAGCGACACGACCGGAAAGAGTTCAGGTACAGGACCGACGGCTTTACGTGCTCTCCGAGGCACGGGGGTGTAATACCGCCAACTTCCAGACTTCGGGCAGATACTAAGAAATTTCTTTTTACGGAAAAAACCCAAAATCACATTTTTGCCCGACCCGGGATTTGAACCCAAGACCTCATTATCTGCGGTTGAACACGGTACCGCTAGACCAACGAGGCAGAAACTTTATTATAGCCTATGTGTTAATCCAGGGTGTCAGCTAGCTCCATACCATTGATTATTAAAATCGCTCCAGTCGTTTAGACGTGAAGAAGTAACAAACATACACACTCACATACTTTCTTTCGCCTTTAGAATATTAGTGTGATACATAAAAGTTTCATGGTCGTGTTAAATATTTAATTTAATTATTATATTTTTATCTGTATTAGATGGACCGATGATTTTGTTCGCTGGAAGCCGCTGGATGCGCGAAGCGCAAGAACAGCAATTGTGGAGATCTTTGGAGAAGGCCTTTGTCCAGCCGTGAGCATCTTTCAGCTGATACGATGATGATGATTTTTTTATATAGACACTTATAACGTGGGTTATGGTAAGTGATCACCACCGCCCATGGACACTCGCACTACACAAAACTAATAGGAGTCGAGGGTGCGTTGCCGGCCTTTAAAAAAGTCAGCAAATAAGTGTTATTGACCCTTCCCTCCACCCCGATGAGCTCTGGCGATCATACTCACACGCAGAAACACAACATTAAGTTATTAGTGTTATAATTAAGGAATGTCTTCTGTAAGGTGGACGTACTTCCCCAGTCGGTCTGCTCTTTGAGCGAATGAACGCTGTGCCAGGTAGGACACAGCGCCTTACAGTAGTTGCTTTTTTAATAACTAATAATATCCTAAACATTAATCACACACGGCCATCTGATACCAAACTAAGCAGAGCTTTTACTATGGGAACCAATTACACCCAGACTCAGCATAAAACATACATGTTCATGCACACAAATATCTGTCCTGGAATCGAACCCACGACATGAAAGGCAAGCATTTGCCAACTACGCCAACTGACTCGTCAAAAACGTTTTTATTCGACCCAATATTAGATTGTCTTTATGTCTGGACGTGGTAGCCAAAAAATGATTTTGGAATTTTACTGTCAACAAAAAGTCTCACTAGCATCCCGGTGACAGGTGTCAGTGCCCAAACCTAGGACATTTCGTGGCCTTGACATCCTTGGTACCGAAGTTACTTAAAGCCGATATTATTTAGGCTAACCGAACACTGGCAACAGTGCCTCTGGCAAGAGAGATCGGCACCCGAGGAAAATTAAGAGCGAGTGTGAAAGGTGGCTCTGTAATGCCCATATTACCTATTAAGTGCCACCCCCAGGTTCACAGGTAGTTGGAGTGGGGCCTCTGGCTGCACTTGTCTTTAAGGAGGTGGGCCTGGGTAAGGAACGATTCGTGGCAGCTGCAGGTCGCCTACGCATAAAATGTGCAACGTGGGCTTCACGCCCCGAGAGGAACCAATTTTTAGACGCTTATGTGCAATGGTGATGGTTTCGGATGGAAATCGTTTCGAGTTCCCAAAGAGACGAATCCGTGGTGGTTTTATTGGGTTATCCTTGGGACCCCCACACAGCCCGTCGTTTCCCCAAATGGCAGGGATCTATAAAAAATTCGCAACACAAAAATTATAAATATAACGTTGACAATACACTGTGACTTATGAGAATAACAGATTTTGCATAATGTTCAAATTAAACAACTCTGTAAATTAACCTAACCTCGTCTTCGCATAACAAAGAGCTTTTTTATATATAAAAAGGAAACTCTTGTTAATAATCATAAATCAGTGCTAGACCGTCGAGGACGTCCTAACTTTTGCCTAATTAAAAAGTCAATTAAGGCAATGAATTTTCATATAACTTTGTTGCTAAATCTACTGAAGCGTTTGGCTATAAATCATAAAGCCGTGCAAATTAAAATACTTTTAGCGGAAATTACTGTGAATAATTGTATTTTTTGTCATATTCAGGTCATTTGACAGGCAATATAAAATGACAGTAATTAGGTAAGTAGTGTTTATACTTAAAGTTGTTGTTAGAATCTTTATTAAAGAAAATTATTATCAAAAACAGTGTAATTAAAATTTTATTGATTGTCTGTGACGTTCGCTCAGTACTTGAATATCACTTACTTTTAATCACGTTGACTTCATCATCATCATATCAGCTAAAAGACGTCCACAGCTGGACAAATGCCTCCCCAAAGATTTCCACAACTGCTAGTCTTGCGCTGCCCGCATCCAATAGGATCCTGCGACCCTTGTAAGTTTGTCGGTCCACCTTGAACGAGGCCTGCCCACGTTGTGTCTTCCGGTTCGTAGTCGCCTCTCGAGAACTTTTTTACCCAGCCGTCAGTTCTAGGAGCTAAGTGCCCAACCCACTGCCACTAGAGTTTGGAAATTCTACGGGCTATATCACTGTTCACATATGTTCACTCATACGCGCAATATTATAAAATAAAATAAACATAAACATAAAAAAAGGTTTATTCCCAACAAGCATAGACAATCCTTAACTTAGTTTACATCTAAGACGATATAACTAATTGGGGTTAGTTTACATAATACTTATGAAGCATGCAACATTATAAGTTTTTTTTTTATTTATTCGGGAAAACAAACAGATATACATTGAGCATTAGGTACTTAATTCTAAACATATAAATTTATGAAATGTATGTCCAACCACATTTTCCACAGGTTACGATAATAATATTTGAGAAATATAAACCAGAGGCACAACAGTGAGAAATCTATTTCGCATAGCATCGTCTTATCATGCAAGCACATTAGATTGAAAACATTATAGTAAAGTTCTAAAGTTACAAAGATAGAAAAATAATAAATTAGTAATAAGGAATGAATGATTGGATTTCACATTATTAAAGAAAAGGGCAAAAACAAATAAGGTAACTATATAAAAATATTTTGAGTGTGTTCTAAGAATGATGTAGGATGAAATGGAAGTACTAGCTAGGTAAGGCGTCTACCTCAGCAAATGTTACAGTAAATAATAATTATTACTGTAACGCTGACCTTCCGATAGCGCTTAAAAACTACTTTTAATTAAATTACAAAAATTATTATAATAGATTGTTGGTGTCGTACACTCATAATTTGAATTTGATCATCTTAGTCACTTTTACTTATACGCACTTTTATACCTGAGGCTCTAGCACGAGTTCCTGCAGTTTACTTACTCGATCACACGTACAGTTTCGTCCCATACATTGAGCACCAGCGCCTCTCGCGGAAACTATTAAGAACTAAAACTCTGCTGCTCAATGTATGGGAGGAAACTGTACGTTTGATCGAGTAAGTAAACTACAGGGACTCGTGCTAGAGGCTCTGTCCTCGATTAAACGCGCTTGCTTACACGCTTTTTAAGACTCTGTCAATACATACTTTTCCCATTGAAATTTAAAATGACGGCATTCACTAATTGTAGGTTTTCTTTAAATCTTGTGTAGTATTTAAATTTCATAAAACGTTTTATATATTTTGCCGCTGAAAAATTACGTGATAGTAATTCGGCAAAACAATTAACATTGTTTGTGCTTCCTCGTTACACAAGACTTAGGATATGATTCTGTGTTACGTGGTAGGCAACAGTATTGTAAGAATATTTTTTAAAAAAATATTAGAATTTTGGATGCCAGCGTGTATCTTTCACAGCTTAACGCAGAGCATCTACTCCGAGTTGTTGGAGGGTGCTGGATCGCGAACCTGCAGACGTTTAAATTTATAATTTCCCAATTTGTAGAATCAAATCTTTTCTCTTCATCATATTAGTTCAAAAATATTTATCAGTATGACTATACATGTGGCGCAGTGGTTAAAACGCTCGCCTCGCTACTGCCTCGTTGCCCCCCTGTTTGAATCCCGCACAACCCAGATTTGGAAAAAAAGACAAAACCATTTTTCCAAATCTGGCTGGACGGTGCAATTCATGGACATAATCCATGAATTGCACCATTCTAAAGTCCCCGAGATACAAGAATTTACTTCCATACTGCAGGGGCTCTACCGGCTAAGTCGCCGAACATCGATTTCAAATGGCGTTCAAATAAATAAAGGTTGAAAATGACTTAATCAATCGTTAAATCGGCTTCATCGTTGACAATCGATTCCGGACCATGTATAACGTCACATGTGCTCATGGAAGCCGATTTAGCGATTATTAAGTCATTTTTAGCCATGTAGTATTTTTGTGTTTGTTACCTTAATATGCTATTTGTATTGTACTACAGCAAATATTCTAAGAAATAAAGTTTATTATTATTATTATTTTTAACCTATAATTATTTGAACGCCATTAAAGAAATCGATGTTCGGCGACTTAGCCGGTAGAGCCCCTGGTCTTGTTTTTTATAAAAGGTAAGGCATCAAAAGCTTTGCTGTATTGTTTCTAAGGACAATGAACTAGTTCTTATCACCTATTAACTAATATTAGAACCAGTGAGCTGTGAGCGATACGATATAATGCCTATTCAAGACCTGAACTAAAGGGTAGGCATTATGATAATAACCTTGTGACCGGGCCACGTGAGTGTTTACGTCGTAAAATGATACAGTTTCAAACAAATAATGAAGAGTCATTACGTCGGGAATATTGCAATACCGCGTAACTAAATAAAAAAACTGGCCAAGTGCGTGTCGTTCTCGCGCAAAAAGGGTTCCGGACCATTATCTATAAAAACGAGCAAAAAATTCACGTTTGTTGTATGGGAGCCCCTTAAATATTTATTTTATTTGGTTTTTTAGTATCGATTTTCAAGTTATTCGATTATTCGAGTTTCTCATAATGATTGTTAGTAATACTTTTACTCGAGGAGACCTATAGTTGGCCTACTGTTTTATATGAACTATTATGCTATATGTAGTTAAGTGCTGTTAGTCCTCCAAACAAAATAAAAATAATTCAATTCAATTCAATTTATTTATTGCAAACATAGGTACATTAATAATACATATTTCAAGGTGTTAGTGTACTGTTTGTATCGCTATGTCCAGCCGGTTGGGGCATGCAACTGGATTTAACAAGTATGTCGTGAATTTTACTACATGAATATAAAATGTCACAATTCTAAACCTAAATTCTAAATATAAAAGTCATTAACATTAAAATAAAATAAAAATAAATAAAATTAATTAATTAGACATAAAATACATAATTACACAGGTCAAGAACAAAATAAATCACATTAAAAATAACAAAAATATAGGTGTTAAAAATATTTGTCCTATTAATATTTTTTGGGCAATAACTATGCTAGGGCATATCACTTTTGTGGTAGGCTGATTTTTATAGTAGTTATGACCGTTATAAAAATCAAATATCAATTTTAGATTTGTATGTCGGATAACCAGCAGTTTTTCTAGCTATGGACCTCTTTCGGCTGACATAACGATCAATAAATATCAAATATATATCAAATAACCACACAATTTGTTTCTTTGTTTGGGAGATCTTAAGCTTGAGATTAATGCTATAAAACCAAAATTGCTTTTTAGGGTACCCAAAGGGTAAAACGGGACCCTATTACTAAGACTTCGCTGTTTGTCTGTCTGTCACCAGGCTGTATCTCATCAACGGTGATAGTTAAACAGTTGAAATTGGCACAGATGATGTATTTCTGTTGCCGCTATAACAACAAATACTAAAAGACTAAATAAAATAAATATTTAAGGGGCTCCCATACAACCAACGTGAATTTTGTGCTCTTTTTTATAGATAATGGTACGGAACCATTCGTGTACTTGTTCGACTCGCACTTGGCCGGTTTTTATAGTAGTTACGACCGTTATAAAAATCAATAAAAATCTATTTTAAATTTGTATGTCGGGTAGCCAGCAGTTTGTCTAGCTACCTCTTTCGGCAGTCATAACGATCAATCAAAGAACCACGCAATTTTTTTTCACGATTTTTCAATCTCAATTTGTCAAATTTGGGACCTCTTATGCTTGAGATAAATTCTATAAAACAAAAATCGTTTTTTTTCTATATAATGGGAGTAAACTAGGGAAAAGAAGTGTGCAAGGATCGTGACAAATCGAACGTTGTCTCTGCCTACCGCCCTGGGAAACAGGCGCGAGTGTATGTATGGAGTATGTCTATGAGTCTGGGTGTAATTTATCTATATAAGTAGGTATTTACAAAAGAAAAGTAGTATATGTAGTATATCAGTTATCTGGTTTCCATAGTACAAGCTCTGCTTAGTTTGGGATCAGATAGCCGTGTGTAAATAATGTCCCAGGATATTATTATGTATGTACGTAACTATTTAAGATAGTAGTTGTTATTCTTCTTATAATTAATCCCGTAATTTCATTTATGTAAGCTATAATACCTACAGCTAATATTCCAAGCTGTTCTTTATCCTGTCTTACAGTTGGAATTTACTTAACTCGGTAATTCCAAGTATAAACCCTTTATGGTGGTCTTGCGTCGTGTGTAGTGTTGTACTCGTTAATCCCGGGTATCCGGGATACTGGATATCTCGCTTCGAGATTCTGCAAGGCTATTTTGTTGCACGTATTGCATTGAGGGAATTAATCTTTGTGGTTGTGGCTTGGACTAGTTTTGGACTTTATTGCGTTACGTAGCTGTTATGGTGCAGTTTGAAATTGTTAAATGTATTTAAGGAGTTATAATTAAATGAAAAATAAACTGTCGCTTTTTTTCCTAAACACACCTCACACTATGTAGGTGCTGAGGTTGACTTTGTCACTTGTTTGCGTCGCATTTGCGCGTCGTTATTATTGTAAATTGCCTACTAAAAGAAAAGAGATCTCAAATATCTTAGCTTTAACATATACTTAAGTTAGACATTAGACCATTTACTGGCGTGGAGGGTTGATAACCTGGGATACAGGAACCATCCTAGTTCAGGTATCAACCCACCATAGTATCTATTATTGGGAATAAAAAAAAAGTATGTGTTCCTTCTCCAAACTGTATTGTAGGTACTGAGGTGAGAAATAAACGTTAAAAAAAATTAATAAAAAAAACTTGAGAGGTGTCAAGCGACACCCGGATGGAACGAAGTTATTTCTTATTATTTATTATGTACAAAAAACCTGTATACACTCAACAAAAATAATCGTCGCGACACCACACTGTTCAATGCGAAATTTTCATTTCTATGAAAATATCTGGCTTGCTTTCTATAAGAGAGAGAGAGACAGACAGACAGAGAAACATGCGCACGCCGCACAGTTGTAAAAAGTGTCGTGACAACTTTTAGCAGCGTAGTGCGTGAGTGCGTGTTCTAACGTTGCTTGTAAGTATCTCCGTTTGTATAGAAAACACGCACAGTACAACACACAGAAAATGCATCCACGCGCGTTCATGCAGATACAGTTTCTGTTGGACTGTGCGTGTTTTCTATACAAACGGAGATACTTACTAGCAAGTTAGTTAGTGCCAATCGCCTACTACTGCTCTGGAACATTGAAAATGCACGAGTGTTGGCCTGAGTATTGAGAGCGTCTATAGATCATAGTAACTGCTTATCATCAGGTCGTTTACTTCGAGCAAATTGCTCGAAGGGTCGTATTTTATTTCTGAAGAAATTTAACGAAAGCTCTAGTGTAATAAATCACGATACACTTAATAATAATACAATTCATTAATGCAAAGCACATACAATCGACTATAAACGGATTACAAAACCAGTAATCCAGAAATTGAAATAGGGGTAGTAAAAATAATGAAATAATGAAATTTATTCAGCACTTGGGTATTAACATACACTTGTACTTGTCAAGCTCACAATGCAGTACATAAACATAGTCGAATACAGTATAAAAGTTCCAAAAAATAAATTAGTCCGTCCGTGCTTATATACTTATATAGAAAATATATTTGATAAAACAGACCGTTTTATCAGATATATTTTCTTAAATCCTAAAATAAATTACGCGAAGTGAAAATCTAGTGAAGACACTACCTTAAAAACTGACAACGCTTTATTTTTTTTGAGAACAGCTAGACAAACAAGTATGAGGATCACCTTAGTAAGGGCTGGGGTGAGTCACCGCCGGTCATAGACACTTGCAACACCAGAGGTGCCGCAAGTGCGTTGCCAGCCGTGAAGCAATGAATAGGTTCCCTTTTTGAATGTTGCGATAACATACCGGATCGGAAATACCTCTGCAGTTAAAAATATATTATTATATTACCGTCTCACGCCAATCCTGTCCCTATAAGCTAAAATTTACAGGTCAAAATGGAATAAACCTAAAACTATAAGAACGTGTTCAGAAACAGTGTTGACAGATATGTTACGTCATAACAAACAAAGTTTTCTCTACTCATAACATGCAGTATTATTTAATATAGCAATTTATATTTAGTACTCATTTAGAAGTAACTGTACCAATTTCATTCTTTTAAAAATAGTTGAATCATATTTTAATACATACACATATAATTTTTAGGCAACATTAGAATAGAATAGAATATTCATTCATACTCTTTATTGTACACACTCACACACGACAACTTCATAGGACACTAATAACACAATCATGTCTTATCGCATCAAGCGATTTCTTCCAGAGAACCTTTGGATGGATAGGAGCTGTAATTATTTTAAAAATAGTAGGTGTGCAACAAATGAAGAAGTAGAAAAGTATAAAAACATGAATAAATATAAACATATACTGAAATATATATAGATATAATAATACTATGTATATACAAATGGTACCGTCTAAAAACTTGAGAAAATAAATCATTTTAGCTGATGTCTGTTTCATTACTGCGCTACACGTGGAATCCATTAAGTGTTCGATAACTCAAGGGTATGAATAAAAACTAGAATCTTAAGGTAGTTCAAGTAATTACCCTTAAATTTGGTTCTTGACAACCGTTATTATTAAAATATAAGTACGAGATAGCCAAGTTGTTAAACTTAAATTACTTACTTACTCTTGAGTTCAACCTACTAACTTTTCATATATACTTATTTATTGCCAACTTACACACTATCATTACAGTTATACAACCAATGCAATAGTGGAACATGAAAAATAAGTTAAACATAACAAACTTAAATTATACTTATAACTACTTACGTATGTATGTATTAATGTAGTATATCGCAGTTATCTGGTTTCCTTAGAACAATCTCTGCGTAGTTTGGGATCAGATGGCCATGTATATTAATATCCCAGGATATTTATTATTATTATATTCATGTGCGTATTAAAATATAATTATCTCGTACTTAAAACGGTAAAAGAAAACTGCATACCTGAGAGTTCTTCAAAAATTTCTTAACACATACACATTCCATATTATGAAGTCTGACAACTCGCAGTAGGCCAGGTTAGTGGAGCCTTTCCCTCCCAATGTGAGGGAAGGCCTTGTAGTGGAACAATAATAGGCTGCGTCATGAAAGAATAAAAGTTATTAAAATTTTAAACTGGTCACATGAAAGTAGAAAAATGAGCCTACAATATTTTCCCAAATATCACACTAATATCTATTATAGAGGCGAAAGTTTGTGAGTGTGTGAGTGTGTATGTTTGTCACTTCTTCCCGAATATTTGGTTGGAGCGATTTTAACCAAATTTGGTATGGAGTTAGCTGACACCCTGGATTAACACATACATAGGCTATCATATCATACTAATATTGTAAAAACGAAAATTTGTGAGTGTGTATGTTTGTTACTTCTTCACGTCTAAACTGCTGGAGAAATTTTAATAAAATTTGGTATGGAGTTAGCTGACACCCTGGATTAACACATAGGCTATCATATCATACTAATATTATAAAGGCGAAATTTTGTGAGTGTGTGAGTGTGTATGTTTGTTACTTTTTCACGTCTAAACTGCTGGAGAAATTTTAATAAAATTTGGTATGGAGTTAGCTGACACCCTGGATTAACACATAGGCTATCATATCATACTAATATTATAAAGGCGAAATTTTGTGAGTGTGTATGTTTGTTACTTTTTCACGTCTAAATTTGGTACCTGTGGAGTTAGCTGACACCCTGGATTAACATATAAGCTATAATTTATAAAGTTTAACGCGGGTAAAACCGCGGGGCACAGCTAGTAATTTATAAAGTTTAAGGCGGGTAAAACAGCGGGGCACAGCTAGTATAAAATAATTCTTACGAACAACACATAAAAGTTCTTGTTTTGTGCGAATTGGCGTATTGTTTTCCACTTGCAACATATAAACGTGGTCGAGTTACTATCTGAATACAAAATTTGTTTCCCGTAGAGCCTGTGCCCCTGTATGAATACAAATTCAAACAAGTCAAACCGTTAAACTCTTCACGACCTTTCCTTTCAACACTTGATTCAACTTATAGCCATAACTTAAAATCTTTTTCAACATGCTTTTATACTTAACTTCACTTTATGTATGTAAACTCATCTGCGATCAATAGATACTAATATTAGAAGGCAATCATAGACAAGCCTATTGGTCTAGTGGTTAGTGACCGTGACTGCTAAGCCAGAGATCGTGGGTTCGATTCCCACCCGGGACAAATATTTCTGTGATGAACACGATTATTTATTCTGTGTCTGGATGTAATTGATCTATAATATGTATGTATTTATATGTCGCACATTCAGATGGATTAGAATCGACGTCCACGAGGTCCGTGTCCGCCATGTTGTATTTTTAAAATCGATCAGTGCGCACCCGGCGCAGGCGACGGTACTAGAACAAGTGTCAAGTCCAATCGCACTACTGACAGATATTAGTACATTGCCAACGTCAAATTTCAACCCTTCAAATCACGATGACACGTACAACAGTGCTGCCCCTCCATTATTATGATATCCATGATTTACTAGTGTTGCCACTTTATTCTTATAAAATGGTTCATAGATTATTTATTATTCTCCGACATATATATATATTGATTTATGCAAGTATAACTTACTAAATTATATAAACTTACAATTTACAAATTAGGCGCTCTCTGTACTGTGGCAATCAGACAACAACTTACTTATATATTTCTAAATACATATATATTTAAATTACACCCAGACACAACAAATAATCGTGAACATCACACTAAGAACCGTACTGGTACATCGAACCCACGACCTCAGGCTTAGGAGGGTAACTAACTACTAGACTGAGGCCAGTCATAATAGATGTATCTATATAGTATATATCTAAAGATAATTACGAATACATAAATTTGAAGCTAAAGTTTTCCATATTTTAAATTTTGACTACACAATTTAGTAGATCTACGTTTATCACTGAATATATTGACGGGTGCTTTTTCAAGAAAGAACAGTTTTATCGCCATTGGGTGAATGGTCTACCACCATCCAGAATACCATTCAAATTCAAAATTTATTCCGTTATAATATTACTGTACCCGGCGATAAATATTGCACATCGGCCTTTGGAGGGAGACGGTCGGCTGATTTCGGCTTCGTAGAGCGTTATCTCTGTCGCGCACTACCTATGTGACGTTTTTTCAGTCGTTGTTCAAGTGCGATAGAGTGCGGTCGCGTCCAGTTCAAAATATATATATAGAGTTGTTAACACCCCCAAATTTAAATATTTTAAAGTAGTACTATGGCATCTTTAGGAAAAAGAGGGAAACCTTTACGAGGTCAGTCACGCCAAATTATCTACAATGTTTATAAATATTTTGTAACCGAAGCTGACAGATTCAAAAAAAATTAAGATGAAAATGTAAGTTGTTATTTTAAGAAGGTTCAAGCGCGAGTTGCAAATGCCACTGGAATTTTAAGAAGAACTTTGAACAATATATTAAACGAAGTCAGTACTGAAACACATTCTACTGAAATTAAGTTTAGCACTCCAAAAAAAGGGAGATCAAAAAAGCAATTTCGTTTGGATATGGACGATTTTGATTATGATGTTGTTCGAAGAATGGTGTATGATTTTTACTTACGATTTAATGAACTGCCAACAATAAAAGCATTAAAAGCTAAATTATCTGAAGCTATTAATTACAATGGGTCTGAAAAGACGTTGAGAAAAATACTTCACGAGATGGGATTTCGGTTCACTAAAATGGAAGATAATCGAAAAGTTTTAATGGAAAAGCACGATGTAAGTCTCAAACGAATGGAGTACCTCGATAAAATAGGCAAATTTCGCGAAACAGGAAAAAATACCGTCTAGATGGATGAGTCTTACATACATACATCACACACTAAAGGGAAATCTTGGAGTGATGATAAAAAAGGAGTAAAAAAGCCAATTTCAAAAGGTCAACGTTTGATAATAGTTCATGCGGGAAATAAAAAAGGCTTTGTACCCGGTGCCTTTTTAACGTATAAATCCACGGATACCCCAGGTGACTATCACAATGAAATGAATAACGATAACTACAAGAAATGGCTGGTTAATCAATTAATCCCAAATATACCAAGTGATTCCGTTCTAGTTATCGACAACGCACCCTATCACAATAAATATGTTGAAAGACCCCCCAACTCAAACACCATTAAACAGGAAATGATCAACTGGTTAAACAGACACGAAATTCCAGTTGATCCAAAATTAACAAAAACCCAGATTTACGCTATTAAATGTCAGCACAAGGAGAGGTATACAGAGTTTTCCGTGGACAAAGTACTTGCCGAACATGGGCACACTGTGTTGCGATTACCACCGTATCATCCGGATTTTAATCCAATTGAAAATATATGGTCTCAACTAAAAGGCTATGTAGCCTCTAGAAATGTGGGTATGAATTTAACTACAGTGAAAACGTTATTGACTGAAAAAGTAAACATGATCGGGGCTGAAGAGTGGAAAAAGGTTTGCGATCACACAATCAAATGTGAGAATGAATATAGAAGCATTCAACATGGTTTAGACAATTACACTGATAGACTAGTGATAAATACGGCTGATAGTGACAGTGATATTGACCTCTTTGAGAGCACAGATAGTGAAATGGAAGTAATTGAATTATTATTATTTTTATTACAATGTCTCACTTTAACAATAGGTACAATGGTGTTTATTATGTACACTACAGCTGTAATTTTTTAAAGTAATTAAATACGTAAACATAATGTCAACTTATTTTTTTTATTTTATATTACCCGAACCTAAAGCCATCACTTATAGAAAAATTGGTGTATTTTATACAAAGAATAAAAAGAATTATTAAAAGAAGCAAATTAAAATTATTTTAACAACTCCTAATAGACCGGACTATTTGTATTTCGTGCGACAGAGATAACGCTCTACGAGGCCGAGGTTGGCCGATTGTCTCTTTCCAAATGTCGATGTGCAATATCTATCGCCGGGTTCTGTACATTTATGTGGATTCGTCAATTGTTTACCCTACCGTGCAGTGCATGACGTGGCAGCTACTGAGAAACACTGCCAGAAAACTCAGTAGGATATTTTTTTTATATTTATTTCTTAAAATACTTAAATGTGTTAACTGAGAGCGGTTCAATCACAAACCTTTTTGTCACCTAAATAATCAGAAGTTTTGTTGTATTTCCTGCTACACTATTTGGTTTTTATTATTATAACCTCGTTGGTCTAACGGTAGCGTGTTCACCCGCAGAGAGCGAGGTCCTGGGTTCAAATCCCGGGTCGGGCCAAAAAGTGATTTTGGGACTTTTCTGTACACAGAAAAACTCTCAGCGTCAGCCCGAAGTCTGGGAGTTGGCGGTATTATACCCCCCGTGCCTCGGAGAGCACGTAAAGCCGTCGGACCTGTACCTGACCTCTTTCCGGTCGTGTCGCCTAGGCGTCCCATCGGACCATGAGAGTGATGGAATAGAAAGTGCTCCTGTGTTTGCGCACACACTTGAGCACTATAATATGTCCCGCGCAGATGGCTAATCTCCATTGAGAATGGCCGCCGTGGCCGAAATCCGGCTAGGTGGACACTATTACTTTTAAACTTATTCGTAGACATTCTCCGTGCGTAGAGCCAAAGTTACCCTTTGGCGGGGGTAACTTAGTGCTCCTTGTGCCCCTATATTGTAATTACTACTGGTGAAGCACTTAATGCCCCGTGGGTAAACATGTAAAGAACATGTTAAAAACTAAAATTTTATGGCATAATAGCACCTGAAAAATCCCAAATTTAATTTAATTAACACTTTTAATCCCATTAATCCGGTTTAGTGTACAACACTAGTTAGCAACATGTACGGAATCACTGTGGTGTTGCCATTATATAATAATATCGTAAATCTGAACGGTTAGCGGTTACATTACAGGCATGCGGGTTCGATGTTTGAGTATCCGCGTCGTTTTTGCACGTTACTAGGCGCGCGTTTGTGGGATTTTTTTGGGGACATTAGAATGTTTACATGTGATAACAGGGAACTATATTTTCGTGTTATTGATAACTTTATTTTTTGATTGGCGAGGTTAAGCAACTAGGCTCACGGTCAGCCCATAGATGGGTGACCGCTAAATTGGTTTAAAGGCAAGCATTTACTAACCATGCCAACGTATTGCTATTTATTCTAGTACTAGCTGTGCCCCGCAGTTTTACCAGCGTTAAACTTAATTAATTATAGCCCATGTGTTAATCCAGGGTGTCAGCTAACTCCATACCAAATTTAATTAAAATTGCTCAAATCGTTTAGAAGTGAAGAAATAACAAACATACACACTCACACACTCCCAAACTTTCGCCTTTATAATATTAGTGTGATTAATAATACTTACTTGATCTCGCTCAAACCAATTTTCGGTGTAAGTTTGCATGGTAATTTGTACTTATATATATTGTACTTGTATTATTATATATTTTTTTAATTTCATCATTCTCTTATTTTAGTAGTTACGGGGGGTGGTCACACATTTTACGCCTTTGGAAGTGTCTCTTGCGTAAACTATTCAGTTTACAAAAAATGATATTAGGAACCTCAATATCATTTTCAACACCTATCCATAGATACTTCACATGTATGGGTTTGATGAATGCGATATAGTTCTAATAGTTTCGGAAAAAAATGGCTGTGATATAAGGACGGACAGTTAGACATGACGAATCCATGAGGGTTCCGTATCTTACCATTTGGCTCCGAAACCCTAATAAAAGGTATTTGTTACCCGACCGAGAATAATAATAAAGTGTATTACTCGACCGTAATGTTGTATAACTTTTGCTACATATTTCAATATAATAATAATAATAATATCCTGGGACGTTATTCACACACGGCCATCTGATCCCAAACTAAGCAGAGCTTGTACTATGGAAACCAGATAACTGATATACTACATATACTATTTTTCATTTGTAAATACATACTTATATAGATAATTTACACCCAGACTCAGGACAAACATACCTACATGTTCATGCAAACAAATATAATTCCCGGGTGGGAATCGAACCCACGATCTCCGGCGTGAAAGGCAGCAAAAGTCACCTTTCTATTTAACAAGCTTTCAGTCAACGTCTGTTGAGCGTGACACTATCATGTCCGGAGCCATCCCACAGCCATGTCCTCTTTCGCAATATCGTTGGATTTAATCTCTATTCTGTCGGTCAAGAACTGACGTTCTGTGTAATTGTACAATTAATTGAATTTGAAGCCGTCGTGGGAAGTATTGCTAGTGCTTCGTAAACAGACTTTAAAGAGTATTTGCTCCTAGAAATGTGTACAAGAAACCCTTGTGAATAATTATGATACAAAAGTTAGGTATAGATTATTACAAGAAAATGCGTTGTTTAATGTCTTGACAGTTATTACATACTAATAAAATCCTGGGAAATTATTCACACACGGCCGTCTGATCCCACACTAAACAGAGCTTAGTATGGAAACCAGATAACTGATACACACATAATAATATACTACTTTTCTTTTGTAAAAACATACTAATATAGATAATTACACCCAGAATCAGGACAAACAGACATGTTCATGCACACAAATATCTATCCTGGGTGGGAATTGAACCCACGACCTCCGGCGCGAATAGCGAGCATTTGCCAACCACGCCAATAGGCCCGTCTCTTTGTACCTAGAACTGTGTACAAGAAACCTGTGTAATAAATTATGATACAAAAGTTAGGTATAGATTATTACAAGAAAATGTGTTACACAATGTCTTAACAGATATTACATACTAATAAAATCCTGGGAAATTATTCACACACGGCCATCTGATCCCAAACTAAGCATAGGTTTTACTATGGGAACCAAACCAAACTATGAAATAACTGATACACACACATATACTACTGTTCTTTTATAAATACATACTTATATAGATATCTGGCTGTGCTCTGCAATTTTACCCGCGTTAAACATTGTCAATTATACCTATGTGTTATTCGGATATTTAAGCTATAATACTACAAAGTTTCTTCAAAATCTGTTTGGTAGTTTTTGCGTGAAGGAGTAACAAACATGCACACTCACAAACTCACGCCTTTATAATATTAGTGTGATTACATCCAGACTCAGGACAAACAGACATGATCATGCACACAAATATCTGTCCAGGGCCTCTACCGGCTAAGTCGCCGAATATCGATATTTCAATGGCGTTCAAATAAATAATGGTTAAAAATGACTTAATCAATCGTTAATCGGCTTCAACGTTGACAATCGATTCCGGACCATTTATGATGTCACATGTGCTCATGGAAGCCGATTTAACGATTGATTAAATCATTTTTACCTTTATTTATTTGAATGCCATTGAAAACATCGATGTTCGGTGACTTAGCCGGTAGAGCCCCTGGGTGGGAATCGAACGAAACCTGCAGCTTGGAAGGCATTTACTAACCACGCCAACCGGCTTGTGATATTTAATAAATCCTTTTATACCCGTAACACAAAACGCATACATTGAAAAGGTCAAGAGAGCTTTTCAAAATACGTTTTTTACGTTTCGTAAGAACGTTTTTTTTTACTATAAAATCGCAAAACAAGTTAAGTCGGATACAAATAACACACCGAAATCACGGACCAATGTGACACGAGGAATGGTCTTGTCTTACATGTTATATGCATATGAATTAAAAAAATATTATATAAAAAAAAAGTTATGCGTGATGAAATGGCACCCCTGCTTATCAAAAGGACATACACGAACATGCACATACACGCGTTCACATCTATACATATAATAAAACCGTAGAAAAGTCAAAACTGTACATAGAATATTTTTTTAAAAGGATACTTGAGGCGTGATCTACAATCGATATCGAAGCCTAAAATATAGTTTTTAGAATTTTTGTCTGTGTGTCTGTTTGTCTGTATGTATGTCCGGGCTAAACTCATAAAGTACTGCATGGATTTACTTAAAATTTGGCATGAATATTACGAAGAGGTCGGGTCAACATATAGGCTACATACTATCACGCTATCACCTACGGGGTAGGAACTGTGATAGTTTATAAAATTTAACGCGGGTAAAACCTAGGGGCGCAGCTAGTTCTTAATAAAATGAAAGTAGTACTTATGTTAGAATGAAACTCTGTATTCAATCCCAAGGAGATGGCACTGTTTCTCTTTATTACAGGCTATCCTGTAGCCTATCTAAGAGAACAGTACCCTAACCATTTAAGTGTAGTATTTTTATGTGTTTGTTACCTTAATATGCTATTTGTATTGTACTACAGCAACTATTCTAAGAAATAAAGTTTATTATTATTATTATTACATGGCATTGAAATTTTGATGTGAAACATCTATAGCCGCACGTAAAACAGATTTCTGGCGTGGCGACGCATGCCGTGGCGACGCGTCGCCACGCTATACGATAGTAGTGTGTACGGCTGTACGGTGTGGCGATGCGTCGCCATGCGCAATTGACTTTTGATGTGAAACATCTATAGCCGCACGTAAAACAGATTTCTGGCGTGGCGACGCATGCCGTGACGCATGCGCAATCGACTTTTTATTTTATCATTATGATAGTTCCTATCACAATATGTTCTTTTCTGCATATTACTTTTACAAAATGATGTCGATGTTTCACATCTGCCAGGCGTCCCGTGACGGCTCACATTTTTTTTTATAATTTTTTTCATGAATTTGGTAACATTGAAACTCAGCTTGTTGTTTAGACCTCGTTCCACATCACGATTACTGTCATCTTGAAGTCGGCGACCATCATCATATGTCTTAATCTGCATAAAAAGCCGAAGCTCTCCCAGTATATACTTTAAAGAACGTTTCGGTTTCTTCAGTCTTCCATCTTTATGTTAATTCATTGCAGTCCAAGCAGCTCGATGTGTGGAATGACTTACCCATTTAAAGACTACATATATGACTGCCTCGTTGGTCTAGCGGTAGCGTGTTCACCCGCAGATATCGAGGTCCTGTGTTCAAATCCCGGGTCGGGCTAAAAGCGATTTTGGGACTTTTCTGTAAAAAGAAAAATTTATCAGCATCAACCGTCTGGGAGTTGGCGGTATTATACCCCCGTGCCTCGGAGAGCACGTAAAGCTGTCGGTCCTGTACCTGACCTCTTTCCGGTTTTGTCGCTAGGCGTCCCATCGGATCATGAGAGTGATGGAATAGAATGCTCCTGTGTTTGCGCACACACTTGAGCACTATAATATGTCCCGCGCAGATGGCTAATTTCTGTTGAGAATGGCCGCCGTGGTCGAAATTCGGCTAGGAGGACATTATTATTATATGTCTCTTTCATAATAATTATTAACATTTATTTATTAAGTATGTATTTTGTATGAAAATAGTATTTCAGTATAATACAGAGGGACATACTTTCTCATTTACATAAGAAAAATATGATTGGATTCCACTGACTCATAACCAAAATCAAAACAATATAATAGTCTAAAAGTCTATACAAACTTAAACATCAAAAATGCACCCTCCAAATAGAAAAATAAAACCGGCTAAGTGGGAGTCGGACTCGCCCATGAAGGGTTCCGCAGCAGCAAGTATTTCAATTGATTAAATGAAAGGTAAATTGCGGTTTACGATTTATGACGCATTAAAAAAAAACTACTTACTAGATTTCGTTCAAACCAATTTTCGTTGTTAGTTTGCATGGTAATGTACATTATATATTTTTTTTTAGTTTTATCATTCTCTTATATTACGAGTTACAGGGCCCCCCCTGTAACTTGCACTTTTGGCACTCATTTTACCACTTTGGAAGTGTCTCTCGCGCAAAGTATTCAGTTTAGAAAAAAAATATATTAGGAACCTCAATATCATTTTTGAAGACCTATCCATAGATACCCCACATGTATGGGTACAATGAAAAAAAAATGTTTGAGTTTCAGTTCTATGTATGGGGATAAGATAAAAGATAAAGATATATTTATTTGCGTAAAACATGTTGTGGTTTACAGGAAATACATCCTAAAACAGTTGTACAAATTAAAATGTGTCAACATGTCTTGCCATAATCGACTTGCAAATTGAATGTGCAATTGAATTATTATAGAATTAATTAAATTAGGTAAAGAAACACATGTCGGAAAAAAATGGCTGTGACATACGGACGGACAGACAGACATGACGAATCTATAAGGGTTCCGTTTTTTGCCATTTGGCTACGGAACCCTAAAAATAGTGTAACGTTTGAATGGTTCGATGTGTTTTATGTGCCATGTATAAGTATCATCATGACAGGGTATACACCTTTTTGTTTTCAGATAAAAAATAATTGAAATTGATGCTATGTTTGGGATCTGCGATACTAGAGACAGATTCAAGGACACACTTATAACCATATTTTTCGAATAAATAAATTACATAATGTTCATATTCGAAGTAAAATAAGTACTTTTCAGTTTTTCATTTTCAACTGGCTGTTTTAGACTGCCTTATTGGCATAGTGGATAGAGACTCTGACAGCTAAGCAGAGGTCGTGGGTTAGTACCCCGCTCAGGAAAAATCTCTGTGTTATGAGCACGAATATTTGTTCAATGTCTGGATGTAGTTTATCAATTATATTAATGTGAATGGCTCGTTGATCTAGCGGTAGCGTCTTCACCCGCAGAGAACGAGGTCCTGGGTTCAAACCCGGGTTGGGCCAAAAGTGATTTTGGGACTTTTCTCAGCATCAGCCCCGAATTCTGGGAATTTGTGTTATTACATGCCGTGCCTCGGAGAGCGCGTAAAGCCATCGGTCCTGTACCTGAACTCTTTCCGGTCGTTTCGCTAGGCGTCCCATCGGATCATGAGAAAGATGGAATAGAAAGTGCTCCTATGTTTGCGCACACACTTGTGTACTATAAATTATGTCCCATGCAAATGGCTTATCTCTATTGAAACTTGCCTATCTCTATTGAAATTCGGCCAGCCAAATTTCGGCCACGGCGGCCAGTCTCAATAGAGATTAGCATATATATTTGTAACTACATTAATATAATAACATTATTACAAATATATATGCTAATCTCTAATACATACGAGTATTTATACGGTCACCGTAGCCTTGTTGGTAGTGCTCCTGCCTACGAAGCTGGTGGTCCTGGGTTCGAATCCCGGTCAGTGCAAATATTTGTGTGATGAGCACGAATATTTGTTTCTGTGTCATGGATGTTTTCTATGTATATAAGTATTTATCTATCTATTTAAGTATGTATCGTCGCCTGGTACCCATAGTACAAGCTTTGCTTAGTTTGGGGCTAGGATGATCTGTGTGACATTGTCCCTAGATATTATTATTATTTATCAATTGTCTGGTTGCCATATTACAAGGTCTGCTTAGTTCGAGAGCAGTGTATTATTTGCCCCAAGATATTTTACTCGTATTATTATAAATATTACGACTATTCTAAACGAGTTTTATTTGAAAGCATGTCCCGGAAGAATTTATCCGAAGCGGTCCCCATTTTCTTAATAAAAAGAAGCAAAAATACATATTTTTTCGTCCCCCATAAACCACAAGACACAATACATTTGGCAACGCCCATAAATCCAGTTGGAGCGATGTTAAATATTCGTTAAGTCGGGCCTGAGTTTCGATTCGCCATCCATAATAATATCGGCTACATTTGCTGCGTTAAAAATAATATAAGTACTTTTTACATGGAAGTGAATAAGCGAACGGGGACAACAATAATTGTAAAAACATTATTATACTATAATAAATAATGTCCTCCTAGCCGAATTTGGCAACGGCGGCCAGTCTCAATAGAGATTAGCAATCTGCGCGGGACATAGTAAAGTGCTCAAGTGTGTGCGCAAACACAGGAGCACTTTCTATTCCATCACGCCTAGCAACACGACCGGAAAGAGGTCAGGTACAGGACCGACGGCTTTACGTGCTCTCCGAGGCACGGGGGTATAATACCGCCAACTCCCAGACTTCGGGCTGATGCTGAGAAATTTTCCTTTTTACAGAAATGTCTCAAAATCACTTTTGGCCCGACCCAGGATTTGAACCCAGGACCTCGTTTTCTGCGGGTGAACAGGCTACCGCTCAATGAGGCAGTCAAGGAGAGGTGTATACTCTCTATCTGTATGTCATGTCATGAAACAAGGACCTGACAATCGATTATCTGCAATTGAACCTGCTACCGCATCGCTACCAGTCTGTAAGTAATAATAATATATTATAAATATCCTGGGGCATTATTCACAAACATCCATGTGATACCAAACTAAGCAGAGCTTGTACTATGGAAACCAGATAACTGATATACTACATATTCTACTTATATGGATAATTACACCCAGACTCATGACAAACAGACATGTTCATGAACACAAATATCTTTCCTAGGTGGGAATCGAACCCACGACCACCACGGCGTGAAAGGCAAATATTTGTGTCTGAAATCAGATAATTTGTACCGTATTTCTTAAACTAAACCTTCTTTGGTCCAACGTTCGCTCGTCCAAACGTTCTTTGGACCTTCGTAGCTTATTCACTAAAACTAGCTTACTTACTTTGACCATCACCTCATACAATTTGAGACTATTTATATAACCTCCTTCACGGGAATAGCAAAAGTATCTTAGAATAATAACAAATGATGTACTGTGGGAGCAAGTGTCGGAAATTGTATATTTTGGGCGTATTTTATGACGGCAAGAGCATAAAAAGTCGGAAAAGCAAGCATTTCTATTCCTCTCGAAATTTGCAACCACTAAAACAAAGTTATTGGTGTAATTTTGAAAGCAGGTGAGGTATAACGTTTTATATTTCCATACAAATACATATCGTTACAGTCAGCTTCTTTGGTAGTATAGTAGGTATATTAGTACCCACTAGCCAAGATTCTTGATTGATTCTTCACATCCTTTGGGAGTGTGATTTCTGGCAAAATCAGCGTGATATTATGTTAAACAGCTTGCAACCAATATCTGGAGTAGTTTATTATACGGATCTTGTAGCAACAAGGAACAACTTCCGTGCGTTTAAGCGCTTTTGCCATACCTACTATTGGAATCAAATATAACAGCTCACTTAGGACCCTTAAATTGATCCGCGGTGCTTATACAGCTAGCTTCTCTAGTTGCAAATCTCAAATTTATGAGGCTATAGCCTCTTTATATCATTCTGTCTCCCGCTTTGCTCTAGCGGGGAGTGGAACTATTCATTTCCTAAGTCCTATTTTTTCTCTTTCTGATTAAACTCGTTTCGGGATCCAAGACAGTAAAAGCGATTCATGCCTGAGCTTCACCGCTCAGTGTCATTTCATTGTGTGCCACTGTTGATCCTGGCTTACAGGAGATGCAGTGGTGGGTAAGAGGGAGGGACTAGTCCCGTTAAAAAAAAATAGCCAAGATTGTTTAAGGGTCAATATCCAATTAATGAGGTTTTTGAAGTGAAAACTTCTTAAGGCACTTTTTGATTGAACAAAAATCATGGAACTCGCGTCATCGTCACGTCACGATTCCCATGAGCTATATTTATACGCTTTGTGGTGACGTGGTAGAATATCATTACACCATCTCATCCCGTGGGGGACGTAGATATCGTCCGAGGGAATACGTACCAGAGAATGGGCAGCTGCGTTTTTCTGTGAACTATGACCATCAATCTGCGATCGCCGACCCGTCTGGCAAGCGTGGCGATTATGGCATATTCCCCCATTAATAAGCCTCCCCAGGCTTTTATCCAACAGTGGGTGTACTTTGGCTGACGTTATGATGATGACTATCGTTTATAGTCGGCTACTCTAGTGGTACATTAGGTGGCCACCAGCCAAGGTTGGTTACGGGTCAGTGACCAATTAATGACGTTTTTGAAGTGAAAACGTCTTTAAGTGCGTTGAGTACTTTTTGGTTGAACAAAAATCGTGGAAGTCGCGTCACGCTTCCCATGAGCTATACGTATACGCTATGTGGTGACGCCGTAGAATATCATCACACTATCTCAGCCCGTACGGGACGTAGATATTGTCCGAGGGAATACGTACCAGAAAACGGGCAGCAGCGTTTTTCTGTGAACTATGACCATCAAACTGCGATCGCCGACCCGTCTGGCAAGCGTGGCGATTATGGCATATTCCCCCATTAATAAGCCTCCCCAGGCTTTTATCCAGCAGTGGGTGTACTTTGGCTGACGTTATGATGATGACTATCGTTTATAGTCGGCTACTCTAGTGGTACATTAGGTGGCCACCAGCCAAGGTTGGTTACGGGTCAGTGACCAATTAATGAGGTTTTTGATGTGAAAACTTCTTTAGGTGCGTTGAGCACTTTTGGTTGAACAAAAATTATGAAACTCGCGTCATTGTCAAGTCACGCTTCCCATGAGCTATATAATATGTGTGCTTTTGGAACGAAGTTCCTTATCGCGCGTTGTGAAAGGGGGCTAGACGGAAAAAAATCTTACGAAAAGTTATCACGACACTTTTTGCAGCTGTGCGGCGTGCGCATGTTTCTCTGTCTGTCTCTCTCTCTTATAGAAAGGAAGCCAGATATTTTCATTTCTCTTTCGCATTGAACAGTGTGGTGTCGCGACGATAATTTTTTTTGAGTGTATACAGGTTTTTTGTACATAATAAATAATAAGAAATAAGTTCGTTCCATCCGGGTGTGACACCTCTCAAGTTTTTTTTAATTTATGTATATATGTACTTTTTGGTGAACAAGAATCGTGAAACTGGCGTCACCGTCACGTCACGTTTCCCATGAGCTATATGTATAAGTACCTATTATATTGTAGATTAGCTCTGCCCACAGACAGATTCAAGGGCACACTTATAACCCCTCTAATTGCCTCCATCAATATTTTTCAAATAAATAAATTACACAATGCTCATATTCATAGTGCAAATATTTGTGTGATGAGCACGAATATTTGTTTCTGAGTCAAGGATGTTTTCTGTGTATATAAGTATTTATCTATCTATATAAGTATGTATATCGTCGCCTGGTACCCATAGTACAAGCTTTGCTTAGTTTGGGGCTAGGATGATCTGTGTGACATTGTCCCTACTATTATTATTATTATAGTGAAATAAGTACTTTTCAGTGTCCATTTTCTACGTTTTGAGTAGGTTATTGGCATACTGGTTAGTGACCCAGACTTCTATGCAGAGGTCGTGAGTTAGTACCCACGCTCAGGAAAATTCAACTTCAATTTAGTTTTCAATAAAACTTCCCAAGGTAAGGTATGTTTTTTTATTTTAATATTTTGATTGGGACTAGTGCCACCCTCTTACCCATCAATGCAACCCCTGTAAACCAGTATCAACAAAGGCAGACAATGATAAAGCTTTGAGTGAGACTCGGGCACGTCCCGGGGTGTCACTACAATTGCCTTGGATCTCGCAACGATTTTAATCAAAAAGCAACATGGAGGAATACGATAAAACGAGTTCCTCTACATCACATATACAGGCCTTAGACCCGTATTCATAAATTGTAAAAATAGATGACGCATTGTAGTATATAACCCACAATAACTTTTTTTGGGTGTGGGTAGTTGTAGCAGTTGCAAGAAAAATTATAGCTCTGTATTTACAATTCAAATTTAATTAGTTATTAGCCATATTATTGCAAATTTATGTGTAAAAACAGTTGATAATATTGTCTACCTACCAGTTAAGTGTTTTCTCCATTCAAGCACAAACATAATTCCACAAACAACACTATCACCATGGACACTATTGTAAGTTCCATTGACACCATGATGGACCTCTTCAACACGAAAGTAGCTAACATTGAAGCCCAAATACTGCACAACAGCAAGCAGCAGGCCAGCAGTCAACAAAGCAGCAGTCTACAGCCCACTGATCTGGCAGCAGAGTTCTCAGCATTCCGTACTCTCATACTTCAGTTGCTGTCAAATCTCCAGCAGCAGGTCAGGCTGATTGCACAAACAACTGATGGCTTGGAAATGTATAACAGGCGCAAGATTCTTCTACTGCATGGAGTTACTGAAGATGAGAAAGTCGACACGGCGCAGGCGGTTGTGAGTGTTGTGAAAGATCGCCTTAAGTTACAGGACTTCGATGTCAGTGCCATCAAGCGGTGCCAAAGGCTAGGTAAAACCTCCAAGCCAGATAAACCGCGCCCAATTCTATTCAAAATCCGTGACATGGATATCCGCTCTAAAATTTGGAACGCCAAAACTAGCTTGAAAGGCTCCGGTATCACGCTCTCGGAATTTCTGACCAAGTCGAGGCATGATTTATTTATGTTAGCGCGTGAACGGTGCGGAATTTCAAGATCGTGGACAAATATGGGCACTGTTTATGTTCTTGGGCCAAACAACTCATGGCAAAGGATTCTTTCCGTCTCGGACCTCAATAAGATCGAGAAACAGGACATTATCAAGCCGGTTGAGCCAGGTGCATCGAAACCGACATCAACTCGATCCAGGCGAGCTGCCGCCGTCACCAAGAAGTGATCTCATTTATTCTTCTTGTGGTAGTCTGGGTAGTAAGTAAACATTTACTTCAAATAATTAAGCAGGTACCCCAACATTTAATTATTATTACAGTGTTTGATGGTCTAACCTACATTTTTCTTTTGACGTACGGATCAGTCAGAGAGTATATAATCATATATGGTTTCTACATTCTCGAATACTTTCAGAGAGTAAGTAATCACTGTGACCATTGACCATATAACTACTCTATCACATTGAAATGTGGACAAATTAAGAAGTTATGGTGGTAAAATTCACCTTGATTATCTTATAGCATCTATAATGTTCGAACGCATACTACCTATTTTTTTATTTTTGTCTAAGTATGAACTAGTTGGGTATCTCTTGGAATGCATACTCCCCAGACTATTATTTTGTCTATCATATTTCTTTTTTGTTTATTTTTACGTTAGGTTTGAGTATTTTATTTTTTGATTTTGATTATGCTGATCCCAAACTCAGAGGGCTCCTCTACTTACTTTGAAGACACAGGATACCCAAGAGAAAAACAGAGCTGCGCCTGTCCTGACAGTAAAACTTACGTAAATAAAATATGCATATTAAGTAATAATAATGTCAACAACATTCTGGTAAATGCTGTAAATACATTTCCAAAATCAAAAATATTGCACTACTGCTTGCCTAATACGGGCATTATTCAACTTCTTGCAACTTTAGATAAAAAACTTATAAATTACACTCTTAACGACTACTGTATAGTTTTCCTTGGAGACAAAGACTTTCTATTCTCAAATAATTACGAGGATTTAGTTAATTACATTAAGTGTAAATTAGATAGAATAACACATACAAATGTCATTCTATGCTGCCCTAATTTTAAATTGTATAATGGTATTTTATTTAACAAAAGAATAGAAGCTTTTAATCGGCTTTTATACTTAAGCAACCAGATGTATGAGTATACTTATATTTTTGACACTAATGAACCTCTAGAATATAGCTATGAAATGTTTTCCAAATACACAGGTAAAGTAAATAACAGGGCTTTTGAGATTATATTCAAGCAACTTGAAAAATTTACTAACTATCTGAGGACGTCGTACGACAATTATTTTATTACAAATAAATCAATATGTAATGATTATGAAAACTCACAGTGTAAACCGGGTACTATCCCCTATTATTTCAATAAGTTAAAAAGTAAAATTAATAAAAACCAGGAAAATTGCTGTAAGGTGAATGCATCTGGCAATGAAGACATGTATCGAAATTGTTCTACAGATGCTAATCAGTTTTTTTGTTAATAAATACATTAATGTTCTCCATCAGAATATTGCGGGTCTTATAAACAAAGCCGATATGCTTTCTGTCTGTCTTAATGAGCTGTCACAAAAAAATCAAGTAGTTGATGTAATATGTATTACAGAACATTTTATGATGGCAGGTTATGAAACCTACTTAGATGTACCAAATTATTGTCTAGCAGCACTTTTCAGTAGACAAAACCAAAAGAGAGGTGGGTCGTGTATTCTGATTAGAAATGGATACTTTTGGAGAGAGTTGTCAGAAGTCTCATCAATTTCTGTAACTAACGTATTTGAATGTTGTGCTGTAGAATTGATTCATTACAAAATAGTAATTATATGTCTGTACAGGGTACCTAAAACAGGAAATTTGCATGTATTTTTCAATAAGTTGGAGCAACTACTGTTGCTTATAAATAGGAAAAAGTTTGAGAAAATTATTATAGCAGGCGACTTAAATATTGATGTATTGAAGAATACCAATATTACACAAGAACTTAAACATTTATTGCAAATTTCCAATTTAACATTAGCTTTAGAACAACCAACTAGATTAATTAGTCAAACATGTTTAGATAATTTTGCCCATAATTTCAACAGAACATGTAGAGCGGAAGTTATTGAATTGGCTCTTTCTGACCATACTGCTCAGTTGCTTCACTGCCCCATAAATAAAAGATGTATAATTAAATATTGGCGTAGAAAGCATAGAGATTATTCATGTGAAAATAGGATGAAATTTAGATCCTGCCTGAAGAGCTTAACATTCTCCGAAATTTATAGAACAGATGCCCCAAACAAGGCATTTGATTTATTTAAAGAACAATTTAAATTGTTCTATGATTTGTGTTTTCCATGTACACTTAGCACAATTACAGTGAATAAAAAAATTAAATGGATTTCGCGTGGCATCAAAACATGTAGCTCAAAAAAAAGGGAAATGCTATGGAAAGCTAGATTGAAACCTACAGATAGAAATAAATCAAAATATAAGAAATACACAAAATTATTAAAAAAAAATATAAAGTTAACAAAAAAGTCACAAAATAATTACAATATTAATACCTCAACTAATAAAAACAAAACAACGTGGACTATTATTAAAAATTCGAATTTCAATTTACCTAATGAATCTGTAGATAAAATTTTAATAGATGATACAATTATATATGAACCTGATATAATAGCAAATAAATTTAATAGTCACTTTATAGACAAAATTATTCCAATACAAAATACGGGTAAAAATGCTACAAAATACATTAATAATATTCCATTAAAATCAATGTTTATGATTCCTTCCACGCCAACTGACATTTACAATATAATTAAAGGCCTTAAAAATTCAAATAGTGTTGGACATGATGAGATTTCTACCAAAATAATTAAATACGTAGCGGATTTAATATCTGAACACATAAGTTTTATACTTAATCTTTGCATATTTCAAGGTGTTTTTCCAGAAGCATTGAAGATATCAATCATCAGACCTTTGCACAAAAAAGAAAATAAAGTTTTTCAATTTTGTCTCAGCTTGTAGTGACGACGTGAGTTTTCTCAGTATTCCGTCTTTAAGTGAAACCTTAATATCTCAGTTCTCTGACGAACCTAGGAACTTTAATGTTGTTCACATTAATGCACAGAGTATTCCGGCACACTATTCCGACATCACACATCCACGCCATTCTTGTTTCCGAATCGTGGCTTAAACCATGCTTGCCCTCTACTTCATATTCGTTGCCCAGTTTTCAATTGATCAGAAATGACCGGATAAACGGCGGTGGTGGTGGTGTTGCCATATACCTTCGACCACACATTCCTTTCAGCGTTATTAATATGTCGGCCCAGCCCCCACCGTCTAACACCGGCGAACATCTTTTTCTGGAAGTAGAGTTGCATCACACAAAAATTCTCCTTGGGGTTTACTACTGTCCTTCGTCACATATTAATTTCTTCTCCTCATTGGATACTCTCTTAGCAAACTTAGTTCCTTCTTACAGTCATACAATAGTCATGGGTGACTTCAACACCTGTCTTCTTAGAAATGATTCACGTTCTTCTGCACTCCGTTCACTCATTGAGTCTAACCGGTTGAAGCCCAAATGTGACTAATGTCCCTTTTTGCTGTCAACAGTAGAAGCCCGAACGTCTGTTTTGTCCCTTTTTTTGTCGCAGTTAGATATTCGTTGAAACAAACATTATTATCTTTTTCTCTTTCAAACACACCTTTTTTCTAATATTTTTATCTCATTCTACATGAATTGGCCTTGTTAAAAACTTTTATCAAGCTGTACACGGGAACGCGAAGTATAACAAAAAAAAAAATTAAAGTTCAGTGTTTGTTTACGATAGTCAGCGTCGCGTATGCCCGCCGTATACTTCGTTTGAATACGTGTTTTAATTACTTTAATACGTTTATTTGGTAAGTTTGTGTGTTTTTTCATTTAAATATTTAATAAAGTGCTATTGTGAAAAAGGATTGCAGTGTAAAGTGTTTACTTTTTTTATTATTGGTAAGTTTTTCAATACATGTCTAGTGCTACTGACCATCTCATAAATGTAATTGCTTACCGTGTTCACAATTCTGTGTAAAACGTCATGATTAATATTTATTTGGAAAGAGTAACTATTGTTCGACATAAAATTAAATAAATAACATCATTTGAGTTAACATCATGGGAAGATTAAACATAACAAAACTTGCCGGCCCATACGTAATAAAACAAAATGGCTGCGACCGCCCTATGTACAAATAACATGAATACATACACTTGCGATTTTAATTTTACTTGCAATATTTTTAAACAGGGATCAAATAGTAAGTGTGATATATCGTTGAAAAGGTATTTTTTTGACGTAAATAGTTATTTATATACTATTCTATGTACCTAAATTTTGCTGAACAAATTTTTTTGAGAAACCTACCGTGTGGTTTTTTGAAAACGCTACACCTTTCAATCACTTTCATATTTTAGTGGGAATATTTAACTTAGAGCCACGATTTTTTTAAATAAATTCCAATATGAATCTAGGTTTTAATTAGTAATTATATTTTTGGTCTGTCTAAAAGCGTTTATTATTAATTAAGTATTTAAGTTTGGGTGAAAAAAATACTTCCTGTATGAAATCTGTGCAAACTTTGTAAGCCTCTAAATAAATATTTTTCTACTATTAAGTAAAAGTATTATTTTTATTTCCATTTAATAATACCTTTAGAATAATTTCAATAGCCTAGTAATCGAATGATTGCTCTATTTAACAAAATAAATATTTTTTAAGTCGCAAATGATGATTTTTTACGTATTACTTACATTCACAGTCAAGTATTATATTTCAAATAGGACGTCCGCAATAAATTCTGATACCATTTACAAGCTTGACTTTTTAACTCAAACAATAACACCACTTCAACAACAGCAGGCCGCAATCTGCGTCGTAAAAATTTTTTTTGTAAGCTCGACACTTCACGCGGGCCGGTGACGTTATCGGCTGGGCTTCGACGAATTTTTTTTGCGCGCGCCTAGGCTTCAAGCGGCTAATAACCTTTCCCTTTTACCTTTAACTGCTACTCACAACTTTCCTCACTGCACGCCTTCACTCCTTGATCTTATTTTTGTTTCTTCCAAAGAGCACGTGGCCAAACATGGCCAGTGCTCGGCGGATTCTTTCTCTTATCACGACCTTCTTTATTTATCCTATAAAATTCGCCCACCTAAGGCAAAACCTAAAATCATTATTCAGCGCAATTTTGGTGGTATGAACGTTGCCAATCTAAATGTAGACGCGGGTAACATTGACTGGACTTCACTATTTGATTCGCAAACTATTGACGAAAAGGTTTATCTGTTCGAAATGTACATGCTTCAGCTTTATGACGTACACGCACCTTTAAAAGCCATAAAACTAAAACATATTCCAGCGCCTTGGCTTACACAGGACATACGAAAATCGATTGATAAGAAAGCAGGAGCTAAATCGAAATATAAATCCAATCCATCCGCTGAAAACAAAAGTAAGTACGTTTCGGCCAGGAACCATAGTAATAAGGTGTGTAGGAATGCTCAACGCCAACACATCCACAGCTCTGTACAAAATGGAGACCCAGCCAAAGTCTGGAAGTATTTGAGATCAATAGGGATAGGAAAATCACGCCAAGTTGACACTCCCAATAATTTAGACATAAATTCACTCAATAGTCATTTCTCAACTTCGTCCAACTTTGATAGGACAACCAAATTAAATACCTTACGGTACCTTTCATCAATTCCTACCCCTGATCATTCTGAGTTTGTCTTTAATCAGTTTTCCACTTGTGATGAGCGTGAGCGTACTATCAATTACTTCCAATTCCGTTGGAAGTGATTGTATCAGTCGCAATATGATCCTTCCTATCCTCGACGAAATCCTTCCGGTCCTTACCCACCTCCTTAATTTTTCCATTTCTACAGCTACTTTTCCATCAACATGGAAAAGTGCTCAGATAATCCCACTACCTAAAAAACGGAATCCCTCATCCTTTTCCGAATATCGTCCCATCTCCATACTACCTTTCCTGTCCAAAGTTCTGGAACGCCTCGTCCACAACCAACTGAGTACATTCCTCTCCAAGAATATCCTACTTAATCCTTCACAGTCCGGTTTTCGTCCAGGTCACAGTACAGCCACCGCTCTTATCAATATTGCGGATGATATTCGACTAGGCATGGAATGTGGAAAGTTCACGGTGCTGGCGCTGCTTGATTTCAGCAACGCATTCAACACTGTGGACTTTGACATTCTACTTGGCATATTACGCTCTCTTAATATATCTCCAATGGTAATTGATTGGTTTCGTAGTTACCTGTTTGGCCGTCGGCAACGGATTCGTATTGACGATAACTACTCGTCGTGGTGTTACATCAGTGCTGGCGTGCCACAGGGTGGCGTTTTATCTCCACTACTCTTCACTATATTTATAAATTCGATTTCCTCTCGCTTAACTTCTTCCTACCACCTTTATGCCGACGACTTACAAATATACACTCAGGCACCGGTTGAGCACCTTAGCGATGGTATTGATATTATTAACAATGATATTATGGAGAAAATCAACAAATGGAGCACAGACCACGGTCTCACAGTGAACCCCTCCAAAACTCAGGTCATCGTGATTGGCAGTTCTAGAATGCACAACAAAGTTGACTGGACCCATACCCCTCGAGTAATATTTAACAATACAATAATACCACTCAGTGAAAAGGTTAAAAACTTGGGGGTATACTTTGATCGAACACTGTCTTGGAGTCCACAAATAGAACAGACCAGTCGCAAATTATATGCTGCAGCAGGATCCTTAAGGAGGTTACGTATTTTTCTCCCAATTGCCACCAAAATTGCACTAGCTCAATCCCTCCTTCTTCCAATCCTTGACTATGCTGACGCCAGCTACCTTGACCTTACGGAGGACAAACTAGATAAACTCGAGCGACTTCAAAACTTCTGCATAAGGTTCATATTTGGACTCCGCAAATATGATCATGTTTCCGAATTTCGTAGAAAACTCGAGTGGTTACCCATTCGCCTTCGCCGAAATACTCATGTACTCTCCCTTCTTTATAGCATTTTATTTAATCCCACGGCTCCCTTTTACCTCAAGATTAGGTTTCAATTCCTGTGTGACACACATTCTAGGTCCTTGAGATCGTCAGAGAATCTAGAACTCCAGTTGCCCACACATTCCACTAATTTCTACGACAAATCTTTCACTGTACAGGCTGCTCGATTGTGGAATTCACTCCCTCTGTATATCAGACGCGCGCAAACTTTAAGTTCTTTCAAAACACTTTTAAAAAAACATTATCTATCACTTTAATCTTCACAGCTCGCGATCTTCCATCTTCCTCAAAAATTTCTTTAGTCTTCATAATTATTATTTATATTTATTTATAGTATATTAAAAAGTAGGGAACTATATATATTTATATATAGGTATATTTTTATGTTATATATCTATATATTGTGTGTGTATATATATAATATTTGTACCTAGGTAGGTACATATATATGTAAATGTATATAAGTAGATGCACTGCCAACTACCACTTTATCTCCCTGCATTGCTTTGGTTCATCCAACGGTTGTCTGGAAGAGATTGCTGTATTAGCGATAAGACCGCCGTTTGTACCTTATTATATAAGTTAACTGATATTATAATGTTATGCTTCAATTTGGTGCAATAAAGTGTTATCTATCTATCTATAATTGTGGGTTATATGGGACTGAGTTGTTCAAAGTCAACACACATGATTGTAATTACGCTTATTTATAGTAGTTTATTTCCACGAAACAGCACGGAGTTAAACTCAAGACAAACGTCAGATCCGCGGCGCTTAGCCGACGCAGACACCATGGCTTGTCTGCGGGTCGAGCGCCACTTCCTCACTAGCAAATCTTGGTGCAGCACGTGTAAATTGTTATGCAGGGACCGCAGCATCCACCGCAGCCACCGCCGCAGGGACCGCAACAACCACCACAAGGTCCGCACATGTTTCTCTTTCTTGGCGAAGAGTACTAAGAAGGCCTAAAATTAGGTTCTTCAGTTGAAGTTTAATTAATCTTAACTATATTTTATTTTAAAAAAGGATTCCTACTGAGTTTTCTGGCAGTGCTTCTCAATAGCTGCCACGTCATGCACCGCACGGTAGGATAAAAAAAATAACGATTCCACATAAATGTAAATTTTTTACGGAATAATTGATTTTTGACTTTGACTATATTCCCGGACAGAACAACAATTTGCGCGACTCATAGACGAGCGATTTTCCCTTGACATCATCATCAGATCACATTACATCGAAACATTCAGATTTATGGTAATATTTTGTTATATATATATTAATGAATCCCTGCTCCAGGCGATTGCAGAAACTGTTTTTTTTTTATTTATTTATCTATGTTCACGTAAATTGACTGTGTCTTGAGTGATAATTAAAAATATTTAAACATTAAAACCTTTATTTAAGATTCATCATCATTGCAGCTGAAAGAAGTCCACTGCCGGACAAGCCTCCCCCAAGAATCATTGGGCGCATTGGATCCGGTGGTAGCATTAAAGCGCGACCGTCGTTATTAACACAAAGTCCGTCATAATAATAATACCTTAATATAGACAGAACCATTGAGAATATGTAGTAAAAATATTAGACTTAAACTAGATAATTAAACATAATCTCTTGACAATAACTTGATACGAGCTAGCTAAATATCAATGCTATAATAAAATACATTTTATAAATGTTTTCATACAATGTGTACCTAAATATCTATGTTACTAGAAATAATAATGTATACAACTATATTACTACAAACATGTTCTGACTATTTACAAGCGCTTTTTTAAAGTCTACGTTAATAAAAAAATATATTTTAATCGCCACGCTTGGCAGGCGGGTTGGCGATCGCAGTAAGATGGTCATAGTACACAGAAAGAAGCTGCTGCCCGTACTTTGGTAGATATTCCCTCGGGTCAACTACTACGCCCCCCTCATGAGATGGGGTGACGATATTCTGATATTCAACGCCGTCACCACACAGCATTAAGATGCGTATTATTAAAGAATATTATTTTAAAGAAAGAAGAAGAAGAAGAAGAAAATGTTTTCATTGAACACATACTCACACACATATTGAAATAAAGTTTGTACAAATCTTATATTTACTTACATACCTACTACCAAAAAACTAAACATGATTAAGAAAAAAAAAACAACATTAAAAAGAAACAAATAACAAGAAATAATTAAAATATAATGTGTTCAATTGGTAGGCAGCTCAGCACACTGTTACAGCCAGAGCCCAACTGCAACGCTGATTTTCAGCTACCTACCACGGTGAGTCACAGAAGTGCAAATCAGTTTTTGCTTTATATCAACTATAGATACTTAAGAATAGATACACAAAAAAGAAAATTTAAGTCTAAAATACAATACACACTACACACACAATTAACAGTAAAAAAGATGTAAAAACCTTATTTTTTGATCAGCTTAAATTAAAGAACCCATGTATTTTAATTAAGGACAGCCCGAACTAGGGATATCCATCCCTGAATCGCGGAAGACTTTAACTAACACATATAATTTGCGGACACAAAGCAAACCCTGACCCAGAATAACTATAAATGGGTCACTCAAATAATTGACCTGGCTGGGACGTACCTACCCGGAAAAAGTAGTACTTAAGCACTGCGCGACACGTGCATTCAAATGTTAGGGAGTCAATAATTCTCATTTTATATGCTAAGATAAAACTAGTAAAAATATAAATGATTGATTTATTGATTTTCTTAATTGTAGTTTACAATATTATGAGGCTGTCCCAGTAAGTTATAACATACTTGTGTTGGGGCTACCTCGCTCCTTCCCAAGTAACAATATTCAAAACATAAATAATACTAATATAAAAAAAGAAATAATAATAATATCCTGGGACAATTTCACATGCAGTCACCATATCCCAAACTAAGCAGAGCTTGTACTATGGAAACCAGATAACTGTTATACTTACTTTTTGCTTACACTTCTTTTTTTTTACTTACACTTATATAGAACAATAGCTGAGTACAAATAGCTCTTAGTGCGTTTTGTGTGTGTGTGTGTGTGGCATATGTGTGTATGTATAAATATGTATATATTAAGATAAAACTTTAAAGGTTTCAAATCATTGCACAAAGACCAATTCCAATATAATACGAAGTTTATTGTCATACGCCAGGCAAACTCAGGATTCTGAAGATTTATTTCACCCCGAACATTCGCTCGCTCACTTCTATCTAAATCTGCTAAATGGCAATAAATTGTAGACGGGATCACTCGGTTCCACTGGCAACCTTTTTGCCAATTATTTTTACATTTCATCACCTATACATGGATGTCGTGTGCTGCGTGAAACGGTTGAGGGTTTAAGGGCATTAGCAGAGATTGTTAATGCGGCAAAAGTATGTAATACCACAAAAAATCGTTACATTTTTTTATAAGATAGGACGACAAACGAGCAAGCTGGTCACCTGATGGTAAGTGATTACCGCCGCCCATGGTCACTCGCAACACCAGAGGTGCCGCAAGTGCGTTGCCAGCCTTTAAGAAAAGAATAGGCTCGCTTCTTGAAGGTTGCCATGTCATACCAGATTGGAAATACCTTCGCAGCTAATTGATTCCACAGAGCAAAAAGTTTCTTGTGAAACGCATGGTGGTGGATGACCATTCATCATCAACAACCATCCATTACAAATTCTGTGGAAAATTCTTTTCTTCAGCACAGTTAAATAAATAGCTACTACTCTTGCACTATAGAAACCTCTGGATATAGACGAGTATATAGCACTGGCTTTAAAAGCAGCGTTGCATTTAACTTGATTATGCAGCGTAATGCTGAACTAGGGCCATATAGACACAAATCACCACATCGGTATCAATATATAAGTAGGTTGTCGTTGGTCTAGCGCTAGCGTGTTCACCCGCAGAGAAGGAGGTCCTGGGTTCAAATCACGGGTCGTGCCAAAATTGATTTTGGGACTTTTCTGTAAAAAGAAAAATTTCTCAGCATCAGCCCGAAGGCTGGGAGTTTGCGGTATTATACCCCGTGCTTCGGAGAGTGTGCCCTATTTATGGGTCACACAAATAGTTTTCCGGTGCGGGAATCGAACCCGGGACACTAAGCGGCACTGCGACTGTCTTAGCCGCTGCGCCACACGTGCTGTCAGTTTTTGAAGTCATGTGCGTATTAGAAATTAATTACCTCGTATTTAAAACGGTAAAGAAAAACATCATGGCTGAGAGTTTTTTTTAATGTTCTTCTGTGCAGTCAGCACACCCGCATATAGGCCAGCTTGGCAGACATCCTTAGGTCTAGTACGGATTTGTAGAGACTGATGGAATTATCTTGAAAGCGTTTATACTCAGATATAAAGTCGAAGTTTAAAAAAATCGAACTAATATCAATTTTCGTACCATAAGCCGTACTATTTATGAAGTGGCTCTCAAAACACAGTTAGAGAGTTAACTCTGACCTTTGGAAAGAGTTCCAAAGGTCAGAGGGAGACAGTCAGAGAAAATAAGCCAGAAAGGTGAAGTGCATCGGACACTAGGGAGTGTGAAGTGGAAGATAAAAAACCGGTCAATTGCGAGTCGGACTCGCGCACGAAGGGTACCGTACCACTATCTATAAAAACAAGCAAAAAATTCACGTTTTTTGTATTTATTCATATTTATTTAATTTTATTGGTTTTTGTTGTCATAGCGGCAACAGAAATACATCATCTGTGAAAAGTTCAACTGTTGAACTATCACGGTTCTTGAGACACAGAATACTATACTATACTCTATATCTCTCTATTCTTCTCTTTCTATTCTTGAGATTCTCTCTCTATTCTTGAGATACAGAATACTATACTATACTCACTATTGGTGTTGACAGACGGACAGACAGACAGACAGATGAACAGACAGATGACGAAGTCTTAGTAATAGGGTCCCGTTTTACCCTCTGGGTGCGGAACCCTAAAAATCCTGACTTCCCACATAATCGTCCTATCCCAAACACCACAGCTTATTGTAAACCCATAACTATAACAACTTACTGCTACGGTAATAAAATATTATAAAACATTACGTCTACAGCTTTCCAAAAGAGGGATACTTATCTAAATATTAAACATTGAAATATTCACACACAGACACTTGAATACCCACAAAAAATAGGTGTTACTATATCATTGACACACTTTACCCTGCGGCAGCCTTTATATTCAGAACACGTTGACTACGTGGGGTGCACTTACCCACATCCTAGGGTTTCCAGATTGTTCCAACCTTTTTAATAAATAAACAAATAAACGAAGTAATACTACTCTGTCAAGAAAGTACCGGGAAAAGGTCAATAATATACAAAATGTTTGTTATTCATCCAAATTTATTTTATCACCTTCAAAGTATGCTCCTTCAGAAACGATAAACTTACGCCAACGAATAATCCATTCATCAAAACATTTTTTAAACGCTACTTTCGGAATTGAGTTCAGTTCTCGCCGCGAATTCTCCTGTATGTCTTCTACCGATTGAAAACGGGTACCACGAAGTGGTAATTTGAGTTTAGGAAAAAGAAAGAAGTCAGCTGGAGCCATATCTGGTGAATATGGTGGTTGCTGGATGGTATTTGTTCAGTGTTTGGTCAAAAATTCGCTCACTATGATGGCCTTGTGCCAAGGCGCATTATCGTGGTGCAAAACCCAAGAATTTTTGTTTCCATAAATCTGGCCTTTTTCGTCGAATTTGTTTTCTTAAACGCCGCATAACGCTCAAATAATATTCTTTATTTACCGTTCGACCTTCCGGCAAGAATTCAGAGTGCACAACACCGCGATAGTCAAAGAAAACAGTCAACATGACTTTGACTTTTGATCGACTTTGGCGTGGTTTTTTCGGTTTCGGTTCAGTTGGAAGGCGCCCCTCCGAAGCTTGTTGACTAGTTTGCATGTCAAACTCGTAAACCCACGTCTCGTCACCAGTAACAATGCGTTTCATGAATGTTGGTTCGGAATTGACTCGTTCTACCGTGTCCTCAGCGACTTTCATGCGATTGAGTTTTTGGAGAAAATTCAGATCTTTTGGGACTAGCCGAGCGGCAACATATTTCATACCCAAATGATTAGTTAAAATGGTACGAAACGACTCGTGAGATATAGAAAGTTCAGCGGCTATCTCTCTCAGAGTTGAATGAGGATTTTCAGTCACTATTTCCTTCACTTTTACGATGTTAACTTCAGTTGCAGACGTTGATGGTCTACCAGAGCGAGGCAAATTTTTCATCACATCTCGACCGCTTTTGAACGATTTGAACCACTCATAAGCACGAGTTTTTGATAAAGTCGATTCTCCGTAAGCCTTCTGTAACATTTTCAGTGACTCCGAACACGAAATTCCATTAGCGATGCAAAATTTAAGACAAACTCTTTGTTCGATATTTTTATCCATTATGAAATTCGCAACACACACTATATATGATATTACTAAAACCAGCACTGTACTTAATAGATATAAATAACAGATTCAATTCAAACTCCGTGCCAAAATGGAAAACAGTTGTGCCAATCTAACAACAACAAAAAAAAACAAAAATTTGAATTCGGAACCATAAACAAATCATCCATTCCCGATACTTTTTTGACTGAATATATTAACGATAAATAACTTTAAACACAAAAAAGTAAATAAACTAAATAGATATAATATAAATAAACAAAAAGTGAATAATTTCAAACGACATAAATGATAAATAAAACAAAACCACTACATATAAATAAAGAGGATATTACAAAATTAACAAACAGAAATAAACAATTAATAAGTTTAAACACAAAAAAAATAAATTCTTCCAAATTTCAATCGATTCACAAAATACTAATAGACAAACCCGAAATTAACATAAGAAGAACTCTTGCCATGCAAGGGGTAACGTCTGCCTATTCCCCAAAAGAGTGGGAATAATTACAAAAAAAAAAGCCTTGTATAATAATCTTCCACCATTTTGTGGTGCTCCTTAAATGATCGCAGAACGCAGAAGTAAAGCATCATCAACACCCGTCTAAAGATGATATAATTTCTGAGTGTTATTGTAGTACTACGCAGGGTCCGTTAAGCTATCGATCCCGTTTGTAGTCGTTAGGCACCAGTTATTAGGCCATATCAGAGCCCTACGGGGTGCCTTGAACAACTCTGACACTTAAACTAATGTCAGAGTTGATAAAGGCGCCCACTAGTGATGCAAAGTAAAATAAACAGCTAACCTCAAGATCTCACCACAAATACACCTTCAAATTACGCGAGATTTGGGAATCTCAATTTATATATTACTAGCTGTGCCCCGCGGTTTCACCCGCGTTAAACTTTATAAATTATAGCCTATGTGTTATTCGAATATAGTATAACAACAAAGTTTCATCAAAATTCGTTCGGTAGTTTTTGTGTAAAGAAGTAACAAACATACATACCCTCACAAGCATTCGCCTTCATAATATTAGTGTGATTACTTATACAGTATTGTGCGCAACGCACCTTCTTGTATATATAAACTCCTTGTATATATATTATACTTTTTATATTTTTTCTAATTTTGACGTTTTGTAATAGTCGTGTTTTATTATGTCAGTTGGCTATGTGAAGAGAAAATATTATATCATATTATATCTGAACCAGCTCTTTTTATAATTACTAGTACCAGTCCTTTACAAGTATTTTTCCGAAGGGAGTTTAGTTACAAACATCTAAATTAATGTCAAGCACGACCCCAAGATTTGGAAATTTTAATATTCTTTGTAGCAGTTTTGCTTTTCGAGTTTGGCAACCCTAACTCATCCCCTACATTAACCCCTTCGCTAGATACATTGTCAAGTAATAAATTAAGTTTTCCTTATTGTGGAATGTTTTTTTTTAAACATTTGTATATTTCAGCCCTTTGTGTGATAATAAACGTGTGTTGCAGATATTAAAAAGTTTTTATAGTTAACAGGTATAATTAGCTGTACATTTTATTATTCATCGTAAACAAAGCATTGTGTTAGATAATAGTATTACTATAATTTTATAAATGACAAAACAACGTAAAAATGGCTCCTCTGATATAACTTAAACCATTTTAAAATTTCATGCAAATCCGAGGAGCCATTTTTTTCCATTTATAGAAATGACTACATAGGCTATAATAAATTGCTTAAGCAGGAATTGCTCAGCACGAACAGACATGTTCACAAATATCTGCCCTGGGTGGGAATCGAACCCACAACTTGCGGCGTGAAAGGCAAGCATTTACCAACCGCGCCAACTGGCCCGTCAGACTTACTTACGAAATTATATTATGCGATTTCTCGTAATATATTTTTTTACTGCTTTCTGTATGTTCACGTATAAATTTTGTGGAAATTAGTTACAATAATGAAAAGTTTATGCCTGTTTTATTATTTTTAACCGACAACATTAGAAGGATGTTATGAAATCGACTGTATATAGGTATATATTGAAAAGGTTAAATGTTATTACTATTCAGTCTAGCTCCTCAATCTAATGACGCATGAAAAAATATCATGCGTCTTTGGAGACTACCGACTTCTAAAAACTATTTTTTACACTTCTAATCGAAATAATCTACAATATATGGTTGATATTCATATTGAGATAATACACTCTTTGTATATACATAATGTATACTAATTACGCACGGATGTATATCTATGTACATACATACAGAGTATACATATAGCTCACAGAAAGCATGCGGTGACGGTAACTTAAGTTTCACGCTTTTTATTCACCTAAAAAGTATACATATATACATAATATAGCTTATGGAAAGCGTGCGGTGACAATCTCGCGAGTTCCATGATTTTTGATCACCCAAAAAGTGCTCAACGCGCCATAAGTTTTCACTTCAAACAAAACAAAATAGCTTAGACCGCATAAGAAGCAATTTGATACATACATAAAGTCCCGGCTCCATTTATGTTCGCCGGTCGGAGAGCCGTCCGGCGCGGCGTCCATAGATCATGGTATTTCGTAGAGCTTGGTCGGGTAGCAGTAAATCAAACGAACCCACCTGGCCGATGACAAACATCTCTGAACTAAACAAGAGCTATTAATCCAGAAACATTAAGAGAACATTTTATGAAGGAGTTAAAATGGCGCTTCTCAATATTTCTAAAGTTAACTTACAGCATCTTATTTGACGGGCATCTTGACGTGGTTGGCAAATCACCGGTCACCGTAGCCTAGTTGGTAGTGCTCCTGCCTACGAAGCTGGTGGTCCTGTGTGATGAGCACGAATATTTGTTTCTGAGTCATGGATGTTTTCTATGTATATAAGTATTTATCTATCTATATAAGTATGTATATCGCCGCCTGGTACCCATAGTACAAGCTTTGCTTAGTTTGGGGCTGGGATGATCTGTGTGACATTGTCCCCTAGATATTAAATGCTTGCTTTTCACGCCGGAGGTCGTGGGTTCGAGTCCCACCCAGGACAGATCTTTGTGTACATGAACATGTTTGTTTGTCCTGAGTCTGGGTGTAGTTATCTATATAAGTATGTATTTACAAAAGAAAAATAATATATGTAGTATATCAGTTATCTGGTTTCCATAGTACAAGCTCTGCTTAGTTTGGAATCAGATGGCCGTGTGTAAATAATGTCCCAGGATATTATTACAATTATTATATTATATTTGTGGCTGTTAGGCTGACGGCCATAAAGAATATCGTCATCCCCTCTAATCCCGTGGGGGAAGTAGAAGTCATCCCGAGGGAATATTTACCAGAGAGGCAGCAACGTTCATCTGAGTACTATGACTATCTTACTGCGACCGCCCTCCCGTCTGCCAAGCGTGGTGATTATGGCATATCCTCCCAAATTATGAACATAACTCCATTGTGGAAATCTTTTGGGGAGGCTTTTATCCCGCTGTTGGACGTCATTAAGCTGATATTTTATGATGATGATGATGTCTTATTTTTATTGTAGGTGTTTAATTTTACTGCATCGCACTATTATTATTATGTGTAGTTAGTTAGTTAGGCGATTGGTGCACTTAGCCTCCTGATTGGGTCATTGTACGTGAACTTATTTCGCTACTCGAACTATTTCAGTTCCATTCAGGCGTCCAAGAGGCTTCGAAAGCTTGATTTGAGTGCTTCCTGCAGTCTTTGTACCGTTTAAGACCTTTACCCTTTGGCTGGCAACTATTGCAGTGGAGCAGTACGTCTGCCGGTGTTCTGTATCTGTATTATAACTGCAACAAAACAATTGACTTGAAGCCTGTTCATGTAGTGTCAGCTTAAGTTGCGTGGATATATTCTCCGCTTAAAGGACCACTGTTTACCCAAAGCAGTATTTTACTCTGAGATACTTAAAGGAAGTAAGAAACTATATTACTACAAACATGTTCTGACTATTTACAAGCGCTTTTTTAAAGTCTACGTGAATAAAAAAAAAATAAGGAACGCCAGTGTCAGAGTTGCTTAATCCGCCCAGTAGGCCTCTGGCGTGGCTTTACGACTGTTATCTGATGACTACTACCGAGACTGACAACTTAACATAAATAAATAAAAAAGGTTTATTCCCAACAAGCACTGATAATCCTTAACTTAGTTTACATCTAAGACGATATAACTAATTGCGTTTAGTTTATATAATACTTATGAAGCATGCAACATTATAATTACTAGCTAGGAAAGGCGACTACCTCAGCAAATGTTACAGTAAATAATAATGATTACTGTAACGCTGATCTTCCGATAGCGCTTAAAAACGACTAATTAAATTACAAAATTATCATGCGTATCGACCTGTAGTAGCAAAGTTTGGTTGCGACTCCAACCACTTTAAATGTCATCAAAGAAGACCCTCAGAAGCACGGAGACGCCCAGAATCTGAACAACTTTCTGATCGCGGACCTAGTTGCTTAAGATCGCCGGTCACTTACGGATCGGTGAGACCTTCTCCCTGGGTTGGGTTATATAATGAATAGACGTTAGATCACGTTCAATCCCGTTTAGATGTTTAGACGCCAGCACATCAAGCTACCCCAATCTGTCAAATTTTCCGAATTGAAAGTAAACCTTATGCTTATGTGATAAAGTTGAAAATCTATAAGAGAAATTTGACTGACTACTTAGTTTTTAGTCTTGGTTGAAAGACGGCCTGAAGTAACCATGTTTTTGTTATTGGAACGAAGTTCCTTATCGCGCGTTGTGAAAGGGGGCTAGACGGAAAAATTCTTACGAAAAGTTGTCACGACACTTTTGCAGCGGTGCGGCGCGCGCATGTTTCCCTGTCTGTCTCTCTCTCTCTCTCTTATAGAAAGCAAGCCAGATATTTTCATTTCTATTTCGCATTGAACAGTGTGGTGTCGCGACGATTATTTTTGTTGAGTGTATACCTACAGGTTTTTTGTACAGACGCCGGCACATCCAGCTATCCCAATCTGTCAAATTTCTTTATAGATTTTCAACTTTATCACATACCTACGCATAAGATTCTCTTTCAATTGGGGAAATTTGACAGATTTGGGTAGCTTGATGTGCTGGCGTCTGTACATAATAAATAATAAGAAATAACTTCATTCCATCCGGGTGTCCCTTGACACCTCTCAAGTTCTTTAAAACTTTCTGTAATCAGTGTGGCTACTATAAGCCAGTATGGACCAGTAGATTTCAAATTCGAGACGGCCATTTCTATAAAATTAAATGTCTCTTCTCATCCTTTGTATTTCTCCATTAATTTCTGTTAGCTTACTCATTCACGGAGTATCGTTGGAGCCGTTAATCATTATTGGTGTTGGTGAGAGCTGCTCCAAGTTGGTTGACATGGTTTGTTACGAAATAATGAAATGAAAGGCCCATTTAGTATGAAAAATATACCTACGTACAGAAATGAAATATGGGGGGAATCAAAGACAAATGATTATACTTTTCAATGGTAAGTGGTGCATCACTGTGGCTGATGGGGATCATGAAATAAAATATAACACATTGTATTATTGCGCGACCGCAACAAAGATCGGGTGAGACCGAGATAGCAATATACGTGTCATTTATTACCTGACCGAACGAGTTTGCTTTATAAGTGTCACGATGATATTTTTATTTAACAAAACAATGGCAAAGTAAGTCTGCTTGTTTCATTTTCAAGTCTAAACTACTGAACCGATTTTGGTTAAATTGCTTGCCCCGTAGAGATATACATGTAAAGAATGAGTATTTATTTGTTTAATACCTTAGGTGCATAGCATAGATTAAGAAAATACATTAATTAATTATTTTTTATCTATCATGTCATGTCAAATTCCTATGAATAGACAAAAAAATATATCTTATATACATATTAGATTTGTAGACGGACGTAGTAAACTTTTTATCCCAGTGACATTTTTCCATGGGATAAAATAATTTAGAGACGGGCGAAACCGCTGGTGCAGCTAATTATTATCCAATTTTGATCGGTCTACTGCAAGATCTCTCCATTGAATTATTTTTTCTTTTTACATATAATGAACAGTGGGTTATGCCTGCATTATTTGCCATCATTTTCGTTTTTGTACAAAAACATTTTTGAACCGGGTCGGATTATGGGCCATGACCTTTGATGAAAAAATAAAACTTATTCAGCACTTGGGTATTAACATACACTTGATCTTGTCAAGCTCACAATGATAAAAAACAATGAAACATAAACTTAGTCGAATACAGTTATAAAAAAATTTACTAGTCCGCCGTGCGGTCTGTTTTATCACATATATTTTCTTAGATCCTTAAATAAATAACAATTTACTAAATGTTATTATTTTTAAATTCCCTGAATTCTGTCCCTCAAACTCACATACTTCTCAAATTTCTCATTTCCACTGCATTTATTCTACTTTAATTCTTTTACCAAAGAAATATCAAATTTACAATATAATTTCTATATATATTTCTATATTCTATATTTCAATATAAGTTCTACTATATTAAAATTAAAGAATTGAAGGCAACGAGCAGTTGGCTAGCGCAGAAGGCTCTTAACCAGTAGCTTAATTTAAGCCACTAATACCTGAGGTTTTTGTATCGTTTTTTTTTATTTTATTGTGTTCATTTGCAGGTTTCGTGCTTTTCTATGGTTTTTGTGAATCATGGTGCATCGTGCCGAACACCAACTTTGAAAGCGTTGGAGAATTTCCAGGTTTGAGTTACTAACTGTACCCCGAAGTTCTCATCAACGATGAAATATATGAGGCGAAATACAATCTTATGTTGGAGCGCATACAAAATAAATATACACGGTATATATGCGACTTTATGGTGTGTACCCCTTGAATCCTTTGATGTATCCAACCCTGTTTGTACTGGGCATGGTTGGATACAATAGTTGGAGACGAGGAGGCATTTGTCGTAGGCAGAATATATGTTTAAAGTTTTAAGGGGAATAATAAGTAATCCAGAATTGCTTAAATGGATTGGATTAAGTGTATCTGATGGGTATTTACAACGGCGTCGCAAACCAGCCTTATTCGCGATACCCAGAAGTAAGACCAAATTACTGGAGAACACTCCTCTCACTCGAACTATGGTGGTTCTTAATTCTGTAGCGGGTCAAATTGATTTATTTTCTTGTTCACTGAGCCAATTCGCAAGAGTAACTCTGTATGCATTATGTTACTAGCTTGTTAAGGCTAATCTAATCATTTAAAATAAAATTTCCTTTTGGATAATTTTGACAAGTTTAATAATTTTGATAATGTTAATGTTATGTATATTTAGTCATATAAGATTGTTTTTTTTTTTTAAACCGTCACTATCGAATTGGGTTTAACCGGTAATGGTAGCTGTATGTATGAATGAATAAATAAATAAATATCCAAAACGGCTTTGAAATAGTCCAGTAATTAACAACTTATTATTGAGGTTCAGTCTAGAGTTTCCTGATAATAAAAAGATAAAAATTTACGACACTCTTTTTCTAACAGCGGTATTTTAGTGCCCAAACATTTCACTTGTCACGGCCCGGGGCGTCTAAACGCCACTCAGATTTGAACAGTCAAAAGACACTTTACCAGCAACTTGAAAAGATTCCTTTTTACACAAGTGCAATGGACAATCATTAACGTCGGGTTTTCAAGGATTTTTCAGGTAATGGCTTTTATATTTGACCTCTAAATGGAGCGTAAATGGTTCTGTAGATTGAGTGGAACGTTTGTCGGGGGCCGTGTTTGGAGTTCCGTTTATTTAGGCTGTTTGCCCGACTGCCAAAATAAGGAATAACATTTTTACAGTCCGTGAATATATGTTTTACCGCAGAGCTTATTGAGATACTTATAAGATAAATCTTAGCTGAATGAATTGTTTATTTTCAAAAGTAAATAATTAAATTAAATAAATATAATTATAAGCTAAAAATTAGAAAAACTACAGAAAACCTATTTACCCTAATATGCGTCGAATAATCCCTCCGCATCGCCTATGGGAAAAGTGCCCAGAAGGCTGGCCTCTGATCCAAGAATAGGCCAACCCTCTGACCATGGGAAGCGTCGATCAATCTTATTGCTATTTCCCAAAATATTAAATGTGCGTTTAGGCGCCATGGTCCCAAGGTTTCTACTCCAATCTTAGCTTATTTACGCTCTAAGAGAAGCTCAGATGAAACAATGCCTTGTAAAATAACGTTATTAAGGCAAATATTATATCTTAATGGCTTAGTAGCGGTTTCGTCCTAATTTTGCTCGCCCGAATCGGGCGAATGAACTACTTTCGATTTTGAATATTTTTTAGGGCCGGTTTCGCCCGAGGCAAATTTAATGGCGGGCGAATCAGGTCAAGCAAAATTCAGTCATTTACTATTCGCCCAAATACTATTATACCACATAAAAAAAAGTAGTACAGTCGAGCGCACCATGTAGAAATATTTGCAGAGACGATTTACTTATGCACATGTGTTACTCGAGAAACCGCTACTAAGCCATCTTAATGTTGATATCTATTTATTTCTTTTACGCCGACCAGTAGGCCTCTGCCATGGCTTCATCATTTCAGCCGAATGACGTCCACGGCTGGACAAAAATCTTCCCAAAAGTTTTTCACATTACAGTTGTGTCATTAATTTGGAGGGATATGGCATAATCGCCACTCTTGGCAGACGGGTTGACGATCGCAGTATGATGATCATAGTACACAGAGAGACGATGTTGCTCGTTCTCCCCTCGGGATTACTTCTGCGGCCCCAGTTATATCCTACTAACATTATAAATGCGAAATGCGTGAGTGAGTCTGTATGTTTGTTACTTCTTCACGTCTAAACGGCTGAAAAGATTTTAATAAAATTTGGTATGGAGTTAGCTGACGATTAGCCGACGAGATTAACACGTAGGCTATAATTTATAGAATAAAACCGCGGGACACTGCTAGTACTAGTAAAACACCCAAACCCCGAATAAATTATTGTACTCATCACATAAAGTTTTGTCCCGGATGGAGGATCAAACCCACGAACTCCATCTTTCCAGTCTATCACTAACCACAATACCCAAAGGCCAGTCATTTTTTTTTTCTGGACTAGTCCCTCCCTCTTACCCACCACTGCAACTCCTGTAAGCCAGGATCAACAGTGGCACACAATGAAATGACACTGAGCGGTGAAGCTCAGGAATGTCGCGGGGAATCGCTTTAACTGTCTTGGATCCCGCAACGAATTTAATCAGAAAGACAAAAAAGGAGGAGTTAGAAAATGAATAGTTCCACTTCCCTCCAGAGCAAAGCGGGAGACAGAATAATGTAAAGAGGCAGAGAGAGGACCCAAAGGCCAGTCACAGTGAATAAGACATTATTTATGTAAGCGATCTGTAAAATAAATAGTAATTATGGCTACTTAGAAAGAATGAAGGCTCAAGGTCACCCAAAGAGCAATGGAGCAATGGAGCAAAGAGAATCAGATATGTTGAGATCCGCCGGCGAACCAAAGTAACCGACATAGCCGTAAGAATTGCCAAGCTGAAGTGGCAGTGGGCAGTTCTCGAGTGGCGACCACTAACCGGAAGACGCAGCGTGGGCAGGCCCCCTACAAGATGGACCGATGATCTTGTGCGGGTCGCTGGAAATCGCTGGATGCGGATAGCGCAAGACCAGCAATTGAGGAGATCTTTGGGGGAGGCCTTTGTCCAGCAGTGGACGTCTTTCGGCTGATATGATGATGATGAGAAAGAATGAAAGTTAAATAAATGCAGTGGATGTGAGAGCACTGAGAAGTATGTGTGGTGTGGCTTTGAGAGACAGAATACGAAATACTGATGTAAGAGAGCGTTGTGGTGTGAAAGAGGATGTAGTCACAAATATTGAAAAAGGTATGCTGAGATGGTTTGGCCATTAAGAAAGGATGAATAAAAGAAGATTTACCCAAGGAGTATACCTAAAAAAGAATATAATGTCAGAAAAAGAAGCGAAAGAGGTGTGCAAGGATCGTGAGAAATGGAAGTCCGTTGCCTCTGCCTACCCCTCTGAGAAACAGGCGTGAGTCTATGTATGTATGGGTAATTAATTTCTTAGTTCTTGTGCTATTCGTCGTTCTACTTTCCCTGGACGTAGCGTAGCAAACACTGTAACAATATCAACTTTGTTCTTTACTTCTTGTTCGCGTGACAAAACAAAATCATATCCTTTATTTGTTGAAGTCCTAGTATTCAGTACCAAGCATTGTTATAAACTAGAGAAGTAATGATAAAGCAAATGGTTTGTAAGTGAAGCTTACCGGTCATATACCTATACCGGGCATATTGGCGTGGTTGGCAAATGCTTGCATGCTTTTCACGCCGGAGGTCGTGGGTTCAATTCCTACCCAGTACAGATATTTGTGTACATGAAGATGTCTGTTTGTCCTAAATCTGGGTATAATGTATCTATATTTTTTTGTATTTTTTTATGACAACTAGGGAATTTAATCCCTGTGTCGCGGGGTACTTTACAAACATATAATAGACGGACACAAATTATATCCAGATTAATTATACACAAAGTATATATTTACAAAATTAATGTAGTACATCAGTTATCTGGTTTTCATAGAATAAGCTCTACTTATTTTGGGATCAGATGGCCGTGTGTATAATGACCCTGGATATTATATGCTCTATAAATACGACAAGAGAATCGCACGAAAAGCGCGACCGTCGTTATAAATACAAACTCCACATGACAGAATCATTCAGACAAATAAATATAAAACTATAAGTTCCGTCAATTAATTTAAAACTTCGAGTATTTAGACGATGATATCAAAAGAAATATGAGCAATTAAGCTATTGAAATAAGGGTGAATTTCCCATGTTACCTTTTAGATTAACGCTTTGTTTCGTTTCGACCCAGTGCCAGCATGAGTTGACCCAAATGTTCGAAGATTTAAACATATAAATTGAAGAATTGCCAATGGTGGTCTTGAACTTTCTTCAGTTAAATTTATTCATAACAGATATATTTCTATATGTTTTATTTTATGTTGGAACCACTAACAGACAGACATCTGATCCCAAACTAGCCAGATCCAGTAACCATGATCGCATAATTATATATTTCTAAATAATAACAATATCCTGGGCATTATTTACACACGGCCATCTGATCCCAAACTAAGCAGAGCTTGTACTATGGAAACCAGATAACTGATATACCACATATACTACTTTTATTTAGTAAATACATACTTACACAATATGTAACGTAATTAACGCACACCCTCAAACACCCCATTAGAATATTATGTTGTAACTTGTACACTGAATTTTTAATTAAAAATGTATATGCATTGTTATTTACTAAATTAGTTTCTTGGCATAAAGTTTATTTTTCTTTATTTTGTATTAAATTATGGAATTTGTATGAATACTAATAAAACTGCGATTTTAAAGTCTTATTACTTTGATTTACGGTCCATTTCAATTTGTTTTGACTGTACAGTGTTAATATGACAATAATTTCCGTAGTTTTAATTAATTTTGGAATAAAAAATTACCTATATTAAAAATGATATAAATCGATTCAGTAAACGATTCTGAACAAAACTATTTTCAGGATGTGCGTTAAATAAGTTACATGTTGTATATATTAATTAAACCTAGACTCAGGACAAACAGACATGTTCATGCACACAAATATCTGTCCTGGGTGGGAATCGAAAATACATAGTTAATATAGATAAATAACATCAAGATACAGAAGAAAAAAACGTGTTCATTACACAATGATTTGTCCTGGGTAGGGATCAAATCCACGACCACTGGCTTAGCAAGCTTAGTCAAGGTCACTAACCACAAGACCAAGAGAGCAGACTGTTAGGACATTTTGACTAATTCATATGAGCCTAGTATTGAGGGCATCAATGTTCTAAAAATAACTTTGTATAGCCATTTAAGTTCACCACAACAGTCCCCCAATTGTGATCCAAAGTTAACTTAACCCAGTCAAGTAAATATGTATCCAAGTTATTACTAACGGGTCACTTTTACTTAGTGCTTAGCTGTTGGGATTAATCCGAGGTTTAACCGGGCTCCCAACTGTTTCCCTTGTTTCGTTACAAACAGCTTAATGTTTAAGTGACTCGTTGAACTAACGGTAGTGTGTTCGAACGCAGATCATGGGGTCCTGCGTTCAAATCCGGGGTGGATCCAAAACGTGGTTTTCGGATTTTTCTGTTAATTACTTATCGTATGGGCAGTGATTACCCTAGTGTCAGAGTTGTTCAAGCCGCTCATTAGGCCTCTAACATGGCTTAACGGCACAACCGGGACCGACAGCTTTACGTGCCCTCCGAAGCACGGAGAAACTCATAAATGAAACCACCCATCTATGCTGCGCGACTTACCGCGAGCCCAGTTGCCTGACCTCGCTGATCTTTTACGGGCCGCGCCGGTGAGAGCATCTGGCTATGAGCGCCTTTTTTCTGTTAAGAATATTTCTCAGATCAGCTCGATGTCCGGGAGTTGACGGTATCACACCGCCATGCCTCGAGAGCATGTAAAGCCGTCTTTCCTGTCGTGTCGCTAGTCGTCCCGTCTAGTGTTGAAAATGACTAAAGTGACAATAAATGATATGAACAAATGCTACTATTCTGTAAAAGACATTCTGTCTGATAAAACTCTGATGTAATGAATACCCTGTCATGATGCGTTCAGTATTCTAGCAATAGTCCTGACATTATGTATACCTGAGATCGAATTTATGTAGAAATCTTAATTTTTATTATGTAACTTGACTATTATTAAATTTGACAGAATTTTTTAATTAATTTATTGAAATTGTGTTATGTAATTATTGTTTTAATTGTGTGTTAATTATTGCATGCCCAAAGGGCGGGACATAGCTGATCTTAAAATATTGTTCAACATCTGTATTATGTACCTACCTATGATCCACAATAAAGTATCTGACTGAATTAGACTGACTGTCATTTACGGTCAAATTGGTCAAAAAAAGTCATTAACTGTCAAAAATTGTAATTTTCAGTCAATTTGAATTCATTAATATTTTAGTACCAACTTCTAAATTGAAAAAAAATAGTGGTTTTTATGACTTATAGTGTTGTTATATAGTGTTAATCATTTTACATTTGTAATGATGCGTGCATTTAAGACAAAATGGCAACGTCGCATCGCCTCGCGCATCGAATTTGATGTCGTCTTATCTTCTCATGATATAATACAAAATAAAACGTTGCTTCATTTAAACTTGCATATAAATTGGGTACCTAAATAAATAAATAAATAATATTTGAGTCAAATTGACTGAATTTGACAATAAGTGACCGGTCATTTAAGGTTTATGACAATTGTGACTAGTCATATTCAGTCCTTTTACATCTCTAGTCCCGTCGGATCATGAGTGTGATGGAATGGAAAGTGCTCTTGTGTTTGCTCACACACTTGTGCACTATAATATTATGTACATATGTCCCGCGCTGATGTCTAGTCTCGATTGAAACTTGTCGCCGCGGCTGTGGTAATCATTCAGGAGGACATTAATATTATTGATAGAAAAAATATGATACTCCTTGGTTATGGATATCATTATAATATTACGAATAAGTTATTAGATCCGGGGTGAAGCAATAAATTATTACTGGTATTTTTCTGCCAAGAAAAATTCTTAGTAGCAACCCGGAATCAGCCAGTTGGTGGCATCGGCACATAAAGTCATTCAAAAATCGAAATCAAAAAGTCATTTATTCCATTAAACTATTACATTTATGTGGAATCGTCATATTTTTTAACCCTACCGTGCAGTGCATGACGTGGCAGCTACTGAGAAACACTGCCAGAAAACTCAGTAGGAATCCTCTTTTAAAATAAAATATTACAATCGTGTGTAGTCGAGAACAACTCAATCCCAAGCGCTTTTGTCACTTAAAAAACAAAACTTGTGTGTACTTATGTACACGCGTTAGAAGTTATACTTCTTAATATACAACTTGAACATAGTTATCAATTTTCATACCACCTAGAACTAACTTCATGCTATTAAATTTTTTGGTGTCGGTGTGCGCGCGCATCGTAAAAATTCACTCTCATCATTTTTCTCCATCGCGCCAAAAGAAGTATAACTTTAATAATTAATCTGATATTTTGTAATATGCCCTGCTACACAATTTGGCTTTAATAATTCTGTTAAACTTATTCGTAGGTAATCTTCTAATATCATTGGGAAGTTTGTTATAGAATCTTATACAAAAAATCATCTGATCCGAAAAATGACTAAATCATCCGATCAATCGCCAAAACGTTAAACATCGATTTCACATGTACATGACATGTAACGTCATAAACTACCATTTATGACGTTACATGTACTCATGGAAGCTATATGAACGAATGATGTAGTCATTTTTAATCTTCATCTATTTTAACGCCAATCACGCCATTCATCGGCGAATATTCAGTAAGAAACCCAAAACCTTATAAATAAAATGGATCGGAAAATTTTGTGCGAGGAGGACCAAAAAAGATGGCTATTGTTACTGGGCTTAAGCTTTCGGTGACAATGATGCGAGTTCCACGATTTTTCTTCACCTAAGAGGTGATCAACGGGCCTAAAGAAGTTATCACTTCAAAAACAGTAACAGAGTTAGTGCCCCTTGAGATTGGTCCGTGAAAGGCTGAAACACGTGCTGTGTGTCCTACTGGCGTATGAACCCCAATATATAATACGGTTGTTTATATATTTACATCCTGTAACTAACCATACTGGCTCGTCACGTTGAGATTATTCACATATCCTTCGTCCAGCTAATCGTACTATAATTTAGCTGGCGTGTTGCAAAATATCTTTTAAATGAAACAAAATATAACAAGTGATTTATAGTATTTTAATTCGTATTATGCCTGATTATCAAATTTAGACTAATCGATGCAAATATGTGTGGAACAAGCTTAACATTAGTTCAATTATCGTAATAATTTACATATAGGGACATCACTAGTTACTATAAAGATTAGTCCCTTCTCTAATCTTGAAATCGACCAATGGGAACAGTTATAGGATTACCGGGAAAAATGATTGTTTCACAAAACAGCTACTTATTATTCATATACAATAATGGATAATGTATTAATAAATTTTTATGTGTAATATAATACTAACTGTCGTTTTGATAGAAGATTAACTATTTATTTTTATGTGATTATGCAGATTACATTTATTTAATTAATGAGACTGACCGGATGTGGCATTATGGACGACGCATTTTGGCAATATGGAGGACTGTCAAGAGAATGGCGGCGCTTGGCGCCAGACGCAAACGAAAAGAAAAAAGTTGTTTCAGAAGTTTTAAGTGTGATTTCAGGAGTCCTATAGAAGATTTAGAAGCGAGCGTCGTTCCTGGTGTAATTAGAGTGGAGAATCTGCTGAATATTGGTTGTATCATTTGTTTTAAAGGAGAGATAATGAAGGAAGCGTCAGCTCGTGTTGGTAAGCTTTGAACACAGGTGAGACTTGGTTACTTTTATTTAAAGTATTACTTACATTATTACAAATGCTCGGTAATTTTAGTTGAGTCTAGATGCTAGAACGATTCAATTTTCATACACGATTTGTTGGGATGCTCCCAAAGGTTGTATTACTTATGTATTTATAAGACAAATACTTTAAAACGAATTCTATGTTTAAACTAACTAGACGATAGAACCAGAATTATATCTATTATTGAATGAAAGCTATCAATGTTAGATAGTAATTAAAATAATAACTTTAATTAAAAGTTCCTGAATTATTAACTGAGTTAATAGCAGCTAACTATTTACCTGATGTTAAAGCCCTTATAGGGTTAGTTTTGAATACATGTACTATCAGTGGAAGAGAAAACTGATGTCTTGTTTGTTTAAGACCGGTCACTGACAGTCTTATTTAGTTCTCTATGGAAGATAGTAGAGGCTATTCTACAACAGCAAACATGACGTGCTGTGTTTAGGATTAACCGGAAATATAAATTTCATAATGATGTCTTGGTACTTAAGGCTCTTCAAAGGGTCTATGGAAGATTAGTAGAACCTTACAAAACCCTACAAAAGTTCCAATGATGTTATTATGCAACATCTCTATCTACCATGTTGAAGATCAAGAGATCATTGATTTTTGACAATAATCACAAATGATTTAATAACACACCTTCAAAGTATTGATTATACTAATATTGACTCAGTTAATAGTCATATAAGTGGTTCCAATTAGAACCATATTCAGATTGTCTTACTGATATTGAATGCTTTCATATCAAGCAGTCATTACTTGGGTAATGAATACAAAGAACTAAATCTTCATAAGTGATACAAGATAGTATTATTTATACAATTGATGTTGAAGTTCAAGAATTGTTGAACCTTGACAGGAATGCGAAGTTCCTTGAGCAGATGACTCAAATAATAATAATACAATGATGAAGTATTATTATGGGTTGACTTTGTTAACAGTCAAACCAGTGGTTGCGATTAGAACCATTCTGAAATTAACTTGCTTATATTGGATAAGCTTTCTGAAGATATTACAACATTGGAGAATCCAAGAAGTACTTATGAAAAATTAAGGCTTCTGTGTTATTACATAAGGTTAATTATAAATATTATCCATATATAAATGTTTTCCTTGATATAATATATATATATATATATATATATATATATATTATGAACTAGAGTCATATATATTTTTGTAATAAATAAAGGTTAGGGTAGTCAAAAGATAAAGCCCTCTCATGTCTCTTGTTTTCAAAGGACATTGACTATGACTAACAACCTACACAGACCTTTCTGTAATTGGAATAAAAGAGTATCCCTGTTAAAGACATTTGCAGTCCAGAGCGCGGAGGGAGCCTTGTCCAAATGGATGTCGGAGGCTACTGTACTTCGCGGGGATGCTTTGAGCGAGTACCATAGCCGCAAATAAAATAATGTTGAATATTATGATATTCTAGTATAATCTACAAACAAGCTATAATAATCTACAAAAGATATAAAGTCTATCTCAACAATATTTTAAGGAAAACATATATACTATGGCTGAATTAAACTATTATATTTCAAGATGTGTGAATTAAAACAAACAATTCATTTAGGAAACATACATATAATCTAATTAGACAATATCAACAAGACATTCATTCAATAGGACTTATCAAATAACATAATATCCTTTATGAAAATAAGTTATACTCCAATAAGAAGTAGTATGAAACCTTTATGTTTATCAGAGAAATTATAGAATTAAAACTACATATTTATGGTCTTATATATTAAAATAAGGTTCTAATAAGATTTTAGATAACATTATGGTAATTAATTTAGGGTAAACTAGGCTTCATTAGTTCTGTCACCCTTGTACAATTACATAAGTTTAGAAAGTTTATTTATGATTAGGATAAAGTTAATTTAGGATTGATTGGTTTGTTCTCCTTTTCAAAAAGTTCTTGGATTGCTATGTGCAACATAGGTTCCTACCATACTAGACGAATCACTGGCCAATTTAAATCAACTTGTATCAATCAAATCCAGCAGGAATATAAATTCATGATTTAAGTTAAGAAAATTTAGGATCATATTAGTACCAAGGACTATTCCTTATTAGACACATAAGAGTTAGGTTCAGTTAAATATTAAATTGTATGCTGTTAGTTAGGATGATCAGGTTCAACGATAGGGAACACATCAAAATAAAAGGAATTTAGAATAGGGGGGGTAGGGTGGGTAGGTACAATCCCGAATTAACACTAATATTTTGACAACTTCTTTTTTATATATAGATGATAGGGCGATACTACTACTAAACACTACTAAGTTCCTACAGTTAACAGGCTATACGAAATAACAGATTGCAATTTATATCAGTTTTCGCAAAGTAGAGGGCATAGCGTTCATTCAATCATCTCAAAGAGCAGCCCGACTGGGGAATACCTCCATCTTACAGAAGACACTCCTTAATAATAATATAATCATTTTAATGTTGTGTTTCTGAGTGTGAGTAAGGTCGCCATTGGGGTGGGGGGAGGGTCAGCAACACTTGTTTGCTGACTTTTAAAGGCCGGCAACGCACCCGCAACACCAGAGGTGTCCATGGGCTGCGGTGATCACTTACCATCAGGTGACCCACTGGCTCGTTTGTCGCCATAAGCTATAAAAAAAAGGTTTTACAACTTTTATTTATGTGAAGTAGGAACACGGGTAAAAGTTATACGATTATACCTTTTACATCCCACTTCTAAATGAATAATGTTTTACAAACAACACGTCGGCCGGCAGAGATCTGATAGTAGCTCTCCGTAACAAACACATATTATTATTATATTAACTGCTGTATCATAGTTAAACTGTGGTTCGATTACCCTTCCCCTACTTCTCATTTATCACTAAAATGAGCGTTACAACATATCTGTAACATTTGTACTGTACAGTCGGTGCTACGTCGGTAGATACATATGTAGCATCTTTATTAATACGGAAACAAGAGCTATTTTCGTAATACAAAAGTATCCACTGACGTGGTGACAATTGTACGTCAATAGGGTCGCCAGGTGTCCGAATTGATTCGGACACGCCTGTTCTTTTAAGGACATGTCCGAGCAAATATTGATGTGTCCGGTTTAGCCTAGTTTTGTTAGACTTTTAATCAAAATAAAATACCTAATAATTTTAGGTTTGATTATATTAATGTTCTTCCTGTATGTACAGACGCCAGCACATCAAGCTACCCCAATCTGTAAAATTTCCTCAATTGAAAATAAACCTTATGCTTTTGTGATACAGTTGAAAACCTATAAAAGAAATGAGACAGATTGGGGTAGCTGGATGTGTTGGCGGCTGTAACAACTTCTTCCGCGTTACACTTTAAATAAAAATAAAAAAATATTTTTCTCCGTCTCCGTGCTTCGGAGGGTATGTTAAAATGTCTGTCCCGGTTGAACTGACAGCGGCAACAGTCGTTAAGCCATGTCAGAGGCCTAATGGGTGGTTTGAACAACTGCCACTAGGGTAACCACTGCCCATACGATAACTAAGTATTATTTCTTTTTCCAACATTAAATAAGATATTAGGTCTTTACCTATAAAATTGCCGTTCTGCAGTACTGGCCATTTCAAATCAAAATAATTTTTGTTTGGCTAAGAATTCTAATTTCAAATTAATTTTATTTTAAAAACATGGATTCTTTTTTCCAAAAGTAGTCATTTCTTTATTGATTAGTGTTACATTTTCATCGCATTTCAATCTTTTTCGTCATCATGGATACGTTAAAAATTCGAGTAATTATGGAATATGAGTACCGTCGTGGCAGCAACGCGGCACAAGCGGCACGCAACATCAACGACGTTTACGGAGCTAACACTACAAACCAACGCACCACCTGTTATTGGTTTGCTCGCTTCCGTTCTGGAAATTTCGACCTGAAAAATGAACCTCGCGGTCGTCCGAAGACTTTGGTCGACAATGACGAATTAAAGGCGGTTGTGGAAGCTGATGATACACAATCTACGGCTGAATTAGCAGCAGCTTTCGACGTTAGCGTCAAAACAATATTGGTCCATTTGCGTCAAATTGGCAAGGTAAAAAAGCTTGACAAATGGGTGCCCCACGAACTCAATGATCGCCAGCGCGAAGTACGCGTCGAGACGTGCCTTGCACTGCTCAACAGACACACAAATGAAGGAATTTTGAACCGCATTGTTACCTGCGATGAAAAATGGATTCTGTTTGATAACCGCAAGCGCTCAGCAAGTTGGTTGGATCCTGGTTCAGCACCTAAACAATGCCCTAAACGAAAACTTACCCCTAGAAAAGTGATGGTCACTGTTTGGTGGTCTAGCGCCGGTGTGATTCATCACAGCTTCTTACCAAACGGGGTGAGCATTACTGCAGATGTGTACTGTGAAGAACTGAGCACAATGATGGAGAAGCTGGCGCATCTCCAACCAGCATTGGTCAATCGCTCGTCTCCGCTGCTCCTGCACGACAACGCGCGACCTCATACTGCACAGCAGACGGTCTCCAAGTTGCAAGAACTGGGGTTGGAAGCTCTCCGTCATCCGCCCTACTCACCAGACCTTGCGCCTACAGACTACTACTTTTTCCAGAATTTGGATAACTTCTTGGCGGGAAAAAAATTCAATACCCGAGAGGCAGTACAAAATGCCTTTGAAGAATTTGTTGCCTCCCGTCCAGCTGATTTCTTTAAGAAGGGCATCAATAAACTGCCACTGCGATGGCAAAGATGCATTGATTGCATGGGTGATTACTTCGATTAATACAAATGAAAAAATTCATGAAAAAAATTCGTTTAAATTTTTTCATACAAAACGGCAATTTCATAGGTAAAGACCTATTATTTATAGAAAATTTTTCCAATATTTATAAATTATAACACATTATTTTAGGCCTATTGAAGGCCGGCAATTGCTAATTTTTTTTTTTAGTTTTTGTATTTTCGAGCTTGGCAACCCTAGTCGTGTTATCGGCCCGTCTGTCACACCTGGCAATAAATCCCGATCACATCTACCTTCAAAATAAAACGTAATTTTGCTGTCAAATGTGCCTCGGTTACACCTGGACAATTTCGACGCAATTCTGGTACTTGTTTTGTGATAAACAACAACTATATTATACATAATATAAACGAAATATTCAAAGTACTTATGTAAATTCAGCACTTTGTGAATACTAACATGTTTTACTTACGTTCTTCTTCTTTATCATATGTAAGTTAATGTATAAGTTGGTAGTAAGTATTAAATGTACTGTTTCTTGAAGTACCAATGCGTACATTGAGTATGTTTCGCCGGAGCGCCTCAACTGGGCCGTGTTGAAACCGGTAGTAGAGACACCCGCTGAGTTTGTTTCGCTGGGTCTTCTCAGTTGGGGCGCATTGGATACGGTGGTAGCATTAAAGCGAGACCGTCGTTATAAACACAAGGTCCGCCATAATAATAACATTTAATTCGTACCTTAATATAGACAGAAACATTCGACAATATGTAGTAAAAATATAGCTAAAATTTAAATATTGATAATTAAACCTACACATGATCCTTGCCAATAAATTAATTTAAGTTAGTTAAATATCGTTACTGTTATAAAATAAATATTATTGTAAATTATTTCTTACAATCCATGTACCTACCTACCTAAATATCTATATGTACCTAGAAATAATTATAAATTAATTATATATTACTAAGAACATGTTCTGACTATTTACAAGCGCCTTTTTAAAGTCTACGTGAAGAAAAACCTTTTTTATTTATTTATTTTATGTTATTATACTATTTCATCATTGCACGTGTAGCGCAGCGGCTAAGACAGTCGCCTAGCCGCTTCGTGTCATGGGTTCAATTCGGGGCGCCGGACAACTATTTGTGTGACCCATAAATGGTTGTTCTGAGTCTGGATGTAATTTGTGTCCGTCTATTATTAAAGTAAAGTACCCCGCGACACAGGGATTAGACTAGTGCGGGCGTTGTCTTTTTTAAAAGAAAAAAAAAAGAAAGAAATGTGTATTCACTGACAACTACCCCAACTCTGTAATTCCATACTCGAATATATCTATATATTTATATCTAGGGACAATGTCACACAGATCATCCTAGCCCCAAACTAAGCAAAGCTTGTACTATGGGTACCAGGCGACGATATACATACTTATATAGATAGATAAATACTTAAATACATAGAAAACATCCATGACTCAGAAACAAATATTCGTGCTCATCACACAAATATTTGCACTTACCGGGATTCGAACCCAGGACCACCAGCTTCGTAGGCAGAAGCACTACCAACTAGGCTACGGTGACCGTCAATCCCTGTCTAGGTTGCCTGGAAGAGATCACATTTTGTGATAATGCCGCCTATTGTACAACAATGCAATGCATCCTTGTTTCTTTTATTTTTTCTTGGTGTACAATAAAGATCCATATATAAACTTGGTCCGCGAGAATCTTTAAGATAGAAGTTTAAAGAGACTAACATTCTGACTGTAGCATGTCAGTATATATATGACAATCTATTTTATATGCATAGACATAAAGACTCTTTCTGTAAAAGGAGCGATACTCATAATATAAATACTAGATATAAGCATAACTTTGTGTTACATACCACCCGTCTCCACAAAGTGAGTAACTCTTTTATGGGGCAATGTATAAGATTCTATAACAAACTTCCCAGTGATATCCGAGAAATGTCTACGAATAAGTTTAAAAGAATTATAAAAGCCAAATTGTGTAGCAGGGCTTACTACAAAACTTCTGATTATTTAAGTGAAAAAACAGCTTGGGATTGAGTCACTCTAAATTAACACATTTAAATACAATGTAATTTTATGTAAGAAATAAATATTTAAAAAAAGAATTCCTACTGAGTTTTCTGGCAGTGTTTCGCAGTAGCTGCCACGTCATGCACAGCACGGTAGGGTAAAAAAAATTGAGGATTCCACACAAATGTATGGAATCCTCAATATACATTTTATGGAATAAAATATGAATATTATTATAATAGAAACTTTTGAGTTTGAGAGTTATATTAGACTAGCTGTGCCCCGCGGTTTTACCCGCGTGAAATTTTATAAATTATCACAGCTCCTCCCCCGTAGGTGATAGCGTGATAATATGGAGCCTATATGTTGACCCGACCTCTTAGTAATATTCATGCAAAATTTGAAGGTAATTTATGCAGTACTTTTTGAGTTAAGCCCGGACATACATACAGACAAACAGACACACAGACAAAAATTCTAAAAACTATATTTTTGGCTTTGATATCGATTATAGATCACGCCCCAAGTACCCTTATTAAAAATATTTAGTGTACAGTTTTGACTTTCCTACGATTTTATTATATGTATAGATATAGATAACTCTTATCATCTCATCAGCTCATGGCCAGATGCTCTCACCAGCCGTAAGTTACTAGTGAGGTTTAACTAGGCTCAAGGTCCATCCATAGACGAATGACCACCAGAATGGTTAAATTTCTGAATGGCTCTTAAGCTCTCGGTCGCGGTTGGCGCTCTTGGGCAACAGCCGTTAAGCCATGTCAGAGGTCTACTGAGCGGCTTGTACACAACAACTCTGGGTCTTGGGTAACCACAGCCCATACGATAGTTTAAGATGCTTACACTTGGATCGACACGCTGCCGCGTATCTAGATTAGCTGTTTTGTGCTAATTATGTTTTCTCTTTGTTGTGTTTTAGTTTTAACATAGATTTAAGATTTAAAAATATTTAAGTATATAGTATAATTGTGATATTATATATACGAGCGCGTTTCGCCAACAAGCTTTGTCGCTTGGCGAGCAACAATTTAATTTTCTTTTATGAATAAACGATAAATAAAGAATAAGTAAGTATCTTATCTTATCTTAATCACATTAATATAATAAAGACGAAAGTTTGTGAGTGTGTATGTTTGTTACTTCTTCACGTCTAAACGGCTGAAGCGATTTTAATAAAATTTGGTATGGAGTTAGCTGACACCCTGGATTAATACATAGGTTATAATTTATAAAGTTTAACGCGGGTAAAACTGCAGGACACAGCCTTCATTGACCAGTGAAGAAAAATCCGATGTTAATAAAAGATAAAAAAAAGTCAGCCAGTATAGTTGTACATGTCTATTGTGACTTTCTTAGATGTTAGAAATTAATGAATTACCTGTTTAGCATCAAACATTAGATAATTGTTTTATATCAGTATTTCACAAGTAGGAGTCAGTAATTACAGCTCTCTCAAATTTTAAGAGTCCCATGATAAAAATAATCTATTCTCAGGTTCAAAGTACGTAGAGAAGTTGACTGGACGTGCGGTGCAGTCGGTGGTAGCGTCGTGACTCCCTGAGTTTCCCAGTGTTCCAGGTTCGATCTCTACGTGGGTAAACTTGTTATGTGAGTTATATATAGTAGTTAACCGTGTGGTTTCCGGCCCAGAAAGAATAACAGAGCCACCCCATGCCATCTCGTGAGTGTCGTAAAAGGCGCCTAAGGGTTAAACCTTAGTACTATGTACTAGCTACCACATAACAGTGGATGAAATAGGCGCTCATAGCTAGATGCTCTCACCGGTCCGTAAGTGATCGGCGAGGTTAAGCAACCAGGCTCACGGTCAGTTCATAGATGGGTGACCGCCAAAGTGGTTTAATTCCTGAGCGTCTCCGTGCTTCGGAGGGCACGTTAAGCTATCGGTCCCGGTTGTAGTCATTAGACAACTAGGGTAACCACTGCCCATACGATAAGTAAGTAAGTAAGTGGACGAAATCAGGGTGTAGATGTGATAAATAGATATTCGGAGTTGTTCTGTGTGGTTGAGTGCTGTGTGGCTAACGGCATAGAATATCGCCACCCCCTCTCATCCCGTGGGGGGCGTAGCATTCGTCCCGAGGGAATATTTATCAGAAAACGGGCAGCAGCGTCTCTCTGTGTACCATGATACTGCGATTGCCAACTGCGATTATGGTGTATCCCTACGATGATGATGGACACAACTTCATTGTGGACATCTTTTGGAGAGTCCTTTGTCTAGCAGTGGACATCATTCGGCTAAAGTGATGATAATTCTGAGTCTGGTTGTGCTTTGTGTTCATAAAGTGCATGTTTCTAAAGGGGGATTATAAAACGATCGAATACAAAAATACTTAGCGATTGATGTTGAGATACTGTTTTAATAACTTGAGCGGCATGAATTTGAGTAAGCGAATAATTAACTAAACTAAAGACGAATATTGATTAATAATAAAATCCAGAACGAGCTTACAAAAAGTGGGTTTTGTTAATCCATTTCAGATATCAAAATTCTAGCCGTGCGACTAAATTACTGATTGAGCGACCAGAAATACAGAGAGGGCTACTTCCATATTAGGAGAGAGACGAGTTTTCCGGAAGTTATTTGGGTTAGGTTAGGTTAGAACTGTGACCATCAAACTAGACACTATTGTTAGAAAGTTATCAATAATCTCATTTTTTTTGGAGCTTTTGAATTTTTCAGGAGACATACAATGCAAATCTAAACAAAAACAATAGCGCTTAACGTCCGCCGCACAAGCCTCTGATCTCTATGATTGGTCAAAGCGAAGAAATATTAGGTCGCTGAAATGATATGAAGCTTCTCATTTTGTATTTTAAGTACCTAACTCAAATTAATATTTGTTAGTTGCTGTTCTGTTGATTTCTCGTCACTCGCAGTCAGTCGCTCACTTAGTACTACTATAACGTTAATGCATTATTTTTGTCACTTAAGACTTTAATTTACAGTCACTCGATTAAATACTAGCCTTTGTAAAGCCCCCGCGGTACAGAGATGTGGCGAAGATTTTTAATAAAAAAGAAGGCTTACTAAACTAAAACACATTAACTAGACCCAAGACTACGATTAAATAAAAAAATATATAAAAAAACCACCTGGGGCACGGCGATAAAGGGTGCACCGGAGCAGTATACCCGCGTTCACGGGGCTCTCCTCACCAGACGCCAAGAGCCATCCAGTAGGCCTCTAACAAAGCCTAACTACTATTATTTAACCACTTTAACCAAGACCGACTGCTATTCGAAGCCCTCCGAAGCACAGAGATGAAATTAAACAGATAATTTAAGGAACAGTGAGTGCAGCTTGCCATTACAACCTCATTACCAATTTTAAAAAACGGCCTATTTCAAAAAAATATACTAGTATTGGTTTTTAGGTATATTTATTTTGGTTTACAGTCCGATCAGAATAATTTTCCCAAGGGACTACAGCATGGGGCCCTTCAAAAAAGGAGTTATAAGGTTTCTAAAGAGTCGGCAACGCGCTAATGATGCCCCTGGTGTTGCAAGCGTTCATAGGCTACGGTGACCACTTACCATCAGGTGGGCTGTATGCTTGTTTGCCAACTAAGTAGTATAAAAAAATTAACTAAACAAATAATTTTCAAAATTGTAGACATCGCGTAACATACATACTGTGGAACTACCCTCGTCCCTCTGTGTTAACCAGAGGTCGTGGGTACGATCCTCACCCAGGTCTAATCTTTTACCGATGAGCAGGATTATACTTAAGTACTTTTTATTCTGTGACGATTATTTGTTCTTTCTCTAGGTGTAATTGTGTATAATTACTAATCCCGCCGACAAACTGTTACGCAGTTTGGTGGGTTTATAAACCAAAAAAAAAAAAATTCCAATAAAAAAAAAATATATATATAGAAGTATAGTTTGCAACCAATATCTGGAGTTGTTTATTATACGGATCTTGTAGCAACAAGGAACAACATCCGTGCGTTTAAGCGCTTTACCATACCTACTATTGGAATCAAATATAACAGCTCACTTAGGACCCTTAAATTGATCCTCAGTGCTTTTGCAGCTGGGTTCTCTAGTTGCAATTCTCACGTTTTATGAGGCTATAGCCTCTTTACATCATTCTGTCTCCCGCTTTGCTCTGGAGGGAAGTGGAACTATTCATTTTCTAACTCCTCCGTTTTTTCTTTCTGATTAAATTCGTTGCGGGATCCAAGACAGTTAAAGCGATTCCCCGGGACATGCCTGAGCCCCACCGCTCAGTGTCATTTCATTGTGTGCATTGATCCTGGCTTACAGGAGTTGCAGTGGTGGGTAAGAGGGAGGGACTAGTCCCGATTATAAAAAAAACATACATACATACTGTTGATCTACGCTGTGTCTAAAACATGTGTATAATTACAAATATAGAAGTATGATTATCAGTTCAGGGGTTCTATCGGCTAAGACGCCGAACATCGATTTCCTAACTGGGGTTCAAATAAATAAAGGTTAAAAATTACTTAATCAGTCGTTAAATCGGCTTCCATGAGCACATGTGACGTCATAAATGGTCCGGAATCGATTGTCAACGTTGAAGCCGATTTAACGATTGATTAAGTCATTTTTAACCTTTATTTATTTGAACGCCATTTAAGAAATCGATGTTCGGTGACTTAGCCGGTAGAGGCTCTGTTGTCTAGTTGAAATAGTACCGGCTATGCCTAGTTTGGGAACAGAAGGCAGTATGTTATTATATATATATATACCTATATAAAAACAAACAGTTCAATTGACTGCTCTTCAGTTAAAAAGATCTTATGATAAGTGATTAATACATAATCATTAGAAATGAAGTAGCCTTGCAATTATCTTAATTACGTTTCATTATATTAAAAGACTAATGACGTAATTATTATATCACGGCCTCATTAGTGTAGCGGAACTCAGCGGAAGCGTATTGAACCGTAGATAATGAAGTTGTGGGTTCAAATCCCGGTTTGTTCATGATCATGAGACTGATAGTATAGAAAGAGTAGGTGTGTTTGCGCATACACGTATGCACTTCAGTTGACAAGTTACTCAAGCAAGGTCATCATGACCGAATCACGTCCACAGCTGGACAAAACCCTCCCCAAAAAGGTGGACATTATTTTTTATGACTATAAAATTATTATTAACTTTGAGGTGCTTACAGCCAGTTGGTCTCACCGGCTCTACGAGGTTAAGCACTAAGGCACGCGGTCAGTCTATAGATGGGTGACCACCAAAGTGATCAAACTGTTGCCTCCGGCTGTAGTCTTCGTTAGACAACAGTGGAGAAGCCATACTAGAGGTCTACTAGGCGGCTTGACCCATAAATAGTTGTTCTGAGTTTGGATGTCATTTGTATCTGTCAATAATGTTTGTAAAGTACCCCACAACACAGGATTAATTTTCCTAGTGCTGACATATCACACCCTATCTTCACACGGATATATACCTGATTAGGAAAATAAATAAGTAGTTAATTTAAACACTTATTATACTTCGGTACGTCACGTCAAATAAGTTCATTTAGATTATTTTAATTTGCTCTATTATTTTTAATAAAAACACAGCCCATATTACTCGCTGATAATATAAATTTCTCTTGGAGAAAGTATTGTTAAAAATCAATTATCGTAATATCCTGGGACATTATTTACACACGGCTATCTGATCCCAAACTAAGCACAGCTATGGAAACCAGATAACTGATATACTACTTTCGTAAATACATACTTATATAAATAATTACACACAATTACAACCAGACTCATGCACACAAATATCTGTCCTGAGTAGGAATCGAACTCATGACCTGCGGCGTGAAAGGCAAGCCACGCCAACCGGCCCGATTTTTGTTTCATAAAAGCAAACAAACAATCTATTAAATATTTTCTCTTTATTACTATTACTTTAAATATATTATTAAAGTATTACTATTAGATTATTACAAATAGTTTAATTAAATTAATTAAAATTAATTAAATTACAAATAAATTTGACATTAAACGCATACTTCTATTCCCTCAAGGATGTGATGTCTCAGGTTTACCATATTAGCTGCACATCTCAACTGTTGGGAGCTGATCGGGTTCCTCGACAGAAGCTCAGCACTATACGGCTCCCCCCTCTTAACGAGAAGTAAGAAGTCATCGGAAATCTTCTGTATTTGTATCGGCAATCTAAAACACTCCACCATCAACCAGTTCTCACCTGAATCGTCCATGAAGATGGCAGCATCATTGATTGATATAGAGGGTCCATGGAACTTCAACTTCACATCCAGCCATTTGTAATTCTGGCTGTCGGGCTTAGTGCATTGAATCTTTTGCTTCAAAGCAAATTCTATGCTTGCTTGTGAGATTTCAATGGGATTACTGCAGAATTTCGGTTTGTTTTCCTTCATATAGTTCATGAACTGCTCGTCGAAATACTGTGAATTGTCCCAATGGTACACATATGTCCAGTTTCCGATAGCATCTTGAGGATATTTTACTACCTGGGGCAATATTGATGTAGGTTGTTGTTTGCAATAGTCTAGCGAGTACACCGCGTGGAAAAGAGTGAATAGTAGTACTGGTAACATTTCTTTATTTATTTTTATCACTAATAGTTAAAACAAGGTCAGGTCGTGTGACCGGCCTGGTGTTTTAGAGACCAGGTAATTTCTTGTAATGATTCATTTTGCACAAAACCAGTGTATTTAAATGCGCTTTTAGGGATCTGTTCTTATGTATCAGAAACTGAATTTTCGTTTAACCGACTTTAAAGTCGGGTGCGTGTTGTTTACTGTATTCAATAAATAAAACTCTGTTGACTGTTGGTTATTTTTTATTTTTCAAAAACAAAAACTTTAATCCGCCAGTTTTACAAAATGTCGCTTTGATCAATCAGCCTTTCAACTGTTGATAATATTTATAAATTTATCAGTTGTCTCGTTGGCATAGTACACGCAATGCCTTAGTTTGAGAACAGATGGCAATGTGTTAGTTGTTTACTATGTATGTTACGCAATAAAACCTGTTTGTGTGTTTTAGTATTGTTTCTCTTCGATTCTATATCTCTATACGATGGAAAATGCTGTTATAACTTTTGTGGTTGTTGTGAAGAAAAAATGCAGTTGGATTTATATTTCTAAACGAATTAATACGAACTATATTTAAACAATACTTATATGCTCATTAAAATATAGATATTGAGTTTAAAAACTCTGTTATTATCAATTAGATCGTGTAAGTGAAAATTTATTCAGATTAATTATATAATTTTATATGGCCTTTTTTAACCGACTTAAAAATATGTATATTTTATGAATGGAAGTTGCGCGATTTTTTGAATGTATAAGATCCAATTTACAAAATATTTGTGATTCCGATAAAGAAGGCTTTCGGAATGCTTTTATGTACATTTTTGTTACGATCAGTTGATGCAGAGAAGTCGAAACCGCTTCTAAGATTCCTATAACAGTAATTATTAAAAACAGAACTAACCCTTAATCGAAATATGCACCTAATTAATTGGTTTTAGCTCTTACTACACCACTACAGAGCTTACAATGAGGTAGCAGCTGTTATATATTATTCGATTAAAGGTTAGTAAGTTAAGACAAATCCGATTTTATTTTAAGCAATTATTTGTTTATCAACAATAAAAAAACTTTCCCTGCTTAAACATACGGAACCTATGATGTTCCACCCACAGTCGAACTTTACACATCTTATGGTATACCTATAACAATTTAATGGCTTTAAATTAGTAAATAATTAACTTAGACAGGTTTATGTTTCATTATCATTTATACTAATGGCAACCACGTTATTCACACATAACTGTGCAAATATCATTAAAGATACATTTTGTGAACATGTTTCTATAAAAAAATGCAGGTGTTAGTAAGAAATTAAATAAATTATATAGAAAGACATTATTCACCCACGGCCATCTTATCCCAAATTAAGCAGAAATTGTGCTGTGGAAATCAGAGAACTGATATATTACATACACTATTTTTGTTGTAAATACATACTTAGGTATATAGATAATTACACCCAGAATCGAACCCACGACTCGCGGCGTGAAAGGCAATCATTTTCCAACCACGCCAAGGGTTGGACCACCACGCTTAGTAGATGACGGGTTGGCTATTGCAGTCTTATGGTCACAGTGCTCAGAGAAACGCTGCTGCCCATTCACTGGTATATATATAGTCCCTCGAGCTGACTTCTACGCCCCCACCGGGATGAAATGGGGAGGTGATATTCTATGGCGTCTTCGTAGAGAGGAGGGCACAGCGTTCATTCGCTCCAAGAGCAAGGGAAGTAGTAGTAATATATACAACATGTAACTTAATTAACGCACTTCCTGAAAATAGTTTGCTCAGAATCGTTCACTGAATCGATTTATATCATTTTTAATATGCTTAGGTAATTTTTTATACCTAAATTATGAATACTACGGAAATAATTGTCATATTAACCCTGTACAGTCAAAACAAATTGAAATGGACCGTAAGTCAAAGTAATAAGACTTAAAAAATCGCAATTTTATTTGTATTAATACAAAGTCCATAATTCAATACTACATAAAGAAAATAAACTTTATTCCAAGAAACTAATTTAGTAATAATAATGCATATACATGTTAAATTAAAATTCAGTGTATGTATTATGATTACAACATAATATTCTAATTGGGGTGTTTGAGGGTGTGCGTTAATTACGTTACATGTTGTAAATACCTTACAGAAGACATTCCTTAATAATAACGTTTTTAATGTTATGTTTCTCCGTGTGAGTAAGGTCGTCAGAGCTCTATTTTTTCTGTACACTGATATGATAAGTTTATCCACCGAAATGATATACATAGGTATCCATCGATATGATAAACTATCCACCTTTGAACATCAAAAAGGAAATAGTTAGTACGTATATTTTTACAAGGGTGACTCAGAACTGAAGACCTGAACTGAGGGTCTTATGTAAGTAGATTACATCCATCGAGAACTGAGTTCTTAGAAATCCAATTAAAATATATTTTTTGAAATTATATATGTTTTATTATTTAATAAACTGACTATTTATTTATCAAGAAAATATTTTCTAGAGAAAGCTTTAATGTGTTTAATTGCTCCACATCACCATCATCGTCTCAGCCTATAGACAGCCTATTGTCCGGGAGCAACTGAAATGGCGTACTTTACATTATTGCGGGAATATGCAGCGATTTGACACACCTCCGTCCTGACTGCGCACTAGCACACACTCGTGATGGAAATAAAATTGGGGTGGGGTCGCTGTCAGAATCGTCGATGTAAAGTTAGGTGTTAATTACTTTTGTCCACCGATATGAGAACATTTTGCAGGACAAGTACGTTAGTGCCTCTCAGTAAAATAATCGTTAGTTATGTAATGAAATATGCTATATTATATTAATAATAAAACTAATATTCTACGAAATGGAGTATGTTATATACTTCATTTACTTATTTTTATTAGTGTATAAGGTTTTTGTTTGTAAAAACCGATTTGCAGAAAATAGAGGCTTATGTATTTATTTTTATAGGTTTATATAGTCCTAGGAAAATTATATTTTTACCATACCTATTGAATACTAATTTTCCTTTTTTCAAATATCAATTTCATACACGACAAAAATACAGTCATTTGGGAAATTCATCCAAATGTTTTATTACGAATTACAGTCCTACTGCTGAACTGTCAGGCCTGCAGATTTCCTCACAATGTTCACATTTACCGTTTTAAGTAATAAATAAATATCTTGGGACATCTAACACAATGTCATCTGATCCCAAACTAGACATAGCCTGTATATGGCAGCTAGACAACTAATAAACATACTTATATATTTCTAAATACATACATATTTGGCGGTCACCGTAGCCTAGTTGGTGGTGCTCCTGCCTACGAAGCTGGTGGTCCTGGGTTCGAATCCCGGTAAGTGCAAATATTTGTGTGATGAGCACGAAAATTTGTTTCTGAGTCATGGATGTTTTCTATGTATTTATCTATCTATATAAGTATGTATATCGCCGCCTGGTACCTATAGTACAAGCTTTGCTTAGTTTGAGGCTAGGATGATCTGTGTGACATTGTCCCCAGATATTTTTATTATTATTATTATACATATTATAGATTATTAAACCCGTGTAAATAATTCTGCTGATCACACAGAAACTAACAAGACTAAATCCACGACCTCTGGCTTGGTAAGCTTCGCCTGGCCGCAGGATTTGAACCCAGGACCCTATTATCTGCGGTTTTACACGCTACCGCTAGACTAAAACTAATGTCCTTCTTGAATTCATATACGCGGACGTTTTAAACGTGCACAATTGATCGCGCAAACATAAGTGCCCTCATTATCATGGGACGGGCTAACCGACGCGATGGGAATGAGATCAGCTCGTAGACCTACTGTTTTAGCTGCTCTCTGAAGTATGGCGAGTAGCCCAAACAACTTAATTTTGTCAGTTTGCACACAATTAGCTGTTTGCTGTGTGTTGACGGCCTAGAATATCATCACCCCATCTCATCTCGTGGGGGGGCGTAGACGTCGTCCGAGGGAATACCTACCAGAGAACGGGCAGCAGCGTTTTTCTGTGAACTATCTCCTGATATGCCATAATCGCCACGCTTGGCAGACAGGTTGGCGATCGCAGATTGATCGTCATTCTTTGGGGAGGCTTTTTGACGTACTTTGGCTGACATGACAGCTGTTGTGTTGACATAAACAATGCTTATAATAATGTGGATATAAATATATTAACCTCAAAAGTCATTAATTTAATCGTCCGGCGGGTCTCGAACCTGCACCATCTACCAATCCGGGGTAGGCGCTCTGCGTTAAGCTACGAACGATACACGCTGGCAGATCAAATTTAGGATTACCTTGCTAACACCCTTCCGGAGGAATTAAATTTATGACTTCCCATTTTTGAGATTAGATAAACGCTTTGCATTGCGAATAATGCTTTAAAATTAAAATAAATATATTAGTTACATAAACTTAAAGCAGGTATTAAAATATGCAAATATCTATGTAATTTTTTAAGGAACGCAATCTTAGGATTCACACTGAAATTGGATATATTTCCAGAATGACAGGTCGTGGGTTAGCTCAGAGCGTTCCGCTCTCTCCTTTACTGTTTAATGTGGCATTATTGGTATATGCAGGACTCTAGAAAATTATATTTATATATCACAGTATGCGGATGATTTTGTTTTATATTATACCTACTTGCCAATCGATTACTGCTGGTGCTAGAGTTTTGCAAGGCTACTTGTGGTAGGTACCATAACAATACTCATAATAACAGAACCGGGATTTCAACCCAAGAACTCATTATCAGTGGTTGAACAAGTTACCACCACATCAACGCACATAAAACTCATTATAACGTTATCATTACTAAGATTTCACCAATTCATTATATACGAGAAACTGTACAAGAGTCTATCAAACAGTCAATTAAAAAACCACAAAATGCTTATTACACAATAGGTAAGAATATATATTTTTTATATCTAATATTTTGGGACAAATAACATTCACTTACTTCTTCCTTCTTAAAATGTACATGCAATTAATAAATTGCAATTGAAATATAATTTTGACGGTCACCGTAGCCTAGTTGGTAGTGATCCTGCCTACGAAGCTGGTGGTCCTGGGTTCGAATCCCGGTAAGTGCAAATATTTGTGTGATGAGCACGAATATTTGTTTCTGAGTCATGGATGTTTTCTATGTATTTAAGTATTTATCTATCTATATAAGTATGTATATCGTCGCCTGGTACCCATAGTACAAGCTTTGCTTAGTTTGGGGCTAGGATGATCTGTGTGACATTGTCCCTATATAAAAAAAAAATAATAATAATAAAACCGATATATAATGCTAATATAATAATAGTATATAATAATTGCTGTGTGGTGACGGCCTAAGAATATCACCACCCCCTCTCATCCCGTGGGGGGACGTAAAAGTCGTCCCGAGGGAATATATACCAGAGAACGGGCAGCAGCGTTCTCCTGAGTACCATGTCCACCTTACTGCGATCGCCAACCCGTCTGCCAAGCGTGGCGATTATGGCAAATCCCCTCAAATGATGGACACAACCAAACCGCGGCCCCCAGTCCCCGGCAGCCCTGCTATTCCCAGCCGTGGTAACAGCCGTGGTTACGGCAGGGCAGGGGGTGCTAAGAATCCCCGGCAGATTCCGCGTTACCAACACCGACGACCTCTGGCCCTGGCAACATATAACACACGTACACTGCGGTCCGACGAGAAGATAACCGAACTGGAGGAAGAATTGAGCAGGTTACATTGGGATATTGTCGGATTATCTGAAGTCCGAAGAGAGGGGGAGGACTCGATAATACTGAAATCCGGAAACCTGCTCTATTACCGGGAGGGTGACCAAATATCCCAAGGTGGTGTCGGGTTCATAGTCCACAAGTCCCTCGTGAACAACCTAGTGAAAATCGAGAGTGTGTCGACGAGGGTTGCGTACCTTATACTCAGAATCACCAAGCGGTATTCGTTGAAGGTTATACAGGTATACGCACCCACTTCGACGCACTCCGACGATGAAGTCGAGGTTATGTATGAGGACATATCCAGAGCCATACATACCTCTAACTCGTATTTCACTGTGGTCATGGGGGACTTTAACGCGAAGCTGGGCAAACGATTCGGTAATGAGCTGAGAGTGGGGCAATTTGGAACTGGTGACCGGAACCCCCGGGGCCAAATGTTGGCCGACTTCATGGAGAAGGAGGGACTCTTTATGATGAATTTCTTCTTCAGGAAGCCGGATCACCGCAAATGGACCTGGGTGAGCCCCGATGGTAAGACTAAAAATGAGATAGACTTTATCTTGTCGACGAGACGACAGATGTTCAATGATGTCTCCGTGATCAATGCGGTTAAAACCGGGAGCGATCACAGACTGGTCAGAGGCTCATTGAACCTTAATGTCAAACTCCAGAGGTCCCGACTGATAAAGTCTACGCTCCGACCCTTACCTATCCACGTCCAAAACCCCGAACCATTTCAGCTCGAACTGCAAAACCGTTTCGAATGCCTAGCAGACTGCGAGGAAGTGGACTCATACTATGACAGGCTCGTAGAAGCTGTCCATACGGCTGGGTCTAAGGTATTCAAGGCCCGTCGTACAAACAGAACTAAAAAGATCTCTGACTTTACCCTGCAACTTATGGAAGATAGACGGAAAATGGTTCTGACATCCTCAGATGATGCTATCAGATATCGGCAGCTCAACAGACAGATCTCAAAGTCTTTGACTCGCGACACGCGGCAATTTAATACAATTAGTATTAAAGAGGCCATCGAGCGAAACAAAGGCTCTAAAGTGTTCGCAAGAGCTCTGTCTGTTGGACAGAGCCAACTGACGAAGCTGAAGACTGAGGATGGTAGAATCGTCACGTCTAGGCCTGAGTTGCTGGGAGAGATCGAGAAGTTCTACGGACAGTTATATACGACAACACAGCCACCTGTCAAAAGTCATGCCTCAGATCCCAGAGCACGACTAACCCGACATTACACCGAAGACATCCCGGACGTCAGCCTGTACGAGATTAGAATGGCTCTCAAACAACTCAAGAACAACAAGGCGCCTGGTGATTATGGAGTTACAACAGAGCTTCTGAAGGCGGGTGGTACACCAATCCTACGGGCCCTTCAGAAGTTATTTAACTCCGTCATACTAGATGGTCAAACGCCACAAGCATGGCACAGAAGTGTGGTGGTGCTCTTCTTCAAAAAGGGCGACAAAACCCTATTGAAGAATTATAGACCCATCACACTGCTGAGCCATGTTTACAAGTTGTTTTCGAGGGTCGTTACGAACCGTCTCGCGCGCAGGTTTGACGACTTCCAGCCTCCCGAACAAGCCGGTTTCCGAAAAGGCTTTAGCACCATAGACCACATACATACGCTGCGGCAAGTTATACAGAAGACCGAAGAGTATAACAAGCCACTGTGCTTAGCGTTTGTGGACTATGAGAAAGCCTTTGATTCTATCGAAACATGGGCCGTGCTGAGGTCTCTCATAAGGTGCCAAATTGACTACCGGTATATCGAGGTGATAAAGTGTTTGTATGAAAACGCCACTATGTCAGTGCGACTCCAGGACCAGATCTCGAAACCTATCCACTTGCAGCGAGGCGTGAGACAGGGAGATGTTATATCTCCGAAACTGTTCACCGCTGCATTGGAAGACGTCTTCAAGCTTCTGGACTGGAAAGGCTTTGGCATCAATGTCAATGGCGAGTACATCACTCACCTTCGATTTGCCGATGATATCGTAGTCATGGCTGAGACCATGGAAGACCTCGGTACAATGCTCGATGACCTCAGCAGAGTCTCTCAACAAGTGGGTCTGAAAATGAACATGGATAAGACGAAAATCATGTCAAACGTCCATGTTGCATCCACTCAATTGAAAGTTGGTGACTCTGCACTCGAAGTTGTAGAGAACTATATTTACCTAGGACAGACCATCCAACTAGGTAGGTCCAACTTCGAGAAGGAGGTCAATCGTAGAATCCAACTCGGATGGGCAGCGTTCGGGAAGCTACGTAACATCTTCTCGTCCAAAATACCGCAGTGTCTCAAGTCGAAAGTCTTCTACCAGTGTGTGTTGCCAGTGATGACATACGGAACAGAGACGTGGTCGCTCACTATGGGCCTTATTAGAAGGCTCAAGGTCACCCAAAGAGCAATGGAGAGGGCTATGCTTGGAGTTTCCCTGCGAGATCGCATCAGAAATGTCGAAATCCGCAGGCGAACCAAAGTCACCGACATAGCCCGAAGAATTGCCAAGCTGAAGTGGCAGTGGGCAGGGCACATAGCTCGTAGAGCCGACGGCCGTTGGGGCAGAAAGGTTCTCGAGTGGTGACCACGAACCGGAAGACGCAGCGTGGGCAGGCCCCCTACAAGATGGACCGATGATCTTGTGCGGGTCGCTGGAAACTGCTGGATGCGAATAGCACAAGACCGGCAATTGTGGAGATCTTTGGGGGAGGCCTTTGTCCAGCAGTGGACGTCTTTCGGCTGATATGATGATGATGATGATATAATAATGTCCTCGTAGCCGAATATCGGCCACGGCGGCCAGTCTCAACAGAGATTAGCCATCTGCGCGGGACATATTAGTGGTTACCTGCTCTCCGGGGCACGGGGGTATAATACCGCCAACTCCCAGACTTCGGGCTGAAGCTGACAAATTTTTCTTTTTAAAAGTCCCATATCACTTTTGGCCCGACCCGGGATTTGAACCTAGGACCTCGTTATCTGCGGGTGAACAACAACGCTAGACCAACGAGGCAGTCAATATAAAGTGTAGAATCATAATGCCGTTTTCCGTAAGATAAAATTAAAATAAATCACAATACACATAAGACTATTTTACTTAAGATGTGGATAACAATGTGGGTTACTCATTAACAAATCCTATAAACTATAACTTAGTTATTAAGAAAAGTGTGTAACCGTTTGTATTCCCGAACAAATAAATAAATAAGCAAGTAAAAGCATCTTGTAAGCATTCCGACGATAAACGCACCTAGTTTTATTAACAAAGTTCTTCTACTTAGCGATAGTTTAAAATCTCGATATTCTGAAAGTGGGAAGTTTAAAACTTTATCTACCGAGATGCCCCGTAACATCATAGAATCGCAGGCCTCTATACGAAACTAAACTGCGGCTATAATAATTTAATATTAAATTATTATAATAATAGTAGTATGGGTACCAGGCGACGATATACATACTTGTATAGACACATAAATACTTAACATAGAAAACATCCATGACTCAGAAACAAAGATTCGTGCTCATCACACAAATATTTGCACTTACAATTAAATGATAACTGTTTTTAAAAGATATATATTTTATATATAAGCCAATTTTTTATCTTAATTTGTTTGTATTTTTATTATTCTATTGGAGGATAAAAATATAAAAATTGGTACATCATAGAATCGCAGACACCTCTACGAAACTAAACTGCACCTAATAAAATGTAAGTATTACTTAATTAAAATTCAAAATTCATTTATTCCATAAAAATATTACATTTGTGTGGAATCGTCAATATTTATTTACCCTACCGTGCAGTGCGTGACGTGGCAGCTACTAAGAAACACATAAAATTACATTGTATTTAAATGTGTTATTTTAGAGCGACACAATCACGAGCTGTTTTGCCACTTAAATGATCAGAAGTTTTGTAGTAAGCCCTGCTACACAATTTGGCTTTTATAATTCATTTGGACTTATTCAAAGACATTTGTTGGACACCAGGTAGTTGCTCACAATGGGCACTCAACTTAATCTGCTGCTGCTAAGAACAGCTGCAGACTAGCTAAAGCAGAGCTTATGTTGTCTGCAATGCAAATTTAAATAAATTTGTTGTTAATGCGTATACGTATACGTTAATACGTAATTTGTTGTAAATAGAAAAACATGGTTTCCTGTTATTTAATATGCACAGGAATTAAGTACTTACTTACTTAGATACGATAGTATTAATAAAAAAATGTTTTAATTACTAGTTTAATAAAAAATTAAGTGCATTTAATTTTTTTATAATAATCGATTTGAACAACATGAATTCTTAAGCAGGCTGTTAACTATATGAGAACACTTTTATTTTCACACGTCTATTAATTTCTACCTTAACACCTCGGAATAAGGTCCAAGAGCAATAAAAGACAAATGTATCAAACCTAGTAAGGGTTAAATGTGACTTTCTATAAAGCATTTTCCATAGTCAGTTGCAACCATCGGTCCGTAAGTAATCAGCGGGGGAAAGCACCTAGGTGCCCGGTCCATTGATGGGTGACCGCCAAATTGGGTTAATTTCTGAGCGTCTCCGTGCTTCAGAGGACACCTGAAGCTCGGTTCCGGTTGTTCTAGTTAGGAAACAGACGTTAAGCCATATCACAGGCATACTGAGCGGCTTGAAAAACTCTGACATCAAGATAACCCTCAGAGCATTTTAGATATCTGTGGGATAAGCTCATTCGATAAAGAAGAAAACGAATAAAAAATCGGTTCAAATAAAATGGAGAAAATACAAATGAAATGATTACTTTGTTCTAATTCGTTCGTTCGTTCTCGTCGAAGTCTGCTAATAATGGGCACCTGGGTCCGTTATTCAATGGTCATAAAAGTAATGTTCATGTTCACTTTCTTTTCGTTAGTTAAGTATACTGTGGCTAGTTCGAAGTGCAGTGACTAGTGTTTGCATATTTTTATGATATTAGATTTTGTTTGACGCTCGTTTGTCGGATGTGGGAGCCTTCGAGTTTGTTGGATGGTGGGAAACTTGCGCGTTCATTGTTGTTTCATGGTATTCAATTAAACTAATTTTTATATTCTAAAGTCAATATATATATATATATAGTTGAACTACAACTTTCTACCGATTTGTATTAAATTAAATCTATATGAGATCATTCCGAAAACATTTCCTATCCAAAAATATTCAAAATCGGTGAAGAATATTCAAAATCATTAAAGACTATTCAAAATCAGTGAAGAATATTCATAATCAGTAGAGATTATTAAAAATCAATAAATAATATTCCAAATCGGTGAAGAATATTCAAAATTAGTGAATATATTAAAAATCAGTTTACAAACATCGGAGAAATTGCGTAACATACCGTAAAACCGTACAACTTTGCCCACATTTCTTGCGATTTTTGATTCCACTTTAAATATATTTTTTAATGATGTTCTTTTCAATTTGTGATCATCCTACATTATTGATAAATACCACGTTCTTTGCATATAATATACTAAAATATCAAAATAATGAAATACAACGTGCTAATACCAATATTTATACAGCGGGCCAAATACTTAGTGCTTTTTACAAGTTTGCCCATTTTGCAGAAATCTCCGTAACTTCAGTATTTTCTACTTTAAGAACATAAAATTGTGGGATAACTTTAGAAAAATAGTCTATCTATCATAAGACCTACATACTAACCGTTTAAATCTTCATATTACCTGTCAAATTAGAGTGGGCAAAGTCGCACTATTTTTGTAATTTTTCATACAAATTATACTATGAATTAGGGTTGTCACTTTTTATTGTTAGTCAGTACGGTGTACGTAAGTACGTTACAATCATTTATTTATAAATATTTGAACAATAAAAAACTATCAATACTTTAAAGCAAATGCACATGAGCTTTAAAACAAATCTTAATATACATACATAATAGGAACATTAACTACAAATATCTATTCATACAAGTGAAACAAATCTAAATTCAAGACAAAGCTTTCAAAAACAAACTTAAACTTATGAATATCAACAATAATTATCGTGGTATTTCTTGAGGTTATTATTATTCTGAAACAAAAATGGAATACTATTTTCTGAGATCAAATAATTGTAGTTAGATTCTCTTCGCGTGTTGGCGATTCCTTTAAATAAATTCAATATAAAGTCCTCCCGACTTGACATCTCTTATTTTCTACGACGTCCACTGCTAACTCCAACATTTCCTCTGAATAATTTCTGTATGCCTAGAGCATACATCCTAATATTCTTCAATTTTTCTGATGTTTTTAGACTTAGTATTATTCATCCTGAAATAAATACGAAAAAAATTACCTTGTTTAATTTAAGCAAAATAAAGTTCTTGAGCTCCTAAGAAACCACGCAAAAAATGTATGTATGAGAATTTTTACGTTTACTTAATAGCATCAAAAATAAATATCGATACGAGGTCTTAATACAACTCAGTACCTTTAAGATTTACTAATTTAAGATGTTTCTTAGTAAGACTAAAACCAGTTTTAATATATAAGGCAGAAAAAACATAGAAATAAACAATCTAAAAATATATAGAAACTAACTTTGTTGTTTATTTTTAGCCACTTTAAACTGTTTTGCAAATATATGTAATGTACTTTTTGCGACAAAGTTAAATATTAAATATTCCTATTATTATTTAACATTACTTAGGTAGTTCTGCAACTACTGTAAAGTGTGTAACTTCTGCAACCAGTGCAAAGTACTTACTAGATCTAATTTAACATCGAAGTCACAACCCTATTGGTTATATTTTGGTGGGCAAAGTTGTTACAACTGCTCTAAGATATCAAATTTGACATTGCCCACCATCATGTTTTCGAAATTAAGAGAGATTTTGCGTGGGATATTCGATCTTTCTTGTGTATTTATTACGTAGTAATAGTGGTAAAATTCTTACTTACCTGTTGTTATTACAAATCGAGTTTTAAAAAAAGTTTTTCACACAAATTTTGGCCCGTAAAATACACCACCAACTTCGACACAGTTTTACAGCCAATTCAGGGGACACTGAGTAAAATCAGCTACACAGTGTTGCCAGAGATGTAATCAAATTTACATCATAGATTGAATAATAAACGCAACTAAAAATGTTGCCGTTTTTTTCAAACATTTTGTGAAACGTACCCTGCTGGGCAAAGTTAGATTAGTTGGGCAATCTTGTAAGGTTTACGGTACATAAAAAAATTATAAACTCATCCTTTAGAAGTTAATTAAAATACGAAACCTTTTTCTACAAATAACGCGTTCACGCGCGTTATACTTTATAAATTATAACCATGTGTTATATACTACAAAGTTTCATCAAAATCCATACCGTAGTTCTTGCGTTTAATAATTTACTGCACTTCGTTTTAGACGTGCAGTGCAGTCTGTGGGTTCATTATACTCAGAAATCGTACAGCGCCCTTCGCATACAATATAATAATGCGTTCAGGATATTGATGGGGTTGTCCCGCTTTTGTAGTGCATCAGGGATGTTTGCGGAAGCTCGAGTCGATTGTTTTTATACAACTATGAGAAAACGATGCGCTTCCCTGGTGCGCCGCGTACGGGTCAGCCCCAACATTATCATGAGCTGTGTGGCCAGCAGACTCGATTGTCTGTATGTGAGTCGCTGCTCCAAGCTGTCCACCTCAGTGTTAAAAGAGTGGCAGTGATCGTGTGTGTGAGTGTTGTTATAAGAATAGGAATACTAATATAAATGTAAGAATTGTTGTTACCTACTAACAAATGCACTTTCTAAATCAAAATTTAAAATGTCTAAAAATTTGCTAGCTGACACTGTACCTAATATTTCGTAAGACTTATCGTAACTTCTTTAATTTAATTTTGTTTTGTTATTTTGTTTTTTTCTACCGATTGTATTAACCTTCCGTCACGCTCCACCCAACATTAATTTATTTAACACGCGGACAATAGTGTGGGTTATACGTTAAACAAATGTAATTATGAAAAACTGTAACTAATTGTAACGTGTAACTGATTTTTGTCCGGCATAAAATAAATAAACAAATGTGAGTCATGTTACTTGAAATGAATAAATTATTATTACTATTATTATAGAAATTCTATGAAAAATAATAAGAAAAAGTAATAATATTAAAAAGACACAAAAAGCATGCTTTAATAAAAAAATAAACAAAAACAAATGGAAAAAAAAATACGGTTGCGTGGTGTCAATAGTTAAAAATATCTCTTTCTTAGCCCGCACTAGGGAATTCGCCTGTATAACGCCTTTAATAACGTCAGTCACGACATTCTCCTATCTATCCTTTCACATTTCAAGATCTCTGACGAAGCTCTGGACTGGTTTTTATCCTATCTTCGAGAGCGCCAACAGTCAGTTCGCGTCGGTGAATCGTCATCGAACTGGTGTAACGTAGACTCTGGTGTCCCTCAAGGCGGTATACTCTCTCCTTTACTATTTTCTTTATTTATAAACTTTCTTACATACCATCTTCAGTGTTCGTACCATCTTTACGCCGATGACCTCCAACTATATGTCCAGGCTAGGATTGAGAACATACCTACAGTTATTAATAAGATTAATGTCGACTTAGAATTTATAAAACTTTGGACTGATAGGTTTGGTCTAAGTGTCAATCCATCAAAATGCCAAGCCAAGTAGGTAGTTCTCATCTTATCAATAGGGTGGTCTTAGATGATCTCCCACCTCTACTATTTGACAATTTGAGCATCGGGATTAGCCCGTTTGTAAAAGACCTTGGTGTTCTAATTGATAAAACATTAAGCTGGCAAAACCAAATTGCAAGTGTTAGTCAGAGGGTCACTGGAATCTTGCGGTCTCTTTATCGTCTTCGGAATTTTCTGCCTCGGAAAACAAAAGAAATGTTGGTGCAGACTTTAATTTTCCCAATAATCGACTATGGTGATGTTTGCTATTTCGACCTGAATGCAGATCACCTCAATAAACTCGATCGACTTCTGAACAACTGCATTCGATTCGTTTTCAACCTTCGTAAATATGACCATGTTTCTTCTTTTCGTACTCAACTTCAGTGGTTACCAATTCGTCAGCGTCGTTCCTTTCGAGCTCTGACCACTCTTTATACTATTCTTGATTCTCCTTTTTCTCCTTCTTATTTAACAACTTACTTTCAGTATCTCTGCAGTAACCACAATAAAAATCTCCGCTCAACTCATAACCGTTTGCTTCAATGTCCCTCTCATCGTTCTGTCTTTCTCCACTCTTCGTTCTTTATTCAGTATATTCTCCTGTGGAATGCACTGCCATTGGAAGTCAGGATGGCCAAGAGTCGTTTTTCTTTTAAGAATAAACTACGAGTACATTTACTGGGAGCTCTTAACAATGTGTGAGCTGAATCAACATTTCCTTTCGTTACATATATTATATATATATATATATATAGTTTTTTTTTTTTTTTTTTTCGTAATATATTTATGTATGTTTTAGCTATAGTATTATAGGTATGTTTAAGTTGTATATTATTCTTTATATATATTTATGTATATGTCTGTTGATCTCATATTCCATTTTTTTTAAATTCTATCGTACCATAAAATATCTTATTTCGATCTACTTTATCTGTACCTAATGCACCTATCTAATTATCTCTGCACCACCTTAAGGTTGACTGGGAGAAAATGCCTTAGGCATTAAGTCCGCCTTTGTACCCATATGTGCAAAAAGTTTAAAATAAATAAATAAATATAAGAATAATTTAGTATCGCTGGGTACCTACTTTAGAAACACTGACACAAAGTACATCCAGACTCATAACAACTATCACAAATAGTTGTTCAGTCTGGATGTACTTTGTTTCTGCGTTTCTAAAATACTTTTTGATAACATAAATACTTCGCTCGGAAATTGAACCCGGGACACGAAGTGACTAGGAGACTGCGTAACGCGTGCTGTCTAATTTTATTGACAGATTTCAGTATCATTTTGATAGTATCTTAAAGAGGACCCCACTCTTTTTACAATAAAATATTTTATAGTATAGTTTTTTACAAAAGAGATTTTTTTAATATGGGATTCATATTAAAAAAATCTATCTATCCCATTATATCTTAGGCTCGCCCTAATTCACTAAACTGGGAAAAATTTGTTATTATTCGAAATCACTGCAATAAGGTGTGTAGGAAAGCGCAACGCCAACATATCCATACCTCTGTGGAAAACGGAGACCCAGCTAAGATCTGGAAATTTCTTAGATCACTAGGAGTTGGAAAGACTCGTCAAGAAACTTTTCCAAAAGACTTGAACTTTGATTTATTGAACCAACATTTCTCATCGTCGTCTGATATTAATAAGTCAGTTAAATTGAATACTATAAGAAATCTGTCACTGCTTCCAACTCCTGATCATTCACCGTTTTTCTTTAGTCAGTTCACCGATTGTGATGTTAAGAAGAGTATTCAATCAATCACTTCTAACGCGGTTGGTAGTGATTGTGTTAGTCGTAATATGATCCTTCCTATTTTAGATGAAATCCTTCCTGCTATTACCCACATTTTTAATTATTCCGTTTCCAGTGGCTCTTTTCCATCTCAATGGAAAGACTCCCAAATCACTCCGCTACCAAAAAAATCCCATCCTCAATCCTTTTCTGAGTACCGCCCGATATCCATACTGCCCTTCCTCTCAAAAGCCCTTGAACGCCTTATCCATAACCAGCTCAACTCCTTTCTTTGTAAAAATTCTCTCCTGAATCCTTTCCAATCCGGCTTCCGTCCGGGTCATAGTACGACTACAGCGTTAGTACACATTACTGATGACATGAGATCCGGCATGGAGAATGGCAAACTCACAGTCCTCTGTCTGCTAGATTTCAGTAATGCCTTTAACACCATAGACTCGATGTATTGCTCGCCATTTTACGCTCTCTTAACATATCTCCAACGGTAATTGATTGGTTTCACAGTTACCTGTTTGGCCGACGTCAACGGATACGCATTGAAGACTCTTATTCTTCTTGGTGTAATACATCTGTTGGCGTGCCACAGGGTGGCGTTTTATCTCCTCTTTTGTTTGCAATATTCATTAATGCGATTTCCCATAAATTAGTTTCATACTACCACCTTTATGCAGATGATCTCCAGATCTATAGGCAAGCATCTCCCGATAACCTGCTCGAAGCTATTTGTAACATAAACACAGATCTTGCACATATTTCTTCCTGGAGTAATAGCTATGGGCTTACCGTGAACCCGACCAAATCGCAAGCTATTGTTGTCGGCAGTACTAGAATGCGGAGTAGAGTGGACTGGTCACAAATTCCCAATATTACATTAAATAATACTGTGATACCACTGGTTCAAAAAGTTAAGAACTTGGGAATCTTAATAGACCATGATCTCTCATGGATTCCGCAATTACAGGAAGTCAGCCGTAAACTCTTTGCTTCAGCAGGGTCTTTGCGGCGTCTTCGTAATTTTTTGCCTATCACCACAAAAATTGCGCTTGCACAATCTCTCCTTCTTCCTATTCTCGATTACGCCGACGCCAGCTATCTCGATTTAACCCAGGAACAACTTGACAAACTTGAGCGTCTCCAAAATGTCTGCATTAGGTTCATATTTGGACTCCGCAAATATGACCACGTTTCAGAATTTCGTACTAAACTCAAGTGGCTTCCTATCCGCCTTCGTTGGAATGCAAATATCTTATCTCTCTTGTACAATATTCTCTTTAATCCCTCAACGCCCTTTTATCTTAAAGAACGTTTTAAGTTCCTCAATGACACGCATTCAAAGTCACTGAGATCATCAGAAAACCTGCAATTAAGCTTACCAACGCATTCCACCAATTTCTTCAGCAAATCATTTACAGTTCTAGCTGCTCGTCTTTGGAATTCGTTACCAGTAACAATAAGACGCGCTCAAACCTTAACTTCATTTAAAACACTTGTGACAAAACATTATTTATCACAGTAGTATTCTTTATCTTGTCCACCATATAACCCTACTAGATATAATTAATATTTCCATCATAACTGGTTATATATATATTAATTCATATTTTATTTTACAGGTATTTATGTATATGTTTTATTATTATGTATGTATGTATGTATATATTATATATATATGTGTGTTAGAATATTATTTATTTATTATTATTTGTATTTAGATATAGATAAGTTTTAGTATTATAAGTATTTTAATTAGTGGTATTACTACAACTAAGTAGATATCACTATTAGTGTTAAGTTACTATCACCCAAATTCTTACACCATACACTATACCCCTACTCCAAATTCCTTACAATATGGTCCAACTGAAGGTTGTCTGGAAGAGATCGCTGTAAGCGATAAGACCGCCAATTGTACCTTTCTATAATTAACTGTAACTATCATAAAATGTGTCCTGTAAATGGTGTACAATAAAGTGTATTTATCTTATCTTATCTTAGTCACGTAAAAGCAAGCTTATTTAAAGACAACCGGCTTGAAATAAACTAAATATTTTTTTTATTTTTTTTATTTTTGCTATATTTGGTAAGATTTCTTTTTGTCATTAATAAACGTTTTCCATTTCATTTCAAATACCCTACTTTTCTTCTAAATACCCGATTTCAAAATAAAGAGGTTTCCTATCAGACTGTTTGTTTTTATTCTTACGCAATTTCTCCGTTATTCACGAACCGGTTGTTTTAATCGATTTTTAATCAACGAAAAATGTTTCATGTACTGTCTCAAACCTTCTTTTATTTGTAATTCATAACAAATTAAAAATACCCGCCGTATTCTATAATTTCACAGAAGCCGCATTATTTTCATAAAGGTAAAGAAACAACAATGCGGCAAGCGTGATTCTCGTCACGGCGTGACACGGGTCCACTCCGGTCAGCACAATTTGTCTCCTGACCACATTCATCAATTACTTACACGTTGCAAATATCCGATGCGGGACGGAAAAAAATGTGGAAGAGCCCTTACTGATTTTTCGTGATGTATATCTGAAACAATTGCGTTTGGCGGACGGATATGTGGAGTGACCTTTATGGCGGTCAGTGTACATATTTTATTTGGAGTTGTATACACAATAAAAGAATTGTTTGGGAACATATATCTGTAAGGTGTAATGTATGTAGGGTGTGTGCATTTATAAAAACCGGCCAAGTGCGAGTCGGACTCGCCCATTAATGGTTCCGTAGCAGCAAGTATTTCAATTGATTAAATGAAAGGTAAATAGCGGTTTTAGATTTAAGACGTATTAAGAAAGAATTACTTTATAGATCTCGTTCAAACCAATTTTCGTTTTGATAGTTTGCATGGTCATGTACGTCATATATTTTTATTAGTTTTATCATTCTCTTATTTTAGAAGTTACAGGGGGGGGGACACTCATTTTACCACTTGGAAGTGTCTCTCGCGCAAACTATTCAGTTTATCATTTTTGAAGATCTATCCATAGATACCCCACATGTCATGGTATTAAAAAAAAAAAATTTTTGAATTTCAGTTCTATACATAGAACTGAAATTAAAAAATTCAATGAAAATTATTGTTATTTTTGTGTTAAATCTTAATTCGGTTCACATAAAACATCTACGTACCAATTTGCAACAGTACAGCTCTTATAGTTCCAGAAAAAAGTGGCTGTGACATACGAGCGGACAGACAGACAGTGTAGACATGATGAATCTAACGGAACCCTATGTATAATAGGGTTCCGTTTTTTGCCACTTGGCTACGGAACCCTAATAAAAAATGATGATGATATCCTGGGACATTAGTCACACACGGCCACCTGATCCAAAACTGAGCAGAGCTTTTATGTACTAGGGGAACCAGATAATACAACATGTACATATACTACTTTTCCTTTGTAAATATATACTTATATAGATAATTACACCCAGACAAAGATACACGTTGATGCACACAAATATATTTCCTGGGTGGGAATCGAACCTACGTCCTGCGGCGTTAAAAGCAAGTATCTACCAATGGAGCCAACCAGCCCGTCGTAAATAAATAAGATAAACATAAATTTAACTCATCTTTAACAAGGGTACTATGGGGTAAAACTTTTACTCATCTTTAACAAGGGTACTATGGGGTAAAAATTTTACTCATCTTTAACAAGGGTACTATGGGTTAAAATTTTACTCATCTTCTACAAGGGTACTATGGGGTAAAATTTTTACTCATCTTCAACAAGGGTACTATGGGGTAAAAATTTTAGTCATCTTTAACAAGGGTACTATGGGGTAAAAATTTTACTCATCTTTAACAAGGGTACTATGGGTTAAAATTTTACTCATCTTCTACAAGGGTACTATGAGGTAAAAATTTTACTCATCTTTAACAAGTGTACAATGGGGTAAAAATTTTACTCATCTTTAACAAGGGTACAATGGGGTAAAAATTTTACTCATCTTTAACAAGGGTACAATGGGGTAAAAATTTTACTCATCTTTAACAAGGGTACTATGGGGTAAAAATTTCCAGTAACCATCGTGGTAACCCTTTTTATTTCAGTTTATTTTCGAATGTAAAAGTATGTAGGTACAAATAATATTACAATACGCCATCATACAACAATTTGGTATCTACTTACTTACTTATCGAATGGGCAGTGGTTACCCTAGTGTCAGAGTTGTTCAAGCCGCCCAGTAGGCCTCTGACATGGCTTAACGACTGTCGCCTGATGGCTAAAACCGGGACCGACAGCTTAACGTGCCCTCCGAAGCATGGAGACGCTCAGAAATTAAACCACTTTGGCGGTCACCCATCTATGGACTGACCGCGAGCCTAGTTCCTTAACCTCGTCGACCATTTACGGACTACTACTTATTTTTTAGTAAAACTTTACGCAAGCTTGACTTGGGATTAAGCTGGTGAATGCTAGACGAGAGCGTTACGAGAACGGTGATCTGTGAACCTGTGAAAGATGTGATAGAGACTTACGTTTTGTATGTTACTGTAGGGGTATACAAATAGTTGTCATGTGCGGGAATCGAACCAACGACACGAAGTGTGCCTGCCTTAATCACTGCTCTTATAGCGTCAATTAGTTGAACAATTCCTTAGTTAATTATTCACTTATCATTGTAATGTCAGAATCGTAGCAAGGGCAAATCTGTGTGGTTGGTATATAAATGCTTGCCTTTTACTCCACAGGTCGTGGGTTCGATTCCCAAGACAGATATTTGTGTGCATAAACATGTCTGTTTGAGTCTGGGTGTAATTATCTATATTAGTAGGTATGTATTTACAAAAGAAAAGTAGTATATATAATATATCAGTTTCCATAGTACAAGCTCTGCTTCGATGGGATCAGATGGCCGTGTGTGAATAATGTCCCAGAAAATTATATATATTTTTTTTTTAGTTTTTTTTTTAAGACAACACCCGCATTAGGGAATTTAATCCCTGTGTCGCGGGGTACTTTACAAACATATAACAGACGGACACAAATTACATCCAGACTCAGAACAACCATTTATGGGTCACACAAATGGTTGTCCGGCGCGGGACTCGAACCCGCGACACGAAGCGGCGAGGCGACTGTCTAAGCCGCTGCGCCACACGTTACATATTTATATCTCTGTCTCAAGAAAGGCCAGGAGCTCTACCGGCTAAGTCACCGAACATCGATTTCTGAAATGGCGTTCAAATAAATAAAGGTTAAAAATGACTTAATCAATCGTTAAATCGGCTCCAACGTTGACAATCGATTCCGGACCATGTATGACGTCACATGTGCTCATGGAAGCCGAAGCCGAAGCCAGAATTACCCAAAGTCGGCAAACATGTATGAAGAATATAATGACAGTAAACGAAGCAAAAGAGGCGTGCAAAGATCGTGACTAATGAAAATCCGTTGTCTCTGCCTACCCCTCTGGGAAACAGGCGTGAGTCTATGTATGTAACCAAATACTGAAGTCTAAGAGCTAAACACAATACACAGCCGTAAACGAAAAGTATACCAGGTTTATTCGCACTCAACCATTTTTCATACCACCGTCGAGTTCGGCACTCAAATATTCTGAAGCCGTTACGAAAGCGTAACACTTGTTTATAGCCATTTAAAAACTTTTAACGGAACACTAAAACTGCATTTACTCAAAACATTGTAATACAGACTCTATAGCAACTCAAAACAGTCGAATTTCTACCAGCATTTCACTTCAGGAAGGATTAACTCGTCTTTGTCTGAGGACCAAAATGAAAAAGCTCGCTAGAAGCACATTTGGGATATTATTAAAATGTCTTATATATCTTGTGAAGGTATTTCTTTTGAAGGGTTAATTTTATGCTTCCACGCCGATTCCGGAGTATAATAAGAAAGTTGTAATTTCAGTGAGTTTTTAAGGGTTCTGATAAAATGAAGATAAAGAAATTTTGTCTGAAGCTCACAGAAATAGCATATTAAAATGACAATGAGCTGTATTCATCTTTTATTCTATGGATTCGCGGTGATATAGAACTTGCACCGCACCTCTAGACAGTTTAGAGGACAAACAGAGCATTTTCCGGTGGTTTAAGCTCTATATGTGTTTTTTAAATAAAATACATAAAAACGGTTTTTATTCACATAAACTTTAAAAAGCGCTTGTAAATAGTCGGAACATGAATAGTAGATGTTACAAATTTAATTTAATTCTAGGTAAAAGTAGATTATCCAATCGTCACTTATATCTGATCAAGTAAAATATAATTTAATTTAAAATAACAATGCTTACTATGCGCCTTATCAGAAGGCTCAAGGTTACCCAAAGAGCAATGGAGAGGGCTATGCCAATCAGGAATGTCGAAATCCGCAGGCGAACCAAAGTCACCGACATAGCCCGAAGAATTAATAATAATAATAATAATAAATTTTTATTCAAGAAATAATGTGTACAAAATTATATTTACTTAATTTAAAAATAATTAATACTAAGCTATTGACAATTTGTGCCTGTACTAGGTTAAACCTGTACCACAGGCGTTCTAACGGCTTAAAAGGTATACTTATTCTTTGTTAAAAATTTAAATAATATTTAATTATACATACAAATTCAAAAACCTAAGATATAATGTTTAAAAAATTAACTTATTTTAGAATACTAAATAATCCCTCAGTATCATCATAGCTCATTTTTTGTAAAAAATTGCTGACTGTTTTTTTACAATTTGTATAGTTAAGGTTATATATAGATAGTGACTTATTTATTTTATTGTAAAGATATGGTCCGAGAAAAGGATAAAATCTGTTTGCATAAATAAACTTTGACTCTGATGCACTAGTGCAGATAATATCTTTCCGTCTCTTGGTGTTAGTAAGGTTAGCATTGTAAGTGAGTGTTGTGTGTTGTTTTAAAATTACACGTTTAATAAATAGTTGGCGGACAGTTAAAACGTTGCATTTTTCATACAGGAGGCACGTAGGAAAAAGGAAAGGTCGAAAAGTTGCAACTTTTAGTATTGCTCGTTGGGCACGTTCAATGATTAACATTAATGTTTTTGGAGCACCACCCCAGGAAGTAATGCAGTATTGAATAATAGATTGACATAATGCCTGATAGACTAGTCTAATCAATTTCATATCAGCAATATGCCGTAGCTTTTTAAATACGAATATGAGTTTCCGTACACGATTTGACAAGGCAAGGATATGTTGTTTAAATGATAGAGTTTCATCAATAATAACACCAAGGTACTTCATGCTATTTGTGTTAGCAATAACTGGACAGTCGCAAGGAACCAAGGGACTGGGACAATAGTGTGCATATATGTTATCTTGTTTAGGAAGTCTGTGGTTTTTACGCATGCAAAAATTTATAAACATTGTCTTTTCAGCATTTAATGTTAGTAGATTATTTCTAAGCCATTTATTTATCACATTAAACCCATGTTGTGCGTAATAATGAACCGCAGTAGTGTTTGGAGCAGAAAAAATTAAAGCTGTGTCATCAGCATAGGAAATTACTTTTCCATGGTCTAACTTTAAGGAACACCGATCATTTATGTAAATCAGGAATAGGGTAGGGCCCAATATACTCCCCTGGGGGATTCCAAAAGCAGGAATTTTTATGTCCGTACTGATGAATTGGTCAATTTTAACACATTGAGTACGGTCATTTAAATAGCTTGCGAAGAGTTTCAACTGGGTGCCCCTAATTCCTAATGCCTCTAACTTGGATAGAAGGTTAGGAATAGACACGGTGTCGAATGCCTTCGCTAGATCAAGGAAAATACCAGTTACTAGGTTCCCTTTTCCCAGTTCCTCTGTGACAAAATCAGTTAAATGTTCAACCGCGTCTGATGTGGATAAATTAGCTCTAAAACCAAATTGCATGTTTGAAAGCAAAGAGTTCTTTTCTAGATATAAGACAAGTCTATTGTTTATTATTTTTTCTAGAATTTTGGAAAAGGAAGGTAGTAACGAAATTGGCCTGTAGTTAGTTACAAGATCCCTACTCCCTGATTTGTGAACGGGAATAACAACGGCTTTTTTGAGACATTTGGGAAAAATTCCATCAGAGAGGCAGGTTTGAAAAATGAAAGTTAAAGGAGGGACTAGGATGTGCTTAAATCTTTTGAGAATATTATTACTTATGTTATCCCAACCCGCTGCGCAACTGTTTTTTAACCCTACAATAATTCGTTCTACTTCAGATTCATCTGTGTCTAACAGAACAAAAGATTTCCCACTATGGAGTTGAGTCCTTGTAGAAGAATAACCAGTCAAGTTAACGTTTTGCTCTTTTATTTTATCCCCGAGTTCCTTTCCAACGTTTGCAAAAAACTGCAATTGCAAAACTGAAGTGGCAGTGGGCGGCGCACATAGCTCGTAGAGCTGACGGCCGTTGGGGCAGAAAGGTTCTCGAGTGGCGACCACAAACCGGAAGACGCAGCGAGGGCAGGCCCCCTACAAGATGGACCGATGATCTTGTGCGGCTCGCTGGAAACTGCTGGATGTGAATAGCGCAAGACCGGCAATTGTGGAGATCTTTGGGGAAGGCCTTTATCCAGCAGTGGACGTCTGATATGATGATGATAACAATGCTTTAGTTAAACAGGTACTTCTTGAAGTTATTGTCAAGTTGGTTATTTAATGTTTTTAAAAAATAATTATAGTTTTAGATACGTTTAACTTCTTATGTAAATTAAATGGTATTGTCTATATTGAGGTAAGAATTTTATATTATTACTATGACGTACCTTGTGTATAGTGACGGTCGTGCTTTAGTGCTACCACCTCTCCGCTCGCCCTTTATTCATGTCAATCATGTACAGGCAAAGGTCCAATGTCATTATGCCAAACAGCCAGTACATAACTCCCTCTATACAAAGTGCCACAACTGAGTAGATGTGTGGTAGCATTAAGGGGTAACAATATTTACTTCATATATGACTTCATATATGTGAGGGTTATGCAGCGTCCCACGGTCTAATGTACAATACAAGCAAAACGGTGTACATGGTGTTTGCGTCAGGAACTAAGTGCCCCTCTAGTGTTCCTCCTATCAAGCTAAATGGCAATGACTTGGAGAGAGTAAATCATTTTAAATATCTGGGACACGTATTGACAGTAGACCTAAGGGATGACGCGGATATGGAACGTGAGCGGAGAGCACTATCCGTGAGAGCTAATATGATAGCACGCAGGTTTGCACGTTGTTCAAATGAAGTGAAAATAACCCTTTTTAAAGCATATTGTACATCCCTTTACACGTGCAGCCTGTGGGCAAATTATACACGCAGAGCGCATAGTGCTCTCCGTGTTCAATACAACAATGCATTCAGGACATTGTTGCGGCTGCCCCGCTACTGCAGTGCATCGGGCATGTTTGCGGGGGCGCGCATCGATTGCTTCTACGCTACTCTGCGCAAGCGGTGCGCGTCCATGCTAAGCAGAGTGCGGGCCAGCCGAAATTCCGTCTGGCTGTCATAGGAAACAGGCTAGATTGCCCTTACGTCAGTCACTGGATCGGTCTGCATGTGCAGCTTGATACACTGACTCACGCAAGAAGCCATTGCTGTTAGAGTTGTAAATGTAAAATTATATTGTAGATACTAACATAGTTTTTAAGATTTATGTTTTACTAACAAAATGGATCCTTGTAATCTGATTGAAAATAAATTTATTATTATTATATTATAGCGTTATTACATTCTATGGGCAGCTCGACTGAGAAAGAACCTCCATCCTATAAAATACACTTTAGTCTATCGTCATTGTTGAGGTTTTGGATGCGAGAAACTTCGCCAGACTACATCGGGGAGTAGAAGAACCTGCAACGCATGATATTTCAATGTGTTCCAAGCAAGCGTCATTGACTGCGCACGAACCCACCTATGGTAAGTAGTCAATTACGCTTATCTTTTCCGACCATTGTAGGAGAGCCTCTGTTTCGCTTGTAGGGAACCTGCCCACGCTACGCTGCACTTTCTGGCTTTACGTGCTGTGTCCTTCCCATGGCAGCTTCAGTTTGGAAATTCTTTGGGCTATGTCGGCTACTTTGGTATGCCAATGGATTTCAACGTTTCCAAATCGATTGCGCAGCGATACTCCGAGCATAGCCACTTCCATTGCTCTATGGGTGACCTAGAGCCGTATTATGGACTCCATAATAAGGGACCACATGTTTGTTGACTGGCAACACACAATCTTCAAAATTCCGCTGCTACGAATAATAAATAGTATTCTACCATTGTATGACGTGACATGACACTAATAAAGAATTTAACGCACTAACCTATCCAATCGTTTTCCGAACAGGAAAATAATGCGTCTAGGGATATTAACTCTGTTTCTATACAACATGCAAATGATTAAATTGTACTCTGCGCCCTCTATCGGGAGCATCAGTAATTGACAATTACGGCTTAATTCGATATATTAGCGTATAGTAGTTTGTAGCTTAACATTCTTAATGATGTTAGTGATATAATAATTTTATCCCGGTTGAATTTCGGTCATGAGGGACCGACCTAATTGATACTAACATCTCTATGGGACATATTACAGTGCACGAGAGTGAGTGCAGAGAAAGGTATATTGCATTTTTTTCCTTATGTCCACAATAGTAATTTTACTGGACTAGCTAAATAACATGGAAGGTGGATCCCATGCTCAGTATTTTCCTCAGCATGGCGGCTTAACAACACCAACTCCACGACTCAGTGATGCTAATGCACTAACCGAGGACTTTGAGCCGTGGACCACGTTATTGACGATTAAACACGCGTCTATACTCCATTGGTAAACACTTACCTTTTTCGCCGCAGGTCGAGGGTTCGATTCCCTCCCAGGACAGATATTTGTGTGCATGAACATGTCTGTTTGTCTTGAGTCTATGCAAGTCTGAGTCATCTGAGTATTTACAAAAGATAAGTAGTATATCACTTATCTGGTTTCCATAGTACCTACAAGCTCTGCATACATTGGGAGCAGATGGCCGTTTGTGATTCAACAATATGACATTCTGATAGCCAGTTGCCCTCACCGGTCTGGTAATTGATGAGGTTAAGCATCTAGGCACGCGGTCATAGAAGGGTGTTTTAATTCAGAGCTTCCCGTGCTTCGAAAGGCCCGTTAATCGGTCGGTCCCGATTGACATCGTAAGGCCACAGTTGTTAAGCCATGTCGTAGGCTTGCTGAGGGGCTTGAGGGGCTTCAACCATATATATACTACTAGCTGTGCGCCGCGGTTTTACCCGCATTAAACTTTATAAATCATAGCCTATGTGTTATTCGGATATATAAGCTACTAGCTAATCCCTGCGAATTCACCCTCGTTAAAGTAGTTATGGCTTAAAAGAATAACAAACATATATCCATACATCTATACTCACAAACTTTCGCATTTATAATATTAGTAGTATGTGTACCTCTAGCGGTTTTGGCAGTGCACGCCGGAATAGCTCGTAGATGGTAGATTTTTTCCTACTTACTTGACACTTATCGTCATATTTTGGACACTTCACACAATCACACTTATATTATAAAGGCCAAAGTTTGTGACTGTGTGAGTGAATATGTTTGTTACTTCTTCACGTCTAAACGGATGGCGCGATTTTAATAAAATTTGGTATGGAGTTAGCGGACATCCTGGATTAACACATAGGCTATAATTTATTAATTTTAACGCGGGTAAAACCGCGGGGCACAGCTAGTACCTTTATAAATTGTAGCCTATGTTTTATGCTGATTTATAAGCTATATTATAGTAAAGTTTCATTAAAATCCATTCAGTAGTTTTTACGTGAAAGACTAACAAACATCCATCCATCCATAACAAACATACATACTATGACGGGCCTGTTGGCGTGGTTGGTAGATACGCTGCCTTTCTCGCTGGAGGTGGTGGGTTCGATTCCCACTCGGGACAAATATTTGTGTGCATGAACATGTCTGGTTGTCCTGAGTCTGGTTGTAAATTATCTATATAAGTACGTATTTACAAAAGAAAAATAGTATATGTAGTAAGTATATTAGTTATCTGGTTTCCATAGTAGGTACCTACAAGCTCTGCTTAGTTTGGGATCAGATTACCGTGTGAATAATGTCCCAGGATATTATTATTATTATACTTACAAACTTGCGCGTTTATAATATTAGTAGGATATTGCTACAAAGTATCATCAATATCCGTTTGGTAGTGAAACGGTTCCGTTTTGCATGAAATTGTGACATACATCCATACTCACAAACTTTCACATTTATAATATTAGTAGGTTTAGTAGGATAAAAGTGCTTGGGATTGAGTTTTTCTGAGTCAACACACATGATTGTAATTAATCTTAAGTATATTTTATTTAAAAAAAGGATTCCTACTGAGTTTTCTGGCAGTGTTTCTCAGTAGCTGCCACGACATGCACTGCACGGTAGAACAAAAAAATATGACGATTCCACATAAAAATATTTTTTTACGGAATAAAGAATTTTTGACTTTGACTTTTTTGACTTTAACTTAAAGAAGGTAATTCAACGATATAACGGCTGTTTATAGTGCGATTACAATTTAAGTCGCAGATCAATTTGTAAATCTATTCAGGTTTTACACTATGATACAATTAATCAAACACAACAAAATGTGAGACAGTTTCTAGGCACTAGTTGTCCGCTTGGAGCCTCGAAGAGAAGTGAGTGTTCGAACTGCTCGATCGCGCAGTCACGCCTCCCACGTCGACTCGTCGACGTCGACGAATGTCAAGCCAGACTCTGTCGAAGCGCGAAAATTTTACTCTTACAGTAGTAAGCAGATATTTCGTACTAATGACCATTCCGTACGTACGTAAAGATCATTCCGACGTATACATATATATGTATATACAGGGTGGCCGAGGAGTAGACGTTCAAACGCAAAATTTAGATACTTTATGATGAGGGGTATCCGAATCAGCCCCATGTATGTTCCCCATTTTAATTATATTTTTGATAATATTTATTAACGTTAACAGACCTAACCTTATTATGTCTACCATAATTTTTTGGGAATGTTTATTCTGATCTTATGAATTTGCACAAAAAAATTAGCGTAACTTTTATGCAATCAACCGCATCGACTATTAAATTTTATATTAATAACATTTTCCGTAAAATGGGTATAACTGTCACCACTGTCGTTCCCAACTATAGCCGTTTCGACAGTCGATAAGCCATGTCAGAGACCTACCGAACGGCTTAAACACTTATTACAATAAAATATTCTAAATTCTATGACATAGCAACTAGTTTCTTAACTCCGCTAATTATTGTCGTTCCCAACTGTAGCCGTTACGACAGTCGATAAGTCATGTCAGAGACCTACTGAACGGCTTGAACACATATTACAATAAAATATTCTAAATTCTATGACATAGCAACTAGTTTCTTAACTCCGCTAATTCTTGTCGTTCCCAACTGTAGCCGTTACGACAGTCGATAAGTCATGTCAGAGACCTACTGAACGGCTTGAACACATATTACAATAAAATATTCTAAATTCTATGACATAGCAACTAGTTTCTTAACTCCGCTAATTCTTGTCGTTCCCAACTGTAGCCGTTACGACAGTCGATAAGTCATGTCAGAGACCTACTGAACGGCTTGAACACTTATTACAATAAAATATTCTGAATTCTATGACATAGCAACGAGTTTTTAACTCCGTCAATTATTTTCAAGCAACTCCACTGTCGTTCCCAACTGTGGCCGTTACGACAGTCGATAAGCCACGTCAGAAACCTACCGAACGGCTTAAACACTTATTACAATAAAATATTCTGAATTCTATGACATAGCAACCAGTTGCTTAACTCCGTTAATTATTTTCAAGCTTCTCCACTGTCGTTCCCAACTGTAGCCATTACGACAGTCGATAAGCCACGTCAGAGACCTACCGAACGGCTTAAACACTTATTACAATAAAATATTCTGAATTCTATGACATAGCAACTAGTTGCTTAACTCGGTTAATTATTTTCAAGCTTCTCCACTGTCGTTCCCAACTGTAGCCATTACGACAGTCGATAAGCCACGTCAGACACCTACCGAACGGCTTAAACACTTATTACAATAAAATATTCTGAATTCTATGACATAGCAACTAGTTGCTTAACTCCGTTAATTATTTTCAAGCTTCTCCACTGTCGTTCCCAACTGTAGCCATTACGACAGTCGATAAACCACGTCAGACACCTACCGAACGGCTTAAACACTTATTACAATAAAATATTCTGAATTCTATGACATAGCAACTAGTTGCTTAACTCCGTTAATTATTTTCAAGCTTCTCCACTGTCGTTCCCAACTGTAGCCATTACGACAGTCGATAAGCCACGTCAGACACCTACCGAACGGCTTAAACACTTATTACAATAAAATATTCTGAATTCTATGACATAGCAACTAGTTGCTTAACTCCGTTAATTATTTTCTAGCGTCTCCACTGTCGTTCCCAACTGTAGCCATTACGACAGTCGATAAGCCACGTCAGATACCTACTGAAGAGCTTGAACACTTATTATAATAAAACATTCTGAATTCTATGACATAGAAATGAGTTGCTTAACTCCGTTAATTCTTTTCAAGCGACACCAATGTAGTTCAAAACTGTAGCCGTTACGACAGTCGAGAAGTCATGTCAGAGACCTACTGAACGGCTAGAACACTTATTACATTAAAATATTCTGAATTCTGTGATGTAGCAACTAGTTGCTTAACTACGTTAATTCTTTTCAAGCGTCTCCACTGTCGTTCCCAACTGTAGCCATTACGACAGTCGATAAGCCACGTCAGACACCTACCGAACGGCTTAAACACTTATTACAATAAAATATTCTGAATTCTATGACATACCAACTAATTGCTTAACTCCGTTAATTATTTTCAAGCGTCTCCACTGTCGTTCCCAACTGTAGCCATTACGGTAGTCGATAAGCCATGTCAGAGACCTACCGAACGGCTTGAACACTTGTTATAATAAAATATTCTGAATTCTTTTACATAGCAATGACTTGCTTAACTCCGTTAATTCTTTTCAAGCGTCTCCACTGTCGTTCCCAACTGTAGCCGTTACGACAGTCGATGAGTCATGTCAGAGACCTACTGAAGAGCTTGAACACTTATTACAATTAAATATTCTGAAATCTGTGTCATAGCAACTAGTTGCTTAACTCCGTTAATTCTTTTCAGATCGGTGGAAGCGAGCACCTAGACAGTTGTGTGGTAGTTTCATTTTTCTTGTTAAGAAGATTTTAAGGGTTTGAAGGATTATCGTGAAATTTTCTATCACAATTTTCAATACAGATTTAATTGTTTGATAATTAGGTACAGTGAAGCTAATGGATTATATAACGACAAAGGCCCAAATTAATTAAACGAGGGAAGCGGGGCCTTTGAGTCTACTGCGATAAATTGGCTCATCAGTATTTGTATCTGACTATAACCTTTAAATTGTTATTTTGATTGGCAGAGAGATCTGATATGATATGATATACAAAAGGCCACCTGTTGTGTAAGCCTGGTCACAGTAAATAACTTGCGTCTTGTAATTGATTGCCAGAAGGCATAGATAGGACTGATAATCCAGTTACTTAGAAATACTTTCAAAGGCAAAGATTTCTTTATTGCGTAAACTTTGTACATGGTTGTAGATGGTATACAATTTCGAGTATCAACAGTTACCCTTATCGGGCGTGCAACAGTATCTAAGGTTTACGAAATAAACAGAATAGTAGAAAACAAATCTTATTATTATAATATATATTTGTGGAATTATTAATTACAAATTTTAATTTGTTCATGCCCGCTTGAGTATGTTTCGCCGGACCGTCTCAACTGGGCCAGTTGAAACCGGTAGTAGATGAACCTGCTGAGTTTGTTTCGCTGGGTCTTCTCAGTTGGGGCGCATTGGATCCGGTGGTAGCATTAAAGCGCGACCATCGTTATTAACACAAGGTCCGTCATAATAATAATACCTTAATATAGACAGAACCATTCAGACAATATGTAGTAAAATATAAATTTCAATCATTAAACCTAAACATAATCTCCTTGACAATAACTTAATACAAACTAGCTAAATATCACTACTATTATAAAATAAATTGTATAAATGTTTTAACATTCCATGTAACTAAATATCTGTAATATCTGTAAATAATTTACAAGCGCTTTTTTAAAGTCTACGTGAATAAAAACCTTTTTTATTTTATTTTATTTTATTTATAGCATTATTCGCAATGCAAAGCGTTTATCTAAATTAAAAAATGGGAAATCGCAAATTTAATCGTCCGGCGGGTCTCGAACCTGCATCATCTACCAATCCCGCCACCGTACGATTAAATTTATGATTTCCCATTTTTGAGGTTATTAATTAAAATTTCTGAAAAAAAAAATGCAATGAGTTTTTGGTTTTGATTCTCGATTTTAACGCAATAAACCAATGCATGAAAAAATTGAAAACATATATATCCTACTAATATAATAAAAGCGATAGTACGGGACTATGTTTGTTTTGTTACTCTTTCACGCAAAAAACTACCTTACGGATTTTGATGAAACATTGTAATACGATAGCTTATATATCCGTATATCTGGCCGTTATTTGTGTGCATGAACAAGTCGGTTTGTCCTGAGTAAGTAGCTCGTATATGTAATATACTAGTTATATCATTTCTAAAGTATAAGCTCTGTTTAGTTGGGGATCAGATGGCCGTATGTGTATAATGTGCCAGGATTTTATTAATTTATTATTGTTTATAAAGTTTTAGCGCAGGTAAAACGGCGGGACACATCTAACAAGCGGCTCACCTGTTGGTATGATCGCCTCGGACACTCGCAACACAAGGGGGGCTACAAGTTGCGTTGCCGACCTTTATTATATCACCTTTATTATAGGTATAGATGTTTATTTGCGTTCACTGGGTGAACAAGGGTCAGGGTCCTCCGCGGTGAAATCAAACCACTGCTCTGCACTTATAATTTATTGCACTACAAGTAGCGCCCCGGTGCGGTAGCGGATGAAACACAAACTAAATTAATTATCGTCGATACTTATATGAAAAATGTGAACGAAACCATATCGACTTTTAAGCGGACTGAACAACGCCATCTAGGGACACGGAAAGAAACTAAACAAATTAATTCTTGTAAGCCAATATGATTTCATTCATCGCGTTTACGATAACATAGACATTCCGCCCACCAAGGACATTTTTCATACAATGTCCTTTATTAACCGCCCACCAAAGACACTCTAATTTTAAGTAATCTATACATATCAACAAGTTAACTTATACTAAATATCTCATACAGTTAAGAATAAACTTATTAACTTAGGCACTAACTAACTTACTTACATACATTAAGATAATACACATATCTTAGTTAGCTTAGCCGCTGACTTAATTAGTTAATTACATAAAGGCAATATACATATCTTAGATATTGGTCTTTTAAAGACTGAATTTTGTGTACGGATAGTCACTACTCGAGTGATTCCATCAGGACCAGGATGCTTGAGTTCGATTCGACCCATTAACCACTTGCCTGGCGGAAGATCGTCCTCCTTAATTAACACTACGTCACCTATAGATGGTTCTGGGTTTTGCAGTGCCCATTTGTGTCTTTGTAAAAATTGATTAAGATAATCACGTGACCAACGTCGCCAGAAATCTTGCATCATTCTTTGATGAAACTGCCATCTTTGCAAGCTATGAATATTAGACCTTTCAAAATTCAAATCGGGTGCTACTACAAGTGATTCCCCGACCAGGAAATGACCAGGCGTTAAAATTGATAATTTGTCTTGATCCTCTATGTATGAAAGAGGTCGCGAATTGAGGCAAGCCTCTATTTGAGCCAATACCGTAGCTAAGTCTTCGAAGGTTAGTGTGGAATTACCGACTACCCGTTTAAGGTGGTATTTGGTTGACTTTATTCCTGCCTCCTACAATCCTCCAAAGTTTGGCGCATGAGGGGGAATAAAGTGCCACTGTGTACCATTGTTCATGAGACTATCAGCCAATTCAGCATTAAGGCAGGACTTCTCCTCATCAAACAAAAAAAGTAATTCCCTAGCTGCTCCCGTAAAATTTGTCGCATTATCGCTATATAGCTCCTCACATCGCCCACGCCTTGCAACAAATCTTTTGAACGCGGCCATAAACCCTTTAGTAGTTAGTTCACTGACTGCTTCCAAATGTATTGCTCGTGTAGGCATGCAAATAAATAATGCTATATACCCTTTATACGATTTATTACCGCGACCCTTTGACATCCGAATATTAATAGGTCCAGCATAATCTACTCCACTCCTGAGAAAAGGTTTATTTGACATGACTCGAGCTGTGGGTAACTGTCCCATGAGTTGAGTTCTCGTTTTAACCGAATATCGAATACATGTCACACAGCCTCTGACATATTTTTTTACCAATAATTTAACCCCTATAATCCAATATCTCGAACGCAAAAAAGTAACCATAAGTTGAGGCCCACCATGCATAGTTTTTTAGTGTGCTTTGGCAACCAAAAGACTTGTTAAAAAAGACTGTTTAGGTATGAGTATTGGATGTATTCGGTTGTATTCCAACTGTGACATTTCCAGTCTACCTCCAACCCTTTAAATCCCCTTTGAATCTAAAAAAATATTTAACGATTTTAAATTGTTTGTCTTTCCTAGTAATTTGTTCATCTTTAGCTCCTTCAATTCCTCCGAGAATTCGTCTTCCTGACATTTTTTAATACACAGCTCCATTGCCTCATTTAATTCTTCTTTATCTAAGCTCTTAGTGTGATGTTTTCTTGTTGTTTGACTTCTTAGATGTAAAAACCTTCTACAATAAGCGATTACGCGAATCAACTTTGACAACGAAGAATATTTGTTCCAAAATGAATTACTAACCGTAGTTGTATGAGATGTTACTTCTTCGATATTAGTTGTTTTAGGTTGCGGTCTCTTAAGTTCAACTACTGGATGCCTTAAAAATTCTGGACCGTCCCACCATATTGAAGCACATGAAAGGTCAGCTGGAGGTATACCACGCGAAGCACAGTCTGCTGGATTATCCTTTGAAGACACGTGGAACCTATGTTTGTTGTCTAAAATTGTCAAAATTTCAGACACTCTGTTCGCAACAAAGGTCTTCCACCGACTCGGATGGCATGCCAACCACGCTAATACCACTTGGCTGTCCGTCCATGCGTAACAATTTACTAATGAAATATTTAAAACCTTGCTCACTTCCTTCATCAATTTTGCCAACAGTACTGCTCCACACAATTCCAACCGTGGTATGGACACTTGCTTCACTGGAGCTACCTTTGTTTTCGAGGCTATTATAGAAACATTAACATTACCGGAATCATCTACGAACCTGAGATAAACAACAGCCGCGTAAGCCATTTTTGAGGCATCAGAAAATCCGTGTAAATCAGATTTAAAGTTTCCAGAAGTAGTAGATATCCAACGTGGGATCTTTATATCTTCTAGAGACAATAAACTATTATGGTAAGTGGCCCATTCTTTATATAAAATTTGTGGAATTTCTTGATCCCAATCAATTCCTGCTAGCCAAAGCCTTTGAATGTATATTTTTGCTAAAATTATACTTGGTGCCAGCCAGCCCATTGGATCAAACAATCGTGAGATATCTGATATAATTTTCCTTTTAGTAGCTTGTTCCGGCAACGATGGGAGCGCAACAGAATATTGGAAAAAGTCACCAATTGAGTTCCAGGTAAGTCCCAGAATCTTCGTAACATTATCGACCTGTATTTTTAATCCATTATCTTTACCCTTTAGCTCATCGTTAATAGCATCTAGCAACTGTTTGCTATTACTCATCCACTTTTGTAGTGGAAATCCTCCCTTCGTTAGGACTGTATTTATTTCCGTATATATTTTTAACCCCTCTTCCACTGTCTCCGCCCCTGTTAACAAATCATCCAGATAAAAGTCGTTTAATATGATATCTGTTAATTTAGGGTTATCGTGACACTCATCATATGCTACTTGTTGTAATGCCCGTACAGCTAAATACGGGGCAGAGGCAGTGCCAAATGTTAACGTATTTAATTCGTATTCCTTTATTTCCTGTTTCGGACTATCCCTCCAAAGAATACGCTGATAAACAGTATCCCTCCTGTCTACCATTACTTGCCGATACATTTTCACTATATCTGCAACCAGACATATTTTATGTGTTCTCCAACGCATGATTATGTGACGGAGATCCGCTTGTAAAGTTGGACCTATCATTAAGTTTTCATTTAGGGATGTACCATTGGTACCTTTACAGGAAGCATCAAACACCACTCGAACCTTCGTGGTGACTCTATCTTCCTTGACAATGGCATGATGAGGTAAGTAAATTGCTGATTCACTATTATTATTCTTATTTGTTACTAGTTTCATATGATTAAGATCTAAATATTCTTGTAGAACCTTTCCATATTCTTCCTTTAACTTAATGTTTTTTTCCTAGCCTATTTTCTAAACTATTTAGTCTTTTTATTGCTATAGCCTTTGTTTCACCTACTTTTTGTTTCAGGTCCCCGTCCCGAATTGGTAATCTTACAATATACCGCCCGTTATCATTGCGTTTCGTTGTGGACTTAAACAATTCTTCACATTTCATTTCGTCTTCCGTTAATATTTTTATATTTTCAGATGGTTCAGCTTCCAACTCCCAAAATTTTTTCAGATATTCATCACATGCAATACTGGAGTGCATAACTGTAATGTGAGAATTAACCACGGAACTATCTAAACCGACTACACCAGACAAAATCCAACCGAATTTAGTACATTGTGCCAACACGGTTCCACTCAAGTTCTTTTTTATACCCACTTTGATGATCTGACTGTATATATCCGCACCTAATAGTACATCAATTTTATTGGGACGATAATATTCCGGATCAGCTAAATCATCCTCCGTCAAATCTATCCACTCAACTTTTGATACTTGAGCTGCGGGAAGAAGTGATGTTACTGACTTGAGAACATGAGCCTTGACCTTAACCTGGTAAGTCGGATCAAGCCTGGAGCTTAATGTTATGTGGACAACGTATTTTGATGTTACACTTTTCTCTCCTCCTACGCCTATAACTGTTCCTTTAACCGCCGACCTTTTGATCCCTAAGTATTGAACCATTGATTCAGTTATAAACGAGGCCTGAGACCCTTGATCCAGCAAAGCTCTAATTTCCTGATATGTCCCGTCCCTCGACTCAGCTTTTATCATAGCCGTGCTTAATAATACGGTTTTATGACTCATACCTGTCGAAAAATAAGAGACAAGTGGCTTACTGGACTTTTCCTCTTGGGTAACATCTTTGGACTTTCCATCACTCACCGAAGAGCCTATAATCTCTGACGTTGATGGAGTCTCTTCAGTAGTTTGAGAAGACCCAGAAACATCTATAGTGTGAATTAATGTATGGTGGCGGCGTTTGCATATCTTGCAACGCTGTGCACTTTTACAAAACCTGGCCGAGTGGTTGTTGTTCAGACAAATAAAACATAAACTACGTTCCTGAACCAAAATGCGCCGTTTTTCCACGGATTCCTTATTAAATTTGGGACACGAACTTATTTTGTGGTCGGCGGAGCAATATGCACATGCACTAGGTACTTTGATTTTATCCTTCATGACATGAAAAGATTGAGTCGTTTTTGGAGCCCGTTCCGACTTATTATCTAGGTTTTCCAATCCCCTAAACCGTCCCATTAAAAAACTTATAAATTGCTCAAGAGTGGGTAGATCGTCGTTGGGTTCTGATGACACTTTCAATTCCCAAGACTTTCGGGTTTCCTTGTCTAATTTTGCACTTATTATGTATATCATCAAAATATCCCAAGACGATATATCCACTCCCAATGTTTTGAGAGATTCCAAGCAATCGTTAGTATTGGTAACGAGTTTTTTAATTTCAAAGGCTGATTCACTAGCTAGTATCTTTTGACCCATCAATCTTTTTAAAATGGAGTTTGCTAAAAACCTCTTATTATTATACATTCCGTCCAACTTTGACCACGCTGTCTTATAGTTGTCAGCCGTAACTGGAAGGTTTCTTAACAATTGCTCCGCCTCTCCATGTAAATGACCCTTTAAATAATAAAATTTTTGTGCATCATCCAGAGACTTATTTTGGTGTACTAAGCCTACATATAAATCTCTGAATGATTGCCACTCCGTATACTTTCCCGAGAACATAGGAATTTTTATTTCTGGTAATTTAATTTTACTGCAACCTTTAATTTGCCCTTCAGTAGATGAAGTGGAAGACGAAGTGTTATTGGCATTCTTTAGTAATAACATTTCTTTCATTTCACATTTGTACTCAATGTAAATTTCTTCTACCTTATCAAACACTTCATTTTTATAATATTCGGTATTATGCAACTCAGTTTTTCCCATACCGGTTATAATTTTAGTATGACTACTAGAAAAAGTACTCCATAGTTGTTCTAAGTTTTCAAGTCTGATTTCTAAATATGTGACAGTTAATCGCTCCTTAGGCGATTTTTTAAAATTAGTTTTCTGTTTTGTAATTTTGTGGGCAATTTCATCTTGAAGGTTAATTAAAGGTTCCATTTTGATCTAACAAAATTCGTATGTTCCGAAATTAAAATATTCTAAACTTCCAAACCTGACCCTTCCCCGAAGGAGGGAAGTTGCGCGGGGGTACCTCCGGTGGCCTGCTGCGCGGAGGGCTCCTCCAATGTCCTGCGCGGGGGGGGCTCCTCCGATGTCTTGCGCGGGGCTCCTCCGATGTCCTGCGCGGGGGGGCTCCTCCGATGTTCTGCGCGGGGGGGCTCCTCCGATGTCTTGCGCGGGGGGATGGCTCCTCTCCGATGTCCGGCGCGGGGGGCTACTCCGATGTCTTGCGCGGGGCTCCTCCGATGTCCTGCGCGCCTCCGATGTCTTGCGCGAGGGCTCCTCCGATGTCCTGCGCGGGGGGCTCCTCCGATGTCCCGCGCGAGGGGCTCCTCCGATGTCTGCGCGGGGGGCTCCGTCGATACTCTGTGCGGGGGCTCCTTCGATGTCCTGCGCGAGGGGCTGCTCCGATGTCCTGTGCGGGGGGCTCTTCCGATGTCCTGCGCGGGGCGCTCTTCCGATGTCCTGCGCGGGGGCGAAGGCTCCTCTCCGCTGTCCTGCAGGAGGGGCAGCTCCGATGTCCTGCTGCGCGTGGGGGCACCTCCAGTGTCCAGGCCTGCTCCTCTTCCGGGGGGGCGGGGCTGCTCCTCTTCCGGGGCGGCGGGGCTACTCCTCTTCCGGGGCGGCGGGGGCTGCTCCTCTTCCGGGGCGGCGGGGCTACTCCTCTTCCGGGGCGGCGGGGGCTGCTCCTCTTCCGGGGCGGCGGGGGCTGATCCTCGTCGGAGGTACCTCACCGTTGATCCGCGGCCCTTCGTCGTCTTGTGGGTTAGCCTCTTCCGTAGACTCCGCCGTCGTCTTCTGCTGCGACCACCAAATTCTTTTCGCTGCGTCGATCTGGCTCGTTCCGGACCATGAACAAGGGTCAGGGTCCTCCGCGGTGAAATCAAACCACTGCTCTGCACTTATAATTTATTGCACTACAAGTAGGGCCCCGGTGCGGTAGCGGATGAAACACAAACTAAATTAATTATCGTCGATACTTATATGAAAAATGTGAACGAAACCATATCGACTTTTAAGCGGACTGAACAACGCCATCTAGGGACACGGAAAGAAACTAAACAAATTAATTCTTGTAAGCCAATATGATTTCATTCATCGCGTTTACGATAACATAGACACTGGGTATAGGGCTCGCTTCTTGAGGTATGCCATGTCATACCGAAATGGAAATACCTCCGCAGTTAATTGAATCCACAAGTAGTCGCCCTAACATCAGTGTTCGGTCATTTTCTCGTTCTGTTGAACATTTCTGGTTTAGTTTTTTTTTGTGATAACTAATTAGCGTAGTTTAACCTAACACCCTAAAAAGTATGTTTTATCTAATAATTGCAAAACTGACTTAGAATTTATTCGAAAGTTCAAAATTAGGGTTTGAGCTCAGTAATTATAAATTTTCCAAGTATCAAAAATATAATTTAAATGGGAAACATACATGGGGGTGATTCGGATACCCCCATGTATGTGCTATTGACAATTAATTTAGACCTTTGTTAGTTGATAATCCAGTACCCTTCGCTGTGCTTACTAATTATCAAACAATCGATAGCAAGCTTGTTCTAGTGTTCTAGTGTATCTTTGGGTGGTTTTGATTATTTATTCTATATTTATTTATTTAGGTAACCCGCAGTATATACTCGTACATACATGTATTAAGATCACCCAAAGCATATCTACACATACATTTATTGAAAACCAGAACAGACCAGAGATGGACATGAAAGTGACTTGGTGGAATTGCCCGCTAGGTTAGAGAAGTAAAGGAATGCCGCTAAGTGGCTGGGAGCTGGCACAAACTGGAGACTAGTAGCACAAGATACAGTCAAATAGAAATCAGTGGAGGAAGCATTTACCCAAGCCGGGGTTCTAACTAATAAAATGAGAATAGAGGAATAACAATTACTAAAATTTTACAGAAAATTAATAACACTAGCTTACTAAACAGGTGTACATTTGTAATGAGTAAGAAATAAAAAATGCTTATTATATTCAGAACCAGCCTTCACCGCGCAGTTATCTCAGTCGCCCATATGGGTGTTTTAAAGGATATAAAATTCATGTCAGCAGTTTTGAAGACTGATCTTCTATACATATAATAAAATCGTAGGAAAGTCAAAACTGTACATTGAATATTTTTTAAAATGGATACTTGGGGCATGATCTGCAATCAATATCGAAGCCAAAAATATAGTTTTAAAATTTTTTGTCTGTGTGTCTGTTTGTCTGTATGTATGTCCGGGCTAAACTCAAAAAGTACTGCATGGATTTACTTAAAATTTTGCATGAATATTACTAAGAGGTCAGGTCAACATATAGGCTCCATATTATATCAGTATACACTATCACCTACGCGGGAGGAGCTTTGCTAATTTATAAAGTTTAACGCGGGTAAAACCGCGGGGCTCAGCTAGTCATTGATAATTATGTAAAATGATGCAAAATATGTACAGTGCAGTATCGCTCAAGCTTTTTAGTTCAGCGTGCAGGTACGTAGTATACATCGCGAATGCTTTAACAAACTATTCATATAGCTCTTCCCTCGTGAAATGAGCATTCAAATAAACATAACCTCCCAACCGTACATTACCCTGTCACAATCACATCCCTCTACAGAAATACAATAAAGTATTGCAGACCTGGTAAAAACGCTGAATATACCGAATCCTACCGAAAAACCCTACAATATTGTGTTACACCCAGCATTGAATGACTGTCACAATTGGTAGCGGCCTCCGTAATTTTCCTGCCTGTTTTCCCTTCATGTTTTATCTGCGCTGAGAACAAAAGAACTCATTTTGGGTTCACAATGAATTTCATTTTGGACGCAATCCGCCAAAATACGTTGCTATTAAAATCCTTCCTGTAAAAACTTTTGTTGCAAATCGGAAGGAGGGACCTAGGCATTATAGTGATACTTTAGTGGCAATGTGTTCATATAGCACTGGTTACTCGTCAGATTCCCTTTAATAATACACTTACTAACTGATTTTAAACAAAACATCTTTTTAATATTACTTTCTAACGTAGTTCTTATACAACCATTTATAATGTCCTCGTGGTTGACTTTTGGTCATCTACTCCATATGGAGGCAAGCTATATAGGTACCCAAAACATATTCACAAGTGTGTGTCCGCTACTGCAGATATATTATACTCTCTATAACTTGACTGTCATAATCCGATAGAACGGGATAACTGACATGACTGAAAATAGGTCAGCCCACCTTGATCTTACCTGACTTATTTTCAGTCAGTTCTACGAGGCACGAGGGAGTAACACCTCCAACTTCCAGCTCTTCCTAGATTTGAAGACGTGTTGATGACGTTGCAGGCGGCTCAGTATTTCAGTAAAATTGACTTACCGCAGTCATATAATCAGTGCCTCTAGCACGAGTTCCTGCAGTTTACTTACTCGATCACACGTACAGTTTCGTCCCATACATTGAGCACCTGAGTTTTAGTTCTTAATAGTTTCCGCGAGAGGCGCTGGTGCTCAATGTATGGGACGAAACTATACGTGTGATCGAGTAAGTAAACTGCAGGAACTCGTGCTAGAGGCTCTGAACACATTAGGCGGCTCGAAAAAGCTTACAGTTTTATACACACTTCGCCGGTTTTACGGTTATAATAGATTAGATTTCGGTCTACGGTTTAGCATCAAGCCCTGGTGTGTTTCAAAGAAATAAGAGTAATTTACTTCACGGTCTACCTAATTAGTCAGTACTAGCTGTGCCCCGCGGTTTTACCCGCGTTTAATTTTATAAATTATCACAGCTACTCCCCGTAGATGATATCGTGATAATATGTAGCCTATATGTTGACCCGACCTCTTAGTAATATTTATGCAAAATTTGAAGTAAGTCCATGCAGTACTTTTTGAGTTTAGCCAGGACATACATACAGAAAAACAGATAAACAGGCAAAAATTTTAAAAACTATATTTTTGGCTTCGATATCGATTGTAGATCACGCCCCAAGTATCCTTTTTAAAAAATATTCAATGTACCTACAGTTTTGACTTTCCTACGATTTTATTATAATTAGTCAATATTTATTGATGACGTAATTATTTGCGGAAAAACCAAATCTAAGCATATCATGGCTTGGTAAAGACCTGAATTCACGCATCAGGTCGTGGGTTCGATTCGCACCCAGGACAGATATTTGTGTGCATGAACATGTCTATTGTCCTGAATCTGGGTGTAATTCCCTATTTAAGTATGTATTTACAAATGAAAAGTAGTATATGTAATATATCAGTTATCTAGTTTCCATAGGCCAAGTTCTGCTTAGTTTAGGACCAGATGGCCGTGTGTGTATAATGTCCCAGGATATTATAGGTTTGTATCTCCCTCTGAAGTTCTTATACTACCCGCTAGTAACGTGGTCCTGTGACATCCAGTCAGTCGTACCATATATTTATTTATTAACCAACTTACATTAACGGTTAGACCAAACATATAAGTTATAGGTTACATATTAAGCAAATGTTACTAACATTTACAACTTATACTATAATTAATAGTTATATTTTTACTTTAAACATGAGAATAGAATAATATTTAAATAAACATATTGCGGTAACGGTATCACATAAGTATCAGTATCCGAAAACAATCACCCGGTTATTTAGCTAGGAGTAGCATTAGTTTCTAAATAAAGATTGGCTGTAGCTAGAAATCTCGGTTCCGTTCCGTGCATTTAAATAAGTCCAAGGATGGATCATATAGCTGTAATTGAATTACAAGATCAAGGGAATAAAGAGTGCACATCTGTTTCCGCATACACTAATATATGTATAATATACCCTACATAAATATCCGAGATTTATGACTGTGGCTGGGAACCCATAAACCACAGGGTATCCGAACCCATTTGTGTTAAACTCTTTGTGACTGCACCGCGGTGGTAGGATTCGAATGAATACTAGCACATGCTTCCATGCTCCGTAATGAAACGCTTATGCCATCTTACCGAAACCTACACGACTATAACGGCTAGTACAGTACTTAAATCTAGCCCTATCAACAGATGGCGCTTTGCTATTATTGTAGACAATGATTTATGAATCTTATTTAAAATATATAAATATTATTAAATTTTTTGCGTTTGATTCACTCTAAACTGAATTCTAGTTAAAGACATTATGACAATGACATAATGAAATTTATTCAGCACTTCGGTATTAACATACACTTGTACTTGTCAAGCTCACAGTGCAGTACATAAACATAGTCAGATACAGTAACAATAATATTCAAAAAAAACTTGTGTGTACTTATGTACACGCGTTAGAAGTTATACTTCTTAATATACAACTTGAACATAGTTATCAATTTTCATACCACCTAGAACTAACGTCATGCTGTTATTTTTACGATGCGCGCATCGCATCGTAAAAATTCACTCTCATACATTTTCATACCACCTAGAACTAACTTCATGCTGTTAAATTGTTTGGTGTCGGTGTGCGCGCGCATCGTAAAAATTCACTCTCATCGTTTTTCTCCATCGCGCCAAAAGACGTATAACTTCAAAAAAAAAGGGTGTGATCACTTCCACGGTATCACCGATCACGTGTTAAGAGGCCAATGCGATCCTCGCCGCCGAGAAACCTACCCTAGCTAACCTACGGCTTTCTCTAGCTACCTACCTAGGTAGGTAGCTAGAGAAGTCTTTGTGGCTTTCTTCTCCGGGTCATCCACCTGGATGACCCGGAGAAGAAAGCCACAAAGAAACTTCGGGATTGCTTTTTTCGTCTTCTTTTGTTTTGCGATTTTTTAAAGTCTTGTATGTTACATTGTGATTTGCTGGTATGTGGGCTAATGCACGCACAGAACCGTTGTCATCTAGATAACTTTAACAACAGTTAAATTATTGATAACTAAGATTTTATTTTATATCTTAACTGGTCTCTGCCTTAATTTGATTGAGTTTGCGGTACATATTCATATTCATTTATTTCGTAAAGCCAGTTTACATGTCAATAATTATTATATATGATGATCACAAAAATACAATAAAATAAAATAAAAACTAAATTAGAATTTAAATAATAAGTCCACCTAAAATCTAAAACAAGCTAAAGTAAAATAAAAATAAGATTATATATATGTCAATGTTAGTCGCTTACTTGGAATCCAATAGTTCCTTCTAATTATAAAAAGTTTGCTCAATAAGCCAGCGTTTGAGACGGTATTTAAAACTTGACAATGTAGGAGCTGTTTTAACGGCATCCGGTAACTTGTTGTATATAGTAGGGCCCATGACATGAGTGAGCTTAGAGGATTTGGCAAGGGAGTGTTTTACGGCTGTCAGTTGGTTCGCGTGTCTCGTGTTGTATATGTGTACGTCACCATGTGTCGTATAGTTTTCTATGTTAGCTCTAACGTACATAATGCAGTCGCTACAATTTTTTTTTATCAATATTAGTATGTGTTCAGCTTTCACAATCTAAGTATAGAGAATTAGATTATGTATTTTTAACAGAATTTACATAGATGGATATTGAGCGAGGTAATTTAAAAAAGTTTTTAGCGGCTCTTTAGGTCTCTTGCGCACTGTAGACGATATTGGTTACAAATTTTACTAGTAATTAAGTCAGTTATGTTCTACTAGCTGTGCCCTGCGGTTTTACCCGCGTTAAACTATATAAATAATAGCCTAAGTGTTAATCTATGGTGTCATCAAATATTGTGATAATACCTTTTATTGCAATCGCTCCAGCCCTATAGACGTTAAGAAGTAATAAACATACACACTCACAATCTTGCACCTTTATATTACTAGCTGTGCCTCGCGGTTTCACCTGCGTTAAAGTAGTTTTGGCGTAAAAGAGTAACAAACATACATCTATACTCACAAACTTTCGCATTTATAATATAAGTAGGATGTGTACCTTTAGCGGTTTGGGCAGTGCACGCCGGTATAGCTCGCAGATGGTAGATTTTTTCCTACTTACTTGAAACTTATCGTCATATTTTGGACAATTCACACAATATCTTTATAAATTGTAGCCTATGAGTTATTCTGATGTATAAGCTCTATTATTGTAAAGTTTCATTAAAATCCATTTAGTAGTTTTTACGTGAAAGAGTAACAAACATCCATCCATCCATACTTACAAACTTTCGCGTTTTTAATATTAGTAAGATTAGTGTGATAAAAATGGCTTCGCTGCCAACGTGTTAACTGAAAGGGCGTTCGAGCGTAACGGGCGTACTCTTGAAATATATCCAAAAACCCCATATGACATTTCTTACTTACAGCTACGTATATTTTTGTCGAAGACACCGGAAAAGGACATTCCGGCTCAGGGGACAATAACCCACGTCACAATATCTAGACCGGAAAACCAACTTGTGTCGACGGAGCATCGAACCCGGAAATCTCAGATTACATGTATTATGGGTTGTCTAGACGGTCGCTCTTATTTTTTAGTTTATGAGGTTGGTGAGTATTTTCAAGCCAAAATTTTAAAAAATATAAAAACTTATAACTGATATTGTTCTGTTGATTTAGAATATATTTTATCGTTGAAATTAGATACATACATAGATTCACGCCTGTTTCCCAGAAGGGTAGGCAGAGACAACGGATTTCCAAATGTCATTTCACACCTCTTTTGCCTCGTTTGTTATCATTATATTCTTCATCCACCGATTTGACGGTACTTCTGGGCTTTTCTTGAGAACATCTCCGATTTCTTCAGAAAAATGTTCTACAGGGTTCCCCTTCCGATTGTACCATTCACACAGGGCCAAGTACACTTCTTTTGTCAATCTTCTTTCATTCATCCCTTCTAAATGCCTAAACCATCTTAACGTACCATTTCAATATTTGTGAATAAAGCTATTTCACACCATAACGCTCTCTTGCATCAGTATTTCTTATTCTATCTCTAAAAGTCACGCCACACATACTTCTCAGAGCTCGCATTTCTACTGAAATTATGCATTTTAAACTGTATATTATATTATATTTTGATAGTACTTTTACCGTAAGAAAGTAAGTAATTCTATTGTACAGACGCCAGCACATCCGGATACCCCTATCTATCAAATTTCTTTTATAGATTTTCAACTTTATCACAAAAGCATAAGGTTCACTTTCAATTGGGGAAATTTGACAGATTGGGGTAGCTTGATGTGCTGGCGTCTGTACACCAGAATACAATTAAACATGAACACGTTTAACAAGATTGTATAAATGGCGGCGTTAGCCCTAGGTGCGATCTCTTCCGTCGATCGTTGAATGTACCAGGATTGAAGAAAAGGTAAGTAGGTTATTTGTTGGCATACTTAATCTTATATTGGATGGTAAGGGTGCATGAATTTTGATTTAGGTCACTTACTTACGTATCGTATGGGCAGTGGTTACCCTAGCGTCAGAGTTGTTAAGGCGCCCATTAGGCCTGTGACATGGCTTAACGTGCTAACTGTTGGCTAAGGCTACGACCGGGACCGACAGCTTAACGTCCCTCCGAAGCATTGCGACGCTCAGAAAATAATGCATTTTGGCGGGCACCCATCTATGGACTGACCGCGAGCCAAGTTGCTTAACCATGCCTATCACTTACGGATTGGTGAGAGCATCTGGCTATGCGCGTTCTAATTTAGGTTCGTTACCTCAAAAACAAATAGGTACCAAAATATACCAACTGACTTTCTCAGGCAAGACGCTGTCTCTTTATATACAATTCGGGCCTGCGGCCCCACAACTCTAATGTTGAAACACTTGAACGTCATAAATCAGGTCTGAAATATATTTAAAAGGTTGAGAACCCGAGATAGATCGATGTCGTGATAAATCTACAATACGTGACTTTCATCAGCGTAATAATATCATTCAATACGGAAGCTACGCAAATCATAAACCACCCTCACTCACCCCCTAAATGTGTAATAAAACACACAATAAGAAACCCCATCGAAATAAACCATTGTAAATTCAGCATTAACTCCAAGACTATTAGTTAAGGCATTTCTCAGTTCATTCGCATTCCGACCACGTAGCAATTAGTAGCCGTTAGTATAATCCGGAGTGAACCGCTTCGAACCGGCTGAAACCGGCCGTACCGGTTACAACCGGTTCTGCCGAACATTCGCCGGATTTGTTGCGTGTAGATTGTTTTTGTTGGTGCGGACGGTGCCTGAATGTTAAGCGGCCCTAATGTATCGATATTTGTGTAGAACATAAACAGTTGTCGACTTGTTTGTGTTTGATATTAATATGTTTTGGGGATGTGGGTTCAATTGTTTTACTTTAGTCGAATTAGGTCGATTTGGGGAATTAATGATATTTTGAAATTCATATTCTCGTTCATATTGCTGTTTAACCCTTAAATTGGTAGTGTGATACGGGTAAGACTGAGACTTTGAAAAATTCTAATGACTTAGTCAATAGGAAATTCTACTATACGTTTACATGAATAAGTTGATAAGGTTATTTTTGGCCGGCAAAATATTTCTTATGGCAAAATTTCACTTAGCTGAGTTAATTTTCAAGATATCGCCAAAACGACCGGCTGCGCTTGCGTCACGTGTAAGTTTATTGATTAATTTATTGATATTTTGTCTCAGGAAGGGGGGTTAATTCGTTGTACATGGATTGAAAACATAATAAATTACACCATCAAGCCATTTTTATTTGACTAAATAGTACAACCGTTATTTTATAACCTTGAATACTTGTGTGTACTACGGGTATCCCGTTGCTTATTATTGTGTAAAGGATCCCAATTAAACATTGTCATACCCGTAGTACATTGCCAATTTATGCGTATAGAATTTACCGGTGTCCTTTTGTTTATTTTTTTATTGGTTTGAAGTTTTTTGGTGTTTGTACAGCATGTTATTTTTACTTTTGCTGCAGTGCTTCAACCTATCGCTATCACACAAGATTTTGCCATCAGTGGCTGTAAGAAATGCTTGCTCTTATGACAGTTCTGCTGCTAATAACGATTCTGATTGCATTCCACCAACGCCGTCTTACTTTAGCTCCATTCCACTCTCCCTGGACTCCTCTTATAGACGCTTAAATCTTCTGCAAAGTGATTTTGACAATGATTATAATGGCACTAGCTTTGAAAACATACCACTAACACCAATACAATATTCTTCGGACGAAGAAATGAGAAAGAAGAAAAGAGGCCACAGTGCACAGGTTGTTTGAACGTGGTTGTACGTGGACATGGATGCATAAACAAAACTAGGTTATTGTACAGACGAGATGGCAAAAAGAAGAAATGGTTGAAAGAGTTTCGTCTTGAATTGTTTGAGGCGCTGTGTCATGCAAACAAGACTCCTACGTCGCAAGATAGTATGGATAAGATGACGGACGAATATTACGAAAAGCTACTATCTCGAGACCAGACGACAAAGTTCCGTACGATGCATTTGGACATTTCCCAATTTCGACAGTTAAGCAAACCCGATGTAGGCATTGCAAAGCGTGAAAAACGAAAGTGTATAATATAAAATGCAATATGCACTGGTGACACTAAAACGAACAGTTTTCTGGAATTTCACACTAAATAACAATTATTTCTTAGTAACAATTTTATTTTTGATATATAAAATTTTATTTTCAAGCTCCTTTTAGTGAATGGTTATATTTTGAGACTGATTAGTGTACATTTTATATGTTAAATAAATAAAAATAATTATAATACTTGGACAAAGTCTTTCATGCATTTCATGGCGATGTGATACCGGTAGCACATGAAAGAACGTCAGTATTTTGTATAGTAGTTGGCAACGTCATACCCGTAGAACATAAGTTTTCGCGGAAACTGTGATAGCTAGATTTTTTTCTTTATTTTTTTCAACTCCTTAGTACATCAATTTGAGTGGGGAAAATAGAATAAAAACATATTTCCCGAAAAAAAATGTATGCCAATTTAAGGGTTAAAAACCCTAATTTTCTTGGACTTTCAGTGAAAAATTGACTCAACCTTTAAACTGAAGTAGTTACAACTTACAACCTAAACAAAATGTCAAAATCTGTAATACACATTTTAAAAGAGCTAACTTTTGAGCGCCTATACAGATTTGTATAAAATATATTTTGGCATCATCTCTAGTAATACTAGCAAGACCATATATATTCAAGTTTTTTTACTAAATTCAACCTATGAAATAACGGAAACAATCCATCTCAAGTTATAGACAATTTTTCTGCGATTTAATCGGCCTATTGCGGCAGAGAGACATATTTACACCACCATAGCGAAGAAGCATCAAACGACATGCGTTAACGAAGCTATGATGCTACTCCAAACACAGATTCAGCCAGTTCGTAAATAAAGGTCGGGCACTCTTAATTTTTAGTGTTAGTGTGTATGTAGTAGTGTTACTATAGTGTAAATTGGGCTATATGCTTGTTTTTTTCGTCCGTCAATGGAAACTCGCAACACCACCGCATGTGCGTTGTCGGCCTTTAAGACGGGTACCTATATACATACATAGATACTATTTGTCCGATATAACGTGTAGATTGGTTTAGAGACTTGGTGCAGGCCGAAAACATTCTCCATAATGTTGGCCGACATTAGCATATCAGCTTTAACTTTCTTGAAACTACTATTGATTAGACTGCACCTGTGGTGCAGTGGCTAAGCCAGTCGCTTCGCTGTATCGTGTCCCGGGTTCCACTCCCGCGCCGCGCAACTTGTGTGACCCACACATAGTTGTTCTGAGTCCATTAGTGTCCGTAAATTATATGTTTGTAAAGAACACAAGACACAGGAATTAAATGGACGAAAGCGGCTCTGTCTAAGGAATTCTAAATGAGGGTGTGTTCGTGTGTGTTCGCTTGCCCCGTGAAACTGCAATCACCAATCACATCCAACGCGTTGCTCGACTCCGAGGAACCTACCTTTGTTGGCGTACCTAATTGTTAAAAGCTTCCCTTTCACGCCGCAGTTCGTGGGTTCGATTCCCACCCAGGGGAAATATTTGGCTGCCTGAACATGTCCGTTTGTCCTGAGTCTCGGTGTAAAATAAAATAAAATGAAATGAAATGAAATAAAATGAAATGAAATGAAATAAAAAGGGTTTTTATTCACGTAGACTTTAAAAAAGCGCTTGTAAATAGTCAGAACATGTTTGTAGTAATATAGTTGTATAGGTACCTACAGTATTATTTCTAGTAGCAGATATTTAGGTAAACATTGTATGAAAACATTTATAAAAAATATCAGTATGTATTTATAAAAGAAAAGTAGTATAGGTAATATATCAGTTATCTGATTTCTTAGTACAAGAGTTCAAATGGTCCTGTGTGAATTTTTTTTTCTTTTTAAAGGCAACGCCCGCATTGGGTAATCTAATCCCTGTGTCGCGGGGTACTTTACAAACATATAATAGACGGACACAAATTACACCCAGACTCAGAAGAACCATTTATGGGTCACACAAATAGTTGTCCGGCGCGGGACTCGAACCCGCGACACGAAGCAGCGAGGCGACTGTCTTAGCCGCTGCGCCACACGTGCATGCATAAAGTCCCAGGTTATTATTATGAATTTACTATGGAACTCTTAAAGTTTATTTCAAAACCAGCCCTCTGTTTCCTTTCTCCTTCCCAAGTTGCGTTTCAACCTATGAAACTTATCTTGCAGAACAAGTTTCAACCTATGAAACTTATCTCTCCATCATACAATACGAATGCATGACATCGGAACATGTGCCTATAGCTATCATTATCACAAAGTTTTCCAATCCTGCCACAATTTTTCTTTCACCATAAAACGAGGGAGACGTCCGTTAAATCTTTACGGTTTCCACTTTCCGCCTTGCACCCGGGTTTATCCGAGTTACCCGGATCTGACAAGTGGGACACAATGCCAGTGGAAATGGAGAACTAGAAATTTAAAATACTAAATCTAAGATACATTACTTGTTAAGGCAGGAGGAATGCCGATGCATGCCACCTGCAAAAGGTGTGCACGGTGTGTCTGGGTGCAAAAATAATCGTGTTCATCTCACAAAGATATGTCCTGGGTGGTTCGACGATCTCTGGATTTGTTCTCAGGATCACGATATAATCGACCAACTTGCCAGTCAAATCTTGTTGTACCGGTTTCCAGTTTCCATAAAATCAGTAACTCTTTTATGGGGAAATATTCACATTTCTACAACAAACTTCGCAGTAGTCTCAGGTTGACAGTAAACAAATTTTAAACCACTATAAAAGCCAAATTGTAGTAGTAGGACATTTTTATTTATTTATTTATTCAGGAAACATACAGTTGTTAACAAACAATACAATATAAGACCAAAAAGTTCCATTAATTAGTTACGAATATAAGACCTAAGACACAAAAGGCGAATACCTACTTAATACAATATAAACAGAAGAAATGAAAAGCAATGTCTACCTACACAAATACAAAAAACAGAAATAAAAGGCTAACCGTTGTTATAGAGGAAATGTCTGTTGCTTAGTTATTTAACCAATACAATATACATTTCTTCTACAATATATCTGGTATTATGAAAACAAAACCGTAATTTAGGTATTTAAAAATCTAGAAGAAACCTTGTAAATTATGTCACCCACTTTCTTCTTGAAACTATCCAGAGACAAAGCAAATAGATATTATAATATTACAGAAATTGTGGAGATCCTTGAGGGAGACCTTTATCTAGCCGTGCACTTCTTTTACCTGATATGATGATGATGGTGATGAAGTATAAAGAATGCTTAGGATGGAGGATTTTTCAAGCTTGTGTTCTTCGTCACCTCAAATTAATAACGATTGTAACATGTCTGTTATATATATATATATATATATATATATATATATATAAGTATGTATTTACAAAAAAAAGTAGTAAGCTATATAAATAAAAAGAGAAGTCCTGACTGACTGGCTGACTCATCAACGCCCAGCCCAAACCCTTGGCCATTGAAAGCTGTAATTTTGCACAGATGTTTTCTTTATAATGTAGACAAGGAATAAGGAAGAATTTTTTGAAATTCAACCCCTAAAGGGGTAAAACGGGGGTGCGAAGTTAGTATGAAACTTTGCCGTTTTTGAAGTTAGAGGCATGAAAGTTGGTATTTGGCCTTGCAGTTAAAAATAAAAAATATGTGTTTCAGGATTTTTGGAAATTTCACCCCCAAGGTCAAAAAATAGGGGATGTAAGTTTGTACGAAAAAAGTCCCAATTTTTAAGTTAAACGCATGAAAATTAGCATTTGGCTTTTTAGTTAAAAATAAAAAATATATATTTCAGGATTTTTGAAAATTCCATCCCGAAGGTCATAAAATAGGGGATGTAAGTTTGTATGAAATATGCGATATTTTTGAAGTTAAACGCATGAATACTCATTGTATTTGGCCTTTCTGTTAAAAATATATAGCATCTATTTCAGGATTTTTGGAAATGACACCCCCAAGGGCGGAAAATAGGGGATATAATTTTATACTGCCTGACTGACATATCAACGCACAGTCTAAACGGCTGCAGTTAGGACTTGAATTTTGACAGTAGTTACCTTTTATGACGTAGGCATCCACTGAAGAAGGGTTTTTGAAAAGACCACCCCTAAGGGACTAAAATAAGGGATGAAATATTTTATGAAAATGCTTAATTTTGATGTTAAAGGCTTTAGTATATAGACTTGCAGTTAAAAATTAAAATATATATTTCAGGATTTTTGAATATTCCACCCCCAAGGGCGTAAAATTAGGGATGTAAGTTTATATGAAAAAAATGCCAACAAGTTTTAAGTTAAACGCATGAAAATTTGTATTTGGCATTACAGTTAAAAATTAAATGTATGTGTTTCAGGATTTCCGAGAATTCTACCACGTAGGGTGACAAATAGGGGATGTTTGTATGAAAAATGTGACATTTTTTAAGGTAAACTCATGAAAATTGGTATTTGACCTTTCATTTAAAAATATGTGTTTCAGGATTTTTGGGAATTCCAGCCCTTTAGGGTGACAAATAGGGGATGGAAGTTTGTATGAAAAATGTGACATTTTTTAAGGTAAACGCATGAAAATTTGTATTTCGCCTTTCATTTAAACATTATAAATATATCATCAGGACTTTTGGAAATTCCACCCTTAAAGACGACTAAAATAGGGATGTATGTTTGTATGAAAAACTGTTTTTTTTGGAGTTAATAGCATGTAAATTGATATTTCAGTTAAAAATAAAGCAATCAAGGGAATAATTTTTTGTTAAAAAAGGTAATCCATAACTGATTCAATAGGTCAACACCAAAAATGTACGCCAACTTAAATTATAGAGAAATTCGTTTCTTATTGCTTAAAATGTTGTCGTCTAAGTAAAGATTTAGCGTTTTATAAGATTTGTAACTTCTTTTTTTTGGTATTTTTCAGAACATATTAAAAACCGTCAATTTAATAAAATTGGGATAAAAAAGTCATTGACCCAAAATTCGAGTTAGCGTAGTATAAATTGTTCGTGTCGAGATGATCGCACCCAAAAAATATAATCTTAATTTTACTGATCTACAAGTTCACAATTTTGTAACTCGATGGCTTTTATATCGTTTCAGATGGCAGAACTCATTTGACATATCGGTTGAAATAAATAAATGCTTGAAGTAAAAGGTAGTCCAAAACTGAATCAAAAGATGATCGCCTAAATCTCACCCAAAATATATGCCCACATCTTAATTTTACCGCTTTACAAGCTTATATTTTTGTTAGTACATGGTGTAATCATCGTTTTAGTTCGCGCTATAGTTTCGTTCACAAAATGTGATATTAGACCTATCAATGCCGTGGTCGCAACCTAAGCTAATGGGAGTTACCTTGGTGATTAATGCATCGTTGATTATTATATTACTTTATTTGACTCACTGACTTAAGGCCAATTGATATGTATTCTTTGATATTTTTGGGTTTATGATATCGCGACTTTTTTTAAATAACAGTAGCAAAGTAGTCTTTAGTTTATTTCTTAACTAGGTTGTTTATAGGTTAGGTTTTCTTAAATTTATATTGCTTATTTCTTTTAAAAGTTTTTTTTTTTTAGATTAAGCTAGAAGTAAGTAGTTACATTGGTAATCATTCAAAATTGTCGCGGACGAAGTCGCGGGCACCAGCTAGTGTAGTATAACAGTTATCTGATTTCCAAAATACAAGCTCTGCTTACTTTGGAAAAACGAATCCATGTTCGTTTTTTCACACATATACATATTTTATATACGGGGTACTTTATATACATAGAATTGACGAACAAAAAGTACACCCAGACTCAGATCAACCACAAATTGATCACGTAAATACTTGCCCTGTGCGAGAATCGAATCTAGGACACGAAGTGGCGAAGCAACTGTAATAACCGCTACACCACACGCTATATGCAGTATTTTTGTATGTTTTGATCAATATAATTGTTTACTATCAGGAATAGTGAGAGCATATAGCTATGAGGCGCTCATAGCTATATGCTCTCACCGTTCCGTAAGTGATCGGCGACCACCAATAGTAGTTTTAGTTGTAGATGGGTGACCACCAATAGTAGTTTTAGTTGTAGATGGGTGACCACCAATAGTAGTTTTAGTTGTAGATGGGTGACCACCAATAGTAGTTCTTGTTGTAGATGGGTGACCACCAATAGTAGTTTTATTTGTAGATGGGTGACCACCAATAGTAGTTTTAGTTGTAGATGGGTGACCACCAATAGTAGTTCTTGTTGTAGATGGGTGACCACCAATAGTAGTTTTATTTGTAGATGGGTGACCACCAATAGTAGTTTTAGTTGTAGATGGGTGACCACCAATAGTAGTTCTTGTTGTAGATGGGTGACCACCAATAGTAGTTTTATTTGTAGATGGGTGACCACCAATAGTAGTTTTAGTTGTAGATGGGTGACCACCAATAGTAGTTTTAGTTGTAGATGGGTGACCACCAATAGTAGTTTTAGTTGTAGATGGGTGACCACCAATAGTATCTAGTTTTAGTTGTAGATGGGTGACCACAAATAGTAGTTTTAGTTGTAGATGGGTGACCACCAATAGTAGTTCTTGTTGTAGATGGGTGACCACCAATAGTAGTTTTATTTGTTGACCAACAATAGTAGTTTTAGTTGTAGATGGGTGACCACCAATAGTAGTTTTAGTTGTAGATGGGTGACCACCAATAGTAGTTTTTGTTATAGATGGGTGACCACCAATAGTAGTTTTAGTTGTAGATGGGTGACCACCAATAATAGTTTTAGTTGAAGATGGGTGACCAACAAAATGGTTTAATTTCTGAGCGTCTCCGCGCTTTGGAGGGTACATTAAGCTGTCGGTTCCGGTCGTATGACTGACAACAGTCGTTAAGCCATGCCAGAGATCTACTGGGCGGCTTAAAAAACTCTAACATTAGGGTAACCATTGCCCTTACGATAAGTTAGCAAGTTAGTATCAGGCCTTCTCTGATCGCTCCTATAGGTTCCTTAGCGGGTTTCCATTTTGCTCGTCAGCTTGTTCCCCCGTGTGTACGGCCAGTCAGACATCTAGACGCGGAGTGGCACATGATCTACTAAAAGATTATTTCTGCGAACGATATTCATCGCGCCTCTAAAGGTTGAATCTTGAATGTTTCTGAGAAGCATAAAATATACGGGTTATTATGACTGCGAGTAGATAAAATACGGCGCAAGAAGTACTTTTTCTTTCCACTCTTAGACACGTGAGTAAATGTACTTGGGTACGATTTGGAGGTCATAGGTGAGTTGGTTGTTTTCTTTTTAGGAAACAGTTCAATCTATCGTTTTATTTTGTTATGTTTCTAGCTGTCCCGGCTAACTTCGTACCGCCATATTTTTTTCATCACCCTATCTCGGAAAGAGTATCTGAGTTGAAAAGTCGTTTTTATCCTCTAGAGGGTAAAGTAAATTTGAATTTAGAACATCGTGTGCACTAATTTTGTGAATGCAAAATATAATTAAAAACTATGACTCGGAACCTTCTTGGTGTACACTACTTTTTTTTTTTTATTTGTTTTGCGCAATATTACTGTTCTATTAATAATTAAGTATTATTTGTTATAATTTAAATAAGGTCCTGTAATACTTTCATATCATAATATAGTAATTAATACCTAAACAGAAATAAAAGTATTAATGATAAGATTTTTTTTCGCATTTAGTCATTTCCTCGCTGAGGTGTGATGAAAAGTTACGTGTTGCACTCGTATGTAAAGATTTTTCATCGTGTGAACTTTTGATTTCCTCACTAATGCTCAGGATTCTAATGATTGAATAATTGAATCAATTTTAGAATCCTTAACTTGCTCGGATATCAAAATTGAGCACGCGCTTAAAAAGCAACTTTGCACTCTTGTGTTTAACAAATAACTATTGTCAATCAAATCAAATCAAAATTCATATTAAATTCCATAAAATATTACATTTGTAAATGGAATCGTCAATATTTTTTTACCAGCAGCTACTGAGAAACACTGCCAGAAAACTCAGTAGGAATCCTTGTTAACCGACTTCAAAAGGAGGAGGTTCTCAAGTTCACCGGTATTTTTTTTTTATGTATGTACACCGATTACTCGGAGATTTATGATCCGATTTACGTGATTCTTTTTTAGTTTGGTGCGAAATAGTTGCCATTTGGTCCCATAAAAATTTTATATAGTTTGGCCAAGTAGTTTTCATTTTATGGACATTTTTATATGAAAATTTTTGTTTATGTGGACGATGTAATTGTCTTTGGCACAGCTGTTTTTAAATCTTAGCCAGTCTAGCTAGACTCATACTGTTCAAGTGTGTTACGCTGAAATTTATTCCCCCCCCCCCCCTGTAACTTCTAAAATAAGAGAATGATAAAACTAAAATAAATATATGATTAAAATTACCTTGCAAACTTCCACCAAAAATTGGTTTGAACGAGATCTAGTACGTAGTTTTTCTTAATGCGTCATAAATCGTAAACCGCAATTTACCTTTTATTCTATCAACTCAAATACTTGCTGCTACGGAAAAAACATTCCGCCTTTCACGGGCGAGTCCGACTCGAACTCTCTCGACTCGTTGTCTTGATCATCAATACGTCCTATTCTATGAGCCTTCTGCTCAGTACACTCGATGGCTAATCGATCATGAATAAGACCTAGTCTAAACGCCCTCTGCTCAGCAGACTCATTAGCTAATCAATCATAAATAAGACCTAGGCTATGAGCCCTCTGCTCAGTAGACTCGTTGGCTAATCGATCATTAATAAGACCTAGTCTTCATAGACTCATGCTCTCTGCTCAGTAGACTTGATGGCTCTTCGATCATTAATAAGACCTAGTCTATAAGCCCTCATCACACAGTCTCGTTAGCTAGATGGTCATAAATACGGCCTAACCTATGCGCTTGCTGTTCAGACTTTCATGAATCTTAACGAGTCTAGACTCGTATTGTGCATGTTTTCTTAGAGTGAACGTAATTTTATGTAGTTTTTATTACTTTACCCACGGTCTTTTCGATTATTCACTGGCTCACAAGAACGTGAAAAAGAGTGTCGAACAACATTTTTTCGGAGGATATTTCTTTGTTCCGTTCTCGTTTGTTGGGACCTGTAGTTTTGAGGCGTGCGGCACCTTTCGTAGTCCTACCTATAGCTAGTCACTAAAAAAGTAACAAATAAAAAAAACTTCGTTTAAAAAAACCGACTTCAAAAACTAAAAAGTATAAAAATAATATCTTAATAAAGATTTAATTTAATACATCTCTTATGCAAACATAATACCTTTAATATTAATGAAATACTATAATTTGTATGTGCTACCTATTGATAGGTTTGAAGTCGGTGCCAAGCCCTAAGCAAAATTAAAGTTAATATTACATACAACTTTCATACTTTGAGATGAAATTCCTACATTAAAGATTAACGTAAATAAACTTAAAGAACAATATGAATTAATATGAAACAGATGAAACTGTATCATAAAAATATATTTAATATTAATACCTGAATGAGTTACTATATATTTGTGGCCCTGAAAACCAAATAGATAAATTATTAATTAGGAGACAACACATCAAAATTTTACTATATTTCGAGACGACCGCGACCGTCACCGACGCGACGTCTGCCCGCATGGGTTGTTTGTGTAGAAATTCGAAGCTATCCCGCTGAAAGTATCGCGCGGCGAGTGAGAGATGTATTAAATTAAATCTTTATTAAGATATTATTTTTATACTTTTTAGTTTTTGAAGTCGGTTTTTTTAAACGAAGTTTTTTTTATTTTAAATATTTATTTCTTAATATAAGATTACATTGTATTTAAATGTGTGTAATATAGAGCGAGTCAATCCCAAGCTGTTTGTAAATAATGAACACATGGAAGAAAGATTTACTCAATTTGGTGCAGTCGTTTGGAAGTTATGAGCGTACAAGCATTTCGGTTATAAATTTATATAGATGTTCGAACGCGTTCTAAGGCGGGCAACGCGCAAAAGGGAAAAGAAACCAATATATTTAGAATAGATACTGGTATTAGGAACCAACAAATTTTAATGATTCTATGTCTATGTATGTCTGACGCGCACCGACTAAACCTAACCTGCCGTGGACTTCTCATGGCGCGTTGGAGCCCCGTAAAGGCGGGAATGCCGCTCCGGTGCATAATGTATATTGTAAATCTGTAAGTGTTTTAGTTGTTGTAATTGAGTTATAAGTGAAAACCTGTAATTGGCTTCCTACATTATATACTTACATAAAAGTAATCATGTATCAACTATAGGTACCCAATAAAAAAATTAGTTCTCTCCAATAGCTGTAAATATACGCATAAAGTACTCTTTGTTGGAAAATAAAATTAACAATGAAATTGAATTTAACACTTTAATTAAATAATCACGTTAAAATAATCACATTAAAATAATCACGTTAAGTTCCTTTATGGTTCTCCAATTTTGATATAATAACTTTTCAAATAATACGTAGGTTTGTTTGACATTTGAATGTCAAATGTCATCAACATTTATGCTCTTTGATTGTCCCCAACAAAGAAAACTTAGCATTTCCCCGTAAAGCCGCGTCCTACGCTCAAATTTTAAAATGATGGAAATTCCAAATTAAAATTTGTAGAATAATACACACAGTTCGTAAAAATGTAAAGTTTCAGTTTTAGAAGTGTGTTCTTCTGACTCAAGCAGCCTAATTATCAATTTATAACAACTGTACCGAAGAATTTCAGAGGACTTGAATTATAAATGAACTCAACATGACTATACTCGTACGTTAAATGTGGTACGATGGAGCGTGAGCTGATTCAAGATGTAAGTCCAAGTCCAACGGCAAGTATAGATACCATACAGTACAAGGTGTAGACCATCAAGCTCCATCAAGCTGTCAAATTTCCCCAATTGAAAGTGAACCTTATGCTTTTGTAATAAAGTTGAAAATCTATAAAAGAAATTTGACAGTTTGGGGTAGATGGATGTGCTGGCGACTGTACTTTCCTTTATCGTATGGGCAGTGGTTACCTTATATCAGAGTTGTTCAAACCGCTCAGTAGACCTCTGACATGGTTTAGCGACTGTTAGTCATTGTTTATTTATTTATTATAATAGGTACATTATCAACTTAACACTAAACATTTACAGAAGACAAGTCATTGAGATTAAGACAAAGTGTGAAATCTTTACAACTGTGTATAATATTAGTAAAAATGGTCACTAAATAATAATATCTAGGGACAATGTCACACAGATCATCCTAGCCCCAAACTAAGCAAAGCTTGTACTATGGGTACCAGGCGACGATATACATACTTATATAGATAGATGAATACTTATATACATAGAAAACATCCATGACTCAGAAACAAATATTCGTGCTCATCACACAAATATTTGCAATTTTTATAGTTAGGATAACACATAGGCCATATTTTATAAAGTTTAACGCGGGTAAAACCGCGGGGCACAGCTAGTACTATATATATATCCAGGGACATTAGCAGAGGTTGCACTATGGTACAACCTCTGCTAATGGTTCGACGGTCACCGTAGCCTAGTTGGTAGTGCTCCTGCCTACGAAGCTGGTCGTCCTGGGTTCGAATCCCGGTAAGTGCAAATATTTGTGTGATGAGCACGAATATTTGTTTCTGAGTCATGGATGTTTTCTATGTATTTAAGTATTTATCCGTCTATATAAGTATGTATATCGTCGCCTGGAACCCATAGTACAAGCTTTGCTTAGTTTGGGGCTAGGATGATCTGTGTGACATTGTCCCTGGATATTATGGTAATCAGATGATATACCACACTAGCGGCCCGGTTCGTGCTTCGCGACGTATAAGGCATAGTAATAAAAATTATTATTAAGTTCATTTATTCAAACAAAAAAATGTTTTAAATTGCTAAAAGATGTTGATTTTACACTTATTCAAGACCAAAATTAGCCAAATCGGTAAAGGCGTTGTTGAGTTATAACATTACAACGAAAAGTGGCATTGATTTTTATATATTATATAGATTATGCTACTTTTTAACCGACTTCAAAAGGAGGAGGTTCTCAAGTTCACCGGTATTTTTTTCTTTTGTAAATACATACTTATATAGATAATTACATCCAGACACAGGATAAATAGACAGTATGTTCATGCACACAAATATCTGGCCTGGGTGGGAATCGAACGCATGATCTGCGGCGTGAAAAGTATTTACCAACCACGCCAACTGGCCCGTCAATATTCATACATGTACCCATACATACTTACCACTTACATTCTGGTATCTCTCTGCAAAAGTGTAAAATAAACATTTTTTTAAAATACTTACACAGCAATCTTGTTTACAAGCCTCAGCTGTTTTACCTAAAGCTAGTTAACATAAAAATAGTGTAGTTAGAGCGAGCATACGAGATAGCTAGTTTGTCCTATTTAGATTTTAATCTAGATACAATATTGATTATGGACTAAAGGGCATTTTGCATGTTGCACATAACGCGAAGCTCGTTAAAGCTGCAAATAGCTTTGGAATAATGTTTTTATTGTACAGTCAACTACTTTAACGTGTTCTAAAAACACATATGATCGGATGTCATAAAAAAACGACCACTATAATAATAATAACTACCTGTGCCCCGCGGCTTTACCCGCGTTAAATTTTATGAATTATCACCGCTCCTCTCCCGTAGGTGATAGCGTGATAATAGCCTATATGTGACATTCATGCAAAATTTGAAGTAAATTCATGCAGTACTTTTTGGGTTTAGCCCGGAGATACATACAGACACACAGACAAAAATTCTATAAACTATATTTTTGGCTTCGATATCGATTGTAGATGCCGCCCCAGGTATCATTTAAAAAAAATTCAATGTACAGTTTTGACTTTCCTACGAGTTTATTATACAAATATGTGTAGATAATGTGGTCTTAGCCGAACTTCGGCCACAGCGGCCAGTCTCAATGGAGACATAGCTATCCGCAGATGACATATTATAGCTCACAAGTGTGTGTGAAAACACAGGGGCACTTTCTATTCCATCACTGTCATGATCTGATGGGACGACTAGTATGACACGACCGGAAAGAGGACTAGTACAGAAACGACACCAACTCCCAGACTTCGGGCTGATACTAAGAATTTTTCTTTTTATAGATAAATCCCAAAATTACTATTGCCCGACCTGGGATTTGAAACCAGGACCTTGTTATCTGCGGATGAATACGCTACCGAGAGTAACTATAAATCTAATGTCCAAATCGCAGGACACTGCTATTAAAAATAATATAATTAAACATCCTATTAAATAAAAATAAAAGCCAGCTAAATGGATCCTGTTGTGTGGCTGACGACGAAGAAGTGTTCGTGCTTCGGAGGGCACGTTAAGTTGTCGGTCGCGGTTGTAGTCCTTCGACAACAGTCGTTATGCCATGTCAGAGGCTTACTGGGCGGATTTAACAACTCTGACACTAGGGTAACCACTGCCCATACGATAAGTAAGTAAGATCGCTGTTAAATAATATCCTGGGACATTATTCACACACGGCCATCTGATCCCAAACTAAGCAGAGCTTGTACTATGGAAACCAGATAACTGAAATATTACATATACTATTGTTCTTTTGTAAATACATACTTATATAGATAATTTACACTCAGGACAAACAGACATATTCATGCACACAAATATTTGTCTTGGGTGGGAATCGAACCCACGACCTTTGGCGTGAAAGGCAGCGTATCTACCAACCACGCCAACAGGCCCGTCGAATTATATTTTATATTCATATTATAATTAAATTGTTGTTACTTTTACAGAAAAATGAGAAAGCGATAGCATGGTGGGTTATCGGTCCAGCACTCTTGGCAATTGTAATGTTTTTGCTCGTGGGCACTTTCTTTGAGCGAAGACTTGAAATTTTGTGGAATGACATTCGTAAGTATAAGCATAAATAATGTATAAGATTTTCAAAAGAAGTATACCTGGCCTGTGTGAATCGGACAACCGGAAGGGGAAGACCTCGTAGAACATTCTCCGACTAAATCGGAGACGTTCTCAAGATAAGCCAGGTCAAAAGTACCCTAAACCAGCGAGTATGAAGAATATAATTACAGTATGCGAGGCAAAAGAGGTGTGCAAAGATCGTGACAAATGGAAATCCGTTGTCTCTGCCTACCCCTCTTGGATGCAGGCGTGAGCCTATGTATAGAATAAAATATACTTGATTGAAATAATGAAATAACGAAATTTATTCAGCACTTGGGTATTTACATACACTTGTACTTGTCAAGCTCACAATGCATTACATAAACACAGTTTAAAAACAGTAATTAAAGTAACAAAATATTTTAAGTTCGTCCGTCCGTGCGGTCTGTTTCGTCACATGTATTTTTAATATTCTTAAATAAATAATAAATAGCAAGTTACTAAGCTATTATTGTTACATTTAGCAATATTATATCAAATTAAAGAATTGAAAACAACGAGCAGTTGGCTAGCGCAAAAGGCTGTCAACCAGTAGCTTAATTTAAACGACTAATACCTGAGGGCACCCTTATGGGGTTCGGGCTACAGCTCAGGCGGCCGCTGAAGTAAAAAGATGGATGGATAAATAATATATAAATAATTGCATAAATAACCTATTCTAGACTAGCTTTTCAACTACTGGAAAAATAATAATTTAGTTGACAGCCTATACAAGGTATGGAATAACATAGATAGTGGCCGTATCTTAAGGAGTTTAATTTGGCTAAGAAACTGGATGGTGTGTAGGACTTCCAATGCAAAATCAAGACAAATAAAATAACGTGTGCCGGGATGAATCACCATTGATTTTCTCTTTGAGGTAGCTTATGACAATTATAGTTCCTGCCCGCTGCTTTATTACTTTTAGACAGTTGCATATTTTAAGTTACATTAACGTTAACTTGTTTTCCAGTTGAACGGCGAGAAGAACACTTCAATGCATTAAGGCTGGCTGAGACACAAGAACCAACGTATCCTCTATGATACAACGTTCATACATACATAACTCACGCCTGTTTCCCAGAGGGGTGGGCAGAGACAACGGATTTTCAGTTGTTGATCTTTGCACACCTTTTGCGTCGCTCGCCGGTTTAGCGTACTTCTGACCTGGTTTCTCTTAAGAACATCTCCAATTTGGTCAGAGAATTCTACGAGGTCTGATATAAAGTAACAATCTTAAATCGAATATCGAACGCAATCGCAAGACAGGAAGACTCATCAACACCAACAATCCTGAAAATCTTGTTTCTAGATTTCTTTCACCCTCAGAGCTATTCAAAACAACATTCTAAGGCAAGGCTGAAGGCACAAAAACAAGTGAAGTGATGTTAATATGAATAGCTAAAATCGGGCCTAGTCGTTCTGCCGGCATATCAAAGACAAGATCAGTCTGAAGCAATTAAATCAAGACTCCACAGTAGCTGCTCACAGAACAGCAGGCCCGAAAAGTCCAGTAAATCTTAATTTCAGAAGTTAATATCTTTTGATTTACTTAATGCAAACAGATTTCTGAAGCTGTTACATGAAGAAAATTAAACAGTAAGAACGTTTTTAAATCGACGTAGATACATTTTAAAACCTTACGACCAAAATAACTTCAATACAGAAAGCATAATACCCTTGTACAACCCTGTTGATCTTGTAAATGGGATCTATAGATAACAGAAACTCTTACCTAAGGCTGAGAACACGTCCAGGCACTAACACAATATATTAAATGCCGATGCGATCAAACCTTAAAGGTTGACGACGAGATCTCATTAGGGAATTCCAATATCAGGAAAGGGCTCATAATTATATTAGAAAACTTGGACGTCTTTTGGTCATTTTTTATCATCTTAGTTTTTGCCGCTTATCGAGGAAGATAATCTTTGGATTTGAATGATCCGGTGCCTCGACCAGCTGAATTCCTTTTCTAGAGAGATGAGCACTGCTTCCATTAACCTGATTAAATAGTCTAAAGTTATAATGTATGTTTTAATAGCAAAACTTATCCCTAGAGTAATGTACCATTGTTTAGGAGACCATCAAAAACCTGAAGCATTAAAATGCCAGATAATGCTTAGTACATTAATTGGGGCGAATAATGCCCGAGTGCATCTTGAGATATTTAAGAAAGTTTTGATCAAGAAATTTAGAATTGAGCGCGAGAAGTTTAGGGAAGTAATGGATTTGTGATTATGTATGTGGATGAAAGTTAAGGAGCTTTTTCTTATTGAAAAATATCTGTGAACGGTATTTTTTCAGTTTTGCCATAAAAAGTCAAGTTGTAAATTTGTTTTTTCATGTTTGTTCTACAAAAAGGAAAAGTATATTTAATGGTAATTTTCAATGTAAAAACCAGTTAGCTTGGTATTTGCAGAAAATCGAATCGTATGAACGATTTAGTGTACTCGGTTGATGACTAAATAGGATGATACGTTTAGCCTATCAGGAACTTTCGTTCGAATACGTCCATACGCTTCTTTTTCTGTAGACTCGTTTTAAACATTTGTATAGGGGATATAGAGAGATAGTTTTATTAATGAAAATTTATATTTCATAGTTAAATAACTGAACCTTAAATAAATTACTTTAAAATTAATAATCAGAGCCCTGAACGTGATTTAATAAAGATGTTGGAAAATTACGTGAAGTTTGATTTAAGGTCTGTATATTAAACACAAATATTTCATAGTCAACTTAACTAACAGACACCGCTAAAGGTAATTTAAGTTTAGCATCGATAAAACTATATACAATTCCAAGAGACTATATTTTCATTAAAAACGAATCTCTGAGGAATCCCTAAATATATAATTTTGACTTATTCATTTCATCTCCACAAAATTATTAGTGTACAAATCTTTTACCATTTACAATCTAATACCCGTAAGAATTAGCAGTTCCTGTGTGTCACTGACTGTAAACTGCTGCTTTAGTTTTCTGGTTTCCTGGATTTATGGTGGTTTTAAACGTTACAAAACCTTGATTTCAATTTTGTTGGGGTACTTGTAATTGGTTTACTGTTACCTGCTTACTGCTCCACAATTTCTTTTTTTTAATGTAAAAGCTACAAGATTTCTATTAATAAAAAAATATAGTTTAAAAGATAACCAGTCTGTGGTCACCTTTGTATCACCTTGTTTTACCTTTGTCAAGTTTTGGACGCATTTATAGGTATGTATGTAATTTGTTTCATAAATATGTATTTTCTAATATAAATTGGAACTTGGTGTGGTTAGAAGTACTTTAATACTAATTTGAGGCGAAAATATACTCTTAAGACTTTGAAATCAAATTAAAAGTTTACATGATACTACATTTTATTTTGTAAGTAGGTTATAATTAAAAAATACTGCATCTTTACAGATAAACATACAAATTAAATACAATACAGAAACATCAAGACAGTCGAAAGAGGTCCGCCGCTGGACATACTATATAGGCCTCCCCAAAAATTTTAACATTAACCTTATTTAGAAAATTACCGGTAAAAACTTTGGTTTATATGTAGTGCATTTTTTCTAAACAAAAAATACTTTGAACTTAAATTTATCGTAATATTTATAAGCTGCCCTCAATTATTTTGTTTAACTTCACCCGGCTGTTACAAATATTTGTTAATAACATTTGTAATTACTCACATTTTTTTAACTTCAAATTTGTTTTGCCACCAAAAGTGTCGTTAACCTAGAAAGTACAGACGCCAGCATATCTAGCTACTTCAATCTGTCAATTTTCTTTTATAGATTTTCAACTTTATCACAAGAATATAAGGTTGACTTTTAATTGCCGAAATTTGATTAAGGTAGCTCGATGTGCTTGCGTCTGTACATAATTAAGTCCAAACTCTTTTAGCTACGTACTAAGGAGATAGCCTTAGTTTTCTCTAAGGCACCAAATAAATTAGATATTTCTTTACAACCAATTCAAGAAATTTGAAGCATGCAGTGAACGCTCCTGTAGTTGTATGTTCTGTAAAATCACTATTATTAAAATATCAGGCGTTCATATAGATACAGTTTCTATCTTCAATTTTGGCTTCCTCTTCGGTGTAGGAATAAAATAAAATAAATAAAAAAGGTTTTTATTCACGTAGACTTTAAAAAAGCGCTTGTAAATAGTCAGAACATATTCGTAGTAATACATAATTATTTCTAGGTACATATAGATATTTAGGTATACGGATTGTAGGAAATAATTTACAATAAGATTTAATTTATAACAGTAACGATATTTAACTAACTTGAATTAAGTTATTGTCAAGGATCATGTGTAGGTTTAATTATCAAAATTTTAAATTTTAGCTATATTTTTAAACATACTAGCTGTGCCCCGCGGTTTTACCCGCGTTAAACTTTATAAACTGTCACAGCTCCTCCCCCACAGGTGATAGCGTGATAATAAGTAGCCTATAATGTTGACCCGACCTCTTCGTAATATTCATGCAAAATTTGAAGTAAATCCATGCAGTACTTTTTGAGTTTAGCCCGGACATACATACAGACAAACAGATAAACATACAAAAATTCTAAAAACTATATTTTAGGCTTTGATATCGATTGTAGATCACGCCCAAGCTATCCTTTAAAAAAAATATTCAATGTACAGTTTTGGCTTTCCTACGATTTTATTATTACTACATATTGTCGAATGGTTCTGTCTATATTAAGATACAAATTTAATGTTATCATTATGGCGGAATCATAGTATGAATTTCGTTCAAATCCTACTAATATTACAAATGCGAAAGTTTGTGAATATGGATGTATAGGTAAACGTTTATTACTTTTTCCCGCAAAAACTACCGAACGGATTTTCGTGAAACTTTGTACTGATATAGCTTATTTATCCAAATATCACATAGGCTATAATTTATAAATTTGAAAGCTGGTAACACCGCGGGGCATAGACTTCTAATATTTTTCCCTTGTGGCCTAATAAAGTAGGTAACTCTATAAATAATAATAATATAATATCCTCACGGCCATCTGATCCCAAAATAAGCAGAGTAACTGATATATAACATTTACATGTAGGTACTATTTTTCTTTTGTGAATACATACCTACTTATATAGATAATTACACCCAGACTCAGGACAAACAGATATTTTCATCCACACAAATATCTGTCCGACGACCTGCGGTAAGAAAGGCAAGCATTTACCAATCACGCCAACTGGGCCGTCAATAAAATATTATTACACACACATCATATACTTCGGTCTTATAAATACTCTCCAACTCCCAAAACGTACAAAAGTTACAAGAACATTACAGTACTGTATTATTACGGTATCTAAGAGCAGTATTACAATAATACCGCGAATATTATTACAATGTGTCTAGATATTCAGTGACCTTGTCAGGGCACGTAACGCGTGCCGGCGAGCCTCGCCGCACGCCCAGAACCTCAGCCAGCCTGGATAATTTCCCTAGCGGCCGCGATTTTGGGCCCGTTTGAAGTAATGTCGTACTTGCTCAGTAGAACCGAGTAGTGGTTAGGAAGTGTTGACGATGTATACGTATTTCCAATAAATAAATACTCTTTGTCGAGTCAATTGGACGTTTTAGATATAATAATATTTTTGAAGTTATACTTCTTTTGGCGCGATGGAGAAAAATTATGAGAGTGAATTTTTACGATGCGCACGCACACCGACACCATAAAATTTAACAGCATGAAGTTAGTTCTAGGTGGTATGAAAATTGATAACTATGTTCAAGTTGTATATTAAGAAGTATAACTTCTAACGCGTGTACATAAGTACACACAAGTTTTTTTTTTCTCGTTTATTGTATCAAGTTAATTATCTTGCCGTCATTGCTGCTGTCGTCTGAGGATGTCGTAGACGAAAATTAAGTTTTTCGGCTCGCCCTCAGATCAATGGCTCGCCAACATAAATCTAACAACTTTTATAAGGGAGCTCTAACGGCGACTGCCGTCGTTTATAGGAGATAAGTAGCTACACAACTGGCATTATATTCATAATATTGTTACATTTATTTATTTACAATATCTTCACATGTTTTATCAAAAAAATCAAACGCAGACAGTTTTTGAGGGTGGCATGCCTAAGCGTTCAACCTGCCTTATCAAAAAAAGTAATCGCGGTAACCATTTGACCGAAATTATATTCCTTTTAAAATAAAATAAGAAAGGGCAAACTCACTTGAACAGGTTATTTTATTTCATTTCTAATTTGGAGCGCTATTTCTGAAAAGCCCTGTACTTGCTAGTCCCATCTTATGACATGTCAGTAGCTGGCAACTACCCGCACGTCCAAACGGTCCTCAAGCAACGCATACTATTTGCCACAAGCAATGCTCAGGTTAAACGGACAGATTTTATTATTTTAAGCTCGGTTGTTACCTGCCCCGTTTGTTCTGATAGTATGTGCAAGGATTTTATTACACCGTTATATTGGATTTTTTATACGACTTAATTGAAATTGACTGAACAAATTCGTTTATTTCGATTTGGTAATTGGTGAGGCTGTTTCGAGTTTCGAATTAATTAACGTTACATGACGTTCGTAAATGAGTTAGAAAGAGGTTACGAGTTCAGGATTTTATTTCATCACAATAGAATAAAAAGAAACTTGAGAGGCGTCAAGGGACACCCGGATGGTACGAAGTTCCTTTCGATTAATTAGTGAAGGAATTGTAATAATTGTTAACAATTATAATGTAATATAAACTTAATCAACAGGCTCAATTTGAGTATTAAAAAAGAACCAAAAAAAAAGTGTCGTTACAACTTTTGGTCTTAATTTTTTCCGTCTAGCCCCCTTTCGCAACGCGCGATAAGGAACTTCGTTCCAATAAGAAACGGTTATAGAACAATATTAGAGAGAACAGTACAAATGGCGGCATTTGTACTGTTCTCTCTAATATGCATTGTTCTCGTATTGATTAATTTTTTGGTGAACAATAAAGAGTTTAATAATAATAACACCTAATTCAAAATCTATATCTATATCTATAAAAATCAATGCCACTTTTCGGTGTAATGTTATAACTGAACAACGCCTTTACCGATTTGGCTAATTTTGGTCTTGAATTATTCGTGGAAGTCCAGGGAAGGTTTGTACGTAGAGAAAATTTTAAAAAAGTCTTGAAAAAGTGTAAAATCAACATCTTTCTATACTTCCATATACAAACAATTTGTACTAATAGTTAAAAGCGTAGCGAAGCACGTATCGGGCCGCTAGTAGTCTATATAAGTATGTATTTACAGAAAAAAAGTAGTATAACAGTTATATGGTTTCCATAGTACAAGCTCTGCTTAGTTTGGGATCTGATGGCCGTGTTAATAATGTCCCAGGACATTATTATATTATTTGATCACACTATTGTTACATATGCAACTATCTATTCGTGAAGACCTTTTATTGGATTACAGGAACAATAATAATTGCATATGATTGTTATTATTTGCTGTTAGTCTTCCTATAAATAAATAAATATAATCTGGATATCAAGCCGAAAGTAGGGATTCTCGGCGTCGACATCGAGAGTGACGTCAAATTTCGCGGTCATCTGGAAGACAAGGCCAAATTGGCCTCCAAAAAGCTGGGTGTCCTTCGCAGAGCTAGGCAATAATTCACATGGGTCCATCGCCTCCAATTATATAAAGCGCAAGTTTGGCCGCATATGGAATACTGCTGCCATCTCTGGGCCGGGGCACCACAGTATCAACTTCTTCCTTTTGATCGCATACAACATCGTGCAGCTCGAATGGTCGTTGACGACGGGAGTCCCACTATTTGGCTTGATACTCTTACCCTGCGGAGAGACGTGGCGTCTCTATGTGTCCTTTACCGCATTTACCACGGGGAGTGTTCAGAGGAATTGTTCGAGCTTATACCTGCCGCCACATTCCGCCACAGACCATCTCGCCAAAAGTGGAAATTTCATCCTTATCACCTGGATGAATGGTCATCTACCACTGTGCGTTTCTCAAGAAACTTTTTGCCACGCACTACCGCTCTGTGGAATCAATTAGCTGCGGAGGTATTTCCGATCCGGTATGACATGGCAACCTTCAAGAAGCGAGCCTATTCTTTTCTTAAAGGCCGGCAACGCACTTGCAGCTCCTCAGGTGTTGCGAGTGTCCATGGGCGGCGGTGATCACTTACCATCAGGTGACCCACTTGCTCGTTTGCCAACCTATTATATATAAAAAAAAAAATCACACCAATGTTATAAAGGCGTAAGTTTGTGAGTGCGTATGTTTGTTACTTCTTCACGTCTAAACGGTTGAAGCGATTTTAATAACATCTGGAATGAAGTTAGCTGACACCCTGGGTTAACACATAGGCTATAATTTATAAAGTTTAACGGGGGTAGAACCGTGGGGCAGACCTAGTTATTATTAAAACAACCTTAAAATAAAAAAAATCTTTCATATTTACATTTCTTCTCAAAAAGTTATCACGTCGTGACCACGGTGACTGTACCAGAGACGCTGCGTAGGCAGGCTCCCCTACAAGTTGGGAACTATAAGTACTGATGAACTTGTGTGGAACGCTGGTAGCCATGGATGCGGGTAGCGTATTGGGGAGGGCGGGATGTATACAGCAAGAGACATCAATCGGCTAAGATGGTGTTGATACTCTTCTTTCTCCTTTATCATATGGACAGTGGTTACCCTATTGTCAAAGTCGTTTAAGCCACCCATTAGGCCTCTGACATGGCTTAAAGACCGAGACAGTTTAAAGTGCTTTCCAGCTTAAGCTGCATGTTTTTAAATGAAATGGAATGGAAAGAGGTCAGGTTCAGGACCGACGGCTTTACGTGCTCGCCGAGGCACGAGGGCATATAAATATTGCCACTTCCAGACTCCGGGCTAATGATAGGTACTAAGATTTTTTCTTTTACAGAAAATCCCTAAAATTACTTTTTGGGCCGACCCGGGACTGAAACCCAGGAACGTATAATCTGCAGTTGAACACGCTGCTGCTAGACCACTGAGTCAGCTATAACTAATATACATATAATTTAAAAAAAACCCATATTTAGTGATCATTACGAAAATATCAAAGTGAAAACTTGTTCTGTGTTTTTCGGTAGAATAATCTCTGAAGATGTCCGAAATACATGTTGTAAAAGTACACACAAATCTCTACTATCATAGACCATCTCGCGCGTTGAAATCTGAGTCTTAAATATTCATTGCAGGAGTCCTATACTGACAAAAATTAAACAATATTATATTTGCGATAAAGCATGGTGCGGGTGACAGTTTCAGTAACATTTCGTTTCACTCTTGAAAGACGCAGCGATTTACAAATTATGTTTAGTATCTCAGCTGTACCACATTACACACGCTGTACCACAACTGTAGTAAATTGAATTAAATGCAACCAGAATGTTCATCCCTAGAAATCAAATTAAGTTGAATGAAAAAATAAGCAAAGCGTTATACGTATAACGTAACGTCATAGACGTATTTAGTGATGGGATGGACTGCTACGATGAGTAGTCGATATTTTTGTATAAAAAACGTGTTTTGTGCATAGGTAAATTTTTATTGTTAAAATGCAATATTGCCTATAATTATACAACAGAACATTAGGGTAAGGTAAAAAATGCATTTAATTAGTCTGAACTCGTATCAGATCCTGACTCTGAATTGTCTCTTAATTCATCATCAGAATCTGTGACGGATATTATCAATGATGACTCTATTATATTGTCAATATGGATGTCACGATCCCAATCAGATATAATGTCCCTTTTTATTTTATTTATCGTATCGTATTTATTGTATTATTAGTATCGTTAACAATAAAAATGTATTACACATCCCTAGTAATGTGGTACTTATAGATGTCAACGTCAAATAAGCAACTGTCACCCACACCATGCTACAACGCAAAAAGTATAGTAAAGTATAGTATAGTATATATGAAAATTATTTCAAATAAATCCTGCTATTTTATGAATTTAAATTGACAATTTATTAATTATTATCTACTACACAGCTAGATAAAAATATATAATAATCAAAAATATAATAGAATACATATTGTTATAATGTGTGACAGACATATATTTAACCTATAATTTGTAAATTGCATGCCTACTGCAACTGTAATGAATTATTTCATGTTGCCGTACCCTAACAGCATGTCACGGTGAAACTTGTAATACCATTGTTCACATGATTGCAATAAAGAATGAATTGAATTGAATTCGCACATTGGGGTGGGGGGAAGGGTCAGCGACACTTGTTTGCTGACTCTTAAAGGCCGGGAACGCACCCGCGACATCTCTGGTGTTGCGAGTGTCCATGGGCGGCGGTGATCACTTACCATCAGGTGACCAACTTGCTCGTTTGTCGCCCTCTGATATAAAAAAAAAACACTCTTGTCTATTTTTATATAAAATATTAGCAAGTAAAATACTAGAACTAATTTGGGGTGTATTATACCTACTGTTAAATTAATTTTCTAAGTTCTGACCTCTGTGACAATAATCTCTTGCTACAAAGTTACATAGCAATTGAAGAGAAAATAACTTTATACAGAAATACTGCAAACAAGGTTAACTTACGAAATTGGATTATCTTAGATCGAATTCTACTTACTTAAAATTACTTACTTAGTACTAAAGTTACTTAGTAACTTTTAGTTCTATTGAGTCAGATTTATTGTTAAAAAAGAACTTGTTTTCCTAGAAATGTGATGTCTTTGCAGCATCTTGTGCCTACAAAGCCAAGTATATAATTATCTATACATATAATAAAATCGTGGGAAAGTCAAAACTGTACATTGAATATTTTTTAAAGAATACAATATCGGGCTTGATCTACAATCGATATCAAAGCCAAAAATATAGTTTTTAGTTTTTTTGTGTTTATGTAATGTATGTCCGGACTAAACTATATACTATAAAGATTTTTATTATTATTATTAAACTGAAAACGTACTGCATGGATTTACTTCAAATTTTGCATGAATATTACTAAGAGGTTGGGTCAACATGTACCGGAGCAGCAAACCCTTGTTCCCGGGACTCCCCCATCAGGCGCCAAGAGAAGTCCACGGCAGGTAGGTTTAATCGGTGCAAGTCCGACATACCCACCCGCAGACACTTTTTGCGGGTGGCATGCGAAGGCCTTCCCCCTACATATTATGACACTATCACTTACGGGGGAGGAGCTATGATAATTTATTAAATTAACCGCGGGTAAAATCGCAGGGCGCAGCTAGTAAATAATAATAATTGTGCCATTGGTGCTTTCTAGTAAGCATTCCAAAATACGAACTCCGTTCACTCACTTTGTTTGTTGGATTTACCAGCAAATACACACATAAATATGCAAAAATATGTTTATATGTTTCTTTTTTTATGTTAATTTTGTTTCCTTAATTGTAATTTTATTTTAGCTTATAGTAATTGTCATTTTATATTTAGTTGTTATATAGTTTTTGCTTTTTATTGATTTCACGAGTGCCATTATTCTGTACATGTTGGGACACCTTAATAAACTGTGCATTTAATATAATTTTAAATATTGTATTTAGCAATAATGTAACAGTTACTGGCCGTTCTAAATAAATAATAAAAAACAGCAATTCTTAACTCATGCCGAATTGTGCGAAAGTTTTTACAGGATGACATCTATAATAATCATTAATAACCGAAAAATATTTTACGAGAAAATAAAGAAAAGTAAATAATAATAATCTTTATTACTATTAAGTAAATGCCAATATTAGTTTGTAAGTATTTCTATTCCTACTTAAATTCTTTTATCTTGCACTACCCTTATCGTGTTGTCTTTCTTTATTTCTGCTTGGAAGAGATCGCTGACTGCGATAAGACCGCCTATTGCATAATCGCTTTCAATGTTTCTTATATTTTTTTATCTGTAATTGGTGTGCAATAAGGATTATTTATCTTATTTTAATCTTTATTAAAAAAAATATTTACATTATATCTATCTTAAAGTTAAAAGAACTACAATTTTTATTTTACAAACTAGTAATGTAAAGATAGGGTAAACGGCGGTGTCCGTACTAGTTTACACTGTGACAGACACACTAAAGTGATATTATTGTTACTGTCACAATGCTGTCTGGCTGTTTATATGTATATGCTGGTATAAGTCCGAAAATATACCAGCATACGCAGATAAAAGACAGCACAGTGATAATTAAATTGGCGGGCCTGTTGGCGTGGTTTGCAAATATTTGATTTTCACGCCGGAGGTCGTGGGTTCGATTCCCACTCAGGACAGATATTTGTCTGCGTGAACATGTCTGTTTGTCCCGAGTCTGGGTGTTATTATCTTTATAAGTATGTATTTACAAAAGAAAAGTAGTATATGTAGTATATCAGTTATCTGGTTTTCATAGTACAAGATCTGCTTAGTTTGGGATCAGATGGCCGTGTGTAAATAATGTCCCAGGATATTATTATTATTAGCTCTTCAGTATCTAATATAGCAAGGCCAGAGTTACACTTGTCGAGGTATTGCTCTGTGCTTTTAAGTACAAAAACTAAAAAAAATATATGATGTACAGACGCCAGCCCATCCAGCTACTCCAATCTGTCAAATTTCTTTTATGGATTTTCAACTTTATCACAAAAGCATAAGGTTCACTTTCAATTTGGGAAATTTGACAGATTGGGGTAGCTTTATGTGCTGGTGTCTGTACATTACCATGTAAACTAACACTTTTTTTTAATGCGTCATAAATCGTAAACCGCAATTTACCTTTCATTTAATCAACTGAAATACTTGCTGCTGCGGAACCCTTCATGGGCGAGTCCGACTCGCACTTGGCCGGTTTTCTTTGTTATTATTATATATTTTAAACTTTATTATGACCGTCACCGTAGCCTAGTTGGTAGTGCTCCTGCCTACGAAGCTGGTGGTCCTGGGTTCGAATCCCGGTAAGTGCAAATATTTGTGTGATGAGCACGAATATTTGTTTCTGAGTCATGGATGTTTTCTATGTATATAAGTATTTATCTATCTATATAAGTATGTATATCGTCGCCTGGTACCCATAGTACAAGCTATGCTTAGTTTGGGGCTACGATGATCTGTGAGACATTGTCCCTAGATATTATTATTATATTATTATTATTTATATTATTATGTGGTAATAAGAGTTCATCAGAGCCGAAAGAAGTCCACTGCTGGACAAGCCTCCTTCAAGAATATTTTTTGGGGGATATGCCATAATCGCCACGTTTGGTAGTCGGATTGGCGATCGCAATAAAATGGTCATATTACTCAGAAAGAAGCTCGAAATCTGACCGTTTAAATTGGGTCAAAATCGCGCCCAAAGGAGTCGGCTACATACATACATACAAGTGAAGCTAATATTGTAATAATTGACAACTTAACCCTACATTAACATTTTTCCATAAGCGTATGTCAGTCATAAATGAAAATATTCCCAGTTATAACCATCGCTGCCAAACAGTTGTAAGGTCCTCTGTGTACACTGTTCGTTCATCCATCCAAACCACGTATTCCCAGGACACAAGCAAATACTAACAAATGTCAAATTTTGGGTAGACATAGTCCAATAAATTAACATTGTTTGCTTTCGGATGTATAATTAATAGGTCCAAATCAAACAGAAATGAAATAATTCATTTGTAAACCAGCCTAGCGTTAATTCAATGTGGAATAGGAACATGGTGGCGCAATTTGACTAAATCATTATAAGGACGGCCACCGTCTCTTTGTCTACTATGAGAACCATACGGCAACCGGTTACCGATTTGCCAAGCGTGGCGACTATAGCATATCCCAAATTTTAATAACGGACACAAATCCATTGTGTAAGCCTTTGTACAGCCGTGGACCTCTTTTGGTCGTGATCTATAATGCGTATTGCCGTGTGATTTCCGGACCAACCAGAATTACAGGGAATTACCCATTACATCAAGAATTTATAGCCTTCTCCAATAAATTCTTTAGGTTTTTGGGAGGATACCTTTATAATAACTGCAATAAAACCATGGATATTCTCACACTTACAAAATATGACTGCAAAATACTATTACTATCTGGCTCAAATCACTTAATTACGAAGAAACGGAAAACTTATTGCATGTTCCATCTTAATCTAATGAAAATATAAGTAGCACAAAATATATGTAGGTATATACAAAAGTTTGGTGAACAACACAGACACACACACACACACACATACAAACACAGTACAGTCTACAGTCAGACTGGTGTCTGCTGGTGTCTGTACTACTCCCAGTACAGACACCAGTCTCTCACATAGATTAATCGTAACTACACCTAGTAATGTACACCTAGAATAAGTATATTAAATGAACAAAATTCTGTGTGAGAGAAAAAATAAAGTTATATTATTATTATATATTATTACTAGCGGCCCGGTACGTGCTTTGCTACGTATAAGGCATAGTAATAAAAAATATGATTATTAAGTTCATTTATTCAAACCACAAAATATTCTAAATTGCTAAAAGATGTTGATTTTACACTTTTTCAAGACTTTTTTTAAATTTTCTCTACGTACAAACCTTCCCTGGACTTCCACGAATAATTCAAGAGCAAAATTAGCCAAATCGGTAAAGGCGTTGTTAAGTTATAACATTACAACGAATAGTGGCATTGATTTTTATATATATAGATTACATCCCGTGGGTGTCATAAAAAGCGACTAAGCGATACACCTGGTAGTCGAACAGCAGTACTTACTACTACCTAATTGCGTTCGCCAAGTTGCATGCCAAGCGCGGTGACTACGGCAATATTATGGCAATTTTATAGAAACCTTTAGTGGAGCCCTTTGTCCAGTAGACAGGCTGATGTTGGACGTCTTTTGGCAGGTGTTATTACGTGGATTTTCTTACCGTTATCACTTTTCTGCTATAAACAGCAGCAGTTGAGAGTTTTTAAACGACCGGCGAGAAGGACTGTCTGTACCTAAGTAAGATGGGTGGCTACCCATCTACGATCATAAAACGATGTTATATGTAGGGTAAGGCGGCTGTCTTAAAAATAATTTAACGTCAGTGTCACTCTTTTAAAAAACAACAATGTTCTGGGCCCTTTCTCCGTTATCTACGTTTTAACTAATGTTACCGATTTCGATACTAAAAGATATATATATTATGCATACATTCAGCCTAATCCAAGTTTAAACAAACGTGATTAAGCCATAGCAACGGCCTAGTTGATGGTTTGAACAACTCTGACACTAGGATAACCACTGCCCACACCAAAGAAAACAGATTACGTGAAAATCTCGAGCAGTTTTAAAGAAACACAAATATTGCTTTTTTTTAATTTTAGAATTGTTATCGATTTCATCCGAATGCGCGAAGAGCGTGTCAGTCAAGGCAGTAGTGATTTTTCTTAAGAGGCTGGCAACACCTAATTGTATTAGTCAAAATAATGTGAATAGAAAATTATTAAAACGTAACATATAAAAACCGCGATTATACATAATATTTATGACAAACCTTATACAACAAACTTCATACTACATTTTAAATTAAGTTGTAATTCAACATCATCATATTTAAGAGCTATGCTCTTGTCGGTGGAACTTCTTCCAATCGTCTCGGCTTTCTGCAAGCGCTTTGACTTCTTGATACGACATTACATTTATCTTTTCCTTAATCTCATCCATATACCTAGGTCCTTCTTTGTCTTCCTCGACCTCTCCTTGCCTCTATTTGGCCTTCAATAATATTCTTCAGTTGTAATTGATTGAGATTATTTTTTAAGCTGTTTTTAGAGATGACTTTGTGATTTTTTCTATCAAGTGAAACTACGTGTAGGTGTATGTTATTGACTAATATCCTGGGATATTCTGGGACCAAATTCACACACGGCCATCTGATCCCTAACGAAGCAGAGCTTGTACCACGGAAAGCAGATAACTGATATACTACGCATACCACTTTTCTTTTGTAAATACTTATTTATATAGATCCCTAATTACGCCCAGACTCAGGACAAACAGGCATGTTGACCTGCGGCGTGAAAGGCAAGTATTTACCAATCATGCCAACTGGCCCGTCAAGTAGTTGAATCGTGTTTTGCGAACAATGACGTTATCTATACATATAATAAAATCGTAGGAAAGTCAAAACTGTACATTGAATATTTTTAAAAAAGGATACTTGGGGCGTGATCTGCCATCGATATCGAAGCCAAAGATATAGTTTTTAGAATTTTCGTATGTGTGTCTGTTTTTCTGTATGTATGTCCGGGCTAAACTCAAAAAGTACTGCATAGATTTACTTAAAATTTTGCATGAATATTACTAAGAGGTCGGGTCTATATATTATCACGCTATCACCTACGGGGGAGGAAGTGTCATAATTTATAAAATTTAACGCAGGTAAAACCGCGGGGCACAGCTATTTAAAATATTTATTTATTTTATTTATTTATTTCTTTCTTTTCTCTTACAACTATTTTTACAGGTGTTAACCTAATGCAATAGTGTAACTATCTATTGATTGTAGCTTATTACAAATAACGCTATCTTCGTGGATTTATTCAGAGAACATGAAAACAAGTCAATTTTTTCCGCTACCTGGTTAAGGGTGTGTAGTGCTCGTGTGAGCGGCGCCTTGCGTAGTAAGTTGGTGCGCCCTTGTGGCACGGCCAACAGTGGTGGCTGTCGGCGACGCCACACATATCTTTCAGGGGTGCAAAAATCTACAATTCTTAAAATGCAAGCGTTACTTATTTGTCCCCTCATTACTTTAAAAATGTAGGAAACTAGGTACAGCTCTCGCCGTACACGCAGCTCGTTATATCCTACCATGCCTAATACAAATAAATAAAAATGATATATTTGAAATTGGCCTATATATCATTATCATTAACCTAATATCGTTTACAGCTAGACATATGCCTCCTCCAAATGTTAATAATAATGTTGCTACGTATTTGGAGGACCTTGGTCACTGCGCTGCGCATGCGAGTTGGCGACTGCAGTTAGGTGATAGCTAGTACACAGGTGGCGCTGCTGCCTGACTACCTGGTGTATCCTGTAGTCCCCTTTTACGACACCCACGGGATGGTATGGGGTTGTCCTGTTAATCCGCAGGCTAGCTAGGGTAGGTTCCTCAGCGGCGGGGATCGCTTTGGCCCATTAACGCGTGATCGGTGATCCCGTGCATGTGATCACACCCTCATTTAGAATTTCGTCTTTTTGCTTTAGTCTTCCATTCATTAATTTTAATATAGTAGAACTAAATTTCAAAATAATAGATTAGTAACTTGTTATTTATTTAAGGATTTCAGAAAATATATGCGATAAAACAAACCGCACGGACGGACTAATTATTTTTTTGTAAATTTTATACTATCCACTATGTTTATGTACCTACTGCATTGTGACCTTGACAAGTACAAGTGTATGTTAATACCCAAGTGCTGAATAAATTTCATTTCATTTCAATCAATCAGGCGGGAACAATATAAACCCCCAGTATTGGTTAAATAATTCAGAATAACGCCATTTTAGCTGATGTAGGCACCGCTTAAATAGAAGACGCGACTCCCACTCGACCATTATAGCGTTAGATATCCAAAATTAAACCAAATCCATTTTCTCGGCGACCTTGTCTTATCTTTTCACATAATAATTACCATGTCAAATTCGTCTGACATAATTGGATACGACATCGATACCTCGATACTTGCGGACCGCGAAAATATTGAAAAGTAAATTAGGTCGAGACACACTGTCGTATACATTAATGAAATTCATAAATTCATGAGCCTGGCACGCTGGATGTGCCATCAAATATTCAACGACAGTGCGCTCGTGTGTAATCAGAATATTAAAAGTGTTTTCTTTTATGTGAAATGTAATGATATTTTGGGATATATTCGCGGAAACTGTGCATATGACACCTTTAGCCAGGTCCATACTTGGCATAATACTGTAATGAACATAGATATAAAACACATAGATAAGCTTCAGATGTGACCACTATTCACGCGAGAACGTGACGTCATAAAAGTGGCTTGCCGCCGGCAAGACCCCTCGCGACCGGCGTCTGTAGTTCGAGCTCGAGGCGCTCATAGCTGGATGCTCTCACCGGTCCGAAAGTGATCGGCGAGGTTAAGCATCTAGATTCGCGGTCAGTCCATAGATGGGGGACCGCCAAAGTGGTATAATTTCTGAGCGTCTCCGTGCTTCAGAGGGCACGTTAAGCTGTTGGTCCTGGTTGTAGTCATCAGACAACAGTAGTTAAGCCATGTCAGAGGCCAACTGGGCGACTTGAACAACTCTGACACTACGATAAGTAAGTAAGCGCCGCGAGTGACGCATCAGCCCAGTCTCAGTGTAAAATGTTACTATGAGCGTCCTAGCGCATGTGTTGTGAAATATCCGCTCAAATTCCACAACCTGTTATATATTTTGGTCAGTGATAGTGAACTAGACATACGGTCGACCATTTGATAACCCATACATGCGTCCCCACAAGTGTCCATCATGGGCTCAAGAAAAGGTGAAGGAGTTCCTAACTCCAGGTACGACCTCACCCTAAGACGACCCACTGGCCCGTTCCTTCATTCCTACCTTTCTCTTCAAGTCTGTAATCGGCCTCCGCACACCCGACGCGGTAACAGTCATAACTACTGTTTTAATAAGCATAGCACTTACTTCAACTTTTCTTTGTGACATCCAGTTATAAGAACATTCTAAAGAATTATCAAACAAACAAAACAAAGTTTATCAAAATCAATTCATAAACAACGGAGAAATACATACATACATATAAAAACAAACCCCTGGAACGCAAAACATACGTACAAAAACAAACCCCTGGAACGCGTATTATACATACAAAAACAAACCTCTGGACCGCGTAACATACATACAAAAACACAACCCTGGATAACATATATATAACATACATACAAAAACACACCCCTGGATAACATATATATAACATACATACAAAAACACACCCCTGGATAACATATATATATAACATACATACCAAAACCTGCCAAGTGCGAGTCGGAATCGCGCACGAAGGGTTCCGTACCATTATCTTTAAAAACGAGCAAAACCTTCACGTTTGTTGTATGGGAGCCCCCTTAAATATTTATTTAATTTAGTTTTTTAGTAGTTGATGTTATAGCGGCAACAGAAATACATTATCTGCATATATGACTTCAAAAAAGGTTTAAATGCCCAGCCTTTTTCATTAAACCTTTGTTAGGGAAGTAACCGGAGGAGTCAATAATAATAATAATAATAATAATGTTTATTTATTTCTCCTCACAAAAAACAGACCTTACATCATAATTACAGTGTTACTTATATCTATATTAATACAGTTACGTGGATAGTCTAGTCTATAATATGTGAGAAGCTGGTGTCTGAGGTAGGCATGAGAATGCCTGTATTTCAAATCACCAGGTCCCCACCCAGGGAAGGAGCAAGACTAGGTACTTGTATTTGAGTTTTAATGATACAATAGAACTTTTCGATATAAGGAGCGATTATACATAATAATATTGCAGTTGGAGAAACATGGCTAGGTACTTAAATTATATTTTTTAAACTAAGCATAAAAACTAAAACAAACGCCTCAGAATGTGTTTTTATGTATGTGAGGGTGTGTTGTGAATTGTGATGTGTTGTGTCATGAGTTTCGTGTTTCTGTGAGTGCTTGTCTGTGTGTGTGGGTGTAACGTGTGTTTGTTTGCGTGTAGTTTACCTGTGATTTTTTGTTAATATGACTTACGGTTTAAAGACAAGTACTTACGGTACAAAGTCAATCAGGTGTCATCATCGAGCAAAAACAATAAAAAAGTCACATTTTCTCTATGGTATTCTATTTCTATAATACAGGTTAATATGGGTGCTGATATTAATAAGCTTGAGTTAATATCAATAAACTTGAACTTCAATTAATAAAGACCACTCGAATTCATTTCCGAAAGGGCAATCGTGTTGTTCTTTAATTATTGGCGATAAAATAAGAAAACCTTTCTGTGAACATTCGGACGAAAGTAGCGAGCTATTTATAAACTCCTTAACATTTCCAACTTGATTGGGTTACACGTGTTGTGAGAGATGGCGAGCTGGTCCTGGCAGAAATTATTATTTAGAAGTTTATTTAACCACCTAAGGAGATAGGTAGAGTTGATGCTAGTGCGGTAGATACACGTCCGTACGAAGTGGACAGTAATACAATAAACAAAAGCCTCTACTTCTCAGTGCTCCCTGTGCAGGGGCTCTACCGGCTAAGTCGCCGAACATCGATTCCTTAAATGGCGTACATATAAATAAAGGTTAAATGTGATATAATCAATCGTTAAATTGGCTTCCATGTGCACATGTGACGTTATAAATGGTCTGGAATCAATTGTCAACGTTGAAGCCGATTTTACGATTGATTAAGTCAGTTTTAACCTTTATTTATTTGAACGCCATTTAAGAAATCTATGTTCGGCGACTTAGCCGGTAGAGCCCCAGGAGTTACATTGTTTGAAATTGGAAGTTTTAGATCACCAGGTAATAATAATAATATCCTGGGACATTATTTACACACGGCTATTTAATCCCATACTAAGCAGAGCTACTATGGAAACCAGATAACTGATATACTACATATACTACTTTTCTTTTGTAAATACATACTTATATAGAAAACTACACCCAGGCTCAGGGCAGACATGTTCATGCACACAAATATCTGCCCTGGATGGGAATCGAACCCACGACCTCCGGCGTGGAAAGCAAGCATTTGCCAACCACGCCAACAGGCCCATCATAGGTGAGGACTGAAGAGCAACACAGTTCAGTTCCCACATCTTTTTTTTTTAAGACAATGCCCGCATTAGGAAATAATTATAATCCCTATGTCGCGGAGTACTTTACAAACATATAACAGACAGGCACAAATTACATCCAGACTCAGAACAACTATTTATGGGTCACACAAATAGTTGTCCGGCGTGGGACTCGAATCCGCGACACGAAGCGGCGAGGCGACTGTCTTAGCCGCTACGCCACACGTGCAGTCATCTTTAACTTATTCTACCTTAATGGTTTAAGGTACTAACTTTAAATAAATGATTTACAAATTACAGTATGCGTTTTACAAATGTTATTTTTTTTAACTTAATCCTTTAACAACAATTAAGTATAATAAGTCATGTGGACTTTCAGTTCGCACACGCATAAGTTGAGGACCATATATTATTAAGATGTTTCTGTTGCTGAGCCCACTAAGTACATAGGAGCTACGAGAGATAATTGTTGGTCACAGGATTATAGAGAAAACACGGTATCAAATTCATTTTCCTAGTCAGGGGTGGAATTATGTCATCATGGAAAACATGACACCCAAAATTATTACCCATATTGATAGTTCTAATGATTAAGGGAATCACTTTGTAAAATACGCTATATCAAGAGAAAATTTCAAAAAAAAATCGCGTTAAATTGGAAAATACTACAAAACAAGTTGATAATTTCAAGAGCAAATACGCCAACCTCGTTGCAAGTTACGACTTTGGGTCATTCGATGAAGACCGTGAAGACTCCGATTCCACCACGCGTTTGTTGTTCGTGAAATCGCGAAACGCTTGGTCGATGGTTTTACGTATGCCGTTCCCCTCACAAACTATCAGACTTCAGGCATGGCTACCGAATTTGAGGTTGGAATGTCGGTACGAGACATATAGACATAGTTTTAATCTAATTGTAACATCACACCTTCTGACCCTCAATCGGACAACAGTTACAAAAACATGCCTAAAACCAACCCTGTCAGGCATCTCAATATCCGTCTAGAGCCTAAATTCGGAAATCAAATGTGGTGCCCTCTGAGTTACTTATTTTGCAGACTTATTTAATTTTGTTAGCCCATTCCGTTGTGTCCGGTATGTCCGGTGCAGCAGTAAATGGAAACTCTCCTAGGCTAACTGCAAACCACACACAGGTTATGAGGTACCTGGTTTACAGTTACTTACCACATAAACATAAATCTTGCTGATATATGTTTTTGTCATACAATAAAACCGTCTCCTAATTAAAATACCTTTCATACAAATATTAGGAAACAATCGTCGTTAGAAGCCATGGGAACACAAAACCGTACGAAGCCGATACCCTCCTGAAAGCATTAGTAAATAAGACAAACATGTATCAAATAGACACGTCAACATTCGGTGCTTATATTTTAATTCTATCAAGACTTGACTTTCCCACCAACATAAGTTGACAACCCCTGAAAGCCACACACAAGGAAAATACGAATCTATACGTCACAAAATAAAGGTCATGTTTCTTTTCGAGATTTTAGCTGACGGTATGCACAAGGCTATGAGCCAGGTTATTTGGATAGTCCTAAACAAACGTACGGCACTTCCTTCAGTCGTATTTAACATGTTGCCAATAAAAAAAAGTTGTTTGGAATACTTAATGGATTCCTTGTTTTCCTTCTGGGCGTTGTACAAGAGTTGTGTTTCGGATACTTACTTGTTAGTTTACAAGTTATTGGTAAATCGCAACTTTGTTCAAGTTCCAAGTGGGTCTGAAGCAAATGTTTCGTGCTGAAAATTGAATGATGTTGTTCTTTGTTGTTCCAGAACATTTGGGCCCAACTATTTTCAGAAACTCAATCAAGTCGAATATTTACTTTCTCTGAGGTCTGAGGGAAACCCTTTGGGTAACTGATAGGCTGGTATTATAATACCTGTTTCTAATAAGTTAACTCTTCACTCGAACTTGGAAAAGAGCTGTAACTTTTGATTGGTTAAACGAATTCGTTATAACAAGCAATCAGGTAAAACTGGTTTAGAAATGTATATATTCAAAGAATTTGTACTATTTTCAGAAATTCAATCAGATCGAATATAATATATTTATAGATTTTCTGAGGTCTAAGGGAAACGCTTTGAGTAACTAAGAGGATGTATCTTATGTATATATTATTAAATCTTTAAAAAAAAATAACTTTTGATTGGGATCTATAACTAAATAATATACAGGCTGGCCGAGAAGTTGACGTTCAAACGCAAAATTTAGATACTTTATGATGAGGAGTATCCGAATCACCCCCATGTATGTTTTACGCCAAGGACTTAAACCCAAGACTTTACTTAGACTTGATTTCTACAGTCAAATAAGCTGCCACTAGAAAACTTAAGTTGAATAAAAATAAATATATATTTAAGTTAAAATGTGGGGGGCGTAGAAGAGGTAATATCTCCCAGGGAACGGGCAGCAGCGTCACTCTGTGTGCTATAAGAATCATACTGCGATCGCTAATATATCCTCCAAATTATGGAAACAACTCCATTGTAGAAATATTTGGAGAGGCCTTAGAGCAGTAGTGGACGTCGTAATGAACTTAAAAACAATTAAACGACTTATACTTTCTTTTACTGAGAGGAACCAAATTTATACGGGATCTTTCCGAAAGAAGAGGAAGAAAACAATTTATTCAGAAAATTGAACAGACAACAAATATACTTACAAAATAACAATCAAAAGAAATATAAAATATGGCTCGATCTCCGCATGTGCTAGAAGCAAAGAGCTATCAGTAGGTGTAAATTGGGGTTTCTGGATCAGAGGAGATCCAGAAACACCCAATTTACCCATCATTCATAGTATTCAAAGAATGAACAAATAGCTGTTTATTATTCAGAATATAAATATGACAATATTTTCTGTGATCAGAATAAGTTTTTGTACTAGTTAACTTTATGTCTATATTATTATTAACATATTATAGATATCATGAGAAATTTAGATATTCAATTTAAATGCGTACATTTATCTTAATTCGACATTCATGTATGTTGTATAATATGTATATATGTGCATTCTACTTTTCATCGCCGTCAAATAATTACATCTATTCAATACTTCATTCAATAACAGTTAATCAAAAGAATGATGGAGTAGTCAACTTTAAGTCTATTCATTCATCATTAACTTTCAACATTAATATGAAAGTTTCAAATTTTTCATCGTTAAATTATTATATTATTTCAACAATTCAATGACACGCGCATGAAATGTCGAGCAACAGTCGGGATCTGTTCCACACGACAACGAAAATGGAATGGGCCTCACTATTGTCCATCACGCCGCCTTATATATAGCGCAGTGGCTACTTACTTTAATTATAATGACGGAGAAATAAAAAGCAAAGTACCTAATATTGATTTATTTATCCTATATAAATAAATCAATATTAGGTACTTGATTATATTATAAATATCAAATACATGATGTTGAACTTAATTTTTTAACAATTTTAGTAACTAAATACTCAGTTTCACTCATGATTTCATCAACATCACTTCGCACTAAATATTGTATATTCACGCTTGCACTATCAGGGTCACTATCTACTTCTTCCATACGACGACCATCTACATCATGGACAATTATTTTTATTATTCGGTGAACATGCCCGGGCTCTTTACGCATTATATAGGATTTATTTTTTAAAGATTTTGATATATTTTTTTTCCTCTTCATTTTTTTCTTTTCTATTTCTTGCTGTCTACTCTCTTTACATGCATTCGCCGCTACTTCAGCGTACCAGCCCTCTCGGTCTTGAGCATAGTAAAATGGATTAAGAACTGGATCTGAGCCCTCTATCAAATTCTGAAATATAAATATTATGTATGATTTTGTGTTATTAAACAACATCAAATATGAATTCAATTGTTACAATCGATGGTTACTGAGGTACTTACGTTACATTGTTGGTCAATTTGATCTAAAACAGGACTGTAGGATGGGGAGCGTGACATATTTAATTCTATGTCTAGACTTTTGTTAAGAACCTAGAAAAATGCAAAAAATGTATTAATATTTTATTTACTTTTAATTATTTAGTTATTCTATCTCAATTCTCGTAACAACTATTATGGTTGAAACAAAGTGTCATGTAGAAATAAATACTCACTTATGTAAGTATGACACCTAGGTACCTATATTAAATAACGATTCTACTGCCTGATAGTAGTATTGGTAATATTTTATTTTTAATTGTAAAAAATACTGAGGAATAATATTAAAACTTACCGATATTACACAATAAAGACAGTTGCCCTCAGTCAGCTGTAGAATTTGAATAGATATTATTTTATTTTTTTATTTATATATCCACATAATTTTAATCTATAGAGTTCAAAATCGTACGTTTTTATAGATATATTATATCCTATACAAACATCGGACGATGAAATTGAATCTCGACACGTGTCGATTAACTTATTGTTTACTAAAAATATCATATATAAAATAAATACCACAATGTGTTTGTTCATTGTATTTTTTTCATACATGCAGTTGAGAAAAATCGACAGGCAAAGTCATTGTATATAGCTAGTATGTCAAACATTATATTTTTTGCAATGTATGTGGTTATTTATAAGGAGAAGATCAAAACAATATACTTAGCAATATCGACATACTATTGTTACGTTCGGTTTCGTCTGCTATTATTGTAATATTTAAGCTTATTTAATTGGTACATCACAAATAGAATGGTAAGTAATGCTTTTTATTCTTATTTGTACATACTATTACGGTTTATAGATATATCTATACTTCTATCAAGATTTGCACGGATTAAACATATTTTATATAATACTTCGAAAACTATCTTTCAACTTTGCTTTAAACAATATTATGGAACATAACAGATCTTGACTTGACTTGATAAAAACCCTCTATAAAAATAACCCTATAAAAAGTACCCTGAACCGGCGAGCATGTATGAAGAATATAATGTCAGTAAAGGAAGCGAGGGAGGTGTGCAAGGATCGTGACAAATGGAAGTCCGTTGTCTCTGCCTACCCCTCTGGGAGACAGGCGTGAGTCTATGTATGTATGTATGTTGTTTACTAAAAATATCATATATAAAATAAATACCACAATGTGTTTGTTCATTGTATTTTTTTCATACATGCAGTTGAGAAAAATCGACAGGCAAAGTCATTGTATATAGCTAGTATGTCAAACATTATATTTTTTGCAATGTATGTGGTTATTTATAAGGAGAAGATCAAAACAATATACTTAGCAATATCGACATACTATTGTTACGTTCGGTTTCGTTTGCTATTATTGTAATATTTAAGCTTATTTAATTGGTACATCACAAATAGAATGGTAAGTAATGCTTTTTATTCTTATTTGTACATACTATTACGGTTTATAGATATATCTATACTTCTATCAAGATTTGCACGGATTAAACATATTTTATATAATACTTCGAAAACTATCTTTCAACTTTGCTTTAAACAATATTATGGAACATAACAGATCTTGACTTGACTTGATAAAAACCCTCTATAAAAATAACCCTATAAAAAGTACCCTGAACCGGCGAGCATGTATGAAGAATATAATGTCAGTAAAGGAAGCGAGGGAGGTGTGCAAGGATCGTGACAAATGGAAGTCCGTTGTCTCTGCCTACCCCTCTGGGAGACAGGCGTGAGTCTATGTATGTATGTATGTATAAAAATAACAGTTGATAAGCAAATTACCGTCTTTTGCTTCACGCAGTCGGGTAAAATTAATCATAACACAAATCGTCTGGATGCGGATAGCTGACACTGCATTTTCACAACACGTGCCTCTATCCATATTTGGGATACTGTGACGTAGATTTAGCACTATTTAAGGGTCCTGCTGCTGAAGTTGGACCACAAAACACTTCTTCAAGAGCTAGTGTCATCATCGTGTACGAGTTAATCAGTACCTAGTTTATTTCTATTACAAGTACCTACACCAGTTCTTCGCTGCGCTATTTAAAAAATGTAAGTGACGTTGTTTTATTGCCTGTGTATTCGTATTACCTATTCAAGGATTCTAATATATTCTCTTTTGTCGAGTGCTAGCAATCTTTACAATTGATCATGAAGCCTTGGGTTCGATACCCAGATCGTACAGTGTTGCTAGTATTTCACATTTAATGAGTAGATATAATGTAGTGAAGATATATTATCATATTATGTTATGTAACCATTCTTATATTCAATGATTTATCATTATTCAATCATTCATCATTTAATTTTAATCAAACGATGAATAATTGAATAATGAACTTGAATTAAATAAATGATTCAGAATTCAATATAACGATAATCATTTATCTGTTGTTAAGTTGTTCTATTAATGGAAGGAAAATAATGAGAGGAAATCTTCATAGGTACTCTTACAGATATTCTCAATCATGTTTAAAGCCATTACACACTTACATGCAGGGATTAAACTTTAACAGAACGCTAGCTACTAGATAATCGATAAGAAGATTGATAAATTGTCACTATTATTTATAGTTAATAAAACTTTCTATTTTTCTTTCAGGTCTAAGTGTAATGCAGAGCAGCTTTTCCCGTCTGAGGATGAGTCGGTGTCGGAAACCGTGGCGGTAAAGGCAAAGCCGGAGAAAAAGAAGCGCAAGTCGTCGCATGAGTCCACCAGCCAGCCATCATCCAGTAAGAAAACGAAGCCAACCACTAGACCGACAGCCCACGATTTATTCGGAAGCGATTCTGATGACGATAACTTGCCGGCAACAACGGGTAAAAGCTTTCAACCAATCTACTCTTATATTACACGTAGATTGGCGAACGGTTTTTCGAGGCAAATGGATGAAAACAAATCAGGCAGTTATTACATAGAATTAAAGATATATAAGTGTGATGACATTGAACGAGTGCCACCGCTAAATAGGTGGCGCCACTCAGTCATAACAATTAAAAATAAGTGTGAAAAGGAATCTGAGTCTTGGAAACACTTAACTGAATATTTTAAGAGTGTTAGAAAAGAGTTTCACGACTGTCCATGCACGTTTATTAATTCGTATCAGTAATAATAATCAATTATTTGTCCTACGAACTTATATTATACCTAAAAGTACATGTATACCCAAATGTAGTGTTACTTATTTGTACTTACTTAAAATAAATACCTATGTTATGCTCTATTATAATATAGTTAATCATTATTTACAATCATTATAATTAACACATAATCAATATTGTTTAATCACTATTATATCTTTTTCTATTTTTTCATTAAATATTCCAAGTTACTGTATTTTTTCTTTTCAGTTCAACCACCTGTTAATTCATCATCAAGCGCTAATATTATTTATTGTGATAAATGCAAAATTGAGATCCCAGTACATGAATACAGATATCATAAGAGAACTAATATTCATAAATCAAACTGTTTAATTAAATCGTCATTTTTGAATGTTGATATTATAGCCACAGCGTTTAAAAATAGAATAATGACTTATCGCTTAAATCCATCTCAAGAAGACGAATACCTTCTAGCGGAGGCGTTTTTAGATGGTAAGCGAGACGATGTTTTTAAAATTATTGAATTGACTTTATTGAAACATGACTGTATCAAAGTGAACTTCGAGTTGTTTGCTTATTTTGTGTTACCCGTATCAGGTGAGCAGCAACTGAAGTCATTTAATACAAAATATAAAACCATATACAAAAATACTGATTGTGATGAGTTATATTCAAATATAAAAGAGATTTATATAACGAAATTAACTGAATTTGAGCATTGCAAATCTGGATGGGCATTTATGTCTGTAAGTCATTTAGAAATTAATATTAATAAGTATTCACCCATGCGAGGTGGATCTTATATCGACTTGCCAGCTAAAATTAAGAATACAAAAAGCTGTTTGAACATACAAAATAGTGATAATTGCTGTTTTTTGTGGAGCATAGCTGCAGCGTTATTTCCGGCTAAAAATAACGTCTGTAGACCTAGCTCGTACCCAAATGTGAATTCAATATTTAATACACAGGGTATGTCATTTCCACCATCACATAAAGATATTCAGTTGTTTGAAAAAAATAATTCCGAAATAAGTGTAAATATTTACGGATTAGACAAGCATCATACTGTTACTGGTCCTTTATATGTTACCAATAACAAGAGAATTAAACACGTTAACTTGTTGTATTTAGAACAGAACTGCAGCGCCCATTACTGTTTAATTAAAGACCTTAAGCGTCTAGTCAGAAGACAGGTATCACATCATAAAGGTGCAATGTATTTATGTGAAACATGTCTACAGTTTTATACTAGTGAAACAAAATACGCTTCACACAATTGTTCTAAGATTATAACGATATTACCAGAAAGAGATAGTTTTTTAAAATTCAAACATTATGAGAGACAGCAAAAAATTAACTTTGTTATATATGCTGATTTCGAATGTTTATTATCTGATTTTAAAGAACCAAATCCCGATAAAAGTACTGTAAGAAATAAATGTCACCAACCATCTTGTTTTGCATATTATATATGTTGTTCCCATGACAGGAGCTTGAATAAATTTGTTTCATACAGAGGAATAGATTGTGTACAAGTATTTATCAAAAAAATTATTAAGGACGCACAGTTAATTCATAAGATTTTAATAACAAAAAAACCCATGAAACCAATGACTAAAGAACAAATTAACGATTATTGTAGTGCAACTATATGTCACATATGCAAGCAGTTGTTATTTGACGATAAAGTCCGTGATCATGATCATATTACATCTGAATATAGAGGTGCAGCTCATTCGCATTGTAATATTTCATTTAAAGTATGTCCATTCATACCTGTTATATTTCATAATTTATCTGGTTATGATGCCCACATATTTATCACGGAATTGTCTCAATACGAAGGTGAAATAAAAGTTATTCCCAAAACAAAAGAAAAGTATTTATCCATAACGAAAATTATAAAATCAGATAACAATAGAATGCCTGTACAAATTAAATTTATAGATTCTTTTCAGTTTCTTAGTTCGAGTATTGATACATTGACTAAAAGTTTATCCGACAATGATTTCGTGCATTTGTCCTCCCATTATTCTGACAAGGACCAATTCGATTTAATAAGAAGAAAAGGTATTTATCCGTATGAATATATTAATTCATGGCAGAAATATAATGAAACCGAACTACCATCAAAAGATTGTTTTTATAACAGCTTGTTAATGAAAGATATAACAGATCATGAATATAAACACGCACAAACTGTTTGGAAATATTTTAATATTGGTTCTATTGGCGAGTACACTGATCTATATTTAAAAAGTGATGTACTTTTGCTCTGTGATGTATTCGAAAATTTTAGGAACTTATGTTTAAACAATTATAATCTTGATCCTGCATATTATGTTACTTCACCTAGTTTAAGTTGGGATGCTATGCTTTTTTACACAGGCGTTGAACTAGAGCTGATTAATGATTTAGAAATTTATCAAATGTTAGAAAAAGGAATCCGTGGAGGGCTGGCACAGTGTACTCATCGATATGCTGAAGCCAATAACATTTACTTACCTCAATTTGATGATTCCAAACCTTCAACATATTTAATATATCTTGACTGTAACAATCTTTACGGTTATGCTATGACAAAGAAGTTACCCATATCACATTTTAAATTTATGGAACAGAAGAGTATTGAGAATTTTAATTTGTTCGATATTCCTGACGATGCTGACAACGGTTATATTTTAGAAGTTGATATGATGTATCCAGATTATTTACATAATTTACATAGTGACTTGCCATTCGCTCCCGAAAAATTTATACCTATTGGAGGAAAGACACCTAAATTAATTGCTAATTTGTATGACAAATATAATTATATAATACACTACGTTCATTTGAAGGAATGTCTTAGAAATGGTCTAGTATTAAAAAAAATTCATAGAATACTTCAATTTCGACAAGACAACTTTTTAAAAACATATATAGACTTAAATACTAAATTACGGCAAGCAGCATCAACACCATTTGAAAAAGATTTCTTCAAGCTATTAAATAATTCAATATTCGGCAAGACAATCGAAAACAAACGTAAACAGGTTGATGTTAAATTAGTTACTAGATGGAATGACAGCTCTAATAAAACTAATAAGTCACTGGGAGCAGAGAAATTGATTACGAAACCAAATCTAAAAAGTATTTCTATTTTTAACGAGAATTTTATCGCAGTGCAACTGAGTCATGAAAAGCTTATTTTAGATAGACCGATATATATTGGATTTGCTGTGCTTGAATACTCAAAACAACATTTATATAATTTCCATTACAATTTTATAAGACATAGGTATGGTGATAATGCCAAACTATGTTATACTGACACTGATAGCTTACTGTACTTAATACAGACACCTGATTTTTATAAAGATATGCAAGATAATATAGATGAATTTGACACTAGCAATTTTGACGTTAATAATCCTTACGGCATACCAAAAGTGAACGAAAAAGTACCTGGCTTATTTAAGGACGAATTGGGAGGTGATATAATCATGGAATTTGTTGGATTAAGAGCAAAACTTTACTCTATTAAAACGCTGAATACACAAATTAAAAAAGCAAAAGGAGTGTCAAAGCCAATTACTAAAAGTTTGGATACATCCAACTATAAGGAAGCATTATTTAACAATGTTGAATTAAAGCGTAAAATGAATATGATTAAATCCATTAAACATATATTGTATTCACAAGCAGTTGATAAAGTAATTTTGAAAAGAGTTGATGACAAAATACAAGTTCAGTCGAATCAAATAAATACGCTACCTTGGGGTCATTGTGACGGTGTCATGTAAAAGCTTTAGATATAAAATATATACTTAAATCTAATTTGTAAATGTAATATCTGTATGTCTTTTTTTCATTAAATCGATGTAAACACTATTTTTATTTGTAAAATGTTCCTAAAACCCTGTTTAGACTAATATGTTCATTTTGTTTTTAATTAATTTTAGGCATATAAAACGATTATAATTAAATAACATATATTTATCTTTTAAACCTGTTTTTTATTATTGTTATTCATTATAGTGGTGCCCTATTTAATCTATAAGATGAGTATAGTTTGTTTTTGCACTCAAGACATTCTTAAATATATTTTATTTTTAAATTTCAAACTTAATTTATTTGCATAAAATGTGGTTAAAAAGATGGTACATATTTAATATGAAGGTCAGTCACATACGCTAATAAGTTGCATATGCAGGTAGGTATATGGTTAACCTACATCCTCTGTGAAAAATGGCGTGAGTGCATGTATGTAGGTATATATATATATGAATGTTAAATAACATTTGAATTAATCGACAAAATGAAGTTGATCAAGCAACCCATATCCCTAAGTGTTAATAATATAAAATTAAGTGACTCTGTTCACCACATCAGACATAGCACTTTGTTGCCGAATAACATTCGCTGTATAATATGCGGTCCGTCGAACTGTGGTAAAACAAATGTTATGATTAGTTTACTGCTGCATGAAAATGGGCTCAAATTTAGAAATCTATATCTTTACTCTAAGACTTCTTTTCAACCTAAATACCGTTTCTTGACTGAAGTATTGAAAAGAGTACCACAGGTTAATTTCTATGAGTTCAATGATCATAAAGATGTCATTTCTCCAAGTGAAGCTTTAACAAATTCTGTATTTATATTTGATGATGTTGCATGTGAAAATCAAGTGAATATCCGCAATTATTTCTGTATGGGTCGACATAAACGAATCGATTGTTTCTATTTATCTCAAACCTATTCTAAAATTCCGAAACAATTACTACGTGACAATGTTAATTTAATTATAATATTTAAACAAGATGATGTGAATTTAAAACATATTTACGAAGAGCATGTTAGTTCTGATCTACAATGGAAACAGTTCAAAAACATTTGTCAAACTGTTTGGAGTAAGCCTTACAATTTTTTACTTATTAACAAAGAATCATCATTAAATAATGGACGGTATAGGCAGAACTTTGATATATTTTTTAAATTTGACTGATGTTATATAAATATAAGTGTGTTACACACAGAAAAAAATCAGTATTATTTATTCTTTAGCTGAAAGTGGTTGTTATAATATTAAATAGGTATGGAGAAAAATATTAAAATAGAATTAATGAAGTCTGTAGACTCCATAAAGAATAAAATAAAACAAATGAAAAACCAGGAACACTCAATGAATTTGTCACTCGATAAAATGTTAAAACCTGTCACAGATCCCCTTAAAACCCTAGTTGATTCGAATAAAACCATAGAAAAAATACAAAATTTAGAAAAAACACACTCTAATTGTGACGACATCGAATTGGATGACATTAATACTAGCTCATCTACAAAGTTTGAAGACTGCTATGATCCGAAGCTGAAATCGGCACAGTTCACTGAAAAGTCTCCCGCAACGGAATTACTGGAAGATTTAGAAATATCATTAGAGGGTCGTGATATCCATGATATTTATGATGGTGTAAATATACCATTTGGAATAAGAAGTGAAAACAAAAATTTACTAATGGGTAATTCAATAGTTTCATTTTCTAAAATGGATAGTTTGAATGACGATAATGCCATTTTTATTAAAGTTGGTGACAAAAACTACATTTTAACCCCTGGTTTAAAAGAACTTTTACTTCGAAGAAAACCTGATTTAAAACTAATATCGAGCAAAGATAAACTTGTCTATAAGGATATGTTATATTATACAAATGCACATAAGAGAGATTTTAATCCTAATGGGCAAATTAGAGGCGATAAAGGTATAAAATATCGTGAAATAATCAAACCACTGTTTTCCGAATCCTACAATAATGTTATCACTAAAGGAGGAAGCTTACCAACCCTGAAAAAGTACAAAAATAACACTGACTTGGTATATTGGGATAATCCTAACGAACTGGTTGACAGATTGAAGCTATTAATTGCTTCCAGAGATGCTGGTAATACAAACCATGATAATGAAATTTTATCTATAATCGAAGAATTAAAAGAAGCTGACATAATTAAATAATAAATAAATAGTCATAATAATATCCTTTTTATTCAGTATTATAGTTGAATTCAAGACAAATATACCGAATTGTAAACATGAGCAAAGCTAACGTGATTAACGAAATTCATAAAAATGTGAGGGTGAACTATCCCCGAAGACATGTTATTATGAAAGATATAGATGACCTGTGGCAAGCAGACTTAATTGATATGCAATCAATTTCAAAAGAAAATAAAAATTACAGATATATTCTAGCCGTTATTGATACATTTTCGAAATATGCTTGGACCTTTCCTATAAAAAGTAAATCCAAAGAAGACGTGTGTAACTCTTTCAAAACTTTGTTGGATAAAGGGCGTATTCCTAAAAATCTGCAAACGGATAATGGAACAGAATTTTATAATAATAAATTTCAAAAACTTATGAATTCTTATAATATAAACCATTATTCAACTTTCTCAGCAAAAAAGGCATCTATAGTTGAGCGATTTATCAGAACATTGAAATCTAAACTGTATAAGGAGTTTAGTTTAAAAGGTGACTATAACTGGGTAGTTAACACCCTTAATAATGTTATTTACGAATACAATCACACCTATCATCGGACTATTGATGAAATCCCCGCTAACGTGAATAATATTAATAAAGAACGCATATTAGGGAGATATTTCAGGTTGATAAAAACCAATAAGATAAAAAACAAATTTAAAGTTGGTGATTATGTGCGTATCAGTAAGTACAAAGGAACATTTGAAAAAGGATATACCCCCAACTGGTCGACAGAAATATTTAAAATTCGAAAAATACAATATACAACTCCTATCACCTACTTAATTGAAGATACAATCAGAGGTCAGCCCATTTTAGGTGCATTTTATGTACAAGAGCTGCAAAAGACAAAATATCCCAATTTATATCTAGTCGAGAAAGTTCTTAGAAGAAAAGGAAATAGGGTTTTAGTAAAATGGTTAGGTTTGTCTTCTTCTGAAAACAGTTGGATTGACAAGTCGAATATTTATTAGGTGTTCATCCCATGATGCATCAGTCTTATGATGTGTTTTGGAGAGAGTAGTCTTCTCAATTGGCTTATAAATAATTTACCATTTGAATTACATTTACCAGGATACAATTATTGTGGACCTGGCACTAAATTAATAAAAAGGCTTTCACATGGAGATAAAGGCATTAATAAATTAGACGAATATTGCAAAGATCACGACATTGCCTATCATAATTCTTCAAACTTAAAGGATCGCCATAAAGCAGATTTAGTTTTGTTAAATATGGCGAAAAAGCGAGCAGTTGCCCTGGATGCGAGTGTAGGGGAAAAACTTGCAGCACGTTTAGTAAGCAAAGCTATATTAACAAAAATTAAAACTGGTTCTGGTCTAAAAAAAGGTAGCAAAAAGTGTTGTCCAAAAATTACATCTGGAAATGGTTTGAAAAATAAATTTAAAAATGTTATTAGCAAAACAAAAAGACATATAAAAAAATTAAAACCAAAATGCAAAAAGGTGGCGATAGAATTAGCTATGGCCGCTACCAGAGAATTAGCTAATGATTCGTCCATTAAACTTCCTCGTGTTATTCCTATACCAAAATCTGGTGGAGTATTACCTCTGATTCCTATTTTTGCGGGATTATCTGCGGCAGGCGCTCTAGCAGGTGGTGCAGCTGGTATTGCTAAAACCATAAATGAATTCAAGATGGCAAAAAAGTTGTATGATGAATCGAAGAGGCACAATGAGAAGATGGAGGCTCTCTGCATCGGCAAAGGACTACACCTTAAACCACATAAAGATGGGCTCGGAATTTTCGTATCGAGAGAAAAAAACTAAAATACCGGCTACCTAAACGAGCTTTGAGTAATTTGGACATTTTGAAGTATGGAAATAATATTCCCTATTTTAGAGGTGTCTTTATGAGAGATGAGCTCCCTAAATACCCTTTTAAAAAAGAATGTGGAGTTATTAATTTAGATAGCTCTAAAAATCATGGTTCTCATTGGGTAGCCTATGTAAAATACAATGATTATATTGAGTATTTTGACAGTTATGGAAATCTTAAGCCTCCAAAGGAATTTATAAAATACGTGGGTTCCAAAGTTCACTATAATTATGATAATATTCAGCGTGATCATCCTTTTAATTGTGGACATCTTTGTTTAAAATTTTTGAAGAATTTTTGGTATAATGAAAGAATAAAATAAACAGAATCTTGCAAAAGAGTTCAGTATACGAGCATGCCTACTACGGTTACCATCTCTGGAAATAAATCGGAACTGGTTACATACTTTCAACCACCACTACATTTATCTGATCAATACGAGTGCGGTTTGCTATACTTTTCAGTATTAAATTCAACACCAAATATTCCCATTGATAACAGCAGTCTATCTGTGATCAGAATTGAATGCGATCTTGTTTACGGTTCCTACTGCAACGGATTACCAACTCATTTCATTCATGAATTTGTATCTGATATTACTCCAGCTCATCAGTGCATAGAAATACCGCAAAACGTTATTTACTATCCAGTAAACAAAAATATAATTTCATCTATATCTGTTAGGATTGTTAATCAATTTGGTCACTGTATTAACTTTGGGGGCGAATATATTCAACTACGTCTTCATTTAAGAAAATCAAAATGATAGTATACTATAAAAACATCCCAGTGAAAACAAAACGTCTTAGTTCTTGTACGATTGCCAAAGTGCAAAGACCTAGGAAAAAAGTTAAGAAATTGACTGAAGCAAATAAAGATTTTCTTATAGCTCTAGGGTTTAAAGTATGAATATACTACAGATTACCGAATTACCGCACTTCGATACTTCGATTGAAAGTTATGAAGTCCATTCATACAATCCCTACAATAACAGCTTTAGAGAAAATGATGAAATCAGAATTCCCATACACCAACAAGACATATACGTGCTACCATCGGCCAGTTCAATTTACATCGAAGGCCAAGCAAAGCTTTTCGGTAAAGATGGGAATCCGATCAAGAAAACTGTTACGTTCACTAATAACCCTGTTATGTATCTGTTTCAAGACATCAGATATGAAATGAATGGTATTGAAATTGACCGTATAAAAAATTCTGGAATAACATCAACAATAAAATCATACATATCATTGAATGAAGCAGAAAATAGAGTCGCCGCCTTATGGGGTTGGAACTTAGAGGGGTTCCAAAGTGATGGGCATTTTAGTGCTGTGATACCATTAAATAAGTTATTAGGGTTTGCAGAGGATTATAACAGAATTGTAATAAATTGTAAACATGAACTTATAATGAATAGAAGTAACTCTAACCTAAACAGTGTTATTCTTACTGATGATATTACTCATTTTGAAATAGATATACAAAGAGTTCAATGGAGGGTTCCCCACATAAAAGTTTCAGATCGAGAGCGACTGACACTTTTAAAACATTTAGAAAGAGATAAACCTATTCAAATGGCTTTTAGGAATTGGGATTTATATGAGTATCCATTACTTCCTAAAACCACAAAGCATTCTTGGTCAGTTAAGACTGCTTCACAATTAGAAAAACCTAGATATGTTATTTTTGGCTTACAAACTAATAGAAAAAACAATAAAACTAAAGACAGTTCAATATTTGATCATTGTGAAGTGACAAACGTTACTCTCTTTTTGAACTCACAATATTATCCATATGAACCTATGAGTTTAAAGTTTCTCGAGAACAAATACAATATATTATATGAAATGTATGTGAAATTTCGTCAGTCTTATTACAACTGTGCTATAGACCCGTTGTTAGATTTAAGGGACTTCAAAGAAAAAGCTCCCCTCTTTGTTTTAGACTGTTCAAGGCAAAACGATAGTCTAAAATCAGGCCCTGTAGACGTGCGTTTAGAGATCGAATGTTCAGCATCAATACCGGATAAGACAACTGCTTATTGTTTGATTATAAACGATCGGCTTATGGAATACAAACCTCTCAGCAACATTGTGCGCAGGTTATCATGAATGCTATTGTAGACGTTCAAGGTTTTAAAACAGAATCAAATGAATTTATCTTAAAAGAAATTGCTGTTATATGTGATAAAAAAGTTCAAGTGTTTTTAATCAAGCCTCCGTTTCCGTTTTACAATTTGACAAAACCAGAAAGACGGCATGTCTGTTGGATTGAACGTAATAGAAAGATATGCTGGGGGGAAGGATTTGTGCCTTATTCAAGCCATCAAAATTTAATTGCAAATATTTTAAGAGATAAATGTATCTATACTAAAGGTTTAGAAAAAGTTTTATGGCTAAAAACTATTTTAGAAAATAATAATAAGAATATATATAATTTAGAAGACAGGGGTTGCCCTAATTTCTTAAGCTTGTATGATCAATATAAAGGTTGTAATGATTTGTATAACTGTATTTATCATGACTCTGTATGTGCTTTGAAGAATGTATTGTGTTTAAATAAATGGTGCTTTGATAATAAAATTTTTAAATAAATATTTTCTTGTTTAATTATAAACTTTTTAAATCCCCATCCATATTTTTATGTTAATGCAAAGTAACATTCAACAAATTACCCACCCACATCGTCAGGTGTGCATAAAAATTTTATGGTTTCTGACAGATCTAGCAAAAGTTTTAAAGTTTTCTGAGAACAGATACAGTATATATTATGCGCAGTCGTATTACAACTGTCTAGTGGACCCGTTGCTTAACTTAAAGGACTTCAAGAAAAAAGACCCCTCTCTTTATATTAGACTGCTCAAGGCAAAACGACAGTCTAAAAACAGGTCCAGTTGACGTGCTGTTGGAAATTGAATGTTCTACACCTACGATACGATAAGACCTCTACGATAAGACGACTACATATTATTTAATTATAAACGATCGACTTGTGGAATACAAACCTTTGAGTAATATTGTGAGAAAATTATCATGAACGTTATTGTGGATGTCCAAGGGTTTAAGAATGAAGGAAACGAATTTATTCCCAAAGAAATTGCATTAATATGTAACGGTCGTATACAAGTACTTTTAATAGAACCACCACGACCATTTTATGACTTAACGAAGAAGGAAATGTTGCAAGTAGCTTGGGTAGAAAAAGACAGAGGAATAAAGTGGGATGAAGGTTTTATATCATATTTTAACTATAAATCTATGCTTTATGGTATGTGTTTAAGAAATAAATCGTTATATACAAAAGGTGAGAAAAAAGTGTTATGGTTAAAAAAAATCTTACAAATAGATAATGTTTATAATTTAGAAAATAAAAACTGTCCTAGTTTAGTAACATTGTATAAGAATTATTCAACTTCTCCTGATATTTTAAGCTGTTTGCAACATAATAATATATGTGCTTTAAAAAATGTGTTCTGTTTAAATAAGTGGTGTATAGAAAATAAGATATTTATTTAAGACTTTTTTAAAGTAAATAAAAACTCTATTTGTATTACTTTGTAGTCTTATTTATGTAAAACCTATAATTTGAACATTAAACAGTGTCAACCGCTCTTCGAACACACATAACAGCCCTTGTCTGTTACCATGAAACTCGATTAATAATAAACAGCTACTTGTTCATTCCTTGAATATTATGAATGATGGGTAAATTGGGTGTTTCTGGATCTCCTCTGATCCAGAAACCCCAATTTACACCTACTGCTATCAATATAACTATCGAAAATATTGTTATGATGTCAGCCTATCTATGTTACTAGAAATAATAATGTATACAACTATATTACTACAAAGTTACAAACATGTTCTGACTATTTACAAGTGCTTTTTTAAGTCTACGTGAATAAAAACCGTTTTTATTTATATAAAAAAAAGAAGAGCCAAAGTACTGACGCCAGCACATCCGGCTATCCCTAACTGACAAATTTCTTTTTTAGATTTTCAACTTTGTCACATAAGCATAAGGTTCACTTTCAATCGGGGAAATTTGACAGGTTGGGGTAGCTTGATATGCTGGCGTCTGTACGTCCACTGCTGGATAAAAGCCTTCCTAAAGAATGGAGGGATATGCTATAATCGCCACGCTTAGCTGACGGGTTGGCGATCGCAGTTTGATGGTCATAGTTCACAGAAAAACGCAGCTGCCCGTTCTCTGGTAGGTATTCCCTCAGACGATTTCTACGCCCCGCACGGGATGAGATGGGATTGATGTGATGATATTCTATACCGTCACAATACATACAAAAATAACGTATAGTCAAATGGATAACCTCCCCATCTAAACAGATTAGGTGTAGTTTGTATTTCTTAATTTATCAATCTTCAGCTTCAGCACATCGCTTAGCCTTTACGAAAACTAATGAACAATATTTTACTTAATTTGAAATTGTAATCACCGTCCGGGTCGGTAATTGGTTACATTCCCCCCTCCCCTCGCTCTTACCCTGTCCCTTGAATATCCTTGATTCATAATATACTAGTATAGCTGACCCGTCAGACGTTGTCCTGTCTTAACGATGACTATTTACGCACGCATTCTGAGCAAAAAAAAGTTACATTAAAAAGGTTATATTCTCCAAAGCGCTAAAGTTAGGTTAGAAATAATATTGTTTACTTAGTTGTGAAATATTCTTAAATTTTCTTATTTTCCGCGCAATTTTTAATTATTTTTCTTTCATAAGAACCTTCTCCTGACAATAACAAACACAATAAAAAAAGAAATAGTGAAATCGGTCCAGCCGTTCACGCGTGATGGCGTGACCAAGGGAAATTGGGATTCATTTTTATATATATAGATTTCGCATAGGAATATTTAGCTAGTTTGTTAGAATATTGTTAATAGAATACACTTGTTAATGAAGCCTCAGGACATGTGCATGCGCACAAATACATATCCTTGATGGGAATCGAACCCACGACCTGTGGCGTGAAAGTCAATTATCTACCAACCGCACATTATATGACTTGCCTTAGCACTTTTATATTGCTAAAACCATTCAAGTGTGAGTCAAAATCGGACACGAATGGTTCCGTACCATCGCTCAAGATTAACAGACAATATGCAAAAAAATGCTGTGTGGTGACGGCATAGAATATCATCACCCCATCTCATCCCGTGTGGGGCGTAGAAATCGTCCGAGGGAATACCTACCAGGGAACGGGCAGCAGCGTTTTTCGTGAGCTATGACCTGCGATCGCCAACCCGTCTGCCGAGCGCGGCGATTATGGCATAGCCCCCCATTCTTTGGGGAGGGTTTTGTACAGCAGTGGACGTAATTTGGCTGACATGATGATGATGATGCAAAAGATAAAAATGTTACCTATGCCTTTCCTTTTATTAATTTTATTTTCTCCCTATGGAAATTTCAATCGTTCTTCCTTTATTATTCTTTCAATTCTATCTACCTATTACGGTTTATGAGACACAACCCACTGACGAACAGACGGATGGTGGGACAACGGAGGCTTAGATATAAGATATTGGCACCGTCCCCTACCCAATATGGAACGCTAATAATATAACATGAGAAATCGTGTTCCTATTAAGCAAACGTTCTTTAATATTGCGCCACCTAACAAATCATCTTGACACTAAACCTCCGCTCTGCGGGGACCAAGACAGTCTAAGAACCGTTTGTTTCTAAGAATCATAGATGGCGGTAACATAGAATTGTCCATAAACACAAATCAACAATAAGAAAAATTAAATGACAGAATTTAAGAGCACCCTGTACAGTGTGTATAAAATAAAAAGTTTGACATGTCTTTTAATCTTTTTTATCTTTTTGTAATATTTAAAAACAATGTCGATGATTTCTCTTACTTAGTTTGTATTATCTTTTTATGTTTGACATTTAATTATTTTTATATTATAAGTTGACTTTGTATAAAACATTTATTTTTAATTTGCACAACATAACTATGTCAAATATAGTCAGATTGCTTTATAATGTACCCAACAACCTTGTACCTATATTTTTCGCAAATAAATGTTTCATTAATATATTTAACAGATTTGCTCTTTTTATCGTAAATATGCTGAAAATTAACTATGCTCTGTAAATGGTGTACAATAAAATGATTTGATCTTATATATCTTTACTATACAGCTGTATGATTTTTTATATCAGAGGGCCACAAACGACCAAGGTGGGTCACCTGATGGTAAGTGATCACCGCCGCCCATGGACACTCGCAACACCAGAGGTGTCGCGGGTGCGTTGCCGGCATTTAAAAGTCAGCAAACAAGACGTGTTGGTGACCCTTCCCCCATCCTAATGAGCTCTGGCGACCTTACTCACACTCGGACACACAACATTATAATTATTAATGTCATTATTAAGGAATGTCTTCTGCAAGTTGGAGGTACTTGCCCAGTCGGGCTGCTCTTTGGGCGAATGAATGCTATGCCCTAGCTCTCTTAAACATTTTGCGGATATTAAAACCCATACTTACTTATGGGTCCGACAGCTTAACGTGCCCTCTGAACCACGGTGACGCTCAGAAATTTAACCACTCTGGCGGCACCCATCTATGGACTGACCGCGAGCCTAGTTGCTTAACCTCACCGATCACTTACGGACCGGTGAGAGCTAGCTATGACGCCTTAGAGCCATGAAGTGTTTTAGCATCTTATCCATGTTCTTCCATAGCTTTACTGCACTTTTCACTGAATGCAGTCCATTGCCTGCAAAGCTAATAACTTCGGCAATAACTCGTAACTTGAAGCGCAGTGGTATAAGCAATATAGAATAATCCTCAAACACATGGCGGCGGACGGCACCATCCATTACGAATCCGCACTAAATATCAACCCGCACTTCTTTATTGAGGATTCTGCTGATTTATTACTATGGCTATTCCTGGTCTTAGCAGCGGTTGGAAAAATGTCTCATTCTAATTAATTATAAGATTAACGTGAGCTTGTGTTCTTTTATCATTGAACTAGATGTGCCCCGCGGTTTTACCCGTGTTAAATTTTATAAATTATCACACCTCACCCGTAGGTGATAGCGTGATAATATTATTATGTAGCGTATATGTTGACCCGACCTCTTAGTAATGTTCATGCAAAGTATTTGAAGTAAATCCATGCAGCAACAGACAAAACATTTAAAAATTATATTATTGGCTTAGATATCGACTGCAGATCACGCCCCAAGTATGCTTTTAAAAAAATATTCAATGTACAGTTTTGACTTTCCTACGATTTTATTATATGTATAGATTAAGGTTGAAAATGGGCCTGAGTCGAGGTTTCAACCCCAATGGTGAGTTATTTTTCAATTTTGACATGATGTTTACATGTAGCCTGGCTATGATGACTGGCGTGTTGGTCAAATGATTAGTGACCCTGAGTGCTAAGCCAGAGGTTACCAGGACAAATCTTTGTATGATGAGCACGATTATTTGTTCTGTCTTGGTATAATTTATCTATATCTATATACATATAATAAAATCGTAGGAAAGTCAAAACTGCACATTGAGTATTTTTTTTAAATGATAAGTAGGTACTTGGGGCGTGATCTGCAATCGAAATCGAAGCCAAAAATACAGTCTTTAGAATTTTTGTCTGTATGTATGTCCGGGCTAAACTCAAAAAGTACTGCATGGTTTTACTTCAAATTTTGCATGAATATTACTAAGAGGTCGGTTCAACATATAGGCAACATATTATCACGCCATCACGTAAGGGGGATGAGCTGTGATAATTTATAAAATTTAACGCGGGTAAAACCGCGGGGCACAGCTAGTATATATGTATTTAGAAATATATAAGTCTATTTATCAGTTGTCTGGGGTTTTATTTAGTTTGGGATCAGATGGTAGTGTGTTAGTTGTCGCAAGATATTTATTATTTGTATTAACCTAAGAGGTATTCATGCTTTGAGAGCTTAGAACAATTTTTTAGACTTCTAATCTATAATATATTATACATATAGCTCATGGGAAGCGTGACGTAATGATGACGCGGGCTTCACGGGTTTTTTTTTACCAAAAAAGTAGTAGAAAATATATATAGAAAATGTATGTATGTATAGTATATTATTATAGTATAGTATTATTAGTATTTATACAAATATAAGTATATATTTATGAAGCTTGTACATATGTAATGTATGTATTTAATAACGTTAAACATTTAATACACACGATAGTACACTACCGCCTTTTCCATCTTAATTCTTCTTGTCCACCCAACGGTTGTCTGGAAGAGATAGCTACAAAGCGATAAGACCGCCGATTGTACCTATATTTTCTTTATTAAGATATTATGTATTGTGTTTTCTGGTGCAATAAAGTGTACTCTATCTATCTATCTATCTATAGCTCATGGGAAGCATGTCATGATTAGCGAGTTCCATGATTTTGTTCAACCAAAAAATCCTCAACGCGCCTAAAGAAATTTTCATTTCAAAAATAATCAGAACCAGGGGCACCCTTTTGCGGCTTGAATCTCAGCCCACGGTAGTTTCTGGCCTGGAGATGCGTGAGAGCCTGCGGCTTTCTCTAGCTACCGAGGTGGACGAAAGTTATACAAAACATCCCTCATGTTTTGTATAACTTTTGTCCACCTAGGTAGCTAGAGAAAGCCGCAGGCTAGCTAGGGTAGGATTCTCAGCCGCGAGGATCGCGTTGCCCCCTTAACACGTGATCGTTAATCCCGTGCAAGTGACCCCCATTTCGAATTCCATCTTTTTACTTCAGCGGCCGCCTGAGCTATGGCCCGAACCCCATAAGAGTTTCCTCAGGTATTAGTCGCTTAAATTAAGCTACTGGTTGAGAGCCTTTTGCGCTAGCCAACTGCTCGTTGTTTTCAATTCTTTAATTTTATTATACCGGCCGGCTAAATGTAACAATAATAGCTTAGTAACTTGCTATTTATTATTTATTTAAGGATATTAAAAATATATGTGACGAAACAGACTGCACGGACGGACTAATTCAAAATAATAATATAATATCTGGGGACAATGTCACACAGATCATCCTAGCCCCAAACTAAGCAAAGCTTGTACTATGGGTACCAGGCGACGATATACATACTTATATAGATAGATAAATACTTAAATACATAGAAAACATCCATGACTCGGAAATATTTTGTTGCTTTAATTATTGTGTTTATGTAATACAGCTTGACAAGTACAAGTGTATGTAAATACCCAAGTGCTGAATAAATTTCATTATTTCAACAAAGACGAAAAAACGCAGTGGGCACAGACTACGTATTTTTTTTTTGTTATTATGAATTGATTTACCGCGCGCTTCTAATATCCGGTGAAGCAGTAAAAGTCTGCTCACTTAACTGTAAACGTCAACTTAACATGAAAGCAATGACATTCTATGTATGAAGAATGTCATTGCATGAAAGGGTAAAACAAAATTCGACATCAACCGCATAACCTACTCAACTCATTGAGTAAGCACAAAACCTTTCAAAACTAACAGGCCAATAATATTCACAATAACAGAAAAATAATAGGTAAATTATTATAATATATTTGAACACAAAGGTTTTGGAGGTAACGACATAGTAATGGAGACAAAAGTGACATCATTAGTTGGGCCACAGATTAAATTGAATATAGACGTTGCGACGTCCTCTTATCCTATGCGATTCGCACACTATCCCGCCCTACGCTGCGGTGTGCGTGAGGACAGACAGTGCGGGAGTGCAGGTCTGCATCATCATGCGGGCCGGTTGGTGTGGTTGGTAGATACTGGCCTTTCACGGTTGTGGGTTTGATTCCGACAAAGGACAGATATTTTTGTGCATGAACATGTCTGTTTATCCTGTCCTGTTTGATTTAATTATCTATATAGGGAAAGTAGTATATGATTTCCATAGTACAAGCTCTGCTTAGGTTGGGATCAGAGGGCCGAATGTGAATAATGTCCCGGAATATTATTATTCTGATTTCTCCACATAAACGCGCGGAACTGCAGTGTAGTCATGCGGTGGCCTAGAGGCCTCAATGTACAGCAGCTTGCGGTGGTAATAGTATAATAAATGGTTAAACATATACAACTCATCCAAGTTGCTGCAGTTATTTGTGTGTTTGGTTTTTGTATAATTATATATCAAATTGCTTCACGACGTTCGATTTTAAATATAATCGATGGTCATCGAGATCCATTTCAAAATCCAAATCACGCACGATATTACAGAACTCAGTACCTTGCGTCTTGCACCGGACCCACGCGCACGGGGTACGTATTCACGCGCAGTGTTGCAAATCACGCGATTTGACGCGTGAATTCGTTTTCTGTGTGTTGCACTACGCGTGTATTCTATACAGAAACTTGCAAACAACGCACGCATTCCCGCGCTACGCTGCGTTATGCGATGCAGTGTGTGAATTGTCTTTTTCTGTGGATACGCTCCTGGAGAAATAAGATATATTTATTTGTTAAACGGTCCTCTTGGCGTGGTTGGCAAGTGCTTGCTTTTCACGCCGGAGGTCGTGGGTTCGATTCTCACCCAGGACAGATATTTGTGTGCTTGAACATATTGTCTGTTTGTCCTGAGTCTGGGTGTAATTATCTATATAAGTATGTATTTACAAAAGAAATATAGTAATATATATAGTATATACTATATAGAAATATAGTATATGTAGTATATCAGTTATCTGGTTTCCTGGTACAAGCCCTGCTTTGTTTGGTATCAGATGGCCGGGTGTAAATAATGTCCCAGGATATTACTATTAAACATGAGTAAACACACAGGCAAAAAGTAAGGTATAATCTAACGGCAATCTATATTAAAATTCAGTCACAAGTACAAAATTCCAAACATCCTAACATCTAAACATTAAAATTTTCTCAATTAGAATGTAAGTAGGATAGGATATATAAGACGATGAGTTGTCTATTAGGTAAGTGCATAGACTAATGGAAAATGGTACGAGCTATTGACACGGAAGCGTCAATCGTCAAATAAGTACTTATTTCTCAACTTACCCGGCTCACTTTCACTTAAATAGTAAGTATATTTGACTTTGCCTACTTGATCTAGCGGTAGCGTGTTCAACCTCAGATATTGAGGTCCTGGGTTCAAATCCAGGGTCGGACTTAAAAAGAGATCTTGGGATTATATCAGCCCGAAGTCTGCAAATTGGCGATATTACGATTTTTTCGAAGCACAGTGGTGGTGCTTCGAAAAAATCTAAATGCTTTTCATCCTGTCCGGTCTTGCGCTACCCCCAACCAGCGGCTTCCAGCGGCCATCTTGTAAGTGGCCTGCCCACGCTGTATCATCTAGTTCGTGGTCGCCGCTCTAATTTGGTATAATTATAAATTAAATTAAAATTTATGGAACGTTAGATATTTTACGTCTTTCTGTGAAAGTAAGTTATATATATTAAGTTAAGTATTTGTAATTCAATCAAGTTTTTTTGCGCTTTTGTACAGACGCCAGCATATCAAGCTACCCCAATCCGTCAATTATCCATCAGAATCTATAAAAGAAATTTGACAGATTGGGGAAGCTGGATGTGCTGGCGTCTGTACCGTTATACGAGTAGACGTATGATGAGGCCATCGTCGCCCTCTTCATTTTAGAGGAAGGGAAACTTTTGGCTCAAGTTCATATTATATTTATTCATGTTATACCTATATATTTATTACTAAAATAAATATTATCAAAATGCATAGGTACCCATCATAAAAGTGAAAACAGACAAAAAACTTGAAACTTGTCTGCTTTGATAAAGTATTGTTGTTAAATCAATATTAACGGTAGGGTGACCATGATTCTAATTATTTACATAAGTGATCGTTATGCGAAAGTGTCACCGGCCTAAATGCAATCGAGCTTTTTTTAAACGCATTAAAAGGAGAGGGTATCAATTCGGCTGTATATTTGTCTGTGTATTTTTTTCTTTTTTTCTACAACGATTTTGATGAGATTTTTTTTCGATGGTGAATACTTGGATGCAGTTGAATAATTATAGAGTCACAATTGAAATTATGGTTGTTAAGGATAGCATGTATACATATAATCTCTGTTTTGTATTATTTAACTATTTTGATAAAATTCACAACACTATTTGGATACAATTAAGTGTACTGAAAAAAGTACACATTTTAATTCGAACATTTTACGTCAAATTGTGTGTTCTGAACTGAATAAAATACATACTCCCAAAAAATAATCATACAATGGAGAGACATACGAGTACATACAAAAAATAACTCTTATTTATAGCCTCGTTCTTTTAAAGTTGTTAAATTAATATTGAAATCATTTTCGTACATTTTATTGTATAAGTTGATAGATATTGATACTTTAATATCGATATAGATTTACAAAATTTGCTATAGAATACTAGCTGTGCCCCGCGGTTTTACCCGCGTTAATTTTTTAAATTATCACAGCTCCTCCCCCGTAGGTGATAGAGGGATAATATGTAGCCTATATGTTGACTCGAACTCTTAGTTATATGCATGCAAAATTTGGAGTCAATCCATGCAGTACTTTTTGAGTTAAGCCCGGACATACATACAGACAAACAGACACACAGACGAAAATTCTAAAAACTATATTTTTGGATTCGATATCGATTGTGAATCACGCCCCAAGTATCCTTTAAAAAAAATATTCAATGTACAGTTTAGACTTTCCTACGATTTTATTATATGTATAGATCATCACCCCATCTTATCCCGTGGGGGGCGTAGAAAACGTCCGAGGGAATACCTACCAGAGAACGGGCAGCAGCGTTTTTCTGTGAACTATAACCATCAAACAGCGATCGCCAACCCGTCTGCCAAGCATGGCGATTATGGCACATCCCTTTAGGGAGGCTTTTGGCCAGCAGTGGACGTACTTTGGCTGACATGATGAGATTTACAATCATGTAAGGAAATTTAAGTATCCAAATTTTTGTCCAATAACTTCGCGGAGTTGATTAATGTTTTACCTTTATATGTTCTTTGCTATTAATTTTAGTAAGACATGGTTCCATTGTGTAATACTAGATGTGCATAATAAATACATTTAAGTCTTGTTAGTAGCAAAATATAACAAGCTCGAGATTACATTACGTGTGGCAATTAGACAGTGAAAGTGATACGTACATCTGACCACAAAATAGCAGAGACGTGAGAGAGGGTTCGTGACTCATTGGTTTACCGGTAGCGTACGCAAATCCCTTTCATATATATCATCATATCAGCCGAAAGACGTCCACTGCTGGACAAAGGCCTCCCCCAAAGATCTCCACAATTGCCGGTCTTGCGCTATCCGCATCCAGCGATTTCCAGCGACCCGCACAAGATCATCGGTCCATCTTATAGGGGGCCTGCCTACGCTGCGTCTTCCGGTTCGCAGTCCATATACATATAATAAAATCGTAAGAAAGTCAAAACTGTACATTGAATATTTTTTGAAAAGGATACTAGTGCGTGATCTACAGTCGATGTCGAAGCCAAAAATATAGTTTTTTGAGTTTTTTGTCTGTTTGTCTGTATGTATGTCTGGGCTAAACTCAAAAAGAACTGCATGGATTTACTTCAAATCTGCATGAATATTACTAAGAGGTTGGGTCAACATATAGGCTACATATTATCCCGCTATCGCCTACGGGGGAGGAGGTGTGATAATTTATAAAATTTAACGCGGGTAAAACCGCGGGGCACAGCTAGTATATAATATATTTACACACGGCCATCTGATCCCAAACTAAGCATTTAAATACCTATGCTAAATAGAATACCAATGTATGTAAACTGATAGATAAAAGTATACTTATCTAACTAGATCGCAAACCCGCCACAGTACAAACGCTCCCAAATTTACTTAATTAAACATGCAGATTTATCCAATTAAGTACCAATCTGCACCAACAGTGCAAACGCTAACAAAATTAGCTTATCGCATACGGTTATAACTAAATACATACTTATTTCATTCAAATGCAAGATTGTTTTACGAGACTGGTTCTTACGCTTAAATTATATCGATACAGAAAAAATTGTAAATGCTTAAAACACACACACACATACACACACACACACACACACACACACACACACGTACACACACACATACACACACACAGTGTATTTGAGATAATGTATACCTTATAATAATATTTTTTTTATGTACTTAGCACAAATCTTAGCTAATAGTTTGTTTATTTTTAGTTTTTAATCTTAGTGTTTTGGGACTTGGTTATTGAGTAAAGACAATTTTAGAGGGAAGACGCTGCCGACTGTGACACAGTTTATACTAGTACAGTCGTCAACGAAATCTCTATTTTAAATAAAATTTTCATTGTTGTATTTTTATTTAGAATAAGAGAATTTGTATGTATTTCTAAATGTAAAATAAACTTATTATTATTATTATATTATTATTTCAGACTAGAACCACAGCACAATCACACACAAAAATGTCTAACAGCAGGCTCATTCCACTCAAAACTGGGAAATTATAAATTAACGGACAAATTTTTTTTTTGGTAATTTGATCTAATAGTAATGTTATACTATATTCTACTATGTTTATGTACTGCATTGTGAGCTTGACAAGTACAAGTCTGGTTAATGCACAAGTGTTGAATAAATTTCATTATTTCATTTCATTAAATCATCTGGCGGGATTTGAAGCTGCACCTTCTGCCAATCAAGGTAGGTGCTTTTCCGCTACAAACATACACCGGTAGATCCAATTTACGAGTTACCGCTGAACAATTACATTCATTAGTATTAGTTAGTTTTGGGTTTTAATATACACTTTGAATAAAAGTGCTTTAAAATTACATAAATCTGTTTCGACTCGTAAATTAATTTTGAGTACGTTTCTCTTGTGTCTGCACTTTTGTAATCTGTGGGAGCAGTCTGCTTTTAAACGTCCTTATGTGAGATTGCCCTGTAGGTTTTATTTCATTATTTTATTTATTAACGTAAAAATAGTTATCCTAGGAAGAATTCACTGCTTCACACGACAATAGATGTGAGTATGAGTTCAAGCCGTCTAGCAATAAAAATATTCTAACTAAGTACCAGTATTGAGGTTTGAACCTCAACTCCGCGCGGTTACTGGCGTGGTTATTCATAAGAGGGTCGCTTTTAGGGATATTTTGGGAAATGGACGCTCCCTTAATACGCGAAGACGCGGTCCTCCAGTCCGATTGGGGATCGGAGAGGGCATTTCATCGCTACTAGTACAAACGAAGAGTTATGGAGGATGCTGGCTGTAGTTTGGTATTTAGTCTGTTTGACTGTTGACATATGCACCTTTCTGTCATAATTTTGAATGGCAACCAATTTTTTATTTAGTGCGCTGTGGCCGCAATTAAGTTTTAATTTGAATGAACCAAACTGGTTCCTCCAACGTAAGTCTTAAACTGCAGCCACAGAGCACTGAATACAAAAATATAACCTTTTAAGATTATGGATGAACACAGACTTATCCCATAAAATACCAGACTACAGTCATGGTAAAAACGCTAAACAAAAATGTACGAAAGCAGACACATCCTACGATATACCAAATTGCAGCCACAGTGCAAATCCACACAAAAATGTGTAAAAGCAGACTCATCCCACTATATACCAAAGCACAACCACTGTACAAATTCAGACAAAAATGTCTAAAAGTAGACTCATCCCACTAGATACCAAAAGGGCAGCTAGAGTACAAATCCACACAAAAATGTGTAAAACCAGACTCATCCCACTAGATACGCAAAGGGCAGCCACAGTACAAATCCACACAATAATGTGTAAAACCAGACTCATCCCACTAGGTACGCAAAGGGCAGCCACAGTACAAATCCACACAATAATGTGTAAAACCAGACTCATCCCACTAGATACCAAAAGGGCAGTCACAGTACAAATCCACACAAAAATGTGTAAAACCAGACTTTTCTTTTTTTAAAAGACAACGCCCGCATTAGGGAATATAATACCTGTGTCGCGGGGTACTTTACAAACATATATATATATATATATATATACATATATATATATATATATATATATATATATATATATATATATATATATATATATATATATATATATATATATATATATATATACTATACTATACTACTATATAAACGGACACAAATTACATCCAGACTCAGAATAACTATTTATGGGTCACACAAATACTTGTCCGGTGCGGAACTCGAACCCACGACATGAAGACAATATGTAGTAAAAATATTAGACTTAAACTAGACAATTAAACATAATCTCTTGACAATAACTTGATACGAGCTAGCTAAATATCATTTCTGTAATAAAATAAATTTTATAAATGTTTTCATACAAGATGTACCTAAATATCTATGTTACTAGAAATAATATCTAATGTATACAACTATATTACTACAAACATATTCTGACTATTTACAAGCGCTTTTTTAAAGTCTACGTGAATAAAAACCTTTTTTATTTTATTTTATTTTAGAAGCGGCGAGGCGACTGTCTTAGCCGCTGCGCCACACGTGCAGTAGACTCATCCCACTAGATACAAAATTGCAGCCACAGTGTAAATCCACACAAAAATGTGTAAAAGCAGACTCATCCCACTATATACCAAAGCACAACCACAGTACAAATCCAGACAAGAATGTCAAAAAGTAGACTCATCCCACTAAATACCAAAAGAGCAGCCACAGTAGAATTCCATAGATAAACGTGTAAAAGCAGACTCATCCCACTAAATACCAAAGTGCGGCCACAGTACAAATCCACACAAAAATGTGTAAAAGCAGACTCATCCCACTAGATACCAAAAGGGCAGCCACAGTACAAATCCACACAAAAATGTGTAAAAGCAGACTCATCCCACTAGATACCAAAAGGGCAGCCACAGTACAAATCCACACAAAAATGTGTAAAACCAGACTCATCCCACTTGATACCAAAAGGGCAGCCACAGTACAAATCCACACAAAAATGTGTAAAACCAGACTCATCCCACTTGATACCAAAAGGGCAGCCACAGTACAAATCCACAGATAAATGTGTAAAAGCAGACTCATCCCACTAAATACCAAATTGCAGCCACAGTACAAATTCACCCAAAAATGTGTAAAAGCAGACATCTCATTAAGTATCACAGTGCAACCACAGTACAAATGCACACAAAAATGTGTAAAAGCAGACTCATTCCATTTAGCAGCACAGTGCAACCACAGTACAAATCCACACAATGTGTGAAATCAGACTCATCCCACTATATGCACTGAGCTGCTAAATGGAATGCTGCTAAATGGATGGCTTAGAGCAGGAGCAAAGGAGCAGCTACAGTACAAATCCACACATAAATGTGTAAAAGCAGTCTGCTTTTACGTGTATATACAATACAATACAATACAATACAAATATAGTTTATTTTTCTCCACAGACATTTCTTCAAGACTCATCCCACTATATACCAAATTGCAGCCATAGTACAAATCGACACAAAAATGTGTAAAAGCAGACTCATCCCACTAAATACCAAAGTGCGGCCACAGCACCAACGCATACGAAAGGTTTTGCAATCGGAGAGTGAAAGCTTATCTGACCGGCACAGCGCGCTCGCTAACGGAACCTGACACACGCACGGATCATGGTGAGTACCTGATGTTACTATGTCTTTATCTTAAGTCGCTTTTTCTAAATTACTGGACAATTTTTGATGCAGTTCTCACCATCGGTAGCATGATTTTTCACGGAAGATTTATAATTATAATGGAATCTGATTGAGTGTTGTGTAATAAAGAGCAGTTTTACCGTTAAATAAATTGACGTGGCTTACATAGGCCTTATGCTATGGATACATAACAATTATTTACATAATTTTGTAGACTAGAGATCGCACTTGCTCGAAATTCGTTGCAGTAAGGTTTAATTGTCAAATTATTAAAGATATTAAAGACAAATAAAAATAATCCGTTCTCAGTTGTGATACTCAGTTTGTCAGTGTGTCAAAAGCATGGTTGGAGTGTGGTTGCAGTGTGTAACGTTTCTTTCATTATAATAATTAACTGCCTATTATATCAAAATATAACCGTTCTGCAATCCTTCTCTATATGAACTTTAACTGTTCCCATACTCCTGCGTCCGCGCAATTTTCGTAAAATGAGGTACAAAGTTTTTGCTTCAAGTATGAATATTAAAATGGTATTGTAGTTCTTATAAAGTGCAAAAGAAAACTAATTAAATTTTTCACTAAGACTTTACTAAAAAATAGCGTGACTTGCGACGAGTTATTTACTGCTAATTTTTCTTGTCGAATTGTGTGACGCAAAGTCAGCTGCAAACATCGTATATAAATAATACTACACACTTTGATCTCTTTTTTTTTCTTAATTGCATCCGTGCGAAGCTAGTGCAGGTCACTAATAAAAAAATACATTTATTTTCTATTGTTTTAATGGCGCACACATAACACATAATTTTAGAGTTTTTTACTAGCTGACCTGGCAGACTTCGTACTCCCTCAATCGATAAATAAAAGACCTAAACTTTTGTATAAAATAATCTAAATTGAAAAGTTTACATGGGAAAAAGAAAAGGGTTGTTTTTAGGGTTTTCCCGGCAATTATACCAATTTTTCTCACCTTTTAAACCTTCCCTAAACATCCACGAACATTTTAAGATCAAGATGAGATAAATCCGTTCAGCTGTTCTCGAGTTTTAGCGAGACTTACGAACAGCAATTGATGTATATATATATATATATATATATATATATATAATATAATATATAAAAATAATATAGATTATCTAGTACAATTCGTACATCATATAGATATACCAAAAATATGTACACAAAACCCGGCCAATACACACGTACTTAAAAAACCGTAAGCGTCGGCTACAATCAAACAACAACCTTTACTTTCAAACCATAAGTATAATCCAATTTAAACAAAGTTAATATAAGACCATCTAGAAAGCACAAAATCGAAAAAACACTAGGTACGAAATTTGGTAAACAAACACTGTAGAATTAGCATAACATCTAACCATGCATTCTAATTATACATTTATAATATGTTTTAAGTGTAAATTAAGTAAGTAAATGGAGTAGGTCTAATTAGTATAATGCTTTTCGAAAACTTTTTTATACTTTTCTAGCAAATACGTCACTGTTGTTTCACTTTTAGATAGTATTTTGTTTTGGTTTGTAATGTAATCTCAAAAACTATTAAACTGATTCTAAAAGTTATTTGAACTAAACAAAGCTACATTAGCTAGAGAATAACATGAGCTATAGTTTACTAAAAGAAAAATAGAGATCTATACGAAAACGGGCCTGTTGGCGTGGTTGGCAAATGCTTGCTTTTCACGCCGGAGGTCGTCGGTTCGATCCCACCCAGGATATATATTTGTGTACATGAACATGTCGGTTTGTCTTGAGTTTGGGTGTAATTATCTATATAAGTATGTATTTACAAAAGAAAAGTAGTTGTATGTAGTATATCACTTATTTGGTTTTCATAGTAACTCTGCTTAGTTCGGAATCAGATGGACGTGGGTAAATAATGTCCAAAAAAAATATTAACTCTAAGTTGAAAAAAAGATGTCTATATTAAAGTCATTATTTGGCGCGCGCTCCGAAAACGATTGTAGATACATGAAATATGTACTACATGTCTATAGTACGTACATTCTCATCAATACTTACTAAAAAGCCGTGAGGTTATATGTCTAACTACGTATTATACTTAAGTCATAAAAACCCTAATGACATAAATTATTACATAAATAATGCTACCCATTTTTCATTTCTCTCTAGTTTTGTCCATTCCAAGGTTGTCTGGAAGAAATTGCAACTAGCGATAAGACAGCCCTTTGTACATAAATATACTAACTATTTTTGTAATTAATTTTTAAAATAAAGAGTTTTTATTATTATGTATAATTTTCTAGCCAAACTTGTACGAAAAGTGGTAAGATAATAAATAACGCCGTCTTCACACGTAGGAATAAACTGGACAGTGTTTGCATGTTAAAGCAGTCATCATCATATCAGTCGAAAGGCGTCCACTGCTGCACAAAGGCCACCCCAAAGATCTCCACAATTGCCAGTCTTACGCTATTCGCATCCAGCGGTTTCCAGTGACCCACACAATATCATCGGTCCCTCTTGTAGGGGGGCTGCCTACGCTGCGTCTTCTGGTTCGTGGTCGCCACTCGAGAATCTTTATGCCCCAATGGCCGTCGGCTCTGCGAGCTATATGCCCTGCCCACTTAAACATCAATCTCCTGCTAATTCCAGGGTGCGGCACAGAGCGAGCAAGTGAAACATGACAAGGCAGACCTGGTAACCAAGATCAAGGCCCGCCTGGAGTCTGTGGACCACATCAAAGCCAAAGAACTGGGGGGAGTGTTCCTGTTCAACATAATTAAAGGAGCGTCCGTTTATTCTTGGAGTGAGTTAAACGATTTATTTTGTTAGAGATAATAAAACAAGTTTAACGGAAATATGAGGGTAATGGAATCTTGGTAACTAAAAAATAGGGGTTTTTATTTATGTACACACGGCTACATATCAAGCTATACATTTCGCAACGCGAGATCAGCTTATACTGGAAATGTATAGCTTGACATGTAGTCGTTGGTACAAAGGTGTACTTAATGGCATAATCATTCACAGTTAAATTTATTGATGCAAAGATTAAAAAGTTAAATTACTTAAATTTTAATTTATAGAGTACTAGCTGTGCCCGCGGTTTTACCTTCGTTAAACTTTATAAATTATAGCCTATGTGTTAATCCAGGGTATCTGCTATTTCCATACCAAATTTTATCAAAATCACTTCAGCCATTTAGACGTGAAGAAGTAACAAACATACATACTCACACACTCACAAACTTTCGCCTTTATAATACTAGTGTGAATATTCGCAACGCAAGGAAACAATTAATTATATTTATATGTAATTAAAATGTAATAGTTGGGAGGGTGTTTTCAGTATGAAATGATCTTTCATATGCAACTGTGAACATATAAGTCGCCCGTGTTTCTTGAAAACAAAAGGTGTTAGCAAGGGAATCCTAAATTAGATCAGTCAGTGTGTATCGTTCGTAGCCAATGACATTCTATAATAGAATGTCATTGTTCGTAGCTTAACGCAAAGCGCAGACTCCGGTATTATTGGTAGATATGTTGCTGGTTCGAGACTCGCCGAACGATTAAATTCTTGATTTCCCATTCTTAACCAACTTCAAAAGGAGGAGGTTCGCAAGTTGATTGGTATTTTTTTTATGTATGTACACCGATTACTTGGAGATTTTGTTGGCGTGGAAGGCAAATGCTTGCTTTTCACGTCGGAGGTCGTGGGTTCGATTCCCACCCAAGACAGATATTTGTGTGCATGAACATGTCTGTTTGTCCCGAGTCTGGGTGTAATTATCTATAAAAGTATGTATTTACAAAAGAAAAGTAGTATATGTAGTGTATCAGTTATCTGGCTTCCGTAGAACAAGCTCTGCTTAGTTCGGCATGAGATGGCCGTGTGTAAATAATGTCCCAGGGTATTATTATTATTAATTCTTCTTTTGTATGATGCGGAATAGTTGCCATCTGTTCCCATTAAAATGTTTGAGATTATATATTACTTATTATACCTTAAATAGTTGACGCAATTGAAGAACTACAATTTACTTATGAACCTGTACAAAACAGAGAAAACCAATTTACGAACCATGATAAAAACTGTTTCTTCCTCAAATAAATTGCGACAGCTTTTACTTTATCGTATGGGCAATTATAGTTAATCGAGTGTCATTCCCAAATATATACATAGGTGAATATGCCATAATGCCAGAGTGCCAGAGTGAATATGCCACCCTTGGGAGACGGGTTGGCGATCGCAGTATGGTGCTTACAATACACAGAGACACGCTGCCGTCCGTTCTCTGATAGATTCCCTCTGTGGTGATATACTATGCCGTCAGTACATAGCACACAGGGTGTTATCTAGCCAGAAAATTTCAATAAAAGTTGCTATATTCATGTCAGCTAAATGACGTCCACTGTCGTCCGCTGCTAGAAAAAGGCCTCTCCAAAAGATTTTCACGATGGAGTAGTGTCCTTTATTTGGAGGAGTATGCCATATCACGCTTTACTGATGCAGGGCAGGGTTGGCAATCGCAGTATGATCGTCATAGTACACAGAGACGCTGCTACCCGTTCTCTGGCAGATATTCTCTCAGCTTGACTTCTACGCCCCCTACGGGATGGCATGGGGTAGCCATCAGCTGTCAGCCACACAGCACTACCTGCCTGTTAATTGAATACTAGGCTAGCGAGGCAATCATTTTTACCTAACGTTTTTTTAACTCTTTAAAAAAAAAGACTACTCCCGCAATGGTGAATCTAATCCCTGTGTCGCGGGGTACTTTACAAACATATAATAGACGGACACAAAGTACATCCAGACTCAGAACAACGATTTATGGGTCACAAAAATAGTTGTCCGCGGGACTCGAAGCGAGGAGACTGTCTTAGCCGCTGTGCCACACGTGCAGTTATATATAATTTAATGTTATATTTATTCTTTCAGCCCTAGATTTGAACCAAGTAAAAGCCTACGAAGGGGAACCCGAAGATGACCCTGACACTACCTTCACCCTCAACGAGCATTACTTCAAACAGATGGTGCAAGGAAAAGAAGATCCCAGGGTCATCATGCAAGCTGGAAGATGTTCGGTCACTGGAGACATCATGAGAGCAATGAAATTAGAACCTTATATAAAGTTGGAATAGGTTTAGTATAAGTTAAAGCAGTTGGTTCAAGACAAGAGTATTCTAATGATCAAGCGAGTTGCAAGATGTGCTCTCACTGGAGATGAAAGCAATTAAATTAGAAAGTTATACAATGTTACTTAGTGTTTAGTTTAGTTTAATATTATTGTAAAATAAATGCTGGCTCAAAGTTAAGTGTATTCCAATGATCATCTGTCACTGGAAGAAATATGAGAGTATAAAAATTGGAACCTGATATTAAACCTACTTGTTAGATCATTTTATAACAAGAGAAAAGACTCGAGAAGAGTTCGTGTTGTTCATAATGTCTGGGTTTAGATAGATTAAGTTTACTTCTGTATTATATTGTATATATATAATAAGAGGTTCAAAAGCCGTGCCAAGCCTGTATATGCAAGCTGGACAATTTATTACAAAAGCAATTAAACGAGAACACTCTATCAAGATACAGTAGGTCTACTATATTATTGAAACGAGTATTAGTAGAAGAGCTAATCCAGAACCGAGAAGATTCGAGGGTAATCCTTCGAGCTGGATGATGTTTTTGGCACTGTCGATATCTTAGCAGCATGGTATTTAAGACTAAATGCCGATTTCACCGTTAAAATTAAACGCGATCAATTTACGCTAATCTCGGTTCCGCTTCCTGTAACTGAGTTTAGCGTCCATTGATCGCGTTTAATTTTAACAGTGAAATGGGCTCTAAATGTTAATTAATATTAGGGTTAGTTGCTCTAAACATATTCCCACTTACTTATAAACGAGGCTGAGTTTGATAAAATGTTTCAATGAAAAAGACAATTCATAATTATAAGTAAAAGGGTGCTCAATGGTACACTCAATCATACATACATTCATAAATTTCATTTTGTACCTATTCTGAATTCTAGAAAGTGTGAGGTTTCTTTTGATGATTCTTCTTATAATTATCTTATTCTTCAATCTATTTATCACTATAATTATATCATCGCTTTTTTTCCTCAAAATTCATAGATCTCCAAATCATTAACATTAAATTATAGAGACTGCGGATTTTCTCATGATCCTCTAATATTGTCTCTGATTACAAAATATATTTTTTTAATCTATTCACCACCACAAATCAGTCTATCAAACATTCAAAAATACCCATAAATACTCATTTTCAATTATTAATTCCAGACAAAACGTTTCACGAGCTAATTCATACACCTCTTTTAATTTTTTTTATTATAATTATATCTATCACATAATTATGTATTTTTGCCAATTTGTTCATCTCCATAAATCACTTAATCGTACATTCATAGATCTTAAACTCATGTTGAATAATTAATATTATAGCGAGTGTGGGTATTTATTGTTATTTATTATATTTATTTTTAATGTATGTACATACTTATATGCCTACTACATATCATTTAACTTTACATATATTCATATCGTCGTTCATTCATACATTCATTTTATATACCATAAATTATAATTATTGACCTATTACATACCATTGTCAAATATTTATTATAATATAACGCACTTCTTTTTGTGTATGGTTGCTTCTTTTGTAATATTGGGGAGAGAATGGACCTCACGAGACAGTTTGATCCTAGTGTGGGGGCCAGATAAAGATATTGTTTATATTTATTATATTTGTATATGTCAAAATATTGTCTGTAATCCTGTACTATGTGGGCTGAATAAATTATTCTTATTATTTAAATACCCATTATGTCTTTCTCTTTCTGTTTTTATCTTTAACTAGCCGTGCCCGCGGACTTCGTTTGGCGTTATAAATATTTTTGTCCCTTCCCGTTTGTCCCGCGTAATGCTTCGGGTTAAAAGTTCGGGATATATAATAGCAATAATAATATCTAGGGACAATGTCACACAGATCATCCTAGCCCCAAACTAAGCAAAGCTTGTACTATGGGTACCGGGCGACGATATACATACTTATATAGATAGATAAATACTTAAATACATAGAAAACATCCACATGACTCAGAAACAAATGTTCGTGCTCCTCACACAAATATTTGCACTTACCAGGATTTAATGTATATTTTTTTCAAAGCCATAATAATAACGTAGCTTTCTATTGGTGAAATAATATTGAAAATCGGTTCAGTAGATCTAGAGATTACCCCTTACAACGTCACAAACTCACAAACGTTACCTTTTTATAATATTAGTATAGATATGTATGTAGTTAGAAGTATATAAGTATATGTTTATCAGTTGTCTACAGGCTTTGCCTGCTTTGGGATCAGATGGCAGTGTGTTAGTTGTCCCAAGATATTTATTATTTCCAATATATTCACAATAACTCTATCATACAGGTATGTTGTAAACCAGTGTTTTTCAACCTGTGGGTCGCGACCCCCTGGGGGGTCGCGAAGCCTCTGTAGGGGGGTCGCGAAGCTTCTATAGGGGAGTTGCAAAAGGTTGGGAAAGCTAGTCACAGGGTCGCAAATTAATTTGGAGTATTATGTTTACGCCTGCTGCAAATACATTAGAAGTTAAGCGGGAAGTTCCAAAACTAACCTAACCTCTGTATGATAAAGTAAATTTTGGTGGAGTGCTCTCATATTTTGACAATTTTTTCGAAACAGACGTTTCTGAGACGCTTTTTCTTTAATAGAATTTACAATTTTTATAATAATATATAGAACATGATCGTATTCCTGTGACAAGCTTTTAGCTGCAAGAGCTTGGCGACGGAAAAAGCTATGGGTCAATAGGCGTTTCGTAACTGTTCTTTCAGTCTAGTAACAATATCACTGTTCGCACCAGTCATGGCTTTTGCTCGGTCACTACAAACAGCAATACATTTATTTCGCCCAATAGATATTCATATTTTGCGTACCTTCAAGAAACCTGTTGTACTAGCACTGACCTGTAGCATTCGTGGGAAGCGCTATTAGAATTTCTTGCATAAATTTTTCATTTTTCATTCACATGTTACTACAAACATGTTCTGACTATTTACAAGCGTTTTTTTAAAGTCTATGTGAATAAAAACCTTTTTATTTTATTCTATTCAAAACACACAAATAAACAACACAAACAATAAAAAAAAACTTCATGACGACACTTATTTGAAATTCGGATTTACTGTGATTGGGAATAAATCACTGTTTGTTATTTGCTTCAAAATTTTTTCAAATTTTATTCATTCGAGGATAAGCGATATGACGTGTGATGTTCTTGATCAAGTCATGGAAAAAATAAAAGAATGTAGCAGAAAGTCTCCTTGAAATTGGATGAATCTACGGATATTGCGGATTGTGTGCTAGAAAGTGCACACAATCCGCAATATCCAAATAACAAACAGTGATTTATTCCCAATCTCAGTAAATCCGAATTTCAAATAACTGTCGTCATGAAGTTTTGTTTTATTCTATCAGTCCCGTTAGAAGTCGACGGTTCTGTTGGTCTTTTCAGAAATTTATCCATATTCTAAAGTCATTTCAGTTAAATACGTAAAAACAATGGCTGGCGCTCGACTAGCAGTAACCGACTGACGGTCTCAACTAGTCGCAAAGCACGCGAGTTGCAATCGTACGTGCCGCCACTGCATAGCCAGCGTTACCCCCCATAACGCTTATTGTGTCTCGCTTACTCATTCCCTCAACACGCATTTTAATAATGTATTTATCCGAACCCTAATTATGATAATGAATAAATATGTTGGATTCAATATTTATCATATAATTTAAAAAACAGGCCAAGTGCGACTCGGACTCTCGCACGAAGTGTTCCGTAGAATTATCTATAAAAACGAGCAAAAAATTCACGTGTGTTGTATGGGAGCCCCCTTAAATATGTATTTTATTTTGATTTTTAGTATCTGTTGTTAAAGCGGCAACAGAAATACGTCATCTATGAAAATTTCAACTGTCTAACTATCACAGTTCATGAGATACAGCCTGGTGACAGACGGACAGACAGACATCGAAGTCTTAGTAATAGGGTCCCGTGTTACCCTTTGGGTACGGAACCCTAAAAACCCCAAAAAAAGCGGGTAAAAATCGGGGGGTCGTGAAATATTTCTTCAAACTAAAGGGGCCGCGTCATGAAAAAGGTTGAAAAACACTGTTGTAAACCATTAAGAGGCCGACAAAACTTCATCGGTTGAACCAATTTCTGGCCGTATCAGATCACAGGTACAAATCAAAGTAGCAAAAATACAGATATTTCATAATCAAAAATTATAGGTACTTGTATTCTATACTCCAAGGGAAGGCAAAAGGAAAAGAGGCCGACCACAGAAAAGGTGGGATGATGACGTTAGACAAGTGGCAGGAGTCACATGGCATAGACTGGCTCAAGAAAGAAAGGAATGGAAAAGGTTCGAATAGGCCTTTGCTGATTGGCAAACAGATCTTGGAAAGATAACCAAGTAACAAATATTAGTTTAAATTTAATCATATCTATTAAGTTTAAGATTTTAATGCTAGTCCTTTACATAAGTTTAAAAATTCATTGTACTAAGCGATCTGAATAAAAGGCTATATTATTATTATTATATTTGTGATATTTTCTAACGAATACACTCGTTATGTCCTATAAAATATTTATATATATACTAGCTGTGCCCCGCGGTGTTACCCGCGTAAAATTTTATAAATTTTCTTTGTTATAAACCCAAAACCTTTCCAACGAATGCAAAACCGTGGAAATCGGTTCGTGCGTTCTGGAGTTATAGCGTCAGGAAGGAAAACCCGACTTATTTTTATATAGTAGAAGACTAGCTATGCCCTGCGGTGTCACTCGCGTTAAAGAAGATTTTCCCGCTTGCCTATTGAAATTTTTATTGAATTTTCTTTGCTATAAACCTCACGGAGCCCAAGACCTTTCCAACGAATGCAAAACCGTGGAAATCGGTTCGTGCGTTCTGGAGTTATAGCGTCAGGAAGGAAAACCCGACTTATTTTTATATAGTAGAAGACTAGCTATGCCCTGCGGTGTCACTCGCGTTAAAGAAGATTTTCCCGCTTGCCTATTGAAATTTTTATTGAATTTTCTTTGCTATAAACCTCACGGAGCCCGAGACCTTTCCAACGAATGCAAAACCGTGGAAATCGGTTCGTGCGTTCTGGAGTTATAGCGTCAGGAAGGAAAACGTGACTTATTTTTATATAGTAGATATATAATACAGCAAATACTGTATAGCTAATAGTGATATTGACCATAACTGTGCAAACGTGTAAGCCTTTTTTTACAGATTTTTTAGGAAATAATTTGTTTAAGTCCTTTGTTATACCAAAAATCACACTAATAAATGTTTCATTAAAAGGAATAAAAAAAGAAGGATCAAAAGACGCCTCAACTATAAATATAGTCAATTTTGATATATTTAATAAGATAATCTAGCAGTATAAACTAAAAACTTGCGGGAATAAGTAAATTTGTTTGTTGTCAGTCCCTTAAGTAAAAAATGATTTCAATTGAAAGGCTTTTCCAATCTAAATACTTTCCGTTCGTTTTGACTATTCTAAAAATATTTCTATTCACAAAATATGATGTTATTCATATTTTTGTATGTTTGTTTAAAAGTATGTTTTTTATGTTATATGCTATGAAATGAATTTTGTACAAACATATTCATTTTTTATGTAGTAAAATCCCATTTCTGTCAGTGGTGGCATTTAGAAAATCCAGTTTGATTGAATAAAATTATTATTTACAACTATCGCGTGTTGGAAGTTAACTGTTTTATTTAAACTATATCGTGTTACTAACTACAACCTGTGTACATGTGTTCAACCGCAGATAATGAAGTCCTGGGTTCAAATCCCGGGTCGGGTCAAAAGTGAATTTTCGATTTTTTACGTATTGTAAATTTCTCAATATCAGCCCGAAGTCTGTTAGTTGCCAATATCATATCCCCGTGCCTCGGAGAGCACGTAATGCCGTCGGTCCTTTACCCGACCTCTTGACCTCCTCCTCCTCTCCTGACCTCCGGTCATTTCGCTAGTCGAGCCATCGGATCATAACAGTGGTGGAATAAGAAGTTCCCCTGTGTTTGCGCACACACTTGTGCACTATAATATCTCCTGTGAAGTTTGCAGGGAGGTGTCAACTAAGAGCTTTGAAGTCCGACGATAAAGAGTGCGGGCACTCGGACCCTACATTCTAAGCATTACGACCCCAAACAACTCAAATATGTCCTATCAAATAACCATATTTACGCCTTCAGTTCAAAACAGGCATGAAGTGCCCTAGCATATTCACTATTTAATTATCGTAGGCGCTGATTCTAAATGCTCATTTTGTTAGCTTGACTGAACGATGGCTCAAGTCAGATAGCAAAACAGAACTGCAAACTAAGTAATCCATTCCAGAATGCTTGGGGTTTTAACCTCGACTCTGGGCGGTGACTAACACGGCGATGGATGATAGCATCGGTTCGTAGGGATATTTTGTGTAGCTGTCGCTTTACGTTAATACGCGACTCATTCGATTGACAACCGGGAAAGGGATTTTATCGATACGAAATACATTTCATCTTCTAACTCTTCCTTTACATGGGCTTTTTATAAAATAGAGACCTAGATAATCCCACATCCCAAAACATTTTCCAATGTGGTGCAGCCCCACAAAGAACGGTAAGCTTGACTTTCCTGTTAAGTCTCGTGCTCTCATTTATCGTCATTTATTTCTATTATATGAATCTTCGAGTAATGCTGTCTGCGTTACGTTTTAAGCATAAATATTATAAATATTAGATACCATTGACAAGATGTTCCTATCGTGTCGATAGTAAGTCGATAGTAATAATATATGCTCTTGACCCTATACAGCGACCATCCTTGAAGAAGACTAACCATTTACGCTTGACACATTATAGAGCTCGAGCGTGTATGCTACAACAGGTGTACTCTCTATTCACTCACTGTCATAAACCAATGGGATGGTTATTCAACACGGCCATCTGGGGCTCTACCGGCTAAGTCGCCGAACATCGATTTCTTGAATGGCGTTGAAATAAATAAAGGCTAAAAATGAATTACCCAATCGTTAAATAGGCTTCAACGTTGAAAATCGATTCCGGACCATTTATGACTTCATATGTGCTCATGGAAGCCGATTTAACGATTGATTAACTCATTTTTAACCTTTATTTATTTGAACGCCATTCAAGAAATCGATGTTCGGCGACTTAGCCGGTAGAGCCCCTGGTCTGCCCCATCTTCTTCTTCAATGTACTTTCTCTTCACTGATTTTTCTTATGAAACTTTCATGTAGTATCTCAAAACATTTCTGCCTCAGTAGGCGTCGGTCCTTCGAGCTATGTGCCCTGTCCACGTTCACTTCAGTATGGTAAATCGATCTTGAACAAAACTCAGAGTATAGACCTCTCCATTCCCTCTTTTTGCTTATGAGGCGCAGAATAAACGACCACAACTTATAGGTATAATTCCGAAAATCATACATTTTGACACAAGAGACTAAGTTGTTTGGGACGAGAAGATGTTACGTAGCTTCCAGAACACTGCCCAGCCGAGTTGGATTCGGCGATTGAATTCTTACTCGAATTTACATTTTACACGACTTAACTAATTTATATGTTATTACATCTGTCATTGTAGCTATCCAAATAACCTACCTAATATAAAGAAGATGTTAAAAGATACAAAATAGCCAGCAATAGCAATTCTCTTTATATCAACCCGGAAATGAGCACCAAAATGATATCAATCTATCAACCAAACTCTAAAGGCGGTCAACTTTCGTTGTCCTATAAAGAAAGGCGATACGTGCTCTCAGACAATGGCCATTACAATAACCTAATTCCCTAACAAGACAACACGCTGTAAACAAAACATAAAGCCTTTTGAATATCAATCTTAATAAGGAGTTATGTCGGTCTATTTCACCTTTTACCGTTAGCAACGGTAACAGCATTTATAAACATAATATTCTTTATAGATAATATATATAACTGCTAAGTGATTGATAGGTAAAGAACAGCTCTAATTAGTGGTTTTATGATGAGTCATGGCGGTCATTTAAAAGCATTCATCTGAGTTGATTTCGAGTACAGGTTTTTGCGCGCAAAGAAGTCTGACTTTCTATGGAATTATTACGGTTTAAAAAAATATAAGTACAACAGACATAAAATGTTCTTTATAAATCCTAGTGATACATAGTAGTATGTAGTCTTATTTCATAGGCTTGATTTAATTCGTTTTAATTGTATGGTGCTGCAGTGCAAGCCTCCATAATTACCGGTCTTGTGCTATCCGCATGCAGCTATTTCCAGCGATCATCGGCCCATCTTGTTGGGGGCCTGCCGACGGCACGTCTTCCAGTTCGTGGTCGCCACTCGAGAACCTTCCTGCCCCAACCACAGAATAAAAAGTACTTGCCCCAACGCCCGTCGCCGCGTCGTCGGTACTATTAGCTACGTACAAAATAATCATTTCAAAAAGTCACCAACATAACATGCCACCCACTGCCACTTCAGATTTGCAATTCTTCGGGTTATGTTGGTGACTTTGGTTCGCCTGTGTATTTCGACATTTCTGATCCAATCATCGAACTTAAATACAAAATTATTATTTTATCTGTGACGGAAGTAAGAGTATCTTTCTCTATCTGAGGTTTCATTTACATACATATCTATATCATATGTATTAGTAACCACATTCACAACTAATGCCTTTCCCTCCTCAGTTTTTGCACCTAAAAGAAATCGCGATTGCTTCGATAAGACTGCCGCCTGTACTCACATATATTTAAATGGGACTATCATATTTTTACCTGTACATTGTAATGTACTCTACTGTACTCTTCATGGAGCATCCCAAGAAAACCAATAACACGACTGTGCCCACCACAGAGGACAAGGAACCTTATGAAAAATACTGCCGCGCAATTTATAAAAGCAGTAAGGAACATGTCGTTCACATGTTCTTTACTGCGTTTATCAAATGCGCGGAAGAATAGTTCATCATCAATGACTGGAGTGATTGCTAACATATTCACTGTTATCAAGTTTTGCAAAGGGGCCACCCCATAGAACCGCGTGGGTGTCGTAAAAGGCGACTAAGGGATACACCAGGTAGTCGGGCAGAAGCGCCACCTATGTACACACGGCTACACATCAGGCTATACATTTCCAATATAAGCTGACCTGGCATTGTATGGATATACTATACAACGCGAGATCAGCTCATACTGGAAATGTACTAACTACCACCTAACTGCCGTCACCAACTTCCATACCGAGCGCAGTGACTACGGCAAACCCCTTCAAAAGGTTATAAAAACTTTTGGAGACACAGACCTATGTCTTTGGGCTGGTAAGATCAAAATAATGAAACAAATGTTAGTAAACCTAACAAAATAAAAACCTCTAAACATCCCCAGAAAAAAATAGGAACTAAGAAAACAGAATTTATGAAAGTGAAACAAATTCATTGAAAGCAAAAACACTCCCAACCCAGACCAACCTTCAACCCAACATGTCCGACAAAGTAGGCATCAAATGTTTATAAGCCAATAAAATAATCTAAAACAAAGTCGTACCTCTATCGGGGCCAGGGGACTGGTTTGCAAACGGTACCCGAGGTCCAGCGCTAGGTCATGCACCTCACAGCTCGAAATAGACGTGTAATTAATAAGTTAAGATCGTCTCTTGCAGTAAGGCTAGAGGTTCTGTACAAAAAAAATCTCATATAACTGAAGACCAGGTAGAATGCCCTCCTGCCGTTATACTAGTAAAGAACAAGCGTGTTGATACGAACTTTAGAACGATGTTATTTTACTTGGCTACATCAGAAAACCAGCGCTTTAACAGTTAATGTTACAGCTAGTGTTGAGATTGGACCAAATGGGACACGCACAGATAGCCATTAAGAACTTCTGTATGTGTATCTTATATGTGTGTTTTTATATTTTATAATACCTAGTCTAAGTTATCTAATTATATGAAAAAGCATGTACTTACTTTAAAGTTATATTGTATTTTCTCTGCAAGTAATTTTTGTAATCTTTTGAAAATAAAAAATGTCTTAAACCGTATATATGTATTTTATATCTTATTCTTAATTGTTAGTCAGAACTGATTCTAATTTAATCTTTTTTTTTCTAATTTATTTAAGGAGGCTTTGTACATTAAATGACGATGTCACCTCCATAAGACAACGTACTATACATCTAACTTAAACTTGGCACATTGACAGTACATAAATCTTATATAACAAATAGCATTGTCTGGATCCCGGTGTAGCCAACAAAGTATTACATGCACCAACATCATTTGATTGCAACTGCAACTGTGACCTCAAAACTTCGCCTCGCACACACTCCATCAATACATGTTGGACATCTTCCACCACACCGCATGCTTCGCAATTAGGTGACCCTGCAAGTCCTATCAAATGTTTAAATCTATTGGATGGAATATGCCCGGAACGAAGTCTGAACAATGTTACTACCTGATCTCTCTTCATATTTTTATTATCAAACCAGGGGTAATACAAAAGGCTATACTGGATAGTGCGATACCAAATACCCTTAGACAGGGAACGCTCATCAAAATATTCGGACCATTTTACTCTACAACGAAATTTAATCTTAATACAGATGTTATATAGTATACCTAAGATTTCTTTTAAAACAATTCTCTATTCGTTACTACCTCCAAAATTATGAACACTTAAGATATTACTAGATTTGTAGATTTTACTAATAAAAATAATAACAAATATAAGTATTGGGAAAACTAACAAACTGTCATTTGATCCCAAATCAGGTGGAGATAAATTATATACTTTGACCTATACTTTGACAACCAGGCCACTATAGACATTCTTCTATATTTCTGAATTCATAAATATTATAGATTAATTACACCCCAGACACAGAACAAATAATCATGCTCATCGCACAAAGATTTGTTCTAGGTGGGGATCGAACTCACGACCGCTGGTTAAGCAGTCAGGGTCACTAAGCACTAGACCAATAGGTCAATTAAAAGTATTAATAGTAACCCATACGATAGTGATTGATTTATAAATTTTCTTATTCTTATCGGTTGCCTGGAAGAGATCGCTTTTAGCGATAAGGCCGCCAATTGCATTAAAATAAGCAAATTTTCTTGTTTGTATCCATTGTTTTATATTACTTCTTTTTGAAATAAAGTGTACTTCTTCTTCTTTAACTGTAGAAATTCAAGGATTGAAATATTTTTAACCCTAGAAACATTAGATGACTCGTTAATTTTCATAACCCATAAATCATTAATCGATCCGTAATTTTCTTAACATGAACGAAGAAAATTTTCTTTTTATTAATATTATTAGTTGGTTCGTAAACCTTATTAACCCTTATAAGACTTTAGAAGTTATTTAAAACCCATTAGACGTTAATTACCCATTCGAATAAGAAAGTTTACAAACCAACACCCGAGTGGCGCAGAGGTTAATACAATCGGCTCCCCACTTCGTATCCGGGGTTCGATTCCCGCATAGGACATCTATTTGTGAGGTTCTAGGTTACTTTGTGTCCGTTAATTAATATGTTTGTAAAGTACCCAAGACACATGGACTCATTTCGCTATTGAAGGCTTTGTCTTTTTTAAAGAAATAATCTATCTATATCTATATATATATAAATCTATTGCTCTTGTCTCGCTAAAACTCGAGAACGGCTAAACGGATTTACCTTATGTTGGAATTGAAATGTTCGTGAAGGTCTAGGGAAGGTTTAAAAGGTGAGAAAAATTCGAATGATTGCCGAGAAAATCCTAAAAACAGCCCTTTTCTTTTTCTCATATAAATGTTTTCTAAAACAAGAGTTTAGGTCTTTTATTTATCGATTGCGGCAGTACGAAATCTGCCGGGTCAGCTAGTAAAAATTAAGAAGGGTGAAAACTCATAGTTTTACAACAACATTTACCTATGCATATATTAATGGCTAAGATTTCATTTAGAACAGGACTTAATTTCCTCGAGAGCCTGACGACGATCACGATAGGATTCAGACTCTATCAGGCTTATAGGTAATACCCATTTTCAAGGCAGGTTGTTCAAAAAATGCCACGAATTATAGGCCTATCTCAATACTGCCAGCTTTAAGTAAAATATTTGAAAAGCTGATGCTCAGCCAAATGTTGTCGCACTTTAACGTGAATGAGATATTGCATAACAAGCAGTTCGGGTTTACAAGGGGCCGCTCTACTCAGGATGCAGGTTGCACATTAATTAGGTCAATATTGGAGACTTGGGAGGGATCATAGGATGCGCTGGGAGTTTTCTGTGATCTCTCTAAGGCTTTCCATTGCGTTGATCATCGTACGCTCGTTGTTAAACTGAAGTACTATGGAATATCTGGCACATCTCTTGATCTTGTGATGTCCTATTTATCGGGGCGACAACAGATGGTTTCGATAGGCGGTGTCACTTCAGCACGTCATCCTGTGAAAATGGGGGTGCCCCAAGGATCAGTATTGGGCCCATTTTTATTTCTAGTTTATATAAATGTTCTCCCTTATCTGGTAGAGAAAGTATCAGACATAGTTTTGTTCGCTGATGATACGTCGCTCATATTTAAAGTAAAGAGAAAGGATAAAGATCTTATTGAGCATAATAAAACACTCAACTTTATATCAGAATGGTTTTCGGCAAATAATCTCTTGTTAAATGCAGGGAAAACTAAATGCATCAGGTTCTCATTGCCGAATGTGACTCAAATTGTACCAACAGTTGCACTTAATGCGAAAATATTAGATTTAGTCCCATCGACCGTATTTTTAGGATTGACACTTGATTCAAAATTGCAATGAGGTCCTCAGATTGAAAAGTTAGCAGGTAAATTAAGTTCGGCTTCCTATGCTGTCTGGAAAATAAGGCAATTGTCAGATGAACAAACTGCTAGATTAGTGTATTTCGCGTACTTTCATAGCATTATGTCGTATGGCATTCTGCTGTGGGGTTCGGCGGCTGACATAGATACTATTTTTGTATTGCAGAAAAGAGCAGTCAGAGCCATTTATGGTTTAGGCAGTCGCGATTCTTTACGAAATTTGTTTAAAGAAATAAATATACTGACTGTGCCATCGGAATATATATATCAGAATATAATGTTTGTTAGAAAAAATATTCATAATTATAAAAAGAAAAGTGAACTGCATAATATAAATACTAGGAATAAAAACAAACTAGCCATGCCAGGCTTTAGAGTAAGCAAAACTAATAAATCATTTTCAGGAAATTGTATTAGGTTTTAGCAAGCTTCCTACTCAAATTACTGATCTGCCTGACACAAGTTTTAAAACACATATTAAACGTATACTTATGGCTAGGGGTTATTACACCACTAAAGAGTACATCGATGACAAAGACGTCTGGCTCTCACTTCCTACCTGCACATTGCACGCTGGAGATCTTGTAGCCATATAGACATGACTGATCTGCTGTGTTACGTGAACTATCTGTAAATGATTGCTATCATATACTTAATTTAAAATTATTGACTCTGTCTCAAAATGAATAATGTTATTTTTTCGAAGTTTTTCTTTTGTATACCTAAATATAATCTAAAATAATAAGCATTCAGACAACCGATCGAGCATATATTGTGTTTGCCTACTAAATAATTACTCTAATTGGACCAAATCCCGTGTTCATGCCCGCTTGAGTATGTTTCGCCGGACCGTCTCAACTGGGTCGTGTTGAAACCGGTAGTAGATGAACCCACTGAGTTTGTTTCGCTGGGTCTTCTCAGTTGGGGCGCATTGGATCCGGTGGTAGCATTAAAGCGCGACCGTCGTTATTAACACAAGGTCCGTCATAATAATAATACCTTTAATATAGACAGAACCATTGACAATATGTAGTAAAAATATTAGACTTAAACTAGATAATTAAACATAATCTCTTGACAATAACTTGATACGAGCTAGCTAACTATCATTTCTGTAATAAAATAAATTTTATAAATGTTTTCATACAAGATGTACCATGTCAAGGAGTTGTCCAAACGACTTATAGAGCACTCTGGTGATCAAAGAGCTGGCACATACCTCGGCCAACGCATAAGCCTTGCGATCCAAAGAGGTAACGTCGCTAGCTTTTTGGGCACCTTACCGGCAGATGGTGACTTGAAAGCGGTTTTTTATCTATAAGTTATTCTTTTATTTGTAATTTAGTATTTTTATTTTAAGTTTATAATGATAGATTTAGTTTGTACGTAGTTTTAATCTATTTCCAATATCTATGTTAGTATAATTTTAATTTATTTATTACATTTCAGATGTACCTAAATATCTATGTTACTAGAAATAATATCTAATGTATACAACTATATTACTACAAACATGTTCTGACTATTTACAAGCGCTTTTTTAAAGTCTACGTGAATAAAAACCTTTTTTATTTTTTTATTTTATTTTTTTTATCATCAACCCTAGGATTTTATGAAATCATCACACTAGTTTTATAAAGGCGAAAGTTTGTGAGTATATGAGTGTGTATGTTTGTTACTTCTTCACATTCAAACGGCTGGAGCGAATTCAATAAAATTTGGTATTGAGTTAGCTGACACCCTGGATTAACACATAGGCTATAATTTACAAAGCTTACGCGGGTAACACCGCGGGGTACAGCCAGTATCTTCATAAAACAAATTCATTATCTTTGCATAATTTATTCATCTACAATATTCATAACATTTATTTAAATATACTTATTGGGAAAACAAGTTTTAATCGCTCTTAAAAGAAGCAATATCAGACCCACGGATCACCAATTATTTTGATGTCCGTTTAATATGGAACTTGTCGGCAAGAACTGCTGCAGATGTCAAGACCGGTTGTAATCTAGGAGATTATCGTCAACCCATCTTATTAATCCGGATTGCCTAGTCCAGAGAGAGCGAACCAGGGGCATGCGTGGCACTTACTACTACGCATGCCATTGGTTCCAACAAATAATTATGAACAAAGCTTATAAAGCTTCTAGAAGCGGAATAAAGATGCTGTTTTTTTTACATTTATTATCTAAACTAGCTGTGCGCTGCGGTTTTACCCGCGATAAACTTATAAATTATGGCCTATGTGTCATTCAGATAAATACATTTTTGTGCACGCCGGATGCTGCATCTCGCTGTTGAGGGATCGGTCGTCAGCGGAGCGGTGCATTTGGCAAAGTTATTTCGGCTTTTAAACCTTTGCGACGGTAGCCTTATAAGCTATATTACTGCAACGTTTCATCAAAATCTGTTTTTGAGTGAAAGAGCAACAAACATCCATACTCACATCTTTCCATTCTCACATCTTTCATATTTATAATATTAGTAGGATATCAAAATCTATTCTCATTTGAAATTGACAAAATCACACGTGGATAACGGGTAGCCTAAAGTCTATATTTTGTGCCTAAAGACCTTAGCTTTCGAATAAGACTTGTTAATTATACTTCCACCATATTTCTTTCGGTAGAAACGAATTCTTGATCAGCGAATTAATCGGGTTATAATTTATAGGAATCGCTTCTCAGCTTGATTTGAATCTCAGCGTAGCAATTCATTTCTACTAAATACTATAATAATCTATACATATAATAAAATCGTAAAAAAAGTCAAAACTGTACATTGAATATTTTTTTAAAGGATACTTGGGGCGTGATCTGCAATCGATATCGAAGCTAAAAATATAGTTTTTAGAATTTTTGTCTGTGTGTCTGTTTGTCTGTATGTATGTCCGGGCTAAACTCAAAAAGTACTGCATGGATTTACTTGAAATTTTGCATGAATATTACTAAGGGGTCGGGTCAACATATAGGCTACATATTATCACGCTATCACCTACGGGGGAGGAGTTATGATAATTTATGAAATTTAACGCGGGTAAAACCGCGGGGCACAGCTAGTACCTTAATATTATAGTACTGGGGAGAAGGATAACAGTATTGCTTTTAATTTAATATTGGTTAAATATAAAGTTGTAGAAAATACGAAGGAAAACATTTACATCTGCACCATATGACGCATTTTGGATTTTCAGATTACTGGAGATCACACTTGTTCGAAATTCGAACATTAAGGTTCTAATTGTCAAAGACTATAGACATTAAAGACAAAGAATATTAATCTGTTCTCAGTTTGTCATCTCTTCTGAGTTTTTTTTTCATTAAAATAATTTACTTCTAATCCCTACTATATAAAAATTTTAGCTTTCTGCACCGTAACCTCCTCCGCGTAATTATCGTACACATAGTATTGGCTTCTTGTATTGATATAATGATAAAAGAATCTTAGCTTAAGCTTGTTAAGACTAAATACTACCTCTTTTCTATACGACACCAATATTTCATGATATATATTGGTGTCAGTGTCGGTAGAAGATTATTCTCGAATTATGTATTTTGTTGTGAATAAGGAACCAATATACGTTAACATTATTTTGCTTTTATTATTACAATAAGTGCATACATTTCATACTTAAATACTTAAGACGATGTTATGAGTCTAAAACGGTTTTAACTCTTGCACTCTTATTGATAAGACGTCCTTGAGGACGTTCTCTCAAGTTGACATCTACATACTTTAAATTCTTCGAAGCATTCCGGAATCAGGCATTTCTACATTGAATTTGACTTCAATGTCAAAAAGCTTTAATTCCTCTTGACAAAACAATTTAATATAGCTTTTTAATAATTTTCCACTAATTCCTCTTTACACTTTTTCTTTTCATTCTGAGCAAGAAATTCAGGAATTTTTCAATAATGTACTCAATTTAGGTACCCATTCCCAAGATATCAGTGTTACACCCTCGTGCTAGGAGAAAACATAAACATCAGTTCAGTCCCCTTGCAAAAGGTAAGAATAAGAATAAACGTTAAAATTCCACTCCCATACGACTAGTCTCCATAAGACTGGCTGCCATGGCCAAATTTTGAGCCAGATCATGATAATAGTTTTATGCTTTGGCTAATTTCTATAAGACATTGCCAAAGTTTGAACTAGATAATAATCCTACTAATATTATAAACGCGAAAATTTGTAAGTATGGATGAATGTTTGTTATTCTGTCACGTAAAAACTACTGAATGGATTTTAATGAAACTTTACAATAATATAGTTTGTACTTCAGAATAACACATAGGCTACAATTTATAAAGATATTGTGTGAATTGTCCAAAATATGACGATAAGTGTCAAGTAAGTAGGAAAAATTTACCACCTGCGAGCTAATCCAGCGAGCACTGCCAAATATTGTAAATGCGTAAGTTTGTGAGTGAAGATAGATGTATGGATGTATGTAATGTATGTTTGTTACTATTTTACGCCAAAACTACTTTAACGCGGGTGAAACCGCGAGGCATAGCTAGTAATATTATAACGTTCATTATCTAACGAACTAAGTTCACAGAAGTGTGTGTCACCAAAACTAAGTACAAACTTGGGTACTTGTTTTTCCTGGTAATGGAAGTCCAGCGTAATTAGTAGTTAGATAATCGATAGAGAACGGCAATACAGATGTTAAGGACAACTGCATTAACCCTTGCAAGGAATAAAATATACGCTTTGAGTACAGTCCTTGAGAGAAGTGCTTGGCAAATATGTCAGACACAGAAGCTTCGGAAATGCAAAAAGTTTTAAGTCTCGGTAACTTTTTAATCTGACATACATTTACATTCCTTTTATATATATTATTATGTATGTATATATCAGCTACCAAAAAACTACTGACTGGCTTATTAGTGACCCTGATTGCGGTACTGTGACGATCACCACGGTCGTGCACCTTCGTTCATCCAAGAAAACGTTTAAAAATAAATTATTTGAAAATAGTTTGGTAGGTATATTTTATCTGACAGAGAGAACCCGATTAGCTATCAATGGTGTAACAGCTATAGTAAAAGTAAACAGAATATAATGTCAAAAAATCGATGTATTTTATTCCTATATATGCAAAAGATCCCGAAGGTATCTGGACTGCAGATCACCGTCGTACCCAACCAGAACAAATCTTTGTGGGATGAGCTCCATTATTTCTTCTGAATCGAGGCGTAATTTATCTATAATATGTAGCTTGTGTATGGGTTTAGAAATATATAAGTATGTTTATTAATTGTCTGGTGGCCACCGGCTCTGGCTAGTTTGGGATCCGATGGCAATGTTAGTTGTCCCAAGATATATTTATTAGACTATTCAGCGGCAAATCGAGTCATAAGTGCAAAGTGTAATGCAAAAGTGTGTGCACTCTCTATTTCCTTACGCTCATGATCCGATGGGACGGCTATCTGACACGACCGGGGAGAGATCGATAGTTGTACGTGTATTCCAAAGATTTTTTTTTTTAATTGTTTATTCGCATTCAAGTTACATCAATGGTTCTTAACATATTAAACGCCAAACGGCTAACGCAGTTTGTAGGCGACTCGCTCTTATTCATCTGACATCTGACATCTAACTTAAATGCTTATAATATTTAAGTATATATTTACAATTATTAAGCTACCCTATAAGCTACTTATTTACTACATTTCTGCCCTTATGGATATATTGTTTTGAACTTATACTACTTGTTAATTCCATACCCTAACAATTATTTTAATTTAGTTTTTAGCTGCACTTTACTATTTATGTTTTTCTCATCTCTCAATGTATGATATTGGTTGAAAGCTTTGGTATTATATAGATTGGAAGGTGTATAACTCCAATATCGGTCAATGATTTGCATCCAGGACCTCATTATCAGCGGTTGAAAATGCTACTACTAAACAAAACGTCACATATATCACAGAGGCTGTGAAAAAAAAACACATTGCAGAAAACTTAGCTACACCATTATCGTTTATCTTGTACCTTGTAACATACAAAATACTATTCATAAGATAAAGTTATGTTACCAAATATCAATTCACTCAGATATTTACTCACATATTTAGTCCAATAACAATTAATCCCAATCATTTCGTCCTAATATATGATATAATATTGGCATTTGTTTTTCCACAGCCCCTTCATCTGTCTAAACTAATATCATAAAGAGTATCGTCCACCTAGGTAGCTAGAGAAAGCCGCAGGCAAGCTAGGGTAGGGTCCTCACCGGCGAGAATCGCGTTGGCCCCTTAAACCCTGGCGGTGATCGCACCCTCTTTTAGAATTCCGTCTTTTTACTCCAGCGAGTGATAACCCCCTGAGCTGTGGCCCGGACCCCATAAAGGTCTCCTCAGGTATCAGCCGCTTAAGTCAAGCTACTGGTTGGTAGCCCTCTGCGCTAGCCTGCTACTAACTGCACGGTGTCTTGATTTTCTAATTGTAATGTATATCTTAAGGATTCAAAAATAATTATACCAATAGTTACATCGCATATAATTACAAATATATAAATATACAAATTGCGGTCTTATCACTAACATTTGATGTCTTTCAGACAGTTTACTTAGGTTGTCTGGAGATCACATTTTGTGGTAAGACCGCCCATTGTATACTTTTAAGTTTTTAATTGTTTTTAATTTGTTATTTCTTTGGTGTATATAAAAGCCTATTATTAATATATACGGAATCCATACATAGTATACATATTACCATGATATATTTTATTCTTCCATTCCACGTGAATTCTAGAGTGATAGGTAGTAAAGGATTACGACATGCAAAGTGTAAAGAATCACACTTAACTGTAAGTTATGTGATTTGTAGTGTAAGTATTATTTGAGAAAAAAATATTTAACATTAAAAATAATAATAAAAAAAAAATTAAAAATAATAATTAAAAATAAAGGAATATGTCATTTTTACTATCCAGTATTCTTTCCTTAATGTTATTAGAAGCTACTATTATTCACGGGAAGAACTTCATTATAACAGCCGAATGAAGTGCACAGCTGGACAAAAGCCTCCCGTAAGAATCATCTTGGGGATATGCCATAATCGCCACCAGAAAGAAGCTGCTGCCTATCCTCTGGTATGTATTCCTTCGGGTCGACTTCTACGCCCCTCACGGGATGAGATGAGGTAATGACATTCTGATTTTCAGCGCCGTCACCACACAGCACCGGAATACTTAATAACTTTTAACTCTAAGACTTTTTAAAGATTTTTTGTGTTGCATATATGTATGTATAGTTTAATATTCATATACGGCTAACTAAACTAACTTAATATTTTTGAAGACTCTCACCTTGAAAGTTAAGTCTATATGAAAAGAAAAAAAAGATAAACAAAAAGATACCTACCACTTGTGTTACTGCCTGCACCGGTACGTCCACTATAACCCAGAGCGTATTTCATTATTTACACGGAGCTCGGCCGAAGTGCCTAACACACGCACAAACAGTTATTCCATACTATTAATAAGTATTTCATTTAATAAACAGTGCAAATTATTCGTTATAATGTACAAGATATTCGTAATTGTATTCGCGGCTATGTTTGCTACTGGCAATGGTGAGTTCTTTTTTTAAATTAAGTTACTGTTTTAATTTATTTTGTTCGGTGATAATTAAGAGGGTTCTTGGAAAAGAAATGAATTATTTCCGTCAGATATTTAAAGCATAAAATATAATAGTAATAAATCTATATTTATAAAGGTAAATCGTAGTACCTTCATGCATTAATAATTTACGTTTGTAGATTCTTATAACTACAATTAGGTGAGTGAAGTGTTATCTCTTAACCAGGTTGTAAGCTTACCTGCATTAAGGAGTTTCAGTACCGAACTTCTTATATAAGTATATTATTTAATCTGTACAATATACTTAGCTCAATGATTATATATTTTGGTTTTAGAATGCATTTAAAATAAAACTAAATTATAAATAAAAAATGAAATGAATAATAAGGAGATTAATAAAAATCACAGCCGTCTTAGTAAAAATGACCAGATATTAAAAAGTTAAAAGTAAAATTTAGAAAAGAAAATAAAAGAAAGAAAATTAATAGATAATAAGTGTTCGATAACTCCTTTGTTGTATCAGTTCATAATACGAAACTTATTGTGTTTTAGTATTTAATTGTAGGCAACTAACCCGCCTTATGTATTATAATCGCGAGTTAAATAGACTCTTAATTATAACTTATGCTATAAAAATATGTTAATCTAAGCTGAAGGTACTACAAATATATAGATTCCAGGGTGTTCCTGTAGACATATAAAAGCCTTAAACCAGTTATTTATTACTAATATAATAGAGTTAAACATAGGACTTAATTTAATTGTGAATTAAATGATTAATTAAATTTTTGTTTTGACTTTTCCGGATATTTAACTAGAGGATAGCAGTAACAAAATAGCGTTTTTTTATTATTTTCAATATCAAATAATATTATTATAAAGCTACACGAAATAAGAATAAAGAAAGGTACTTTTCTTTTTACATTTATTATCTAAATATCTATTCTCTCTTGAAATTACCAATCGTAAGAGATATTCTTTATATCAAAATGAAGATAATCCAGCTCGGTACAGCAATAGCACTACGCACATCAGATGGCACAGTTTAAGGCTTTTCATGACTTAAGTAACACCCTGTATGTGTAAGTGCAATAACCAGTCGGTGTGACATAGAAAGATCTATGCAAAGAAAGTGAAAATCTCAGTTGTGGTAATTAGGTATCTGTGTAGGAATTTGTATTGGAAAGGAGTACTTTGAATGACACATACCATGTGCACAGTGCCTTAAAGTCCATTCATTCTGCGCTATACTGCGCCAGTACTTCAGTTTATCGTATGGGCAGAGGTTACCCTATTGTCAGAGTTGTTCCAGAAGCCCAGTAGGCCACTGACATAGCATATTGACAGTTGTCTAATACAACCGTGACCGAGATCTTAACGTGTCCTCCGAAACACGGGGACTCTCATAAATTGGACCACTTTGGCGGTAACCCATCTATAGACTGGCCGTGTGCCTAGGTGCTTAAACTCTCCGATCACTTGTGGACTTTTAGTAACATCTGGCTGAGAGTAATTGAAGCACTTGTCTGTATATTATACTATTTTATTAATAAAGATAAATGCGTAAATCTCTAATGAAGAGACTAAGATAAGGTTAGGTTTTACCTTTAACTTGAGTAAATAGATATAGTATACTTGAATGGACGAAAAGACTACGAAAGTTAAAACGTAGGTTCACCTTTAAGAAATTAATTTATAAAATTAAATAATATTGAATAACTGCCACATTGCATTAAAATATTGTACACGATTGAACAAATAAACTAACAAATTTTACGTCTTTGCAAGTGCAAAACTCTCTTGTAAATATAGTCTGATATAAATTAAAGCACAAGGAATGTAATTGTGTATTGTATTCATTTCAACTTTCCTTAATATTGAAGCAAAAAAATCTTTTTGGTAATTAAATCCTTTTTAGATTATGCTAATAGATCGACATGTAGGTATAAAGTTTGTCTTCTTTACTCTTCGTTGTCAAAGGCCACAGCCCAACCATGCATTATCCATGGCCTAACAAATTAGTAAAGTTTACAAACTTTAGTAATTAATATATAAATATATTAATGTTAAAACTATAGTTATAATCTGCGGTCTAACATCCAAGTGGTAATCTCTTCCAGACAACCGTTAGCTAAACAGGAAAAATAAATAAACTAGGTTAAAACCAGCAAAAAATATGAATGTTTTCGTAGGTTTGTTTGAGGTCAGATACCTGTGTGTGTGAGTCTTTTAATGATATTCGTTGTGTTTAATTAAGTTCTTTTTATTTATTGTCGAACTCCAGCGATAGGTATTCAGCCTACAAATTATGACATAAGCCGAAACCAGCTGAACGGTGAGTTTTAAAGATATTTTGTGGACATTCATCATTTTACGACTGTCATTACTGGTGTCTGATCATTACTACCAATGCATGATAAATTGACAGAATAAACAACATCATCATGTTTATTACAACTGCATGAATTCGACGAACAATCATATAATGCTTAATAATTAATTATGTTCATAAATATATAATTATGTGTGTTACAGTCACAATAAGTAGTTGAAGAAACAGAGAAAATAGGTTTGTTAAAAATTCCACTCCAAATTAGTCTTGGAGATTAAAAATAAGTTTGATTATATAATCAAAGGTTATTTCTGAAGATTTTTTTAAGATTTGTGATATATTTATTTCTCATAAAAATTTACAGTAATTCACTTACATGAGAACGTTTAAAACATACAAACAAATAATAATCGTATCCTAGGCGTACGAACTACTTGTACTACACTATGATATCGAATCATTTAATTCAATTAGATACAAGTATACATTTTAGACTATATTTGTATTTAAATTGTCCTTTATTCTTTTTTTAAACGACACGCATACTTTATACATTCTCCTTGAACTTAAAAATAATACACATGCTTCTTAAATAGAAAAGGAAGTAGCAATTAAAATTACTAAAAAAATAAAAAAATCAAAATTGACTTCTAACGCCATCTATCAATTACAGATAGAATTAAATAGTTCAAGACCCCTTCCGAAAAATAACCGTATTTTGATTACTTTCGTTTATGACCAGTGATTTACGAAGCCAGTGATGATAATAGGTGGATTGATTTGAGGTCATTGATCTCAAACGTATATGTGAATATGGGTTGCCTCCAAGTTGCTGGAATTTTCAAATTAATTATTTTTATTAATAAGTGGGATTTTTTTTAATTTTATTATACCGCTATTGCTCTCAACGCCTTAATCGTGTCGTGATTTTGTAACAATGATTTCATTGTATAAGAATAAACATTTTACTGCTTACTTATATGTTTTTTATTAAGTATATGTTTCAAGAAATGTTAGGAACTACCGGTACATTTTCTGGACTTCAAAAAGCAATCTACCTATTTCGATCACCGTTCACACCATGGAGCTAGTTCACACACTGTCAGATAGACAGCAGATTCCAAATCAATAGGTCTTCTTGTTGTCGTTTTGAGTATTAAATATAGGGATTAAAAGGCTATTTTAACTAAGTAATATAATCTAAAAATAATAAAACATTTTCTAGAGTAGACACAAATCTTGGGAAAGTATTAATATAAGATATACATTAAGTAGTAGGAAAGTAGAATAAAATAGATATAATGGAGATGGATAAATAGTTTGTGGTCCATAAACGGAGACCGGATACGTGCTAAGCAGCGAAACGCCTAAAACATAGGTAGCCAAAAAGTTCTTCCATGAATTGAATTTAACATTAGCAGTAGGATTCGACTTTATTAAAATTGACACCCCTGTTTAAATTTATCTAGGTCAAAAACCAGTTCAATTTCACATACTTCAAAATATAAACTTTATATATGAATATTTGAATGAAGGTCTTATCTGCCTCTATCTTCGATAATCGTGAATATACTCTGCTTACCCCATATTTAGGAATAATTTATTAACTTAAAAACTTAGTCAACTTTATGTGACTGAAAAAATGAGTGTGTTTTTTTAGATCACGCGACAGAAGTAAAACTTAGATATACGAAACGTAACTGAGAGAAAGAGAGAAAGAAATATGTGTTCGCACTTCAGTCGTAGTAAAATATAATTTCTAATTAGTTTCACCGTTTTTTAAGTATCACCAATATTATACTACAAAAAGTAGGGAGTGAGAAATATTAAAGACTCTTGGTTAAGTCATTATCTACACCTCTAACACCAAGGACCATTATCCTATGCTTGGATCTAAAACTCAGAACAAAAATCACAATGCCCCTGATTCTATGCAACTAAACTAATTGAAATATACGAAATTTCACTTATAACTAACATAGCCATTATGAAAAGAATAGCATCTTTTCTTGTTTCAATTTAGTTTTAGCGCCAAATAGTGTCAACTAATTATGCACCCGGTGCGCATATTAGTGCGCAATTTTTGTAATTTGACAGTTCTATGTATGCCCTGTTCTTTTCATACGAGCTATAAAATAGAGAGATGTAATGACATTTAAATTAGTTTAGTGGTAAAAGACGGCATCACCAGCATTATATCAATAACGAGCGAGCATAGGTTTAAGTTTATAACAACTCTACTAAACAGGTGTACTTAACTTAATAGTAGGTCTCTACAACAAGAATCAGTCTGTACCATTATGTTAAAGAAATAACATTATTTTACATTTAAAACAACAACTAGAGAAAAAACATTGGATATATCTATATTTGTATTATAACAATCATGTCATATATATTTTTAACAGTAAAAACGCTATGCTGTTTGCTTCTTAGTGATATATCATTCCAAACCATCATGTTCCAGTAAATTAATTTTATTAACTACTAAAGTAGTGTGTGATTTACTTGTTTTGTTAATAAAAAATACCTACGTAGTAACTAGGTATTAATTATTACACGTCTATTTTTTAGGCAGACAGACAGCATTCTGATATTCTGAGTATGTTATTGTATTCTCATACATTTGACGTGTCGCGAGACTACAGACAAACTCGTTAGGAATAGCGCTAAAACTTCCTAATGTCAAAATTGTTCTATAGCATAGAGAAGATAGAAACTGTATTTATTTTTAATTATTTACTAAAAATATATGTTTTTACATTAATGCCAGTATTCTGGGCACGAAGTTCACTGGAAGCGGTGCGGTACGGTACTATAAAAAAAATAAAAATCGTTTATTTTCAGGCATCGACGGCCCATAGCATGTTAGTAATTCGATAGTACAATCTTAAAAAACTATGGACAACGTTTACTACGCGCATATAAGTTTTTAATACATCATCGAAATGATTCTCTTTAACGCGAACTTTATGGATCGATGATCTTGTGACGGCCACTGCAAGCCGCTGTATTAATTATATAAATACAAATTTTGTTTATTTAATAGTATAGTATCAAATTTTGGGAAATCCCATAGTCAAACGACGCAGTAATTCCGAGGTAGTGGTTTTTAAGATAACACACACATTTTACCTGATTATGGGCTTTAAAACTTGGGGGAAATTGTAGGGCATGCACAAAATGATAACATCATTTTACGACTCGTCAAGCATAAACACAGAAGCGCAATTTTTTACTGTTTTTTGTTTAACAATCAGTATGAACATGTCATCGCAACATAGCACAATGTTGAGACGTTGAAAAACATTAATTAAGAACTTCTTTACACTAATTATCCCAAAATAAGGAAACGTCGCAAGGCCGCTGTTTTGTGAATCTTTTGTACTTATGAGTTTATCTACCTAATTGTTGCATGCCAGAATATGAGAATAATTAATTAATTATAATAGGTACATAGATATACATCTGATTAGCATTCAAACAAAGGTCCCGTGTTCAGAGACAGAACTCGGATTGAAGCCGTGATTGGTTGGAAACTTGTGAAGCTAATTTGTAAATGTAGGTAACTGATTAAACTTGTCATATTTAAACGTAGCTACATTTCTCAATTATATTCTAAGAAACAAATTCTATTACAATATTGTAGAGTGTTTCTAAAAGGGCGCAAAACTATATCACGGTAGCCTCACCAAAAACAAAAAAGATGACAAAATTATTCTTTTTTATAATGTAATAAACAATAAACCTTTTCCATGAAATTGAAAAATATATATTGTCACTCCTTCTACATTTAAAAAATACTTTTAAAAAGCATTTACCTGTTTTCTTTCTAGATTTAAAGATTTAGGTAATACGGGTTAAATAGAGATAGGATAATTATCACATTTGATTAATATTTGGTTTGGCTTTTCAGTACTGGCTTCTTACCATAGATTAAGAATTCAAATTCACAGATTTATAATAATAATGAGAGGGATTAAGGAGGACACAAATCATAAATAATAAATAGTAATATAATCGCATAAATGCTCTGGGAATAATATCTCAATGTAATTTATGCTGGGCAATTTTCACTGGGAGATATTTAGGGGAGGCCTTTGTCTTTCGGCTGATATGATGATAATGATCATTTGGACTCGATACATATCTAGTATTTAGAAAGACTATTAACTATGAGATCTTTTATTGAAAACAATGAGGAAAATTGGTTAATCCTTGCTTCAAGTCATAAGTTAAGATATGTTGCTGCATTTATAAACATCTTTTGACCTAAATATTTTTGTATTCTTTATATATAAATTAAAATTATTTCGTATTTACTTACTTACGAACAAACATTTACAAACAACTGTTTGCGTTCTTTTTACCACTAATATGTCAATATGCAAAAGAAATACAGATTTTTTAAGCCATTAATTAAATTATTAGCAAGGGGGCGTCATTGTTATATTAGTTCCATAGAGTTAAAAATTATACCACAGTGAAATAGAACGTCCACCGCGTTGAACTCTTTTTTATTGGCCTATTGATAAAAAAGATATTATCATTTTCGTGGCCATTTTCTTCGTGGTCTCAAATAAAATTCCTATTGCACATAATAATTTACTAAAACTACAAACAGGTCATGACAGATTTAACACTCATCCAGGTTACCTAACTTTACATAACGTAACCAATGCCAATGTAACATCGGGGATATATGTATACGGGCATCAACACTTATGCCCGTATACATCGGATACATCCCCGATGTTTCGTACGTACTGTAGGTGCAAGAGAGAGAGGTGCGAGCACACATTTTCTTTTTCTTTTACTCTCATAGCCTTTGAAGTTCGTCAACGTTTGAAGTTTTACTTCAGCGGTGTGGTCTGAAGCACACTCGTTTTTTTTGGAAGCGTACAGACGCCAGCACATCCAGCTACCCCAATCTGTCAAGTTTCTTTTATAAATTTTCAACTTTATCACAAAAGCATAAGGTTAACTTTCGATTGGGGAAATTTGACAGATTGGAGTTTGTACTTTGCTTACTAAGTTTCTTGACCAGGGTGGTTGGGATAGTATTCGGCGTTCAAATAAATAAAGGTTAAAAATGACTTAATCGATTGTTAAATCGGCTTCCAGGAGCACACGTGACGTCATAAATGGTCCGGAATTAATTTTCAACGTCGAAGCCGATTGATTAGGTCATTTTTAACCTTAGTTATTTGAACGCCGAATACAATCCCGATGTTCGGCGACTTAGCCGGTAGAGCCCCTGTTTATTTTGAGAAACAAAGTGAGCATCTTGAGAATACAATATAATAATATACATATATATCCATTTAACATTACCATTATTCACATTGGTTACTTCATGTTTAGAATAATCCACATCGTTACCATCAAGTTACCATTCATTGACATGGGTCACTTTAACGTTACCATAATGTTACCACTAACCCTCATGGGTACCATTTGTACTAACATCATCATCCGCCATCATTCATCAACAGGTTTCGTAATAAGGGAGTTACTGGACTATTTGTTAGGAGGCAACTACGGGAACTACTACCCTGGGACAGGGCACTACCCGACTGGACCGGGGTACTACCCGACTGGAAGTGGATACCCGGGACACCAAGGACCGGCGGGGCCGCCGGGCGCACATCCAGGTTGCCCGCTCTGTGATTCCTCGGTCTACAGCTATTGCTCGCACAAGCAAGCTCATGATTCCTGTTGTTGCAGCTCATCATGTAAGTATTCTTAGATTTTCTAGACATAATAAGACTAAATAATTATATGATTGTCTACTACTACTGCCGATTGATGCGGGTAACGGAAGACCGGTAATTGTGGATCTTTGGTGGAGGTCTTTGTCCAACAGTGGGCGTCTTTCGGCTGATATCATGATGATGATGATAAACTACTTCGTAATACCTCTTGATTCAATCATTTTTACTTCTTTCTTCTACAATTGACGACATCATGAATATTAATTTTTTTAATATTAATTTTATAGCATTTTTCGCAATGCAAAGCGTTTATCTAATCTCAAAAATGGGAACTCATAAATTTAATCGTCCGGCGGGTCTTTTGAATTTAATTTAATTATTAGGAAGGTATTATCAAAATGATATGATCTTTCACATGCAACTGTGAACATATCAGTCGGCCATGTTTCTAGAAAAATAAAAACCGATAGATAATACCTACATCCTCCGGAAGGGTGTTAGCATGGGAATCCTAAATTTGATCTGCCAGCGTGTATCGTTCGTATCTTAACGCAGAGCGCCTACCCCGGATTGGTAGATGGTGCAGGTTCGAGACCCGCCGGACGATTAAATTTATGATTTCCCATTTTTGAGATCATAAATATTATATTATATTTATCGTTAATACTGACTTGCTAATTCACTTAAATGTTTTGTTTTTTTTATTATTTATGTATTGAATTATATGAATTTACGAACAAATAAACTATAATACCACATGACTGCCCATGACTGCCGACTGCATCGACTGCACATGTACTACATGTTTAAATTTGTTCCATCGCTTATGACTTTTTTTTAACATGACATATGCAGTTATCCTAAGATAGTGCTTCAGCGGACTATAGAGGTGAACAAGGGCTCCAACCTAGCAGCTGACGTACCTTTGTGTTACCTTTATATAGTAGTCCTAAGTCTTGGTTCAGATTGACTGGCATAAATACTCCCAGTAGCAGCCTGGAGTCTGGATTAAACGTCGTTAAAACGTTCCTAAAAATCTACCTTTGGACTGAGAGCACAGTATAAAATTATGGAGAGTACGGAATCTCCTCTAACACTCAAAACGGCACAATCACACAATCATGCGCATCGACGAGACCGCTAAACGGTTATCGAAGTGCTGTCAATAGTGAGTGCTGCGTTAAGTCCTGGGATCACGTATAACTTTATCTCTCCGATCCTTTTAGGAATCCCACGAGGGTATTGCGTAGTACATGGCTGTTTGAACTTGGATTCATCAAAATGCAGATTTTTGATACCTAAATATTTTGCTAAAAATAGAAAAAATAATAATAATGTCCTGGGACATGATTTACACACGGCCATCTGATCCCAAACTAAGCTGAGCCTGTACTATGGAAACCAGATAACTGATATACTACATATACTACTTTTCTTTTGTAAATACATATCTACTTATGTAGATAATTACACCCAGACTCAGGACAAACAGACAATGTTCATGCACACAAATATTTATCCAACCCCGTGAAAGGCAAGCATTTACCAACCACGCCAACCGGGCTGTCTTGTGCGAGGATCGAACCCACAACCTTCAGAAACAGAAGGTTCACTACCAACTGATTCTGGGCTTTCGTATCTAGGACTCACTCTGTTCAGTTTATAATCAAAACCTTTATTTTCCAGACAACCCCTACCACTGCGGCAAGGCAGACTGCAAGTTCTTATACGCCAACTCTTGCCAAGAGTACCAACTAATAACCAACTGCTGTTGCATCGACCTCTACAAGAACACGGTTCAAGACACGCCAATTGCAGTATAATCAACATTGTATACGTTAGAATAAGGATCATTTTAGTACGTAGATGTAAAGTTCGTCCTGATTGCATTAAACTGATCGATTTGTAAGAAAAGGATAGTAATATTTTGAAAGCCTGACTTCTTATAGAACAAATGGTATTATATATTTAAATACTACCATGTGATCCCAAACTAGACAGAGCCCGTACTATAGAAACCAGACAACTGAAAAACATACTTATATATTTCTAATATATTTTAAATAAGTTACACCCAGGACAAAACAAATAATTGTGCTCATCACGCAACGATTTGTCCTGGTGGGAATCGAACCCATGATCTCTGGCGTAGCAGTCAGGGTTATTAACCACTATGCCAATAGGCAAATCAATTCATTAATTAGTTTGATGCAACAGGAGTTTTAGATTTTAATATGTACTTTAGATCTAATCTCATAATTATCAGTCAGTTGTAATAAAAGTTAATTTGTAATTGTAGTGTTTTTTTTATTTTTCTGGTGTAAGAATTGTTAAAGTCATCTAGCAAGACTGGCATGGCTTATTGACTATTGTTTATCGCCTTCCGAATCAATAAGCAACAATAAATCGGAAAGAAACAAGGGTAGAAAAAGGTAAGAAAAAAGAGAAGGAAAAAAAAGGTAGGTCCACTTTAGTAGACGATAGTTACTAGCGGCCGTTTGGTAGCAATATTTAAGTGTTCAGTCTATAGTATGAGCATCTCAACTGGATAAGCACACACTGTAATTTCATTGTTACGATCCCTGCATAGAACAACTATTGGTGGATCATTGGCTCATTTATCCGATTGTCCTTCTTGTCCAGTCTCTTGTTCCCTTCAGGACTTGTATGACGCTTCAGCCAAAGCAATCACCGTTGCTCAATTTTGGGATGATAAAATATAATTCTTACCATAGACACGATAAGAAGATATATAGTTGTATACATAGTTGTTTTGAGTCTGGGTGTGCTTTGCAAAATGTTGAAAATTACTTAATAAGTTAAGAGCGGTAGGGCATAGCGTTCATTCGCTCAAAGAGCAGCCCGACTGGGGAAGTACCTTCACCTCACAGAAGACATTCCTTAATAATAACATTAATAATTGTAATGTTGTGTTTCCGAGTGCGAGTATGGTCGCCAGAGCTCATTGGGTGGAGGCAAGGGTCAGCAATACTTGCTTGCCGATTCTTAAAGGCCGGCAACGCACTCGTGATTACTTACTTACCATCAGGTGACCCACTTGCTCTTTGTCGCCTTCTGATATAAAAAAAAAATTATTCCCAATCACTATTCTACGTCCACCGAATGGTGCCTACTAATAAAAACATTTATGAAATAGACTGCTCCTTAAAATATATTTCCTTGATGCTTTTGCATCCGGCACACTTGTGCAAAAATGAAGAAGACTGATTCCAATTGCAGTTCTCTCGTCTTAATTACTCATCGCGTCAGCCAAAAGACGTCCACAGCTGGACATAAGCCTTCAAAAGAATCTTAATGGCCATAATCGCCCCGTTTGGGATACAGGTTGGCGATCGCAGTACAGTGTTGGTGATCAGAGAGACGCTGCTGCTTGATCATGTAAGTATTCCCTCGGGTCGCCTTCTAAGCCCACACAGGATGATTACAGCTGCATTCTTCACATCATAGATAGGTAGATAAACTCTTTATTGTACACCTAAAGAAATAATACAAAGCGACAACATACAAATTATTATAGTACAATTGGCGGCCTTATCACAAAGTGTGATCTTTTTAAAAATAAAATAAAAAAGGTTTTTATTCACGTAGACTTTAAAAAAGCGCTTGTAAATAGTCAGAACATGTTTGTAGTAATATAGTTGTATACATTAGATATTATTTCTAGTAACATAGATATTGAGGTACATCTTGTATGAAAACATTTATAAAAGTTATTTTATTACAGAAATGATATTTAGCTAGCTCGTATCAAGTTATTGTCAAGAGATTATGTTTAATTATCTAGTTTAAGTCTAATATTTTTACTATATATTGTCTCTTCCAGGCAACCTAGGTAGTGAAAGGAGAAAGGAGTTACGGAGATGGGGCAGTTGTAAGTGTACAAAGTACTATTTGTACCATACTTAAAACTATATATACCTACTTACAAATTATATGTACGTTCATATAATAATAGGTACGTGACATTAAGTGAACTATGTAGTATTCAAATAGTGATCCTTAACAAGTCTTTGGAATGTATTTAGTGATTGTGCACGCCTAATAAACAATGGCAACGCATTCCACAAACGAGCACCTTGTACAACAAATGCGTTATCAAGAAACTTTGTGGAGTGCGTCGGTATTTTTAACCGCTGATTGTTTATGGATCTCATGGCTTTCGAATGTGATTCATGTAGGAAAGAAAAACGTTCTTTCAGATAAGAGGGAGTGAAAGGACTAACAGAATACTGTATAGAAATGACAGAATATGAGCATTCCGGCGAAGGCGTATAGGTAGCCATTTAAGATTTTTTCGAAATTCAGAGACATGATCATATTCACATAACCAAAGTGATAGGACTCTGCTTAAGTGAATTATACAAACCTAACTGTTACGGACTTAGACTGAAATGACGTTGGCCGCCTTAACCCTTAATCGGTTATAGCAGATGTTCATAATTCATTGGTTTTAGCTCTTATTGCAACTGCATAGAGTTTAAAATTAGTTGGTAAATATTATACCATTGTCTGATTAACCAACAAGACAGCAGACTTGACATGACGAATAAAAAGGTTTTGAAAAATATAAGAATGGAACAAGATAAAAGATGGGAATAATAGACGACAATAATTTCTGTGTGTTTTCTTTAATATGTGGTCTTTCGAGCCGGATATTAACCAATGACCTATTTCTGTGTTTTTTAGGGTTGCGTACCCAAAGCGTAAAACGGTATTACTAAGACTTCGCTGTCTATCTGTTCGTCTGTCACCAATGCTGTATCTCATGAACCGTGATAGTTAGACAGTTCAAATTTCACAGATGATATATTTCTGTTGCCGCTTTAACAACAAATACTAAAAAACATAATAAAACAAATATTTAAGGGGGCTCCCATTTTATAGGTTTTCGGTAATATCCGGTTTTTATAGATAATGGTACGGAACCCTTCGTGCCCGAGTCCGACTCGCACTTGGCCGGTTTTTCTTAATATAAATGTGAACTTAGGTAAGTAGGTACGGCTCCAACTAAGTGATTGATTTATAATTGCTCGGACACCCTGCCTGAGATATTATCGGGGTGATATTAAAAGGATATTACAGAACACAAATAAAAGTACTCAATGCAGCTTATAGGTACTTATATTTAAGGATGCAACACAGAGATCGTACTCCACATACACACCGTAGAAAATAGCTTATTTAACCACTACACGGTTGAACATTCAACCTTATTCTATTGATATTAAAGTATTATATTGACCGTAGACAAGTTTTAATTCTAGTATCCACTAAGGCAGAGAAACCAATGTCATTCAGGTGTTTAAAAAGCGTTTTGGATGTAAAACTTCATTACGCACGCTTGGCTTGGGGACTAAGCTGAGAAATGCGTTACGAGAAGTGTGATCGAGCGAAGCAAACGGAAGTTGAGAGGGAGATAGTTAGTTAGTAGTGACAGACAGAGAGAGCTACGTTTCGTATTACTGTAGGGGCAATAGAGAAGTGCAAGCGCACATGTTCTTTCTCTCTTTCTATCACAGCCAGTTACGCTTGAAACTAAACTCTCATCTCTGCTCTTAATGAATTCTAGCATTAACAATAATACATATCGACTGCACTTGTGGCGCAACGGCTTAGACAGTGGCCTTGCCACTTCGAGTCGCGGGTTCGAGTCCCGCGCCGGACAACTATTTGTGAGACCCATAAATAGTCGTTCTGAGTCTGGATATAATTTGTGTCTGTCTATTATATGTTTTTAAAGTACCCCGCGACACAGGGATTAAATTCTATATAGCGGGCCTTTATTCTTTTTAAAAATTTAAAAATATGTACACTTGATACATGTTGCTATACTTTATAACCTTAGGGAGCGTTCAAGAATGACGTAGCGCAATGACCATAGCGTTTAAAGACAAATTGTATATAATAATCTGTTCTGCGTGTTTTTTACTAATTCCCATCTAATGCCCATTATATAAAAATATTAGCTTTCTGCGCTCCTTCATCATATAAACTTTAACTATTCCAAATTTCATACTCCTCTGTACGCGCAATTTTCGCAAAAAGGTGTCCAGACGCCAGCACATCAAGCTACCCCAATCTGTCAAATTTCCCCAATTGGAAGTGAACCTTATATTTAAGTGATAAAGTTGAAAATGTATAAAATAAATTTGACAGCTTGGGGTAGCTAGATGGGCTGGCGTCTGTACTATGATTTTGCTTCACGTATTAATCTCATGTTGATTTATTACCATACTCAAGTTTGTAGTCTAATTATTTAAAAAAACGGTAGCAAAATAATCTTAACACTAAAATTTCTGTTAGACCCTTTGCACACCACGTTTGTTAAACGCGCCCTCGACGCGCGTAATGGAAACGCGCGTCGACGGCGCGTTTTTATACTACAGAGCTGCGTCGCCTGCGTCTGACTTGCGTGCGTATCGCGTCTGTATCGCTACAAACGCGCGTCAACGGTGCTTTAATGACGTGGTGCGCTTAGATAACGCATGTAAATATGTCTAATTTCAAGGCAACATTACATTAAAGTAAAAGCATTCGTACTGAGAAAAATATCATTGATTCAGGCATTGTAAAAAAATTACTTCATTTTATTTTGGCAGCTCATCTAATGATACTTTTTGTAAATGGAACGTCTTCAATCAAGGACGTTGCTAAATCTGGCAACGTTGCAATTTACTGTCATATTTTGTGTTTTTTAAATGATTGTGTGCATGTCAATTTCGTAGATTGTTAAGAATAGTAATAAGTATGTTTACGGATGTATGTAGTACTTTACTACTGGCACGTAAAACCAAAGTTAATCAATAATTATAAACCATAAAATATTACAGTAAATTGCAACGTTGCCGTTGCGTCTTTAGTAATATTTTGGAGAGTTATATTTTATGACATGCCATAACATATTTTAAAATTGAGATCAGCACAATATTCTTAACATTTTTATGTTTCTATTAACGCATGGTAAATGTTTGTCTAATTTTAATGCAACTTTTTGACTAAATTACGTTCAATTTGGAACATTAATACGGAAAGGTTTCGAGTATTATTGATTCAGCTTAGTTTGAAACCCTTCTTCGAATTTCATGGCAGTTCATAAATTAATATATTTCTGTAAAAGAGAGTCTTGAATTAGGAACGTGGTTAAAACCGAACTGGCAACGTTGCATTTTAATGTCATATTTTAAGGTTAAGTTGAACTTTATTATTAAAATTGTATACTGCTGTTAATAATAGAAATAAGTAAATATCTGGTTCTGGTTCTTATAATGATCCAGTCAGGTTTTAAGCATATTTATAAAAAAAGATATCTAGATTTTATTTCGCTGGCCTTGGCAACACTATCCTGGCATCATTTTTCTATAAAAAAGTACAAAATAAAGGGTGAAGTAAATAAAAAGAAAACAAAACTGCCATAAACACGTATTTAATTACATCAGCGATGTGAATACAGAGTTTAATGAAATTCTAGTTTAATAACCCGGTACTTACGGGCTGCAGTACGTAGGCGGTCAGAAATAAGTGAAATACCTAACTTATACGTTAACATCGTCATATCATTCAAATCACTTTATTCGAGAAATTAAAATACTGAGATGTAATAGAAACACTAAATCGACAGACTCAGAATGCAAATTGATTGGGAAAATCGTTGAGTCTAGTTTAAATTCGATCGCTGCGAGCCACATTGCAAAAAAAGAACAATACTTTTTTAATATATCACAAAGTATTTGTATTACAGATAAAAAATAAAAGTACGTTTCACTTATAATGATATCACATCGGCTGAAATATTAACATTCCCTAGACATACATCACAAAAAAAAAGTAAAAATTAAACGAAGGATATTGACGATAATCTCGAATAAAGCAATCTGCTGCGGCTTAATTAATATAAAATTAAACAGCGACCATATTTCTTAATATGTTGATACAAAATTCGTTTCTCTAATTACCAGCCTTCATATTATTAATCTGTGCCCTTACATACGAAGCTACATTTAAAAATATCGTCACATACAAAGGCCTTTAACATATCATATTATTAAAAAGACTCATTTGCACATACAAAATATAAAACAGAATTTCAGTTATACATGAGACTTGTATTCGATATAACCATATACATTGATATCGTGTGAAAATGTAGTTGACAGCTAGACAATGTGGTCCAAAAGAGCGGGAAAAATCTAACAAGTAATAGGGGTGTGAACTGTTTTTGTTCTCAATATCAATACTGGCCAGAAATATACCCTTAATAGTAGAACAAAATTCCAATCTTCTCAAAATTAATCAAATATTTAAAGGTCATTTTAGATAAAGAACGCGCTATACAAACATATGACGTCACTTCTAGTGAAGCCATAGAATCTCTATACTAAGTCATATTGTGAGAACAGGACAGATTATACACACTATCCCTGTCAAGAACAATGAAAATCCTAAAAAGGTTTTCAACAGATTTAATTATTTTTGGCAATCTGTATTGTACAGACGTCAGCACATCAAGCCACGCCAATCTGTCAAATTTCCTCAATTGAAAGTAAACCTTATGCATTTGTGATAAAGTTGAAAATCTATAAAAGAAATTTGACATATTGGGGTAGCTGGATATGCTGGCGTCTGTACGTGTGTATTATTTTCATTATGACTCATCTTTAGTACATGTAACATCAGTCTGATCCCCAATTATTTCCATTATCATATTTGTAGACCCGCTCTTTCAGACACCAAACTCAATATTTTGGAGTATATTCAGCAATCACCCTACCAGAAAAATCGGTATCAATGAGTGTAGGCACATTTTTAACATTACTACTATTATTCTGTCCACCATACGATCTGTAACTCTTAACTTCTGAAATATAAGGAACATTTATCATAAGACCATGGTAAATACGAAGATTCAATGAAGGGACTATCTTATTTTTTTTGCGCTAGCAATTCCAGATTTTTGATCAAAGACAATATGGTGGATACATACCATCTTCGACAACGTCCACAAGTGGAGGGAAGTGCCATATTGCCGTGAATTGTGATTTTCTGTGTTGAATCGAAAACTTCATAGAAGCCTCTAGTAATGTCTCCACTCCTTTATTGGGGTAGGACAAGGACTATGACTTGACAGAGACGGACTTCTTGATGTTTGTCTTAAATAACGAAAACCATGCAATATACTACTGCAGATGGCTCATAGGCCAAAGAAGTCAGGGCCATAAAAGCTTGAAAGACAAGTCTTAGTTTTAGTAAGAGATCTCTCAGGTTATGGTTGGTTTCTGTTGTGATAAGTTTTACCAATCGCAATGCTTTGTTCAGTTATCAGTTTCGTTTTTAACTTACAAAGTATACCCATTTTGTAAGTTTATTAAGAGTTTGTTTTTGTAACTTACTAATACACTCACAAAATGGCTTCATTACAATCAGACTCTTATGTGACTTAAACGTAACTAAAACAGCGTAAAACCAATTTTGACAGGCTAAATGCCGGTTGCAACAGCTTCCAATGTTTAAACTATGCCTGGAATGTGTGCCACTGACTTGTCTTATTATTAGAGAAACAGCGGGAGAAAACTTCAAACAACATTGACTACTATCAAAATATACCGAGGTCTATAACCAGATAGATGGTGACAGGAGCGGAACTAGAAATGTTAAACTTCCGGTTTTTAACTTAAAACTGGGAAATCATAAATTTTATCAGCCAGTGAGCATCCTACCTGTACCCTTTACACTTCATAGTGAGTAACGGTACATACCGAGAGATCAAATTTACTAGTTCCCTTGCTAACTAACTGCGGATCAGTGCCATCTAACGGCCGAGTTCTAGAAACATTTTGAAGGTCATTAACGGAGTGCAGTGCGAGAGTGCGGGTCGCATTCGCCCTGAAGATGACTTCCTGAAGAAGTTGAAACGGTTGGCCGAATCCAACATAAAATTAATTACGTGAGTTACACGTTACTATCTTTCATTATATTAAAACCTCACGACAGTGTTAATAATAATGTAATTAAGTCTATTGCCAATGCAAAAGAAACAAACTAGTCCCTTCAAAGTTCTTAACACGAATTTCCATATTTTCCTAGTAGGGGCTTTTTCATTTTATTTCAAGTCTGTTTTGTTATTTGTCTTTGGGGATGAAGGCTGGTTGCGTCGGACGTTAGTGGCCTCAACGCATTCTGTAGTGATTCTTCTCCCGAACTTGACAGAGCTCGCCCTTGAAGTCAATCTCTATCTCGAAGTCCAGGTCGCGGTTGTTCCGCGCGTTCTGACGCATTGAAAACGTGCCGGTGATCTCTTCGAATTTCTTTACCTGAAGATGTAGATGAAAATACTTTAATATCTAATAATATATTCAAAAAGACAAAGAAGAAGATTCTCATTCACATAATTTCTCTTAACCCTTTCCCGGGCAGTAAGGATAAAATTGTTACCATATTTGGACTGCTCGTGTGGCGTAGCGGTTTAGGCAGTTGCCTCGCCACTTCGTGTCTCGGGTTCGATTCCCGCGCAGGACAACTATTTGTGTGAACCAAAAATAGTTCTCCTGTGTCCGTCAATTACATGTTTGTAAAGTACCCCGCTACACAGGGATTAATTTCACTAGTGCGGGAGTTGCTTTTTTGAATAAAAAGAGATCTATAAAAAGAGGCTTGTGAAAAAGTTCAAAACCAAGAATTAAATACATGCCTTCTGCTTAATAATGGGTTAAAATAAAAATTGTGACAAATTGTTTTCAAGTCTAACTTGTGCCAAATAGTTTTTATAATACTAAATCTTTTAGGAAGGATTAATTCCACCCATGTAATATGAAATCAAATTGAATTTGTGCCAAGTGTTTACATTTTTGAAAAGTTTTTGAAAATAACCAAATCCCATCCACATTCTACCATTAAAAATGCTCCAAGCCTTTATGCTCTCACATGCCAGGGCAAGTTTAAACTGCCTTTATACCTACCACAAATTTACTTTTAAATAACATATAAGAGTTGTAGAATGTTATTCCTCTATTTACAGCATGGCAGGACCCTGTTCACTAGTCCTGAGAGTGTTGTTAAACTATATCTTTTACAGCTCTTCATTTATTATCTATATTATATCCCCTTTTAAGCATCTATAGGATGTCTCCAAGCTCATTGATAGCGTCCCAAGTATCACTTTAGACACCCCGTCATAAAAGTTTGATATTGATAGGAAGAATGTAACAAAAGTGTGTGGGCAATCAGATTCACTCTACGTTTGACACAACCAGAAAGATGTTTGGTGTAGAATAGAATTTATACATGATCTCCTCAGCAAGGCTGCTACAGATCTTTGGTCTAGTTTTGAATACAGCACTTAATTATTTGTAGTACTTCTAGACAGTAAGAAGGTACCACTCACCGTCATGTAGTCGTCGAAGTAGAACACGGTCTGCTTCCAGTGCGTGTAGGGCGCCTCGGGCGCGGTGCTGAAGCCGAGGCGCTTGTGCGACTTCGTGAACTCCACGTTGAAGAACGTCACCAGCGCCTGGATGAAGTCATTACGACGCACCTGGAAGTATAACCATTCGATCACAACTAGATACCACGTCAGAGGCCCTTTTGGAGACTATTGATGATGACGATGTCCTCCCAGACGTATTGTCGGCGACACCCTTAGCTTGTGTGGGCCTGGGCCTTTGCATGGGCGCAAGCATGACTAGTAAAGCCTCACTTGGTTTTGAAAGTCCTGTAGCAGGAAGCACAGTAGAGATCTACTTGAATTGTATGTGTAATTGTAGCATGGCTTAGAGCACTGGCATGCTCAATGTTTTCTAAACTTGATGTGTCAGCAGCTCGCCATTCTGTCCTCTGAGTAACAAGACTCTCCCATGAGTTGTTAGATATGGTGGTAGCAGCAATGATACAAGAGCAATCTTTCCCACAGGAAGCAATATTACCATATTATTTTATGCATACAAAGACTACTATCAGACTTCACATCTGGCACAATAGTTGAGGCCAGGCTTGCTCCTACCTCGATACCTAAGTGTTTTGGATTCGATCAACACACAGGATAAATAATTCTGTGATTCATAAATAGATGTTCTGAGACTAGGTAAATATTGTGTCCCTTAATGGCAAGTCCTGAAGGATTCATTTTCCTAATACAAAGAACACTTTCATCCGTAAACAACATAAACAATATGTATAGAAACATATGTAGCAACTGACAGCCTTATCGTTAAATTCCATCAAGTCGTCAATTAAGACTAGTCCCTTCCTACTATGGGTAGTAGGAAGGGACTAGTAAAAGTAGTAGTAAAAAACTAAAGAGTTACTGTGGGTAATAGGATCACTACAAATCTTGTAAGCCAGGATCTACAGCGAATACACTACAGGGCACACAATGAAATTACACTGAGCAGTGAAGCTCAGGCATGTCCCAGAGAATCTCTTTAAATGTCTTGGATCCCATAGCCAATTTAATTTTAAAAAAAGAATCAAGCAGTTTAAAAATAATAACTTCCCTCGTTACCAAAACAGGACGCAGGATGGTATAAAGAGGATAAAGCCTATGAAAAGAAAGAATTGCAACTAGAGAAACCAGTGACATGTTATATTTGATTCCAATACTCAGTATGGCAAAAGAGCTCAACTCGATAAGACCATCAGTTGCATCATATTTTCTAGAGCAATAATAAATCGCCTACATATTTAAACAAAAACAATGAAGGAGTAGCGTTAATAACCTATTACAGAAGATTGTCATACCTGTAAGTGGAACTTTGATTCAAAGTTAAGATCTTCTTTCTTCACTGTGTATAAATCTATTTCTTTGAGTAGACATGAGTTTGTCACCACCTATAAATAAATAAGCAAATAATAAATATCTCCTGAATAAGACATACAATGTGATGTAAAATATACATCAGACATTTGCTATCGTTATTTTTATATATTAAATATCGTTTTAAAATTAGGAATCTAAATCAAAAAGAATTTTTAACACAACATCCCTATTCATTACTGGCTGACTATTTTATTAGTCAATAAGACAAACCACAAATAACGTCTAACAAGCCTGATGGTCTCTAATTAAGCTCGTATATAAATTCACTACAGTCCCATCCCCTGCCATCATTCCCCACAATAACATTGAACAACAAAAATGTTTTAGCAAATAGACCATGATTGTAAGAAGAGACCTGTTGAAGTTCTAGCTTTAGATAATCACACTAATCACTGATATAGTCAGATCGGTTATTTGGTACTTTTCATTTCTAAATACCTACTTATATAGATAATTACACCCAGACTCAGGACAAACAGACATGTTCATGTACAAAAATATCTGTCATGGGTGGGCATCGAACCCACGGCCTGTGCCGTGAAATTAAGTATCTACCAACCACGCCAACATAAAACAACAAAAATATTTTAGCAAATAGACCATGATTCTAAGAAAAAACCTGACGAAGTTCTGGCATTAGATAATCACACTAATATTATAAAGGCGAAAGTTTGTGAGTATGTGAGTGTATAAGTTTGTTCTTAACGTCCAAACAGCGGGAGTGATTTTAATAAAATTTGGTAAGGAGTTAGCTGACACCCTGGATTAACACATAGGCTATAATTTAAAAAAGTTTGATGGGGGTAAAACCGCGGGGCACAGCCTTCATTGACCAGTGAAGAAAAATCTCACGTTAATAAAATTAAAAGATAGAAAAGGCAGCCAGTTTAGTTGTACATGTCTATTGTGACTTTCTTAGATGTTAGAAATGAATGAAGTACCTGTTTAGCATCAACAACATCAACCAGAGGCTCAGAAATAGCCACCTTCCTGATTGAAGACATATCAAAACCATAGACATCATCCCACCAGTTGATCTTCTCATCCTTGTACTGACGGTCTTCTATACCACAGATGAACAGTGTACACCTGTTGGAAAATAAATGTTTTAACAATCTGTGTACCTAAATATCAAAATGTACATACATACATACATACATAGACTCTCGCCTGTTTCCCAGTGGGGTAGGCAGGCACAACGGAGTTTGATTTGTCACAATCTGACCAAGCCAGAAGTACCCTAAACCGGCGAGCATGTATAAAGAATATAATGATAGTAAGCGAGGCAAAAGAGGTGTCCAAAGATCTATATGTAACTAGAAATAATTATGTATACTTAACTATATTACGACAAACATGTTCTGACTATTTGCAAGCACTTTTTTAAGTCTATGTGAATAAAAACCTTTATTTTTATTTTTTATAATTTTATTCACAAAAAATGCTTAGCACAACTGGTTCTTTACATTGAAGATAACCAGATCCAATCACTAACAAATTTTTTAGGACACAGAAATGGTTATGATATAGTTTATATTGATTAAAGTTAGGGTGGAAAATCCTCCATTGACAATGAGGTCTGTCATTTAATCAATAGAATTAACCTTTTAAATAGTAATTATAAAAGAAATACAAGCTCGAAAAATGCAGCAACAACCTGTTAAATAGTAATTATATTTTGTTTTTCTTTTAATTTGACATAGCAAAATCCTCCTTTGATAATGTATCCTCCGTTGTATGTCATTTAATCAATTAGAATTAACCTTTTAAATAGTAATTATATTTTGTTTTTCTTTGAACTCGACAGTAGCAAAATCCTTGTGGATAGTGAGGATTGCCATTCAATCAATTAGAATTAACCTTTTAAATAGTAATTATATTTTGTTTTTCTTTCAACTTGACATTAGCAAAATCCTGTGTGGATAATGAGGAATGCCATACAATCAATTACAATTATTAATTAACCTTTTAAATAGTAATTATACTTTGTTTTTCTCTTAACTTAACATTAGCAAAATCCTGCTAGGATAATGGGGATTGCCATTCAATCAATTAGAATTAACCTTTTAAATAGTAATCATACTTTGTTTTTCTCTTAACTTAACATTAGCAAAATCCTGCGTAGATAATGAGGATTGCCATTCAATCAATTAGAATTAACCTTTTAAATTGTAATTACACTTTGTTTTTCTCTTAACTTGACATTAGCAAAATCCTGTGTGGATATTGAGGATTGCCATTCAATCAATTAGAATTAACCTTTTAAATAGTAATTATATTTTGTTTAAACTTGACATTAGTAAAATCCTGTTTGGATAATGAGGATTGTCATTTAATTAGAATTAACATTTCAAGCCTTTAACTTGACATTACCAGAGTTATGTGTCAATAATGGAGACTGCCATTCAATAAATTAGAATTAACCTTTTAAACAATAATTATATTTTGTTTTCTATTTTAACTTGACATTAGCAACACCTGTGCCACAGGTCCTGTGGGGGCAATAAGGATTGCTATTCAATAAATTAGAATTAACTATTTCAGAAAGTTGCATGGCCTACACTTGTTTTTAATATTTATGAATCAATCAATCATTCAATCAATATTATTTATTTTTCTCCACAATATTATAACATGGCACATAGTGTTGTGGTTACAGTCATTGAAAGTTTTAGAACATCAAACAAAAATATTGTGGAAGACTGATGCCCTAACTAGGCTCTAGCTAATATGCCTATATTTCAGGTCACCAGGTCCCCCACCCCTTTATATATATACTGAATGGATATGGATATCTATTGTACATACTGAATGGAGTTTTCTGAAATGGATAGTTTACTAAATGGGATAAAGGATCCTCACCCTCCCATGTGTGTATATCTATGAAATTAGTAATTTTGTAATAAATAATACTGAACTTTATATACGCAAGAAAGATATATGTAATTTCAACATCCAGTATCCGAATAAACTTGTCTTTCCTCCATAAGAACCAAATTATGTAGTCGTAGCAGCTACGCAATGTCAGTGTGAATATATAACCAACTTGCCTGAAGGTATTAGAGATTTACCAATCAACAAATTTAGAACCCAGCTATTTTCATGGTTGACAGAAAAATGTTTTTACTCGGTAGAAGACTATTTGACATGTATCTTAAGTGTACCTTTAGTAGTAAGCTATAATTTGTATGCCATTATGTAAAATGGCTTGTGTGTGTGTTGTGTGACTTCAAATGATTACTCTAAGACCTAATTTTTTACCACATTTCGATAAATAAATATTAGAATTTGAATTCAAATAATATTTACCTGTCAGGGAAGAGCATGCCATCTTCAGCAAGCCACTTGTCTCTAGCATAGAGAACTGTGTCCAACATGCTCTCATAGAACAAGCAGTACCCCATCCACTCTGATATAATGATGTCCACCTTTTCTACTGGAAGCTCCACCTCTTCTACCTATGGAGAATGGAAACGGTAGTTATATTTAGTATCAATTGTTACATTTGACCATCCTAAGAAGCTTTCTTTGCAAATCTATAACTTTGATATAATATAATTTTTTTTTATCCTTTAACTGGTCTATTACATTTAGTCTCAAACGCAAAAAACCACAACAATATATGTTAATATAAATGTACATATTAAGTAGGTCTCACGCCAATAGTAAGACAGACATACAGCTTAATATCCTACAATAGGCACAGATTGCTGTGATAAATAACAATTTAAAAAAATCACTTTTATCATAATTTCAACTAAAAGATATACACAGTTGAACAAAACCCTCCCCTAAGATACTGGTTGTAATGACCATATTGGAGAGGCAGGTTGGGGGACTCAGTATGATGCTCATAGTCCTCAGCCGACAAAATATAAAGTCTAAAAATCATTGAAAATAAAATGTGTGCCCATCCTGGTTAAAAGTTAAGATAGAGCAGAGCACTGGACTGTTATCTTGTGGCAAAAGAATACAATAAATTTAAAAATCTGAAGTTCATACTATGTCCATTGTAGTTGGATAGAATTACACCACATGTTTTAGGAAACCCTAATAAATATCTGTAGACTAGCAATGGTACCTTATTACCTAGTAGCATGAAGTTGGAGTAAAGAAGTTACACATTTAAATAGTACCCAATATCAGAATTAACTCACCTTGCCTTTAACAATCTCAATAACATCACTGAGCCTGTTAGCCTCTATAATTTTGCGAGCATAGTCCACAATGTTAGAGCACTCTATTGCAATCACTTTAGCTGCCCCTGCCTTGGCTGCAAACATTGACAGGATGCCAGTACCACATCCAATGTCGAGGACTGTCTGTTGAAATAATCAATACATTAAATTCATGTCAGTTAGTTACATACACAATATACTAATGAAATTGAACCAATGCATTTACAATAACCATACAACTGTAACATACAAATGCAGTAGTACATAATGCTATCACAGTATTGTGCAAACTTCAGAGTATGTGTAAAGGTTTGTAAGACGGGCCTGTTGGCATTGTTGGCAAATGCTTGCTTTGAGGTTGTGGATTCAATTCCCACCCAGGACAGATATTTGTGTACATGAACATGTCTGTTTGTCCTGAGTCTGAGTATGTATGTACAAAAGAAAAGTAGTAATATGTAGTATATGAGTTATCTGGTTTTCATAGTACAAGCTCTGCTTAGTTAGGGATCAGATGGCCGTGTGTAAACATTGTGCTAGGATATTATTTTTATAATCATTTTCAAGAGTTCCCATTAATATGAGCTTGAAAAGTATTATTATGTGTAGTATAGTATACTAAGACATCACATCTATACTAAACATATGACTTGGCCATTACATAGAAAACAAGCTAACATCTGGTAAATTTGAAAACCAAAGTTACCTCAATACTAATTTACTAACTGAACCTTTATGTAAAAAGCAGATTTTTTAAGTTCCTGACTTTGGCATGGACGTCATGAACAACTATTAATGTTAAAGACTCATAATCATAATTAGATCAGAATAGATTGAAGGATATCTGATTTCAATTTTCTGTAACATTATTCACACATGTACATCTGATCCCAAACTAAGCAGAGCTTGTACTATAGAATGATAATTACACCCAGACTCAGGACAAACAGACATCAATCTGATGATGGTGTAATTGATCAAGCATTGAATGTACAGGATCTATTCCTATAACTAAATCTGAATGGATTAAATGTGTACATGGGACATCTTAAGTACACATTAACTTGTACATTTATATCCAATTTTAATATTAAAATTATTAATAGCATATTTCATTTTTATATAATAGATTATAAATAGCATCTTGAAAATATAAAAAAATTTACTTGTAACCTGTAAACAACATTTGCACACCCTGATGGGGTTATAATTCAGCGGACTCCAAATATTATTACACCACCTATTATAACCTGATTTATGCTAATAAACTTGATTTGATTTGATACATATGTAATACATATTGAGGGCAGATACACAACCTAACACATAATTTTATAGGCAAAAGTTTTCACATATGGCTTAACTTGTTCTGCTCAGAAAATAAAATCAATAATAGGTAATAAGGAGAAACCCATTATTGATTAGTTTTCTGAACAGAACAAGATTCTCAAGTCAGGTAAATTTAGCTTCACATTTCATTGTCATCTAAGAAACAATAAACTGGTTGTTAACCTCTCCAAGGTCAAGGTCAATATTACTTCAAGCATTGCACATGTTGAACAGTTATTAGTGTAAATTTAAATATAAACGAATCATGCGAAAATTTCTTCGCCGTTTTGAAAATGGCGCCAAAATGATGCATCATATTTGCACTGGTTTGAATGCACTTTGCTAACCAGAAATAACCCAGGAAATCTATAAAACGGTAGTTTAGTTGATGACTCGTATACCAGGCAATTAGAAGAAACATTAGGCATTGTTCGTTGCGAAATTGTAAACAATTATTTTATAGGTTATGATAAGTACTGCATAGTAACAACAAAGAAAACATGGCAAAAGGATTCAACTCGCGGTATAAAGTGGCCATAAGTGTAAAGAGTTAGCTTAACGATATTCTAGCTATCATAAACTTACTTTTCCTTTGAACAGGTGCTTATTGTGGTACATAGCATTCCGGTAAGTGAGTGTTCGGACTTCATCTTTGAGCATCTCCTCGTGAATACCGAAGTGTGCGTAAGAATCGAAGTAATAATCCCTTGAAGTCATCTCTTCGGCAGTAACATTCTTGTCCGGCCCTACAGAACGAAATAATTGAATATTCCATAAAAAACTGAAGCACGTTTTGAGAACCCAAGCCACCTTCAAATACACGATGTATCTCACCATTTTCGACGACTGGCGTCGATGCCGCCGACGTGCCCTCTTCCGCAACAGACATGCTCTCCATTTTAGTGATTAATGAACAAATTTTTGAAGAAAAATGACTATTTCGTTATAACCTGAAACTTCGCAACGCCGAATCGATCTGTCAGTAATTCACTATAATAGGTACACTTCTGTACTAACACTTTGGATTAGCCGCTATATTTATTATCAACAACTATTATACACCTAGACTACGAGATTAGACAATAATTATCACAAAATTTTACAATAGTTTTGCGCAAAATGCTCGAAAACGTTTAACACGATCAAACGAGCTTTTTTACAAAAATTAAAAGACAGATAGCCAATTTAATGTTGCCAATATACATTTCTTCGAAACAATCAACGATGACAATTTTTTCTCTAATATTATATTTTACCAGATTATAAAAATAACGACGAAAAACAATTTAAAATTTTGTAATAATTACTATATTTAACTGTTAATAAAATTTATTAAACATTTGTTAAGAATTTTATTTTTAACAAATGGCAACAAAAAAGTAGAGTAGTACACTTTAGAAACAAAATCCATTGATTAGTATTCAACAATCGATTAATCGTTACAATTACGTTCACCGGTTTAGATTATACAAAGATAAATAATAGGAAAGAACTACGGGCCCAGGTTTTAAAATGATTATGACTTTCTGCATGTTGATCTGCCAGTGAGTGATGTTCGTATCGTCACGCAGAGCGCCTACCTCTCATTGGTATAGGTTGCCAGTTAGAGACCAGCCGGCCGATTCAATTTATGATATCTCATATTCAAAAGTAATAATTAATAATGTAATCAGTACCTGTCTCTCTATTGCAGAGCACATTTTATAATATTTAGAACTTTTTCCAAAAAGATAACCTTCAAAGTTCGCCAAATTTCGATGATTTGACAGAAAATATTAATATAATACGACAATTTGTTAGGTACTGTCTTTTTAGACTGAAATGATACACATATATTTCCGGTGCTTTTCTTTAATACAATTAAAAATTATTTCACTTGCAATGTACCTACTTAATTATCATTTTAAATGCTCGTGTGGCGTCGTCGCTTTTATGACAGACGACTCGCTACGTAGTGTTCCGGGTTCGATTCCCGCATAGGACAACTATTAATGTGAACCATAAGTACCTAGTTGTTCTGAGTCTGAGTATGTGTTTGTGTCCGTCAAATATATGTTTGTTAAGTAGGTACCCATAAAGTAAATAGACCTACGTATATGTACTAACTTTATAAATATAAACTTTATATATAGCGAATAGGGATTCAATTCCCCTGTAGACTACAAAAAGAATATCTGGCCGGTGTCTGTCATTATGGCAGATTAATATAGACAACTTATATAAGCATATGTATACCTACCATTTCACAGAGCGTACGTAATAAATAATAACTACTTAAGTATATACATTACGTGCTTACATACCTACTTTATGTGTACATATATTCTCCGAGTATTTTTACTCCATAAAATATAAATCAAAGCATAGAAATGACTCAAAATTACTTAATTTAAATCACTTGTTAAATACAGGCACAGGGTGTCAACAGGGTGACCCACTCGGTCCGGCCATTTTTAGTCTCGCGATCCAACCTATAATTTCGACCCTCAATTCAAAATTAAATATGTGGTACCTCGATGACGGTACTCTAGGTGGAGATGCGGTTATATTACTCCAAGACCTTCAAATTTTACAGAAAAAATTTCGTTCGATAGGTTTATGTCTAAATTTTGAGAAATGCGAACTCTTTATCACCGACACAGTCCATATGACAAAAAGAGTTGAGATTATCGACAACTTTAATGGTCTGGCTCCAAATTTAAAATTTTTTAGTAAAGAGTCACTCCGGCTTCTAGGTGCTCCGATTTTAGAGGATTTTTTTCCAGCCTTTATTGACGAACAACGCACAAAATTTGAGGCGATCGTTTAACTAAAATTCACTCGCATGTAGCTTTTCATATCATTAGATTTCATCATTTGTTTATTTGTACCCAAATTTACATATTTTCTTCGTTACTGTCCTTTTTGGAACAAAAACTCTCTTTTGATAAGTTTGGATAGCACTATTAAAAATATTTTAATTAAAATTCTAAATTGTTCTCTACCGGATAGTTCTTAGTGCCAAGCCTCTCTCCCGATTCGCTTCGAAGGCATAGGCATCCGCAAAATTACAAGTGTTTCCTTACCAGCTTTTCTATCTTCTATCCACGCTAGCGCCAAGCTATACGCCAAAATAATCGGCCCATCACTTGGCGATACACCTTTGATAGGTATGGAGGAAGCTAGGAATGCTTGGTCTGTGGCCTGCCCGAACGGCGTTCTTCCTAAATTACTCAGTTCGCAAAGGCAATGGGATGAGCCGCTTTGTGAAATCATTAAGAACAAGCTTCTCAATAATAGTAGTGATTTTAAAACTCGAGCTCATCTCCTTGCCTCTAGTGAACGTGAGTCAACTTGGGAACATTAATGGATAACAACAGCTTCTCTATCGCCATCGGTTTGCGTTTGGGCATCTGCAGAACTGAACCTCACACCTGCCATTGCGGAATGGAGGTATATCCTTTAGGTCGCCATGGCCTCTCTTGCCGCCGCAGTGCAGGGCGGTTTTATCGTCACGCTGCCCTAAATGATATCATCCGTCGGGCCCTTGCCACTGTTAACGTGCCGGTTACTTTGGAGCCGAACGGTATTTCTCGTAGCGATGGTAAGAGACCCGACGGCTTGACATTAGTGCCTTGGAGTCATGGATGCTTCTTGCGTAGATACACTAGCCCCTTCGCACATCCAAACTACTTCTAGGATAGCGGGTGCTGCCGCCGATCTAGCAGAGGGCGTCAAGCGGAGAAAGTATGCTTCCATCGGTGACGGGTATATTTTTCTTCCGTTTGGGTTTGAAGCCATGGGCCTATGGAGATCAGACACGCGGAAATTTGTAAAGAGCTTGTCCAAATGCCTTGTCGAAACCTCAGGTGACCCAAGGGCGGGAGTGTACCTCGGCCAGCTTATCAGCTTGGCTATACAACGAGGCAACGTTGCCAGTTTTTTCGGCACACTACCCGCAGATAGTGACATGCTATTTTCTATTTGGAAATTGTTTTACCGCCGCCGGGGTATTGGTTATGGGATGGTTGATGAATTATGATGATAGATAAACTCTAATTTAATTACATTTATTGTATTCTGTAAAAAAAAATAAAAAAAGAAAAGAAAAAGAAATGACGTTAAAATGACAAACAAGCATTAATTTGTACGTTTCTTGCTTATAAGTAAGTTAATGGAATACCAATGTATAAAATATTTTGTTAAGGAAAACGATTTAAATTTAGTATGATATCAATAATTCTGAGTGTCTTCATTCTGTCGGATGCGCAATACGTGCGAGCCAATGCTCCCGAACGGGACAAGAGAAAAAAAAACTTAGTGTTATAATAATATTGCAAAATACGGTCATCTGATCACAAATTAGGCAGAGACTATGGCAACCAGACAACTTATATGTTTCTAAATACATATTATGTACAGACGCCAGCACGTCAAGCTACCACAATATGTCAAATTTCCCCAATTGAAAGTGAACCTTATACTTAAAGATAAAGTTGAAAATCTAGAAAATCTACAGACAGATTGGGGTAGCTGGATGTGCTGGCGTCTGTACATTTTATAGAAAAATTACACCCAGAACAAATAATCGTACTCATTACACATAGATTTGTCCGGGGGCTTTACCGGCTAAGTCGCCGAAAATCGATTTTTAAATAACGTTCTAATAAATAAAGGTTAAAAAAGACTTAATCAATCGTTAAATCGGCTTCCATGACCACATGTCATAAATGGTCCGGAATCGATTGTCAACTTTGAAGCCGATTTAAGGGTTGATTAAGCCTTTATTTTTTGAACGCCATTTAAGAAATCGATGTTCGGCGACTTACCCGGTAGAGCCCCTGGGTGGGTAACGAACCCACGACCGCTGGCGCTAAGTCATGTTCACTAACTACAACTAACAAGCGAAGTAGTAGAAGTAGTCCAAGTTGTAGATCCTAAGTTTCACAAAACAGTCATGATATGCTAAATTAGGCTTGTGTGGGATTTCTTTGTCGTGGAACGTTTAGTAATAGTTAACGAATTAGTAATAGTTGAAAATCAGTTCCAACGGTAAATATCGACAGTGACTAGCCAATACTATGCTAGTGCTCTCTCTATTCCTCAATCACGTAAGGTCTGATATCCGCCAGGATTCGGGAGTGGTCAAGCACACGAGCGGCAGTTATGAGGGTCTCAACCTCAAAAAGCCATCACCGGAAAATATCTTGTACTTTCAAACTTTTAACATGGACTCGACGCCGACACGGTCTACGTCGCCCCCGGGGACCACAATCTGCGAGTTCATAATAATATGAAATGTGTGAAAAGTACAGGAATATGGCGGCAGCCGGGTTATGTGGTTGTGGCCGGTTGCCCGTGTGCGGCGACTCTAAATGCTCTCTGTGGCAGTAATGTAGCATCGCCAATTTTTTAACTTGTTACTCTGGACCGCTAATAGATGCTTTTCTTGTTAGAAATACCTATTTTTCCCGACCTGAGATTTGAACCTAGAACTCCTTCACTTGCATAAGTTGAATACCTCTACCACTATACCAAAGAGACCGTCACTACACAGTACCTTACGTTATCATCGTTTTCATCGTCAGCCTTCGTCAAAGTTTTATCTATTTGGAGGGATTTGCCGTAGTCACCCGGCTTGGCATGCGAGTTGGCGACCTCAGTAAGGTGGTAATTAGTACACAGGAGGCACTGCTGCCCGACTACCTGGTGTATCCCTTAAGCATCTTCTACACGGTTGCAAACCAACGTCCCAACATAGGTCACCTTGGTGGTTGCCATCAATCTAGACTGCAGATGTGCAGTCTAGATGGTCACCCTGGTGGTTGCCATCCATCTAGACTGCAGTTGTGCAGTCTAGATGGATGGCGACCGCCAGGGTAACCCCTGTTGGGACGTTGGTTTGCAACCGTGTAGAAGATGATACTATGGGCAACCCCATAGGTGTCGTAAAAGGCGAGTTTAGTCGCCTTTTATGACACTTATTATTCCTTCTCCTTAATCTATTATTCTTTCTCGACTGGAAATCGGACGGCTAGTACCTTAACTATGTCGAGGTATTTGACTTTTTCTGTGCCAAGTTTCATCGCAAACCGATCGTTTATTAATGCGATTGAGTAACTCATTTATAATTTTGGCAATAATTATATTTGCGATATTATAGTAAGCGGTTACGTAGTTACCTATACTGAAAAGATCACAGCTTTTCTCGCCTAAAAATAGGCACGTGTGGCTTGTGATGGATATTTCTACCAAAGGCGTCGATTATTTGATACAAATTGAATTAGTAGCTTTCTAAGTAAAGATTCAAAGAATAGGTTCTTACATTTTGATAATTTTATCATCCGTGCACCTACCATGCTATCTCTGCACCACCCTAAGGTTGACACCTAAGGCAGAAAATGCCTTGGGCATTAAGTCCGCCTTTGTACCATTTGATGTGCATAAAGTTATAAATAAATAAAAAAATATAATCCTTATTTAATTAATTAGCAACTCTGTCGTTTCAGTCTTTTATGCCGCTAAACTAATTTAAATGTCTCAAAGTTTATTTTGTACACACGGCTACATATCAAGCTATACATTTCCACTATAAGCTGACCTCTCTTGGTGTGGAAGTCCTATACAACACGGGATCAGCATATACTGGAAATGTATAGCTTGATATGTAGCCGTACCTACCTATGTACCCCATTTTTGTGTATGCTGTTTTTATTATGAAATACATATAGTTATATCGAGTTCTTAGCATTTTAAGCACTACAGTAAAACTCCGGAGTCAAGCCAAGTAGTACTTTTTTTTATAAAAGTTGTCGAAGTTAAAACCGGGCCTTTAAAATCACAAAAATACTACTTATGTAAATAAGTATTTTTTTGATATTTTTTGTTTTTATTACAGTCTAGAATACTATCCTGGGACAGATAACTGAAAATTCTACATGTACCTACTACTTATCTTTTCTAAATATCTACATACTTATATAAGTAATTACACCCAGACTCAGGACAATAGACATGTTCATGGACACAAATATCTGTCCTGGGAAGGAATGGAATCCATGACCTCCGGTGTGAAAAGCAAGTATTTTGTCAACCACGCCAACAGGCCCGTCTTTTAGAATTTTACATATTTACACATGTCTTAATTCATTTAGTCTCTTTTCAAAAGATATAATTTTTTTTTATCATGTTTCTGCTTCTATTTGTGTTAATGGCGAGTGACCTTTACTCGCCTGTAATTCATTTAGTATCTTTTCAAAAGATATAATTCTTTTTTATCATGTTTCTGCTTCTATTTGTGTTAATGGCGAGTGACCTTTACTCGTCATTAATTATAATTAATTTAGTATCTTTTCAAAAGATATAATTCTTTTTTATCATGTTTCTGCTTTTATTTGTGTTAATGGCGAGTAAAGATCGCTGCATACGTAACATGTTTTTATCCGGAAGAAAAGTGACGGTAAATTTGGAAACATCGTTTCATAGAACATGTAAACGGTAGAGCGATTGATATATAAAAAAGGGTTTTATTTATATTTTTCTATGGATAGAGCATGCATATATGGATGTACGGACGGGACGGGAACGTGGCACAGGGACCGGGGCAGGAACGGACACGCGCGGATAGAGAAAAATATCTTCCTTAACACGTCCCGACCCGCACGCTGCCGCGCAATTTATAAACGCAGTAAAGTACATGTTGTTTACTGCGTTTATAATTTATAAAAGCAGTAAAGTACCTATATGTTGTTTACTGCGTTTATAAATTGTGCGGCAGCACATGCCCCGTCGCGTCCGTGATGCCGCTACGTATTCGCGCCTCGCTCGCTCCTTTTCTTCCTGACGGCCGTAGCTTCTTCGTGATCTAAATCAATAGCAATTAAAGCCAATTCTTCGAATAGAACTACATCTTTTCTTGCTAACGACACTAGCATGTTAGTTCCAAGCTCCTGCCACAGTGGGTTTGCATTAAAATCCCCGTCAGTGTTTACTAACCTTGTTCCGTTACTCGTTCCGTCCTCGTCCTAACGCTGTACCGTACACGTTACATATGCTGCGACCTTTAGATTGTAATAACGAATCCCGACCGAAGCTAAGTTTGAACACACGGCTACACATCAAGCTATACATTTCCAGTATAGGTTAATCTCGCGTTGTATGGGCTTTCCGTACAATGAAAGGTAAACTTATACTGGATATGTAGGTATAGCTTGATATGTAGCCGTGTGTGCTATGGTTATTAACTAACGGATAGAAATATCAATTTACATCTTTTTAGTAGAAATATTTATACACAGAAAACACCCAGGCCAAGACAAATATATGTACATGGTCATGAACACAAATTGTCTTGTGCGAGGATCTAACCCACAAACTTTAGATTAGAAGGCAGGTTGACTTCCCATTAAAGTCACGGCTGTCGTCAGAGGAATAGAAGGAGCACCTGTGTTCGCACGTACACTTGTGCACTACTTATAATGCTTATGTACAGACGCCAGCCCATCCAGCTACCCCAATCTGTCAAATTTCTTTTATCGATGTTCAACTTTATCACATAAGCATAAGGTTCACTTTCATACATACATACATAGACTCACGCCTGTTTACCAGTGGGGTAGGCAGAGACAACGGATTTCCATATGTCACGATCTTTGCATACTTCTTTTGCCTCGATTACTGTCATTATATTCTTCACACATGCTCGCCGGTTTAGGGTACTTCTGACCTGCCCTTTCTTGAGAACATCTCCAATTTGGTCAGAGAATGTTCGACGTGGTCTTCCCCTTCCGGTTGTCCCATTCACACAGGCCAGGTATACTTCTTTTGTCAATCTTCTTTCATTCATCCTTTCTAAATGGCCAAACCATCTCAGCACGCCTTTTTCAATCTTTGTGACTACATCCTCTTTCACACCACAACGCTCTCTTACATTAGTATTAAGGTTCATTTTCAATTGGGGAAATTTGACAGATTGGGGTAGCTTGATGTACTGGCGTCTGTACCGAGTAATCGGTTAGTCCCCATTAAGACAATTGCCTTATTATTATAATATTCTGTGTTTCCACAGTGATATTGGAAATAATTTATACGCGTAGTAACCGATTGTCCTGTTCGCCGCCTCGCAGTCGCCCCCAGCTAAATATCGACCCGTCATAGGGCGCCTGTGAACCTACGACTATCACTATGTTGACGTCACGATGTGGTAAAACCTAATATCTATTTATAAATAATAATCAAAGGTTACGAAGGAGTTCGAACTCCCGGCAGGCTCTCGTTGGAATTATAGAAAAACTAACAACAAAACTTAAATTATATTTTGACGATCACCGTAGCCTAGTTGGTAGTGCTCCTGCCTACGAAGCTGGTGGTCCTTGGTTCGAATCCCGGGAAGTGCAAATATTTGTGCGATGAGCACGAATATTTGTTTCTGAGTCATGGATGTTTTCTATGTATTTAAGTATTTATCTATCTATGTATAAGTATGTATATCGTCGCCTGGTACCCATAGTACAAGCTTTGCTTAGTTTGGGGCTAGGATGATCTGTGTGACATTGTCCCTAGATATTATTGACATTATTATTATTTTATTGGTTTAAAATTTGATATAGTTGTCTTATGTAACATTATTCCGGGATAATTATATACAATACTAGCTGTGCCCCGCGGTGTTACCCGCGTTAAATTTCATAAATTTTCTTTGCTATAAACCTCACGGAGCCCGAGACCTTTCCAACGAATGCAAAACCGTGGAAGTCGGTTCGTGCCTTCTGGAGTTATAGCGTCAGGAAGGAAGACCCGACTTATTTTTATATAGTAGACTAGCTGTGCCCCGCGGTGTTACTCGCGATAATTTTTATAAATTTTCTTTGCTATAAACCTCACGGAGCCCGAGACCTTTCCAACGAATGCAAAACCGTGGAAATCGGTTCGTGCGTTCTGGAGTTATAGCGTCAGGAAGGAAAACCCGACTTATTTTTATATAGTAGATAATACTAATATATGTTACTTACTATGTATTTATACAGAAACCTAAATCATTACATACCATTATAAATTTATTAAAGACTATACAAACCTCAGATCTAAATATCTAAATGTCCAGACGCCAGCACATCCAGCTTCCCCAGTCTGTCAAATTTATTTTATATTTTTTCAACTTTATCACTTAAGTATAAGGTTCACTTTCAATTGGGAAAATTTGACAGATTGGGGTAGCTTGATGTGCTGGCGCCTGTACCATTTTTTATAAGCCACTGGGAATACCTTCCCATGCCACCCGCCAAAAGTGTCTGCGGGTGGGTATGTCGGACTCGCACCGACTAAACCTAACCTGCCGTGGACTTCTGCCCCGGGAACGCGTGGTGGTGGTGGTTGAAAACTATTTATTCATTTCTCATACTCGGAAAGTAGTGTTTATTTGATCCGAGTCGCGAGTGGAAAATGCTACTTCCCACCTTTGGGCGGTAAAGACTCATAGTGATTGTTTTCCTCTCTATGGTGAGATTAAATTTAAAAATAGAACCAAATTTGGTTAGGCTGTTGTCGGTAAAAAATCTAACATAATTAAGAATTAGTACATTACGTGCCAAGGGAGGAAAGTAGGACATTTCAACCCGCGCGATATTGTCACCCGAGCCGAAGGCGAGGGTGACAAAAGCGTGGGTCGAAAAGTCCTGCTATCTTCCCGTGGCGCGTATACTATTTTTCATCATACCAGGACCGAAAGTTTGAATGTATTCACTTATTTTTTATACACAAGTTTTTTTCTATGTATATTTTTCATGTAATTTTTATCAGAATCAGAAAATTTTACTCTTAGATAAATATTATTTTATTTTATTATTATTAAATGATGTTATTGCCGCGTGTATAATAATATGGGCTTGAAATAACAACTGCACGGTTACCATGGTAATGAGTGATGAAAAAGAGTTTTCACTCCAGAAATGCTGCGGTCATGTGAGTCTATAAACAGCCAGTGTGATCCTCCGTCTTACGAATATTCGATCAGGTCACGAGTCATGACGAGAGTTTAAAATTTTTTACTCATCCCACAAAAGTGCACAACGACGCCAAACAAGTTTTCACTTCGAAAATGGCGAGCTAAATAAATTATGTGGGTTCACCGAAAACCATGGACGGACCGTCGGGCGAGTGAGCGAGGGGACCGCAGACCACACCGGTAGCTAACAAGAGTTTGTATCGCTGAGCTAGCTTTTCTCTATAGTTCGTGATTGAACCGAAGTATGAAAAGAGGTGAAACGCTGCTCACCCGCCTCGCTCGCTCTCTTGTTCGCCATCCTAGCACAGAGAGACACAGAACTCAAATAGTAAGTAGATAACGAGAATCTGCGCCATTAAAATATATGGTTTAATTCATCACCTGATACATAGCCGCCCGCAGACCAGGTTGTGGATTCAGTGATATATATATATATGTGATATACTACATATTATTACTACTTTTCTTTTGTAAATAATAACATATAATACCAACTATAACATGCAATAGCAGTATCTATCATCATTACAGCTTAAATAAGTCCACTGCTGGACAAGCCTCCCTCAAGAATCATCTTGAGGGGATATGCCATAATCGCCACGCTTGGCAGGCGGGTTGGCGATCGCAGTATGATGGTCGTAGTACTCAGAAGGAAGCTGCTTCCTGTCCTCTGGTAGATATTCCCTCGGGTCGACTTCTACGCCCCCCACGGGATGAGATGGGGTGATGATATGCAGTATCTATACATATAATAAATTCGTAGGAAAGTCAAAACTGTATGTACATTGAATCATTTTTAAAAAGGATACTTGGGGCGTGATCTACAATCGATATCGAAGCCAAAAATATAGTTTCTAGAATTTTTGTCTGTTTGTCTATTTATCTGTATGTATGTCCGGGCTAAACTCAAAAAGTACTCCATAGATTTACTTCAAATTTTGCATAAATATTACTAAGAGGTCGGGTCGACATATAGGCTACATATTATCACGGTATCACCTACGGGGGAGGAGCTGTGATAATTTATAAAGTTTAACGCGGGTAAAACCGCGGGGCACAGCTATAAAATCAATAAAAGGCTGGTTGGCGTGGTTCCCACCCAGGACAGATATTTGTGTGTATGAACATGTCTGTTTGTCCTTAGTCTGGGTTTAATTATCTAAATTAATTCGCTTTGAGTGGAAAACAACATACAGCTTACTGTACAATTAACCTAAATATCCACTTTGTACATATTTATTCATGAAATATAATAATGAGTCCATATGAATGTTGACAGACATAAAACCTGGCATGTGTATAACGAATGATAAGATTGTTATTTTACTATTTGTGCTACGCGGTTATACCTGCGTTAAATTAAATAAATTATAGCCTATCTATGTGTTATTCGGATATATAAGCTATATTACTACAAAGTTTTATCAAAATCCGTTCGGTCTTTGCTGGAATACTTACTTATCGTATGGGCAGTGGTTACCCTAGTGTCAGAATTCTTCAAGCCGCCCATTAGGCCTCTGACATGGCTTAACGACTGTTGCCTAAGTGCCTAACGGCTACAACCGTGACCGACGGCTTAACGTGCCCTCCGAAGCACGGAGACGCTCAGAAAACAAACCACTTTGGTGGTCACCCATCTATGGACTGACCGCGAGCCTAGTTGCTTACCCTCGCCAATCACTTACGGACTGGTGAGAGCATCTGGCTATTAGCGCCTCTTTGCTTGAATGAGTACTGAACATCCATATAGCCTTAGTCATAAACTTTCACATTTATAGTATTAATCTATAATAGTTATTAGTTTAATTTGCAGGTACACACGGCTACACATCAAGCTATACATTTCCAGTATAAGTTGATCTGTCGTTGTATAGGATTTCCATACAATGCCAGGTCAGCTTATATTGGAAATTTATAGTTTGATATGTAGCCGTGTGTACATAGGGGACAGTTGGAAACAAGAACGCAATGTGATTTCAAATTCAACAGCTCTCATATGTTAGATAGATATGATAGTATTGTGTACACGATCTTAATTATGAGTGAAGTGATAATTACCACCAGTCACCGTAGCCTAGTTGGTAGTGCTCCTGCCTACGAAGCTGGTGGTCCTGGGTTCGATTCCCGGTAAGTGCAAATATTTGTGTGATGAGCACGAATATTTGTTTCTGAGTCATGGATCTTTTCTACGTATTCAAGCATTTATCTATCTATATAGGTATGTATATCGTCGCCTGGTACCCATAGTACAAGCTTTGCTTAGTTTGGGGCTAGGATGATCCGTGACATTGTCCCTAGATATTATTATTATATCCATTGGCCCGTAGGCACCTACCTACTCTGTCATTCCATTGTTGGTTTAATTTTAGAGAAACTCGGTGCTTCGGAGGGCATGTCAAATTATCGGTCTCATGTGGTCTGTGGTCTTTGAACATCATCACGTTTACCATAAGTCCGTTTAGTAGGTATACTTACTCGATGAAACTTGCATTATTTTCACATTGCCTAGCAGCGCCCCTAACGAACGAACGCCCCTAAATGTAACGAACTTACAATTTCAGTACTTAAAAACGGTAAACCGCAACGAGGCAGTGAACTGTGCCTCTAGCACGAGTTCCTGCAGTTTACTTACTCGATCACACGTACAGTTTCGTCCCATACATTGAGCAGAGTTTTAGTTCTTAATAGTTTCCGCGAGAGGCGCTGGTGCTCAATGTATGGGAGGAAACTGTACGTGTGATCGAGTAAGTAAACTGCAGGAACTCGTGCTAGAGGCACTGTACGCATTCGTGGTAGACGTAGGAACGTTAAGCCATATCAGAGACCTACTGTGCTGCGTATGCAACTCTGAAACTAGGTCATTTCAGAGTTATTAAACACGTACAATTGCCCTCTAACGTTGCACAACAATTGTTATTACCTCCTTCCCTCAGAAACGGGCGACATCAGAAATTAAATCACCCACCTATACACTAATTTGATCGAAATTTTAGTTCACCACCACCAAACCATTTTATTACAAATTTCCCTGTTCGTAGAAGCCGCACGCTCCCCTACATGCTCAAATTGTATACAGTCATACGTGACCCTATTATATGGAACGTATTTAATGCAACATTTTCCTCAAAACGATAAGCTAAATAAAGAAGCTATTCAAAGCATTATAAGTATATGTATTTCCGTAATAAGTAGGCAAATTAAAATATTTTAAAATATGACTCGTGTATGGTTAGGTACTCTTGTACGTAAATGTACCCACGCCAGCACATCCAGCTACCCCAATCTGTCAAATTACTTTTGTAGATTTTGAACTGTATAACAAAAGCATAAGGTTCACTTTCAATTGGAGAAATTTGACAGATTGGGGTAGCTTGATATGCTGGCGTCTGTACATTTATGTGAAAACACAGCCACTGATATGTTTTGCTCGAGCATAAGAATGGCTGTTTGGTGACGGCGGCGAATATCATCACCCCATCTCATCCCGGGGACGGCGTAGAAGACACCCGAGTGAGGGAATATCTACCAGAAATCGGGTAGCAGCATCTCTCTGTGTACTATTACCATCATATCGCCAACAACCCGCCTGCCAAGCGTAGCGATAATGGCATATCTCCCTAAGATGTTCTTGGGGGAGGCTTCTGCCCAGAAGTGGACATTTTACATCTGTTATGTGTGAGAGTGAGTTATAAAAATGGCCGTAAAATCTTGTACAGTGGTCCGAAACAGTGTGTGAGCCCAATTCGCACTTGGCTGGTTATATTAATTATATTTTTTTTAAGTCAACACCTTTTTTCTTGGGTATCTTACAAACATGCCATTCACGGAATATAACGCACATCTATAATCAAAACAATTATAGTACATGGGGTCACAAAAAGTCAGTCAGTAGGTGCCAAAAAACCTCAACCAAGGGTCGCCATCTGCACCAGTTCTTTCCGGACGTACGCGAACGGTTAAATAAAACTTGGAATTTTAAAAGTAAATTGTTTAGTTTCAATTTAGTATCTTCACCAATCTGCCTGTGTTCAACTTCCTGTTACGAATATGAACAAACTGCTCACCACATACTTTGAAGGTGTGATCTCTGGCAAAATGAGCGTGATATTATGTTAAATAGCTAGGAACCAATATCTGGAGTAGTTTATTATACGGATCTTGTAGCAACAAGGAACAACTTCCGTGCGTTTAAGCACTTTTGCCATACCTCCTATTGAAATCAAACATAACAGCTCACTTAAAACCCTTAAATTGATCCTTGGTGCTTTTGCGATTGTCTCGTTTTATGAGGCTATAGCCTCTTTATATCATTCTATCTCCCGCTTTGCGAGAAACCTTTAATGTTCTTAACCTTAATCTTCACTACCTACTTTACTTACATCTCAAATTGGCCATGAAACTTGAATGTAGGTAAGCAGCACTCAAACATAAATAAGTTATAAAGGTATTCACTTCAGTGATATCAATCTGTAATAAAAACCGACGTTGAATGAGTAGCCAATCCCACCACTATGCAGTACCTACTTAATTAACGACCAGTTAAATACATCAAATGTTAATGAACAAATCCATTTAATGACCATAAGCTAGTCTTAACTTTTTTTTCATATCGTTCTAACCGATAGCGTTATTATAGATCAGTATTTCAACAAACAAATTAAGATCAAATCTTAGTAACACTGCGTTGTGGTTGGTACATACTACATAAGTTTGGTACACAAACAGAGCTATCAAGAGTCAAATGTCTTAAATGTTTAGAGGTTTAAGTTATTCACAAGAAAACGAAATACCAAATTTTATATCATATTTACGTGCTGATAAATCCTTCAAAACCTTTTTTAGACGTAATTCCGAATCCAATGAATTATCTATACATCTATACAAATAAATAAAATTGGAGTGTCTGTTTGTAATATTGAAATAACCGTTGTTTACTACATAAATATGAATGTATATACGATACATACTCCAAAATAACATTTTTAGAATTTTTGTCTTTCTGTCTGTCTGTTTGTTCCGGCTAATCTCTGAAATGACTGGACCGATTTTGACGGGACTTTTATTGGCAGGTAGCTTATGTAATCAGGAGTAATCAGGACTAACACGTTTTTCAACTTGTTGAAGTGCTGTCAAACTTGTATTTTTATGAAGCAGTTGGAATGTATGCATACTCATGCCTACCGCAAAAGGAGTCAGAGAGCAAAACTTTTGGCGCCTGCGGGGGGAGCCCCAGAAACGCGAGAATGCTGCTTCGGTGCTCCCTTTTACGTGGTGTGGGAGACGTGCCCTGAGAGGAGAAGTAATTGACCTTTCGGATGACTGGCTGCTGTTAAACGGCACAGCGGCTGCGGCACAAACAGATCGCTGATGCCCTGGAGCTGCTTGCAATTGGCGGCAGCCCGGCAGTAGAGAACGCTTCTCTGACTGCCGCCACAGCTTCGAGGGGGACCTTATACGGAAAAATATCAACTAATTTACAAATCCATTTAAAGACCATAAGCTAGTCTGATTTTTTTTGTCTTACTATCCCATCGATTATGATTGGCATTCAAATAAATCAGTTTGCCTCACAAGCATATTCTTTCGAATAGAAAAATTATAACCAAAACCTAATCTAATTAAGAACCTTCCTCCTTTTTTTACGTTGGTTAGAATTAATACTTATCCAATTCCCTTAAGTGCTGTAAACATTTCCTATAAGGCAATCCCATTACGACTTAATTAAAGACAGCGTAATTAGAAAGTTATCAAATTTTAAGAAAATCTATTTAATGACAATGACCATAAACTACTCTTCACTTTTTTATTTATCATCCCTACCAATGTTATTCATATTAGTCAGTCTAAGCCGACAGATTAAGGTTAAAACAAATTAACATTATGTTGTGGTTGCTTAGGTAAAGACAAGCAAAATTGCAAAGCAAATAACAATGTTAATGAACAAATTTATTTAATGACCATAAGCTACTCTTTAACTTTTTCTTATCATCCCTATCGATGTCATTCATATTGTAAATCAGTCTGTCGCCCGCAGGTTAAAAAAAAAGTAAAATAGTGTTGTGGACGTTGTGGTCGGTTCATAATTTCAGTCGTGGTTTGCGATTGCCGGAGACGGACGCGTGCAGTGTAGTGAGTGTAAATAATATAAAAGTGTACGTTTATCGTGTCGTGATATCGGAAAATAAATAAACCTTGGAGCGAGGTAAATTGAATTAATTCTATTTTATTTTTCTTTGTGTTATATTGAATGTAGGATTTTTGTTTATATGCGGTTTAGGAGATAAAATTGTAGGTAAATACTATGCCTTTTTCCTCTATGGTCCTTATGCAGTAAGGCTATGCAGTTACAAATGACATAAATCACACATTGCAACCCATCCCTGAATGATCTCTGGGGACTCTACCCATAGAGCGATAACTACACTAAGTAATAAATATAAACAATAAAAAACGTTTTTAATGATATATACTTAAAAAAAGCACTTGTAAGTAGAATATGATTGTAGTAATATAGTTTAGTGGAACACACAATATAATTAATTCTAGATACATATAGCTATTTACATCTGCGGTTTATATCGATTCATTTATACCTAATTAACATTGAATTTGTGATAGTAATAATTAAGTTACTTAGCTTATTTATGTTATTGTCAAAATGGTTAGTAATAATCTTCAATACTAGTGAGTATTGAAGATTATTACTAACCATTTTGACAACCATTTTGACCGCTTGTTAGTACATAAATAAAAATAAGCCGCTTTATAAATATAAGCCACTGCTTATATTTATAAAGCGGCTTATTTTTTTATTTATGTACTAAAAGCGGCCAAGTGCAAGTCGGACTCGCACACGCAGGGTCCGTGTCATCGAGGGACATTTGTTTAATTATTAACTTTATTTTATATGTTACTAGCTGTGCCCCGCGGTTTTAATCGCGTTAAACTTTATAAATTATAGCCCATGTGTTATTCGGATATAAGCTTTATTACTACAAAGTTTCATCAAAATCCGTTCGGTAGCTTTTGCGTGAAGAAGTAACAAACATACACCCTCACACACTCACAAACTTTCGCCTTTATGATATTAGTGAGAAAAGCGGCCAAGTGCAACTCGCACACGAAGGGTCCTTGCCGTCGAGGGCAATATTTTTAATTATTAACTTTATTTAACACTGGCTGTGCCCCGAAGTTTTACCCGCATTAAACTTTATAAATTATAGCCTATGTGTTAATCCAGGGTGTCAGCTAACTCCATACCAAATTTTATTAAAATCGCTCCAGCCGTTTAGACGTTAAGAAGTAACAAACATACACACTCACAAACTTTCACCTTTATTTTATTAGTAGGATTTTATAGCGCCAATAGATACACAGATTCTGATAAAAAAATACTATCAACCTATATTGCAACGTCTCGTAAGATACAACCCGCATATTAGACAGACAGACGATCACCGTAGCCTAGTTGGTAGTGCTCCTGCCTGCGAAGCTGGTGGTCCTGGGTTCGAATCCCGGTAAGTGCAAATATTTGTGTGATGAACACGAATATTTGTTTCTGAGTCATGGATGTTTTCTATGTATATAAGTATTTATCTATCTATATAAGTATGTATATCGTCGCCTGGTACCCATAGTACGAGCTTTGCTTAGTTTGGGGCTAGGATGATCTGTGTGACATTGTCCCTAAATATTATTAAAAAAAAATATATATATATATTATTAGAAAAATATTACAGACGGACATACATACATGTAAATGTGAATATATTCCGTAGATATTTCATTTGTCTGAAATATAATGATTAGTGACCCTGACTGCTAAGCCAGAGGTCGTGGGTTCGATGCCCACCCAGGACATATCTTTGTGTGATCAGCACAATTATTTGTACTGTGTCTGGGTATAATTTATCTATCACTAGCTGTGCCCTGTGGTTTTACCCGCGTTAAACTTTATAAATTATAGCCTACTAGCTGTCCCCCGCGGTTTTACCCGCGTTCAACTCTATAAATTATCTATACATATAATAAAATCGTAAGAAAGTCAAAACTGTACATTGAATATTTTTTTTAAAGGATACTTGGGGCGTGATCTGCAATAGATATCGAAGCCAAAAATATAGTTTTTAGAATTTTTGTCTGTTTGTCTGTATGTATGTCCGGGCTAAACTCACAAAATACTGCATGGATTTACTTCAAATTTTGCATAAATATTACTTAGAGGTCGGGTCAACTTATAGTAGTAGCCTATGTTTTAATCGAGGGTGTTAGCTTACTTCATATAAAATTTTATTAAAGTTTCTCCAGCCGTTTAGACGTGAAGAAGTAAAAAACATACACACTCACAAACTTTCGGCTTTATAATATTAGTGTGATATGTATGCATTTAGAAATATATGAGTATGCTTATCAGTTGTCTGGTTCTAGCTAGTTTAGGATCAGATTGCAGCGTGTTAATTGTCCCAAGATATGTATTTCTGCACAGACAGCACATCCAGCTACCCCAATCTGTCAAAATTCTTTTATAGATTTTCAACTTTATCACAAAAGCAAAAGATTCACTTTCAATTGGGGAAAATTGACAGATTGAGGTAGCTTGACGTGCTGGCGTCTGTACATAATAAGCCTATACATATAAATCTGACATTTATGCAAATGAAGGTTCATTTTAATTTCAAAGAACAGTGTGTTGACTGGTGGTCGTGTCATTTACCCCGTCTGTTTGTTTGTATACTTACTTTATCGGAAACAACAAAATAATAAGAGCTAAATTCTACTTTTATAGTATTGCAAAACTATCAGCAGTGCCTCTAGCACGAGTTCCTGCAGTTTACTTACTCGATCACACGTACAGTTTCGTCCCATACGTTGAGCACCAGAGTTTTAGTTCTTAATAGATTCCGCGAGAGGCGCTGGTGCTCAATGTATGGGAGGAAACTGTACGTGTGATCGAGTAAGTAAACTGCAGGAACTCGTGCTAGAGGCACTGAACGACTAATAATGACTGCTTAATTGGTCTAGCTGTAGCGTGTTCTACTTCGGTGTTGATGACGGGCCGATAGGCGCGGTTGGTAGATACTTGCTTTTAACGCCGCAGGTAATGGGTTTGACTCCCACCCAGGGCACAGAATAAAAAGTTGCCCAGGGGCTCTACCGGCTAAGTCGCCGAACCACAGAATAAAAAGTACTTACGGCCTTACATCTTATTAGTGAATGGCGTTCCAATAAATAAAGGTTAAAATGACTTAATCGATCGTTAAATCGGCTTCAACGTTGACAATCGATTCCGGACCATTATGACGTCACATGTGGTCATGGAAGCCGATTTAACGATTGATTAAGTCATTTTTAACCTTTATTTATTTGAACGCCATTCACGAATAAGATGTTCGGCGACTTGGCCGGTAGAGCCCCAGGATAGATATTTGAGTGCATGAACATGTCTGTTTGTCCTGAGTCTGGATGTAGTTATCTATCATCATCATCATATCAGCCGAAAGACGTCCACTGCTGGACAAAGGCCTCCCCCAAAGATCTCCACAATTGTCGGCCTCGCGCTATCCGCATCCAGCGATCTCCAGCGACCCGCACAAGATCATCGGTTCATCTTGTAGGGTAGAGTTATCTATATAAGTATGTATTTATAAAAGAAAAGTATCACTCGTATATGTAATATATCAGTTATCTGGTTTCCATAGTACACGCTCTGCTTAGTTTGGGATCAGATGGCCGTGTGTGAATAATGTCTCAGGATATTATTATTATAGTAATGTAAAACATGATAGCAGAACAAATAATAATTTCTGCTTAAGTCTAACTGTAGCGTGTTCTACTTCCGTGTTAATGAGTTCCTGGGTACAAAACCCGGGTCGTGACAAAAGTGATATTGTGACTTGTCTCTTGAAAAAAACATCTGTCTGTTCTTTCATGTACTTAACCTCTTTCCGGTCATGTCGTCTAGACTGCGCGTCTGTTCATGAGAGTGAAGGACTAGAAACTACACCTGTATTTGCGCAAATAACTGTGCATTACAATATTTCCCAACCCACGTAGATGGCTGGTTTCCATAGGGAAGGGCAATTCAGAGAAATCCCGTACATGTCCCGACCATCTGGGAAATGGTGCAAAAGGGGGTCACCAGAGCATACCCGCGTTCCCGGGGTTCCTCCCATCATAACACTAAGATAAGTCCACGGCAGGTTAGGTTTAGTCGATGCGATTCCGACTTACACACACTTTTCTGCGGGTGGCATGCGTATTGCCATTGGCTGCCATGGATGGATGGCATTCGAACAGGAGAACGTTATTATTAATTATAATGACTAGAACAATGATTTTTTGTTATTAATACTTACTCATCGTATGGACAGTGGTGTCCCTAGTGTCAGAGTTGTTCAAGCCGCCCAGTAACTGTAACAGTTGACTGTAGTCTAATGACAACAACCGGGACCGACAGCTTAACCCTGCCCTCCGAAACACGGAGACTTTCAGAAATATAAACCACTTTGGTTCCACCCATCCATCTGTCTTGACTGCTTAGCTAAAGATCGTGGGTACGATTCCCACTAACGACAAATCTTTATGTGAGCATGATTATTTGTTATATGTCTGGGTGTAATTTATCTGCAATGTGTATGCATTCAGAAATATATAAGTATGTTTATCAGTTGTCTGGTTGCCATAGTAGTAATTTTTTTATCGATTCTCTATCGATAAAGATAGTGGTGTTGTTGATAATGCTTAGGTACGTAATAATGTCATATAAATTTTGTTTCAAACAGTTGACTTCTGTGCCTCTAGCACCAGTTCCTGCAGTTTACTTACTCGATCACACGTCCAGTTTCGTCCCATACATTGAGCACCAGAGTTTTAGTTCTTAATAGTTTCCGCGAGAGGCGCTGGTGCTCAATGTATGGGAGGAAACTGTACGTGTGATCGAATAAGTAAACTGCAGGAACTCGTGCTAGAGGCTCTGATCACTTGATGTGTCATTTGGCGTGGTTGGTAAATGCTTGCCTTTCACGCCGTAGGTCGAGGATTCGATTCCTACCCAGGACAGATATTTGTGTAATATGTATTTGTCCTGGGTAATTATGTATGTATGCGTCTGAAAACTATTTGTGTGACCCATAAATATTTATTCAGAGTCTGGATGTAATTTGTGTCCGTCTGTTTTATGTTTTTAAAGTACCCCGCGACACAGAGATTATATTCCTATTCACAATAGGAAGTAGTATATCAATTATCTGTTTTCAATAATACAAGCTCTGCTTAATTTGAGAACGATGGCCGTGTGTGAATAATGTCCCAGAATATTTTTATTATTAACTTACCCCCCGGTGACAGAAACTGGGAGTTGAAGTTGGTATTTATAATCAATCAATCAATATTTGGAGGATCTTAAATACATATTAATAAATAGTTCACAAAGATCAACCACACAGGTGTACACAATTTTACATTTCCTGCAAGTAATAAATGTCATGTTTAGTTAAAATATTCATTTAAATTTACTTTTTATAACATCACAATATTATTCAAAGTTAAACTATAAAATCAAATTAATAATATAATACATTCAAATATAATAGTAATAATTTATAGGTCAACAATTTCAAAGTAAATATAACCGATGTCGACTGTCACCATAGCCTAGTTGGTAGTGCTCCTGCCTACGAACGAAGCTGGTGGTCCTGGGTTCGAATCCCGGTAAGTGCAAATATTTGTGTGATGAGCACGAATATTTGTTTCTGAGTCATGGATGTTTTCTATATATATATCTATATATGTATTTATCTATCTATATAAGTATGTATATCGTCGCCTGGTACCCATAGTACAAGCTTTGCTTAGTTTGGGGCTAGGATGATCTGTATGACATTGTCCCCAGATATTATTATTATATTATGTCAAATAATAATACTATATCAATAAAATATCTGCTGCCATAATTCAATAATTGATATTATGCCTCTTAAATACTAATTATTATTGACCTAGTCGACAAACACACATACATACATACGTAAAGCACTGACGTTATCCAGCATCGCCCTCTATGCCCTTTAATTTGTATTCGTATCGGTGAATGCCCTCCCAACCTCAATCGGACTAGCGGCCTCCGCGTATTTATCAACGTAAACCGATCATAGCTACATGCTCTCACCAATCCGTAAGCGATTGGCGAGGTTAAGCAACTACGTTCGCGGTCACTCCATAGATGGGTGACCACCAGAGTGGTTTAATTTCGGAGCGTCTCGTCCCGGTTGCTGTCATTAGACAACAGTCGTTAAGCCATGTCGGAGGCCTACTGGGCGGCTTAAACAACTCTTTTTAATAAATAAATAAAAAAGGTTTTTATTCACGTAGACTTTAAAAAAGCGCTTGTAAATAGTCAGAACATGTTTGTAGTAATATAGTTGTATACATTATTATTTCTAGTAACATAGATATTTAGGTACACATTGTATGAAAACATTTATAAAATTTATTTTATTATAGCAATGATATTTAGCTAGCTCGTATCAAGTTATTGTCACGTTTAATTATCTAGTTTAAGTCTAATATTTTTATTTTTCTCTGACACCAGGGTAACCACTGCCCATACGATAAGTAAGTAAGCCAGCATGGTATATAAATATTTATGGCGAGTATTGCATCGTTTATTTGTATTCAAAGCACAGTATGTTTAACAGACTAGATTCTCATGATTATTATAAGCTAGATGTGAACCGTCAGTGTTTACAATAGGCGACATGTGTAATGCAAATGTGTACTAGCTTTATTTATTTGTTTTTATTAGCTTCATTGATAATTAAATCCAGACCGGAGCCGTGGTTATGGGTGAACAGAACTTGATTAAACAATCTTTAGCCGTATCGTGTTCAAATAATGAGGTCCTACGTTAAATCTGAGAAATAGTAATAATAATATCCTGGGATTATTATTAGTATTATTATACTACTTTTCTTTTGGAAATACATACCTCTACTGCACGTGGCTAAGACAGTCGCCTCGCCGCTTCGTGTCGCAGGTTCGAGTTCGAGTTTCCCTAGTGCGGGCGTTGTCTTTTTAAAAATAAAAAATAATAGCAAAAAGAATATAGGTAATTACACCCAGACTCAGGACAAACAGACATGTTCATGCACTCAAATATCTGTCCTGGGTGGGAATCGAACCCACGACCTCCGGCGTGAAAAGCAAGTATTTGCCAACCACGCCAACGGGCCAGACATACAAACGGAGATACTTATAAGTAACGTTAGAATACGCACTCACGCACACGCTGCATCATGCGGGGCAGTGTGCCAATCGCCTTAACCTGTCCATAACCCTTAATTTCAATTTCTAAGATAAGAAAAAGCGTAACAGTTTCGGATTATTGCGGATACAAGCACGTCACACACGTTGCGACAGTGGTGACCGTAGTAAGTACGATAGTAAATACTAGACCGATTTGACACGCCTCAGGTTGGTCACTTGTTCTCACAGAGAACAACATGACTAGAGAAAGAACAAAATTGTACGGGATATAAAAAAGTGCGAGTCGGACTCACGCACGAAGGGTTCCGTACCATTATCTATATAATAAAATAAAAATAATAAAAAAAATAAAAATAAATAGCCTTATATTTCTCGCAAGTAAATGTTACAGACTTTAGGAATTAAGAAGTAAAAAATGAATAAAATATTATCACTTTTAGGTAAATATGGTAAAACTAAAAAACTCTCGAACCCGCGCCAGCGAAGCGGCGAGGCGACTGTATTAGCCGCTGCGCCACACGTTCATTACGTTTAGTTTACAAAGGAGTTAATTTGGAAGCATACCACATTATCAGCACAAGCTAGGAAAGGCGTCTACCTCAGCAAATAACTAATGTAACGCTGATCTTCCGATAGTCTATGTGTTATACGGATATATAAGCTATATTAAGTTTATAAGTTTATTTCCAATAAAATATCAATACATAATTAAGCGTGGTCTAGTCCTCGCACTAGGATAACAAGAACAAGTTATTATTCTTATAATATCTTAAATTATAATGAAAATTATATCTAAGCATGCATTATACAACAAGAAACAAAATCAAAAATGAAGGAAATTTAACCAGGTTTATATTACTACAAAGTTTTATCAAAATCCGTCCGGTAGTTCTTTCTTGAAGAAGTAACAAACATACACACTCACAAACTTTCGCCTTTATAATATTGGTATGATGTGTATGTATTTAGAAATATATAAGTGTGTTTATCAGTTATTTGGTTGACATAGTACAGGCAATGCCTAGTTTGGGATCAGATAGCTGTGTGTTAGCTGTCCCAAGATATTGAAATCACCGTAGCCTAGTTGGTAGTGCTCCTGCCTACGAAGCTGGTGGTCCTGGGTTCGAATCCCGGTAAGTGCAAATATTTGTATGATGAGCACGAACATTTGTTTCTGAGTCATGGATGTTTTCTATGTATTTAAGTATTTATCTATCTATATAAGTATGTATATCGTCGCCTGGTACCCATAGTACAAGCTTTGCTTAGTTTGGGGCTAATATGTTCAGTGAGACATTTAAAAAAAAAAAAAAACGTGCATATTTCTATGGAAACATGTTGTATTACGCACAAAAACTAAGTTGATCCAAGTAAAGTTGTATTCTATATTATTAGTTTAGTTGGTTCTGCATAGAATCGTAGTTATTGAGGATTCACCATCGAAATGATGTTTCCTTTTTTCTTAAACATACGAAATGGATTTATTGATTTTAATAGTAATGATTCCGTTTATAAAATAGTGGTATAGTTTTAAAATCGATTAAAACTAATTGTCCGAACCAATGCAGTGGAACAGCTCGGCGATTTCCGTGTTCGAATTGCATGGAAGCAAAAATAAAAAACGCTGAGTTGTTGACTGGTTGCGTATCTAAAAACGCAGTGTGTAGCATTGCGTAATGTTATTTGATTCGAAGGATCCAATACAAGATTCTGACACCTCAGTAATTACGTGGCATCAACATATACATATATCATACGCATAACGTTCCTTGGGAAACTAATACCTACATTGACATCTGATCCTAAAACTAGGCAAAGCGTGTACTATGGCAACCAGATAATACTTATATAGTTTTAAATACTCACACTATCATCATATCAGCTGTAATACTGCTGGACAAAGGCCTCCCCCAAGGATCTCCAAAATGGCCGGTCTTGTACTGCACGCATCCAACCAACGTTTGCAGGCCCCCTACAAGATGGACTGACGATCTTACAATACTGACAAATTACATACATATTATTTGTTCTGTGACTATTATAGACAGAACAAATAATCGTGTTCATTACATAAAGATTTGTCCTGGGTGGGTCCTGGTATAGGCCAGTCAAAGACCGAAACCTTTATGTTGGGGACCACGGTTTTCCCTACAGGCAGCACAATGGGGTAACTCTTGCAAGTCCTCAGTATAATCTATATTATAGACTATTCTGGGCATATCTATCCTAAGACTGTTCCGAAATATGATCAAGTGTAATTTTATCTTGCTGCTTTGAACTTTATAGAGAGTCTATAAAGTTCAAATCAGCAAGAAGAATCATAAAGAAGAAAACATGATCAAATTTCGGAACAAAATAATATCATAAATTCGGAAAAACATAATGTAACAAAAACAAAGTAAATTCTTAAAATCCTCTGAATGGATGGGTGAATTTGATCTGACATTGTGAATAATTCGTAGCTTAACGCAGTGCGCCTACTCCGGATTGGTAGAAGATGCTGGTCTGTGCCCCGTCAGACGATTCAACTTAGGATTTTCCCAAATGAGCTTTCCCCAAAAGAACATGAATGAAAATTTCAACTTGGTTCTCAGTTGGTTAAATCAATAACATTACGGTCTCCAAAGATTCAGCGACGTGTTACGGATTTTTTTTTTTATTATTAGCACACACTAGCAGCTAATTAACTGATGCGTGAGTATCAAATAGCTTGGATATGTTTTCCTTGTCCAAGCTGTTGCCAGCATCCGTAGGCTACGTGGTCGCTTATATAAAAAATAATATTTTCTGGCTCCTATATCACACAAAGTACCTAAATCAGTTGATCAGCAATTTTTACGTAAATAGAAATGTTTTATTGCGCATTATAACAACTAATAAGAACCCGATTTCAGTGGAAGCAGTTGCTCTACAAAAACCGCCCTTAAAGGTTACGCAATAGTATTTCTGTCAAGGTCAAAGTGTATCCATCGCCGTGAGATCAATTGTAAAAGTTATTCAGTTTCATAGCTAAACAAGGTGTACCTTAAATAGTGAACGAACCATAAAACGCTATTATGCCAACCGTTCTTTGGAACATCAAGTTTTAAAATACAAAAAAAAGGATGCATTCAGTCTGGATGCCAAACAGATTATTTTTTTCAAATTTCACAATTTGGTTTCATATGTTTTGTTTCGTGGGTGGCAATTAGCACCATCAACTAAATAATAAATATATTGAAATATGTTACTCCGTGTGTGTGAATATCTCACGTTATTTATGGTACATTGTTCTAAGTGTATTATAATTTATGCTTGAATACCAATATTACACCGAGAAAACTGCTATGGTTAATTAGTTAAAGTAGCGTAAACGAATGTAAGAATTAAATGGAATAACTAAATTCACCATGTAAGCTGAAAGCCGTCCATTGCTGAACAACAGCCTTCCCTAAGAATTGCAGGATACCTACTGTTATCGCCAAGCTTGACAGACGGGTTGGCAGACGACTCGGGCGCAGGAAGGGTGACCTTTTTCCTGTTAGGTATTCCCTACGGACGAAAATAGGTGAACTTGTATCTAAAATATGTTAAAACGTATATTTCTATAGTGTATACACACTCCAGGCGTATATAGAATACTCTTTGTATTCTATTCTATATAGGTACGCCTGGAGTGCTAAAATACAGGCCTAGGCTTAGCTTAGACTCCAGATCTCCCACAAGTTACAAATTTGCCAAACCTTTTTTATTTATTTATTTATTTATAAATGACACACCATCGTCAATTCACAATGCAACTTAAAATTGTTTTTATGTATAAACACAAGTACTGTGTGATTTGCCATTACAGGTGTATACAACATTTACAATTTTATAACAAAACAAAAACTTAAAAACTACACTCGCGAGCAACCAAATCGACTCAAGCCTAGACGGCGCACATATACATTGATTTTCCTAAAACGATAAATGGTAATTACAAAAGTGATATGTCATTCGAAAGCTGAAGAATTAGGCTTTCAATTAACATCAATACCTTAAAAAAAACTAAGCGCTGATTTATTGACACATTTTAATTGGCCGTCAGCGTAAATTACCTCTTTAGGAATCCACGACTTGCGCTACCTGCTCCCGCTATAAAACCCCCCACTTCCGGTTTATCTTATCAGTTACCTATACCTCGTTACGGATACCTCGTTTACAGGCAGGACGTGCAGTCGAGCGACGGACGCAGCATACGTGGTCTGGCAGTACTCGTCAAGCGACGAGTCGTCCATCAGCCCCTGACGTCTCCGAACCTACAGACGCTCTACACGCTGGGTGTAGAACTCCACGCCGCCGGTGAGCAACTACGAATATTCGCCGCGTATAAAGCTCCCGGCGCCCCCCTTCACATATCGGACATCACCGCCATGATGGAATCACCACAACCAACCATCATAGGCGGTGACCTGAACGCCAAACACCCAGCGTGGAACTCTACGTGCGAAAACACGTCAGGGAGACGACTCCTCAACATCGCGGAAGCCCGCGGATATAAGGTGTCCGGCCCAGAAGTACCTACCCGCTATCCAGACTGCATCACGCTCATGCCGGAGGTACTAGACATCCTTGTACACCGCGGACTTCGCTGCCAGATCACCCAGCAGGTGATTGACGACGAGCTGTTATCAGATCACCAGCCGGTACTCGTCGTCATCCCGCTGGATACCGCTCGACAAGCCCCCCCAGCGCCACGTAAAACAACGGACTGGACCATCTTTGCGAGGGAGCTGGAGAAAAGCCCCCCATCTCGGTCCATTCAAGACGACACAGATGTCGAGACCTTGGCCGTAGAGCTCGCCGGAAGCATCAAGGCAGCCCTAGACACGGCTACTAGCACGGCCCCGCCCACAACACGAAGACCACCTCTGCCCACCTCACTAAGGCGACTCCTTTTGGAAAAAAGGGAAGTGCGCAAGAGGTGGCAAGAAACTAGATGCCCCACATTGAAGACAAGCTTAAACCGCATAGCGGAGAAGGTCAAGACCGAGATGGGCCGCTTTAATGACACCAGTTGGGAGGAGACTATAACCAACATCGCCGCCGGGAATGACATGCCGGCAATACATAGATTGTGCCGCCGGCTGGCAAACGCCCCTCCTCCCATCAGACCGCTTTTACACGCGGACGGGACGCCGAGATACCGCGCGGAGGACCGCGCGGAGATCTTTGCCGAGCACCTCGAACGCCAATTCCGACCGAACCCGACCACAGATGCAGCGCACACCGCAACAGTGGAGAAACACCTTGGAGAGTACTTCAGTACGCCGATAGCCCCCACAGAGGACCCCATCTTCTTTTCCCCGGGAGCAGTCCGACGGGCGATCTGGAGGATGAAGCCGAAGAAAGCCCCCGGCGCAGACGGGATAACTAACAACGCCCTGCGCCACATCCCGCCAAGAACAATAGCTTCCCTCACCCGGCTCTACAACGGCATCCTCCGGACAGGCAGATTCCCGGACTGCTGGAAGTTGGGCCATGTCATCCTCCTTCCCAAACCGGGGAAGAACATACTCAAGCCGGAGAGCTATCGGCCAATCACACTACTCTCTACAACCTCCAAGGTGTTCGAAGTACTCCTGTTGCGGCACCTAACTCCACATATAACACCAAGACAGGAACAGTACGGGTTCCGGTCGGAACATTCCACCACTCTCCAGCTGTCGAGGGTACTGCACGACATGGCACTAGCCAAGAACAAGCGGGAGTACGTCGCTGCTGTATTCCTCGACATGGAGAAGGCGTTCGACCGCGTGTGGCACGAGGGCTTATTGTATAAGCTCTCCACCTCCTCGGCGCCCCGTAGAATTGTGAAGATTATCTCCAGCTTCCTCGCCCAACGGAAATTCCGAGTGGTGGTGGACGGCTGTGTCTCAGCGGTGCGGATGATGACCGCCGGGGTTCCGCAAGGAAGCTGCCTCTCCCCGGTGTGTTACTCACGTTACACCGACGACATCCCAGTCCTCCCGGATGCCAGGCTTGCGTTGTATGCTGATGACGCGGCATACATGGCAACCTCAATGTCAGCCCCCTTCGCCGCAGTAAAATTACAACGCAGCCTGGATGCATTACCAGAATGGCTCCAGAAATGGAAGCTGTCGGTGAACGTGAGAAAGACACAAGCCATCATCGTGGGCCGCCATTCCCACCACCCACCACCACTCAAAATAAACGGGGAAACCGTAGAGTGGTCCCCAAGAATTAAATACCTGGGGGTGACCATAGACAACCACCTGAGCATGGCCCCCCACGTAACTCAGGTTGTCCAGAAGGGACGCGCCGCGAGGGCGCAGCTCCACCCCATCCTTAGTTCCTCTCTCCCTCTCAGGGCCAGGCTGTGCGTATACAAACTCTACATACGCACACGCCTGACCTACGCCGCCCCTGCTTGGTTTGCTCTCACGAGCGAGTCGAGCAGGCGTAAGTTACAGGTCCAGCAAAACCAGGCGCTTCGGACCATAGCTGCCGCTCCTCGCTTCGTGAGAAACGCAACCATCGAGAGGGACCTAAGGATGGAAGGGATCGACGCCTTCGTACGGCGCCTGGCGGAACAAATGTTCCGCCGCGCTGACACCTCATCTTGGGACCACCTACGCGCCATCGCCCCGTACCACGCCCGCCCACCAGACCGCTGCCACTTCCCGAGGGATCTGGCCACAGCGGAAGCCGTCAACACTAGCTGCCCATAGCCAACTGGGACAGCCTCCGGGGGCCCCCCCTCAATTGAGATGTCGGTTGTAGATCGGCTCCTGCTGGGCCTCACCTCACGGTGTCTCACCTGGTAGGGCCTCGATCTCCCGGCATCGTGAAGAAAGGGGTGGCCAACTTCAAACCCCCTCATTGCTGTCCCAGCCTAGGCTGGCCTATAAATACATACCGGCGCAAGCTGTAACCCACCCATAGGGTAATCCACCACAGCTCAAAAGAGCTACCCCAACCACCTGCCCGTATTCACGGGCAGCGACGGACACCTCGGGCAGAGGGCCAACGCCCTGTACCCGATTCCTCCGCCCCCGTAAGGGGACGTGAGATGACCCGAGTCATCTTATCAGTTGCTTGTTACAGGTTGACCGGTACACATCTCCGTAAATTGCATTCCTTGTTTTCGCTAACCCATGGATACCACACCAGAAGAAGCCGCTCAAGTTGTTGCCTTGTTGCAACAAGGGTTAAGTCAGCGAGCAATCGCTGCCCAGCTCCACTTGAGCCAGTCTTCTGTATCCCGAGTATACAGACGGTTCCAAGAGACTGGTGCCTTCAATCGGAGACCAAGAACGAGCCGCCACCGGTGCACTTCAGAGAGAGACGACCGCTTCATTGTCTCAACCTCGCTGCGCAATCGACACCTTACGGGCGTTGATGTGCAGCAAGAACTGAGACGTGTACGACAAGTGGCTGTCAGCGAGTGGACAGTGAGAAGACGCTTGAAGGAAGCCAACTTGACGCCAAAAAGACCTGCGACGGGCCCTAAGTTGACTGCAGGCCACCGACAAGCGCGCCTTCAATTTGCTCGAGAGCATCTCAATTGGAGCGTTGCGCAATGGCGATCGGTCCTGTTTACTGATGAGTGCAGAATGTGTCTGCATGGCAGTGACAGGAGAGGCCGAGTCTACAGGCGTCCGGGAGAACGATTTGCCCAATGTTGTTTCGCTGAAACAGTGGCATATGGCGGCGGTTCCTGCATGATGTGGGCTGGTATCTCTTTAGAGGGAAAAACCGAACTTGTTTTCGTGCCTGGGGGCGGCCGAGGAGGCGGGCTAACAGCTGATCGGTACATCACCGACATTCTACTGGATCATGTTGTGCCCTACGCAGGGTTTGTCGGTGAAGACTTCGTGTTAATGCACGACAATGCCCGCTGCCACACGGCACGAGTCACTCGACAGTTTCTGCAAGAGGTCGAATTACGCACGATGGACTGGCCTGCGCTCAGTCCTGACATGAATCCCATCGAGCACTTATGGGACGAGCTTAAAAGAAGAGTTCGGGCCAGAAATCCAGTCCCTTCAAGCGTAGACGAGCTAAAGACAGCATTATTAGAGGAGTGGGACGGCATTCCTCAAGAAAATGTCAAAAAATTGATAAGGTCCATGAAAAACAGACTGCGGGATGTAATTAGGGCTAGAGGGGGCAATACGAAATACTGATTTAAATAAAATAATTTTATTTTTAATTTTTTTTGTTTAATTTGTCAAATACGAGACACATACCCTTTTTCCTAAATTCCCGTTTTTCCTACTCTTGCATTCAGACATCATTTATTTCAAAAATGATGGATGGATTTCAATGATAATGATATCAAATTAAAGCTGACATCTTAAGCTTTCGAATGACATATCATTTTAATAATTTCCATTCATGATTTTAGTTGTATCAATGTATGTGTGCGCCGACAAGGCTTGAGTCGATTTGGTTGCTCGCGAGTGTATATTACCTAAAATTTGGTTTTAAATTACAGATAGAAACTAAAACGAATAAAGGAAGTTAGATCAGTGTTATATATGTATAAAAAATACATTAAAATAAAAAATATATTCAGAGAAACTAATTATTTGTAGTCTGACTAAGAATATACAGTATTACCCTTTTAAACTTTTTTATGTTGGTCGTATGAAAAATGTCAATACTACCGTCGTAGGATAACATTTCGTTGTAAGTACGCATTATTCTGTTCGTAGGAGCATTGAGTCCTAAGTTGGTTCGGCTATTATTTGGCTGGAAAGATCTAGTTATTGGATGTCTAGGTATAGTATGAGGAACAGTCAAATTATATGCATAAGCGTCTCTGGGGATAGTAGCCCCCCATGTAGCAATCTGTGTAGTGTTAACATATCGTTGGTTTTACGTCGTGCTTCCAAAGTATCCATTTTGAAATGTTGTAATCTTGTGTTGTAATCAGCGCGGTATGGACAATGGGGATCTTTTTGTCAACTGTATTTGCTAATACCTAATAATTAGTGGAGATGAAATAAACCATTTTTATTATTATTATATGTCTCAATTATTTATGCTAACCAAACCTAAATTTGTAGTGACATTTCTGTCTCACAAAAATGTATTCTCTTATAAATGCCAAGCGTTACAGGTGATAGGTAAAGCTAACCGTATGTTTAACGAAATCATGTTTTAAAATGCAGCCAAGAAATTTGTTTTCTCTGTCGAATAAGTTTCTCTATTTATATTACATATTGTCTGTTAGATACGAAGCGTTACAGGTGATAGGTATAGCTAGCCGTATTTTTAACAAACTCTGGTTTTAAAAAACAGCCAATAAACTATTTTTCTCTGTGTGTTAAGTTCCTCTATTCTAGTATGTAACGTGTGAAAAGTTACAGGTGATAGGTAAAGCTAACCGTATGTTTAACGAAATCATGTTTTAAAATACAGCCAAGCAATTTGTTTTCTCTGTCTAATAAGTTTCTCTATTTATATTACATATTGTCTGTATCATGCGAAGCGTTACAGGCGATAGGTATAGCTAGCCGTATTTTTAACAAACTCATGTTTTACAAAACAGCCAAGAAACTAGTTTTCTCTGTGTATTAAGTTCCTCTATTCTAGTATGTAACGTGTGAAAAGTTACAGGTGATAGGTAGAGCCAGCGATATGTTTAACGTAATCATGTTTTAAAATTCAGCCAAGAAATTAGATTTATTATGCGAAACGTTTGAGACGGCAGGTACAGCCAACTAGGTATATGTTTAACGAAATCATGTTTTAAAATTCAGTCCAGAAATTTGTTTTCTCTGTGTAATAAGTTGTTCTATACATGCGTTGCCTTTGAAGCGGTTGGTAGAGCCAACGACATGTTTAACAAAATTACATTTTATAATTCAACGAACAAAATTGGTTTTCTCTGTGTAATAAGTTTCTCTATTTATATTACATATTGTCTGTAACGTGCGAAGCGTTATAGGCGATAGGTATAGCCAGCCGTATGTATAACAAACTCAAGTTTTATAAGCCAATAATTTGTTTTCTTTGTGTAATAAGTTTATTTATGCATGCGAAGTGATACAGGCGATAAGTATAGCGAGCCATATGAATAACAAAATCATGTTTTTAAAAAACAGCCAATAATTTGTTTTTTCTGTGAAATAAACTTCTCTATTTATATTACATATTCTCTATAACATGCAAAGCGTTACAGGAGATAATATTTAGTACCCACGGTATGTTTAAACATATCATGTTTTAAAATTAAGCCAATATTTAGTTTTCTCTGTCTAATAAGTATCTTTACTGCCTCGTCGGTCTAGCGGTAGCGTGTTCAATCGCAAAATAACGAGGTTCCAATCCCGGGTCGAAACAAAAGTGATTATGGGTTTTTTTTGTAAAAAGAAATTTTCTCAGTATCAGCCCGAAGTCTGAGAGTTGGCGGTATTATATCTCGTGCTTTGAAGCGTACGTAAAGCCGTCGCGGCGTCGGTCCTGTAACAGACCTCTTTCCGGTCGTGTCGCTGTTCGTCCCAGCGGAACATGAGAGTGATGGAATAGAAAGTGCCGCTGTATTTGCGCAAACACTTGTGCACTATAATATGCCCCACGCACATGGCTCGTACCCAGTGAGACTGACCGCCGCGGCCGTGCCTAAAATTCGGCTAGGAAGACATTACATTCAGTTGTTTTCTTTATACTCCCTATTCTCTGTTACATACGAAGCCTTAGAGGCATTAGGTACAAATGACGCTATGTCACTGGATACTCGAACACGCCGTAAACGCTCTTATTGCCTAGATAATAAAAACGCTGGAGTAGTCGTAAGTGTATCCACTGACACAACGGCGGCGGTACCTACATGCTTGTGTGACGTCCGCGGTTGGAATTCCAACAATTATGAATGTTTGTGGGATGGAGCAGCTCAAACACGGTGAATGTGTAAATATGCCATTAGCCCGTGTATATTGGATGTCATTTGTCATGTTTGAAATTAACAGTCTTGTTAGATGAGTAAAATAATACATATACCAAAATATTGACGGAGACATTAATCATGTTAGAATTTCAAGCATATACAACATGTAACTTAATTAACGCACATCCTGAAAATAGTTTGTTCAGAGTCGTTTACTGAATCGATTTATATCATTTTTAATATAGGTAATTTTTTATTCCAAAATAATCAAAACTACGGAAATTATTTTCATATTAACCCGGTACAGTCAAAACAAATTGAAATGGACCGTAAGTCAAAGTAATAAGACTTGTAAATCGCAGTTTTATTTGTGTTCATACAAATTCCATCATTCAATACAAAATAAAGAAAAATTAACTTTATTCCAAGAAACTAATTTAGTAAATAACAATGCATATACATGTTAAATAAAAAAATTCAGTGTATGTATTATGATTACAACATAATATACTAATTGGGGTGTTTGAGGGTGTGCGTTAATTACGTTACATGTTGTATATATGTAGACAGAAGTGACTCTTTCAAGTAGTAATAGAGTTGTCCTAGCGCCCCAGCAGTGGGCCTCTGATATGGATTAACGTGCTATCTGACCAAAACAAACAGGACCCATAGTTTGACGTGCCTTTCGAAGCACGGGGACGGTCACATATGAAGCTATCATCAAATCAAATCATTTATTATTTCATTGAGTTTGGGTATTACAAGTTCACAGATAATAAAATAGTTTTCACCAAAAGCTGCCTAAGAAGGCGTTTGAAACATACAATAGTAACTTAATAAAATAAACTTCTATAGAATATAAACAAAACATTTTTTTTATATTTGCTTAATAATTACATTTATATGTCAATGTGTTTTTGTTTTCCAAATGTCAATAAAATATTTTGCATAAGAGAAAAATGTCAAAAGTTGTTGTAATTAAATGTCAATAAATAAATTAAAATAGATTACATTTTTGCTCAAATTAGATATTTATCATTTAGAAAATCATTAATGGTATAGTAACATTTCTGGTTCAAGATATTGTTAATTCGTTTTTTAAATATGTTAGTACTAGTTGTTTTGATACAATTCGGAATTTTGTTGTAAATTTTAGGAGCCATACATAAGAAGCTTTTACTCATCAAGCTTGTTTTGGCATTGTGTACACACAACCTATCATTAATATTGTTTCGTCTATTACGCTTTACAGCATCAGATATGCGCTCCAATAATTGCGGATTGGCATGGACAAAGGCTTCCTCCAAGATATATAGAGATGGGAGTGTTAAAATATTATATTTAATAAAATATGGGTTTTTTTTTAAATTCCGTTTTACGGCTCTGGCTTCTTTGGCCTTATGAGCCTTTAGTAAATAATATAAAAATATATTTATATTTTTATATCATTTATTTCCGTCATTGTCAAGTAAAGTCCGTCACAGTCAAGTCATACATAGTCCTTGTCCAACCCCAGTAAAGCAGTGGAGACTTTACTAGAGGCTTTTATGGAGTTTTGGTTACAACACGGAAAATCACAATTCACGGCAATATCGCACTTTCCTTGACTTGTGTACGTTGTCAAAGATGTTATGTCTAAAAATCCACCATATTTACACATAAATACTCGAATTTACACCAGTTTTTGAAAATAAAACATAGCCTCGATGATTCTTTTTCCGCGTTGGCGCCAAAACTCCAATAAAATATGGTACACAGCTAGGGTTACCATACGTAAATAGAGGGATCCCTGTCTATGGTACCTAAATTGCCTGAATTTTCAGAAAAATGCCTGTCTGAAGCAAAACGCTGTAGGTAATTAGTAAAAGCCGACAGATTACAATGAAGAAGGATATTTATTACTGATATTTGTCAGAGGACATTATTTTTTTTAATAGTTCTTCATTTCTAATGTATAAACGTAAAAATTTTCACAAGATGCAGTTTTGTAATTTTCCTGTGCAATCAATATAGCTTTTACTGATTCAATTGTCAGCCGATTTCTTTCTTTACTCCACTAGGCGTTGGCGAGAGCCTGCGAAAATGCCTGTCTCAGAGCAATGCCGGCCGCACGCCTGTCTAATCCTTAAAATGCCTGTCAAATGCGGCTAACGCCTGTCATATGGTAACCCTATACACAGCTATCTATTGATTTCAAACCAAACATTGCTCGTACACAACGTTTCTGAGCATTATGACGGTCACTCTTCTCGGGATGAGATGGAGTGATGATATTCTTTGCCGTCACCACACATCGACCTGTACTTAGAATTATTAGGTTTGATGATGTCATCCCGGCTGAATTTCGGCCACGGCTGCCATTCTTAATGGGGATTAGCCAATTGCGCAGGACATATTATATCTCTCTCTATCATCTCTTTCTATTCCATCACTCTCATGATCCGATGGGACGACTAAGCGACACGACCGGAAAGAGGTCAGGTACAGGAACGACGGTTTTACGTGCTCTCCGAAGCACGGGGGTGTACCTAATACCGCCAACTTCCAGACTTTGGCTTATACTGAGAAATTTCTTTTTACGGAAAAATCCCAAAATCACTGTATGGCCCGAGCCGGGATTTGAACCCAGGACCTTATTTTCTGCGGTTGAACTCGCTACCGCTAGACCAACGAGGCAGTCAATTATTAGGTTTAGTTTACTTATAATACCAATAACCATGTTCTGTCTACGAGTATTTACAATTGCTTTTTAATGTTTATGCCAATAAACTATTACTGATGTTTGCCTGTTGGTATATAATTTTGTAAGAATTCTATTATGAATTATATCCTGGAACATCATTCACACAAGGCCAATTTGTGTCAAACATGAACCCTGTTAGGGTGTTGCAAATACATTTCTTATACCAATCTTAAATTATATAAAAGGTAAATATAATAACTTTAAATAAATTTAACATTATTAATTACCATGAATATCATTATAAAATGAGAATTATATTTAAAAAAAATGTAATTTGGATAAATGTCAAATGATGTTTTACAGTAAAAAAGATATAAAAATAATAATTTAAATAAATGTCAAATGATGAAGTTATTACATAATATACAATAAAAGATACAAAATAATAATTTAAATAAACTAAGCAGAGCTTGTACTATAGAAACCAGATAACTGATATGCTACATATATTACTTTTCTTTTGTAACTACATACTTATATAGATAATTACACCCAGACTTAGGACAAACAGACATTTGACTGCACATGTGGCGAAGCGGCTAAGACAGTCGCCTCGCCGCTTCGTTTCGCGGGCTCGAGTCCCGCGCTGGACAACTATAATTTGTGTGACTCATAAATAGTTGTAGTTATATGTTTGTAAAGTACCCCACGACACAGGGGTTAGATTCCCTAGTGCGGGCGTTGTATTTTTAAAAAGAAGAAGACATGTTCATTCACACAAATATCTGTCCTAGGCGGGAATAGAACACATGACCTGCGGCGTGAAAGGCAAGCAACCACGCCAACCGGCTAATTCTCTCACTATTGACGGTCACCGTAGCCTAGTTGGTAGTGCTCCTGCCTACGAAGCTGGTGGTCCTGGGTTCTAATCCCGGTAAGTGCAAATATTTGTGTGATGAGCACGAATATTTGTTTCTGAGTCATGGATGTTTTCTATGTGTTTAAGTATTTATCTATCTATATAAGTATGTATATCGTCGCCTGGTACTCATAGTACAAGCTTTGCTTAGTTTGGGGCTAGGATGATCTGTGTGACATTGTCCCTAGATATTATTATTATTATATTATATATTCATATTACACTTATTAACCGAGGTTCAGTCAATACAACATCGAAACTCAATACCTATCAATATATTTCTGTATTTACGCACAAACATTAATTTTATCAGTACGTTGTTATCAAAAATGTGTGGGATATGTCTTATCATCCAATAACTTCACTATCGAACTCAATCTTGGCGGGTTATTAAAAACTCGAGGGCTTGCTATCGTAAACAACAGGCCAAATCCGAACAGACCTCGCGCTTATCAAATTCAGTACATTTGATATCTCAAGAATACAGCAAATCACGTGTCTATATTTACAGTTTTTTTTCCTTCCTTTTCCTTTTTTTTAAAAGACAACGCTCGTGTTAGGGAATCTAAACATTGTGTCGCGGGGTACTTTACAAACATATAATAGACGGATACAAATTACATCTAGACTCAGAACAACTTTTTATGGGTCACACAATTAGTTGTCCGGCATGGGACTCGAACCCGCGACACGAAGGGGCGAGGCGACTATCTTAGCCGCTGCGCCGCACGTGCAGTCAGTGAAGTAGTTAGCGAAATAGTTTCCGAATCGTTTATTGACCAATTATATTTTACGTAATAGCAAACTGGGCGAAGCTTGTATATTTGGTACCAACACGTTTAACGTTTAGTTAGCAACGCATTTAACTTAACAACTTAGGTAAGCAATACATTTAACTTAACTTGCTAATTTAGGTAAGCAACATATTTAACTTAACTTCGTAATTTAGGTAAGTAACCCATTTAACTTAACTTAGGTAACCAAGGCAGTAAGTTAACTGTTACTTATTTATTTGTGGCCACAACTGGCCAAATCTGAACAGACCTCGCCCTTATCGAATTTCTTACATTTGTTATCTCTATAATACGCTTAATCACGTGTTTATATTTACAGTTAACGAAGTAGTTTGCAAATCGTTTATTGACCAATTATATTTTACGTAATAGCAAATTGGGCAAAGCCTGCATATTTAGTATAACCTAACTTGGTAACTTAGATAAGCAACACATTTATCTTAACTTGGTAACTAAGGTAACCATCATATTTAACTTAACTTGGTCGTTTAACTAGGAGTTATTATAATATAGCTAGCTAAGCTAGGAAAATAGATACAGTGGTTTGTAAATAGAGCATTAGGTACATTAGAGTTGATGTATCCGTGAAGATAAAACCCCTTATCAATAAAGATAAAAAAAATCTTAACTTGGTAATTTAGGTAACCAGCGCAGTAACCCTATTTATTTGTGGTAACAACTTTCCAAATCCAAACAGGAACTCGCCCTTTTCGAATTTCGTACATTTGTTATCTCAAGAATACGGCAAATTACGTGTCTATATTTACAGTTAGTGAAATAGTTTGCACACATTTAACTTAACTTGATAACATAGGTAACCAACAAATTTAACCTAACTTAGCATAAACAACACATTTAACTTGGTAATTTAGGGTAAGCAACACCTTTTTTATTTTAGCGTGGTGGAAACCTTTCATTGGTCCCCGTATTTGGGGAGACTACGGGATATGTGGGAATCCCCGTGATTCACCCACTAAAACCACCACTGTAGTCTAGCCCTTCGGTACTGTGGGTGATGGCTCCGGGAACTCAACACAGTTTGATTTATGCATGCTTAATAAATAATATCTGTGTATCTCAATTCAAGCGAGCTGTAAAGTTCTTATGAGAAATAAAGTTCTTTAAACCTAAAAATGTCTTGTTTGCCAAACTAACATTTGGTCAAACGCTGTATTGTCGAATGACCATTTGTCAAAAATGTTTTGGTCAATCGTTACTAATCCTTCCGCGGCATGTTCGGTTTTTAGGAATTCAGATATATGCACTCATGAGTATGGTCTTACCACTGTCTTAAATTTGAAGAAGATCGGTTCAGGAGGAAGAGAATAAGATCAGGAACGCATTTATTATGCACTCGTAGGTTCTGCACATTAAAACTCCGAGATGTTTTCCATAAACAATATTTAATCGAACAGAGTAACGTTCTCATCTACCGTCGTACAAGGAAAGCCTCTTTAATAATCTCCTACGCTATTTATATTTTTATCAGCGATAACCATTTGGAAGTCTTATATCGATAATATTTTTTTTTAATAATAATAATATTTAGGGACAATGTCACACAGATCATCCTAGCCCCAAACTAAGCAAAGCTTGTACTATGGGTACCAGGCGACGATATACATACTTATATAGATAGATAAATACTTAAATAAATAGAAAACATCCATGATTCAGAAACAAATATTCGTGCTCATCACACAAATATTTGCACTTACCGGGATTCAAACCCAGGACCACCAGCTTCGTAGGCAGGAGCACTACCAACTAGGCTACGGTGACTGTCAATAATAAAGATGTAAAATTATTATAGAATTATTATAGTAATTAATAAAATAATCACAATGTAAATATATAATCATAATATAGCAGCTACGTCATAACATAACCGTTGCACGGCTATTGAGTACTTGGTAATACATTACATGAGTCGCCTTCGAAAGTGCTTCGTTTACACTCAGCGCACACACAAAATAAGCTCTACGCAAAATTTAAATTAATCAGCTCCTCGAGTGAAAAGTTATGTACGGCTTCATATAGAGCGTTATGGTACTTAGGATATGATATCGGGCATGGTAATGACTGATAACTTAAGGTCGGCGTATCATAGCATAACGTGGACATGCCATCTCATCGCAAAAACGCAAGATTTTAAAGTTGCGCCCGAGTAAATATTACCGATGCATCGTTTACAAATCCGATAGCTGAAAGTATAATATTCAATATAGTAGAATTAGTAGGGATTATTTTAAATTCTATACAACAACATATAAACTAACTTCATGCCCAATTTTAAGGCTGCGTTTCCACTGAGGCGGAGCGGAGACAAGCTGTGCCGCGTTCACCAATCACATGGCATGGAATCGGCATCAGTGGAGAAGAGATGTGGATTTGAAGCCATGTGATTGGTGAACGCGGCACAGCTCGTCTCCGCTCCACCTCAGTGGAAACGCAGCCTAATAATGGAACAGCATTTTTATAAATACCTACCAAAATGCAACATAGTTTTTTAGTTCTTTAACATAATGGTACACACGGCTACATATCAAGCGATACATTTCCAGTATAAGCTGATCCCGCGTTGTAAAGGATTTCCATACAATGAGAGGTCAGATTTTATTGGGAATGTATAGCTTGATATGTAGCCGTGTGTACAGACTGATTATTGTTGCTGAGACCTTCTATTAAGTGAAGTATCCTACACTATACGATACCCGAGAAGCTTCTTATGCAACCCCCCCCCCACATACCGGTATTTTTGTTTTATTTTATTTATTAGGGAAAACAAACAGTAACACATTGAATAAAATTATGCAGTATAGATAAACTAAAGTATACATTAATGTGCACTAACAACGTTATCTTCAATAATAATAACACAAATTATCTTCTTCTAATAGACAATTTTGATCCTTAATATTATTAAAAAGTAAAAGATATTTCAACTTATTATTCTATGTTCTGTACATACTGCATTAGTTTCTTCTTAAATGTATAAGCAGGTGTAGCAAAAATGTCTATATCAGTAAACAAATTGTTATAATTGCTACATATGCGACGAAGAGGAGCGCGGGCGCCAGCGTTGGTTTTACAAGACGCAACGGCAAATAGGGGACGTGTGCGCACTTCTCTCCTAATCACAGTCCTTGGAACAATATAACACAATTTATTGCTTAAATCAATGCAGTTATATCTATTATTACATATGTCATAAAGGAGCATTGTTTCAAGAAAAAGTCTTCTGGAACTCAGTTTAATTAAATTATACATTTTAAGTAAGTCACAGTATGTTAAGTAATTACGATGACATCGGTAGTGCATAGATTTTAGAAATTTACGCTGGATAGTTTCCAAACTGTCTACATATTTTTGGTAATAGGGATTCCATGCGACGACTGCATATTCAAGTTGAGGTCTTACCAATGATTTGTAAAGGTAGGTGTAAGTACTCGCCTTCTTAAATTCTAAGGTGGACCGCATTACAAAGCCGTACATTCGGTATGCATTTTTCGTAATTGACTCAATGTGTTGATCAAGGTGCAGTTTATCATCCAGTATTACCCCAAGATCGCGTACAGTGCATGATTTGACTAAAATTACATTATTTATATTATATCGAGATGGAATTATTACTTTATTTTTTGTAAAAGAAATGCTAACACACTTGGGAATACTTAAATAGATTTTATTGTCAATACAGTATTTTGAAAGTCGATCTAGATCCTCTTGAAGTAGCTGACAATCGGCATAATTTTTAATAGTTTTATAAACTTTTAAATCGTCAGCGTAAAGTAGAAGTTTTGAATGTTTGAAACAAATAGAAATGTCATTAATAAATAAAATAAATAAAAGGGGCCCCAGTATTGAACCTTGGGGCACGCCGGATGAAATAGTCACGGATACAGAATGATAACCCTTAATGACAACCTTCTGAGTTCTGTTGGTAATGTATGAAGAGAACCACCGTAATAAATTTCCCCTTATGCCATTATATGCTATTTTGTTTAAAAGTAAAACATGATCTACCTTATCGAATGCTTTTCGAAAATCTGTATACACAGTATCCACCTGTGTTTGTTGATCCATGTTTTTGAATAAATATTCCGTAAAAATAAGTAAATTTGTTGATGTAGATTTTTTTTAACAAAACCATGTTGCTGTTCTATTATAATATTATGAATAAATGTGTGTATATAATCATGTACAAGCCTTTCGAAGAGCTTCGACAAAGTTGACAAAATGGAAATTGGGCGATGCGTATGAATACCCAGATTTAAAAATTTTGTGATTTTTATATTATAATACTTACATATCGGGCCATGATTGCATAAATCTCGACTCATAGTCGCTATTTTTCGCAGTTTTAACCGCGTAATATTTTCCTCTACATGTGGAAGTTAATGGTGGTAATATTCGTAACACCAGTAATTTAATACTTAAAAATAGTACTTCCTACATGTTAAATAATAAACAACACAATTTTAATAACCCGGCGTGCCGGGGTAAGTCCATGTTAACGAATACATTTGAGGTCATTCACCTTAAATGGCACGACCACTGCTGATAACCGACAAAGTCCATATACGCTCCCATTTCATACTTCACGGAGGACAATTCGTGAAGTATGAAATGGGGGCGTATTTTCGCTCCAATTTCATACTTAATTGTTTGTTAACGTTACGGTTACATTTCACTTACTAGGACTATAGAGGCGAATGATCGATCAAGCTGTTAAGCAAATTAAATATAAGTACAAAGTAAGTAATCTAATTAATCTGACGGTCACCCTAGTTGGTAGTGCTCCTGCCTACGAAGCTGGTGGTCCTGGGTTCGAATCCCGGTAAGTGCAAATATTTGTGTGATGAGCACGAATATTTGTTTCTGAGTCATGGATGTTTTCTATGTATATAAGTATGTATATCGTCGGCTGGTACCCATAGTACAAGCTTTGCTTAGTTTGGGGCAAGGATGGTCTGTGTGACATTGTCCCTATTATTATTAATCTGATTAATAATAAATAGCTGGAGGTCCTTCGGGTTTCTAACTTCAACTTAGGGTTATGCCAGAGTTTTTATGATATGTTTTGTACAACTTTCACTCTACTTTACACCAAGACATAGATGTAGGAAATAGGAGGGTCAAGGGTGCTATTGTTATTTTTCTGACAAGAAACTCTACTGGGAGTTTCTTGTTAGAAAAATCACAGCCAGGAGTCTGGAAGTTGGCGGTTTATCACCCCTGTGCTTAGGAGAGCACTCAAAGCGGTTGTTTCTGCGCCGAATCTCTCACAAAAAAAGGAAGAGAGAGTGCATCTGTATTGACGCACGCATTCGAGCACTTAAATGTGAGTAGTGACCCTGACTGCTAAGCTGGAGGTCATGGGTTCGATCCCCACCAAGAACAAATCTTCGTGTAATGAACACGATTATTTGTTCTATGTCTGGGTGTAATTTAGCTTTAATATGTATGTATTTAGAAATATATAAGTATGTACATAAATCATCTTGTTGCCATATTACAGGCACTGCCTGCCTAAGATATATATTTATATACTGCGTAGTTTACTAGCCTCTGTCGTAATTCGCTTCCGTAGGAACGCTCATATTATATGAACTATTCTGAGAGATTGATTTGTAGAGTAAACATGAGAATATGAATTTAACTAAACGATTATTTTATATAGTAGCTGTGCCCCGCGGTTTCTTCTCCAGCCGTTTAGACGTGAAGAAGTAACAAACACACACTTACTAATATTCGCCTTTACAATATTAGTGTGATCATCACTGATCTCACTTCTCTAGTTTAATAATATACACATATATTTAGTATAAAAAATATATATATATTTAGTGTACTTAATCTTAACCTTATTATATTAGTGGTAGTTTCTATCTTTAATTTAAGACCAAATTTTAGGTAATATAGTGTTTATAAGTTTTTGTTTTGTAAGAATATTGTAAATGTTGTATGCACCTGTAGGCAAATCACACAGAATTAGTAGATATTAAAACATGAATAAATTGTTAAGTTGCATTGTGAAATATCGATGGTGCCATCATCATCATCATGTCAGCCAAAGTACGTCCACTGCTGGACAAAAGCTTCCCCAAAGAATGGAGGGATATGCCATAATCGCCACGCATGGCAGAGAGGTTGGCGATCGCAGTTTGATGGTCATAGTTCACAGAAAAACACTGCTGCCCTTTCTCTGGGTATTCGCTCGGTCGATTTCTACGCCCCCCACGGGAGGAGATGGGGTGATGATATGCTATGCCGTCACCACACAGCAAATGTTTATAAATAAATAAATAAAATAAGGAACGGTTTTTAGAATCCACGCACTCTATTAGCTTACAGATATGACAATAACATTAACATGTTTACACATTAATGTAAAAAATGTCTTACACGTTAGCACTTAAACATATCGCAGGTGACACTGTGTACACGGCTAATTTAAACGTGGCGTTACAACTTCTACGATGTGCACGAATTCGTGTAAAAGCCTTAAACTAAATTTATACTTAAATTAAGCTACTGGTTGAGACCCTTCTGCGCTAATTTTGGTACAAAAAGTACTTTGCACACATTCAGGTTATCCCAATGCACTTAACTTATAATAATAATAATATCTTTATTCGCTTCAGATATGGTTACAAAGATGGTAAGTACATTGTATTGTAGGTTCCGACATCTACCCTTAGTGGGCATGCGAATATCAAGGGACTTAGGTACTATTACATGTTATAGTATTAAAGTAAATTAATGTTCTTAATCTTAATGTTCTTAATCTTAATGTTCGTGGCGACCACCAACCAACAGGAAGACGCAGCGTGGGCAACGCCCTACAAGGTGGACCGATGATCTTGTGCGGGTTGCTGGAAGTCGCTGGATGCGCATAGCACAAGACCAGCAATTGTGGAGATCTTTGGGGTAGGCCTTTGTTCAACAGTGGGCGTCTTTCTTCTTTTTTAAACATTCACTTTTTAAATATACCTAGTAGTGATGAAGTAACTATATCCCATCTTACACAGTTTGAATTCAACAGGTTTGGTTGTGGTAGTTTTCAAATTCAGTTAGTCAATGAGGAGCAGGTATCAAAGATTATCCATAACCTTAGGTCTAATGCCATGGGAATAGATGACATATCACTAGACATGTTAACACTGACACTGCCACAAACACTGACAACCCTCACGAGAATCATAAACAGGTCAGTGTCAACATCAACTTTCCCCGACATATGGAAGACTGCTATTGTAAGACCAATACCTAAAAAAGATAGTCCCAATGATATTAAGGATCTTCGCCCAATTAGCTTATTGCCATGTATATCCAAAATTTTGGAGAGGGTGGTATGTGACCAATTAAGCAAATATGTAGAACAATTTGGTATTTTACCTTCCAGGCAATCAGGCTTCCGTAAAGGCCACAGCACTACTACAGCTTTAATTGATGTAGTGGATAATATACTCCAGGCCAGGGACCAGGGCATGGGAACGATATTAACTTTACTAGACTTCTCTCGTGCATTCGACTGTATAAATATTTCCCTTCTATTGTCCAAACTGACATACTATGGGTGCAGTGTGGAGACAGTTAAGTGGTTTCATAGTTACCTTACAAAAAGATACCAATTAGTACGGATTAGTGGTGACAAAAATAATCATGAAGCTTCATCCTCGCTTCGTCAAGTAAACAGGGGCGTACCACAAGGCTCAATACTTGGGCCTCTGCTGTTCTTGATTTACAGTGCAGACATTGTCCATTCCATAACTTATTGCAAATTCCATCAATATGCAGATGATCTGCAACTGTATCTCTCATGCCATCCCAAAGACTGTCTTGACTCTGTAACAAAAATAAATTATGATTTAAGTAAAGTATCTAAGTGGGCATGTGAAAATTCACTAGTCCTAAACCCATCAAAATCAAAGTTTATGGTTATGGGGTCGAAAAACACCATAAGTCAAATGGAGCAGTATCGCCCTACTATTAAAATTGATGGAGACTCTATAGAGCAGGTATATGAGGCTCGCAACCTGGGTGTTATTTTCGATCCACTATTACAGTTTGAAAAGCATGTAGCAAGTGCAGTTCAAAATTGCTTTTATCGCCTCAAACTATTGTATCGAATAAGACCTTACATAAACACCGATATACGCATATTACTATGTGAGTCACTTATCCTCTCTCGCCTAAATTATGCAGACACTGTGTATGGAGCCTGTCTACTGGCTAGAACACAACGGCTAGTCCAGCGGATACAAAATGCCTGTGCCCGTTTCTGTTTTAATGCACCACCACGAACACATGTAACATCGTACATAAATAGTGGCAACATGTTAAAAATGTCAGCTCGTAGACTACTCCACTTGGCAACTCTTGTATTTGGTGTGATTGCCAACAAAAGGCCTGAGTATCTGTACAAGAAATTAACTTGGTCAACAGATGTCAATAGTTATAAAACCAGGTCTTCAGCTCACCTGATCCTAATTCCGAGACATAGGACTGCAGCTTTTCGTGGATCTTTTAAATATGCCGCCGCAAAGGTCTGGTGCAATATACCTCCTCCGTTGAAGTGCCTGCGAACAGTATATACATTTAATGCCAATTATAAAAATGAATTGTTGACGCGACAAAAACTCAGTTCAAATACTATTTAATACTTTTTCAAGGCTGAACTTACCCATCTCTTTGCACACTTTTGTGGGAAGGAGTACCGCAAGACACACTATTAATGAGCTCAACACAACAATGCCCAGACGCTCATGCAGTGAAGAACTCCGTCACAATAGCATCACCATTACTCGATCAATATTGTTTTCATACATATTTCACTTTTATATCGAAAATTCACAATTACCACTTTTACTTATACATCAAACATATTTACGCTATAAACTTAGTATTAAGAAGCATAATAATTTACTGTTCATATTAGATTTTTCAAGTAATTCAATTTCCGCGTCCCTTTTTTCTTGACATCTGTCTGACAGTCAATCCAAGAGCATATAATTGACCGACTCAGCTAAAAAACATGGATTAAATAAATGTAATGTCATTTTTTATTGGTGCACTTATGTATTGTTATGGACGAATTATGAGCAGAATGTCGACATTATAACAATTATTTTATATACTGTCTGTGTTATGCATCTCCAAATTGGTGTTAATTTATTAATATTTATTTATTAAGTTCGTTCTTGCATACATTTATTGTTTAAATTAGCTATAAGTTATATTTTGGTGTCCAGGTACTGTAAAATTCTAACTGCGACCTGTACACTAATTGTTCGTGAGTTATTTTACGTGGTTCCATCATAAAACCAGCGCTGCAACTGTTAATGTTGCAGCTAGTGCTGAGATGGGACCAATTCGGACTCACACAGATAAGAATTAAGGACTTCTGTTTGTATACATTTATATATATTGTTATTATTATCTGTGTCAGTTTACTGAATAAATGGATTTTCTTTCTTTCTTTCTTTCGGCCGATACGACGATGATGAATGCTCTCAACTCTTTCTCCAACCAGAGCAGTAACAAATTACGTGATCTCGGTATCAATCCGAAAGGATAGCAAAGATTAGACGAGAATCACTTGGTCATCAATCTTTGACTGCCTCGTTGGTCTAGCGGTAGCGTGTTCAACCGCAGAAAATGAGGTCCTGGGTTCAAATCCCGGGTCGGGCAAAAGTGATTTTGGGATTTTTCCGTAAAAAGAAATTTTATTACATCCCCGTGCCTCGGAGAGAACGTAAAGCCGTCGGTCCTGTGCCTAATCTCTTTCCGGTCGTGTCGCTAGTCGTCCGATCGGATAATGAGAGTGATGGAATAGAAAGTGCCGCTGTGTTTGCGCACACACTAGTGCACTATAATATGACCTGCGCAATTGGCTAATCGCCATTGAGAATGGCAGCCGTGGCCGAAATTCAGCCGGGAAGACATCATCATTATCTGTCAGCCGTTTCAATAACTTTATGACACTAAAAAAGGAACATTAATTGAACTTTGACCAATAGTCGTTCGTTAAAAGTATGCTAAACACATGATCACCGCACGTTTCACGAGAATTGCTACATTTATCACTTAGACCGTATCAGTAAAATTATCGCAATAATAACATGAAAACTAATTACCTATCCCTGTTATCTGTTCATTATTACGTTACTCGCTTCTACAACTGGATAGAAACAATGTTACAATATTAAACATGTAATAAAAATAATGCAAGGAGGTTGCAAATAATGCAAGGTGGCAAATCTCTTTGCATTATTTTCGTTACAGTCCGCTGTTGAATGTTTTTTTTTTTTTTAATTTTTGATGGTTCTGCCATTAAAAATGAGAAAAAAATACTAATGCCCATTACAATTCCATATTCAAATTTATTTATTACTCAAATGTGATATCAGTCGGCCATCTTGGCTGATGATGGTACTTATATACATCCTCCGTAATGGTGTTAGCAAGGTAATCATTAATTTTATCTGTGAATCGATCATAGCTTAAAGGTGGTCCCCGCATTAGCATAAAGGCGGGAGATTAAATTTATCACCTCCATAGTTTGGAGAATATGGAACATAATAAAAAAGATCATAGCTTTTTTTTTCGCCCGCTTTGGGCACGCTAAGATTAGCGACCATACCACAGCGATTTTTTTATTAACGTCGTTACCCAACTAACCCTAGGATTTTGATTATCAGTTTGAAGGAAAGAGAGTCCTACCATCTGCAGCGACAGCTTCCAGGGTACACCACGCGCCAGGAGAATTAGACGACACAGATAAATAAAAATGCCACTGTAAGATTTAAGAAAACTTTTTTTATTTAAGGGTTTTTTTTATTAAATTTAAACCATGATCATATGAGCAAAGAAATCAATCGTATAAATCCCCAAGTCAGGGCTTACAGTGAATGAAAAAAGCGTTTTGATTAGGAATTAATTCGGTTAAGAATGCACTAAATATAACGCTTTTCATTCACTCGTTGGGTTCCTTTGCAAAATCTACTTATCGATACAGAATCGATCAATACTTAGCAAGCAATTGCGAGGTTTCAATTAAATCTCGTAATTATATATTAATTTTAAGCCGATAAGTACGTACAATGTTAACATTCTTATAGACAGATAATTGTGTATTTGTTCTTTACTTATGTACGTAGGTAAAGTTTATCATTGAAATTTTTATCTTGCTTGAGTCTGGTAAATAAATTGACAAATAACTGAAAGGAATCTTTATTTGATAAGCATCATACTCAAGATAAAAGAATCTCCAACAAAATTATGGCGGAATTTATGTGCATTGTAAATTTAATACACCAATCTAAATCTCATGGTTACTAATGTTTGGTTGGATAACATGTACTTAAATAAAAACGACTAAACGATAATATCAATTACATAACTTAGACTTCACGTGTGGCGCAACGGCTAAGACAGTGCCGGTCGTGTCCCGGGTTCGATTCCCGCGCCGGACAACTATTTGTGTGAGCCATAAATAGTTGTTCTGAGTCTGTGTGTAATTTGTGTCCGTCTATTATATGTTTGTAAAGTACCCCACGACATACACAGGGATTAGATTCCCTAGTCTTTAGAGTTGTCTTATATAAAAAAACCGGCCAAGTGCGAGTCGGACTCGCACATGAAGGGTTCAATAGCAGCAAGTATTTCAGTTAATCAACTGAAATACTTGCTGCCATGGAACCCTTCATGTGCGAGGCCGACTGATCGACTGTCCGAAATGAAAGCAAATTGCGGTTTATGACGTATTAAAAAAAAAGTACTAGCTAGATCTCGTTTAAACCATTTTTCGTTGTCAGTTTTTATGGTAATGTACAACATATATTTTTTTAGTTTTATCATTCTCTTATTTTAGAAGTTAGAGGGGGGGGGGGACACTCATTTCATATTATTATTAAAAAAAAAATTGAGTTTCAGTTCTGTGTATGGCGACCCCCCAAAATAATTGTTATTTTTCTATTTTTGTGTAAAAATCTTAATGCAGTTCACAGAATACATCTACTTACCAAGTTTCAGTAGTACAGCTCTTATAGTTACGGAAAAAAGTGGCTGTGACATACGGACGGACAGACAGACAGACATGACGAATCTATAAGGGTTCCGTTTTTTGCCATTTGGCTACGGAACCCTAAAAAGTAAAATAACCAGACAACTGAAAAACATACTTATATACCCTTAAGACGATTATAGATGAATTACACCCTGACATAGAAAAAATATCCTGCTCATAACACAAAGATTGGTCTTGGGTGGGGATCTGGCCTAGCTGCCGGGGTCACTAGTCCAAGAAGCCAGTCAATTAGTCAATTTACCTTTATACCCATGCGAATCCAGGGCGGATCGCGAGTATTTAAAATCTTTAGCATTCCTATAGAGTTATTCACATTTATAATCATTCACCCAATATATCACCATCAAAAGCTAATAAATTCAACACGTAGTGTTGTTTTTTGGGCTCGCAATTCCTCCGAATTGCATGTCCAAAACAAGTATCGGCAAATAAAAAACACTCATCTCAAATATTCGCGGTTCATGTTTCATTTTCGAAGAAGTGTGGTATTAAATATATGTAATTACATCCAAAAAGAAGTACCGAAGTGTACACGCTATATGCACGTGAGGAAGATGAAGCATTGGATGCAAAATTAATTTCGGCGAAACTCAGTTTTTGCGAGTGCGAATGTTGAGTGGTGTCAGGTTTGGACGTTATCGGTAACTCGTTTTATTGTGCGATGCACCATACCCTTAAATACACATTATAAATGTATGTGTGTGAATAAAGACTTCAAATTTGAACAGAGGTTGTACTAACCAAGCATGCTGTTCGGCAACAATCATTTATCTCATTATTAATATTATTTGTAACCATGAAATCCAAACTTAATGTGAAATGGAACTACAAATTCTACCAACCCAGGGTTGCTTGTTCAAATACGGAAAAAGCAAAATAAGTATCGGCAAATAAAAAACACTCATCTCAAATATTCGCGGTTCATGTTTCATTTTCGAAGAAGCCAGGTATAAAATATATGTAATTACAGCCAAAAAGAAGTACCGAAGTGTACACGCTATACGCACGTGAAGATGAAGTATTGACTGCAAAATTAATTTCGGCGAAACTCGGTTTTTGCAAGTGCGAATGTTGAGTGGTGTCACGTTTGACTTTACCGGTAACTCGTTTTATTGTGCGATGCACCATATCCATAGACTTATTATAAATATTCATTTGAATAAAGACTTCAAAATGGAAATGAGGTTGTACTAGCAAATTGCGCTCTTTTCTAACAACCTTTTTATTCGCTTTTTTCTAACCATGAAGACCAAACTCAAAACTGGAAATTTTTTTTTTTTCCCCCGACGCAATAATAGGGGTTTTATAAGTTTGACGTGGATATCTGTCGGTGTGTATGTATATCTGTGGCAATATGTGTGGAATAATCACTGCAAAAACAAATGCCCCATTGAAATCAATGTAAAAGTAAATAAAATAGACTTGTGCTTAATTACACTCAGCTTAATATTTGCAAACAGCAGAATGCGTTCAGTGGCGGATTTGCAGTTTGGCCGTTCTAGGCCCCAGGGCATGTGCCGCCCTTTAAGCACCCTTTCTCATAAAGACTAGGTATATAATAATTTTACATTATTGCTAACTTTGAAAAGAAAAGAACGATTAAGCCTCTTGGCTGCTTTAACCTACACATACACCTACTAAATACTAGCCAATTTCGTAGGACATATTATAGTGCACAAGTGTGTGCGCAAACACAGGGGCACTTTCTATCCATCACTCTCATGATACGATAGGACGACTAGCGACAAGACCGGAAAGAGGTCAGGTACAGGGCCGACGGCTTCACAAGCTCTCCGGGGCACGGTGTTGTAGTACCGCCAACTCCCAGACTTCGGGCTGACACTGAAAAATTTCTTTTTATGGAAAAATCCCAAAATTACTGTTTGGCCCGACCCGCGATTTGAACCCACCACCTCTTTATCTGCGAATGAACACACTACCGCTAGACCAACGAGGCAGTCAAGGCACCTAGTTATACTCTTGATCAACGAATACTTTATGTCTGATATATGACAACAAAATAAAATCTTAAAAATAAACCGGTATACATACCGCTTTTATTTTTAATATTTTATTTACATGAATAAATAACTAAAACAACAAAATAAAATATTTAAAAGAAACCGGTATACATACCGGTTTATTTTTAATATTTTATTTTATTTATTTTTATTTATTTATTTTATTTTGTTGGAAAACCTACAGCTGTTGATACGTGATTAGCTATTTGTATATAATGTAGAAAGCCAATTACAGGTTTTCACCAATAGCCATACATTACAAAACTGGTACATGTTTGCTTATATCTCGGAAACATGCAACTGAATACATATCTTAAAAATGTTAGTTTCCTTACAGTTACTTATTACTAAAGAAATCAAGGCATAGCAACCGCTTTACTGTTTTTATGTTGAATGAATAAGGGTCTAAGTTATGTTTCTTACATAACATGTTAAAGTTCCTACTTGCTCTCACTATGAACGAGTTTTGTCGGTAATTCGTTGAAACAATTGGAATTGATATAGGGGGATTGTGACGAGTTCTGCTAGGTACGTTAAAGTTGATTTTGCTTAATAATTCCGGACAATCTATTAAATTGGATATTATTTTTAGTAAATATGAAAGATCTGAGGTTTCTCGTCGTTTAATAAGTGGCATTAGGTGAAATTTCCTACACAGTTCGAGATAGTTGTCTGACCGATATGGTACTTTGGCACGAAAACATAAATATTTTATGAAACGTTTCTGTATATTTTCAATTCTATCTATGTACAGATTATAATTGGGATTCCAGATTTCCGATCCATACTCTAAGAGATTTCTGACAAATGTGCAATACAGTATCTTAAACGTTTTAATTTCACTGAAACTGTTTGAGATTCTCATAATAAAGCCTAAAGATCTAGAGGCTTTAGAAATCATTTTGTTTATATGAATATCAAACATTAATTTTGAGTCATGGTAAATCCCCAAGTCACGTATCTCATTTAACCTGGGAAGTGTTTGACCATTCAAAGTGTAGAAAGATGATATAATATTTTTCTTGCGAGAGAAGGTAACTACTGAACATTTCGAAACATTCAGATCGAGCTTATTAATATTACAGTAAACCTCAAGTCGTTTCAAGTCGGCTTGAAATGATTCAATGTCAGATGCAGATGAGATAGTAGTAAATATCTTCATGACGTCTGCGAAGCATAGGATATTGGATGAATAAAGGCACTGGCTAATGTCGTTTACATATATGATGAAGAGAAGTGGCCCTAACAAGGAACCTTGTGGGACGCCACTGGGGACAGGGACCCAACTTGATACGTAATTATTAACGACAACAGCTTGAGACCTGTTATGAATATAAGAACTAAACCATCTCAGCAAGTCCCCAGATATTCCTATCATATTTAATTTATGTAATAGTATACTATGGCTTATACGATCGAATGCTTTGCTATAGTCTGTGTAGACAACATCAACCTGCTTACCTTTATCCATAGCATTCGAGATGAAATCATTCAGCAGAACAAGATTCGACACTGTAGATCGATTTCTAAGAAAACCGTGTTGAGAAGTACTAAAACACTGTTTGAGCGTCGAATAGACTTGATCATATACTACTCTTTCTAACAGCTTTGCAATAACACATAATTTCGATATTGGTCTATAATTTTGTACGTTAGTTTTGGATCCACCTTTATGGATCGGCGAAATAAAAGCTGATTTCCAAATTTGAGGTACAGTGAATGTAAGCAAAGACTTTTCAAAGAGCATTGATATAGGTGTTGCCAAAGAGGAAGCGCAATGTATGATAAATTTTGGAGATATATTATCGGGTCCTGCAGATTTAGTAGTATCTAGATTTTTTAGCATAGATCCGATTTCATCGATGCTTATGGCAATTCGATTAATGGTTGATGATGTGCTAACTAAATAGTTTGATAATGAATGTTGAGAATTATTTGCTGGTGCATTTAAAAAAGTAGAGTGAAAATATGAGGAAAAGGCGTTGCAGATTGATTCCCCAGTATTATGAATTGATCCATTGTATTCAAGAGCACTGGGTATGAGATTTGATTTAAACCGGTTTTTTACAAAAGCCCAGAAGCATTTAGGGTTGTTTTTTATAGAACTTTCTGTCATATTGAGGTAGTTTTTGTAACAAATGGCTTCAAGAGATTTCACCCGTTCGCGTAATAATTTAAAAGTACTTTCATCCGATCTATTACCATAAATTTTAAATTTTTTGAAGTATTTGTATTTTTCTCTAATTAATTTTATCAAAGACCTGTTATACCAAATGGGATATGAGTTATTTTTCCTCATTTTTGTTGGTATATATTTTACGTGTAAGCCATATAATGTTTCGTAAAAAAAGTTAATCGATTCGTCAATAGAACGTGATGAAAATTCGGAACGCCAATCAATATTGGATATTTCTTTATTAATGAGCTCATAATTACCCTTTTCGTATAAATATATAGTACGGGGAGCATAGTTTAAATGCATCGGATCATCAAATTCCATAATAATATTAAGGGCTGGGTGGTATGCATCCGCAGAAACCAACGGCGAGTCTAAACAGTGAGAGACCATAATGGAGTGATTACATAATGCTAGGTCTAGTATTTTGCCGTATTTGTTTAAAATTCCATTATATTGACTAAGATCCAACAACGAAATTTCATCAACAAACATGCGCTCGTCGCCACTGGTGACATTCGTCGGTCGAAAAACAGTATTATTGGCAGGTATCCATAGTAATCCACTCAAATTAAAGTCACCCACTACTAAAAATCTATCAGACAAGTTACTAAGCACGTTGTCATTTAGTTTCGAAAGAAAGTTGTGTAACTGCGTTGAAAAAGATAAGCCAAGGTTCTGTTTACACATATAAACAACACAGATATGTAAATTATTGGAGTTCCTAGAATTACTATTTTTTAATCTTAAACTTAGCCATAAATCTTCCGCTGTTGAACGAAATAGTGGTTGACTAGTGACCGGTAACTCCTTCCGTACTGCAATTAGCACCCCACCGCCGCGTGATTGACCGGTCAGTTCGTAGTCCCTATCCCGACGCCATACTATATATCTACTATCAAACATTTCAGAACTCGAAAAATCATCCGATAGCCATGTCTCGCATAATATTAGGTCTTTACCTATGAAATTGCCGTTCTGCAGTACTGGCCATTTCAAATCAAAATAATTTTTGTTTGGCTAAGAATTCTAATTTCAAATTAATTTTATTTTAAAAACATGGATTCTTTTTTCCAAAAGTAGTCATTTCTTTATTGATTAGTGTTACATTTTCATCGCATTTCAATCTTTTTCGTCATCATGGATACGTTAAAAATTCGAGTAATTATGGAATATGAGTACCGTCGTGGCAGCAACGCGGCACAAGCGGCACGCAACATCAACGACGTTTACGGAGCTAACACTACAAACCAACGCACCACCTGTTATTGGTTTGCTCGCTTCCGTTCTGGAAATTTCGACCTGAAAAATGAACCTCGCGGTCGTCCGAAGACTTTGGTCGACAATGACGAATTAAAGGCGGTTGTGGAAGCTGATGATACACAATCTACGGCTGAATTAGCAGCAGCTTTCGACGTTAGCGTCAAAACAATATTGGTCCATTTGCGTCAAATTGGCAAGGTAAAAAAGCTTGACAAATGGGTGCCCCACGAACTCAATGATCGCCAGCGCGAAGTACGCGTCGAGACGTGCCTTGCACTGCTCAACAGACACACAAATGAAGGAATTTTGAACCGCATTGTTACCTGCGATGAAAAATGGATTCTGTTTGATAACCGCAAGCGCTCAGCAAGTTGGTTGGATCCTGGTCCAGCACCTAAACAATGCCCTAAACGAAAACTTACCCCTAGAAAAGTGATGGTCACTGTTTGGTGGTCTAGCGCCGGTGTGATTCATCACAGCTTCTTACCAAACGGGGTGAGCATTACTGCAGATGTGTACTGTGAAGAACTGAGCACAATGATGGAGAAGCTGGCGCATCTCCAACCAGCATTGGTCAATCGCTCGTCTCCGCTGCTCCTGCACGACAACGCGCGACCTCATACTGCACAGCAGACGGTCTCCAAGTTGCAAGAACTGGGGTTGGAAGCTCTCCGTCATCCGCCCTACTCACCAGACCTTGCGCCTACAGACTACTACTTTTTCCAGAATTTGGATAACTTCTTGGCGGGAAAAAAATTCAATACCCGAGAGGCAGTACAAAATGCCTTTGAAGAATTTGTTGCCTCCCGTCCAGCTGATTTCTTTAAGAAGGGCATCAATAAACTGCCACTGCGATGGCAAAGATGCATTGATTGCATGGGTGATTACTTCGATTAATACAAATAAAAAAATTCATGAAAAAAATTCGTTTAAATTTTTTCATACAAAACGGCAATTTCATAGGTAAAGACCTATTATTATAATGTCGTACGAATTAAGACAGAGTTGACGATAAAACATTTCCGTCTTCGTACGTAGGCCTCGTACATTTTGATAATAAATACGTAACTTAGCCATCGCTTGACGTTTTAAAAACATAATAGAACACTTTATAATAGTGATACGCGTAGGTTATTATAATAATAATATTTTTGTGTACGTACATTTTGCAAATGGGCATTCGATTTCTCTGCCAGCTCCTCCGGGAAACAGGCGTAAATGTATGAGTATATGTAATTATTGATTTACATTTCGTGTATAAAGCTAAGCTATAGTAAAAAATATGGGAGCTATAAGAAAATAATATGAGGTATTCAATAAAAAGAATTCGTTCAGTGCTAATTAAATTACTATCGTAATTTAACAATAATAAAGGCCATAATCGTTTGGTTTATTATTGTTGTATTTAGTTACGGAACTCTAAAAATAATGTCAGTATTACGAATGTCAAAGTCATTATAATAACATGGCCCTTGCTTCCGGGACACGCGTGATAGTTCGATGATTGCCTCTGTTCGTTTTATTCACTTGTGCATTCGATAATGGTCGTACAGTCAACTCCACATTTAAACAAACCAACAAAGAAAATTACGTCCGTCCATGCGATTATTAATAAACTATTTAATGACGTACTGCGCAGGATACGATAACATTAACTTAAACTACCTAATTCGTAAATGGACAGTCACAATTCATAACTATGAGTAATTATGTCGTCAGATATATACAATACTAGCAGTGCCCGCGGTCTTCGTTCCGCGTTATAAATATTTTTGTCCCTGCCCGTTTGTCCCGCGTTAAAAGTTTCGGGAACCATTCGGGTTAAAAGTTGGGGATAAATAAACATTATGATGATGAATCATAGCCTATGACACTTCACAATAACGTAGCTTTCTATTGGTGAAATAATTTTGAAAATCAGTTTAGTAGATCCAGAGATTACCCCTTACAACGTCACAAACTCACAAACGTTACCTCCGTATAATATTTGTCATCATCATTACAGCTAAATAAGTCCACTGCTGGACAAGCCTCCCTCAAGAATCGTCTTGGGGGGATATGCCATAATCGCCACGCTTGGCAGGCGGGTTGGCGATCTCAGTAAGATGGTCATAGTAATCAGAAGGAAGCTGCTGCCCATCCTCTGGTAGATATTCCCTCGGGTCGACTTCTACCCCCCTCACGGGATGAGATGGGGTGATGATATTCTGATTCCGATATTTGTCGCCGTCACCACACAGCAGATATTTGTACCTATAGTTAAATACGGCCAGACGGGCCTGTTGGCGTGGTTGGCAAATGCTTGCTTTTCACGCTGGAGGACGTGGGTTCGATTCCCACCCAGTACAGATATTTGTGTGCATGAACATGTATGTTTGTCCTGAGTCTGGGCGTAATTATCTATAAGTATGTATTTACAAAGGAAAAGTAGTATACCTATGTAGTATATCAGTTATCTGGTTTCCATAGTACAAGCTCTGCTTAGTTTGGGATCGGATGGCCGTGTGTAAATAATTTCCCAGGATATTTATTATTATTATTATCAGCAGCACAGGACCGTATATTGTGGAGATCCTTTTATTTTCTTTTTTAAAGACAACACCCGCACTAGGGAATCTAATCCCTGTATCGCGGGGTACTTTACAAACATATAATAGACGGACACAAATTACACCCAGACTCAGAACAACTATTTATGGGTCACAGAAATAGTTGTCCGGCGCGGGACTCGAACCCACGACATGAAGCGGCGAGGCGACTATCTTAGCCGCTGCGCCACACGTGCAGTCAAAAATTACGCTATAAGCTGTATGAAATGAAATTGAACTAATAAAAAAACTTGTGTGTACTTATGTACACGCGTTAGAAGTTATACTTCTTAATATACAACTTGAACATAGTTATCAATTTTCATACCACCTAGAACTAACGTCATGCTGTTATTTTTACAACATTTTTACGATGCGCGCGCACGATGCGTAAAAATTCACTCTCATACATTTTCATACCACCTAGAACTAACTTCATGCTGTTATTTTTACGATGCGGGCGCATCGTAAAAATTCACTATCATACCACCTAGAACTAACTTCATGCTGTTAAATTTTTTGGTGTCGGTGTGCGCGCGCATCGTAAAAATTCACTCTCATCATTTTTCTCCATCGCGCCAAAAGAAGTATAACTTCAAAAAAACAATTGGTGAAATACAAAAAGTTAACAATATGTGGCTTCCATACAAAATGCATCAATGATCCTTTTTCATGTATGGGTTCATATTTTTTTGTGTATTTGACGGGCCTCTCGGTTGGCAAATGCTTGCCTTTCACGTCGCTACCACGGGTTCGATTCCCACCCAGAACATATATTGTGTTTATGAACATGTCTTTGTCTTGAGTCTGGGCGTAATTATCTATGTAAGTATGTATTTGCAAAAGAAAAAGTAGTGTATCAGTTATCTGGTTTCCATAGTAGGTACAAGCTCGTCTTAGTTTGGGATCAAATGACGTGATGGCCGTGTGGGAATAATGACCCAGGATATTTTTTATTATTATTATCAGCAGCACATGACCAGCTATTCTGGAGATCCTTGGGGCAGGCCTTTGTCCAGCAGTGCACGTCTTTCGGCTGATATGATGATAATTATTATTATTATTAGCTCCTTGCCTTACCTTTATATTTTAAAATACAATACGGATAATTTTATTTCTATATTTGTCCGAATTGCTATGCGTTGACCGTGACATCTGTAGGTCATGGAACGCAACTGCTTTAAATAACAGCGCTGCATTGGCACGAGGACCATAAATATTCTAAATACGTAAAATGACTTTCACATTTGGGACGATTTATGAGTCCGCGGGAGATTCCTTACCATTTCTTTGTCTGTAATTTTAATAACAAGTTGTTTACTACACACATTGTGGTAGTATGCAGTTGTCAGTGGCAAAGAGCGATATATTTTATATGTAAAGCCGGTGTAGATTGCCTTGATGATCGGCCTTCTGTATAAATAAGTAGGTAAATAATGCATTAACGTGCAGGTGAATGTATTTTGTAAGAAGAGCAAATATTTTGCAAGCTACTTAAATTTCAAACTGTATACAACGCACTGTGATTCGCGTAGAACAAACTAGCTGGACAAAAACAACTCTTCAATTCCTAATAGTTAATTATTAAGATGAACTCATTAGCCCTATACATTAAGGAATACATCTATTAATTTTCGTAATTACCCTCATTAGGCCCGTCATTAAGGTAAGTATATAAAGTGTTGATAATTCAAAGTGCATTCATTTGCATTTTTACACCATATTGTTAACATTATTTTAAGTCACTAAAAGAAATTTGTGATAGTGTTTTTGTGATGGATTGTGTACATAAGGGTAAGTAGTTTTGTTTTAGTTAATTTTTATCACAGGATCTTCATTATTTAATTTTATTAAATTAAATGTTTCGATAAAAGTGGACTTTTTCACCCATATTTTTGAATTCAATAGTCAAAATATTACATGTCCACTCATGTCCACTCTGTAAAATCTATTTTATATGATTCTCACAAGTATCTAGTAGTAATTAGTAGAAAAAAATATTGCGAATTATTTGCACAACTAATTTTTTTCTTTTTTTTTCTTTAAACAGTTTTCACCGTCTCAAAAATGGACTTTTTTGAAGAATGGCTAAAACACCCGAAGGAAACGCGAAACGTGGAGCTCTTTCGGTTTATATCTTTGAGACATGACTTTGATGGTGTTACGGAGCAGTCCCTGAGAGACGTCAAGGTCATCATCTCAAAATATTCTTCAAAATTGGCTGAAAAGTGGAGCAGCTGTGCAAGAAATAGCAGCTGTGCAAAGAATAGCTACGAATAGAGATTTACTTAATATGTTATTGATAACATCTGACCCTGTAATAAATGGTTTAAGAGAAATTCCCCGGAAGAAAATAGGTTCATTCCCTATCGAAGTCCTAGATTTATTAGTTCAACCTAGCTTTAAGGAACAAAATGTTAATATAGTTTCTAGTTTTCATAGTTCTGCCACTCATGATCATGACTATTCAATGGATGATTCATCTGATGATAGTGATGATGAGTGATCGATTTAGTTTTTAAGTAGGTATTTTATGTATCTGATATTAGATTTTATAGTTACATTTATAGTTAAATTTATTTATAAAATTGTTTAAAAAAATATTGTGTTTTTATTTCACTATACCTGCTCAAACGACCAACGGACCTCAAATAGTATTATGACCCTTATATCTTTGCTTAATAACCTCATTTATAAATAAAAATCGAAACAAATAATATTGTCCAGCTAGCTTGTTCTACACGAACCACTGTGCAACGGTCCAATTAATGTGTTGTTTTTTTTCTTCGAATTAATACAAAATATTTAATAACAAAAGATTTAAACATTCAATTAACACTTAACATGATACATTACCTAAATATTGTGTGTTTTAAATTTACGTACATAAATTGAAGATGGCTTAGTGGCTAGACTGGACTGTGGAGTCAGTGGTCTCAAATTTACGTACACAAATTGAAGATGGCTTAGTGGCTAGACTGGACTGTGGAGTCAGTGGTCTCAAATTTACGTACACAAATTGAAGATGGCTTAGTGGCTAGACTGGACTGTAGAGTCAGTGGTCACAAATTTACGTACACAAATTGAAGATGGCTTAGTGGCTAGACTGGACTGTAGAGTCAGTGGTCACAAATTTACGTACACAAATTGAAGATGGCTTAGTGGCTAGACTGGACTGTAGAGTCAGTGGTCTCAAATTTACGTACACAAATTGAAGATGGCTTAGTGGCTAGACTGGACTGTGGAGTCAGTGGTCTCAAATTTACGTACACAAATTGAAGATGGCTTAGTGGCTAGACTGGACTGTGGCGTCAGTGGTCTCAAATTCGAACTCAAGGCGCGTAACACTGATTTTTCGAGTTGTATTCTTGTAGTTTTCGAGTATTGTGAGGAGCATGTACCTATCAGAAATTAAATATCTCCTACTTAGAACGGTGAAAAGAAAAGTCGCGAGGAAAACTCTTAAGCAAACAAAACATCGAGCGGAAACCTCACGCCGATTTGCATGCTTAAGAGTTCTCCAAAAATATTTTTGATGGCATGTGAACAACGTGGTGAACTATAATAACTATGTGGTCTATAACATTTATTCACATACGACCATCGTATCCCAAACTATGCAGAGCTTGTACTATGGAAATCAGACAACTGAAATACTTCATATACCTACTTTTATAAATACATACTTATATAGATAATTACACCCAGTGAGGACAAACAGACATCGCAATACCACCCAGGAGAGATATTTGTGTGTATGAAAGACCCAAATATATGTTCTGGGTGGGAATGCGAAGTGAAACGCAAGAATCTACCCACCGGCCCGCCTATGCCATCTCATTGTGAGAGGAGACCCTTGCCTTGCAATGGGTCAGTAATGGGCTGCATAAACATAAGCAGATTAAGCTCCTTAAGTTACGTCTACGATTAATGTAATACAACTAGTATATGAATAAACGACTGCCTCGTTAGTCTAGCGGTAGCGTGTTCAACCGCAGATAATGAGGTCCTGGGTTCAAATCCCGGGTCGGCCCAAAAAGTAATTTTGGGATTTTTCCGTAAAAAGAAATTTCTCAGTATCAGCCCGAAGTCTGGAAGTTGGCGGTATTACACCCCCGTGCCTCGGAGAGCACGTAAAGCCGTCGCGTCGTCGTCACAGGACCGACGGCTTTACGTGCTCTCCGGAAAGAGTTAGTTATTAGTTAGTAGCGACACGACCGGAAAGAATTCAGGTACAGACCTGAACTCTTTCCGGTCGTGTCGCTAGGCGTCCCATCGGATCATGAGAGTGATGGAATAGAAAGTGCCCCTGTGTTTGCGCACACACTTGTGCACTATAATATGTCCTGCACAATTGGCTAGTCTCCATTAAGACTGGCCGCCGTGGCCGAAATTCGGTCGGGAGGACATCATATGAATAAAACTTGAAAACGGCTGTAGTAAGTTATAAAAATGAGAAGAAGCGTGTTACACAGGCGCTACGCCACTAGAATATAAAAAAGCCAACATTTTGTTTACGTTTGGCACTCAAATTATAATTACTTATAATGCATACAATGACTGTGCCAGTTCACACAGAGATCGGATGGGTGTTGAACTTTGATTGTTTGGGGTCTTATTACTATCTCTAGACCTTACAATGGCACTACACATATGCTGATATCGTCTAGCCTTATATCTTGGCCTTTTGTATGTATTAATAAAGTGAATTAATATGCTGTGTGGCTGACGGTGTTGAAATCACCGCCCCATCTCATCACGTGGGTGGTGCAGAAGTCGCGGGTTGGATCTCATATCGAGTCGCCTGAATTTGAGTTAAGTGTGTATATGGGGGGGTTAAAGGGGTTCGTACTAAGTGATAAAACGCATTTATTCTGCCGGAGAGGTGCCAAAATTTTTGAAAATCATAAGACTTCATACAAATGAATAAAACAGAACGCAATTTTGATACATTTCGTAGCGATTTCGACACCTACAGCGTTGTAAAACAACGTAAAAACATTGCTTTCGTGTTTAGAAGATATATATTTTTTTATAACGTCTTTATATAATTATCCGAAAAATACTCAAAACTGAATTGTTCATTGTCACTATCATGATACCTACTTTTGCAAAAATGTACTTCTATGAAAAAAAATGGGTTAGGTTAGGTTAGGTTAGAACGGTGACCATTTAGCTAGAAAAACATCAACCATGGATATCTTCATAACCATGGGGTTCCGCGTGGTGAGGATGGTACAGGAGGGTATCCCCCCTCCCCCCTCCACCCCTCCCCCCTCAATTCACTTACGTTTGAAGGCGACTTGATTTGAGATGTTTACCGAAGTCGCCCCGTCCCTCAGTGAAATATTACCATCCTGCTTCGATCCCCTATCCGTCTACCAAGCGTGGCGATTATGGCATGTCCAGCAGATGAAGTCATTCGGCTGACTTTAACTAATCGAGCGTATCAATACGACTGAATATTTAGCGGAATAAACACTATTTTGAACGCTCTATGACTGCAAGTGAGGTTAAAGAATTTTATTTCTCAATATTGTAGTATATATATAACCTCTTAGCATTAGACTTCACAGCAAAGTAAACGCCGTGGGTTGTACTCCTAACATTATACAGTGTTATTACTTTTCGTTTATAAGCTCATGTTGTACAACTGTTTGTTGTCCAAATAAATAAATAAAAAATCTAATAAGACAATTCACTTACTTGAGAACATTTTTAACATATATAATTTGAGTTTTACTTTAACTTTAAATTTACGGAATTTAAAATCACTGTTAAACATTATAATTACAATATAAATATAACCGCAACACTATTAGACTCGATACAAAATATAAATTGATCTACCCTCCATTGAGTAAGAAATAATTTGTTAACGCTCAGAGATAAGGAATACTTTGTGCCACAGTACAGGAGTATGCAGTAGGACAAGATTATTCAATTAAAAAGTATGGTATTATTCAGTATATGGCTTAAAGTCCTCGTGAATAATCCGTGGTGCACCGAAACACCATTTGAATGTAATTTTTGACTATGTATGAAAGAAAGAAATTGACATCGGATAAAGCTTATCCCTCCTTCCCCCGTTTTTCATCGGACTACCAGGCGTCGGGAGAATCTCCACCGCTTTGTTGTTGAAAACCCATTATGCCGTACGAAGCGCTTTGCTTCCTCCTTCATCATACGCACGGCTAACCAGTGGAACACTCTCCCGAACGACGTGTTTCCAGACTCATACAACATGGGTATATTCAAGGCATGTGTGCAGTGAACAGGCATGTTATGGGTACGCGCGGTCCACCTTCGACCACATTTTCACTTACCATCAGGTGAGATCGTGGTCAAGTGCAAACCCATCCTGTATAAAAAAATACTGGCTTAAGTTATACATACAAGTAGAAGTATTAGAGAGTGTAAGAACGCATTTATCTATGCAAAGTTGGAGAGTTTCAATCTCAGAATATAGCGATTTAAATATTGTATAATAATAATAATAATGATAATCACTTTCTTTCCACAATATTGTAGTACAGAACCACTTACAGACCAAAATACATTGTAATGTTATTAGCTTACATAATAGGATACAACACAGTAAGTATATAATTGACAGTATGGTATCCAAAGTAAGATTTAACTTGTGTTATGGAAACCAGGTCTCTCAGAATCGCCGACAGAAAAATTCAACCTATTAGGTAGATGCTTAATTTAAGTGGTTTTACAATTTTAAACATTAAATAATTTTAACTTATACTAAACAAATTTAATTGTATTTAATATTAACAAACAAAAACCATGAACAAAGAAAAATCTAAAAGTTGACCAGTTAGTTAAGTTGTATAATTACATATAGTATCTTACATATGATTAGTAAGTAACTATGTATGTAGAGCCGGTTGGCGGACACCGGACAGACATTTGTGTGCATGAACATGTCTGTTTGTTCCGAGTCTGTATTTACAAAGGAAAAGTAGTAGGTATATCAGTCAATTGGTTTCATTAGAACAAACTCTGCTTAGTTTGGAATCAGATGGCTGTGTGTGCATAATGTCCCAGGATATTATTATGTGATAGACACCAGCAATTAACCCCATCTCTAAACTCTTTTCTACATTCACGACCTAGGTTGCTTGCAAGAGATCACATTTTGATATTTTTGCTAAGGCCGCCAATTGTACCAACTAGTATAATTTGTATTCTTGCTTTGTACATTCAGTCAAAAAAGTATCGGGAATGGATGATTTGTTTATGGTTCCAAATTCAAATTTTTGTTTTTTTTTGTTGTTGTTAGCAGCGTTTAAAAAATGTTTTGATGAATGGATTATTCGTTGGCGGAAGTGTATCGTTTCTGAAGGAGCATACTTTGAAGGTGATAAAATAAATTTGGATGAATAACAAACATTTTGTATATTATTGATCTTTTCCCGGTACTTTAATGACAGAGTAGTATTACTTCTGCTGCTTTGAGTTTCTGTATTTATCTTAAAATATATGTACCTATGTAAAAACTGCAATAGACATTTGCAGAAATATAAAAAAGCAAACGCAAAAGTTTAGTTAAAAGCATAAGATAAGCTGAAAATTTACAAAATACATTTTTCGTTTTGTACCAGAATCGGCAACATTAATTAAAAGTGTAAAGAATAGAAAAGTTGTGCAATGTATTTTCCCGACTTCTGTGGACGAATAACAAGTAGGTTGTATTATAACAACTAATAACCCAATCTTTTAGTTTTATTTTATCTAAACTTTTGATAAAATTCGTGCATATCTTTTAATTTATATACTAGAAAAGTTGTATACTTTTCTATTATTTAAATTTTAATGAATGTTGCCAATTCTCGTACTAAAAGAAAAATATATTTTGCATACACTAAACTTATCCAATGTCCGAAGATTGAGAATACCCTAATGTAATGGGGCGGGCTCTTCTCGGAGTTTCTCTGCGTGATCGATTCCGAAATATCAAAATCCACAGGCGTACTATAGTAGCCGGCTTAATCCGAAGAATCGCCAATCTGAACTGGCCGCTAGGGCAAAACTTTTTCGTGTGACTTCCAGGCCCTCCACAATGTGGACCGAAAATCTTATGAGGGTCGCTGGAAGCCGCTGGATGCGGACAGCGCAAGACCGACAATTGTGGTGATCTTTGGTTTTTGGGAAGCACTTTCTCTAGCAGTGCAGAGCTCGTACCACAACCCTTAATAAAGCAAGTTTTCTTTTCGATATGCTTACGAATCTTAGATCTGTTAGAGAAGGTGTGTGTTCATTACGTCCGAAGAATGTAAACACGGTATACCTATTTGTATGGTCCATGTTTTCTCGATCTGTATTTTGATGGATTCGGATCGGATGTAATGCGAATCCGCAATTACTCCCAATTCACTCTCCCACACAAATTCTGAGGAATAATTAATCAATTGTATGAGTGCTCATAGTTTAACGGTCGTTAATCGGTCGGCGAGGATAAAAGAACAAAATTATTGAGTTTCCTTTTTTTGTTGTTTAATTTCTGAGCCTCTTAGGGCTTCTACCAAAATTGGTCTTAACCCCTATCGTAAGGAAGTTTAACTGATATCTAAATCCTTATTTGTCTCGATAGTTCGTAGACTATGCATCTACCTACCTACACTTCTTTGCAAAAAAGGGGGGTTTTGATTTTTCTATATGATTGGTAATCATTTAAATCTAAAGAGGTTTTAATAGCCAATCTATGTTACTGGCACTTAATAGTCTGGGTTTGAAAATAATCTTATTCCAAATTCGAAACTTTTCTTTTTAAAAAACAAACACCTTTTCAGTGTGTGCCTTTTAACTTAGTTACTTTTCGCGGGTATGCTGTTAAAAGGTTATTATCTGTCAAATAAATCTAATTTCGCGCAGAGTAATTTATGTACTAACTTATCTCAAAATGTACCTGATCTGTATCTACTCGTCAGTAACTGCCCGAAATCAAGGTACAAACAAACCCTAAAAGGATACACCCGACCACTTTTCAGTAGTGTCGCTAGTCGTGCCATAGGATCATGAGAGTGATGGAACAGAAAGTGCCCCTATGCGCATACCCATATGCATTATCCCGCGCACTTGGCTAGTCTTGACCAGGAGGACATTATTATATATTGACCGTGCGTTCCGTTGCTTAACCTCGTCGGATGAGCGAGAAAGCAGCTGGCTATCTTACTGAGCGGTAAGGGCATTAATTTATGAACGCCTCAAGTGTCTATTCCACTCTATTTGAAAGCCATCGGCTTTGGAAACGTTACACTTAATATTTAAGTACATACTTGAGTAGGTACTTGATACGTAAGTAATTAAATTGAATTTGAAGCGCGCTCAATCCCATGTTGTGGTCTCATTATCCGAGAGTACGACAGCTAAGGCTCCGCGACTACATCGCTCTCCATGACCCCTAGAGCGGATTCACACTACGTCAGATCCGAATCCGTGAAAATAAAAACAAGTATAATAGAGATCGGAAAACTCTGACTGGATTGGGATATTTCTGTTCACACTACCTCCCATCCAAATTGCGTAAACCACAATACAAATACTAGATCTACCAATACTTAGGACCGTGCTTTCACGCAGTCGGATCGGACGTAGTATATGTTAGTACTGTTTATACGCCACCACTGTTAGTCTAGCAATCGTATCGATAAAATGCTCTCTACAATCGTCAATCGGACAAGCGGCAATCATCTTCGTGTTTTAACATAAAGCGACAATTGCAGAACACTTCTTTAATCTGACCCTCTCAAGCATCTCCGCTTTGATAACCGGCCTCAGCCGAGGTTCTAACCCCAAACTAATTATATATACTTACTTAATTATATTACTACAAACATGTTCTGACTATTTACAAGTGCTTTTTTAAAGTACCTACATGTGAATATTATTTTAAAAGAGTGCCTTCTGGTCCGGATTACTTTGTAGGCTTATTCGCTGACTCGAGTTTCCGCTCACCTCTATTTTCCGGTGAAGCAGTAAAAGCCTCGTAGACTAACTGCAAACGACATGAAAAAAATTTTAAAGCATGCTTAATGTGCAGTACGTTATCAATTACAAGTGCTCGTACCACCTGCTAGTTCTTATATTGGCCGAGGACATCCACTTAATTAGCATTTACAATTATATTTAAGCGCATAGATACAAATAAATGAAAGAGATAATTCCTTTGCAACAGACTTTATTTAAAAAAAATATTTTTGTTTATGATTGTGATTAGTGTTGCCTAGCACTTTACGTTGTATCAAATAATCACACAATATTTAACACGATGTTTAGGCCGTACGACATACATCGTATTTCAAAAAAATATTGCTTGTGTATACATATATGTTGATAGTTTTGTTTAAAATTATCATTTTTTCTTTATGGTTGTGATTAGTGATGCCCAATACTACAAGTTGTATCCAATTATCGATACAACACTATACAATATTTAACACGATATTTTGTACGTGCGCCTCGATACATCGTATTCTTAAAAAATATTGCATGTATGTATACAATATGTATACGTATGTTGAAAGTATTAATAATTTTAATACAATGTGTATTAGTCATATAAGATTTTGTAAACTCTGCTCTATCGAGGGTTTATCCTGTTATGGTAGCTGTATGTATGAATAAATAAATAGTCATAGCTTGGTTTTCAAACTATGACTAATTATATATAAATATATATTTTTACATAGTAGTGTTTTCTTGGAATAAGAGAAACCATTCATTTACTTTTGTTGTTTAAAAGAACAAGAATTTTGTTCAGACTTGTGAATTGTGGGCACTTTTGATTGTAGGTTATCACATTATTTGCGATTTATGATCATACTTGCTAAAGAAAACCAAAATTTCTTTGACATTTACGTTTCTTTTTACTGTTTTTACCTCGGATGAATAACAATGATTGTTATTGCTCGGAGGTTTTTACATTTAAAATTATTTTTTTAATACCTATTACCGGCATGCGCTGTAATGCCACCTTTTTTTAACATGGTGATTATATTTAGCCTAAGTCAATTGCTCCAGCAGCCAATCTGATTGCACCTGTACCTCTGTGTAAAAGCCTCGTTACTTCATTTAGGGTTCAATACCGGCACCGGATAACTATTTGAGTGCCCTATTTATAGTTGTTCTGAGTGTGATTTGTGTGAAGTTTCGGATTGTATATTTGTTATATCCTCTATTATGCAGGGATTTATGAAAATAGTATGGGCGTGTTCTTCAAATTTAAATAATTTAAAAAAATATTAAGACGTATTAATTAATTTTATAATACTGATTCTGAAGAAGGTACTTTTAATGACTATCTATAAGGTCAGACACGACCTCTTCAGACTATTAATTTCCTTCAAAACTCTTAAGTTCCGATCTAAATAAAATTGATATTCAAAAACATCAATCAAATAAAAAAGGAATAAAATCCGGCTCATAAACATATCGACACACATTCTTAATACAGTACATACTCAAATAAAAAAATGACGACCTTTCAAAAGTCTATTAAAAAAGAACAACATCTCTCTGATTGTTTATTTGTCTATGCCCGGTGCATTTACTCGCCACCTACTCACTAATCTTCTAAGTTATGTGTCGTAAGCCGTAACCAATAAAACTGTAACAGGTTTCCATAAATTGTAGTCGGCTGCATTCGAATATTTGGTTCATTAAGTTAAATAAAAACCGGTCTAAAGAAGGATCGTAAGGAAGTTTAAGTATTATCTAAACTTTTATGTGTCTCGATAGTTCGTCAGCTGCTATAGATTGAAAATCGAACAACTGTTTCAAAAATCGAACGTCAACTTCTCTTTACGACAACCAAGCTTTAAAAAATAAGATTTTTTTTATAGTTCCTATCGAATAATAAAAATAAACATTGGAAGTATGTTTATTTAAAAAAAAATCTGGTTGGTTGAACGGTCTAATGAAATTTTGTTTATCGAGCCCAAAAACAATTATCGTAATCGATTCATAAAATACGAAGAAATGGCATTCGTAATATACCTATTTATATAAAAAAAAACTGTCTCATCTTTTGATCTCTAAGCTACTCTAGTTGTCTCATGTCTCATCTTGTTAAGATGCCAAATTTTAATTTCTTATTATATATTTTTTTATTGGTTTAAATCCTTCTCGACTCGATATATGAAACGCACTTAACCTAAAAAGGATTTCGGAAATTCTTGAAGAGTTCAAGAAATTTCCGATAAACCAGAGTTATATTTCGAACACATTTATCACAGTCCAACGAAAAAATATGCAAAAATAAAATGAGTGTGCTAGATGTAAAAAAAGTAACTGATTATGAGGGAGAGAGAAAAAGAAAATGTGTGCTAGCACCTCTCTCTCTTTCCTTTACAGTAATACACTAAAGGTAACAACACTCTCTCTTTCTATCTTTACTTACTTATATCATCTCACTTGCAACTTCCTTTTGCTTTGCCCGATCACACTTTTCATAACGCTCTCGTCGTGCATTCACGAGCTTATTACCCAAGTAAAAAGTGCGTAAAGAAGTCAAACATAATTCGATTTCTCCGTTCTTTGCGAACAAATATTGATGATTATTTTATATTTAGTAGATTCCCTTCATGCTTGCAAAATACCGTTTTCCAAGAGAGGTAGGCAGAGACAACAGATTTCCATTTGTCACGATCTTTGCACATGTCTTTTGCCTCGTTTACTGTTACGGTTTAGATACTTCTGACCTGGCCTTTCTTGAGAACGTCTTCGATTTGGTTAGAGAATGTTCTACGACGTCTTCCCCTTCCGGTTGTACCATTCCCACAGGCCAGGTATACTTCTTTTGTCAATCTTCTTTCATTCATCTCAAACAATCTTAGCATACATTTGCCAATCTTTGTGACTACATCCTCTTTCATACCACAACGCTCTCGTACATCAGTATTTCGTATACAGTCTCCCAAAGTCACACCACACATACTTATCAGAACTCTCATTTCCACTGCATTTAGTCTACTTTCTATTTTTTTCTGCTATACCCAAAAATAGTTTTCAAAGTGGTCATATATAAATATTGTTTAGATCAGTTGGTATAGTATCGTAAGAAAAGTTGAAGTCTGTTAAGTGTATCACACTAATATTATAAAGGCGAAAGTTTGTGAGTGTGTATGTTTGTTACTTCTTCACGTCTAAACGGCTGGGGCGATTTTAATAAAATGTGATATGGAGTTAGCTCACACCTTGGATTAACATATAGACTATAATTTACAAAGTTTAACGCGGATAAACCGCGGGGCATATATTATAAAAGTGAAAGTATGTGAGTGTGCATGTTTGTTACTTCCTCACGTCTTAACGGCTGGAGCGATTTCTATAAAATTTGGTATGGAGTTAGCTGACACCCTGGATTAACATATAGGCTATAATTTATGAAGTTTAACGCGGTTAAACCGCGGGGCATATATTATAAAAGTGAAAGTATGTGAGTGTGCATGTTTGTTACTTCTTCACGTCTAATTGCTGGAGCGATTTCAATAAAATTTGGTATTAAGTTAGCTCACACCCTGGATTGACATATAAACTAACTAATTAATAAAGTTTAAAGTTATTATAAACTTTAAAGTAAGTAGACACAGATAGTACTTTTATAAACAGCAATTATTTTATCCACTTGAAGGCTATACCAACATATTTTAGAATCCTTATCTCAGGACTTTGCTCAACAAATGCCTTATATTTACACACATATTACTCGGTAACCAAAAGAAATTATCTGGAAGTATAACAGCAGCAAAATAAGATAGGCACAACTATTTATACAGATGGGTAAACATTTCAAATCTCGGAGTTTTATCATAACCTTGTCTGTCACACGTTTAATAAATGTTTATTATTCTTACTTTAATGTATTTTTATAGACTGTTGGTCCAGTGGTTGGTGTACTGGTGACCCTGACTGCTAAGCCAGAGGTCGTAGGTTCGATCCCCACTCAGGACAACGCTTTGTATGATGAGCACGATTATTTGTTCGACTAAATACCACTAACCAGAACACTGGTTAGTGGTATTTAGTCTAGGTGTAATTTACCTATCCCGGGAAGAGGCAATCTGCCGTAGCCGCAGGTTGTCTAACCACGACCACGCGCGTTGGGGGCAACAAATGGCCCCCCTGGGTTGAGCCTTGAAAAGGCAGCATTGCTATGGTGGCGGCTCCGGTGGTGATCGTTACGAGTTCCCGGAGTCGCTACCCCACGCGTTGTGAGGCTGGCTACCATGGTGGTTTAGTGGGTATCCCGGGACTAGCCCGGTGAGTCCCACATAACCCGTCGCCTCACCAAGCGGCGCGGCGGGTATGCGTAACGCATTTCCACCATGTAAAAAAAAAAAAAAAAAAAGGCGTAATTTACCTAGTACCTATAGATAGAGCGATTATTTGTTCTGTGTTCTGGTTAGTGGTATACCTGTGTCGAGGTGTAATTAATCTAGTATAAGTAGATAAATTACACATATAATATTATATTATATAAATACCTATTGTATACACGGGTGTATACAATAGGTATTTAGAAATATATAAAATTAGTAATTACTTACCTATTGTAAACCGTACCGCAGACGAGGTCCAGGGTTCAAATCCCGGGTCGGGCCAATAAGTGATTTTGGGATTTCCCGTAAAGAAAAAGCCGTCGTTCGTTTACCTGACCTCTTTGCGGTCGTGTCGTTACTCGTCCCATCGAATCATAAAAGTGATTTAAAATTATTATTATGATTTTTATAAATGTGTTAATAACTTGATTACTGTTTAAGTACATATATTGCAATGAAATAATATTTTAATGATTAGGCTTATATAATAATGTAATTTCTATTTTAATAATGTAGTATTATAAATTGGTTTATTGTTTAAATGATGTGTATTAAGAGTATTATGTAATTTTGTCCATAAGAATATATAATTCAACACAATGTATTTTGTTATTGAAGTAATACATAAAATAATGGAATAGAAAGCGCCCCTGTGTTTGCATTTGTGCACTATAATACGTCCTGCGTAGTTGGCTAGTCTCTGTTGAGAGTGGCCACCATGGCCGAAATTCGGCCTGGCCTTGTTTAGCCTAGTTTGGGATCAGACAGCGGTGCGTCAGTTGTCCCAAGATATTTAGTATTATTTTTTATTCTTATTGCTCTTCTGAATATGTTCACCCCAAAATAACGTAGCATTCTTTTGCAGGTCGCGGGCGTTCATAGCCAATTCCTCTCACCGGCACGAAGTGATCGGTAAGTTTGAGCACCTTTTTTTGTTTATGCAGTAGGAATGCGTCCCACCGCTGAATCGGATCATAAGAGTGATGGAATAGTAAGTGCTCCTGTGTTTGCGGACACACTTGTGCACTATAATAACTCCCGCGCAGATGGCTAATCTCTATTGAGACTGGCCGCCGTGGCAGAATTTCGGCTAGGAGGTCATTATAAAGGTTTTTTGTATTTAATGGTCATTGTGTATATTTACACATAATAATATCTATTTATCAATAACCTGACCACGTTGCAACAGCGTGTTTACTACAGTGAGATAAACTATTTAATTACGTAGTTATCTAAATGACGTTAGTATTGGTCTGTACAACGTGTCTCATAAACAGTATAGAATATTGAAAAAGCTCAAGCTATCAAGACACTGAAGTACTTGTAGGGAATTATATATTGAAATATACCCATCAAACATTTTATCCGTGGATTGCATAATTTATGTCTCTTTTTCGTGTATTTTGCACGTTGATGTACATTATTCCGTTTCATAGGTCATTTCGGATATAAAAAAGCTCCTCAAGTTACGTCCTCTATTTAGTTTCACCTTGTGTATAAATAAATTTAAAAAAATATAGAGAATTAGATTCCTTTCTGCGTAACAAAATAGCAATCATGTTCAGTTGCGCTGGATAAAAAGTAACCATTAAAGGTATAACATAAATAGTGAAAACTTAAGGATTGTTAAACACTTTAAATAAGACCAAATCGTGTATACATTTTTTTCTTCCCATACTAAATGCATCAGCACACATTCTTACAACGAAAATTAATTAAGCTTGACAAGTTACGGCTCCTATTTGAATAAATAAATATACTGGCATGTCCCAATATTCATACACGTCCATCTGATCCCAAACTAAACAGAGGCTGTACTATGGAAACCAAATAACTGATATGTATACTACATATACTACTTTTCTTTTGTAAATACATACTTATATAGATATAATTACAAACAGAAATGTTCATGCATACAAATATCTGTCCTGGGGGGCTACCGGCTAAGTCGCCGAAAATCGGAATAGTGATCGGCGTTCAAATAAATAAAGTTTAAAAATTACTTAATCGATCGTCTTCCATGAGCACATGTGACGTCATAAATGGTCCGGAATCGATTTTCAACGTCGAAGCCGATTTAACGAGGGATTAAGTCATTTTTATCCTTCATTTATTTGAACGCCGACCACTATCCCGATGTTCGGCGACTTAGCCGGTACCCCCCCAGAGTGGGATTCGAACCCAGGACCTACGGCGTGAAAAGCAAGCATGTAAATGCCACGCCACAGGCCCGTCTGTTTATCTTACAACTGGTTTAGATTGTATGAATTGACGTCGTTTGTAGAAATAAGTCTTTATCAACAAAATAGGACAACGCCCCACCGCTTCGGGGAAACTTTAATTTAGGTAAAAGTGTCCCAAAAGGGACATATATATTCAATAGGGTTGCCGCCCAACATTTTTATCTCCTTATTAAAAAAATGGATTTAATATTAAACAGAAACAATGACTAAAGGTAAATTAAATTCAAATTGCCTTAACCACTAAGTTTTATACATTTCAAAAACGTGCAAGCTTGCTTGTATGATCAAAATTTTAATAAATAGACTGTGAGGATACGCACACTACAGTCTAATACTTATTTAAATACCTACCCGATTAATTATAAAACTATTCAGTAGTCACAGTAATGTTATTTAACAGTATTCTATCTTCGGTATACAAATATACACAAACTACCAGAATACCTTTTTTTTATGACCGTTTTATAAATTGGATTGTGCGACGCGACGGCTTAATTATTGTAACTGTAGGTAGTGATTTGATATTAATTTTGTGTTTTGTATTTGCATGCTTTTGGGCTAAATGTGAGGCCTTTATTCTATATATGTAACATCATTATGTAACCATATTTTTTGGCAAATAGAGTGAATTCAATTGAAACAGTTCCGAATGCGCGGCAGTGTCGAATGGATGGTGTTATGCTTTTGTAAGCAGTAAGCGTGATTTAAGTGACAAATATCCATTGTAATAAGTACAAAACCTCATCCTTTTTTTAAGTATGTTAAAAACTAGAAAGAGACTCATGTAAATTGATGAAATTAAATTCTATAGGTGGGCAGCCCTATCGCGTGTTTACGTACTGGGCGACTGTAGGGTTACGATACACTAGACAGATAACTAACATTGACGTGGTTGAGACCCGGTTAAGCCGAATGAACTTTTGTCTTTATCATTCAAATGTCATTATAGATTCGCGTGAATGAGACGAACCTTCTCTGAAGGATAAATAAATATCTTGGGACAACTACCACAATTTCACCTGAACCCAAATACCTTATTTCACCAGTGTGACGCACAATTATTTTGATAGATGCTATGGACTAGATGACAATGGTTCTGTGCGTGCATGACGGTCACCGTAGCCTAGTTGGTAGTGCTCCTGCCTACGAAGCTGGTGGTCCTGGGTTCGAATCCCGGTAAGTGCAAATATTTGTGTGATGAGCACGAATATTTGTTTCTGAGTCATGGATGTTTTCTATGTATTTAAGTATTTATCTATCTATATAAGTATGTATATTGTCGCCTGGTACCCATAGTACAAGCTTTGCTTAGTTTGGGGCTAGGATGATCTGTGTGACATTGTCCCTAGATATTACAATTGATAATTGATAATTAGCCCACATACCAGCCAATGTACTAAAAATACAATATTTAAAAAAATTCGAAAACAAAACCAAAAGAAGACGAAAAAAGCAAGCCTGGAATATCTTTGTGGCTTTCTTCTCCGGGTCGTCCACCTAGGCAGCTAGAAGAAGCCGCAGGTTAGCTAGGGTAGGTTCCTCAGCGGCGATCGTGTTGGCCCCTTAGTACGTGATCAGTAATACAGTGATTTAGAATTTCGTCATTTTACTTCACCGGCCCCCCGAGCTGTGACCCGAACCACATAAGGGTGCCCTCAGGTATTAGTCGCTTAAATTAAACTACTGGTTGAGAGCCTTCTGCGCTAGCCAACAGCTCGTTGTTTTCAATTCTTTAATTTTCATATAGTAGTACTAAATTTAAAAATAATAGCTTAGTAACTTTATTAAATGATTTAATATATATATTTGTGATAAGACAGACCGCACGGACGGACTAATATAATTTTATTTTGATACTGTCTCTACTATGTTTATGTACTGCATTGTGAGATTGACAAGTACAAGTGTTTGTTACTCAAGTGCTGAATAATTTTCATTCTTTCATCTTTATTTCTTGTCATTAATGGTGCATCCGAACTATGGTAAGTCGTAGAAGCGTTAACCACACACCTATCTGTCAAAATCACGTAGGTACATACGTACGTAGTGCACACTGTGAAAATTACGAGTACCTAATGTACTCGCTGTATTCCTCGGTTTTAGTAATTAATTGTTCTATTAACCAAAATGAGGTCAGTAACTTAATTAAGTATTTAATCATTATGTTATTGTTTTCACTTGTACTCATGGACGAATAAATCATAAAACCAGTAATGAATTCAGTAAAATATATAAATAAATATAAATATATAATAAATAAATAATAATAAATAAAAAAGGTTTTTATTCACGTAGACTTAAAAAAAGCGCTTGTAAATAGTCAGAACATGTTTGTAGTAATATAGTTGTATACATTAGATATTATTTCTAGTAACATAGATATTTAGGTACATATTGTATGAAAACATTTATAAAATTTATTTTATTGCAGCAATGATATTTAGCTAGCTCGTATCAAGTTATTGTCAAGAGATTATGTTTAATTATCTAGTTTAAATCTAATATTTTTACTACATATTGTCAATGGTTCTGTCTATATTAAAGGTATTATTATTATGACGGACCTTGTGTTAATAACGACGGTCGCGCTTTAATGCTACCACCAGATCCAATGCGCCCCAACTGAGAAGACCCAGCGAAACAAAAATACAATTACCTACCTACTATTTAACTTTATTCTATGGACGTGGTTGCCCTCGTGTCAGAGTTGTCCAAGCCGCCCAGTACAACCTGTACCGATAATTCAACGTACCTACCCTCCGAAGCTCGGAAACGATCAGATATTAAACGACTTTGGCGTACACCTGTAATCCATAGATTTAACGCGCTCCTAGGTGCTTAACGTCACCAATCACTAAAAGATAGGTGTCCATAACACAAAGGCCTTTCCAAATTATCTCCATCCCATCCAGTGGTTTACAATAAAAGCTAAGATAATCGTTGATCCACTTGATTGGGGACCCGCCCAAGCTGCTTTTATAGTTCGTGGTCGCCACATGAGAACCTTTCTACACCAGCGACCATCAGTTCTACGATTTATGTGCTCCGCCCACGGCCACTTCAGTTTGGAAATTCTTAGGGATATATCGATTTCTTTGGTTCTCCTGTGGATTCGACATTTCTGATTTGAACTCGCAGGGAAATTCCGAGCATAGCCCTCTCCAATGCTCTTTGGTTGATCCTTGGCTTCTTTTGAGATCCATAGTTAGTGGCCACGTCTCTGTTCCATAAGTCATCACTCGAAACTCACTCTGTACGTAGACTTTCGACTTGAGACACTGCGGTATTTGGGAGAAAAAGTACTTACATAGCTTCCCGAACGCTGGCCAGCCGTGTTGAATTCTACGACTTCTTTCTCGAAGTTGAATCTATCTAATTGGATCGTCTGTCGTAAGTAAATATAGTAGTCTACACCTTCGAGTGCAGAGTCTCCAACCTTCACTTGAGTAATATCCTATAATATAATCATTGATATATAAAAAATATCAATGAATATAATAATAATATCCTGCGACATTATGCACACACGGCCATCTGATCCCAAACTAAGCTTGTACTATGGAAGCCAGATAACCAATATACTACTCATCTTTTGTAAATACATAGGTACTTATACAGATAATTACACCCAGACTCACGACAAACAGACATGGGTGGGAATCGAACCCTGCGGCCTGAAATTAACACGTTCAACATGAGTTTCGTCTAGATCCACCAAAACAAACCAATAAACACCCTACATTATCAAATTATTGTGTATAGAGCCAGTTCAATGAGATATTAGAACGTGACTTAACATTTAGTGCTTTAGTTCTTCACCTTGCATGCCAGTTAGACGTAAGGGACACGGGCTACGTCATTGCAAAAGCATGCATAAAACAACAATAAATTGATTTAATTTTGATGGTTGTGCTAATTAGCTTGGGACTACTTTGATTCTTTACAGAATATAAATAACCTCCAGGTAGAATTTCGGCCATAGAAAACAGTATTCAAGCAAATTTTGATTTCATAAGTTCACGAGTCCTGTAATTTTACGTGTAGCATCATGTGCAGATGCAGATTAAATGTATACAGTGCCCTAGGCTAGCATCAGCGTCCCTCTAGTGGCCATCTTACGAATATTACCTATAAGCGCGAAAGTTTCGACGGCGAAAGTTAACGGCCGGCGACTTACTCTCTGGAGCTCTACCGGCTAAGTCGCCGAACATCGATTTCTTAAATGGCGTTCAATTAAATAAAGGTTAAAAATGACTTAATCAATCGTTAAATCGGCTTCAACGTTGACAATCGATTCCGGACAATTTATTACGTCACATGTGCTCATGGAAGCCGATTTAACGATTGATTAAGTCATTCTTAAACTTTATTTATTTGAACAACATTTAAGAAATCGATGTTCGGTTATTTAGCCGGTAGAGCCCCTGGTAGAACTCTAGGTATTATATATTTATTCGTTTAAAATTTTTCACGCATGCTCTTAAAGCACTAATCGATAAACAAAAACGGTTTCTCTGATGCTGCGTCTGCGGAGTGCCAGCAACAGCATTCTGGAAGTGATTGCTTCTAGTTTTGGCTGCCATATCCAAAAACAATGTGTAAGGGTTGTCAGTGGAATATGTTAGGACAGATAATTGTAAGAGATTATAGTTATAAGGTAATATTGTTACACTAACATAATAACCAAACATTTGTACATTGAATATTTTTTAAAAGGATACTTGGGGCGTGACCTACAATCGACATCTAAGCCAAAAATATAGTTTTTAGAATTTTTGTCTGTTTGTCTGTATGATGCTGTGTGGTGACGGCGACAAATATCAGAATCAGAATATCATCACCCCATCTCATCCCGTGGGGGGCGTAGAAATCGACCCGAAGGAATATCTACCAGAGGATGGGCAGCAGCTTCCTTCTGATTACTATTACCATCTTCCTGCGATCGCCAACCCGCCTGCCAAGCGTGGCAATTATGGCATATCCCCCCAAGACGATTCTTGAGGGAGGCTTGTCCAGCAGTGGACTTATTTAGGTGTAGGTAATGATGATGTCTGTATGTATGTTCGGAGTCCGGGCTAAACTCGAAAAGTACTGCATGGATTTACTTCAAATTTTACATGAATATTACTAAAAGGTCGAGTCAACATATACCTACATAGGCTACATATTATCATGCTATCACCTACGGGGGAGGAGGTATGATAATTTATAAAATTTAACGCGGGTAAAACCGCGGGGCACATTTAGTACATATATAAGGAACTGTTGTTGCTTATGAGACTAAACAACGTGTAGCGCTCACATCAACATATAAAATACACAAAAAATATTAACTTCACAAACTAGAATAACGCTTATGCTTTTAGTATGGGAACTTGCAAAAACTGGATTTTAGTCAAACATGTTCAGTATCATGGGTAGATAGCGCTTCTTAAGTTACGAACACTATTAGTGTTACACCTTGTATATAAGTATTCAGCCACAATAATATTGTATTATAATATAATCAAATTCTCAATGCTATTCCATTCGCGTCATGTGACATTCTAGCGCCACTTACCCAAGCACTGAATAATTCATACCTTCTCATTAACAAGTCTACATTGATAAACACCAACATAGGTAACCTGTAAAAGTAATAAACTTCTTCAACAATATTGGAACTGAGTACTCCAGGGGACATAATGATCCCAAACTAAGCACAGCTTCTACTATATATACATATATATATATCTATATATCTTTACATTATTTACACACGGCCATCTGATCCCAAACTAAGCAGAGCTTGTACTATGGAAACCAGATAACTGATATAATACATATACACTTTTGTAAATACATACTTAAATAGATAATTACACCCAGACACAGGACAAACAGACATGTCCATGCACACAAATATCTGTCCTGGGTGGGAATCGAACCCACGACCTCCGTCGTGAAAGCAAGCATTTGGCAACCGCGCCAACAGGACCGTCAACTATGGAAACCAGATAACTGTTATACTACATATCGTCCCCGTAGTTGGAAAACTAAATAAGTCCGATTTTGGCGATTTTGACTTTTTCCTATTTTCAAAACACCTAAAACCTGCCGCATATTTGAGCCTTACAGGCATTTTCATATCTTATTCCGTTCCAAAGATATAGCCATTTTTGTCAGACAGGTCATGACAGATGGAATAATAAATATCTTCAGACAAACACAATTTTTTTAAAGGAAAACTAAGTAACTCAGTAAATAAATCAATAACTCTGGTCAATGACAAGATGAATGTCGAATAAGTTAAATAACTTGAGTTGTTGAATATTTCCTCAACTTAAAAATTCTTTTACAAAACTAATTTAGTTCGAGGAAAACTAAATAACTCTATTTATTTAATTTTGCTATTCAGAATTCTGATGTAACGTATCTAATTTATAAATATTTGATGTTATTTATTTCTTCTACAACAAGATAAAGATTAATTATAAGATGCTAGGCAAATAAAATTAAATAACTTAAGTTGTCATCAAAGGAAATCAGAGGGTCAAGTCCCATTTCGGGTATCAAACCGATGTCACCTTCAAGAGATGAAGAATCTTTTGCTGATTCTGGATCTACGTGGATTCCGGACACAGAAGAAGAAAATAAAAATGAATTTAGTCCTTTAATAGACATCAATATTTCATTGGATAAGAAGAAAAAAAGAGTAAAGAGATTTGAACGAATAAACTCCATTTTGTCGAGAGATTCTAAAGATGAAACAAGTAATATTATAACAACTCGAGCTATTATTGAAACCCTTATTGAACAAGTCTCTCCGGGTTACCCTGAAAAAGAATAATGGAACACTATATTTCGCTGAGAGAACAGATTCAGAAATAGAAACAGAAAATAAGGAAATAGAAACCGGGGTGCTAAAAACCCCCGGCAGACGCCGTTTTACCAAAACCGACAACCTCTGGCCCTGGCAACATATAACACTCGCATACTGTGGACCGACGAGAAGATCATCGAACTGGAGGTGGAACTAAGCAGGTTACATTGGGATATCATAAGATTGTCTCAAGTCCGAAGAGAGGGGGAGGGCACGATAATCCTAAAATCCGGGAACCTGCTCTATTTCCGGAACCAACGGCGACCTACTGTACCAAGGTGGTGTCACCTTGGGACAAACACTTGGGACAACGTAGTGAAAATCGAGAGTGTGTCGACTAGGGTGGCGTAACTTATTCTCAGAATTACCAAGCGGTATTCGTTGAAGGTAATGCAGGTATACGCGCCGACTTCGACGAACTCCGACGATGAGGTTGAGGATATATCAAGAGCCATACATAGCTCTAAAAACGTTTTCACTGTGGTCATTTGTAGACTTTGACGCGAAGCTGGGCAAACGATTCGGTAATGGGCTGAGAGTGGGGCAATTTGGAACTGGAGACCGGAACCCCCGGGGCCAAATGTTGGCCGACTTCATGGAGGAACTCTTAATGATGAATTCCTTATTCAGAAAGTCGGATCACCGCAAATGGACCTGGGTGAACCCTGATGGTAAAACCAATAATTAGATAGACTTTATCTTGTCGATGAGACGACAGATGTTCAATGCGGATAAAACCGGCAGCGATCACAGACTGGTGAGAGGCTTATTGAACCTTAATGTCAAGTTGCAGAGGTCCCGAATGATGAAGTCTACGCTCTGATCTTTACCTATCCACGTCCAAACCCCGAACCATTTCAGCTCTAATTGCAAAACCGTTTCGAATGCCTAGCACTAGGTAATCTAATCTTATAGGTACTTTACAAAACATAATAGACGGACACAAATTACATCCAGGCTTAGAACAACTATTTATGGGTCACACAAATAGCTGTCTGGCGCGGGATTCAAACCCGCGACACGAAGCGGCGAGGCGACTGTCTCAGCCACCACGCCACACATGCAGTCAAGTGGACTCATACTACGACAAGCTTGTAGAAGCTGCCCATACGGCTGGGTCTAAATTCTTCAAGGCCCGCTGTACAAACAGAACTAAAAAGATCTCTGACTTTACCCTGCAACTTATGGAAGAAAGACGGATAATGGTTCTGAACTCCTCAGATGATGCTACCAGATACCGGCGGCTCAAAAGACAGATCTCAAAATCTTTGACTCGCCACACGCGTCAATTTAATACAATTAGTATTAAAGAGACCATCAAGCGGAACAAAGGGTCTAAAGTGCCTCGGATCCCAGAGCACGACTAACCCGTTATTACACCGAAGACATCCTTGAAGTCAGCCTGTACGAGATTAGAATGGCTCTCAGACACCTTAAGAACAACAAGGCGCTTAGTGAGGATGTAGTTACAGCAGAGCTTCTGAAGACGGGTGGATGTAGGATGTAGTTACAGCAGAGCTTCTGAAGACACCAATCCTACGGGCCCATCAGAACTTATTTAACTCCATCATACTAGATGGTCAAACTAACAACAACTCCACAAGCATGACACAGAAGTGTGGCGGTGCTCTTCTTCAAAAAGGGTGACTAAACCCTATTGAAGAATTATAGGCCGACACTGCTGAGCTATGTTTACAAGTTGCTTTCGAGGGTCATTACGAATCGTCTCGCATGCAGGTTTCATGACTTCCAGCCTCCCGAACAAACTGGTTTCCGAAAAGGCTTTAGCACCATAGACCACATACATACGCTGGGGCAAGTTGTGTAGAAGACCGAAAAGTATAACAAGCCACTGTGTTTAGCGTTTGTGGAGTATGAGAAAGCCTTTGATTCTATCGAAACCTGGGCCGTGCTCAGGTCTCTCCAAAGGTGCCAAATTGACTACCGGTATATTGAGGTATTAAAGTGTTTGTATGAAAACGCCACTATGTCAGTGCGACACCAGGACTACAATTCGAATCCTATCCACTTACAGCGAGGCGTGAGACAGGGAAATGTTATATTTCTGAAACTGTTCACCACTGCATTGGGAGATGGAGATGTCTTCAAGCTTCTGGACTGGAAAGGCTTTAGCAATGTCAATGGCGAGTACATCACTCACCATCGATTTGCCCATGAGCAGTCATGGCTGAGACCATGGAAGATCTCGGTACAATGCTCGATGACCTCAGCAGAGTTTCTCAACAAGTGTGTCTGATAAATGAACATGGATAAGACGAAAATCATGTCAAACGTCCATATTGCATCCACTCAATTGAAGGTTGGAGACTAGGACATACCATCCAACAAGGTAGGTCCAACTTCGAGAAGGAGATCAATTGTAGAATCCAACTCGGATTCGGAAATGTTACGATCGATGATCGGAAATGTTTCATGTTGTTTTAACGTAACATTTTCTCTTCCAAAATACCGCAGTTTCTCATGTCGAAAGTCTTCGACCAGTGTGTGTTGCCAGTGATGACTTACGGAACAGAGACGTGGTCGCTCACTATGGGCCTTATTACAAGGCTCAAGGTCACCCAAAGAGCAATGGAGAGGGCTATGCTCGAAGTTTCCCTGCGGGATCGAATCAGAAGTGTCAAAATCCGCAGGCGAACCAAAGTCATCGACATAGCCCGAAGAATTGCAAAACTGAAGTGGCAGTGGGCGTGGGCGTCACATAGTTTGTAGACCCGACGGCCGTTGGGGCAAAAAGGTTCTCAAGAGGCGACCACGAACTGGAAGAGGAGAGAGCGTGGGCAGGCCCCCTACAAGATGGGCCGATGATCTTGTGCGGGTCGCTGGGTGCGAATAGCGCAAGACCGGCAATTGTGGAGTTCGGCTGATATGATAATGTATATTTTTTAAGGTTGTGACATGATAAGTATCTGATAACAATACATCTTTTCTAAACTTTTCTATTTATTCCTTAATATAACTTGATTAATATCATAATACAGCGTTTATTTCATATGAGACCATCAAAAGTTAAAAAAAAATCATAATAATAATAACATACAAAGCCACTAAATTTTACATTTACAAATATTTCGAGTATGATAAATTCAATAACTGCACTTATTTCACCAAATTTGACTCTACCACATGTATTTAGCTTGTAGGAAAACTAAATAAATAGCCGAAATAAGTAGCTAATTGCAGTTACGTTATAAAAACAGTTGTGGCAAAATTAAACAACTTGATTTTTTATTTGTTATTTAGTTATAGTTAAAGATAGAGTTCAGTTTGTTAAAGCATAATGTGAAAGGTTATCAGGTCCACAAAATATAAAATTGCCGACAGAAAAATTGTCTCACAGTTTCTTACAAATGTACAATAACTGAAAAAAAAACACTAAATCGCGTTTAACTCAGAACTACAAAATCAGAGTTATTTAGTTTTCCAACTACGGGGACGATATACTACCTACGTTTCTTTTCTAAATACATACTTACATAGATAATACGCCCAGACTAAAGATATGTTCATGCTCACAAATATCTGTCCTGGGTGGGAATCGAACCCATGACCTGCGGCGTGAAAAGCATGCATTTACCAACCACGCCAACAGGCCATAAGTACTACAAATCCTTCATTGTCCTGGGAACATTTCTGTCATAATGCAGACAGGAACCAGTTATCTAATTATCTTTATTGGCAACTTTACATGGGGTCAAAACGCATAATAGTTACCACGTCGCGTCGGTGGACACACTTTGACCTTGACACCGTCTTTAAGGCGCTGACCACAACACAAATTGGGTTATTTCGGCAAGGTTTTAGCTTAACCACACCATTCAGTCGTCTCGTGGAAATATCTACCAGAGAACGGGTAGCAGCGTCTGAGTACTACGGCCATCGTTCTGCGATCTAAACCAAACCGTCTACCAAGCGTGTTGATTATGCTATATCCCCCCAAAAGGAGGATTTTATAGGTGCGGACAATTATTTTATTAGTCAATATTAAGACGTATTAATAATTAAAACCAAACCGCAAAAATAAAATTCGAATTACCTTTAAATTAATGACGTTTTTTGTATATCTATTGCATTTAATGATAGGCAAAGCCTTTGTTGTCGAATATTTGAGATAAAATTTATATTTTGGCCGTAATCAATGCGTTTCTTTATAATCACTCTGTTTTCAACTTGTTTTAATATATAGCTTACTGTTCACTCTATTTTGACCCATAATTTAATCTTATACTGGCGGGAAACGATAAAATTGGATGTTGTCAGCCTCTCAATGAGTAGGTGGTGTCGACTGTGTTTCATAATTTCACCAGATGTTAAACGGAATTATGATCTCTAAGGTATTTCGTTCTGTCCCATAAGATTGCAGTTCACGTTAGCCTTGAATAAACAATTGGTATTTGGGCCTAAAAACACGTTGTTGGGAGGGCATTCCACTGTTTCGTCATGCGTAATACAAAAAAATAATTGCGCTTCGTTTAGCAAGTGGGAATTACAACAACACAACTACATACACCTTTACCGATGGCTCGAAGGAGAGATAACTTCACAGTCTCTGAGTGCATTCTCCGTTAACCTGTCTGTACCTACCCTTGTTACATCTAACTTTAGGTAGGGCATAGCGTTCATTCGCTCATAGAGCAGCCCGACTGGGGAAGTACCACCACCTTACAGAAGACATTCCTTAATAATAACATTAGTAATTTTAATGTTGTGTTTCCAAGTATGAGTAAGGTCGCCAGAGCTCATTGGGGTGGGGGGAAGGGTCAACAACACTTGTTTGCTGACTCTAAAAGGCCGGCAACGCACTCGCGACTCCTCTGGTGTTGCGAGTGTCCATGGGCGGCGGTGATCACTTACCATCAGGTGACCCACTTGCTCGTTTGTTCCCTTTGATATAAAAAAAAACTCTTACAATAACCACGAGCGTCAAAACTCATTCACCAGTAACTCGATTACAATAGAGACAACAAAATGGCCTACCAACCGTTGCCATGTAATTCAAAATTGACACTTAATTTCATTGCAATAAAAATCACTTCTGTACCAAAGAATGGCGATTGCATTTAACTGATGACAAAGTGGTCTCCATTCACCGAAGCAATTTCAATATAAGAAATGCTTCTTGCGTCCCACCATGTTGGCGCCTCTGAAGTTTTTATAGCAGATTTGAAGCACTGTTACGACTTCATTATACAACGCTAAGTACCAATTTTCATACAATAGAATCCCCGAAAGTGGGCCACTGAAACATAATACTGACACACGAAATCAAAGCAATAGATACAGTTTAAAATATACACCGGCCTTGCGCGATTACAGTCGATTTTCCGTTAAATCGGGTATACTTCTTCAAAGTAGGCATTTTTTGGGTGATAAGTACCAAAACATGTAACTTAATTAACGCACATCCTGAAAATGGTTTGTTCAGAATCGTTTACTGATTAGATTTATATCATTTTTAATATAGGTAGCTTTTTGTTCCAAAAATAATTAAAACTACGGAAATTATTGTCATATTAACCCTGTACAGTCAAAAGAAATTAAGATGGTCTGTAAGTCAAAGTAATAAGACTTTTAAAATCGCAGTTTTATTAGTATTCATACAAATTCCATCATTCAATACGAAATAAGGAAAAATAAACTTTATTCCAAGAAACTAATTTAGTAAATAACAATGCATTATACATGTTTACATGTTACAAAATTCAGTGTATGTATTATGATTACAACATAATATTCTAATTGGGGTGTTTGAGGGAGTGCGTTAATTACGTTACATGTTGTATATCTAATTCATCTTAACAGAATAATCTTAGGAGGATATGCCATAATCGCCACTCTTGGCAGACGGGTTGGTGATCTCAGTATGATGGTCATAGTAAACAGAGAGACGCTGCTGCCCGTCCTCTGGTAGATATTCTCTTCGGTCGACTCTACGCCTCCCACGGGATGAGATGGGGTGATGATATTCTAATATTCACCGCCGCCACCACACAGCAAATTAGATAATAAACGTGTTCTGATTCAGCTACATTTAATACTACTTTAGTAGGAGTCACCAATTAAGTGAGACTAATAAATTAGTTATTTCTTGACTTCATTTTAAAGTTATATATCTTTTTTAAACGTCACACTACACTACTATTGAGCAGTATCAGCAGTAATAAAGAGCAGTGTTTATCCAAACACCTCTATTGTGATTAACCAATAAATAGGTTAATTTCCTTGACATACTAACGAACTATTCGTTTTCTATAATTTAAGCTAGACGCTCGTTGAAATTAAACAGAAGTAGTGCAGTTGTTAAAGTAATTGACGCATCCGTAGAGTGTGATGGTTTTGGAAATATTCTTCAACTACAACTGGGGTACCTACGTAAATGGTAACTCAATCTCATCATCATCATCAACTCAATCTACGTGGAACATAAATTGTGAGGATACTTAAACTATAGATAAGCTCTGCACCGGAGCAGCATACCCACGTTACCGGGGCTCCTCTCATTAGGGGCCAAGACAAGTCCACGGCGGGTTAGGTTAAGTCTGTGCGAGTCCGACATACCCACTCGTAAACACTTTTTGCGGGTGTCATGCGTAATCCATCCCCCTGCCTAATCGAAAAAAAACTATGCTTTATCTAGTCCACTGTTCCTTAAAAACTATCCTAGTAACGAGCGTTTCATGATCTCTAATCTGGCTACAGTAGCCTATGTTCGCTTTAAAAACGCGAGCATATCGGCAGCGCGTCAAGATACCGTTAAAATTATTGTATTGTTTTTATATAGATAGTCTAGCAAGAAGAGTGTCACACCTGGCGTCTAATTCGTCTTCTACCCTACTGGACGGACACAGTTTTGTAGCTATGCCTCCCATCTAGCTGGACATATTTCGAAGTAAAACTTCTTTACGTGTCATCATGTGAGGCGAACGGCATGCAGTTCAGAGGGAGTTTCGTATTTTGGTAGGGGCATAAGAGAGAGAGGTGTGAGCACACATTTTCCCTCTTTCTCTTATAGCTAGATACGTTTCGTATATCTAATTTTTATTTTAGTCGTATGGTCGAAAGTATACTCGCTTTTTTTCATTTGTAATTTTTGCACAGGCCGCCATACTTAAGGTTACTAGTACCTCCAATAATATTTCATTAAACTGCCTAGTTATATCGTACCTACTCTATAACGGCAATACTTACTTATCGTATGGGCAATGGTTACTCCAGTGTCAGAGTTGTTCAACTGACATGGTTTGAGGTCTGTTGCCTAACGCCTAGAACCGGGACCGACAGTTTAACATGCCCTCCGAAGCACGGTGACGCTCAGAAATTAAACCACTTTGGCAGTCACGCATTTATGCACTGACCGCGAGCCTAGTTGCTTAACCTCGCCAATCATTTACGGACCGGTGAGAGCAATATTAATCATACACATGTGTTAAATTGTTTCAGATACAACAGCTAGACACAAAAATGGCCGACAAAGAAGCGGAACATTTAGAAAAATGCGAAGCCAATGGTATGGCGTCAGCAACAGGCAGTACTGTCAAGTTGAAAAGAGAACTGGGACTGTTCTCCGCTGTCAACTTGATTCTTGGCGTCATGATAGGATCTGGCATCTTCGTGTCTCCGGCGTCAGCGTTGCAGCATTCCGGTTCAGTTGGGCTATGTCTCGTCATATGGACACTGTCAGGAATTATATCCTTATTAGGTGGGTGTAGGTAAGACGCCTTTATAACTAAATATAATATATAAAAAACTAGCTATCACCCGTGTTAAACTAAGTAAATTGTACCCTATGTGTTATTCGGATATATAAGCTATATTACTACAAATTATTATCAAAAGCCGTTCCGTAGTTTTAGCGTGAAAGAGTAACATACATCCATACGAACAAACTTTCACATTTATAATATTAGTAGGAAGTAGCATTATACACCCTTACTACTTGAATAACTAGAAAACGTATCACTTAATTTCATGCTCAGACTTCCAAAATGCCGGACTTACTCGTATCATATAAGTACTTGTTCCACTACTATCTCTTCTTTTAAATAAATAAAATAAATAAATAAAAAAGGTTTTTATTCACGTAGACTTTAAAAAAGCGCTTGTAAATAGTCAGAGAAGTATATAATATATAAGTATAGTTAAGAAGACCAAACTAAAAAAGAACTTTGAAAGCAGGCAGTAGTGAGTGTACGTTTGATTAAAACCGAGAAATCTGGATATTTCTGTACTTCCTTACATCGAGTGACGTACAAGGTTCAGTCGTAGGTACGACGTATCACATATATCATATTAGTTTAAATGTTGACTTTCAAAATTCCAGCATTCTATAATGAAGGCATTAGTATTTAGTGCATATTTTAACTTAGTTACCAAGTTGTTCCTTCATGAATCACTTTAAGTATAATTAAAATATAATTGAGTCTTAATTATCCATATTGGATATCGAAACAAGAACTGTAACTTTTTTGGAGATATGGGTTCTTTAAGATTATTTGTTTAAAAATTCTGCAGTGGCATCGATCGCCTTAATATGTTTTTTATCCATTTACATAATTATCAAACTTCAAATTAATATATAATCAACTTCATTCCAATACTTTTTAATTTTTATCTTTACTGATGATTAGAGAATACTGCATACATTAGCATGCAGTAGTCTTGATTAAGAGATATCTCCCCACATCGATTTCTGATAAATAATTAGTGTATTATATTTTTTTGCCAACTACACTTTCAATATTATACGAAGGAAAACATGTCATTGGCCTTACCTTTATATTGTATCCTGTAATTTGTTTTATTATCTGTATCGCTGTTGGTTTTCTTAATAAATAATAATAAAATAAACAAAAATTCTATTACTTTTTCAGGAGCATTATCGTTTGCGGAACTTGGCACTGTTGTTAATAAGTCAGGAGCTGAGTATGCGTATTTTCAGGAAGCATTTGGGAACATGCACAAATTCTGGGGTCCACTGCCTTCCTTTATATGTGCTTGGATATACGTCGTCATTTTGAGACCAGCAGAAGTAGCTATCATTGTCATGACGTTCGCTGAATACGCCATGCAACCTTTTACTGCAGACTTACACCCAGATTATAAGGATACAGCGATTAAACTGGCTTCTCTAGTTGCATTATGTAAGTATATCACATTACAGTCCTTTAGAAAGAAAGAAAGAAGAAAGAAAAAAAAATATTTATTCCGTAAACAAGCACAGATAATAATAATATATAGGTACACATAAAGAAGTTCTTAATTTCTATCTGTGCGAGTCCGAATTGGTCCCATCTCAGCACTAGCTGCGACATTACTGTTGCAGCGCTGGTTTTCTGATGGAACCAGGTAAAAATAACAATCGGACAATTTCTGTGTCAGTACAGTTCGCATTTCAATTTTAAAAGTAGGTATCTGAACACTAATAATCATACTTACAACTAATTAAAATACTACATTATGTGGATATGGAGACTTTTATAAGTCTCCATATCCACATAATGTAGTATTTTAATTAGTTGTAAGTATGATTATTAGTGTGATATGGAGACTTATAAAAGTCTCCATATCCACATATCCTTTAAGTAGGCTTTGCTTTATTGTTTATATTTTTTTTGGACTTTATTCCAAAGAGATAAGGTTGAAATTGATATAGTCCACCGCCTTTTAAAGGTTAAACAGGTACATCCAGAGTATTACAGCTGCTGCGAGTAGCGAAAGACCAGTATTAGTGGAGATCAAGCGTTTTGCTTCCTCTTTTCTCTTGCGTACGACCAATCTGTGGTATTCTCTCTCGGACTACGTGTTTATATAGTAAATAAGTCCATGTTAGATGTGTCTGGACACGTAATCCAAGGCCCAAGTGTACAGGCATATTATTGGTACACGCTGTCCACTCCAGAATACGGCTCCCTTTACCATCAGGTGGGATTGTAGGCTAGCACAAGCTCAGAATAAATGATAAAAATGTTTGGTGGAAGCTTTTTTCAGAAGTGAATGCTTCCAGCTTACTTGATGGCGATGACGTAATACATACTTTAAATTAAATTAGTGAGTGAAAAATCCCCTTTCGGGGAGGCTTACTTCGAAATAGCATTGAAAAATTATAAAATTGAAAGGGTTATTTTTAAGTAATGGAATCAGGCGTTACTCTGCGTTAAAAAAAAACAAAATTAGTATGCAGTGTTAATTCGGCTACTGTTAATGTAATTTGCACTTCCCTTTTAATCTACGAGTCAACATCCCATGAGAATGGTTCATATATGACTTAAGCACGTATGTGTTGGGTATTAAGTACATACATTGGAGCATGTAATTTGCTTATTGATATTGTTATTCTAAGGGATTCCAGGGGATCTTTAATACTAAAGGAGCGCAGTGCAAATTGGATGGAGTGATATTAAACTGATAATTAAGTTTTCTTTATGTCTATTATTAATTCTTTATGTCTATTTATAATTGTAATTAAGAGATGTACTTAATTACAATTATAAGTAATATATTTGCGTGCCCGATATGGTATAAACAAAAATTCATCATGTATCACAGTTCAAACAATAAAGAAATCTAAGTATGCATACTTATAATACATGCAGATTTCATAAATAGGTACAAAAATAAACCCAATATTGTGGCACAAGCAGGGGCAAGTATCGAGGATTACATTCAACGCCGTGTTCCTGGCTTTAATAAAATAGAAATTTGCTATATAAGCTGTACACATAGCAAATAAATGTTATGCTCTACATGACTCTAAATTATCAATGTATTGTCTATGGGAAGTAGAAATTATAATATTAAAAAAAGGATATGTATTTTTGTTACACTATGGCCCCACTGGGCTTAGCCAGCCGAATCGAATCGTTATCGCTATATTCTCGGTCAATGCCAATAGTTCGGGATCACGTAACTTTAATTGACTGTTCCGATTACCGACGAACGAAAAGAACTTAGAAGTATAAAACAATTTCAATTCAACACTAAATTATAACGTTTTGAGTTGGTAATAAAGTCAGTGTTTTGTTTTTATAACAGTTTTGATTTTAGTATTTTTAATCCTGAGGACGATCTACTTAGTCTAGTTGAAGTAAATCGCATTTTTAAGAACATCATAATACTTGGACGACCTATTATATACATTCGAAAAAAACCGGTTAAGTGCGAGTCGGAGTCGCACACAACGGATTCTTTGCCATCGAGAAACTCTGAAAATCCTCACTCTATGAACATTTTAAGTATCGACAAGCCTGCGATATTTTTATAATTTTTCAACTTGATTCGTATTTTTTTAGTTCCGTGGCTGAAGAATGCCAACGGAACCCTATTACTTATGTCTGTCAGCGGGCCGTATCTCATGAACCGTACTAATATAACGTACCACAGAATAAAAAGTACTTATGGTAATACGTTGAAATTTTCACATAGTGTGTTATTATTATTATTTTATTTTAAACACCCGCACTAGGGAGTCTAATCCCTGTGTCGTGGGGTACTTTAGAAACATATAATAGGCGGCGCGGGACTCAAACCCGCGACACGAATCGGCGAGGCGACTGTCTTAGTCGCTGCGCCATACGTGCAGTCAATTATAGTAAATAAAACGAAGTAAAATATATTAAGGATAAAATAAAAGGTGCTCCATATACTATATACCTACATACTTTTATTTTTGTTCCGTTTTAATAATACTTACCTACCTGTAACTTATGGCCCGTAATAGGTACCTATTACGGTCCAAAAGTTACAGGGTACAGGTCCAAAATTTCAACGTATTACGTTATTTCAGTACCTACGGTTCATGAGATACGGCCCGCTGACAGACATAGAGTAGGATATACCGGCGGACAGCGGAGGCTTAGTAATAGGGTTCCGTTGGCATTCTTCAGCTACGGAACTAAAAAAATACGAATCTAATTGAAAATTTAAAAAAATATTGCAGGTTTGTCGATGCGCATCGCTTACTACTTACCAAGCAAGATATTCACTCTGTAAGGTATTAAATTTACAGATTTATTTCTATACTTAAAACTCTGTGAATTCAATTCTATCACTAAATTGCTGCCCCATCAGACGTTGTCCTGACCTGACTTAAACATCCAAAATAAACCTACAATTTTATAGAAGCGCCCACTAAAAGGTCAAATTGTAAATTCAAACTATCCTAGTAGGTACCCGCTTAAATACACAGACAAATGTATATATGCACGTAACAGAAATAATAATAATACATAAAGCATATTATAGATTACTTTTTATTACTTGCCTGTCCAAACGACTGCGTAATGCAACACATTGCTGTTCGTATCAATATAAATTATACCTACCTAATTGTTAAATACGAATTGTACCTAAATGGGTGTCCCAGAATCCACACCGCGGAACCACACTAGTCACATAAAGTAAGAATGTTAAATTATGAATCAACAAAACTGTAATTTTACATTCTATTGTATCATTTTGCCTTTAACATTGAAAATATTTACTCATCAATTTTATTTTCGAAAACATTAGTTCAGCAAAATTCAAACTATTCTAAGTTCAAAATGCATGAATAAGTCTTTGCTGAGATATAGATACAGCTCTTACGGGCGGACGCATTAGTACCGAAAGGTTAGTTCGTAGACAGAGAAAGTTAGTTTTATCAATTTAATCTAAAATCATTAAGGTTCCAAATAAATATCCTAAAAAACTATATGCCTTTTGCCCATCGGCCATAGAGTACATTTTATATACGGAAACCATCGGCTTAAACTACTGTCCTATCTCACTGTACATATAAACTCACAAAATAGTTGATGATGGACATTATAAGAAAGATCAACATTCATTATAGGAGTTTAGGTCAATATAATACATAAACAAACTATAGCAATAAATGCAAAGTTTTTTTCTTTAGAATACATAATTATGATAGTAAAAATTGAGGATTTTATACAAAGTTAATTTCTATTTTTAAATTTGTACGAAATCTTTGAACAAAACTATAATTATGTTGGATCAAAATTTAATTTTACTCGAAATTATAATTATTTTAAGAATAAACTAATTACCTAATATTTCCAATGTGTTGCCACAACCTCCAAGTTTCCAACCACCCGTTTGTTACAATCGATTACATTAGAATCGATTTAACGAATATTCAACTGAGACTACATGGAACCACTCTACTGGACTGTCATGTTCAAACCTTAATCGTCATTATCAACTTGGAATTTAAATTCAAACATTACTGGTCGTGGTGATTTTATTTTCTTAATAAGTTATTGTTTTTAATAGATTAAAACAAGTTTTATTTGTAGAATAATAAGAAAAATATCGTAATCTATAACGACCACCTGTTAAAGTAAGTTAAGACTTTTTAATATTGTATTTAATGGCAAATTGGTCTCTATATTTAATCTTTTTACTACTAATCTACTTTTTACAACACCAATGTTTTTGTTTTTAGTATGACTTCAAATCAGAATAATGAATCCCGTGAAGCTATCAAACGTGAAATAAAAGAGATACGGGCGCGATGTATGCACGCTTGGAATGTTATCGATAATTCTCCTTTGGATGCGCCCAATATTAGTAATGAACAGATATATGAAAAAATGTTGTGCTATATTGAAGGGCTTCGAATGGACATTCTAAATCCGGACACCCCAATTACAGCAGATGAGAATCTTATCACTAGCCAGTTCTTGAATGAGATCAAAGATAAAACTACGCAAGTGGAAGAGATGACGGCTTTTTTGAGAGGTTCTCTTCATGATATGGATGCAGAGATTGAAAGGTGAGTTCGAATACATACACAGTCATTTGTAGAGCAGGCTTAGACCATTGGTTGTTGCTTTGATCACAAACAAGACAATTATATATCTGATGAGCATGTTTATTTGTTCTGTATGTGGGTGCAAATTATCACAAATATGAATCTGCACCTAAGAATACCCACTGACCTAAACATGTATCTATTTAGTAATTTTTATCAGTTGCCTTGTTGATATAGTACAGGCTCTGCTTAATTTGGGATAAGAGAATATTTCATAATTATTCTATATAAAGATTAGAATCAGATTATAACCAAAAAAAATTTAGTATCTAAAAATAAAATTGTTGTTCCTACATTGTGTATGAATTATATTGAAATGCAAACATGTTCACACATTTAGATGTTTCACATGTTTGCGTTGCTTGAATAATAATATCTAAGGAGATACTTATTCAACAATGCTCACATACTGAGCCATGCATAGCTTTTGAAATACAGTACTACAGCTCTAACTTTTTGGTTTTCAGATGTCTAATAAATTTAAACAAATAACTCTTGATGGCTCTATGGCACATTTATTAGCAATTCCGTATATCTTTTTAAGTTTACTTATACAAGATATAACATAAATTTTAATAGTGTAGAAAACTTAAGGAGCATTATCTACCCATGATTCTGAACCAATTAAATAAAACAAGCTTCCTAAATATATTTTTTGGCTCTCCACATAAAATACATTGGCTGATTGATATTCTTATATGGGAAGTTAATCTTTAATTGGTTTCTGGTGCTCTCATAGGCATATGAAATGAAATGAAATTTATTCAGCACTTGGGTATTAACATACACTTGTACTTGTCAAGGTCACAATGCAGTACATAGTGGATGATAGTAAAGAGTTACAAAAAAAATATTTAATTAGTCAGTCCATGTGGTTTGTTTTATCGCATATATTTTCTGAAATCCTTAAATAAATAACAATTTACTAATCTATTATTTTGAAATTTAGTTTTACTATATTAAAATTTTTTTCGTCTTTTGCTTCCAGTTTACGATTTTTTTAAATATCATGTATTTTACTTACATTAGATTGGTTGGTATGTAGGCTAATGGACGCGCACAGAACCGTTGTCATCCAGTGAATCATAATAAAATAAATAAGCAATAGCATTCAATTTCACTCAAGCACTTAGAATAACCTCTTGCTAGACGAAAAAACGGTGGTACGGTAGGTACATTTACAAAATTAACAAGTCACACGAAGTCTACCAAAAACGAAAAAAAAAAAAAAATGAGTACCCCAACAGCAGTTCGACCAGTTACCGCAAGCAGCACCCGTTCACGAGTATGACGTGTGGGCCAGCCATCGCCTCCCTCGCCATATTAGAGGGAAGGAAACGAACATATTAAGTTCTTTCAATTACATCTATTATTTAACTTCGACGGGCCTGTTGGCATGGTTGGCAAATGCTTGCTTTTCATGCCAGAGGTTATGGATTTGAATACCACCCAGGACAGATGATTGTGTGCATGAACATGGCTGTTTGTCCTGGGTGTAATTTATCTATATAAGTATGTATTTACAAAAGAAAAGTATTATATGTAGTATATCAGTGATCTGATTTCCATAGTACAAGCACTGCTTAGTTTAGCATCAGATGTTCTGTACCTTACTAATAAATCTAACATTATATTTCTAGACTCAAAACTCTTATTACCAACTCTCAAGAAGTAAGATCACGTCCTAAGCCAAACAAAAATGAGGTGAGGCCAGAACATGTAGCAAAAGCTAAAGAAAAGTTTAGAATGATGAAAAATGAACTTCATGGATGGATTAATATCTTGTTTCCCGAAACAGATTCAATAGAACCTTCTGTCATGGACATACTGAGAGTAAGTTGTATTTCTAAGTTTTTATCAATAATCTGTATTCTGAATGTTATAACACACTCACAGTTGGAAAGTGATCCATCAAAATAAAGCAGGTCACTGATGGTTGCCATCCATCTAGACTGCAGATGTGCAGTCTAGATGGTCACCCTGGTGGTTGCCATCCATGTAGAAGATGCTTAAGCATGACATAGAACCACACATAATTCCTGCAGTGCAAGAGTAGTGGAAACAGGACAAATGTGGATAGACATTAATTATTTAATGTTGCTTTTCCGATTGTGAGTAAGGTCGCCAGAGCTCATTGGGGTGGGGAGGGTCAGCAACACTTGTTTGCTGGCTCTTAAAGGCTGGCAACGCTCCTGTAACTCCTCTGGTTTTGCGAGTGTCCATGGGCGGCGGTGATCACTTACCATCAGGTGACCCACTTGCTCATTTGTCGCCCTCTGATATAAAAAAATACAATGTTGAGCACAAGAAATAATTTTCTCTATTAAAAAAGAGAGCACTGTTTATGTCCAAGGTTATACTTTCTCAGACCACAAAAGCTAAATACTTGTATGTAAGAAAGACCAAGTGAGCTTAGGTTTGGATATGCTATGATATATGTGTCTAGTTAGTGAACACTTGTCTTAGACCTACTCAAGATCAATTTGGTATGTTGGTTTGAGAGTTCTCAATAGTGGAGATAGATAGAGAACCCAATGAAAGCGGTTTGTTTAATCAGTATCTCTTTTTGAGCATCAGGGGCCATATGCTGTATAAATTACATATATGTCATTGATTTCCTTTCTTTTCCAGCAACTTATGGCAGAACATCTTAACGAGGAGTCTGATGGATATATCCCAATCACCTCAGAAACATTCCACATCATCAAACTGCTGCAAGACATGAAAATTGTTGCTGTCAACCCTTATAATCAGATGGAATTCAAATTGGCATATTGAAGCCTGCCAAAGGAAGAAGTGTATCATTACTTACAGCAATCTCTGCCAGTGTCATGTAGAATTAACACATGTGTAATCTCCACATGGGATAGTGCAGGATTATCTATACATATAATAAAATCGTAGGAAAGTCAAAACTGTACATTGAATATGTTTTTAAAAGGATAATTGGGGTGTACTCTACAATCGATATGGAAAACAAAAACATAGTTTTTAGAATTTTTGTCTGTCTGTCTGTTTATCTGTATGTATGTCCGGGCTAAACTCAAATAGTTCTGCATGGATTTACTTCAAATTTTGCATGAATATTACTAAGAGGTTGGGTCAACATATAGGCTACATATTATCACGCTATCACCTACGGGGGAGAAGCTGTGATAATTTATAAAATTTAACGCGGGTAAAACCGCGGGACACAGCTAGTGGATAATAAAAAACAAAAATTCAATTGCGAAAATATTTGTGTCCATGGGTGGCAGTGATCTCTTACCAGCAGGTGCTTGCTAGTTTACTGTGCTATTCATCATTTTAACCGAACGACACCCACTGCTGGACAAAGGACCCCCTCATGCTATTAAAAAATACAAAATTTAAATCAGTTACAAAGACAAACTAATATTATTGTTCTGTTGCGCCTTTTGGCGTAGTTGGCAAATGCCTGCTTTTCACGCTGGAGGTCGTGAGTTTGATTCCCACCCAGGACAGATATCTTTGTGCATGAACATGTCTGTTTGTCCTGAGTCTGGGTGTAATGATCTATATAAGTATGTATTTACAAAAGAAAAGTAGTAGTGTAGTATATTTGTTATCTGGTTTCCATAGTACAAGCTCTGCTTAGTTTGGGATCAGATGGCCGTGTGTAAATAATGTCCCAGGATATTATTATTATATGAGTAAATAGGACTGCCACTTTGGTCTGGCGGTAGCATGTTTAACTGCCAATACATGGCCAAGGCTATTATTTTACTATTGTATTTGTATAGCTATTTTTAATTTAAGTAATATTGTAGATAAATGTGTAAGTGTGTATAAATATGAATTAAAGGATTGATATACAACATTTTTAATAATGTGTTTTAATTGTTATAAATAATCCTTATGATTAATTTATCATTTGGGCAGGGTTGATCCTAGAGTCAGAGTTGTTCAAACCGTCCTGTAGGCCTCTAGATGGTTTAACGACTGTACGCTTATAAATCATTCTATATACTGACAACACGCGCAGCTGCCTAACCTCGGCGCAGTCGCAGCACTTACGGACTTAAATTGAAAAATAAATTAAATTTAAAACTATGTTGTTCGCTTATAGTGACTTACATGTTTCGTATATAATTACATACCTACATAAATATACGGACATATGAAAAATAAATTTAGTTTAAAGTTATGTTGTAACTTACATATTTCAGTTGTAATGACATTCATAAATGTCGTTATAACTGAAACATAGAACATAATATATATACGGACCTTAATTGAAAAATAAATTAAATTTAAAACTATGTTGATTGGCCTGTTGGTCTAGTGGTTAGTGACCCTGACTGCTAAGCCCGGGGTTGTGGGTTCTATTCTCACCCGGGACAAATCTGTGTCTCATGAACACGATTATTTGTTCTGTGTCTGGGTGTAATTTATGTATAACTAGCTGTGACCCGCGGTTTTACACGCGTTTAACTTTATAAATTATAGCCTATGTGTTAATTCAGGGTTTCATCTAATTCCATACCAAATTTTATTAAAATCACTCCAGCCATTTAGACAAGAGAGTAACAAACATGTGTTATTTATCCCAAGGTATTTATTTATTTATGTTGTTCGCTTATAGTGACTTACATGTTTCAGTTATAATGTCGTATATAAATATAACGAGTGTGAAGCTTTTCGTCAAAGTGCAGAATATATTTGGTGTATGCAAAGTGTTGGCGTGCCTCATCGTCATCGGCGGAGGAATATACGAGATTGCGAAAGGTACGTTAGTTTCCAGCTAGAGGCTATCGTGTGTGCTGTTTGATGACCCTGTCTGGTTAGCCAGAGGATGTGGGTTCGATCCCACCCAGGAGTAATCTTTGTGCGATGAGCACGATAATTTGTTCCGTGTCTGGGTGTAATTTATCTATGATATGTACAGACGCCACCACAGCCTGTCATTTCTTTTATAGACTTTCAACTTTATCAGAAAAGCATAAACTTCACTTTCAATTGAGGAAATTTGACAGATTGGGGTAGCTTGATGTGCTGGCGTCTGTACCTATACTACATGTAACGTAATTAACGCACACCCTGAAACACCCCAATTAGAATATTATATTGTAATCATAATACATACACTGAATTTTTAATGTAAGAAGAATATGCATTATTAATTACTAAATTAGTTTCTTAGAATAAAGTTTATTTTTCTTTATTTTGTATTGAATGATGGAATTTGTATGAATACAGATAAAACCGCGATTTTAAAAGTCTTATTTCTTTGACTTACAGTCCATTTCAATTTGTTTTGACTGTACAGGGTTAATATGACAATAATTTCCGTAGTTTTAATTATTTTTGGAATAAAAAGTTACCTATATTAAAAATGATATAAATCGATTCAGTAAACGATTTTCACGATGTGCGTTAATTAAGTTACATGGTGTATATATGTATTTTAAAATATATAAGGATGTTAACAGTTGTCTGGTGCCATAGAACAGGCTTTGTCTAGTTTGGGATCAGATGGCTCTGTGTTAGTTGGTTTGCTTGTAGGAACAAGCAAACATTTCACTACAGTAACAGCTGTTTCACAATAAAATTTATGTAATAATAATAATAATGTCCTCCCGACCGAATTTCGACCCCGGCCGCCAGTCCCAATGGAGACTAGCCAATTGCGCAGGACATATTATAGTGCACAAGTAGGTATATGGTCAAACACAGGGGCACTTTCTATTCCATCACTCTCATGATCCAATAGGACGACTAGCGACACGCCCGGATAGATGTCAGGGACGCCAACTCCCAGACTTCGGGCTGATACTTAGAAATTTATTTTTACGGAAAAATCCCAAAACCACTTTTTGGTCCGTCCTGGGATTTGATCCCAGGACCTCATCATCTGTGGTTGAACACGCTAACGCTAGACCAACGAGGCAGGCTTTATGTACCTATTACTATAAGTTAGTTAATTTATTTCCTTTACAGGTAATACCTCCAACTTGAACAAAGGCTTCGAAGGCAGTACGTCGAGTCCGGGAGGCATCGCCCTCGCTCTATATTCAGGACTATGGGCTTATGACGGCTGGAACAGTGTTACCGTAGTGACTGAAGAAATCATCAACCCTGGAGTGTGAGTATATAAGAGGAGTCGTTAACGAATGGAACAAACTACCACAAGACGTAGTGTCAGCACCAAACACCAACATATTTAAGAACAGACTAGACAAGCACATAATAACAACTGTTATTACTAAATTGCTTCGCTAACTACGTGTCACAACTGCATGTGTGGTGCAGCGGCTATGACAGTCGCCTCGCTGCTTCGTGTCGCGGGTAAAAACAGTGTAGGTACTAGATATAGGCAATTATCAGTTGTTTCAATTGCCTGCCTAATTAGAAATAATAAAAATAATATCAGACTTTTTGTGTCATTTAAAAGTAAAAAGTTTTAACTACAGATACGGTACCGGTGACGCCCTCCACCGTATATGGAGTTAATTCTTTACCTTCGTTGCACTAGAAGGATAGTTTTTATTAGAAGATTATACGGTATCAATATTCTGTGCAGGCCATAGAAAAGTATGTAAAGTATGTAAGTAAATAATTATATACTTTTATCGCCGCGCCGCTTCACGACGTACGAAAACGACGCTTTAACATCGATACACTAGATCGAGGAGGTATAGACAGACACTACAAAATTCAGGGTTCATTATTAGATATTAAAATAAAATAGTGTTTATTAACTCAACTTACTTAATTACAAGATTGCTGGGCCATTCCTTTAAGGCATAACTTTACCTGTGTTAGTGATTACATATTAAAATGAGCAAGTATTTAAAAATAATAGTTAGGCACAGTAAAATGCATAAGCTAGTTTCGAGATTATTTTTTTAATATTTTTATTATTTCTACAGTATCGTAATATATTTTTTTCTTTTTGCAGCAATGTTCCCCTCAGCATATCCATCGCCGTGCCGCTCATAACCGCCCTATACGTGTTCATGAACGTCGCTTACATGACAGTGCTGAGTTACGCGGAAATGACGTCAGGCTTCGCGGTCGCAGTCGCATTCGGCGCAAGAGTGCTGGGACCGGCGAGCTTTCTGATACCTCTGGGAGTAGCCATTGCGACCTTCGGGTGTGCGATGAGCGTGCAATTTGGTGTTACTAGGTATTTTATTATATGTATTAATGAATACGAACGTTAAAAAAGGATTCCTACTGAGTTTTCTGGCAGTGTTTCTCAGTAGCTGCCACGTCATGCACTGCACGGTAGGTGTAAAAAAATATGACGATTCCACATAAATGTAAAATTTTTAAGTAATAAATGATTTTTGACTATGACTTTAATCTACGAGTTCGGACATAACTCAATACATGAATAAGTAATGATTTTACGCCGACGACTAGAGAAATGGGTCAAGTTCAAAGGCGCTGCACCCCTTCCCGGCGCCGTCGCAAGGGTATATTTACGTAATCTTTGTGATGCAGTATGCAGCGTAGAGTTACATAGAAATTCAAGCACGAAATTAAATTAATACTTATTTTTGTACGAAAATAAAATCTAACAAATTAAGAAAAATTTTAGAACTATAGTTGTTGCTTTAGCGTTAGCTATCTAGTATTAATGATGTTATGTTATTTAAATAATATAAATATACTGGTTGGTCTTGTGGTTACTGACTCTGATTGTTAAGCCAAGGGTTGTGGGTACGATCAGAACAAATCTTTGTGTGAATATACAAGATTATTTATTATGTCTTTTATATGTCTATGTATTTAGAAATATATAAGTATGTTGATCAGTCCTCTAAGTAGTCGTTTGGGAACAGAGTTCAGTGTTAGTTGTCCCAGGATATTTAATTATTTACAATTATAGGGAGAAATGACCTGCTCTAGAAGTCAGTGTTCAAATATAACGAGTACATCATGAGTAGTAGTCGCAATATGTATCTTATATGCAAAATGTATCTTATGTACTTAACATAAAGTTTAATCCCAAGAAACGGTGATAAGAGGCATTCTTTTTCAGGGTGTGCTACACGGCTGCTCGCGGTGGACACATGCTGGAAGTGTTTTCGTATGTGAACATTAAGCGTCTTACTCCCGCACCCGCTGTCGCTTTTCAGGTGAGTCTATACAGTTGTTGATTCATATCCGGCTCGAAGGACCATGATATAACTTGTTTAAGTCTTGAATGAGATAGGTATAAATTCAAACGGAAAAATGATTAACTTTAAAAATATATATTTTCTTATTTGGGCGCGTTAAATTGTAATAGATGGGGAATAGTGATTTAATTTTAGAGAGTATTTGTGCTTCGTAGCGCACTTTAAGCTTTAGACAGCTAATAACGACAGCAGCGTTAAGCTTTCTAAGAGGCCTACTGAGCGACTTGATCAACTGTAGGTATATAAATAGAATATTTTCTTTCTGATCAAATTCTTTGCAAGACCCAAAGCAATGTAGTAAACCCCAGGAGGATTGTTGATCGTGGTATAAATAAACAATTGTATGTAAATGTCCCAGTAAGAATAGATTTTTTGACATAGAATTTTTGTTTACTGGTATTCTCGCCCTTTATAAATATATGGCAACTCTGTTTTCGACACCTCTTGAAGATTCTGATCAAATTGCAGCATAAATGCAGTGCAGAGGTAAATAAGTTGCCACTCCACTGCATTTACAGTGCAATTTTTTCTGCAGCTGCTTTTTCGAGGTAATGATTTCGACTAATCATATTTTTGTTTCAGGCGCTGCTTACTACCGTGTTCATACTAGTGGGAGACATAAAAACCCTCATAGAATTCGCCAGCTGGTTCCTTTGGTTCTTCTACGGGTTGGCCATGGTCGCTCTCCTGGTGCTAAGAAAAACCCAGGCGAAGAAGCCCCGGCCGTACCGCGTCCCCACCCCAGTGCCCTGCTTCGTGCTGCTAGTGGCGATATTTCTGTCAATATTGCCGATAGTACATGACCCCTCGCCGAAGTATCTGATGGCAGTGGGCTTTATTGTAATTGGAGTAATCGTTTATACTTTGTTCGTGTATTATAAGAAAACGCCAACTAGAATTTTAAGTGAGTATTTAGTAACTGGTACAGTTGCCGGCACGTAACTTGGCAAGAGTCGTTAGATGGGCAGAACTCATATTTCTCTGTCTCATATTTTCTCTCATATCTCTCCTTTCCTTATCTTCATCTTAGACTGATATTTATTAAAAATAAAATATGATAGTAACACTAAAATAACGACAAGCAACAAAGGTGAGCACTTATTGTTGCACTAAGTGTACCTGTGCAAACTTATCCCCACTACGTCAAAACCTTGCCAAGTTACGTGCCGGCAACTGTAACACTGTAGATAAAATAAAAAAGGTTTTTATTCACGTAGACTTTAAAAAAGCGCTTGTAAATAGTCAGAACATGTTTGTAGTAATACAGTTATTATTTCTAGTTACTTATTACAGATATTTAGATACACGGAATGTTAAAACATTTATACAATTTATTTTATAATGGTAGTGACATTTAGCTAGCTTGTATTAAGTTATTGTCAAGGAAATTATGTTTAGTTGAAGTTTTTAATATTATGTATTGAAATTTAAATTTTACTACATATTGTCTGATATAAGACTTAATTCTTAGCATTCCATGGATTCATCGTGCGGAAACCGGGTCCGCGTGGTAGAGAAGGGAACATTCGTCAGAGTCTGAGACTTGCGACTCAGATGTAGGTTTAAGGACAGAGATGCATCAAGCTCATCTTCGCCGTCTCTCAGTGTTCCCCCTCTTCCTAGACGGAATCTGGTATGATCCTAATAATGCCGGTTTGGATACTCGTTCAAATGTAGAACTTACGGAAGTTCTTGATAAACCTAAGTCTTTTAATAGGTTAAAGAGGGATTTTGCTGGTATACCCCTCGTACCCACTTCCACGGCATATTAATTAACCACAAAGCCGTTTCTGGTTAATACATTTAACATAAACTCGTAATAATTTTAGATAATTGTTTCCACTGGGCGATGTGGGATCCAGTAACCGTCGTGTAGTCCAATAACTTTTAAACCTAACATTCACAGTTAGCCAATCTATCCAGGTCTTTGTTTCTTGTGTTCAAAGCTTGCTTAGATGCGTAACGTGCCGTGATTCGATGGCGCTAGTTGTATGCGGCAGCCGAAAGATGTCGCTACAAGTCCGTATGTTTCTCGCTTTTGATAAGACAACGCAACCAAACATGTTTATTATTAGAGTTTATTAGTTCAGCTAGCCATTTAACATCGTCATTTATAATTAATCCAATGCCTGACCAGTCTTTAAAAATTACAATTTGATTGTCCCTTATCATCATGTATTTATCTGATACATACTTATAAAAATGCTGTGTGGTGACGGCACCCATCTCATCGTGGGGTGGCGTAGAAATCGCCAGAGGGAATATCTACCGGAGGACGGGCAGCAGCTTCCTTCTGAGTATTATGTCCATCTTACTGCGATCCGTCTGCGAAGCGTGTTGATTCTAAGGGGGAGGCTTTTGTCCAGCAGTGGTCTTTTTACAGCTGATATGATGAATATATCTACTTATAATATTTTTCTGTTCACAGGAAAGTTCACATTCCTGACTCAAGTCCTGTTCGAAAGTGTGCCGCCAAGCGATCGTCAAGACTGATTTTATACCTACATTTATTTTTATATAAGACTATAGGAGATTCTAGACTTATAAGTACATACATGTTTGTAAATATAGTACAAGAAAAATAAAATAAATAAATATTTTTACGCGATCAGTTCCTCGATTAAGCGTTTCATTTCATTGGTAGTGAATTATCAGACCAGGGTCTATTATTCACTTCATATTAAAGCCGCCGCGGCGCCGGGATAATGGGCGTGCCGGGATCGGATGGCATAAAGGATTTTCTGTTTATTGCCATAGGAGGCTCACGAGCAAGTGGCCCACGTGATGGTAAGTAAGTGACAACCGCTACTCATGGACATTCGCAATGGCAGAGGGCACAGCAAACCGCTGCCTACCGTGAGATTAATACTCTTTTTAAACCTCGTTTAAAGAAGGACATGTCGTAGCGCTGAGAAAACACCGCAGCAGGTAATTTGAGTCTATTCAATATGTCACTGAGATGTCGCTACAATGTCTGTAGTTTCAAATACTGTTAGGCCATGCCTGACGAAATAGAACCCATGGTGCCAGGCAGATACAGGCAGCGGAGCGAGTATCCGTCGCTGGTATTCTACTCCTGAGCTGTTCACTAGCTTTGCCCTGGGTGTCTTCCACGATGCGTTCATGGCCGGTAGATGCCTCGCCATAGTACTGTCGTAGGTTCAATTATAATTAAAAGTGTAGAAATAAATCGATAAAATCAATATTCGTCCCTGAATATGGGCATTTCTTCACGAGTTTAGGATGGGAAAGAGTATACATATACTTACTACTGCAGGATCGGTCAGATACGCCACGTTAAAACAATTGTTCGCTTAAAAATGCCCTGAAAACTACCCCTACTCTGTTATTCCATACTCCACTTCTCGTCGTCGCCTGTCGTCGGTTGCCTGGAAGAAATCACATTTAGTGATAAGGCCGCAAATTGTACAATTTTGTGATGCATCCTTGTTTCCTGTATTTTGTTTTACTTGGTGTACCTACAGTAAAGAGTTATCTTAATGAGAAAACGTAGGAACAACGTTTAGAGGCAGCGATAAAACCATATAAAATGAAACAACTATTTGTTTCGTAGGTTAAAATTCGGAAATGTGCATTTAAGATTTAGCTAAGACAATGGACATTTTATTGAATTGCTTTCTAACAAGGCGGCCAGCCCAGCAAACTAGTATTTCAATGCACATTCATTCATTCGTATGGGGGGTGGTTACCCTAGTGACAGAGTTGTTCAGGTCGCCCAGCTCATACAATATTCATCAATGGATGTCTAATGAGTATACGCTTAAAGTGTATTAACCACACACCACCTCGCTTGCTTGCGTCTGTTTTTCATATTCTGTCTCTTAAAGTCACACCACACATAAAACTCAGAGTTCTCTTTTCTATTTTATTTATTTTGCTTTTGTTCTTTTTCTGCCATTTCCAAACTTCCATACATTAAAATTGATCCTACTAACACTCCATTGTGCACGGCCAGTCGAGACTTCTCGAGAAATTTTGATACAAGTACATAAGGTAAACACCCCAAATAAGGACAGTTTAAGAAAAAAGTTGTGGTATTTGTGAAATTTTACCAATATTGTGAAAGTTTCAATGCTGAACATAAGTACATGAAGTATAAAGTCTTGTCCTTATTGAATATTTCTACAGTGTGACGCGTGAGATACTGCAAAGCTGGTTATAAGTTTTTTAACAAAGAAATATTCTAGTATTTTAACCAGTTATGGACAGCAAAAAGCCAGTTGGGGACTACCAGTAATGAACATATCCTAGTCATGGACATCCAGTAATGAACTTGAACCTAGTCATGGACATCCAGTAATTAACTTGAACCTAGTCATATGCACCTAGTCTATCGAAAAATCTATGATGAATGTCAAGGTACAGATGATTTAATTAATGAAAAGAAAATAAAATGCAATAGAATAACATGTAATATTTTTTTTTTATAAATTAACAACCTTAAATGGTACTCATACTCCGTTTTTAATAATCAGTCATTTACGAACATAAACTTAATCAGCCTTTCATATATTCATTATTAATTGACTAATACTTAGTGTTAATGAATATGACATATTTCGAATGAAATTGTGTATTTAATCAGTACTATACCACCCTCGTCAGTCAGTCCTGTGGTAGTCAAATTCTGAAAAATCTAAATATCTCAAAATCTATTTTAAAAAGTGACCAGCCCGACTAAATATTTGTTATTATCTATCTTAAATACATCAAAATAAATATACTTAAAAGTTACCCAACATTTTTTTTCACCCATAAACCGTACCGTACCCGTAAACCCGTAAACGAAACGTACTCACTACAATGTATAATATGATGTTATATTCTCTTTGGTACTACATCTGTAGTAATCTGTACGTGATAGACTTGATTACATATATACTCTTCGTCTGTACGTCGGATGCGGTACTTCGGAAAATTTATATGAAAGTTAAAATAAACGATTAATGTAAACAATTAGTGTGCAAATAATTAGTGAAATTCAATCATGGCTTACCACTACGTGGTTACTGCTCAGAAACCAACCGCCGTCATGTCCTGTGTGACTGGTAAATCGCCGATTCCTAATATGTTATTGTATTGAGGTTAACTCAAATACTAGATATAGATCTGTCGCTATTTTCAGATATTTATGGTATTAAATGATGCTTTTCGGCATAAGACAGCCCGAATTTATGAGTTTTAAAAATTTCATTCGGGCAAATATTTTGGAGCCGTTTTATATTGGTTTGTGGCGGTTATTTCATGTCCTCATGTCCGCATATTATGCCAAAACAAATAGCTCACAATGATGGTGTATCCGTCATATTTCTGCTTTAGTTGTTATTGTATTGTACATCCTAGCCTAATATAATCAATAATCACACTTGAAACCCAACATGGATAGTAATTTTAGGGGTATCACTTGTTTAATAGGAATCAAGAAAGTCTATGACTTCATATACATAGTGTATTCCTAATCTCCTATTCATATAACTCTACCAAATAATCATTTGTAAATTACAATTAATTATTTACTTTTAATCTTGAATTAGGTCATAATCTAGTGGGTACATGTATTTACATGATTTTGTTCAAATTTAAGGCAACTTCACATCACCAACAGACCTAAACCTTTTGGTAGCTAAGGTCTCTAGGTTGGAAATGTATCTCGTTACACCAGAAGGACTAAGGCCCATGAAAGAAGTGGGCTTGTATGGTCGAGTTGCTAAAATGAAGCTCTTTAGGCCTCCTGTAAGTATACATCAATTATAAATATAATTATTATGAATAAATTAACTGGATTTCATGTTTGCTTTTGAGGTTTCACCAGTTACTCTACCATTACTTGATGAAGACTATTTATTTGTATATAGTACAACCACATTATGCATATAACACATATAAAAAACTTGAGAGGTATCAAGGGACACCTGGATGGAAAGAAGTTAGTTCTTATTATTTGTTATGTACAATAAACCTGTATACACTCAACAAAAATAATCGTTGCGACACCACACTGTTCAATGCGAAATAATAATAATAATATCTGGGGACAATGTCACACAGATCATCCTAGCCCCACACTAAGCAAAGCTTGTACTATGGGTACCAGGCGACGATATACATACTTATATAGATAGATAAATACATATATACATAGAAAACATCCATGACTCAGAAACAAATATTCGTGCTCATCACACAAATATTTGCACTTACCGGGATTCGAACCCAGGACCACCAGCTTCGTAGGCAGGAGCACTACCAACTAGGCTATGGTGACCGTCCAAGAAATAGAAATGAAAATATCTGGCTTGCTTTCTATAAGAGAGAGAGAGAGAAACATGCGCATGCCGCACAGCTGCAAAAAGTGTTGTGTCATCTTTTCGTATGATTTTTTTCCGTCTAGCTCCCTTTCACAATGCGCGATAAGGAACTTCTTTCCAAAAAATACAAGGTTTTGCATGTAATATGCGTAACTTAGTAAGGTGTACATAACAATCACCAGCTATAAATTAGAAGTATTTATGACATGCATGGAGTTAAAAACAAAAACTAAATCTAAAAACTATAACTACATGGAACATTTACCATTTTTTTGTATAGACATTTTAAGTTCATTGAAGTTTCTTCTAGGGGTGGTGCTAGTTAATGTACTGGAAAAACTGCAATTATCATTGAGGAAGTAAACTACATGAACTTTTGGTAGCCATGCAGGACATATTGTGGCAGTTGTTCACTGTGGGAGAAGACACTGGCTCCTGTAACACATGTATTATACCTAGCGCAGGAGGCAGGGCCTCACTACTATTGTTAAAAATTATTTATGCAAATAAAGAATTATTATTATTATTATTATTATAGTTGTTTAAAATATACCTGAGCACAGTTCTGATAAGAATGTTTTTAAACAAATGACTGTCAAATCATTTGTTTAATAACATTGTGAGCTTTGTATGTATTATTTGTGTATTCATTCTTTGTGTGTATTATGTAGTTATTTGTAGATTTATAAGGCTCATTATAGCACAGGTTTAAACCTTAGTACTTCTTTTGATTCTATTACTATAAAAATTATAATGTACTAGCTGTGCCTCGCTGCTTTATACTTTATTCCAAATTTTATTAAAATCTCTCTAGCCGTTAGGCTGTGAAGTATTAAACATACACACACACAAACTTTCGTCTTTATAATGTTAGTGTGATAATCTTTGTAAATATAAAAAAAAAATCATTTGTACACAAGAGTGTTGCAGGAATAATTTACTATCATCAATGACTTGTCAGTTGCCAAGGCCTAATGTGGGCGATTTGCTACTATCTCCATGCTTGGCAGATGTGTTAACTATAGGATGGTGTTATCTATAGCCTTCACAACACCACACATTAACATATCTGTAATTCTGTATTATTACATAACACTGAGGCGATATGGGCTTCTTAATTATAATATACAAAAAAGGAGACAAAATAAATCAATAGAATTTGTAAGAGAAACTGCATCTGATAAATTAAATAATTATAGTAAAAATTGAATGACTTATACAAAAAAATAGTTTTTATAACAATCAGTGGCCTTCTTGTAACTTAAGATAATATGAAATTAAATATTATATTCAATATTATTTACATTCTTTAAGTTGCAACTTAATATAAATAATAAAAGTTTTAGCTTGTTAATGTATTTAATCCAATGCACACAGGGTGAGAGGTGGTGTTCTTCTTCACACATTAACAGGTGGCCCTATCATGTATCCCCACATTAATAACTGCCTTCTCAGTTTCTAGATTATTGCTAGAGACATGAACCTCAGCCAGCCTCACGGATAAAAAACCGGCCAAGTGCGAGTTGGACTCGCTCACGAATGGTTCCTTAACATTATCTAAAAACGAGCATAAAATTCACATCATAATGGTGTGACTTCCCATTTTATGATGTACGATTACATCATGGGTGCCCACTTTAATATTTATTTTATTTTGTTTCTTAGTATTTGTTATTATAGCGGCAACAGAAATTAGTCATCGATGTAAATTTCAACTGTCTAACTATCACGGTTCACGAGATACAGCCTGGTGACAGACGGACAGCGAAGTCTTAGTAATAGGATCCCGTTTTACCCTTTGGGTATGGAACCCTAAAAAACAAATATCCACTGGAATATTCTAATACAATGTATTGCTTTTGGAACGAAGTTCCTTATCGCGCGTTGTGAAAGGGGGCTAGACGGAAAAAATCTTACGAAAAGTTGTCACGACACTTTTTGCAGCTTTGCGGCGTGCGCATGTTTCTCTGTCTGGCTCTCTCTCTCTCTCTTATAGAAAGCAAGCCAGATATTTTCATTTCTATTTCGCATTGAACAGTGTGGTGTGGCGACGATTATTTTTGTTGAGTGTATACAGGTTTTTTGTACATAATAAATAATAAGAAATAACTTCGTTCCATCCGGGTGTCCCTTGACACCTCTCAAGTTTTTTTCTAGTATGGTTTTATACATTTTTCAGTATGAGAACAAGGACCTAGTCTTTATTCTCACAGCTCGTTACAATGCCATGATATTGGAGTGGCGCACCGGCGCCAATGGAGAACTAGAAGTAGTGACAAGAGCCCACGGTAATGTGTCAGACAGAATTGGGAAACCTTCAGAGAATGGTATCTTAGCTGTAATCGACCCTCAAGCAAGAGTCATTGGATTGAGGTTATATGATGGCCTCTTTAAAATAATACCACTTGATAAAGACTCCACAGAGCTTAAAGCCGCTAGTTTAAGGTAAGTCACAATTTAAACACAATTACTATTAATTTTATTGATTATATTTGTTACTAGCTGTGCTCGCGACTTCGTCCGCGTGTTAATTAGTTTATTTTGTTTTTTAGTAAAATAAATGATTTTTTCTAAAATAAAAGTAGCCTAAGTTACTCCTTATTACATCAGCTACCCACCAATAAAAGTCCCGTCAAAATCGGTCCAGCCGTTTTAGAGATTAGCCGGAACAAACAGACAGACAGACAGACAAAAATTGTAAAAAATGTTATTTTGGTGTATGTACCGTATATATATTCATATTTATGTAGTAAAAACCGGTTATTTCAATATTACAAACAGACACTCCAATTTTATTTATTTGTATAGATTATTATTAAATATTTCCATGACATTTAATGTATTGTTATCAAGTACTCAATAGCTGAGCAAAGGTTATGACGTAGCTGCTATGTTATAATACTATTTTTACACTGTGATTATTTATTTGATTAGTGATTATCATTTTATTAATTACTATAATAATTTTACATCTTAAAACTATTAATAATCGATAGTAGACTTTCAAATGGTTGTCACTGATAAAAATATAAATATAAAAAGATAAATTTGGTGGCTGGTGTTCGCTCTGACCATAAATGCCAAATAGTAAAGATAAAAAATGAGATAAATATAAATAAACAAAAAATTAGTTTTAGACCTTTAACAAAATCTAATTTGGGAAAGTTCAGTAACAACCTGGAGAATAGTTTGTGCCATCTATTGCCAAACAAAAGTAAGCCTAACGATATGTACACTACATTATTCCACTGTATTTGCAAAGAATTTAATAAAGCTTGTAAAATAAAAAACATAACGGTTGACAGTAATAAGATAAAATTTAGTTCTTGGGCAACTCAAGGCATTAGACTGAGTAGAGATTTTTTATATGAGTTGTATGACAGAAGGTCCTATAACCCTGATGTCAATTTCATTAATTATGTTAGAAATTATTCAAAAATTTTTAAAAAGGTTTGCATTCAAGCTAAATCTTTATATATAAGAGATAAAATTAAAAAATCTGATAATAAAATAAAATCAGCTTGGCAAATAATTAATACTGAAACTGGTAAAAGTAGATCAAGAGATCAAACATTAGTATTGAATATTGGTGATGAACTGGTTTCAGACAAGCTTACCATTGCCAATTTTTTAGCTGCTTTTTTTGCAAATATACCCGTGGATATTACTAAGTGTCTCGCATCATCACCAGATGTGGCTGAACTCTTTTTAAATCAAAGCGTAAAACAAACTGTACCTAACTTTAGTTTTAAATCCGTAACAAGTGATGATATTATAAAAGCTTTTAAGAGTATTAAAAGGAAAGGCACAGAAGATTTGTGGGGACTGTCTGTTAAAGCAATTGAATCAATCATACTAAACATTGCTACAATTCTTGCAGCCATCTTCAATGGCTGTATAAGTGATGGTGTTTTTCCCGATTTAATGAAAATAAGTAACATAATACCCATTTTCAAGGCAGGTTGTTCAAAAAATGCCACGAATTATAGGCCTATCTCAATACTACCAGCTTTAAGTAAAATATTTGAAAAGCTGATGCTCAGCCAAATGTTGTCGCACTTTAACGTGAATGAGATATTGCATAACAAGCAGTTCGGGTTTACAAGGGGCCGCTCTACTCAGGATGCAGGTTGCACATTAATTAGGTCAATATTGGAGGCTTGGGAGGCATCACAGGATGCGCTGGGAGTTTTCTGTGATCTCTCTAAGGCTTTCGATTGCGTTGATCATCGTACGCTCGTTGTTAAACTGAAGTACTATGGAATATCTGGCACATCTCTTGATCTTGTGATGTCCTATTTATCGGGGCGACAACAGATGGTTTCGATAGGCGGTGCCACTTCGGCACGTCATCCTGTGAAAATGGGGGTGCCCCAAGGATCTATATTGGGCCCATTTTTATTTCTAGTTTATATAAATGATCTCCCTTATCTGGTAGAGAAAGTATCAGACATAGTTTTGTTCGCTGATGATACTTGCTCATATTTAAAGTAAATAGAAAGGATAAAGATCTTATTGAGCATAATAAAACACTCAGCTTTATATCAGAATGGTTTTCGGCAAATAATCTCTTGTTAAATGCAGGGAAAACTAAATGCATCCGGTTCTCATTGCCGAATGTGACTCAAATTGTACCAACAGTTGCACTTAATGCGAAAATATTAGATCTAGTCCCATCGACCGTATTTTTAGGATTGACACTTGATTCAAAATTGCAATGGGGTCCTCAGATTGAAAAGTTAGCAGGTAAATTAAGTTCGGCTTCCTATGCTGTCTGGAAAATAAGGCAATTGTCAGATGAACAAACTGCTAGATTAGTGTATTTCGCGTACTTTCACAGCATTATGTCGTATGGCATTCTGCTGTGGGGTTCGGCGGCTGACATAGGTACTATTTTTGTATTGCAGAAAAGAGCAGTCAGAGCCATTTATGGTTTAGGCAGTCGCGATTCTTTGCGAAATTTGTTTAAAGAAATAAATATACTTACTGTGCCATCGGAATATATATATCAGAATATAATGTTTGTTAGAAAAAATATTCATAATTATAAAAAGAAAAGTGAACTGCATAATATAAATACTAGGAATAAAAACAAACTAGCCATGCCAGGCTTTAGAGTAAGCAAAACTAATAAATCATTTTTAGGAAATTGTATTAGGTTTTATAACAAGCTTCCTACTCAAATTACTGATCTGCCTGACACAAGTTTTAAAACACATATTAAACGTATACTTATGGCTAGGGGTTATTACACCACTAAAGAGTACATCAATGACAAAGACGTCTGGCTCTCACTTCCTACCTGCACATTGCTCGCTGGAGATCTTGTAGCCATATAGACATGACTGATCTGCTGTGTTACGTGAACTATCTGTAAATGATTGCTATCATATACTTAATTTAAAATTATTGACTCTGTCTCAAAATGAATAATGTTATTGTTTCGAAGTTTTTCTTTTGTATACCTAAATATAATCTAAAATAATAAGCATTCAGACAACCGATCGAGCATATATTGTTTGCCTACTAAATAATTACTCTAATTGGACCAAATCCCGTGTTCATGCCCGCTTGAGTATGTTTCGCCGGACCGTCTCAACTGAGTCGTGTTGAAACCGGTAGTAGATGAACCCACTGAGTTTGTTTCGCTGGGTCTTCTCAGTTGGGGCGCATTGGATCCGGTGGTAGCATTAAAGCGCGACCGTCGTTATTAACACAAGGTCCGTCATAATAATAATACCTTTAATATAGACAGAACCATTGACAATATGTAGTAAAAATATTAGACTTAAACTAGATAATTAAACATAATCTCTTGACAATAACTTGATACGGGCTAGCTAAATATCATTTCTGTAATAAAATAAATTTTATAAATGTTTTCATACAAGATGTACCTAAATATCTATGTTACTAGAAATAATATCTAATGTATACAACTATATTACTACAAACATGTTCTGACTATTTACAAGCGCTTTTTTAAAGTCTACGTGAATAAAAACCTTTTTTATTTTTATTATTTATTTAAGAGTAGGAGAATTATTAAAGAGGCATTCTTTGTACGATGGTAGATGAGAACTTACTCTGTTCAATTAAATATTGTGTGTGGAAAATATCTCGGAGTTTTAATGTGCAGAACCTACGAGTGCGTAATAGTATATTATTTTTTTAACGTATTTAGTGAGTCTTATCTTAGTGTCAGAGTTGTTTTAACCCAATTTGTCTAATGACTACAACCGGGACCGTCAGCTTAACGACAGTGACACTCAAAAATCAAACCAATTTGGTGGTCACTCATCTACTACTACATAATTATAAAAAAAAGTTATGTGTAGAATAAATTACCACTAAACAAGCTAATGCTAGCAGGCTAGCAGGCCATTACTCGCCCGCGACTCAACGCAGCACCTGCGCTTGCGCCGCCCTAAGACGTTGACATTACAATATAGCTGCTATGCACCTATTGTCTTTGCGCCCCACCAACAAGATGTACGGGCCGCCGTCTGTTGTTTTAGCGCTCCGCCCAATAATCTCCGCATGGACGCCATCCGTCGTCCTTTTTGAAGCATCTCTTCAAACTTCTGCCCGGCTCCTTATATTCTACACCATCTTTATAATTATTATATTTCACATAAAATTTAAGAGAGTTAGGGCATAGCGTTCATTCGCTCAAAGAGCAGCCCGACTGAGGAAGTACCTCCACCTTACAGAAGACATTCCTTAATAATACCATTAATAAAATTTTAATTTTAGTGTTTCTGCGTTTGAGTAAGGTTGCCAGAGCTCATTGGGGTGGGGGGGAAGGGTCAGCAACACTTGTTTACAGACTTTTAAAGGCCGGCAACGCACCTACGACTCCTGGTGTTGCGAGTGTCCATGGGCGGCGGTAATCACTTACCATTAGGTGACCCACTTGCTCGTTTGTCGCCCCCTTATAAAAAAAACATTCTTGGACAAAAATTAAACCTGAGTACCCATCTCCGAGCCTCCGATATATTTCAAAATATTAAAGCTTTGACTTGTTTATTCAAATTGTTGCCCACTCGCCACAGGAATGCAATCTGTACGTAATTAGTTGTTAATACTACTAGCTAATAATCTCAAGCCCCAATTAACTCTATTGTTTATTATCCACATGTATGTACTTAGTATGAAATCTTTTCTTTCAGGTTGGAAGAAGTAAATGTATATGATGTAGAATTTTTACATGGTTGCCCAAATCCTACTATTATATTAATACACCAAGATCTCAATGGCAGACATATTAAGGTAATACAATAAAATGTAAAGATCATAATAATAGATAAGTAGCTGCGTCCCGCGGTTTCACCCGCGTTAAACTTTATAATATGGGTTAAGTTATTATAAAGTTTAACGCGGGTGAAACCACGCGGCACAGCTAGTGTAAAATAACTTAACGATAGAAAGGCCTTAGGCGCAAAAGTGATTGAGCCATTGTAAAGCTATGTATTTGTAAAATTGCGTATTATATAATATAACGGGCCTGTTGGCGTGGTTGGCACACGCTTGCTTTTCACGCCGCCGGAGGTCGTGGGTTCGATTCCCACCCAGGACAGATAATTGTGTGCATGAACATGTCTGTTTGTTCTGATTCTGGGTTTAATTATCTATATAAGTATGTATATGTAATATATCAGTTATCTGGTTTCCATAGTACAAGCACTGCTTAGTTTGGGATCAAATGGCCGTGATTAGTATATCTTAATATTTATTTATTTGATTTAGTAGTAATAGTGGCTACTGTGCTTTTAGACACACGAAATAAACTTACGAGATAAAGAGTTCATGAAGATACCATGGAAACAGGACAATGTAGAGACAGATGCTTCGATACTGATCCCTGTGCCAAGCCCACTAGGTAAGTTATCGCTCAAACTTATAAGCTTGTGGATGGATCTTGTTGCATTGGATCCGAAGGTAACATTAAAGCGCGACCGTCGTTTTAAACACAAGGTCCGTTATAATAATAATACTGAATTCATACCTCAATATAGGCAGAACCATTCAGACAATATGTAGTAAAATATAAATTTCAATAATTAAACCTAAACAAAATCTCCTTGACAATAACTTAATACAAGCTATAACTAAATATCACTACCATTATAAAATAAATTGTATAAATGTTTTAACAATCCGTGTACCTAAATATCTGTAATAAGTAACTAGAAATAATAAAATGTTTTAACAATCCGTGTACCTAAATACATATGTAATAAGTAACTAGAAATAATAACTGTATTACTACAAACATGTTCTGACTATTTACAACCGCTTTTTTTAAGTCTACTTGAATAAAAACCTTTTTTATTTATTTATTTTATTTATTTATGTGCATATAGGTAAACTATATCATTATATATAATTTACTAGTTGTGCCCGCGAGTTCGTCCGCGTGGAATAGTGTGGCGCCATCTGGCGGAGATTAGTCGCACCAACTCCGAATCCTTCGTGGGCTCATGGACAACACTGTTGAAGATCATGACATGATCAAATGCACAGTTGACGATTCTATAAAAGACATACAGACCAACATTAATTTTTTCATTAAATATACATAGATATAGTTTACCTTATGGAGTATTCGGAATAAAAAGGTTTAATTTTCTTAAATAAATCTCCGATTATCTCTGTATACGTATTGGGTCCATGCTTTAGATTCTTTGCAGTTAAAAAGTATAAGGTCCGATTCAAGCATTTTGCTAATCTTTGTTTTAAAAAGAAAAAGCACGTCAGGGCCATCAGATCTAGAGTCATCGGAACATTTATGATAATTATTACAAGTAGTCAAAAATTGTAATTGTATACTAATCAACTGGTCACATTCTAATGGGTTTGGAAGTCGCTAACCCTCGAAGAAAAGCCGAAACTAAAATCTTATCGATAAAATTCGCACGTAAATTATGCTTCACCGGTTTTCTTTTGCTTAACAAGTTGGTTAATTTTATGCTATATATGTACATAGGACTATTTTGGTTAATTATTTAGCTACATACTAGAACTAAAGTAAACTTACTTACTTAATCCCGATATGCAATATAAGATGCCGGTCTAGTCAATATTCAGGACAGAATATGAAATACTGGATTACAACGCAGCTGTCACCATTACCTTATTAACTCCTTACATTAATTTTTTCGTGGCTACTCGAGTGGTGACCATGAACCGGAAGACGCAGCGTGGGCAGTTCCCCTACAAGATGGACCGATCATCTTGTGCGGGTCGCTGGATAGCGCAGAACCAGTGGGAATCTTTGGGGGGGCCAGCAGTAGACATCTTTCGGCTGATATGGAGATGATGAGTAATTTGAAGCTGTGTTCTTTGTGAATACAGTGTAAAGATTGAATTAAACTCGACAGATTAGATCTTTTGGTTTAAAGATTTTGCAATGTTTTAAGTATATTCCAAATTTTACTCTTACCATAATAATTTATGATCTTTTTTCCTAGTTAAAGCTTCCAATGCGTTGCCAATTAAGCTATGCTGAATCACCAAATTTTTTATTCTCTTTCCAACACTTTCTCTATATCGAAGCCATCTATGGGTATCAGTTGGTACTTACTTCACTGATAAGTCTGTTTGTGTTGTTGTTCTGGGGTTCATATCAAATTTATAATTTCATCTGAACAAATCTCTTAATTTATTAGGTATTACACAAATTTCATTTAGATCACTTACAGGGTTTGAACCTGCATTCTCTGGTTTTGTGTTATAGGTGGTGCCATAGTAATAGGTCAAGAGTCAATAGTGTACCATGATGGGCAGAACTATGTTGCCGTCGCACCTCCACAGATTAAGGTAAGTAGACTTAGATAATAATTCTTTTCATAGAGTGCTACATTCTGAACAAAATAGTGCAACTCCACATCAAAACGCTTAATTTCGGATTAGATGGTCGTGTGAAACAATAGTATCCTGTGGCATTCATCACATGCCCCCGGATATTATTGTTTCTTACAATACAATAAAATACTCATAATAGTACACCAAATAAATTACAATACAAAAAAAATAGTAGGATAATAATGTACAAGGGGCGGTATTATCGCGTGCTGCGATTTCTTACAGACAACCTTAGGATGGACAAAGGTTGTATGAAATAAAATAAAACAAAAATGTCATGTTACGGTTGTATAAAATAAAACTAACATATTTAATAAAATGCAACATACTTGATAAAATAAGATTTTTATGAAATAAAAATATTACAATGCATTCAAATAATTATTAAAATATTAGGCCTCCTACGCACTATGCGGTTAGCCGGAATGCGGTCAGCCGTCAGCAATCAATATTACTGAACGGCTGCAGCATCACAGTTCGAATAAAAACTACTTTCTCGTACAAATATCTGAGTACGGTCATCCGCACGGCTGGCCACATTGCGGCTAGCCGCATAGTGCGTAGGAGGCCTTAGACTTTATACAGTATGAGGGCAAAAGGATATCATATGGCCGTACGATGTTTGCCGGGACAGCTAGATTAATATAAAAACCTACCTCTACCGCTAGCTCTAAATATAAGCTTATGTCTTATGAGAGTGAGAGTAAAGAACTTACTTTTTTCCAGCTAACTCCAATAAATTGCTACTGTCGCGTAGACGGACGCGGTCTGAGGTATTTATTGGGCGACACGGCGGGAAGACTGTTCATGTTGCTGTTGGAACTGCAAGAGAAGATGGATGGCACACAGGCAGTGAAAGACTTGAAGGTGGAGCTTTTAGGTAATTATTGATTTCCAAGGAACTATTCAACTTCAATACACCTTAGGTATTAGACATAGCGGGTTAAGGACTTGAAGTCAAACTTTTAGGAGATTATTTGTTCACAAAGAACTCTTTCTATTTCAATACACTGCTACTAGCGTAGTGTGGGGTGTTTACTAACACACAGCATTGCTATAGAACTAACATATCATCAGAATTTATATATTTTATATTTCATCAAGTATCTTGAAATGTATGAAGAATTTTCTGATATAGTAAATGTAAAATGACCGTTATTTTAAGGTCTTCAATAAAAAATATTTCGATATTGTTTTGTTTTTAATAAAAATGTTATTTTTTAATTGCCGTTGAAAAGTTGGAAGATGCAAAAATCTTTATTGCTTCTTATAAAATCTAATTATGAATAATCAATGTTGCCTCCTCTTACATTAATTATCACTTGCGATAGAGGAAACGACTAGGATAGGTTTCAAAAGCTCCTACAAAATGAAACACACCGTTGTAAAATGAGATTTTTAAGTGCCATTTACATTAAAACTAGAGATATAAACAATATTCCGATTGTTACATTAAATACACGTCGACATCGATAGTTCATACTTAAAATCTAACTTCTGGCTGCCTCGTTGGTCTAGCGGAGCGTGTTCAACCGCAGAAAATGAGGTCCTGCGTTCAAATCCCGGGTCGGGCCAAAAAGTGTTTTTTTCCGTAAAAAGAAATTTCTCAGTATCAGCCCGAAGTCTGGAAGTTCGTGGTATTACATCCCCGTGCCTCGGAGAGCACGTAAAGCAGTCGGTCCTGTACCTGACCTCTTTCCGGTCGTGTCGCTAGTCGTCCCATCGGATCATGAGAGTGATGAAATAGAAAGTGCCCCTTGGTTTGCGCACACACTTGTGCACTATAATACATATGTCCTGCGCAATTGGCTAATCTCCATTGAGAGTGGCCGCCGTGGTCGAAATTCGGCTGGAAGACATCATCATTAGAAATTCATTAGAATGTTGTCTTAATTATATTCCCTAGACTTGTGATTCACGCGAATCACAAGTCACGAGCGTATAGTACCGTCAAGTTCTGTATACCATTGGCTGGCTTACCAGAAAATAACCGATAACCTTACCCTTATAGGCGACATTCCGATCCCGGAGTGCATGACGTACCTGGACAACGGCGTGGTGTTCGTGGGGTCGCGGCTGGGCGACTCGGCGCTGGTGCGGCTGGCGGCCAGCCGCGACGAGGCCAGCCAGTACGTGCAGCCCATGGAGAGCTTCACCAGCCTGGCGCCCATCGTGGACATGTGCGTCGTGGACCTGGAGCGCCAGGGGCAGAACCAACTCATCACGTGTTCCGGTGAGTGCTACTAATATTATAACCGCGACGAGGCCAGCCAGTACGTGCAGCCCATGGAGAGCTTCACCAGCCTGGCGCCCATCGTGGACATGTGCGTCGTGGACCTGGAGCGCCAGGGGCAGAACCAACTCATCACGTGTTCCGGTGAGTGCTACTAATATTATAACCGCGACGAGGCCAGCCAGTACGTGCAGCCCATGGAGAGCTTCACCAGCCTGGCGCCCATCGTGGACATGTGCGTCGTGGACCTGGAGCGCCAGGGGCAGAACCAACTCATCACGTGTTCCGGTGAGTGCTACTAATATTATAACCGCGACGAGGCCAGCCAGTACGTGCAGCCCATGGAGAGCTTCACCAGCCTGGCGCCCATCGTGGACATGTGCGTCGTGGACCTGGAGCGCCAGGGGCAGAACCAACTCATCACGTGTTCCGGTGAGTGCTACTAATATTATAACCGCGACGAGGCCAGCCAGTACGTGCAGCCCATGGAGAGCTTCACCAGCCTGGCGCCCATCGTGGACATGTGCGTCGTGGACCTGGAGCGCCAGGGGCAGAACCAACTCATCACGTGTTCCGGTGAGTGCTACTAATATTATAACCGCGACGAGGCCAGCCAGTACGTGCAGCCCATGGAGAGCTTCACCAGCCTGGCGCCCATCGTGGACATGTGCGTCGTGGACCTGGAGCGCCAGGGGCAGAACCAACTCATCACGTGTTCCGGTGAGTGCTACTAATATTATAACCGCGACGAGGCCAGCCAGTACGTGCAGCCCATGGAGAGCTTCACCAGCCTGGCGCCCATCGTGGACATGTGCGTCGTGGACCTGGAGCGCCAGGGGCAGAACCAACTCATCACGTGTTCCGGTGAGTGCTACTAATATTATAACCGCGACGAGGCCAGCCAGTACGTGCAGCCCATGGAGAGCTTCACCAGCCTGGCGCCCATCGTGGACATGTGCGTCGTGGACCTGGAGCGCCAGGGGCAGAACCAACTCATCACGTGTTCCGGTGAGTGCTACTAATATTATAACCGCGACGAGGCCAGCCAGTACGTGCAGCCCATGGAGAGCTTCACCAGCCTGGCGCCCATCGTGGACATGTGCGTCGTGGACCTGGAGCGCCAGGGGCAGAACCAACTCATCACGTGTTCCGGTGAGTGCTACTAATATTATAACCGCGACGAGGCCAGCCAGTACGTGCAGCCCATGGAGAGCTTCACCAGCCTGGCGCCCATCGTGGACATGTGCGTCGTGGACCTGGAGCGCCAGGGGCAGAACCAACTCATCACGTGTTCCGGTGAGTGCTACTAATATTATAACCGCGACGAGGCCAGCCAGTACGTGCAGCCCATGGAGAGCTTCACCAGCCTGGCGCCCATCGTGGACATGTGCGTCGTGGACCTGGAGCGCCAGGGGCAGAACCAACTCATCACGTGTTCCGGTGAGTGCTACTAATATTATAACCGCGACGAGGCCAGCCAGTACGTGCAGCCCATGGAGAGCTTCACCAGCCTGGCGCCCATCGTGGACATGTGCGTCGTGGACCTGGAGCGCCAGGGGCAGAACCAACTCATCACGTGTTCCGGTGAGTGCTACTAATATTATAACCGCGACGAGGCCAGCCAGTACGTGCAGCCCATGGAGAGCTTCACCAGCCTGGCGCCCATCGTGGACATGTGCGTCGTGGACCTGGAGCGCCAGGGGCAGAACCAACTCATCACGTGTTCCGGTGAGTGCTACTAATATTATAACCGCGACGAGGCCAGCCAGTACGTGCAGCCCATGGAGAGCTTCACCAGCCTGGCGCCCATCGTGGACATGTGCGTCGTGGACCTGGAGCGCCAGGGGCAGAACCAACTCATCACGTGTTCCGGTGAGTGCTACTAATATTATAACCGCGACGAGGCCAGCCAGTACGTGCAGCCCATGGAGAGCTTCACCAGCCTGGCGCCCATCGTGGACATGTGCGTCGTGGACCTGGAGCGCCAGGGGCAGAACCAACTCATCACGTGTTCCGGTGAGTGCTACTAATATTATAACCGCGACGAGGCCAGCCAGTACGTGCAGCCCATGGAGAGCTTCACCAGCCTGGCGCCCATCGTGGACATGTGCGTCGTGGACCTGGAGCGCCAGGGGCAGAACCAACTCATCACGTGTTCCGGTGAGTGCTACTAATATTATAACCGCGACGAGGCCAGCCAGTACGTGCAGCCCATGGAGAGCTTCACCAGCCTGGCGCCCATCGTGGACATGTGCGTCGTGGACCTGGAGCGCCAGGGGCAGAACCAACTCATCACGTGTTCCGGTGAGTGCTACTAATATTATAACCGCGACGAGGCCAGCCAGTACGTGCAGCCCATGGAGAGCTTCACCAGCCTGGCGCCCATCGTGGACATGTGCGTCGTGGACCTGGAGCGCCAGGGGCAGAACCAACTCATCACGTGTTCCGGTGAGTGCTACTAATATTATAACCGCGACGAGGCCAGCCAGTACGTGCAGCCCATGGAGAGCTTCACCAGCCTGGCGCCCATCGTGGACATGTGCGTCGTGGACCTGGAGCGCCAGGGGCAGAACCAACTCATCACGTGTTCCGGTGAGTGCTACTAATATTATAACCGCGACGAGGCCAGCCAGTACGTGCAGCCCATGGAGAGCTTCACCAGCCTGGCGCCCATCGTGGACATGTGCGTCGTGGACCTGGAGCGCCAGGGGCAGAACCAACTCATCACGTGTTCCGGTGAGTGCTACTAATATTATAACCGCGACGAGGCCAGCCAGTACGTGCAGCCCATGGAGAGCTTCACCAGCCTGGCGCCCATCGTGGACATGTGCGTCGTGGACCTGGAGCGCCAGGGGCAGAACCAACTCATCACGTGTTCCGGTGAGTGCTACTAATATTATAACCGCGACGAGGCCAGCCAGTACGTGCAGCCCATGGAGAGCTTCACCAGCCTGGCGCCCATCGTGGACATGTGCGTCGTGGACCTGGAGCGCCAGGGGCAGAACCAACTCATCACGTGTTCCGGTGAGTGCTACTAATATTATAACCGCGACGAGGCCAGCCAGTACGTGCAGCCCATGGAGAGCTTCACCAGCCTGGCGCCCATCGTGGACATGTGCGTCGTGGACCTGGAGCGCCAGGGGCAGAACCAACTCATCACGTGTTCCGGTGAGTGCTACTAATATTATAACCGCGACGAGGCCAGCCAGTACGTGCAGCCCATGGAGAGCTTCACCAGCCTGGCGCCCATCGTGGACATGTGCGTCGTGGACCTGGAGCGCCAGGGGCAGAACCAACTCATCACGTGTTCCGGTGAGTGCTACTAATATTATAACCGCGACGAGGCCAGCCAGTACGTGCAGCCCATGGAGAGCTTCACCAGCCTGGCGCCCATCGTGGACATGTGCGTCGTGGACCTGGAGCGCCAGGGGCAGAACCAACTCATCACGTGTTCCGGTGAGTGCTACTAATATTATAACCGCGACGAGGCCAGCCAGTACGTGCAGCCCATGGAGAGCTTCACCAGCCTGGCGCCCATCGTGGACATGTGCGTCGTGGACCTGGAGCGCCAGGGGCAGAACCAACTCATCACGTGTTCCGGTGAGTGCTACTAATATTATAACCGCGACGAGGCCAGCCAGTACGTGCAGCCCATGGAGAGCTTCACCAGCCTGGCGCCCATCGTGGACATGTGCGTCGTGGACCTGGAGCGCCAGGGGCAGAACCAACTCATCACGTGTTCCGGTGAGTGCTACTAATATTATAACCGCGACGAGGCCAGCCAGTACGTGCAGCCCATGGAGAGCTTCACCAGCCTGGCGCCCATCGTGGACATGTGCGTCGTGGACCTGGAGCGCCAGGGGCAGAACCAACTTATTACCTGTTCCGGTGGGTATAAGGTTTATCAATAAACAAATATTTTTCAAGTGAAAACTTCTTTAGGCGCATTTTGAGCACTTTTTGGGTGAACAAAAATCATGGACCTCGCATCATCGTCACCTTTATGCTTTATGGAGACACAGTATACATAAGCACATGAAGTAAGGAGGAGGAGGAGGAGTAATGATTTTATTAGTAAATTTTACCTAACTTTTCAAGTTTTTTCTCGTTGTTTTGAATATTTCTGGTTCAGTTTTTTGTTATAACTAATTAGCATAGTTAAACCTAACACCCTAAAAAGAATGGTTTATCTAATCATCATTGCAGAACTGACTTAGATTTATTTGAGAGTTCGAAATTAGGGTTTGAGCTCAGGACTCAGGACAGACAAAATTTTCAAAATATCAATAAGTCGCAAATCGTAGAACATACATGGGGGTGATTCGAATACTCCTCATCATAAAGTTTCTAAATTTTGCGTTTGAACGTCAACTCCCCAGCCACCCTGTATATATACGTAGATACACCTCCGTGCGTTATAATAATAATATAATAATATTATTACATTTAATATTATTACATTTAATATTATTATTCTAGCAGGTACTGTTTAATCATTGTTAATTGGTAATATTTTTTACCGGCTTTATACCCCACTAGTATCTTTACAGTCTTATTTAAAAACGCTACTTAAATTTAAGCCGGCCGCTCAACCATGATTTATCAAATTTTTCATTTAAAAACACGATTTAACTTTGACCCGCGGTTAAGCCATGTCAAAATTTAAACCACGTCGGCCCCTGGTTTAAATCTTGCTCAAATATGGCGGATTTTCTTCGCATCAGCTGACGTTTTGTTTGACATTTGTTTGTGAATGGAGGTTTTATTGTTTGAGATTAAATTATGGCTCCTGGGGTTTAATTCTCTCTCTCTCTCTCTCTATATGCCAACTCTATTATAAAAATAGTATAAATAGCCCAAATAGTGGTGTTGTATGAGATGTTTGCTCTACAGTAATTGCTTACCGATAGTTTAGCTTTTCTAAGTCTTGTATGGCATAATAATTGAAGATCTTGAAGGTCTCTATCTCATTGCTATGTTCTGTTTTACAGGTGCCTTCAAGATGGGTTCTCTTCGTATAATTCGTAACGGCATTGGCATTCAAGAGCAGGCGTCGATCGACCTGCCCGGCATTAAAGGCATGTGGGCTCTCACTCTGGCGCCCAACCATGCCTTCCACGATACTCTTGTGTTGGCTTTTGTTGGACAAACTAGGTAATATTCCATTTAAACCCACAACCATATTATCATAGCCTACCAACCATAACAAGCTATAATTACATAATCTATTTATAAAGACTGCTATTTTTTTATTAGTTATTTATACTTAAGAACTAAAGATTATGACTATGATTGTGATCCATTAAAATTCTATAACTATATTTTTAAACTATATGTCAAATGAAATATGAAATTAAACAATAATAAAGACAAACACAAACACACAAAAAGTTACATTGATATTAAGATTTGGCGCTATTTAAATAATCCAATACATTTCTAAAGGTTGTACCAACTGCGTCAAAAAATATGTCTGCATGTGGATTAGATTGCAGGAAACCGTTAATAAGCTTAATGGCTCTAGCCGTTGGACAGTTCTCTCTTTGCTTCCCATCTTACTTGCAAACAATCCTGTTTGTCCTCTTTTTCGTAAGCACCTTACTTATGGTATGGCAGTGGTTACCCTAGTGTCAAGAGTTGTTCAAACCACCCGGTAGGCCTCTGACATGGCTTATCGACTGTTGTCTAGCGACTAAACCGGACCGACAGCTTAACGTGCCCTGCGAAGCACGGAGTCGTTCACAAATTCAACCATTTTAGCGGTCACCCGTCTATAGACAGACCACGTGCCTAGGTGCTTAATATCGCCCATCACTTACGGGCAACTGAGTGTAAGCACCGTAGTTTCAGGAACGTCTTATACTATCCGGATGACGATATCACAACTTACCTAAAACAAGTCAAGGCTATTAGAAACTCTCGTGATACTCTGAAAAATCCGATATATCGCATCCGCCTGCCGAGAGGGCGGTCGCGAACATACCATGACCACCATAGCCTACATGACTCTTAGTTAGAATTCGAATTGATGAAATGCACCCTCCAAACTTCAATGTAACGAGCGGTCTTAGCACAAAATATCCCTAAAACTCCGACCCTCATGCATCCATACGTTAGTAACCGCTCTGAGTTGTGATTCGACCCCTAAAAGGGGTGCCCTCTGGCATGGGTAACTTACTTTGTAGTCTTATTGAACGCCCTCGCCTTTATTGTCCAGTGACTAACAGTAAACATCAAGTTTAAAAAAACAAGTTATTCCAAAGTAAGAACAAATAGTAGAATAACATGAGGGCACCGAGGTAGCAGCGAGGTGAGAATATCTCCACCTCATCTGATCCTATGGGGGGCGTAGATGTAGTCACGAGAGAATATCTCTCAGAAAACGGGCAGCAGCGTCTCTCTGTCCTCTGTGTACTCTGACCATCATACTGCGATTTCCAAGCGTGGCGATTATAGAATATCCCTCAAAATTATGCTCAGGTGGGGATTTTTAAACATTTCCAACCTAGAGTGCAAGTGTGGTTCTGTCCCTCAAACTATGGCACACTTGTTAACATGGCCTGCGTGCCCTAATGCCTGCACGTTACAAGAACTAATGGACGCTACTGACAACGCTCAACTCGTAGCTGAATTATGGGCTGACTTAATTTAGATTGCCATCGACACGCTAAGAAGAAGATGGACCAGTGTTGAAATATTTTGCCTTGTCCAGCAGTGGACACAAAAATTAGGCAAATTTAATTTCCAAGTCCTCAAATGATTTAAGAAATTAATAAATGAAGATTTAACTGACGCAAATTATAAATCTATCTTTTTCTTAACAGGGTGCTCACTTTGAACGGTGAAGAAGTGGAAGAGACAGAGATCAAAGGATTTGTGTCAGACCGACAGACATTTTACACGGGGAATGTTTGTCACGACCAGCTGGTACAAGTAAGTACAATTTTTCTCAACACAAATAGTTAATAAATCGGAGGGGGAATTATTTTCAACTTTCCCATTCAAATGTTTGCATATCAGATTTGATTCTGCTAATTATTAAGCGCCGTCCTTAATACCGCAGTGTCGAAAAAGTTAAGTCCAAAGTCTTCGACCAGTGTGTGTTGCCAGTGACGACTGGAACAGAGACGTGGTCGCTTACTATGGGCCTCATCAGAAAGCACCCGAAGTCACCCAAAGAGCAACGGAGAGGGTTATGCTTGGAGTATCCCTGCGCGATCGAATCAAAAACGTTAAAATCCGCAGGCGAACCAAAGTAGCTCAAAGAATTGCCAAGTTGAAGTGGCAGTGGGCGGGGCACATAGCTCGTAGAATTGACGGCCGATGGGGCAGAAAGGTTCTCGAGTGGCGACCACGAACCGGAAGACGTAGCGTGGGCAGGCCCCCTACAATGTGGACCGACGATCTTGCAAGGGTTGCGGGAAGCCGCTGCGGGCTGCACAAGTTCGGCCATTGTGGAGATCCTTGGGGGAGGCCTTTGTCCAGCAGTGGACGTCTTTCGGCTGATATGATGATGATGATGTATAACTGATCTGCCACTTTGTTATTCTTAAAAAATCTATTGGCAACTATTACAATTTTAACATCGCGTATTAGTAAACAGAAGGCTTTGATTCGTCCATAAAATAGGTAAATTCCCCAGGTAACAGATGAGGGTATCCGCCTGATCGGGCGCAGTCCCGAAGGCTGGGCCCTGTCGGCGGAGTGGAAGGTGGAGGGGGCCCGCGGCGTGTCCGTGGTGGCGTGCAGCAACACGCGCGTGGTGGCCGCGGCCGGGCCCCGCATATACCTGCTGGCCATACACCTGGCCGCCTTGGAGCTCAAAGCGTAAGCATCATACATTCTCCACTTAACACCTAAAGATCAATACTTTTTGCGTTGTAGCCAATGATGTTATAAGTAAAAAGGTGTAGATAGGTTAAAAGCGCTCCGGGAGCGGCACGTTGAAATGTGGCTAATTAGCCAGAATTGACTCCAGTTAGTACCGCATCACTAGTGTCAACGACGCACTATCGCAAATTACATTTGTCTCGTTTTCGCTCACGATAATTGAATCATGTCTTCTTACTTTGACGTCTAATCGTAATGTAGTGTGATATTGCAATATTAAGTTATTTATGTGTGCGTTGGTGTGCCGTTTTTGAAGATCGAATGTTGTGTTAGACACATATCTACACCTTTTTACTTATAACATCATTGGTTGTAGCATGGTGTGGATGACAGTTGTTTATTTGACGTTAACATCTATAAGTACCACATTACTAGGGATGTGCAATACATTTTTATTGCTAACGATACTCGCAGCATAAATCTAATAAGACTGGTCTAATGTCGTAAATAAAATAGAAAGGGACATTATGTCTGATTGGGATCGTGACATCCATATTAACAATATAATACAGTAATCATTAATAATATCCGTCACAGATTCTGATTCTGATACGAGTTCAGACAAATTAAATGCATTTTATACCTTACCCTAATGTTCTGTTGTATAATTATTGGCAATATTGCATTTTAACAATAAAGAATTACCTTTCCACAAAATATGTTTATTATACAAAAATATCGACTATCCATCGTAGCAGTCCATCCCATCACTAAATACGTCTATGACGTTACGTTATACGCATAACGCTTTGCTTATTTTTTTATTCAATTTAATTTAATTTGTATAGATGAACATTCTGGTTGCATTTAATTGACTACAGTTATTAATGATTTAATATGTAACAAATGTGGTATAGCTGAGATACTCAGACATAATTGTAAATCGCTGCGCCTTTCAAGAGATAACATGCTGTGTGGTGACTGCGATAAACATCAGAATCAGAATATCATCACCTCATCTCATCCCGTGAGGGGCTTAGAAGTCGACTTGAGGAAATATCTACCAGAGGTTAGGCAGCAGCTTCCTTCTGATTACTATGACCACTGCGATCGCCAGTCCACCTCCCAAGCGTGGCGATTATGGCGTAACCCCCCAAGATGATTTTTGATGAAGGCTTGTCTAGCAGTGGACTTATTTAGCTGTAATGATGTATATAACATAGTTCTATCTAGTAACATAACATAGTTTTAAAATATAGACCGCCATATATTGTTTCATGCCAATCTCGCTCGTATTATTTTAAAGGTATTGTTCAAAATAGACTGAACACAAATTAAAACGAACGAAATACCAATTAAAACCGAAAAAAATACCAAAAATATTCTAGGCCGGAAACCATACAGCTATATAGCTGTATGTAGATAGAACATATCATCCCGTTTAGGACGTCCCGGCACTTGCACCGGAGCAGTATACCCGCCTTCCCGGGACTCCTCCCATCAGGCGCCAAGAGAAGTCCACGGCAGGTTAGGTTTAGACAGTGTTAGTCCAACATACCAGACAGACACTTTTTGCGGGTGGCATAGGTAGCCATTCCCCATGCCTTCACAAAAAAGGGACGTACTGAACCTTGTCGTGATAAGGATCGTCAGATACAAAGATATATTAAATCAAATCAGCGACTGCCTCGTTGGTCTAGCGGTAGCGTGTTCACCCGCAGAAAACGAGGTCCTGGGTTCAAATCCCGGGTCGGGCCAAAAAGTGATTTTGGGACATTTCTGTAAAAAGAAAAAATTCTCAGCATCAGCCCGAAGTCTGGGAGTTGGCGGTATTATACCCCAATGCCTCGGAGAGCACGTAAAGCCGTCGGTCCTGTACCTGACTTCTTTCCGGTCGTGTCGCATAGGCGTCCCATCGGATCATGAGAGTGATGGAATAGAAAGTGCTCCTGTGTTTGCGCACACACTTGAGCACTATAATATGTCCCGCGCAGATGGCTAATCTCTGTTGAGACTGGCCGCCTTGGCCGAAATTCGGCTAGGAGGACATTATTATTAAATCAAATCAATTTATTAATTGCAAACTCAGGTACATTATTACATTTCATGGTGTCATATAAATATGAAGATCACTATGTCCAGCCGGTGAGGGCATGCGATTTTTTAAAGATGTAATGACATAATTAATAGTAAATTACAAAATAATATATAAAAAAGAAATGTCATTAGCGTAATAAATAATACAAAATTAATGTCATATTTAAGAAATATATGCTTATCATTATGTCAAAATGTCAGAAATTATAAAAAAAAAGCAATGTATTTAAATCAATGTCACCTCAAATAATTTGTATATACCTTAAATAACAATTAAATTACGTAATTGACACACAAGTCGGAACATTAAAACATTGGAAATATGAAAAATAAATGTCAAAATTACCCTGGTGCAGGCATTTTCTTTTATATAAAGTACGTCTTTTTAGGGTTCCGGGGTATATACATTGAAGATATAAAGGTAACCTTATCCATTCACAACCTAAACACAGAAACGCGTGGAGGTATCAAGCTAAAATAAATATGATATATACAGGCCAATCTTTGGAATGGTGAAAAAATCAAACTTCAATAGAGAATGAACTAAAAGCAATGTCTTATAGTTAGTTATAAGTAAAGGTAAAAATCAAACGAGTAATTATTTTGTAACATCACAACAGAAAAACGAATAAACGGGAAGTACCCTCAGAGATTCTATTGCCGCCGTGATGGAAGAACTATTTTCAAGATTGTACGGAATCTTTAGTGCGCGAAAGTAATTCGCACATTGCGGTTTTTCAAGTGAAAACTTCTATAGGCGCGTTGAGCACTTATTGGTTGAATAAAAATGATGAACTAAAGTCATCGTCACGTCACGCTTCCCATGAACTGTATGTATACTGTGTAGAAATGTGTACCTTATTGGATGAACAAAAAAAACTTGAGAGGTGTCAAGGGACACCCGGATGGAACGAAGTTATTTCTTATTATTTATTATGTACAAAAAACCTGTATACACTCAACAAAAATAATCGTCGCGACACCACACTGTTCAATGCGAAATAGAAATGAAAATATCTGGCTTGCTTTCTATAAGAGAGAGAGAGAGAGAGAGAGAGAGACAGACAGACCGAGAAACATGCGCACGCCGCACAGCTGCAAAAAGTGTCGTGTCAACTTTTCGTGAGATTTTTTTCCGTCTAGCCCCCTTTCACAACGCGCGATAAGGAACTTCGTTCCAATAAGCGTGAAACTCGCGTCATCGTCACGTAACGCTTCCCACGAGGAATATAACTATTATATTGTGCAATATGTAGATTAGAAGTGTATAATATACAACTCCCTTCTATTGCCATACGCCAATGACTGCTCCGCATGTTTCTAGGATTCCGTACCCAAAGGGTAAAATGGGACCCTATTACTAAGACTTCGCTGTTTGTCTGTCTGTCTGTCCGTCTTTCACCAGGCTGTATCGCATGAACCGTGATAGTTAGACAGTTGATATTTTCACAGATGATGTATTACTGTTGCCGCTATAACAACACATACTAAAAAACAAAATAAAATAAATATTTAAGGGGCTCCGATGCAAAAAACGTGAATTTCTTTGCCCGTTTTTACAAATTAGGGTACGGAACCCTTCGTGCGCGAGTCCGACTCACACTTGGCCGTTTTTTTATATAGAGAACAACTGCATAGACATTTGTTACATACTCAAATGTAGGTGATTGTTTAAGCTAATTTAAAATTGTTATCAAATTTAGAATCATATTTATATTTTCCCATAGCGAAGTGTGTATGGACGAGGAAGTGGCGTGCCTGGACCTGGGGCCAGGCGAGGATGAGGCGCTGCTCGGCGTGGGCTTGTGGACTGACATCTCCGTCAGGGTGCTCAAGCTGCCAGACCTCAGACCTTTACACACAGAGAAATTGTCCGGAGGTTTGTATTCAAATGAAATACATTTGACCGTCACAGTAGTCTAGTTGGTAGTGCTCCTGCCTACGAAGCTGGTGGTCCTGGGTTCGAATTCCCGGTAAGTGCAAATATTTGTGTGCTGAGCACGAATATTTGTTTCTGAGTCATGGATGTTTTCTATTCTATATATTTCTATTTAAGTATTTATCTATCTATATAAGTATGTATATCGTCGCCTGGTATCCATAGTACAAGCTTTGCTTAGTTTAGGGCTAGGATGATCTGTGTGACATTGTCCCAAGACATGTAAAAAAAAAACATTTAATTCAGTACAACACTCAAGAAAATGAGGAGTACAAATATATAACACATAGTTCTACAAGACATTACATACAAAGATTTGAGAAAACGCACAAAATTATAAAGAAAGAAATAATTTTATTTTCATAACATATACGGAAAATACATTCAATTGTAGTACCTATACATTTATAATTTTATCTGTACTGGTATGAAAAATGGCCCTATCTCAGCTAGTACTGCATTTCTGCAGTGCTGATCTTCCGATAGGGCCAGTAGGTACTGGAAGCGTGATACCAGACGAATTTACATTATAATACTTACAAGCTAAGAAAAATTACGATGCTAGCTGCTGTGAGCGCTTCTATTAGTAGAACTAATAATCACGATGTATTACAATTTGTAATAAAAGATGTTCAATTGTTTGTTTTTAATCTTCATCTATTTGAAAGACAATATGTAGTAAAAATATAGCTAAAACTATACATTTTGATAATTAAACTTAAACATAATCTCTTGAAAATAACTTGATACGAACTAGCTAAATATCATTGCTATTATAAAATAAATTTTATAAATGTTTTCATACAATCAATACAATACGTGTACCTAAATATCTATGTTACTAGAAATAATAATGTATACAACTATATTACTACAAACATGTTCTGACCATTTACAAGCGCTTTTTAAAGTTTACGTGAATAAAAACCTTTTTTATTTTTTTTTATTTATTGATTGCCGACGGCCGTGCCGATGAACGGCGACTGTGGCGGTAGCCCACCTGGCCGTTAGCTTTACAATCCACATATATATAATGTGGAAAATCGTGCGTTCAATAATAACTCATCTAATTTGAATGTATATTTGTTTTGTTAGAAATAATCCCGCGCTCGCTGCTGATCTGCGTGCTGGAGGGCGTGTGCTACCTGCTGTGCGCGCTGGGCGACGGCTCCATGTTCTACTTCACGGCCGACCCCCACACGGGCGTGCTCACCAACAAGAAGAAGGTCACGCTCGGCACGCAGCCCACCGTGCTGCGCAGCTTTCGGTACGCTACGAGCATATTTAACGGGCCGATACCTTGACAATCACTTAATTTAAGTTAGCTAAATATCTTTACTATTATAAAATAAATCTTATTGTAAATTATTTCCTACAATCCGTGTACCTAAATATCTATATGTACCTAGAAATACTTATAAATTAATTATATATTACTACGAACATGTTCTGACTATTTACAAGCGCTTTTTTCAAGTCTACGTGAATAAAAACTTTTTTATTTTATTTTATTGTATTGGTAGATAGTGGCTTTATTGTCGCAGGATTCGATTCCCACCCAGGGCAGATATTTGTGTGCATCAACATGTCTGTTTGTCCTTTGTCTGGATGTATTTATCTATACAAGTATGTATTTACAAAAGAAAGTAATATATGTGGTATATCAGTTATCTGGTTTCATTTCCATTCTGCTTATTTTGGGATCAGATGGCCGTGTGTGAATTATGTCCTAGGATGTTATTTGCACCGTTTCTCGGTGAAATTTATCTATAATATGTATTTACATAGAAATATATTAGTATGTATATCAGTTGTCTGATTATCATAATACAGGCTTTGTCTAGTTTGCGATCAGATGGCAGTGTATTAGTGTCCTAAGATCTTTATTACAAAAATATATAATTTATATATTTGCCTCATAGCCGATCATTATCAACAATATCTTATTAATTATACTCAATAGTTTTGTTCTACAATGTTTTTTTTCTTTTTAATGATAATATTATCCTGGGACATTATTTACACACGGCCATCTGATCTCAAATAAAGCAGAGCTTGTACTTTGGAAGCCAGATAACTGATATACTACTTTATTTTTGTAAATACATACTCATATATATATCACCCAGACATGTTTATGCACACAAATATCTGTCACGACCTCCGGCGTAAAAAGCAAGCATTTGCCAACCACGCCAACAGGCCCGTCAATGTTAAAGAAGATGGTTAGTATAGCGCTGCGTGCTCGCCCGCAGGTCGCTGTCCACCACGAACATCTTCGCGTGCTCGGACCGGCCCACCGTGATCTTCTCGTCCAACCACAAGCTGGTGTTCTCCAACGTCAACCTCAAGGAGGTCACGCACATGTGCTCGCTCAACGCACAGGCCTACCCGGACAGGTCAGTATTGTAATCCGACTGCCATGCTCACTATTTTATGCGTCAACTTTTTTCACAAAGATTGAAAAAGGAATGCTGAGATGGTTTGGCCATTTAGAGAGGATGAATGAAAGAAAATTGACCAAAGAAGTATACCTGGCCTGTGTGAATGGAACAACCGGAAGGGGAAGACCTCGTAGAACATTCTCTGAACAAATCGGAGACGTTCTCAAGAGAGGGCAGGTCAGAAGTACCCTAAACCGGCGAGCATGTATGAAGAATATAATGACAGTAATCGAGGCAAAAGACGTGTGCAAAGATAGTGACAAATGGAAATCTGTTGTCTCTGCCTACCACTCTGGGAAACAGGCGTGAGTCTATGTATGGATGTATGATGTAACTTATTTTTACATCCATAGACTCACGCTTGTTTCCCAGAGGGGTAGGCACAGAATGAATTACCACATCTCAATATCATTGCACACCTTTCTTGCCTCATTTACTGACATTATATTCAAACACGCTCGCCGGTTTAGGGTACTTGAGACTGCCTTTCTTGAGAACATCCGATTTGGTCAGAGAATGTTCTACGAGGTCTTCCCTTAGGCAATTAGGACATTGCCCCGCATGATGCAGCGTAGTGCGTGAGTGCGTGTTCTATCGTTGCTTGTAAGTATCTCCGTTTGTATAGAAAACACGTACAGTCTAACAAACAGATCACGCATCTGTATGAACGCGCGTGCAGTTTCAGTGTGTTTGACTGTGCCTGTTCTCTATACAAACGGAGATACTTACAAGCAACGATAGAATACGCACTCACGCACTACGCTGCATCATGCGGGGCAGTGTAAGCCAATACCCTTATTACTTATTTTTAAAGAGTAGTTTTAACATATTCCTAATTTAATAATTAAACTTGCAATGCCTGCAAAAGGCCACCACGAGCCAAATTTGTACCTAGTATTATTATTATTATTATTGGATAAGGTCTGTACAACACTTAGTCGCAAATAAACTTTTGACTTTGACTTTCACTATGTATGATGTTGGTGATAAGTTATTTAATATCCCATTTCATACTATTATGGTTTCGCGAGAGAGGGATAAGGAATCATTCCACTCTCACCAGATATTTTTTAATTCTTAATTTTCATTAACTCTAACTCTTAAAAAATACCAAAATAGACGAAATCACTTAGGGCCTTCGCAGCGTTAAGCGGGCGCACGGCGCGACATGCGGATGCTCGACGCGAACGTTAACGCAGCGACGCCAGTATTATTTCGATCGCGTAGGTGTACACTCGATAACTATGGATCATTTATTGTTAAGTATATTAATTAGCCAAAAGACGACGACGTTAACAAAGGCGTCAGTCAATCAGCCCATATGTCACGTCTAGATTTTTGTGTGGAGAATTTCCAACCAAGTTTTCGTCATTAAGAGTAAATGGGAATTTTTTTTCAAGCTATTTTAAAATGTCATCTTCTACATTTTACGAACTGTTTTCGAAACATATTTAAAACGTATTTCTAATACGGTGAAAGTACACAGAGTTTCAGTTATATTATTATTGTTTTTTTTTTCTACGTCACTGAAGTCCTCATAATTTTCATATAACTCCTTACCGATTCGAAGCCATGCAGCTTGTTGTGAATCCCTGTCTTTGTATAAGTCATTAGACATATCCCATAAAACGGGGCGACACTGTACTTCCATAATATCACGTTCCCTATCACTGAAACTCATAGTTCTCAACTCAGATAAGATAAGAAATTTTATTTGCTTAAACATGTGTATGCATACAGAATTTAAATAAATACATGCATGCAAGATCTTAGAATAAAAGTAACTCACGACATGTCTGCCATTTTCCATGGCGTGCAAATATCTTGGGTATTACACAAGGATTACTAACTACATATAATCTATTATATTGTCATTACTACGAATTAATATATACATTAATTATCAGCTCATTGCTAAGACTGTAGAGGCATGGCGCGTGCGACACGGATAACGTAGCGGCGGTACTCAATGATTTTGTAGAAACAGATCCGCTCGCGCGCTCCACCGCACGTACACGCGGCACGAGCCCCGCCGTACGCGGCGCGGGCGACGGCTATCCGCCTCACGCAGCGCTGCTTTTGTAGAAACAGATCCGCTCGCGCGCTCCACCGCACGTACACGCGGCACGAGCCCCGCCGTACGCGGCGCGGGCGACGGCTATCCGCCTCACGCAGCGCTGCTTTTGTAGAAACAGATCCGCTCGCGCGCTCCACCGCACGTACACGCGGCACGAGCCCCGCCGTACGCGGCGCGGGCGACGGCTATCCGCCTCACGCAGCGCTGCTTTTGTAGAAACAGATCCGCTCGCGCGCTCCACCGCACGTACACGCGGCACGAGCCCCGCCGTACGCGGCGCGGGCGACGGCTATCCGCCTCACGCAGCGCTGCTTTTGTAGAAACAGATCCGCTCGCGCGCTCCACCGCACGTACACGCGGCACGAGCCCCGCCGTACGCGGCGCGGGCGACGGCTATCCGCCTCACGCAGCGCTGCTTTTGTAGAAACAGATCCGCTCGCGCGCTCCACCGCACGTACACGCGGCACGAGCCCCGCCGTACGCGGCGCGGGCGACGGCTATCCGCCTCACGCAGCGCTGCTTTTGTAGAAACAGATCCGCTCGCGCGCTCCACCGCACGTACACGCGGCACGAGCCCCGCCGTACGCGGCGCGGGCGACGGCTATCCGCCTCACGCAGCGCTGCTTTTGTAGAAACAGATCCGCTCGCGCGCTCCACCGCACGTACACGCGGCACGAGCCCCGCCGTACGCGGCGCGGGCGACGGCTATCCGCCTCACGCAGCGCTGCTTTTGTAGAAACAGATCCGCTCGCGCGCTCCACCGCACGTACACGCGGCACGAGCCCCGCCGTACGCGGCGCGGGCGACGGCTATCCGCCTCACGCAGCGCTGCTTTTGTAGAAACAGATCCGCTCGCGCGCTCCACCGCACGTACACGCGGCACGAGCCCCGCCGTACGCGGCGCGGGCGACGGCTATCCGCCTCACGCAGCGCTGCTTTTGTAGAAACAGATCCGCTCGCGCGCTCCACCGCACGTACACGCGGCACGAGCCCCGCCGTACGCGGCGCGGGCGACGGCTATCCGCCTCACGCAGCGCTGCTTTTGTAGAAACAGATCCGCTCGCGCGCTCCACCGCACGTACACGCGGCACGAGCCCCGCCGTACGCGGCGCGGGCGACGGCTATCCGCCTCACGCAGCGCTGCTTTTGTAGAAACAGATCCGCTCGCGCGCTCCACCGCACGTACACGCGGCACGAGCCCCGCCGTACGCGGCGCGGGCGACGGCTATCCGCCTCACGCAGCGCTGCTTTTGTAGAAACAGATCCGCTCGCGCGCTCCACCGCACGTACACGCGGCACGAGCCCCGCCGTACGCGGCGCGGGCGACGGCTATCCGCCTCACGCAGCGCTGCTTTTGTAGAAACAGATCCGCTCGCGCGCTCCACCGCACGTACACGCGGCACGAGCCCCGCCGTACGCGGCGCGGGCGACGGCTATCCGCCTCACGCAGCGCTGCGTTTGAAATAACATGAATCAGGAACGCGGCGCGGACGCACGCGAAGGCTCTTATAGACAAATATCACTGTCAATAAAAAAAAGATTTCAAAGGTAAAAAAAAAACAGTACTCCCTGGTACGAAGTTATGAGTCCGGCCCTGTTGCATCCTGCACTAGTGACATCTCGTGTGAGATAGTTACGTTACTACTAATTATAATCTACAAAACATGTGAATAGTTTGCCTATTGGCCGGTAGATGGAAAATAAATAAGTAGGCGGGATCTAACACCCTCTCCCCCCCCCCCTCCCCCCCGCAAAATGTCACGCGTTGTTTCATAGAAAAATCGATTTACAACGTCTCCACGCGAAGGCCCTTATAGACAAATATTTTCGTCTATTTTGATATTTTTTTAATATACCATGAATGTGTATGGAAGCAAATTTAAGGCCTCAATATATCTCTTAAGATGTGCGTTTATCAGTTGCATTCGATGATAGCCAGACTAATGGTGACTTTGTTGTTCAGTTTGGCGCTCGCGACAGACAGCACAGTGACGATAGGCACAATCGACGAAATACAAAAGCTGCACATTAGGACTGTACCTCTCGGAGAAACACCCAGAAGGATCTCGTATCAGGAAGCTTCACAGGTAAGCAACAACAATGGCGATTTTATATTTTTTTGTCGGCCAATATGTTTCTAGATAATAAATTTATAGTGTAATGTTAATATGGCGTTTACTGTTAGACTGTTAGGTTTTCATTGCTTTGTCTTTGATAGGACTCCATCCATATAGCAAAACAAAGTACAAACTAAGGAACCCGCGCTAGAGGCCCTGTTTTGAGGTTGGAATTCCAAAAGGAGGGAGGACCTGGAAGCGACCACTATCGCCTTTTGAGAGTAAATGCCATCTCGGAGGGTTAAGGTGGTCGCAAAAAATTCACGGTCGTTCTTTTGACTGACTACACCATATGTCGGATTGTTAGTGTCACGAGAAATTCTAAAACCTTTTGTAAGTTAACTGTGTTCTTATCGTTTGGATCTATAAGGACTTTTCTGGGAAGACGATGCATACGGGAGAGGAGAGCTGGGATATATTTAAGTGGCGTGACAACATAGATGGTGAGAGACTAAAAACAGCTTTTAGACGACGAGGCGCCCACAGCAAATTGCATGAAGCGATTTAGTATATAAAAACCTAGGATAACAAATAAAAACACCGGAAACGCGTAGGTCAAATGGTCGAATGAACGTCAGTTAAACTTTCAGTTCGGTGTCACACCCAAATATTTGACAATTAGGAATAAAGAGAATAAAACATTTGTTTACCATCTTAGCTCTGTTTACTGATTGGTTAATACTTTTATCACAAGACATTATTGTAGCGGGCATTATATACCTACAGTGTTATTTGTAAAACACCAACATCCGCATAGGACTAGATAGCTAACACCATAAGCAACAACATTTGTTATACAGCTTTTGATAATTTGTTAGATTTCAATCTCGTGCCAAAAATAAGTGTTGTATTAATTTATGTTTATATAACTCTACGCGCGTCCCAAAGATCACATAATTATGCCCCCATGAGGGCCCGGGGAAGGGTGCAGCGCTAGCGCCACTTACCCATTTCTCTACCCGCTAGTCGTCCGTCAGTTTTGCTGACGCGCGCGCGCGCTCGTTGTACGTGCATGGGTGCCTCGGTCTTTCATCGCCGTCGCACCGTAACTATAGATTATATATATTTGCGCGGATTGTGGGTAGGTCCCTACAGTGTTTATTTATCGAATACACGAAAATGATGAGGTTAGACAGAGGTGTGATGACTAAATGCAAAATATTTCCAAATTTACCTATACCAAGCCGTGAAATTAACTAGATAATTATCCGGTGAAGAGAGTGTTATTATTATTAGCAATACAAACACGTGGTCGTCGCTGCGAAAGTCGTCCTTTCGTTTATGAATAAACATATATATACTTACAATACATAGACTTACAAATGTCACGATAGTATAACAAAAACTTGTAACAGTCTTTTCTTTTTCATGAATGGCTTATGTCCGAACTCGTAGAACAAAAGTTGTTGCTTATGATGTTGGCTATAAAGGCCTACGAGGTTGTTGGTGTTTTTCAAGGAAACCTGTATATGTTGATAGACGTTCGGCGTGATCACGATGCGGGTGGACAAGCTGGAGTGGACGGCGGGCGGCGGCAGCACGGCCGTGTCGGTGCGCGCCAGCGCGTCCACGGCGGCCGCCGCGTCGTCCGGCGCCGCGCACGCGCAGCCCAAGCACGCGCCCAACGCGCTGGACCTGGAGGTGCACAACCTGCTCATCCTGGACCACCACACCTTCGAAGGTAACCGAAGAGCAAGGTCCGCCATTGGCTCCTTGTCTTCTTCTTGCCATAGCCCAGTCCGAGCCAAAACATAGCACCTCGAGCGACCGCTTGTTGGGACCCTCAAAGGGTGACGGGGATTTTGCGCTTACTCTATCGCCTTAAGAATTTTCATTCATCCGAGGCGAAAGCTATGCTTCTTCAATCCTAAATTTTCCCCACAATCAACTATGGTGATATTTTCTACTATGACCTGAATGCAGATTACATAAACGTACTTGACCGACTTCGAAATAATTATGTATGTACATATACTTAACTATATTACTACAAACATGTTCTGACTATTTACCAGCGCTTTTTTAAAGGCTACGTGAATAAAAACCTTTTTCATTTTATTTATTTTAAGTAAGTGTATTGTGATTTACATTTAATTTTCTCTATATTACATTGACAACCTTTCATATTTTTGACCTACAGCTTAAACATGCAACGATATGTGAATCTTCATTTATATATATACTAGCTGACCCGGCACACTTCGTACTGCCTCAATCGATAAATGAACTTTATTGAATAGCAATAAAGTTCCAATTGACTCTACATATTTTATTTAATATTTTATTTATTTGGGAAAAATAAAATGTCTGTTTTTTGGCAATATTTCATTTGGCAGGGTATTTCATTTGGGTTTTCCCGGCAATTATTCGAATTTTTCTCACCTTTTAAACCTTCCCTAGACTTCCACGAACATTTCAAGACCAAGATAAGATAAATCCGCTCAGCCGTTCTCGAGTTTTAGCGAGACTAACGAACAGTAATTGATTTATATATCTAATCGTGCAAAATACACTCAAAATTGATAATTTAATTATTATTGATAAAATAGGAATGATTAAAAGTTAATATGAGAGTTACACTGAGATAGCAAAATAATAATTGTCAACGTTACTACTACACTTGATGCATAAACAATAATATAATGATGGCCGACAACTGTGTAGGGAGTGAGAAAGAAATGAGACCGGCTTTGTTCTCATCCCTACTCTATGCTGTTTACTGGGTCAGAAGTGACACCTGTAGACATCTGGCGGGGATAACTAATTAAATGACGATTTATCAGTTTTCGACCGGAGAGGAAAACTGATTAAATTACTAAAATGGCTATTAAAAAATAAGGGTTGATCGTAGAAGGGTGAAAATTGGGGATTGTATGTATTTTTGTATGTTGTATCATAAAAAAATAGAAATTAGAAATTTTGTCGAAAAAATAAAAAATAAAATTTAGGGGTGGACTACCCCTAACATTTAGGGGGATGAAAAATAGATGTTGGCCGATTCTCATAGATACCGGATAAGCACAAAAAATTTCATCAAAATCGGTTAAGCCGTTTCGGAGGAGTATGGCAACGAAAACTGTGACACGAGAATTTTATATATTAGATAAGTATTTTTATCAATTGTCTAGTTGCCAGATTTCGATGCGTTTTCTTTTTTAATTACAAGCCAGTCTCCTTGCGTTATTCTTGGCTATGTTTGGTTGATATCGCAGTATAAGAGTATCAGCTCTTTTCCAAAATTATGTAATTTTTGTTGGGAGTCGGGGGTTGTCTAATGGTTAGGGTATGTAACTAAATGTAAACATTCCAGTGCTGCACGCGCACCAGCTGCTGACGAGCGAGTTCGCGATGTCGTTGGTGTCGTGCAAGCTGGGGGACGACCCCAACTACTACTACGCCGTCGGCACCGCCATACTCAACCCGGAGGAGTCCGAACCCAAACAGGTAATTACCAAACACCAGCTGCTGACGAGCGAGTTCGCGATGTCGCTGGTGTCGTGCAAGCTGGGGGACGACCCCAACTACTACTACGCCGTCGGCACCGCCATACTCAACCCGGAGGAGTCCGAACCCAAACAGGTAATTACCAAACACCAGCTGCTGACGAGCGAGTTCGCGATGTCGCTGGTGTCGTGCAAGCTGGGGGACGACCCCAACTACTACTACGCCGTCGGCACCGCCATACTCAACCCGGAGGAGTCCGAACCCAAACAGGTAATTACCAAACACCAGCTGCTGACGAGCGAGTTCGCGATGTCGCTGGTGTCGTGCAAGCTGGGGGACGACCCCAACTACTACTACGCCGTCGGCACCGCCATACTCAACCCGGAGGAGTCCGAACCCAAACAGGTAATTACCAAACACCAGCTGCTGACGAGCGAGTTCGCGATGTCGCTGGTGTCGTGCAAGCTGGGGGACGACCCCAACTACTACTACGCCGTCGGCACCGCCATACTCAACCCGGAGGAGTCCGAACCCAAACAGGTAATTACCAAACACCAGCTGCTGACGAGCGAGTTCGCGATGTCGCTGGTGTCGTGCAAGCTGGGGGACGACCCCAACTACTACTACGCCGTCGGCACCGCCATACTCAACCCGGAGGAGTCCGAACCCAAACAGGTAATTACCAAACACCAGCTGCTGACGAGCGAGTTCGCGATGTCGTTGGTGTCGTGCAAGCTGGGGGACGACCCCAACTACTACTACGCCGTCGGCACCGCCATACTCAACCCGGAGGAGTCCGAACCCAAACAGGTAATTACCAAACACCAGCTGCTGACGAGCGAGTTCGCGATGTCGCTGGTGTCGTGCAAGCTGGGGGACGACCCCAACTACTACTACGCCGTCGGCACCGCCATACTCAACCCGGAGGAGTCCGAACCCAAACAGGTAATTACCAAACACCAGCTGCTGACGAGCGAGTTCGCGATGTCGTTGGTGTCGTGCAAGCTGGGGGACGACCCCAACTACTACTACGCCGTCGGCACCGCCATACTCAACCCGGAGGAGTCCGAACCCAAACAGGTAATTACCAAACACCAGCTGCTGACGAGCGAGTTCGCGATGTCGCTGGTGTCGTGCAAGCTGGGGGACGACCCCAACTACTACTACGCCGTCGGCACCGCCATACTCAACCCGGAGGAGTCCGAACCCAAACAGGTAATTACCAAACACCAGCTGCTGACGAGCGAGTTCGCGATGTCGCTGGTGTCGTGCAAGCTGGGGGACGACCCCAACTACTACTACGCCGTCGGCACCGCCATACTCAACCCGGAGGAGTCCGAACCCAAACAGGTAATTACCAAACACCAGCTGCTGACGAGCGAGTTCGCGATGTCGCTGGTGTCGTGCAAGCTGGGGGACGACCCCAACTACTACTACGCCGTCGGCACCGCCATACTCAACCCGGAGGAGTCCGAACCCAAACAGGTAATTACCAAACACCAGCTGCTGACTAGCGAGTTCGCGATGTCGCTGGTGTCGTGCAAGCTGGGGGACGACCCCAACTACTACTACGCCGTCGGCACCGCCATACTCAACCCGGAGGAGTCCGAACCCAAACAGGTAATTACCAAACACCAGCTGCTGACGAGCGAGTTCGCGATGTCGCTGGTGTCGTGCAAGCTGGGGGACGACCCCAACTACTACTACGCCGTCGGCACCGCCATACTCAACCCGGAGGAGTCCGAACCCAAACAGGTAATTACCAAACACCAGCTGCTGACGAGCGAGTTCGCGATGTCGCTGGTGTCGTGCAAGCTGGGGGACGACCCCAACTACTACTACGCCGTCGGCACCGCCATACTCAACCCGTAGGAGTCCGAACCCAAACAGGTAATTACCAAACACCAGCTGCTGACGAGCGAGTTCGCGATGTCGCTGGTGTCGTGCAAGCTGGGGGACGACCCCAACTACTACTACGCCGTCGGCACCGCCATACTCAACCCGGAGGAGTCCGAACCCAAACAGGTAATTACCAAACACCAGCTGCTGACGAGCGAGTTCGCGATGTCGCTGGTGTCGTGCAAGCTGGGGGACGACCCCAACTACTACTACGCCGTCGGCACCGCCATACTCAACCCGGAGGAGTCCGAACCCAAACAGGTAATTACCAAACACCAGCTGCTGACGAGCGAGTTCGCGATGTCGCTGGTGTCGTGCAAGCTGGGGGACGACCCCAACTACTACTACGCCGTCGGCACCGCCATACTCAACCCGGAGGAGTCCGAACCCAAACAGGTAATTACCAAACACACAGCTATGACGCAATACAGATATACAGGCTGGCCGAGGAGTTGACGTTCAAACGCAAAATTTAGTAACTTTATTATGAGGAGTTTCCGAATCGCCCCCATGTATGTTCTACGATTTTGCGTTTTTTAGGATACTTTGAAAATTTATGAGTCCTGAGATCAAACCCTAATTTACAAATTAGGGTTTGATCTAACTTAACTTTCGAATAAATTCTAAGTCAGTTCTGCGATGATTAGATAAACAATACTTTTTAGAGTGTTAGGTTAAACTATGCTTATTAGTTATCACACAAAAATTGAACCAAAAATGTTCAACAGAACGAGAAAATAATCGAAAACTGAAGTTAGGTGAAATTTACGTAAAAAACTTTTAAAAAAGTCGATCTCTAAAACTGCGCAAAATCGTAGAGCATCATAGGGGTGATGTACTCCTCATCATAAAGTATCTAAATTTTGCGTTAGAACGTCATCTCCTAAACCTGTATTATTATTTGTATATTCTCTTTGATGACGCTTAAAGTGGTTGAGGTCGCAACCAAACACTACTACAGTTACACATGTGTATGTAATTATATTTTTAACAGTATAGTCGTATTCGTCTTTTTTAGCGCCATTGGAAGATCAGCGTTACAGTCAATATTTACTGTAGCATTTGCTGAGGTAGACTCTTTGCCCGATAATGTGGCATGCTTGCAAATGAACTCCTATGTTAACTAAAATATAATTAAGAAATTAAGGATTATCCGTGTTTGTTGCGAATAAATCTTTTTTTCTTTTCTTTCTTTATTTTCTGTTATTTTCTGTAACGTTGCCATTTGGAGGGGTTTGCCTAGGTCATAGCGATTGGTATGCGAGTTGGTGACCGCAGTTAGGTGGTAGCTGCTACACAAGAGGGGTTGCTGTATCCATTAGTCGCCTTTTAGGATACCCATGGGATGATGTGTGGTGGCTTTGTTTTCTTTCCAGGCCGGTAACCACACGGGCGACAAAAAGCGAATAAACGTAAACAGTTAGGGGCCTAACACGTAGTCAGTTTATATACAGCACCCTAGGTATAGCGACGAAATGATGCAGAATCTACTGCGTTCAACCAAACCCCATGCTCGCAGTCATAGACTGATATTTTGCTTTGAATTTATTGGTCAAAAGCTGTAAAGAAAAATGAGTCTTTACCACCATGCTGTTGGTGATTTCCCGAATGCGGAGTCAAATTCACAGTATCAATTGTATTACTTACTTATAGCGTAACGTGCCCTCCGAATCACGGAGAGGCTTAGAAATTAAACCACTTTTGCGGTCACCCATCTATGGACTGACCGCAGGCCTAGTTGCCAATCACTTAGGGACCGGTGAGAACATCTGGCTATCAGCGCCATTAATTGTATTAAAATTAATTTATCGAATTGAAATTGTATAAACCTCATTTATATTATTTTTGTGTGATTTAATCATTATTTTTGTCATGTTTCTGACATACTTAGGTACCTATATAATATCTTCTTCACTAAATTAAATTCTTTTTTGTGTATGTATTTAGTTATTTGTCATTTTATTATAATATGTATTGGGGGTTACCTATCCGTGAACCTCACACGTGGGAGCTATCAGAATATCAGCGCTGTCGCAATACTGCGACGGCCAATGCTGAGATAGATGCTTTTTCACCTAGAACGGACCATTTGCTTTCAATATTTATGTTCAATATTTGTATTTTTAGTTTCATCGACTTTCCCTAGATGGCGTTACCGCCGAATAAGATGGCGGTATGGTTTCTCTACCGCAGAATAGTGACTTGAGTTGTGATTTTTAAATAAATTGTCTCGTTCAGAAGATACGTGTTTTGTTACATTGATTCTTATGGTTTTGGTGATTTTGACTCGAGTATGAACAATGTACATATATACTTTTCTGTTATTGTATCATTTGGTTGTTATGTCCCTCCTGGCAATGAATAAATGATTTCTTCCTTTAATGTGTAAATGTCTTTACAGGGCAGGATCCTATTATTCCACTGGTCGGAAGGCAAGCTGGTGCAAGTCGCGGAGAAGGAAATCAAAGGCGGCTGTTATTCCCTCGTCGAGTTCAATGGGAAATTATTAGCATCTATTAATAGTACTGTGAGTATATATATTAGACATCTATATTTTATTACCTGTTCATAGGACATCATCGGCATTTAAAATAAAACAATGCGTTGCTTTTTTTCCAATAGAAACTACATTTAACGTTTATTATTAAGAATGCGTTATTTTCTATTTTAATACAATTTTTCATATGACAGTATAATTTGACATGACATGATAGAGAAAAGAAAACAATATATTTCTTTATCTATGCCATGCACCTAAGGTTTAATTAAAGAAAAACTCTTTCTTTACATATATTTAATTTTTATCACGTCAATAAGTGTATAAGGCGAACTTAGTATACTCTTGTAAGGCAAGGAGTTCTGTAGCTGTAGAATCGAGAGTAAAACTTCTAATCACTGTATGGTACTGTCTCTACATTTCTTATAGTACAAGACGTATACCACGTTTAAGGAGATCATATTTCATCATTTATCGATGACAGGTATATATAAAACTGTCTGGGACCCACGGTTTTACCCGCGTTAAACTTAATAAATTATAGCCTATGTGTTAATCCAGGGTGTCAGCTAACTCAGTACCAAATTTTATTAAAATCGCTCCAGCCGTTTAGTCGTGTAGAAGTAACAAACGTACACACGCACAAACTCTCGCCTTTATAATATTAGTGTGATTATTTTGTTATAAATACGATCCAGCGCGTGCGCCTCGTATAACAACACGTGGCATGAACTCCGTGTCAGGTCGCGACGCGGTGTGAGGACGACTATATTTTTATGTATTGCAGCTACACTCTACTCAGTTATTCTCGACTATTACCGCTTGCGAATAAAATAGTTTTGGCTCAATAGATAGAACCCCGCGATAAATAAGCAAAAGATTCTCCTATATAATGTTAGATACCAAATGATTATTCCACCAGACTGTATCTCATGAACCGTGACAGTTAGACAGTTGACATTATAAAAACTTACTTATCGTATGGACAGTGGTTACCTTAGTGTCAGAGTTGTTCAAGCCGCCCAGTAGGCCTCTGATATGGCTTAACGACTGTTGCCTAAAGGCTACTACCGGGACCAACAGCTAAACGTGGCCTCTGAAGCACGGAGACGCTCAGAAATTAAACCACTTTGTCGGTTACTCATCTATAGAGTGACCGCGAGCCTAGTTACTTAACCTCGCCGAACACTTACGGACCGGTGACAGCATCTAGCTAGTAAGATGTATTTCTGTTGCCGCTAAAACAACAAATAAATAGAATAAAATTTAAAAGGGGCTTCCATATATCAAACGTGATGTTTATGCTGTTGTTTGATCAATATTGATAACAGAATTACATATAGAATTACTCATGATTAGTTATATATTGACTTTAAAAATAAATTATTACAATAAAATAATACAAATATTTAAGGTGGGCTCCAATACAGCATACGTGATTTTTTTGCCGTTTATTACAGACTAGCTGCCGTTAAACTTTATAAATTATAGCCTATATTGTGTTAATCCAGGGTGTCAGCTAACTCCAAACCAAATTTTATTAAAATCGATCCTGCTATTAAGACTTGAAGAAGTAACAAACATACCCCATACACTTACGCTTTTATAATATTAGTGTGATAATAGTAGGGAACTATTCGTGCACGAGTCAGACTCACTCCTGACCAGGTTTCATATTTGTTATTGTAATTTATTTGTATAATTGTCCAATTTCTGCGGTGTTTCCTCAGCACTACGACGTCCTTCTTTAAACGAGGTTTTAAAAGAGTGGTAATCTCACGGTAGGCAGCGGTTTGCTGTGTCCCCTTAGCGGTTACCACTTACCATCAGGTGGGCGACTAGCTCGTCTGTCTCCAAAAACAATAAAAATAACCAATAATCTATTTTCAGGTGCGTTTATTCGAATGGACTTCAGAGAAAGAGTTGAGGTTGGAATGCAGTCACTTCAACAACATAGTAGCCTTGTACCTTAAAGTCAAAGGAGATTTCATCTTAGTGGGCGACCTCATGCGGTCCATGTCTTTACTACAGTATAAACAGGTAACGGACACACACACACACACACACACACACACACACACAAACACACGGGCGACATACATTCAGTTCCTCTTAAAAAAACAAGTCTCAATATATTTACTTAAAGAAAAATAAAATTTACATATTATATTATTATAAAGTCCTCCTAGCCGATTTTTGGTCACGGCGGCCAGTTTCAATAGAGATCAGCCATCTGCGCGGGACATATTATAGTGTGCAAACACAGGAGCACTTTCTATTCCATCACTCTCACGATCCGATGGGACGCCTAGCGACGCGACCGGAAAGATGACAGGTACAAAACCGACGGCTTTACGTGCTCTCCGAGGCACGGGGGAATAATATCGCTAACTACCAGAGATCGGGCTGATGCTGAGAAGCTTCTTTTTACAGGAAAGTCTCAAACTCACTAATGGTCCGACCCGGGATTTGCACCCATTTACACGCAACTGATTTTATTGTTGATGGTAAAAAAAATCATGGAAATACATTGCCCAACTTTACGAAGACTAAAAAAAAACAGAAATTTAAGGCTTAGGTATACCAAGAGTTTTCCCAGAAAAATCCCAAAATCACTTTTGGTCTAATGACCAAAAGTGAATTTCGGATTTTTCTGATGATTTTTGTTGGCTAATGCCAACAAGGCATATTTATTATTATAGACTTTAGCTTTTACCAGGCCCTGGTCTGTTTGGAGAAATGCTCGAAACATCCTGGCCATTCGTCTATCGCCGCACGTATTACGTAGCATGGCATGGCTGCCTTCACAATTTTTTTTTCTTTTTCTAACATGGCGATCTGTGATAAGTCACACTGAGCCATTTGTTTGGTCTCGTCAAGTTGTGGTGGTATACTTCTAATGAAGGCACGCTCCTCTGGTGACCCTTCATATGTTGTCATCCATGCTAGAGAGTGCAGGAATGCTTTGCCTCTTAATTCTTGAGCGCACACTTCCTGTGCCCCCCAGTCTAGATGCCAGTTGGTTAACGAGTCGCGAGACTCTGTTCTGATATTGTTTGCTGTAGTTAGAAATCTCCTCTTTGACTGTATTGCGTTTCAGATCCATATGTATCAATTTTTTGCTAATGTAATACGGAATATTTAGCATTTTGCGTAGTGCTTTGTTATGAAATCTTTGAAGAATTGCGATGGTACTATTACTAGTAGTTCCCCGTAATTTAATTCCATAGGTCCATATCGGTTTTAGGATAGCTTTATATATTCATTAAATTAGCATCTTATATTTGATGAAGTTCTTAGTTCGTTGAAGTTTTTAGCAGACTTTCTCTTCTTAACCCTTAATCAATTATTTTTCATTCAGGTTGAACCTTATATCAAAGTAATAAGGTTGAAATTGATCTAGTATAGCCACCTGGTTTAGGACTAAACATTCCATAATGTAATTTTCCAAAAGATGAAGATCATATCATGCAGTGTTATTTGTATCTTAAGTATCTTTTCTAAAATTTCGTTGTAGTAGTAAGTTGTTAGTCGTCTTGAATAGTTTTAAGATCTCTAATATCGCAATCATTATGTACAGAATATTAATATATGTTGTCTTATGATTGCAGATGGAAGGTAGTTTTGAAGAAATAGCACGTGATTACAGTCCAAACTGGATGACTGCAGTGGAAATACTTGACGACGACACATTCCTAGGCGCTGAAAACAGTTTCAATTTATTCGTTTGTCAGAAAGACAGGTAGGTAAATAACTACAATTTATTATGATGTATCTAATTTATACGAGCAGGTGAGTTGATCATAGGCTCCTAGGCCCTGGGCGGTCAGGAAATATATATAAATAAAAATTAATCACCGAAATGTTTGGACGCTCAAAACTTTCAAACCACTGCACCAAATTGGATAAATCTTTCTTTTTGGTCGTTGTTTCTTCGGCACTGTCCTCAAAGTTGTTTCTGCTGCATATAAATGAAATGTTGTCCTTTGAAGAGGTTCAACGCTTTGAAAATTATAATTCCAAGTACTTATCCAAGTTCTTATTTTTGTGTTTTCCAAAATAACTCTTCACTGGGCAATATATCACTTATATCCTGCAAAAACAGAAATTTGGAGGCAGAACGGAGCCTGAAAATATTTGTTATATAATTACCAAACCTCTAAACGAAAACTTACTGGTCTTAGTTGAACTCACTTTGCTGGTGCTGCTGCAATGTTAGGCTTAGCATGAAAAGCATTACGTGATTTTGGAATAAACGTGTTTCATGAAACCGAAACTCGTGAAATATTCCAACATTGAGTTGTATTATTAACAGCATATCTTGTGTATATTATTATTAACAGCATATCTTGTGTATATGTGTTATCTATAACTTATACAACGAATCTATGCAATATTTGCATATGGACATGGACATCGATCTCATATTCATATTCATTTATTTGCATACCATAATGTGAGTGAAGGTGTTAACAATAGGCTTTAAGCTATCTCCTAACTGATTACTGTAATTTACCTTCAAATTCATAATGGTTTTAAATATTTTTTCATTGGCGTAGTGCGGCGACAACAGACGAAGAACGGCAGCAGATGAGTTACATGGGCCAGTTCCACATCGGAGACATGGTCAACGTCATGCGAGCTGGCTCTCTGGTGGGACAACACGCAGACACGGCCGCGCCCGTCACTAACCCAGTGCTGCTCGCCACCGTCACCGGAGCCATCTGTACGTATGCCTTCACACTGACAGACGAGTTACATGGGCCAGTTCCACATCGGAGACATGGTCAACGTCATGCGAGCTGGCTCTCTGGTGGGACAACACGCAGACACGGCCGCGCCCGTCACTAACCCAGTGCTGCTCGCCACCGTCACCGGAGCCATCTGTACGTATGCCTTCACACTGACAGACGAGTTACATGGGCCAGTTCCACATCGGAGACATGGTCAACGTCATGCGAGCTGGCTCTCTGGTGGGACAACACGCAGACACGGCCGCGCCCGTCACTAACCCAGTGCTGCTCGCCACCGTCACCGGAGCCATCTGTACGTATGCCTTCACACTGACAGACGAGTTACATGGGCCAGTTCCACATCGGAGACATGGTCAACGTCATGCGAGCTGGCTCTCTGGTGGGACAACACGCAGACACGGCCGCGCCCGTCACTAACCCAGTGCTGCTCGCCACCGTCACCGGAGCCATCTGTACGTATGCCTTCACACTGACAGACGAGTTACATGGGCCAGTTCCACATCGGAGACATGGTCAACGTCATGCGAGCTGGCTCTCTGGTGGGACAACACGCAGACACGGCCGCGCCCGTCACTAACCCAGTGCTGCTCGCCACCGTCACCGGAGCCATCTGTACGTATGCCTTCACACTGACAGACGAGTTACATGGGCCAGTTCCACATCGGAGACATGGTCAACGTCATGCGAGCTGGCTCTCTGGTGGGACAACACGCAGACACGGCCGCGCCCGTCACTAACCCAGTGCTGCTCGCCACCGTCACCGGAGCCATCTGTACGTATGCCTTCACACTGACAGACGAGTTACATGGGCCAGTTCCACATCGGAGACATGGTCAACGTCATGCGAGCTGGCTCTCTGGTGGGACAACACGCAGACACGGCCGCGCCCGTCACTAACCCAGTGCTGCTCGCCACCGTCACCGGAGCCATCTGTACGTATGCCTTCACACTGACAGACGAGTTACATGGGCCAGTTCCACATCGGAGACATGGTCAACGTCATGCGAGCTGGCTCTCTGGTGGGACAACACGCAGACACGGCCGCGCCCGTCACTAACCCAGTGCTGCTCGCCACCGTCACCGGAGCCATCTGTACGTATGCCTTCACACTGACAGACGAGTTACATGGGCCAGTTCCACATCGGAGACATGGTCAACGTCATGCGAGCTGGCTCTCTGGTGGGACAACACGCAGACACGGCCGCGCCCGTCACTAACCCAGTGCTGCTCGCCACCGTCACCGGAGCCATCTGTACGTATGCCTTCACACTGACAGACGAGTTACATGGGCCAGTTCCACATCGGAGACATGGTCAACGTCATGCGAGCTGGCTCTCTGGTGGGACAACACGCAGACACGGCCGCGCCCGTCACTAACCCAGTGCTGCTCGCCACCGTCACCGGAGCCATCTGTACGTATGCCTTCACACTGACAGACGAGTTACATGGGCCAGTTCCACATCGGAGACATGGTCAACGTCATGCGAGCTGGCTCTCTGGTGGGACAACACGCAGACACGGCCGCGCCCGTCACTAACCCAGTGCTGCTCGCCACCGTCACCGGAGCCATCTGTACGTATGCCTTCACACTGACAGACGAGTTACATGGGCCAGTTCCACATCGGAGACATGGTCAACGTCATGCGAGCTGGCTCTCTGGTGGGACAACACGCAGACACGGCCGCGCCCGTCACTAACCCAGTGCTGCTCGCCACCGTCACCGGAGCCATCTGTACGTATGCCTTCACACTGACAGACGAGTTACATGGGCCAGTTCCACATCGGAGACATGGTCAACGTCATGCGAGCTGGCTCTCTGGTGGGACAACACGCAGACACGGCCGCGCCCGTCACTAACCCAGTGCTGCTCGCCACCGTCACCGGAGCCATCTGTACGTATGCCTTCACACTGACAGACGAGTTACATGGGCCAGTTCCACATCGGAGACATGGTCAACGTCATGCGAGCTGGCTCTCTGGTGGGACAACACGCAGACACGGCCGCGCCCGTCACTAACCCAGTGCTGCTCGCCACCGTCACCGGAGCCATCTGTACGTATGCCTTCACACTGACAGACGAGTTACATGGGCCAGTTCCACATCGGAGACATGGTCAACGTCATGCGAGCTGGCTCTCTGGTGGGACAACACGCAGACACGGCCGCGCCCGTCACTAACCCAGTGCTGCTCGCCACCGTCACCGGAGCCATCTGTACGTATGCCTTCACACTGACAGACGAGTCACATGGGCCAGTTCCACATCGGAGACATGGTCAACGTCATGAGAGCTGGCTCTCTGGTAGGAATCTGTTTATCAGTTGTCTGGTTGCCATACTATGCTCTGCTAGTTTGGAACCAGATGGCAGTGTGTTAGTTGACCCGAAGTATTTATATAAAAAAATATTTTTTCACATAAACATTGTTCGATGTGGGAATCGAACTCTCTAGCTGTTGCGCAAATGTTTGTCTCCACTTACACTCCGCGGAACCAGAGACTCACTATTATTATATTTTATTGCAGGTTTAGTAGTCCAATTATCGCAAGAATTATACGAGTTCCTACACCAACTAGAAGAGCGGTTAACTCACACAATCAAATCGGTCGGCAAGATCCACCATTCGTTTTGGAGATCGTTCAACACGGACATCAAGACGGAGCCCGCAGAAGGCTTCATAGACGGCGACTTAATAGAAAGCTTCCTCGACCTTAGTAGGGATATGCAGAAAGAAACCGTTATGGGACTACAGGTAAGGATTCCCGCACTCATAGATTTTATAATTAAATAAAATCATAAACAAAACAAATAATATTTGCCTGAAAAAGAGCGAGATTGAATCAGAAATTAAGAAATCCGGGAACCCGATTAACCGACATGGCCTGGAGAATTGGCACGGTGAAGTGGCAGTGGGCGGTGGGGCAAGGTTCTGGAGCGGCGACCACGAACCGGAACACGCAGCGTGGGCACGAGAGCGTAATACAAAATGGGCCGATGATCTTGCAAGGCTCTGTTCTGATATGTTCCAAAATTGCGAATAAATCTTGGGATGCTATCTTTATCCACATAATAAGACCCGGTTTTAAGCATTATTTAAGTTTAAAAAAAATCATCAGCAGATCATACATTTATTGTCCCGACGGCAAAATTTCATCTTCAACAAATCCAGGCTTCCAGCTAGTCTTTCAGTTAATAAGCAAACTACTAAATTAATCTTTGTCGCGGGGTACTTTATAAACTTATAATTGACGGACACAAAGTACCTCCAGACGCAGAACAACTATTATGTCACACAAATAGTTTTACTGCGTACGAATCGAACCTGGGACACGTAGTTGCGGGACCTGTAATGATAGATGTTAAGGAGAGCAAAAATTTCTAATTGTGACTCCCGCCCACCTTATGTGTCCATTGATTTAATAATTTTTAAATTGAGCTCCTCGTGTGTGTTGTAATGATAAGCAAAGTCCCGTTGACAACTCTTTTATTCATAAAATGTCTATTATATTAAAACCTATATACAACATCTTCCCCTTAAAAATAATAAGAATTAATTAAATAAAAATTATTACATTTTCTTTAACATTAGCATTTTGATATAAACTAGCTACATCTTCCCTTTAAAAATAATTAAGAAATAATATTCCATTTTCTATTAATATAGCATTGGGCCATAACCGCTGGACATTCAGCAGGAATACTACAATGACCTCCACATTTTCGGCAAGACGGTAACGCACGCTGAGTACCTCTGGCTCCAGCGCTTCCCGCAAAATTGAACCCGCGTCCCCGACGCGCATTTCCACTGCGCCACCGCCCTCTGTAAACAGCACCTCTCACACCGATAGCATTTACTTGACCAACAGTCGATAATTTTCTACAGTTATCTCTTCAACCTCACATATCTTGACTGCCTTATCCAAATCCAAGTCTTCGGTTCTCAACAGGCGATCCCGAACGACTGTATTATTAATTCCGCAAATAATGCGGTTACGAATCAATTCTTCTTCTAAATTATTAAACTGACAATATCTACTCAGCAACTTTAATGCCGTCACATATTACTTTATTGTCTCAACTTTTTCTTCATTTCTTCTGAAGAAATTATACCTTGACATTAATTTTTTCAACAAGACATCCACATCCGTCTTTTCACTGTCTCTCTCTTTAAACTTGCCTGTACTTCTTTATTTTCCTTACGTACTCCTGAAGCTTTAGCAAATAGCTCAAATTGAGTCTTCCATCTCTTCCATTCGTCAGCCCGGCTGACGGAGTTGCCAATGAGATTTAACTCTGATGGTGGTCGGGCATGTTCCATTTTATAAAAATAGTTTTATACCTTATCATGGTTCTATAGCATACCAAATTTTCAAATAAATCTCTGCTAATTCAATTTATTTTCAAATTAATTTTCACCGCTGTCACCATGTTGTAATGATAAGCAAAGTCCCGTTGACAACTGTTTTTCTATTGTATTAAAACCTATATACAACAGTGTGTAATAGAGTTTAGTTTTTATTTATTCAACTGGTAGCTTGTGACTAATGTTCAGTTTGAGTTGAGCAATTAATATGACACTTGTATGTCACATGACGTTAATTCATTCTTAATATCTCAATTTCTCTAATCTTTTTTCTTGTGTAATTGTCAGATCGACGACGGCGGCGGCATGATGCGCGACGCGACAGTGGACGACCTCGTCAAGATCGTAGAAGACCTCACCCGGATACATTAACAACACTATAGCTATATTGGAGTTCAATAAAGAATTTACGTACTTCCATAACGAGACTTTCATTTATTCTAGACGGATAATAAGACCTCCCAATTAAAATACAGGCAAGTCAGAGGAGGAAAGTAGTATAAAAAAACAACAGTAAATTGGTAATATGTGGGGATTTTAACATCGATACTTTAAAAAGAAATCGTGTAACGCTCGACTTTGAATTTTTTCTAATGAATTTTAATCTTACATTAGCGCTAAAAGAACCAACGCGACTAACGAGCCTAAGTTGTATAGACAACTTTGCACATAATTCAAAGAAAAAGTGCAGTGTCGAAATAATTGACCTGTGTTTATCTGACCACACTGCCCAGATTTTTAAGATTCAAGTTAAAAAAACATGCAAAATAAACTCGTGGCGCATTCGTAAACGTGATATATCACAAGAAAATCTCATAAAATTCAAGAATTATTTGCAAAGTTTGTCCTTTTCTCAAGTTTATATCGCAAACGATCCCAACGAAGCGTATAATTGCTTCATAGAGTTATTTAAATTGTTATATGATCTATGTTTTCCTTTTAAATTAATAACAATTAAAGCTAATAAGTCTCCTAAGTGGATTTCTCGAGGAATAAGACTTTGTTGCAAAAAAAAACGTTCATTACTATGGAAATACAGAAAGTCACCGAATTCAGAAAATAGAGCTAATTTTAGATCATATTCAAGCAGACTAAAGAAAATTATTCATCTAACCCAGAAGGCACAAAATAACTCGCACATTGAATAATCAAGTAATAAGTCAAAGGCTGCTTGGCAAATAATTAACCATTTCAAAAGTATGCCTGATCCTATCTTGCAAATTATAAAATCTGGAATGGTTGTAAAAGATCCAAAGGAAATAGCAAATTCCTTTAACGATTTCTTCATAGACCAAATTTCATGCAATTCTATCATAAAAACCGATAAAAAACCGGTATATTTAGTAAATAATTCACACTCTCTTTTTATCACCGGTTATTCCCCAAGATATATTAGAATTGATTAAAAGCCTCAAAAATAAAAACAGTTGTGGTTATGATGGGGTATTGACGAAAGTAATTAAATTCGTGCCGCATTTAATAGCTTCACGTTTATGTCACATTATAAATACAAGTTTGAGTCTTGGCGTATTTCCTGACAAACTGAAGACAGTTATTGTTAAACCTCTTCACAAAAAAGACTGTAAAGATAATATGGCTAATTATAGACCAATAGCTTTAACATCTGTATTTTCTAAGATAATCGATAAAATTATTTACCTTTCAATTTATGGTTTTTTCACAAAATTTGATATTTTATGTGACGAACAAAAGGGATTCCGGAAAAATAGAAATATTAACATGGCAATATTTGACTTATTAAAAATGATTTTGACAAATGTAGACAAAAAAATACCAATATGTGCCCTTTATACTGACATGTCTAAAGCTTTTGACTATATAAAATATGACACGCTTTTTGATAAACTTTATGCTTATGGAATGAGGGGAAATACGTTAAATCTCATTAAATCATACCTCCACAACCGCATACAATATACAGAAGTAACAAAAATAAATACAAAGACCAAGCTAGAGGAAAAATATCTATCTAGGGGTCGCGTAATAAAGTATGGTGTTCCCCAGGGCTCGGTCCTCGGCTCTCTATTATTTTTATTATATATAAATGATTTACCAAAACAAACTAAACATCCAATGATTATATTTGCTGACGACAGCACCGTACTAATTAAATGTACAGACAAAAGTACTTATAAGTCAGAAATAAGTGGTGCGTTAAACACTATAATTAATTGGTCACATTCAAGTAACCTTGTAATAAATTTACAAAAAACTAATTTAATGAGCTTTTATCAGCGTACATGCAAACCCAGTTTAGATATTAACCAAAACGGAGAAATGATTAACGAGGTTAGCACTGCAAAGTTTTTAGGAATTTTTCTCGACAGTAAGCTAACGTTGAAACCACAAACTGAACATGTATGCATTAAATTAAGCAAGTCTGCATATGTCTTGTTTAGTCTGTCAAAAAAGGTTAACATTCACACTTTGTTGATAGCGTACCATGTCTTAGTTTCCTCAGTCCTAAGATTCGGAATTATATTTTGGGGCAACTGTAGCGAAAGAGAAACAATATTCAAGGCCCAAAAAAGATGCATACGTTCAATGACAGGACTTAAGTATACAGATAGCTGTGCTCCCACTTTCAAGCAATTAAAAATATTAACTTTTCCATCGTTATACATATTAGAAACTAGCTGTGCCCGCGACTTCGTTCGCGTGGATGTCGGAACTTAACAATGTATTTTTTAGTGTAAAGCGCTGTGGGAGGATACCGATACAATTTCTTTTTTAATTTAATTTAGTGCTTCTTTATTTTACCTGTGGAACCATCTGGAGCGTAAACAAAAACGTTATTGGGGTCGTTTATGCGTGAAAGAGCTACGTATAGTTGACCATGGGAAAAGCATCCAATACTTAGGTCCATCCCCGCAACGGATAATGTCTAGCTTTATTAATCGTCATGGCATAACAGAGACTGACTGGGAATTGCACTGGTTTGAAAGAGAAAGGAAAGTTTTAAGGAATTATAACATATATATAAATTGGAATAAAAACAATATCACCGGCGCCGCAACCTGTTAATATTTCAGCTTCGATAATGTTTTGCTGTAGATTTGTGACTTTGAGCCGAGTGCCGTTACAAAGTTTGGGGGGACATGAATTTCTGAGGAGAATTATTGGTACACCGATTTTTAAAACTATTTTGTGGGCTGGAAGTCCGGGTGTGCTGAGGGAATCCAAAAATTCTACTGGGTAATGCGTGGCGTCATCTTCTTCCATACCTGTATTTATTGAGCTATATTCTTTACTATTCCCGGACGCATGAGTCAATATTTTGAAATTAATTGCCGCAGCTTGGTCATTGCGGGGAGTCAAAATAGCTCGCTGACATAGCCAAGAACCAGCTTGATTGCCAATGTTTGTGGTATCTCCGTACACAGAAGAAATTAGCTCCAGCTGTGATGTAACGTAAGAGCAGAGATTACCAATCAATATAACTTTTCCATATTCTTGTACGGGGTATGTGCCATCGCCTATTTTTTTACAATAAATTGGCAAACTCCTGTGCATTTTCGCAGCCTCTGACTGATCAGGTTCCCTCCTATACTTATAACTATCTCTTGAATAGCCAATAAGGACCTGTTGTGACAAATTTCACGTACCTTGTCAGGAATTTCTCCATCAGTATTTAGTTGTACATGTCTCATAAAATCTTCAGCATACTTGTCATGGTATTTTTTCCATAACTGGTTAGCACCCGATAACGCACAAAAGGTCCATAAGATGGCAAACAAATGTCGCAAGCGCTGTGGACTATCGCTCACGCATCCTTCCGCTAGAGCGTCATCCCAATGCTGACCTCCATCTAATAAATGGCGTGCTCGGCAAGCGGCCTGGTATGTGGGATGTTCAATATCATCCATTTTACGGAGCTCAGTTAAGACGTAGGTCCTCGCACTACATGGACCAGACTGTGGGATGAACTCACACGTGAGCACGCCACGTGAACCTGACCGCCTTCCTTAAGTCAATTCCAGCTAACTTGAGAGTTGGACTTTGCGATTTGTTGATGGTTATCGCGACACACACTTTTATAGGGAACTACAGTATTTTAAACTGAAAAGGGAGATCATTCGGCACTAACGGAATACGTGACACGAACACTGTTTCTCCCTGGGCGGATCCAGGCATAATAGTAGCCTCTATAACACGATGCAAAGCTTTGACTTGAAGCCTAGTGCCGTTGCAAAGTTTAGGTGGCTTCAAATTCCTCAGAACCATTATAGATATACCCACACGCAACATACATAGGGGATGTATGTTGCGTGTGGGTATACCTATAATGGTTCTGAGGAATTTGAAATATTATTTGGAATATTATACGCCCTTAGGGGTGGAAATTCCTAAAATCCTGAAATACATATTTTTATTTTTAACGGAAAGGCCATACCAATTTTCATGCTTTTCACTTAAAAAATTACACACTTTTCATAAAAACTTACATCCCCTATTTTACGCCCTTTGGGTGGAATTTCCAAAACTTCTAAAATATTTATTTTTATTTTTAGCTGAACTACTAAATATAAGTTTCAATGCCTTTAACTACAAAAATGACGGATTTTCATACAATCTTTCATTCTCTATTTTACCCCCTTAGGGTTAGTATTTCCAAAAACCCTTCCTTAGTGAATGCATACGTCATAAAAGTACCTACAGACAAAATTTCAAGTCTCTAACCCCAGCCGTTCAGGCTGTGCGTTGATATGTCAGTCAGTCAGTTCCCTCTTTTACATAGGTAGGTATATAGATTTGTGCTGAGAAAATTATGAGAGACAGGGTTAATTTACTACATTCAAATACATTCAATCGGACAGGCTTGATAAAATTCGAATCGTCTGTAGGTACATTCGCGTTACAAACGAAACGACAGCACAAACTTTCGATCGACTGACATTATAATTTAAAATTAAATTATAACAAATCCAACCTTCCACATAATTCAATTTGCCCAAAGAAAACAGATTTTTTTAATAACCAATTTTGGACAACAACATACTTCTAGGCAACCAAGACCTTATTTCGAAACAATTCAGTACATTCAAAACCCTACGTAATCAATGTAATCATGCAATCAGCAAACACGGGCAAATAAATCCATGGGCAAATCTTAACACCGCGAGTCAAAATAAATGCACAACGACATCTATCGAAATAAAAATCAACTATCAACCTAGTTCATGCAGAAAAGAGATATCATAATATGCACAATGACATCTATCGGACAGTTAGGTAGCTCAACTATAAACATTAGTTCATCTTGAAGTAATGAAATGTGTGTTATTTTTCTTCATGATTACTTTAAATCTAATATCTTTTGATAGACTGAACCGATTGCAATAAAACAAAAACTAAATGTTACCTCAAGTTACGCTCAATCGTTGTGTATAAAAGTTATCTACATTACTTTAGTATATTTTACGTGATACCCGAACATATAAACAGACAAACAGACACACAGACAAACAGACAAAAATTCTAAAAAGGCTGGAAATGGGTTCTTTTGGTTGTTCTTTAATACCCTGGCTATTTTTTTTGGATTTTCTTTTGATGTACAAAAATTATTTTTCTACAGATTTATTATATGTATATAGATTTTGATATTTGATAAATGTAATAACAATTTGTTCCCTTCATTACATGAAAATAGAAAACACCATGTACAATTGCGTTCACAATATAAAAATGTATTATGCACTGGTGGCTTCCACACAATCCACACTGCACTATTGAAAAAAAGTGTTTTACATATGGGTCCCGCCATATAATAAATTACCAGATAGCTTTAAGGACGAACCGATATCAAAATTCAAGAGTAAGGTCATGCAACTACTAATCGAAAAGTGTTACTATTCAATAACAGATTTTTTTAATGATAATTTTTAATTTACTATAGGATTTAACTGTTTTTGAAATTGTAATTTAGACAATAATGTAAATTATGCATAACACTATTTGACATTGTATATCTGACTTATTAATTATTCAATTCATTGACTGTTTTTATATATCATTCAATTTAATTAATCTTGACATTGCAATTGTTAATTTTAGTTGTTATTGCTATTAATTAAATTACAATTACCTTTTGCATGCTTTTTTGGCAGAATGTAGGTATAGGATGCTAATAATAATTGTAACACCTAAATGTTTTACCTGCATTCTTAGCAAATAAACTGATTGATTGATTGATTGCAATAACAATGAAAACAAACAATACTTCAAAATATCACCGAACAAATTTAATTGATTCCTTTATGTTAGTATTTTTAATGTTTGCAATAACAAGCCTCGTAAGTGGAAAGATTTGATTGAAGTACAAAAACCGGAATGGCGCAAGCTTGTCGTGAGCAAATGCGCGTTTTTCAGCAGCACAAAGCTCAAAAATGAGGCTCAAATGCTCGATTGAGAGCAAAACACGATGACCTGAACGCCGCAAACCCATGACTATTCAATATAACTATGTTGTTGGGCAACTTACATGAACTAAGTACGTACCAGAGTTTGCTATAAAGAAAGGCTATAGCAGATATCTTCGGGCGCACTAACGCCGCAAAGACTACGAGTTACAGTGGCCGACCATGCGCCATGACCGAAAATCGGTCGGACCTATCGCTCAGCAAAAATACTGTTATTTATAGTTTAAACATTACGTGCACCTCTGCCACAAAAAAAAATAACGTCACCAGTCAGAACTGGTGACGTTATTTTTTTTTGTGGCAGAGGTCGACAAATGAGCAAGTGGGTCACCTGATGGTAAGTGATCACCGCCGCCCATAGACACTCGCAACACCAGGTTTCGTGGGTGCGTTGCCGCCGTTGCCGGCCGTTAACAGTTAGCAAACAAGTGTCGCTGACCCTCCCCCCCACTCCTATGAGCTCTGGCGACCTTACTCACACTCAGAAACACAACATTAAATTATTAATGTTATTATTAAGGAATGTCTACGTTCGCTTGATATGACATCACTCACGGGATGACCAACCTTAGCTCAAACCGATGCATCAGTACCTAGTTACAGGAAATCAGTGTGAATGTTCTAACTTTGACTGATGATGATGTCTTCCCGGCCGAATTTCGGCCACAGCGGCCATTCTCAATGGAGATTAGCCAATTGCGCAGGACATAATATAGTGCACAAGTGTTTGCGCAAACACAGGGGCACTTTCTATTCTTCACTCTTATGATCCGATGGGACGACTAGCGACACGACCGGAAAGAGGTCAGGTACAGGACCGACGGCTTTACGTGCTCTCCGAGGCACGGGGGTGTAACACCGCCAACTTCCAGACTTCGGGCTGATACTGAGAAATTTCTTTTTACGGAAAAATCCCAAAATCACCTTGTGACCCAACCCGGGATTTGAACCCAGGACCTCATTTTCGGCGGTTGAACACGCTACCGCTGACTAAGGAACATCTAAAAGTAAGTCATCGGTTTGTTAATATTATAAGTAGGTTTTTGAATATAGTAAAATATACCAGTAATATTTAAATATACCATTTTATCCCTGACATTACATATGTCCGGGATATTACGAGTTATTTATCCCTTTGTAAGGCACTATGTACTACTCTGTCAAGAAAGTACCGGGAAAAGATCAATAATATACAAAATGTTTGTTATTCATCCAAATTTATTTTATCACCTTCAAAGTATGCTCCTTCAGAAACGATACTCTTACGCCAACGAATAATCCATTCATCAAAACATTTTTTAAACGCTGCTTTCAGAATTGAGTTCAGTTCTCGCCGCGCAGTTCTCCTTTATGTCTTCTACCGATTGAAAACGGGTATCACGAAGTGGTAATTTGAGTTTAAGAAAAAGAAAGAAGTCAGCTATAATAAAATAATAAATAATCATAATCAAATAATGGTTTATTTCTCTCTTAAGGCGCATACATCGTGTTGTTATGTTAAAAACATTGTTTAAGCACTTATTTAAAAAGCCTTTGAGAGACCTGGAGTTTGTACTAGGCTCGAAACCTGTATAACAGATCGCCAGGCTCCCCCCGTCTTGGACAAAAAGTTTAGAGGCTTATTTACATATTCCAAATTAAACAAAGTTATAAGCTAAAGTTTTGAGAGAAAAATAATATTACTAGAATTTGTAATGTGTTACACATTCAAGGCAAAATAGGAAATATAACAAAAAATAAAAAATTGTGTGAGAGTTGAGTGTATGAATGTGTGTATTTGTGTTCTAATAATTTTTATTTTTGAGTTTGAATCAATTTTTCTGTTTCATCGTAGTTTAAGTTACTTAACCACTTTGTAACTGTGTATTTACATTTGGTCCTACGCATAGGGTATATACCCAGCGTTTTATTGGCCATATTGTACACGAAGCTACTCAGAAAGCAATAGAAATGTTGTGCCGTAGTTGTAGTTACTAGTACCGGAGGGCAAACAGTGTACTTCCGTCCTTGATTTAAAAATTTTGAGGGATCGTAAAAAGTTTGGGAGTGAGTGCTTAAAATAATGTTTTGAATAAATAGTTTTCGAACAGAGAGGACGTTACATTTAAGATAGAGTTCGCTGGTGGGGAATCTGTAGGGGAGGCGCCATCCCACTTTTAGAAGAGCTCTTTGTGCCCGCTCGATCTGCAGAAAGTGTGTTTTGGAAGACCCACCCCAAACCACAATACAATAATTAATTACTGATTGCCCAAGAGCCAGGTATACGGTTCGGAGTACTTTTGTGTCTTCTACATGGCGAAGATTTTTGAAAATATAAATTAGTTTTCGCAACCTAGAGGTCAGCATATCAATATGAGGATGAAAGGAGAGTCGGTCATCTATTTTTATACCAAGGTACCTGACACAGTTGGTCCTGATTAAATTGGGGCAGCTGCATACAGTAGCAGCATTCGTAGTGCAGGAGTGAGCTACCAAATGGTATTGGGTGAAGACTTGAGTGCCCTTGGCGGATAGGGAGAAGGGGATAAACATAGTTTACTCGACATTCAACGTCAGTAAGTTTTGAGCTAGCCAGTCGGTGACAGTGTCGAGACCACGTTGCGCATGTTCGAATGCTGTCTCCCAGGATTCACCTTGAAATATCAAGGCAGTATCATCGGCATAGGTATAAATGGAACCATTTTCAAGATTTAGCTGACATAGGTCATTTATATATATATAAGGAATAATGTAGGGCCGATAATACTGCCCTGAGGGACACCATGTGTTATAGTAAGTTCATCGCTGATCCATTCACCGATTCTGACACATTGACGTCTAATTTCCAGATAACTTTGAAAGAGCGAAAGTTGAGAACCTCTAATACCGATGCGTTCAAGTTTATATAAAAGGGTGGAGACAGAGATTGAGTCGAACGCCTTTGCAAGATCTAAGAAGACACCAAGTACTTTTGCCTTTTTATCTAGTGCTATAACCACTTCATTTGTTAAGTCCAATACTGCGTTACTGGTGGAAATACCGCGACGAAAACCATACTGTGAAGGGGATAAGAGATTATATTTTTCCAGATATTTAATAAGCCTGTTGTTCATAAGTCTCTCTAAAAGTGTGGGAAGGGTTGGCAAAATTGAAATAGGCCTGTAATTGCTCGACAGTTCTCTGCCCCCTAAGCCCTTATATACCGGATGAACTGCAGCTATCTTGAAAGCATCTGGAAAAACCCCTGTGGTTATTGCCAGATTACAAATGTACGTTATCGGTGTAATAAGGATGTGTTTAAATGTTTTAATAAACGTGCCGGAAATCATGTCAGTACCTACAGTACTATCACTTCTGAGGTTGTTTATTAAACCGTCTACCTCAGATTCATCAGTTCGTAATATGACGAGGGTATGTGGAAACAAGGGAAGAAGAGGTGCTTGGTATGTTTGTGTGCGCGTAATCTTTTCAGCTAAAGCATGACCGACGTTGACGAAATAATGGTTAACCTTATTTATAGAATGTTTAGTTTCTGGATGTGAAAGTAAATCGCCCGCGTGTGTTTTTTGTTTATTTGTGTAAGTTATTGTTTTTATAGCTTCCCATAGCTTCTTGTTATTGTTTTGAGTACTTTTTATTTGGGCTTTATCAAAGTTACGTTTAGCGGATTTAAGCAAGGATGTTCAAAAGTGTCTGTATCTGGAGCTGGAGCCATATCTGGTGAATATGGTGGTTGCTGGATGGTATTTGTTGAGTGTTTGGTCAAAAATTCGTTCACAATGATGGCCTTGTGCGAAGGCGCATTATCGTGGTGCAAAATCCAAGAATTTTCTTTCCACAAATCTGGCCTTTTACGTCGAATTTGCTCTCTTAAACGCCGCATAACGCTCAAATAATATTCTTTATTTACCGTTCGACCTTCCGGTAAGAATTCAGAGTGCAGAACACCGTGATAGTCAAAGAAAACAGTCAACATGACTTTGACTTTTGATCGACTTTGGCGTGGTTTTTCCGGTTTTGGTTCAGTTGGAAGGCGCCACACCGAAGCTTGTTGACTAGTTTGCATGTCAAACTCGTAAACCCACGTCTCGTCACCAGTAACAATGCGTTTCATGAATGTTGGGTCGGAATTGACTCGTTCTACCGTGTCCTCAGCGACTTTCATGCGATTGAGTTTTTGGAGACAATTCTGATCTTTTGGGACTAGCCGAGCGGCAACATGTTTCATACCCAAATGAATAGTTAAAATGGTACGAATCGACTCGTGAGATACAGAAAGTTCGGCGGCTATCTCTCTCAGAGTTGAATGAGGATTTTCAGTCACTATTTCCTTCACTTTTGCGATGTTAACTTTAGTTGCAGACGTTGATGGCCTACCAGAGCTAGGCAAATCTTTCATCACATCTCGACCGCTTTTGAACGCTTTGAACCACTCATAACCACGAGTTTTTGATAAAGTCGATTCACCGTAAGCCTTCTGTAACATTTTCAGTGACTCCGAACACGAAATTCCATTAGCGATGCAAAATTTAAGACAAACTCTTTGTTCGATATTTTTGTCCATTATGAAATTCGCAATACACACTATATATGATATTACTAAAACCAGCACTGTATTTAATATAAATAACAGATGCAACTCAAACTCCTCGCCAAAATGGAAAACATTTGTGCTAATCTAACAACAACAAAAAAAAACAAAAATTTGAATTTGGAACCTGAAACAAATCATCCATTCCCGTTACTTTTTTGACTGAATGTATATTTCAAATTGATTGGTTTGAACTTTATTACAAGGTAATAGGGTTTAAAAATAGTGCAACTATATCCCCACTTCCCTAGTATAGGGAAATAGTTGCATTTAACATGAGGCATAAAAAATAAAACTAAATCAAATTCTGTTCCACGATTTAATCACATAAAGGCATTGCAATCACAGATAATTATTATGAACCAAATTACAGTATTATTAAGTAGTACCAATAAACTCCAGATAGTAAAATAAAATAGCCATATCCTTAAAAATAAAATGTTAAAAATAACGATAGTTGAGGAATATCAGAAGTAAGGTAAGTCAAATAATATAGTACATATGTACATTACGCGCACACAAATTTATACCAAACATTCTTAGAGCCACACTTTGCTTTCAGGTTGACTTCAAGATACTAAGTTCTTAATAAAATTTAAATGTGGATTTCAAACTCTGTTTACTACACGATAATTCCATCAGCTAAATAAAAGAAAACGACTAAAAGTCCCGTCAATCGTGTGTATAATAGACAAAACGTGATTACAGCATTTCGACGGTGAGGTGTCAAATATCTATCCCACAACTCGGATTATCGCAAGATCTGAGTTAGCGTGAAATTAGCGCATTTAAGTTGCGGTCGCAGTACTGGAAGAATTCTACACATTATTATGTTAATAACAGTCTCTGTCACTCCGATGTAAAAGTCTTAAGGGAGTGTAAACTATTTACGTGGGACAGTAAGTAGATTTATTTCTCTATCAAATCATTCGTATTAAGTGATTGTAAACCTGGTACAGTAAGTAGATTTATTTGTCTTACAAATATTTCATATAAACTTGCACTTAATATAAAATGTCTGTGATAAAGAGGTCCGTCTTTACCTTCAGATAGTGGACACAAACATTTTATATTAAGTCATTGTACGAATTTCTTCCTGCCCCGCGGCCGTACTTTAGTTTTAATTGTAAATCCGGCTCTTAGTGTTCGATTGAAGTCAATAAATTACGTAATATACATTCTAAGGTACGTAATACGTTCGATACGTAATCGTTAACGATTTCGGTACGTGCTCACAGTGTACATGTTAATATAACATACTCTTAGGTAGTTTGACAGGAAGACTCAAAATTACAAGCCGACTGAATCCTCAAATGAAAGTATTAATAATAAAAGGTCGTAACATCGCAAACCACAACAATAGTGGACAATACTTCATTATTACAATGATACAACATTTTAATTGTAAGTAGTTTGGGCAAATTATTTTCGATATATATTTTACAAGTTCTTTTCAACTATTTGTTGAGACTCGTGACGTGCTTGTGACAAAAAGTTGGTGATCCTACCAGAATCTGACAATATATACTAAACTCCCCAACAGTATCCAGCATTGGTATATTATTATTAGCATATTATTTTACGTAGAAGGGATATTTATTTAATATATATTATGCCAGAAATGGCGTCGGAATACACATTAAGTAACATTTCTATGAGAAAGATAGTCTTGATTCTTTCATTTCAATTCAGTATAGCTGTTTGCATATGAGTTTGTAATTTTAAAACTTGAGTTAAATTGGGGCTGCAATGGAAAAAATAACAAAATTAAAATAAACTATAAAAAAACATAACTTATGAAAACAATTTAAACGTCATTACATCTCTGTCTAATGTACCTTGTATGAAAAGAACGGGGCATAAATAGAACTGTCAAAATACTAAAACTGCACACTTATATGCGCACCGGCCACATATATAGACCACTCGGTATTTCGCGCCAAAACTAAATGTCACATTTAAAAATGGCCTGTGCTTTTCCTAAAAATTACGTAAGACAAATGTAATGACATTAAAGGCTTTATAGACAAGGTTTCAAGATCGACTTTATTTTTTAAATTCAGTAAAACTTAAGTAGAAATGAGGGCTTTTCAGAATTGGTAATACAAAAAATAGGGGTTTATAAATTTGTGATTAAAGTTTGTTTTATTTCATTAGGTCTCTTAATATATTATTAATTAAAATATTTATTGCAGGGCAAGTGCAAATGGGTCGAATGCTCGTCATGTAAATCTCACCTTGCTGCCAAGGAGCATTTTACTCGGCGCATTAAAGAGGCAGTAGAGTAGACAAAGCGCAAATGTGGATATGCACGATACGATGATGTGTTGGTCAGTCAAATACAGTCAAGAATTTCCATCTTACTTATCATTCATAGGTATTCTAATAGTAAAATATTAAACAAAGTACAGACGCCAGCACATCCAGCTACCCCAATCTGTCAAATTTCTTTTATAGATTTTCACCTTCATCTTAAAAGCATAAGGTTCACTTTCAATTGAGAAATTTGACAGTTTGGGGTAGCTTGATGTGCTGGCGTCTGTACGTTTCTATAATCATTTATCTCATTTATGATTTTCGGAACGACGTATGGCGATATTAAAATAAGCTTCGCCCACTTGTTGAAGAAAAACTTAACGCATGCTTGACTTGGGGAGTAAGCTGGTAAATGCATAACGGGACCGTTACGAAACATGTGATCGGGTGAGGCGAACGGAGGTTGAGAGGGGGATATAAATTAGTGAAGATAGAAAGAGAGAGTTTCGTTTCGTAGGGGCAAGAGAGGTGCGACCACACATTTTATATCTCTCTTTCTCGCATAGCTAGTTACGTTTCATACACATGAGTTTTACTTCAGTTGTGTAGTCATTTATCCTTCAGTACTTACAGTTAACTTAAGAGGCTTTCACTGCTTCGCCGGAGAGTACACAACATCACCTTAATAACATATGAAAAGTTGCAAACTCTTCTTATTACAACGAATACCAACCATGTATTATTAATAATAGCGTAATTACTCATTTGAACTGTTACATATACATACATACGCATCTAATTCTACAATTATAAATAAGTAAGTTAGTTAACAATTAGATCTATAATAATTCAAACATGAGCAACTGATACCATCTCAGATAACCTAGCCACTCTAGGTACACATAATAATCAGATACATACATTATAATCAGTAATTTCATATACATTCGATATAACTCCAAACTTGCTGATAAGAAGTGACTTGTTAAGATACATTAAGGATGTTATCTCAAAAATGGGAAATCGTAAATTTAATCGTCCGGCGGGTCTCGAACCAGCACCATCTGCCAAATAAGTTCGCAAAAAATAGCGAAATCACGTAAAATATATACTGACATATAAAAAAAGAAAATAAAGCAACCGAATTGATAACAACCATTTTTAAGTCGGATAAAAAAAATTACAAATTTGTTTATAAACTCTTAGTTTGTAATAAAATTTCAATATGTATAATATACTATATATTACCTATATAGAAATCTTGAACTCGAATATAAAAAAGAAATATCAAAATCGATTTACAAGCAATAGAAGAATCGCATAAGTATATAAAATATTGTATACAAAAAACATACAATATTTAATCTCTTACTTTTGAGGTCGGTTGAAAACACGTGTCAAGTTAATCTGGATCGCTATATTTTTCTAAGTACATCGGACTCTTGTGTTAAAGATTGCATATTTCGGGAAAAAGGAGATAAGTCATAAGTTTGTTCAGACGCCAGCACATCAAGCTACCTGAATCTGTCAAATTTCCCTTATTTATGCTTTTGTGATAAAGTTGAAAATCTATAACAGAAATTTGACAGATTAGGGGTAGTTGGATGTGCTGGCGTCTGTACTACTAAGTGTAATACTGACTTACTTATGGATGGCCACAATATCATTGTTCTTTTTTTTCTAGTTTATGATAATATATGTCGCCATACCATCAAACTATTCTAAGGAAAATACTATTTTGGGTTTCTACAATAGAATAACAACATTAACATTTCTATGCAACGGAAGTGTTATCTCTTGGGTTAACACAAATTACATTTCGGGTCACACTTAATAATAACTGAGCAGGGATAAAAAAAACTGGTAATATTCCTAATACATATTGAAACATAATTATTTAGATGTGGCCATATTTAATTACAATAATACATACTTCACAACTACTTTTACTACTTTAAGTTGTAATGCAATGTTACAAAATATACTACGCTCCAGCAAGGTTTATATTGGATGAAATATGAGTTCTATGTCGTGCACAGAAGATTTAGTTTACATTAATAATACACGCTATTTAGGCTTTTATTAATCTGGTAAACCATCATTTGCTATTTTATAATGGACTATCTGACCACGCAATAAATCTCTTATTTCAAAGTAGTTTGAGCGTGTTTATATACATTCTACAAAATAAAATGTTTACGTACTGTACTTATTAAGAATCCCTGTGTCTCTCGGCTTTTTTATACACTCGCCACAAGTATGTGCGTACGACCTTTAAACATTGTGACCAAATCGAACGTTGTAGTAATTATTATTAAATTATAAATTCAATTAGAGAATAAAAGTGCGTGAAAATAAAATATGTTAATCAAATTAATGATATTTGAACCAAAAATGCTGTTAATGGATTGTAAACAGGGTGGCCGAGGAGTTGACGTTTAAACACAAAAGGACATTGGCAAATCTCGGCCTGTGATGGACAAAAGTTTATTACTATATAAAAAAGAAATTATAATATTTAAAATCCCTCCATGCCTTTCATCTCCTTGTACAACATGGGAAAATGATTTCAATTCTTAAAAGTAAATCATTTTATTCCGGCATTTATGTTTCTTAAACTGTCTTATAGGGTCTGGCTGCTTCGGTCTTTTGAGCCGTTGGGGAAATATTTATTTTTCCAGTCATGCAGTTATTGTTATATTGTCATTGTCAGAGGCGTTATAATTTCACTGTATTGAAATATGTATTATTTGCATACATAATATTATCCTCAATAGTCATAATATAAATCAATAGTATGTATTATTTGCATACATAATATTATCCTCAATAGTCATAATATAAATCAATAGTATGTATGGTATGTTGATTTATAAATCAATGAAGGAATCAATTCTTCATAGTAATGGCAACACTTTTTTATCATTCATATTGAACTGATTGTATTTTGATTTACATTCGTGCTTAGGCTTGCTTGACTTGCATTGTGAATTTTTTCTTGTGGCTTGTATATTTACGACGACCTTTGGCATTGTTTCTGGATTCTGTTTTCGACTTCCCGACTGACCCTGGGTTTCTTGGACTTTGGATCTACGCATCATAATTTACCTCTGCTATTCGCACCTCAGACCACATATTTTGTCCGAAGCAACTATGTTTGCGGTTATTTTTTTGAATAGGTGTGAACTTACCACGGTTGTTATAACCATATCTTAACCTGTTTTACTTATTTATATATAGAAAGTAGTATAATTATTATTAAAATTCGTTCCATGATCTAATACAATAACGAAATCTTGTTGACCTTGTACGCTTTATAATACATGAATCCCATGTTTTACATAAAAAGTAAATATACAGGGCGATAGAATATTAGTACCCCTTCAAAATGCATATTGTTTTATTTATTTCCATTCCAGGCCATGTTTGTATGGGCCGGTTGCCGATCTCCTTTAGATACTTTATGATGAGGAGTGTCCGAATGATAAACTATAATCTCCCCATTATATGTTTTTTTTATACTTTGAAAATTTATAAGTCCTGGGCCCAAACCCTAATTTTGAACGTTCGAATAAATTCTACAATTATTAGATAAACCATACTTTTTAGGGTGTTAGGTTAAACTATGCTAATTAGTTATCATAAAAAATTGAACCATAAATGTCCAACAGAACGAGAAAAAAAATCGATAACTGATGTTAGGTGAAATTTACGACAAAAATCGTAGAACATACATGGGGGTGATACTCATCATTATAAAGAATCTAAATTTTGTGTTTGAACGTCAACTCCTCGGTCGCTCTGTATACATATATAAGGGAATAATACGTATTTATTTAGTTTATTTTTTTGCACATAAAGAAAGTGTATCAACAACTTGATGAGCGTGATAAATGAAATCACCACAAAAAATTACTAAACAATTTGTACTCATGTCATCAAATTCTCTCTTCTTTCCTTCAGTTTAAATTGCAAAGAGTTTACAGAATCTATCTGGATTACAATTGAGAAGTACACACGGCTACATATAAAGCTACACACTTCCAATATAAGCTGAGCTCTCATTGTATAGAAACCCCATACAACGCGCGATCAGCTTATACTGGAAATGTATAGCTTGATATGTAGCAATGTGTACAATCGCATCGGCTCGAGATTCATTGTACTGACTTGGATGGAAACATATTACGCAAACAATTTTAAAGTATTGAGTATAGCAATGCCATAAAATTGCACAATGTAAACGGTAATCAGAAGCATGGCTTTACTGAAGCAAATGTGTTACGCTGTGCTTTCCAACTAAGTTTCTTAATACTAACAAAATAACCCCCACATCTCCCCTTTCCTCTATCTACAATCGCATAAACAATTTAGACCTACTTTCTGAACTTATCGGCCTTATGGTGTAGGAACCACATGAGCCCAAAGAGACAGGACGGAGGACTGTTCAGGATCTCCTGGTTGGTATGTTGCAACATCTGCTCGATCTCAGGAATTGTTTTTTCTACGACATCTATGATTTCATCGTCGATACCGCCACCTAGAATTAAAAGATATGTGTAGTGTAATATTTAACATAGTTCGGTAATGGGAACCTTCCTTTAAGCATGCAGTGACCTTACTGGAAGCTTCCGTTGTTGGGTTTGCTACTACATAGTTATATATTAACCTAACCGTTAGAAAACCCCTGACTTCAACTACAATTACATCATTTTGGAAATGAGCTGTTACTCTTACACTGCTGGACGTAAATTTTCCAAAAATAGCTAAGAACCACCGCAAGGTAACTGAGTTTCAAATAGAAAAAACGGCATCGAAATCGGTCCATCCGTTTTTGAGCTACGATGCCACAGACAGAAATCAACGTCAACTTATAATACCCCTCTTTTTGCTTCGGGGGTTAAAATTATTTTATTTATGTAAGAAATTTCATTTTAAATGGGAATCCTAATAAAATACTGCGCTAGCTAGTTGCGAATGGATATACTTTCTCTGCTTGTACCGTCACTGCAAAGACAAAATTGCAAAATAAATGTTTATAACACAGTTCATTTAATCACATGGTATTTGCGCAAACGCACTATACCTATCTAAAGAACAATCTAATGTTATCGCTCGTTCCTCACCCATGGTGATAAGCTACGTCGCAAAAATACAATTAAAGAAGTTTGAAAATAATAAGGTATTGACGAAAAATATAAATCAATCAATATATTTTACCAGAAAACAATATAATATAAAGTAAGTTTTTTTAGAAGTAAAGCTTATTGACGCACGCTAGAACTATGAATTGTATATATAAGTGCGAGTGCGATTCAAATTCCACGGTGCATCCAGCCCCATGTACCGTGAGTGTCGAATGTATTGTATAAATTCGTGACTGACAACCACGGCACGGTGGCGGAGCAGTTAACGCACATGGGGCCGGACACCCCGTGGATCGTGGCTTTGACTCCCACTCGCATTTAAATTTATACAATTCATTTTAAAGATGTCTGACACTTGTTTTCATGTTAGCATGTTTAAAATACTAAAGTAATCAATTAAATCATAGTTAAATGTAAAAACTATAGTACTACTTACTTATCGTATGGGTAGTGGTTACCCTAGTGTCAGAGTTGTTCAAGCCGCCCAGTAGGCCTCGGACATGACTTAACGACTGTTGGCTAATGACCACAACCGGGACCCGACAGCTTAACGTACCCTAAGAAGCACGGTGACGCCCAGAAATTAAACCACTTTGGTGGTCACTCATCTATGGACTGACCGCGAGCCTAGTTGCCTAACCTAGCCAATTATTTACGGATCGGTAAGAGCATCTAGCTGTGAGCGCCTATAACTATAATTTAAAGAAGTATTCATTTAAGAGCCATTTCACGTTTTCGCGCGAATTTCTAAGATTTCGGGCTCCTATATCACCATCTTAAGTAATACCCAGAAATTATTGAATACATGTTAAATATGGAAAAATCGTTTATTTTTACGTTTAATGTATCACATTTACCAAAAAAAATTTGCTTGTTCTGTAGTGACTCATCTCCCACAACCATTTTAATGAAAAATCGCCGCAAAGTCAATTTCAAAGTCCTGTATCTAGTAATTATACTTAAATAAACTAAGCTAAAAAAATAAATTCTGCATGAGACATATATTTTATTCGTCGTTTAATGTAACAGATTCTTGAATTTTGTTACCATTAATTAGTAAAAAAATAAATCCTTACGCCAATTTTAAGTTTTTTTTTTGAAATTCATAGTGATTTTTGGTTTAAATAAAGCGTAATTACTAAAATAAAATTATACCAAAATAAACTATGTTCTTTGGAGAATCGAATACTACAGTATTTTTTTAAATATTTGCAATTAATTTGTCATAATATCGATTTGAACATCAGTTTAAATTACAATAAATTACGATACACGGGTGGGCGCCGATTAGTACGGCGCGAGTGCCCGTCAAGGTAGGACCTGTGCCATTTTTCCCGCGTCCCGACTTTCGAGCGCTCGTACAGTGAAGTAGTTCATATACTGCGACCACATAGTTTTGATTCGTTTTGTATTTTTTTATAAGGTACGGTTTTATTTATTATGAAGTATGTATGTATGTAAGATTTTAGTTTTTTGTAGAATAATTATATGTTTTTGTTTCAAATGCTACCCAAATTGGTTCGGTTTTATCAAGACTCCGTATTGCCGGAAATCATAGATCCGAGAAATGCAAGATCAATGCCTTTACGGCAAATATAATATAATAATAATAATATCTGGGGACAATGTCACACAGATCATCCTAGCCCCAAACTAAGCAAAGCTTGTACTATGGGTACCAGGCAACGATATACATACTTATATAGATAGATAAATACTTATATACATAGAAAACATCCATGACTCAGAAACAAATATTCGTGCTCATCACACAAATATTTGTACTTACCGGGATTCGAACCCAGGACCACCAGCTTCGTAGGCAGGATCACTACCAACTAGGCTACGGTGATCGTCATATGCATTTAGCATATTAAAAATACTATGTTAGTTTTTGTATCAACTTTTATTAAATATTTTACATAACATACCTATTCGTGTTTTCTTATTAATCTAGCTAGAAATCTTTGTTAGAGTATATAAAACTTTTTTTTTATAAATCTCTTATCAATTCACATTACGATTACGGCTCAAGATAGCCTCGTCCTTCTTGACACGTGTATTACACAGTTTACGTTGCGTTTGAGTGGGTAGACACGCACACATAAACAATGATGCAGTCTTTTACCTAAACTCGAGCGTAATCATTTTGTGAAATGGCTCTTAAGTTAAACTACTGGTCGAGAACCTTATCCGTTTGCCAACTGCTTGGCGTAATATTTTTATATAATAGTACTAAATTTAAAAATAATAGCATAATAACTTGTAATTAAGTTAATATTTCAACATCTATTGGGCTTATGCGCAAAACGTCTCTTTCGCAAAATGTCCCTTGGTCGCAAAACGTCTCTTTTGCAGAATGTCTCTTTCGCAGAACGTCTCTTTCGCAGAATGTCTCTTTCGCAAAATGCCTTTTTTGCAGAATGTCCCTTTCGCAGAATGTCTCTTTCGCAAAATGTCGCGCCAGGGACTTAAGAATAAAATTGCGATTTTCAAAACAATATCATTTATTAAAATTATAGAATAATTATGTAGTCAAAACTTTGGTACCTAAGTAGGTACCAAAGTTTTGACTACATAATTATTCTATAATTTTAATTTACTTAAGTATTCCAGATAAAAAAATATCAATAGGTATCAAACATTTTACACACATTCAAAATTTAGGTCAAAAGAGTCAATACTTTCTTGATCCATGTTTAAACTTAAATTCACAACTGTTTTCAATTAAACGTAGACAAAACAACTCGGCAATAATGAATGACACATACATCCAGTTTTTTCTAACTACCCTCACATATTATATTATTTATATTATAAGTGTTGCCATCACCGAACTTTAAATTGTTCCAATTTATTATTTTTAACTGTATCAAAATATATTTTTTTATTTGGAATACATACTTAAGTAAATGTCAGTACCAAAATTTTGACATACTTATTCTATAATTTTAATGAATGATTTTGTTTTGAAAATCGCAATTTTATTCTTAAGTCCCTGGCGCGACATTTTGCGAAAGAGACATTCTGCGAAAGGGACATTTTGCAAAAAACCCATTTTGCGAAAGAGACATTCTGCAAAAGAGACGTTTTGCGACCAAGGGACATTTTGCGAAAGAGACGTTTTGCGCATAAGCCATCTATTGGTTATCCCCCGAAGTCTGGTAGTTGGCGGTATCAAACCCCTGTGCCTCGAAAGGAACGTATTTATACTAACAAACAACCATACTCAAAACTTTCGCATTTATAATATTAGTTTATTAAGTCATAGTCCTCATCATATTGTATGGCTTTGTGTATTCTACTGCAGCCATATTTCAGCCGCTGGAATTAAGCGATATATTTCCTCCAAACCACCTGAAAATCTATTGATATAAATTTTTCCTGGGAATATCCTGGGACATTATTCACACACGGCCATCTGATCCCAAACTAAGCAGAGCTTGTAATACGGAAACCAGATAAGTTCTATACCATATATACTACTTTTCTTATGTAAATACATACTTATATAGATAATTACACCAAAACTCAGGACAAACATACATGTTCATGCACACAAATATATGTCCTGGGTAGGAATCGAACCCACGACCTGCGGTGTGAAAGGCAAGCATCTACCAACCACGCCAACCGGCCTGTCAGGATTATACAATCCTGGAAGTCAGTCTTAGTATATCGGAAATGTAACCCTTGCTGAAACTATACACATTGCATGGATGGACTAGTTCAAAATCTTGTTACTTTAATAAAATGAAAATGTTTTAAACTTTACTGCTGCATTGTGAACTTGTTACAACCCAAGTGCTGAAATATTACCATGATTACAAACCAAATTATTGTTCAAGGTAATATTTTTCAGACATCTGTACAAATATGTATTAAACTAAATTAACTTCCTGATTCACTTACCAGCTGTGACTTTCATGTCATCGGTAACTTCACAGTAATATAAGTTTTGGCGGGAACCCTGTACTCCAACACCGGCCCTGTCAATATTAGAGAAAAATATATTATACATGGTGTCCAAAAAGAGTATCGGGTATTTGTTTCGGCGATGAAGTTGACTCGGAGCGGCGGGGGGGCGCGGGGAGGGGATTGTTAAGTCCGCCATTTTGTGCAATTTTAGTTGCAATCGAGCAGTACGCAGGGACGCATCGCGCATTTTGCGTACGAGCTTATTATCGTAACGGTGATTCAATAGTAACTGCTCAACGTTGTTCAATGATGAAGCCAACTTTCACCTAAATGGTCATGTTAAAAAGCAGAATTGTCGATACTGGGCAGTGGAGAATCCGAGGCGAAAACATGAGCAACCTCTGCACAGCCCGCAGTCGTTGTGTCCGGACCAATTATGCATATAGCGGATTGCGATATGCTGCGAAACTTTTTGAGCCCAGAGTTGCAGGAGTAACAAAGTTTGAATTCAAGAACGTGGTTCCAATAAGACGGGGCCACTTGTCATACATCAAATCAATCAATTGAAGCTGTTTATGAATTATTCCCTAATAAGCTCATTTCACGTAGAGGTAACATCAACTGGCCTCCCAGAAGTCCCGATTTAAGCCCACTTGACTATTTCCAATGGGGATACCTTAAAAGTAAGGTCTATGAGAATAATCCGACGAACCTAACTCAATTGAAACAAAACATCAGGTCAGAAATGGCAGCACTGTCGAGAGCTATGTGTCAGTTGGTTATCACCAATTTTCGTTCCAGATTAGAAGAGTGCCAGCAGCGTAACGGTCACCATTTGGATAACATTATCTTTTCCAAATAATTTTCCATTTTGTATTCTAATAATGAACAATAAAAAAATACTTCATCACTAGTAGTTTATTTTTTATTGAACAAACAAATACCCGATACTCTTTCTGGACACCTTGTAGTATGCTTGAAACTTGGTGAGGACCAATTAGTCATAGAGTAGGTTAAGAGTTAATTAATTTTAGCTCTTATTACAAGACTATATAATTTAATATGAGGTGTTATTATTACATCATTGTCTGAATATGAGTTACGAAGTTTAATAGTTTATCACAACTATAGATTACTTTAGGCGAAGCTAAGCAAAATTTGTGATCAAAAGTCATTAAAAATGTATCAATACAGTATGGAGGGGAACCGATCACTTTTGCGACTTCTTTTTTGTTCGAATTTTATTTCACCGAAAACGTTTGACCAACGTCTTTTTTGCTATATGCATTATTCGACATAATAGGTTGGGGAAAAAGTTTCTTCGCATTTTTTTAAGCATATTCAAAACATTTTTTGATGTACTTTTATTTACATTTAACTAAAGTATGAAGGTACCATTTTGTTCGATAACTTTTTGCCATCTTGCAGGGAGGGACATGATCCCATTGTTAAAGAAATTTTGGGACTTCTGATCAAAATACCGGGACAAATGCTTTTGGCAGTCCTCTCGTGATGTTAACCGGACACTGCCTAAAGAATTCTGAGGAGACCGAAACTGGTGGAAATCTGAAAGTGCAAGGTCAGGACTATACGGCGGATGCATTAACACCTCCCTGCCAAACTTTCTTCATTTTTGCTGAGTGGCTAAAGATGTGAGAGGTCTAGCATTATCATGATGAAACACCACACCCCTTCTGTTGATTAATCCCGGCCTCTTTCTCTCAACTTCTTGCTTTAATCTCATCAGTTGTTCACAGTAAAGTTCAGAATCGATGGTCCTGCCTGGTGGTAACAGCGTCTCATAATGAATAACGCCCTTCCAATCCCACCACACACACAGCATCACCTTGTAGCGAGTTAACCCGGGTTTCGCCACAGTCTGTGAAGACTGACCGGCCTTTGAAGACGACCTTTTTAGCACGTTCTTGTCGTACGTGATCCACTTATCTTCACCAGTCATCAGCTTGGTTAATATCTCAAATCAAGTCGCTTTCAAAAGTAAGTAAATTGAGGGGGGAGGGATGGAGGAGGGAGGGGGCTACCCTCCTGTACCATCCCCAACCCGCGGAACCCCATGGTGATATCCATGGTTAATGTTTTACTAGCGCTCGGCGGCCGCTGCCGCGGCACGCTCGCTACGCTCGCTCGCCTTCGCACGCCAAATGGTCACCGTTCTAACCTAACCCAAATTATTTCATAAAAGTGCAGTTTTGCAAAAATATTATGATAGTGACAATGAATTCAGTTTTGGGTATTTTTCGGATAATTATATAAAAACGAAATATAAGTTCTAAACACGAAAGCAATGTTTTTACTCTGTTTTACAACGCTGTAGGTATCGAAATCGCTACGAAATGTTCAAAATTGCGTTCTGTTTTATGCATTTGTATGAAGTCTTACGATTTTAAAAAATTAATTAAAAAACATTGGCGCGTCCCCGGCAGAAAAAAATGCGTTTTATCACTTAGTAGGAACCCCCTTAAGCCCCCCATATACACACTTAACTCAAATTCAGGCGACTCGATATGAGATCCAACCCATCAGCTTCTTCAAAAATGGTTCGGTTTCATTACGTCGTAATAAAGAATCACAAATGAGTACACGGTTCATTAAGTCTCTTTCGAGTAGTGAGCTCATGAGTTACCCAAATATCGAGCATTTTTGTGTACCCAGTTTTTTCAAATGCGCCAAAACTTTTTCGTGGTCAATTCCCAGTTCTTCAGCTACGTCGTAACAACTGATATGCCGATATTGCTCCACTTTTCAAAAATAGCATCCATTTTATCCGTAATAGGGCGGTACCAGAGCGACGTGCGTCTTTGACATGAAAATTTCCGGTTGAAAACGCTTAAACCAAATTTGTGGTACTCTCACAGATACTGCACTAGGTCCATAAACATCGCACATTTTTTTCGCGGCTTGCGTTGCATTTTTGTAGTAAAATTTTAAAATGTATCGAATTTCTCCATTAGATTCACTCATCTTGATAGTACGAAAAACAAATGAAAATCCCATATTTTCCTAATTTCAATTTGGAATTATGTTTAAAATTTTAACTTTCAATGATACCAAGCCCAGCCAGATACAAATAGTACAGCCATAGAGATTTTATGAGAAGTTCATACATACTATAATGCGAAAAGACACTTTCCCCAACCTAATATGTTAAGATCATCGAAGTATCATGTGTCATAGTTATTATTTTACCAAACTATTTTCCGCCGATTTAAAAAATAACTTTTTGCTATTGGCCAAAGCCTCTTTTGAACATTTTTTTCATTTTCCAAATGCCAAATTTATTTGCCATATTTTCACCACACCGAAACAAAATTTTACGGATTATACTTGGTAGGATTTTTAATATTAAATTTAAATAGTGTCATAAAAGTCAATGTTGTGCGATCAAATTTAGTGACACAGTCTAGTTTGCCCTACCCCTAGAGTGTAATTTAAGCCCGCGTTAACTGATACAGTTGCAGACGTGAATTCAGTGAAATAAAAAAAAAACGAAACAATATAAGTTGAAAAGTTTTAGGTGAAATGTAATTCAGTCAAATATTTTTCAAACTTAAATTGATAGGTAACCAGTATAGAGAGCACTCATAGCAAGGGGTGTTACCAGATGATAAACCATTAGAGAGGTTAAGCAAAAGAGGAAATGTTCAGCCAAATAGAGTAAAGTATATTTACTTACAGTTACAGAAGGCTTACAGACTTAATTATATAGCTAGCTAACACAATAATATGTAAGAAGTTGTGAGTGAGTAGGTATGAAAATTGGACAAGTGATTGCAATATACATACATGGTTTTATGTAATAATAATCCAGCCTCCAAATTGTTTAATCTAAATTATAGCAGTGTAGAAGCATTAAGGACAAAAATAGAATTAGGTATGTATTTTTTTCCTTCAGCAAAGTTGTAATCAAAAATTATTGAACAAGTACAATATTAACTTCGCTTTCATCAATATAGGTATTTGAAACTAACTAAAATAAGTTACCTAAATCATTTCTATCATAAATTAAATGATTACTCAACCTGGAAATCTAAATTTCTTCATGTACCATACATGTAATAATGATATATAGTGTACATTTTGTTATAACTATGTTACTATGAACATGTACTGTCTATTCACAAGAACTTTTGTAACCTTTAACCATTTGTTTCTCTGTCTACAAAACAGGCATTCCTATTTGATTTTTCTTATTGATTATTGATGATATTTCTTTAGAATTTAAATAATAAGGTTAATTTGATGTAGTTTTATATAATACATAGCGATATGTGAACTTTTTTTATAATAATAAAGCCTTTTATTCCGAATTTTTAGTTTTCTTTCTGATAAATGTTAGTAAACTAATTATAATACATCCCTTAATTAGGCCTCATCCAACATCTTTCTCTGTTTCCTGTCAGTTGCAATTCTTAACCAAAGGGGAGCTAGAGTCAATTTAAAATCATCATCATGGATACCAGGCCATTACCAGCTTGCTCCATTTTTCATGCGTACAGCGGAGCATGTGCCCTATCCATCTCCATTCTATTTTGTCAATATGGGTAAGGATATCTGTGAGTTTGGTTGTGCCTCGGCTATCTACATTCCTGAATCTATCTTTTAACTTGAGCCCCAGTATGCTCCTTTCCATGGCTTGTTGACATTTTGCAAGCTTTTTCCCTTTGATTTTTTTTCTAAGCCCAGGTTTCACAGCCATATGTGATGCAAGGAAGAATGCATGTATCAAAAGTTTTTTTCTTGACCTTGATGCCAAACTTTTTTATTAACTTTTTTATTGCTTTTTAAACTTTAAGTGTTTTTTTTATGTATACACAATGTCTCTATTTTCAGGAACATTTTAGGATTTTATTGTTATTCAATAGGAAATGCTGATGATCACATTTAATTTTGTTCAAATTCATTATTTAGACAATTTGAAAATGCTACTTCAAGCTGTCTAAATAATCAATATAATACTATACCTATATGCTCTTAAAACAGTACTTATATTATTTGTGAGATTTCTAGGAGAGATTGAAAAGTGAGCACCAACTGCCTAAAAGCAAACATCAAATAATCATCAATTTACCTGTATGTTAGAATTTTCTCTAGATCCTTAACATCAACCTTGTAGCCAACTTCTTCTAGAACTTCCTCTTTAGCTATCACATCTATATCAGCATCTTTATCAACAATACCAGCACACAACTCCAGAGTGATGCCTAGAGATGCTGGATACTTAGATGTGTCTATCTCTTTGTCAGAATTACGGTCCTCCAGCGATAGACAATTGAAGTATATGGCTGCAATAATACTTAAGTTAAAGAAAATTTAATTTATCGATTCAACATGGGCATAATGATTACACACATAACATAAGTTAACTTAATAATTTATAAGTCTTTGCAATTGTACTATTGGAGTGCTTATTAATAAAAAATAAAAATAAAATAACAGGGAAAGCGACTACTGTTGTTTTCCAAATCCATATTTCCTGGGATTACTTCACTTATTGGAATTGATCATGTCTTTTCACATAGTTAAAAAAACAATAGAATAAGCTGATGGTTACAAGTAAAATAAACCAAAGTAAATTGATTAATAATCCTATTAAATTCAACCAAACATTCCACAAGCTGACAAGATAGATAACCAAAATCTCAATATTGAGATACTCAAAAACTAAACCTACTATCAAATCATCAAAATAGCAATATTCATTTGTTACATGCAAGACTATTAATTTGTAAAATAAGGGGTCAATCAGTTTATAGTAAGTGTGTATATTTATTTAACATCTTCAGAAAAAGAAGGCTAAAGGTGTTTCTGGGGGTCCCCTGATACCCCTCCAACCTCAGTAGAATCAGCATATTTGTAAACATGTCATGTCATTAATATGACAAAGTGTTATGGCTCTGTAATTTTAAATTTAAGAACTCACTGTACCACACTTTAAGACAATAAATATATTCTATTCTATAACCCAATGCTGAATATTGTGAAAAATACTTCTGATAGTCAGTGTAAAGCTTGTTGTTTTGATATTTATTACAATGCCACTTTATTAAATATCTATTTCATTCCCTCTCGTGTCATCAGAAATGATTAAAAAAAATTCGGAATAATTGTTTTCAAGTTAGAGTTTATATCTTGTTATAATGGCAAAAAAATTGTTTTTTCTCCTTCAGGTCTCTAGTGATGATTTTAGAGTTTTCGGAATAATGATTTTCAGATATCACAGAGAACAAACTTACCGGGTCTGAACTGTTTCACGAAAAGCATTACGTTTCGAGTAGTATTAAAGATCACCACAGCAACACTATCATGCACTTTCAGCAAGTCCCAAGACTTCACTCTACCATTCTGCGTGTAATTGAAACGATAAGGCTTTACATACGGAGAATCCGGCGGCAGAGGACTCAAATAGACCTTACTCAAATCTTCCATTTTCTATTTCTATATTAAAATACAATCTAGCTGACTTAAAGCACGTTTATAACCACTACGTGGTCAGAATTATAACCTTTTTGTTCTGAATTGGATTAATGTATAGGTATTAATTGCAAATTAATTAATTAGAATTTATAAATCGCGTTTGCTTGGATTGGCAGCTGCTATGTGACAGACAGTGATACCGTCGTCAACTGATTTTGACTGACAGACAGTACCACAGAATACTAATCACTCACGAGCACGAGTAGAAGTTTATGGTAATTTGGTGAATAAGGATGTGAAGCTTTAATAATACCACTACTCGTATAATCAAACCTTGAGTTGGGTTGGGGCATATTTGCTAAAAGGTATTCCTAGAATAAACTCTTATTTATTATAACCTCCTGACTATCCCAGGTACTTTTTTTCGAATTTTATTGTGATAATGTGATATGTTGCACAAAAAGATCCTAGTCTTTTGTCAAAAATATTTAAAAAAATCCCAAGCCGGAAAATCTGGATTTTCACTATGTCACTTACATAGGACAAACGCAGAATATGAAGTTGTACTTTGTATAGTACTTAGCATTTTATTCAGAAATAAATACATATATTGTTGTTATTTTAATAGTATGACTAATAAAACAACTTTAGTTTTATTGAATGGCATATTTATTATCAAAAAGCATTAAAAGACGCCAGTCTTGGAACTGGTTTATCATCAATCTAGTCTAATTATTAGTAACAAATTATTTAGTCATATAAAGAGATCAAAATTTATAACTTTACACAATAAATCAACGTCATATACTCATTCACAACTAAACATAATATTATTACATACTCATGTACTTAACAATGTTTTAAACTTATAAAAAAGAACAACGGTCTTCTAATACTTGGTGAACGATCTATCAAAAATGTTTGAACTTAAATCTAAATTCAGTCAAAATGATTGACGCCAAAGCGAAACATATTAGAATCTAAAAATACATAAAGAATAAAAATTGACTTTTTAACTCTTTTTTAGGGTTCCGTAGCCAAATGGCCAAAAACGGAACCCTAATAGATTCGTCATGTCTGTCTGTCTGTCCGTCCGTATGTCACAGCCACTTTTTTCCGAAACCATAAGAGCTGTACTGTTGAAACTTGGTAAGTAGAGGTTTTCTGAAACGCATATAGATTTTTTCACACAAAAATAGAAAATAACCAGTTAATTTTAGGGTTCCCAATACATATAACTGAAACTCATTTCATCTATGGATAGGTGTTCAAAAATGATGTTGAGGTTTCTAATATCATTTTTTTTCTACACTGAATAGTTCGTCATAGAGAGACACTTTCAAAGTGGTAAGATGAGTGTCCCCCCCTGTAACTTCTAAAATAAGGGAATGATAAATCAATAAATGTGTATGGTGTACATTACCATGCAAACTTCCACCGAAAATTGGTCTGAACGAGATCTAGTAAGTAGTTTTTTTTGATACGTCATAAATCGTAAACCGCAATTTACCTTTCATTCAATCAAATAAAATACTTGCTGCTACGGAACCCTTCATGGGCGAGTCCAACACGCACTTTTTTTGTAAATCGTAATGTGAAAAACATTAGGACTTACAAAAAAGTGCGTGTGTACTTTTAGTAGAACTTCGGTCCTATTTGGGCAATCTACTATGGTATCCAGAATATCGACATCAATATATTGCTGTATAAATTAAAAATCCACCTCGATGTGGCTTTTGGAATATAAGCTGGCTGTTGACAATGACGATCGCTATGCTCTAATTTATCTCCAACCCAACAGTTATGTCTATCGACATTTCGAAGTGTCGAGGAACGTGTATCCCTCGTTCTAGGCAGCAATCCACGTCTACCACCACGTCTCCCACGTGTACAAAGCCGACCCGGCCTTTCAGAACTAACTGATAATATTGGCGAAGCTGTTGTAGATTCAATTAATTGATCATTATCCGAAGAACTCTGTGAAGAACTTCCGGAATTTATATCTCGCTCATTTGTTTGTGGAGTATAACTGCAATCATCTTTAGAAACTTCAGAACCATCATCAAAGTCAGATTGATTTAATATATCGGTAATATTGTCTTCTGTCAAAACTAAAACAAAAAAAAAGTAAACATATTAATAAAAGAATAATAAATACAGACTATGTACTATACCTAGAACACTGATAGTGTATGCAATCAAAACTGTAGGTATAGGCTGACATTGTACTACATAAAGGACATCTAACAACAAGTGTAAGTGGAAGACGAAATATTAGCATATTTCGTGAAATAATTCAAAATATATTACGTTAGTCAATCAACTAAACTGTAACAACTTAGTTTTCAACGTAATTCACATTAAATGACAAGATTAAAGTAGATTGTACTTACCGGCCCTTCGGCGTGAACGCACCTCTCCACTAGTCGACGCCATTTTGTCAAAAATGACAGGTGTATCCGACTCAATATATTTTTTTGTAGTTTGGCAAACAAATAAAATAAAAATAAAAAAGGATTTTATTCACGTAGACTTTAAAAAAGCGCTTGTAAATAGTCAGAACATGTTTGTAGTAATATAGTTGTATACATTAGATATTATTTCTAGTAACATAGATATTTAGGTACATATTGTATGAAAACATTTATAAAATTTATTTTATTACAGCAATGATATTTAGCTAGCTCGTATCAAGTTATTGTCAAGAGATTATGTTTAATTATCTAGTTTAAGTCTAAAATTTTTACTACATATTGTCAATGGTTCTGTCTATATTAAAGGTATTATTATTATGACGGACCTTGTGTTAATAACGACGGTCGCGCTTTAATGCTACCACCGGATCCAATGCGCCCCAACTGAGAAGACCCAGCGAAACAAACTCAGTGGGTTCATCTACTACCGGTTTCAACACGACCCAGTTGAGACGGTCCGGCGAAACATACTCAAGCGGGCATGAACACGGGATTTGGTCCAATTAGAGTAATTATTTAGTAGGCAAACACAATATATGCTCGATCGGTTGTCTGAATGCTTATTATTTTAGATTATATTTAGGTATACAAAAGAAAAACTTCGAAACAATAACATTATTCATTTTGAGACAGAGTCAATAATTTTAAATTAAGTATATGATAGCGATCATTTACAGATAGTTCACGTAACACATTTATATAAAACAATTGAACAAAGGATATCTATTTCATATTTTTCATTTAAAAGTTCTATGTCTAGAATTTTGCTAGAGAAGCGGTTTATATTTTGATGTGATAGAATTAGAGAGTTATCACACTTCTCTATTGTCATGCTTAAATGTTTAAACTACTAACTAAATTGATTTTAATAACATTACTAAAAGATGGTATAAAAAGTGGTATAAAGAGTGAAACAAAAACTAGATGTCACTTTTAAGGTTTTATCATCTCAAGAAAGTCGAATAACCGCTAATATTTTTTTGAAACTGATGTCCTATGAGTAGTACGATAGCGGTCAGGAGGATAAGACTTGCTATGCCCCGCGGTTTCACCCGCGACAAACTTTATAAATTATAGCCTACTTATGTGTTTTTTTTATGGCAATCTGCTGTTTTCTACAGTAATTTCTGCTAGTGTCATGTAGTAACCACTCATGGGAATCCAAAAGAAAAATAATCTCTAGCGGTTTTGGCATTGCACTCGCAGATGGATGAATTTTTCTTAGTTTCTTGACACTTATCGTCATATTTTGGACAATTCACACAATATCTTTATAAATTGTAGCCTGTGTTATTCTGATGTATAAGCTATATTCTTGTTAAGTTTCATTAAAATCAATTCAGTAGTATTTACGTGAAAGAGTAACAAAAGTAAGGAAAAAATTACCATTTGCGAGCTATTCCGGCGTGCACTGCCTAAACCGCTAGAGGCGCACATTCTACTAACATTATAAATAAATGTATGTATGTATGTTTGTTACTCTTTTACGCCAAAACTATTTTAACGCGGGTGTAACCGCGGGGCGCAGCTTGTTGTGTATAAAGTTTGAATTTTAACCATTAATACCAAGAGAGATGTAGCACTCAGGCAGCTGAACCATAATTTTTCCACTAACTTTTATAATTTTGCCTATCTTCAACTACTCTGATTAAGTAACGAGGTTACAGTGTTGTAACTAGGAAGCATTGTAAGTGTGTATCAGTCGTTATCCGTGAAAACCTGTAATGGGCTTTATGTTTCCTACTCTAGCAGCAGTTTTTTTCTGTATAGCTGTTGGTTCTCCAATATATACCTAAATAGAAACATTTAAATAAAATAAGAATATGTTATATACATACATAACTAAATAAATACATAAATATAAATATATATAAGTGTAAGGATATTATTTCTGAAACGGAAAGCAGTAGATTTATATTTTATATATAATAAAGTATATTGGTGAATTTTAAATGTAGAATAAAAAAATATTATTATTATAATTCCAAGACACCCGCAGTATGTACTGTCACGTACCAATGGTCATTTTAACAGATTTATTTCTACTAAAATTTCACAGTGTAAAATCGACTAAATGCATATGTATTGCGAATAAAGCCCTATTGATATCATAGATCAACTTACACATTTTATTGACAGTTTTGACAATTTGTAATATAATAATGTCAAAACACGAAACTAGAGGAAAATTCAGGAAAAGTGTAAATCGTAAACATAATTGATAGGCTGTGTAAGAAATCAATTATATTTACAAAAAATTACCCTAATTATAGATTTGTCGTAAGGTTTCTTATACCATTAGGCCTTAACTAACATGGTCACAAGATAAAATGGCTCGCCAAACGATGAAATCGGGGTTTGTAATCAAACTTACAAACGAGACCGTACAAAAGTTAGTCGAGGAGGAACAACAAGCTAAAGCTGTTTTAGAAGCTGAAGGTAATGCTATAAGTACCAGTGGTATCACTGAGGAAAAGCAACCAAGTAGCATAAGTGATGTTGGCGTAAAGCTACCTGCTAGTGATGCCCATGTTAACAAAACTGAAGAGGTTAGTAATGCCACGAAACCAGATAGTAAAATTGTAGATTTGATACCCCCAGACAGTGACAATAAAACTGATGCAAGGGATGAAGATAAATCCATCAACCCAGAGACAGGACAAAATATAAGTGCAGAATCCAAAGTTGACTCCTCATGGGGTGATTATGCACCATACATCACTTATGAAGGTGTCGAAGCTATCTACACTGACCCCTCAACAAACCAAAAGTACACATGGAACAAAGAATCAAATGCCTGGGATGCAAAGAACCCACAAGATGTCCCCGACAGGGCTTACAGCTATGAAGATGATACACATATTTACACAGAATCTGATGGTTCAAAATTCTTTTATGATGTAGACAAGAAAGCATGGATACCTAAAGTTGATGATGACTTCCTAGCTTACTATCAAATGTCCTATGGTTTCATTGACAATAAAACAGATGAAAAAAAAGAAGCTGAAGATAAAAAAAAAGCACCTAAACCAGCAGAACCTACACCAGGCACCAAGCGGCCCAAACAAGATGCCCAATGGTTTCAACCATCGGAAGACACAAACACTAAAGTATATGTATCTAATCTGCCTCTAGATATAACTGAAGAAGAGTTTGTAAATTTTATGCAAAAATGTGGCTTAGTCGAACGAGACCCTACCACTCAGAAAATGAAAGTTAAACTATACATAGATAAGGAACAAAATTGTTTCAAAGGTGATGCTTTATGCACATACATCAAAATAGAATCAGTTGATTTAGCATTAAAACTGCTTGATGGCGGTGACTTGAAAGGTAATAAGATACGAGTAGAAAGAGCACATTTCCAAATGAAAGGAGAATATAACCCAGCCTTAAAACCTAAGAAGAAAAAAAAAAAAGAACTTGAAAAACTAAAAAAAATGCAACAGAAACTGTTTGATTGGAGACCTGAGAAGTTCATAGGAGAGCGGTCAAAACATGAGAGAATAGTCATAGTGAAAAACTTGTTCCATCCTACAGATTTTGATAAGGACGTTCAGCTTATCTTAGACTATCAACAAGATTTAAGAGAGGAGTGCGCTAAAAGTGGAGAAGTCAGAAAAGTTGTAATTTATGATAGGCATCCAGAAGGAGTTGCTCAGATTACAATGAAAGAGCCTGAAATGGCAGATGCAGTTGTACAACTTATCAATGGTCGGTGGTTTGGAAAGCGCCAGATTACAGCAGAGATTTGGGATGGAAGGACAAAGTATAGGATTGCTGAAACCGATGCTGAGATAAGTAAGAGGATAGGAAACTGGGATCAATTTTTGGAAGGTAAAGAAGGAGAGGGAGCTAAGAAGGATGCACCTGCAAAGGATAGTACTGAAGGGATGAATAGTGCAGCAAATGAGTCAAAAGAACAGGGAACTACACCCTCTTCTTTAGAAGTAGAGGATAATGAAAACAAATCAACTGAAGATAATACTGTTGCTGAAGACAAAATGAAATCTTAAAAGTTTTACTAATGTAAGCTATAATATTAATCAATAAATTGTATGGTGGTTTTATTAATTTCATTTTAATTTGTATGGCATTTTAATACCAACCCAAGAAATTACATTCTAAACTTTTCTACATACCAGGCTTTGTATGTACAAGCATCACAGACCATAAAGTAAGTAAACAACAATTGCCAATCTTAATTTCATAAATAGCCTATGTATAGGCTGATTATGCAGGTCTCCTCCTTGCTCCACTTTAATGGAGACCAGGCCTTAAGAATTTCAGGTATGTAAACATAAAATGTCATGAAAACATCTGTATTCTGCACAAAATCATGCACTTAACGTATATCTATACATTATAATAAAATTATAGAAAAGTCGAAACTGTACATTGAATATTTTTTTTCAAAGATACTTGGGGCGTGATCTACTATTGATATTGAACACAAAAATATAGTTTTTAGAATTTTTGTCTGTGTGTCTGTATGTATGTCCGGACTAAACTCAAAAAGTACTGCATGGATTTACTTCAAATTTTGCATGAATATTACTAAGGGGTTGGGTCAACATGTAGGCTACATATTATCTTGCTATCACCTACGGGAGAGGAGCTGTGATAATTTATAAAATCTAATGCGGGGCACAGCTACTACATTTATATGCATGATTTTTTCAAAAGATACTGTAGGTACTGAGCATTGATAGGGTTTTTTTGTATATCAATGGTACTATTCTTATTAATTATTTTTAGTTGTAACATAATTCTCTATGCAGAACATAAATTATGTAACAGGCTGGTTGGTTTGGTTGATAGATACTTGCCTTTGACATTTCAGGTTATAGGTATGATTCCCACCCAGGACAGATATTTATCTAAATGGTAATTATATATTATGATTAAAAAAAGGGTAATTATCTATATAAGAGTGTTACAAAAGAAAAGTAGAATATCAGTGCTCTGGTTTCCATAGTACAAGCTCTGCTTAGTTTGGGATCAGATGGCCATGTGTGAATAATGTCCCAGATATATTAATGTTCATGATCATAATGTATTCTTTTGTATTATTTACTTCATATATGGTATTTAAACGTATAATTAATTTTGACATATTTTGTAATAAATCTGAAACAGTGAGATGGGTACTCAGCCTTAACTTTTTCCAAAAAAGTTTTATGTAAAACATAATAATGATTTAGATGGTTCCTATTCTATAAGTTTATATTTATTATGCGCATTATTAATTATTAGTACCTAATCAGGATTTTAATCGTGGAGACCTGTAAATGGCTTTCTGCTGCCTATGAATATATCATAAACATTGTGTAGATAAATGCTGTTGGTCTTCCTAAAAAAATAAATAAATAATTTGCATAGATTTGACGGTCACTGTAGCCTAGTTGGTAGTGCTCCTGCCTATGAAGCTGGTGGTCCTGGGTTCGAATCCCGGTAAGTGCAAATATTTGTGTGATGAGCATGAATATAGGTTTCTGAGTCATGGATGTTTTCTATGTATATAAGTATTTATCTATATATATAAGTAAGTATATCTTCGCCAGGTACCCATACTACAAACTTTGCTTAATTTGGGGCTAGGAGGATCTGTGTGACATTGTCCCTAAATATTATTATTATTATAGATACCTATGGTGCACTTAATAAGTTCTAGTATAGGAACTTTCAAGACACATAACCAAATTGTGAGTATACCATGATAGTAGCCTGAATACTAACTATATGAATTGGGCTACAATATCCTATTATATACAATCCTATATATATACAATCATTCAATTAACCAAATTGTGAGTATACCATGATAGTAGCCTGAATACTAAATACATGAATTGGGCTACAATATCCTATTATATACAATCCTATATACAAGGGACAAGTGGTAAAGCGTCCCAGGCTCTTGGATGGCTCATTGACTGTTGTCTTTAAACTTATCACAAAGATCAACAGCTTAAGGGTGGCCTCTAAAGAAAATGGACACCAGAAGTCGCCATAAGCGCCTCCTAACTGATTAATTTATTGTATGAGAACTGCTGTGATTTGCTGTGTGGTGACGGCCTAAGAATATCACCACCCCCTCTCATCCCGTGGGGGGACGTAAAAGTCGTCCCGAGGGAATATATACCAGAGAACGGGCAGCAGCGTTCTCCTGAGTACCATGTCCACCTTACTGCGATCGCCAACCCGTCTGCCAAGCGTGGCGATTATGGCAAATCCCCTCAAATGATGGACACAACCAAACCGCGGCCCCCAGTCCCCGGCAGCCCTGCTATTCCCAGCCGTGGTAACAGGCGTGGTTACGGCAGGGCAGGGGTGCTAAGAATCCCCGGCAGATTCCGCGTTACCAACACCGACGACCGCTCTGGCCCTGGCAACATATAACACACGTACACTGCGGTCCGACGAGAAGATAACCGAACTGGAGGAAGAATTGAGCAGGTTACATTGGGATATTGTAGGATTATCTGAAGTCCGAAGAGAGGGGGAGGACTCGATAATACTGAAATCCGGAAACCTGCTCTATTACCGGGAGGGTGACCAAATATCCCAAGGTGGTGTCGGGTTCATAGTCCACAAGTCCCTCGTGAACCACCTAGTGAAAATCGAGAGTGTGTCGACGAGGGTTGCGTACCTTATACTCAGAATCACCAAGCGGTATTCGTTGAAGGTTATACAGGTATACGCACCCACTACGACACACTCCGACGATGAGGTCGAGGTTATGTATGAGGACATATCCAGAGCCATACATACCTCTAACTCCTATTTCACTGTGGTCATGGGGGACTTTAACGCGAAGCTGGGCAAACGATTCGGTAATGAGCTGAGAGTGGGGCAATTTGGAACTGGTGACCGGAACCCCAGGGGCCAAATGTTGGCCGACTTCATGGAGAAGGAGGGACTCTTTATGATGAATTCCTTCTTCAGGAAGCCGGATCACCGCAAATGGACCTGGGTGAGCCCCGATGGTAAAACTAAAAATGAGATAGACTTTATCCTGTCGACGAGACGACAGATGTTCAATGATGTCTCCGTGATCAATGCGGTTAAAACCGGGAGCGATCACAGACTGGTCAGAGGCTCATTGAACCTTAATGTCAAACTCCAGAGGTCCCGACTGATAAAGTCTACGCTCCGACCTTTACCTATCCACGTCCAAAACCCCGAACTATTTCAGCTCGAACTGCAAAACCGTTTCGAATGCCTAGCAGACTCCGAGGAAGTGGACTCATACTATGACAGGCTCGTAGAAGCTGTCCATACGGCTGGGTCTAAGGTCTTCAAGGCCCGCCGTACAAACAGAACTAAAAAGATCTGTGACTTTACCCTGCAACTTATGGAAGATAGACGGAAAATGGTTCTGACATCCTCAGATGATGCTACCAGATATCGGCAGCTCAACAGACAGATCTCAAAGTCTTTGACTCGCGACACGCGGCAATTTAATACAAGTAGTATTAAAGAGGCCATCGAGCGAAACAAAGGCTCTATAGTGTTCGCAAGAGCTCTGTCTGTTGGACAGAGCCAACTGACGAAGCTGAAGACTGAGGATGGTAGAATCGTCACGTCTAAACCTGAGTTGCTGGGAGAGATCGAGAAGTTCTACGGACAGTTATATACGACAACACAGCCATCTGTCAAAAGTCATGCCTCAGATCCCAGAGCACGACTAACCCGACATTACACCGAAGACATCCCGGACGTCAGCCTGTACGAGATTAGAATGGCTCTCAAACAACTCAAGAACAACAAGGCGCCTGGTGATGATGGAGTTACAGCAGAGCTTCTGAAGGCGGGTGGTACACCAATCCTACGGGCCCTTCAGAAGTTATTTAACTTCGTCATACTAGATGGTCAAACGCCACAAGCATGGCACAGAAGTGTGGTGGTGCTCTTCTTCAAAAAGGGCGACAAAACCCTATTGAAGAATTATAGACCCATCACACTGCTGAGCCATGTTTACAAGTTGTTTTCGAGGGTCGTTACGAACCGTCTCGCGCGCAGGTTTGACGACTTCCAGCCTCCCGAACAAGCCGGTTTCCGAAAAGGCTTTAGCACCATAGACCACATACATACGCTGCGGCAAGTTATACAGAAGACCGAAGAGTATAACAAGCCACTGTGCTTAGCGTTTGTGGACTATGAGAAAGCCTTTGATTCTATCGAAACATGGGCCGTGCTGAGGTCTCTCATAAGGTGCCAAATTGACTACCGGTATATCGAGATGATAAAGTGTTTGTATGAAAACGCCACTATGTCAGTGCGACTCCAGCACCAGATCTCGAAACCTATCCACTTGCAGCGAGGCGTGAGACAGGGAGATGTTATATCTCCGAAACTGTTCACCGCTGCATTGGAAGACGTCTTCAAGCTTCTGGACTGGAAAGGCTTTGGCATCAATGTCAATGGCGAGTACATCACTCACCTTCGATTTGCCGATGATATCGTAGTCATGGCTGAGACCATGGAAGACCTCGGTACAATGCTCGATGACCTCAGCAGAGTCTCTCAACAAGTGGGTCTGAAAATGAACATGGATAAGACGAAAATCATGTCAAACGTCCATGTTACACCCACTCAATTGAAAGTTGGTGACTCTGCACTCGAAGTTGTAGAGAACTATATTTACCTAGGACAGACCATCCAACTAGGTAGGTCCAACTTCGAGAAGGAGGTCAATCGTAGAATCCAACTCGGATGGGCAGCGTTCGGGAAGCTACGTAACATCTTCTCGTCCAAAATACCGCAGTGTCTCAAGTCGAAAGTCTTCGACCAGTGTGTGTTGCCAGTGATGACATACGGAACAGAGACGTGGTCGCTCACTATGGGCCTTATTAGAAGGCTCAAGGTCACCCAAAGAGCAATGGAGAGGGCTATGCTCGGAGTTTCCCTGCGGGATCGCATCAGAAATGTCGAAATCCGCAGGCGAACCAAAGTCACCGACATAGCCCGAAGAATTGCCAAGCTGAAGTGGCAGTGGGCAGGGCACATAGCTCGTAGAGCCGACGGCCGTTGGGGCAGAAAGGTTCTCGAGTGGCGACCACGAACCGGAAGACGCAGCGTGGGCAGGCCCCCTACAAGATGGACCGATGATCTTGTGCGGGTCGCTGGAAATCGCTGGATGCGGATAGCGCAAGACCGGCAATTGTGGAGATCTTTGGGGGAGGCCTTTGTCCAGCAGTGGACGTCTTTCGGCTGATATGATGATGAGAACTGACAATAAAATTGCTTTGCTAATATTATTTTCAGGAATGTAAGTACATTTTCTAGTATAATAATAATAATGTCCTCCTAGCCGAATTTCGACCACGGCGGCCATTCTCAACAGAGATTATCCATCTGCGCGGGAAATATTATAGTGCTCAAGTGTGTGCGCAAAGCACTTTCTATTCCATCACTCTCATGATCCGATGGGACTCCTACCGACACGACCGTAAAGAGGTCAGGTACAGGACCGACAGCTTTACGTGCTCTCCGAGGCACGGGGGTATAATACCGCCAACTCTCAGACTTCGGGCTGATGCTTAGAAATTTTTCTTTTGACAGAAAAGTCCCAAAATCACTTTTGGCCCGACCCGGGATTTGAACCCAGGACCTCGTTATCTGCGGGTGAACATGCTACCGCTAGACCAACGAGGCAGTTTTTCTAGTATATATTTATATTGTGGGAAAGTTATCCAATGCCGTCGGATCCCAAACTAGGCAGAGCCTGTGCCTCTAGTACGAGTTCCTGCAGTTTAGTTACTCGATCACACGTACAGTTTCGTCCCATACATTGAGCACCAGAGTTTTAGTTCTTAATAGTTTCCGCGAGAGGCGCTGGTGCTCAATGTATGGGAGAAACTGTACGTGTGATCGAGAAAGTAAACTGCAGGAACTCGTGCTAGAGGCACTGCACTATGGCAACCAGACAACTGCTTATATTATATTATAGATAAATTACACCAAGGAACAGTACAAATAATTATGCCCATCATGCATATTTTACTAGGCGATTATAACCTGATGTTCAAACAGTCCGTTTCGTAATTGGCGAGGTTAAACAACTAGTTAGGCTCGCGGTCAGTACATACTTGGGTGACCGCCAAAGTGGTTTAATTTCCGATAAGCTGTCGGTCCCGGGCGGTTGTAGCCATTAGACAACAGTCGTTAAGTCATGTGCGAGGTCTACTGCGCGGCTTAAACAGCTCCAACTCTAGGATTACCACTACCACTGCACTGTTGGTAAATACTTGCCTTTCACGCCGCAGGTCGTGGGTTCGATTCTCACCCAGGACAGATATTTGTGTGCATGAGTCTGAATAATTATTTATAAAATCAAGTATTTTTAAAAAAAGTAGTATATCTATACATATAGTACTTAGGTACCTACTTACATAAAATTGGAGTGTCTGTTTGTAATATTGAAATAACCGTTTTATACAGTAAATACACCAAAATAATAATTATACAAGTTTTGTCTGTCTGTCTGTTTGTTCTGGCTAATCTCTGAAACGACTGGACCGATTTTGACGGGACTTTTATTGGCAGGTAATAAGAAGTAACTTAGGCTACGATTATTTTAGAAAAATCTTTTATTTTAATTAAAAACAAAATAAACTAATTAACACGCAGACGAAGCGCGGGTACAGCTATACAGACCAACTGCAGCGTTCATAGAGTCAATGAACAACTTATTTAATTCAAGTAAAATAAAATGTAATAACGAATTTCAGACAGTTTCCAGACTGAGTGAGGACCAAGAAACCGCACCTAACCAAAAAATCCGGTTTCTATGGCAGCCTGAAAATGCCACCAAAAGAATTAATAGAATATATCCAAGATTAGAAACCAATTTCACAGAAAATTTTAAAAAGTAGGTTAAAAATAAACTGGGTGGTAAACTCTTTCAACTTTTTGAAAGTATATCTCCATGTTCCTGTTTCCCTGTGGAATACTTATATTTAATTATTATAAAATGTAACTATTTATTATAAAATTATTTTCTAGATTTCGCATCTATAGTACAGGGTGGCCCATAATTTTTGCACTTTTAAAACATGAATAGAAATAAAACTACAACTGTTATTTTGTTGATTATATTTTTAACGTTTTGAAAATTTAATGAAATTTATTTTTTAAAAATGACATCGTCGAGATGTGCACCGTCTCGTCGTTGGCACTCTAGCAATCGACTACGCAAACTTTGGAAAACTCGCTGACACATGCTGCGGGGGATCGCGGCTATCTCGTCGTGGATGTTTCGTTTTAATTGGGATATATTCGTCGGTTTATTAAGGTAGACTCGACTTTTCAGGTATCCCCATAAGAAAAAATCGCATGGTGTAAGATCCGGGCTTCACGGAGGCCATGGAATATCACCTCTGCGAGAAATCAATTTATTCGGAAACATTTCTTTGACTACCGGTAAAGTCACATTTGACGTGTGGCATGTTGCTCCATCTTGTTGCATCCAGGTCCTGCTGTTGTATCCTTGAAATTCATGCAACTGCGGCGTCAAAAACTCTCGCAACATCTTGACGTATTCCGCACAATTCACAGTTACATTATTTCCTTGATTATTTTCAAAGAAATACGGACCAATTATGCCCTTTGCTGTTATGGCAGCCCATACTGTCGTTTTAGGTGAATGAAGTGGCTTTTGGTGTTTAAGGCGAGGGTTTTCCCTGCTCCAATATCGACAATTGTGCTTATTCACGTGCCCGTTGATGTGAAAGTGGGCCTCGTCCGTAAACAATACATTCTCCAGGCTAGAGAATTGCTCCAGCATTGTGTCAGCCAATAACTTACGTTGAATGTAATCATTTGGTTTCATCTCCTGCACAATTTGAAGCTTATACGGGTGCAGTTTGAGGTCTAGATGCAAAATCAGCCGTAGACTGGTTCTCGGTAATGCCAGAACCGCCGAACGCTCTTCTGCTACGAATACAAATAACTGAAATAACCTTTCTGTCAGTTTCTGTTAGCTCCTAGACTACAATACGTGCCATAGAGCATTATTTTATTTTATTACCAATTAAAATATTTAACCCCTTACTGCATAGATTTTTTGATTGGTATGAAAAAAAATATGACGTAGTATGGCCCTTAGAAAGACCATGAAAAATAATAATAAAATCTATCGTTAGTATTTTTAAAAATATATTTAAAAAACTATCACTGCCAAATATGGCATTGAATGCAGTTCTATGTCTGTTATCAAGTTCGCCAAATATGCCATTGTATGCAGAAATGGATAAATAAAAATTGAAGATCAACAAGAGAAAGTAGGTATGTTGGGTATAGCAAGAATGCTGCCATAAGCTGATGATAGATTGTATATTTGTAGGGAGAGATGGAATTAAATTAGAAAAACGCTCATATTTATTTATATTTTATTTTATTTATTATAAATATTAGGAACTTGAGTTTTCATTAGGAACCTTTACAAAAATCTAGTCTTATTCGTAAATTACTGTACATGATATTCCATATAGCAATTTCTTGTTTTATTCAAACATAAATAGGTCTTGCATTTCAAGCACCATATGTATGATTTTCATTTGCATCCAGAGTTTTTGCAGACTTGGCGCTCATCTGTCCATTCTGGGAAGTGATGCATGCCATCTTCCGCTACATCTCGTGCTTCTGCTTTTCTTTGGTTTCGGCTCAAAAGAAAAAGATGGTCTACCTCTAGTGGTTGGTGTATAAATACGTGACCCTTTCATGGTCAGCACTTCTGCCACCAATAATTTGAAATCCAAGAGCGGCATGTACGAATCTTTGTTCAAACGCCTCCAAATTAACCATGAATTTACTGTAATAACATCAATCATGTGGAAAAATACTCGCATGTACCACTTTTTGGATCTTACTTTGATCCTGTAGTAGCCTAACATGGGTGGAGTTGATACGCTTGACTCCATAAGCGTATCAACTCCACCCATGTGACGATTATAGAGCAAAATTGCTCTTGGACATGTTATCTCCTCATAACATTTCCTCTTTCTATTGAATCTATTGACGGTATCAGAGGGATTGATACCAACGTAAGTTGAACATAATATATTAACAACTTTGTTGTCGAGCCAACTTACAACAGTGACTATTCTATCATCAATATTAGCTTCTACTTCCACTGCAGATCCTCTACCTTTCTTTAAAAGGTCTTTTTTGTCGGCAATTTGGCTCCTGGCAATCTATTGGTTCTGACTGTGCCCAAGGGCAAGATTCCTTTCTTATCCATTTGGATAATTAATTCTACGCTAGTAAACCAGTTGTCAAAAAACACTCTGTAGGTAATTAAGATTTTCTGGAACTGTTTGGGTGAGTCTCAAGACAACATTACTGCTAGTTCTGGCGCCACGATCTGTGTGACATTGTCCCGAGATATTATATATATTATAGTTCCAATGTTTTGTTCACCATCTGGGAGGACATCGGATTGTTTCCCTGCATACAGATCAAAGTCATAAGAAAATCCCAAAACGCCGCTTAGCACATGAACCTTGTATCCCCACTTATGGGGTTTTTTGGGATTATACTGTTTTAAGCTACTTTGCCGGGTTTTTGTAGGTATGATTTGTTCATCCACTGCAAGATATTGTTCTTTTGGCACCGTTAGTAGTCGTTCTCTGACTTGGGACAGAAAAGGTCTTCTTTTTTTAAGCTTGTCATATTGAGGATTTTCTGGCTGAAGATTAGACGAATTGTCCACAAAATGGATAAACCTCTTGAGTTCCCCAAATCTGTGGCAGGTCATTGTCTTCTCAATAGGCTCGAATCCCATCCCACACCTCCAGTAATGTCGAGTTGTGGGATAATGAACCACAGACATATAAATTAGAATGCCAACAAATTGTCGCATTTATAATTCTGTAATATTAGCCTCTTTTTCCTTTTCATTTGCATAGTGATTGGATTCATTGGTAATAAAAGTAAACATTTCAGAAGTGAAAAAGTAATCGAAAATTTGTGATGGTGTATTCAAACCTTTTATTTCATCTGTGAGGCTAGTATCTCCTAGAAAGCCGTAATTGTCTTCTCTATATTGCCGCTGACCAGTTTCCCATTTATATGTCTTCTTGCCCCCCCACCCCTGTCGACTTGTTGAAGGCTGCTCGATTTGGTCTTCCGATTCAATATCTGACTCTGAATCTACGTCACTATCTTCATCGGACTCAGACAAATATAAAGGGTCCTGTCCTCGATTATTTCTCCATTCCGTATCTTCATCAGAAACCTCTTCGTCTTCACTCCCATCTGGAATGTTGGCTAGATGCACTTGTTTCCGTCTCGCCATTGTTGCTAACAAACTGTTGGGAAAGAAACTGTGTAGGGTGCAAAATAAAACAAGCAAACCTAATCAAACCAAGGAAACAAAAAAATATTGTACCCACTTCTTCAAAATTATATGCAAATATTTTTTCTTAAAGTTGACACAATCACATGCTATCCCAAATATGGCTTTCTCATTTTTCCTGTTATTCTGCATACAATCCCATATCTGACCAACACGACTGCATACTATTCCCATATATGGATTCTAACTTCGTCATTGCTTTCATAATAAATAAATATCAATAATCAATCATCAATAATAAATATCATAGCTATATATCGTGAAAATCCATGATAAATACCCCGAAAACTGAGTCGACTTACCTCGTAACGATCGCCACGAAACAAACTGACAGTTATTTTTGATCTACTAGTGCTGGATACCAATTTTCGTCACAAACGTCAAAGCATATTACCGGTTTATTATTTAAGAGTTGCAAGAAGAAAAAAAATTGTACCAAATTTAAATGAAGTGATAAAAACCCTTGATGCCTGATATGTCACGCTATGCAGTAAGGGGTTAAAATTCTAACTATTAATATCATGCATTACCTATAGTGGGTTTCAGCAACGCTAATAAAATGTGGTTTGGTGGTGGGTCTATTCAATTTGCCCAAATTGTGAGATTTATTATCGTATCTAGATAAATAATGAAATAAAATAACACAGAATAGAGTACAAGCTCTTTATTCACGCTTCCTTCATTCGCGTTTGCACTATTCGCGAAATAAAAAAATGCGACCCAATTCGAAGATAAAATAAGGTCATCTTTAGCTTCAACTCGACTGTCAGCGAAAATTGTTCGTGATGTAGCTATAGGAAAAATGAAAACTGGTGTTGTAACACTTGTAACTATGGATCGGAGACTGCAACCCAAAGATATTATAATATAACAAGATTGCGCACTCCAAGATTTAGTTCAAAGTAAAATGAACTCAAAATCTTTAAGATACAGTCCATTTCTCTTTGTAGTGTACCAATAGGAAAAAACGGACCACTTGAGAGGCTCTCGTTTTGGAATCTGTCCCTGTCTAACAGATGGCCAGCCTAAAAATAACTTACTTGACGTATAAAATAGTAGAATTTTTGGTCAAACACCTAGGATTATGTTTTCATATAACTATAATTAAATAATTTTTATTTATTTAAGACGTACACAACGTTTTTTTAAACTATGTCTTATTCTTTGATAGCTTTTTAAATACATTTAATTTGGGTTTAGTAAATTCAGTAGCAGTATTTATAAGAAATGACGTTTACCACACTCAATTTGTAAACAAATATGGCGAATGTTTGTTTTGAAATTATTTATCGTATTGTGCTCCAATCCAGTTCCAATTTGCTTAAAAATGGTTTTAACTTGTTGCGTAAAAGGGTGTAAAAGTGAGGGTCATCTGGGGAGTGGTATATCTTTTCACAAGTAATTGTTATCTTGTAATGTTTCTATATTTTGGCTAAGTTCAGCAACAGGGTAACCATTCGTTACGTATTTAATGGATAGTTTTTCTAGATTTCCCAAAAACGAGGAATTGAAACAAAAATGGATGAATATTGTTCCCGGTAAATAATAATCTGATATAGCAATTAACTGTTTTATTACAAATAACATTCACATTTGTTTTAGAGTTTTTGCACATTGACACAAAATACTATTCTCCACTACCAGCCACTAAGCATACCTACTCGAGATTGTTGCCTCTTACAACAAACGATTTTTCTAACCTGTCGTAATGTATATTAGGTATTTTATACCTACGTAATAATTGTCTGCTGTGTGGTGACGGCGACAAATATCAGAATCAGAATATCATCACCCCATCTCATCCCGTGGGGGGGCGTAGAAGTCGACCCGAGGGAATATCTACCAGAGGACGGGAAGCAGCTTCCTTCTGAGTACTACGACCATCATACTGCGATCGCCAACCCGCCTGACAAGCGTGGCGATTATGGCATATCCCCTCAAGATGATTCTTGATGGAGGCTTGTCCAGCAGTGGACTTATTTAAGCTGTAATGATGATGATGATGAATAATTGTCTATTTCACTATATCTAACACTAAAACGAGGCTACTGTTTCCTCGTGTCAGTGTTTGTTATGAGTAAATAGGTAAGAAATAGACAATTGCTACACTCTTATTAATAACAAAAGATATAAAATTATCTTAGTTGTTTAGATTAAGCCACTTAGAAGATATTTTCAATTAAGGTAGTGAGTATAGTACTATCCGTGGAATAAATTAAAAAATCGGGCCTGTAGTCTATTAGTGTTACCTGATTTTCACAATCTAATCTATATTGAATATATGTATTACAATAATTATCCTAGAATACTATAGCCGACTGACACAATGCACTTGTTGCGAAAAAGAATATAAGTAAATAAAACATATAATATACTTGAAAACTATTTGGATACATTACGAATATATAATATTTGGAAAGTCTATTGCCTTTGTCCAAAATATCTACCACTACTCACACTTACATTAGGCGGGAATTGCACTATAAATAGTTATATAATTTCCAAACGTTTAAAAAATCTACAAATAATCTTGGTATAATTTAATTTATATTGCTTGTAGAGAGGCATACAAAATAAAGAAAGTATAAGTAACGAAAACATCTCGAATACGTATACCTAGGTATGCAGTGGGGCGAACAGTAACTTTAAAAGCACTGCACAGGTAGTATGATTATACTTCAAAAGTAAGTTTATTCATTCTCATCATTTAAATTTGGTTCGTTAAAACATTCGCATAATTCCACGACGCATGGTCACTCTATTAGAAGGAGATGCCATCCAAAACAGCTACTTCTTGCTCGGGCCGTTTTTGCTCCCTCAGTGCGCAATCTTGTTATATTATAATATCTTTGCTGCAACCAAAAAGGTGTGCAAAATGGGTGCCCCTGCGTGGTCCAATGGCCTAGGAGAAGGCGATTAAAATGGGCGTAAAGACGCTTTTTACACCCATTTTACAGAACCTAGGAACGTATCCTCTATAATCCCATATAAATAACTATTCTATATTTGCAGTTTCTCTATTCATGGCATATTTATGGAACGTTTCCCCGCGAATAAAGAGTTTTTACTGTATAAATATTTGCACTCTATATATAGTAAATGCAAGAAATAGATAGAGAATACATTAGTTTAATTTTTCCGTTTCGTTTGGCTTGCACCGGAGTCGACAACCTTAGGAGGCCATAATTCATAATACTTAGGCTAATAAAAAGGCGGATATTGTAAAGATCAAAGGATCTTCTGTACTTAGAAGTACTATTATCTATTCTGTGCCGTCGGTGAGGATTATAGTTATCTATAAAATAAATACATTTAGTCTTTAAAATCAATTAGTGTTGAAATAGTATCAACCTGCCGGCCGCGCCGCGCCTTATTTTACATTATTTTTTTATCTATCTCGCATAATCAACCCATTGTTAGTTGTCTATGAATTAGTGGCACAATAAATATTAGTCTTAGCATTTTCAACAATCTTCTTTAAAAACTTAGCTGCCATAAACAACAAGCCGTCATGTTGTCTGTCTGACACCTGACTTTTTAGTTTCATACACAAATTTATCTAATTCGACGTTTTATAATCAAAAACGTACATAATAACGCTTCAAACCCGAGAGGTGGATGAATCGAGATTATCTCTATGAATTGTTCTATAATGGGAATTGCGTACGAACGTGAGAAAAAGCACTTGTGGACGGAGTGAGGTGTCACGTCTTATCGGGGCTTCTTCAGCGGCCGACTCCATGCATAATAACAGGATAATATGTTAACATGGCTGTGCAATCGGACTCTGGCGGGAAAGACGACGTGAAGACACAATTCGTGACGCGAGAAGGCACTTACCGCTTGATGACTCTGTCCGAGTATTCTCGGCCTAATCGCGTTGGTTACACTAGTGGCTCTGGATCTTCGCACGTCCGCGTGTCGCTGGTGACCTTGCCGCCGGGGCCCGGGAGTGGAGCGCCCGGCTCCGACGGTCAGGGCTCCGACGACAGAATATGCTTTAACCATGGCAAAGAACTCTATGTTTATGTCTACAGAGGTGTTAAAAAGGTATGGTAGCGTGCATATAATCTAGTTCGTGCTATGTCATTGCCCTTAAAATACTTCTTCTACATGATACTATATTTTAAACATAGATGAAGTCTAGAGAACTGTTCAACCAACTTAATCATGTAACCTTCTATCAATAAAGTGTAGTTTCGTTGTCTTAAAGAGGAGTCACATGTTTTCTTGTGGTTGGTTTTTGTAAAGCTAATTCCAATTGAAAAATCTTTATCAAACCTATAATATAATTGTAACCCAACTTATACAGTGATCATACACTTAAATAGTTTTGAGAGAAGTGAGGAAGTACCTAAATTTTACTTGTTTCATCAACTATCACTATTATAAATCTGTTGAAATTAATATATTTACAAAAACAAGATCCTTAGAAACTATGTTTAGATGTTCCTAAAACGACTATTACTGATGTGAGTTAGTAAACATTGTAAGGATGTAATTTTTTTTTTAAATTGAGTCTAAGTTTATTAAATACTTTACTGCATGAAGTAATCTAGTGCAAAAGACCAAGCTGAACACTAAACAGTACATTGTTTTATATTAAATTATTATGAACTTAGTAAATAAACCCTCATATTGCCCACACATTAGAGGGGTTAATTCCCTAAGTTCATGAATACTTTACTCAAAGTCACAAACAAAAATCTTCAAATTATTTTGTTTACATACAGAATATTAAGGCAAGGGCTATTAAGTCTAGTTTCTTTATAACCCCTCCAAAACAAATAATGACCAATTAACTAATTATACATTTTAGCTAAAATAGCTACCATGGTATTAGCCAGCTACTGCATAAAACCCAGTTGGAATCCTTTTTTTTTATCAAATCAGGATCATCTTTACTTCTAAATACAATTTAATGATCTAAATGCATGGAATTAAATCTACAAATTCCCAAGAAATTTTATTTGATTGAAGAGTAATGTATCTCAACAGCATACAACAATGGTCACAGACATAGACAAGGTTGTTTTTTTCTGTGAGCTCTTTGGTTCAATACTTTAAAGAGACTTTCTTTTTTATCATGTAATGTGTTGCACCTAGCTATGCAGGGCAATAAAGTTTTCAATATCTTGATAATTTATGTACATAGCAGATTTTGGTTTGGCAAACAATTAAACAATATTCTGAGATACTCCACAGTCCATTCTTTCTTTTGAACTTGGAAAGAATTTAAATAAATATGTATGTGATAGTACTAAAAAAGGTTATTTAAAAAAAATTCAATGTTTTATTAAATAAATTAATAATTTTATAATAAATTAATAATTTTTATTTGAAACCTAATGATATAGAATCATTAATATGCGAACCAGCACACTTTCCAGATATGAAAGTTAAAACCATGATGTATGGCATATTGAATGAGAACTAAAATAGATGGTTATTGTTGTAGATGTACTAGATGGATACAGCAATTCTAAATTTTCATGTAGATGTCACATATATATGACTGATTTCAAAATTGCAACTTGAAAGAATCTTGACATTTTTAAATTAATATTTGGCATACTTAATAATTCTTACAAATAGCATAAATTCTAAAACTTTTTATTATTAACAAAAAGCTTTCTTCCTCTCTTCTAGTACGCTGTGCCCGACAGGGTCCATAATTGTTACATAATTATAAGATTATACCATCTGTTATACATTATGGAAGCAATAAATGATTGAGTATTGAAAGAACATCCAAAACAAAAATGATTACAGAATTTTTTATGAAGGTTTTACATAATTAGTATTTCCTCAGGCTATATAGACAATATAGCCTGAGCAAATACTAATTGAAACTTCAATTGCTACGGGAACCCATTCAAATATTAATTGCAGACAATCAAATTGCATTCATTGTAGTTGTTTTATTAATCTTTCAAATCAGAATGAGGTTATCTTGGGGAATCATCTTTTATGTAGTAATTTTTTTTTAGATATTGCTTGCACTAGGTCAATAAGTCTCTGTATTCTAGAAGCATACCAAGACTTAACTAGTTATTGAGCCATATATGTATATGGCACAAAAATATATATCCTGAAATCAAATCATGAATCCTGAAACACGGTACCTTAACCACTGCACCAGACATGAAGTATATATGTACAGACACCAGCATATCAAACTACCCCAATCTGTCATTTTTTTCCAATTGAAAGTGAACCTTATGCTTATGTGATAAAGTTGAAAATGTATAAAAGAAATTTGACAGATTTGGGTAGTGAGATGTGCTGGCGTCTGTACTTGCCCATTGCAGTATTAAGCTGCATGTGATATGTTTATGTATTTAATTTGTGGGCAGTTTATAGTGTCAGAGTTGTTCAAGCTGACAACTAAGCTGCTGACATTGCTTAATGTCTGTTGTTGCCCTTTAGCCACTAGAATATATCCAAGCAGCACACATTACAGATGTAAAAGTAGATTCGACTTTTTTACCATATTTTGGCATTATCATTGTTTAAGAGACATATCTCTTAAACAACAATAACATCATGTAACATTACTTCATAATGTTACATTATGTTATTCAAGGTATAACATAAATAGTGCACATAACTTGAGGGCTAGACTTAGCAGCTTACTGCTTACCAATGTGTAGCATATCAAAATGTGAAGAACGCAAAAAATATATTCATGTTCCATTATTTATTTATAGTCTTTTTCAGGCATAAGTATACATTTTAATTCATCTTTGTTTTATATAAAAGCTTTTTCATCCCGTGTGCCTTTTGGCAAAGGCCTCTGCCAACTGATCTGGGGCTGGAAAGCGAAGGTTGAATGTCTTTCCAGGCCCAGGTTTTTCCAGATGTTTACATCAACTTCCCATCTTTTGAATGGTTTTCCCTTTTTGCTCTTTTCTTCTCTTGGGTACCACAATGTTACTAATTTGTTCCATTTCTCTTCTCCTCTAATTACATGGCCAGCCCACATATTAATCAGCTGATGCATTTTGTATAGGGTACCAAAACCAATGGTTCTGCATTGGTGTACAAGTAGCTCCTCAATATGGTAAAAATATCTATAAAGCATGAATCCCTCTTAGATAAGCAAGTTGCAACATTGATAATTTTTATGTGGCAGGACATGAAATTATATTACGCCCTTTCTCGGCAGGCGGCGGACCTCACGAAGCCAGTTGACAAGAAAATGTACAAAGGTACTAATCCAACGTGCCACGACTTCAACACCGTTACGATGACACCGGACAGTGTGTCCTTAGTTATAGGATTTTCTACTGGACAAATACAACTCATAGATCCCATTAAAAAGGAATTAAGTAAATTGTATAATGAAGAGGTGAGTAGAACTTTTATATCTTTTAGTATTTTATTTAACACTAATATGAAAATTATTGAAATCCTTATTCCAATGCCATCTACTGGGTCCAATTCTAAATTAAAAAGACCCACTCAAGTACAAAATGGGCGTAGCCATTTAGTAGGGGTCGAGTGACAAATAAACGTAGCATTGTATAAATATATATGTATAATTGTCAAGCGGTGGTCGTCTTTCTGCTGATATGATGATGTTATGTATAATATATATGTACATTAGCTGTGCCCCGCTTTTTCACTCGGGTAAAACTTTATAAATTATAGCCTATGTGTTATTCGGATTTATAAGCGATATCACTACCAAGTTTTATCAAAATCCATTTGGTATTTGCATGAAAGAGTAACACAAATCCATACACTCACAAACTATCGCATTAATCTGTCGCGTGTATTATGTGGGTAGCGGACAAGCGCGACACGGTGGTTTAATATATTCACGAGGTTTGTACATGGTTTAGCACCTATTGTCTACAGCAAAAGGACTACTGAGATCTGCATCTGTCCAGGGCGCCCCTGGCTTATAATTGGTTTTCAAAATAAAATAGGGGACTAAAACACATTTGCTACCGAAGCCGCTTTGGAGTTGCGATATCTCTCATAAATGAGAACTCCAGAATTCAATTTTAATGGCATTATAAACAATAGAAACTAACGGATTATGTCTGGATTATGTCTGACTATGCGTGTTATCCAGGGCAGAAGTGTCAAGAAAAACAGTAGCGTCCCGTATGTGTAACACCGCCAAGTTCCACAAGTTACTACTATTTTTCTTGAATTATGTATAATTTCCTAAAATAAATTCGTTCGATTTGAACCCTCCTGGGTAAGGTCTCCTACGCACTATGCGGTTAGCCGGAATGCGGTCAGCCGTCAGCAATCAATATTGCTAACCGGCTGCCGCATCACAGTGCGAATAAAAACAACTTTCTGGTACAAATATCTGAGTGCGGTCAGCCGCACGGCTGGCCGCATAGTGCGTACGAGGCCTAATACATGTGGTTAAATAAGGTGCCGCTAGATCGATGAGGCCAAATAATCATTATTGTACGTTAAACAAAATTTAATGGCTATTCTACTAATATTATAAATGCGAAAGTTGGTGACTAAAGATGTATTGATGTCTGTTACTCTTTCATGCAAAAACTACCTAACGAATTTTGATGAAACTTCGTAGTGATGTAGCTTATTAATGTGAATAATATATACAATATAACGCGGGTGAAACCGCGGGGCACAGCTAGTCCTGTAGGTATATAAGGACAGTAACTGATGGAGTTGAGAATTGTTAAGATAGAGATCGGTTTCATTATTATTTACGTCTTCAGAGCACATTTACGTCGTCTAGTAATGTACTAATGTGAGCCTATTGTACTGAAGTACCTATTATGTTAGCTGTCCATGGTCGCAAATTGTTATCGTGCGTGAGTTATCATGAGTATCCTCGTAACGTAATATTGCATAACGATTGTGTCGAACACGATACAGATAATTATGATGTTCTAATTTACCTCGTTGGCTTAAAATACAACCAAATGACAGATATCTGCGGCTTAAGCTACTTTCTAGAATGGGCAACGGTTGCCCTCTGTTATAATCACCGCGTTTGTGTGGTAGTACAAAGGAGATGCCGCTGCCCGACTACCTGGTGTATCCCTTAGTCACTTTTTACGACCCCCACGGGATGGGATGGACCTGTTATTCGAAAAGCAATTGGTCAACTACTATAAATCGAAAGTCTAAATACTCGAACGTTCATAAAATGAAAGAATAAAACAAAATGCTCGCCGTCTTGGGCTCATGTGATTACATTGTTCAAATGTTGTAGAAAGTCTTCGTCGACATGCGAGCTTCGCCATGGTAGTGTTATAAAATAAAATAAAGTAAAATGGGCCAAAATGTGTTATTGTAATTGGAAAAAAAACCTAGTAATAGCCCGGAATCTGGAAGTTGACAGTGATCTTCTTCTGCGCCTCGGAGAACACATCGCTATCAACACAAGCTATCAATCTTACGTCTGATCTTACCTCGGTCGTGGTGGATTGCGATGTTGTCGTTCTATGGGATTGTAAATATTTTGGGAAAAGAGAATGCAAGCATAGTTGCACAAAAATGTCGTGCGTTGACTGACTGTTGGGAACGTTTGGATCTGTTGAGTCTCTGTTGAGATTCGCCATTGAACACGAAATCCGACCACCATTATTATTGCAAAAATTTAAAACAAAACCTTACTGCACATATAGTTGAAAATATATAAATTATTTTACTTCCACCACAACTCCATATGGTTTCCTTATTCCAAGAAACTTATCGTTTTTAGTACAAACATTTAAAGTTTATTGAAGTCTGCTAATCAATGTATTGGAAAAAAACTGCAAGTATTATCGAGGAAGTAGACTACACGGTGATAGTAAAGTATATTAGCCACAAATAAATTATAATTTTTAAATATTGTACATTTTCAGTAATGCATAAATATTTCTTATGTTGCTCATAATGCACGAGGCTCGAAAAAACATCGCAATAGCAAATTTTTGTCCCTACATAATTTAAAGTAAATCCAGATTTATACTCTACTGAACTATTCTTGTTATTTTCCAGAGACTGATTGATAAAACACGGGTGACGTGCATCAAGTGGGTGCCGGGTTCCAGTAACCTGTTCATCACGGCGCATGCGTCCGGCCAGCTCTACGTGTACAACGAGGAGCTCACCTGCGGGACCACCGCTCCGCACTACCAACTGTTCAAGCAGGGCGAGGGCTATTCCATACACACGTGTCGCACCAAGTCCACTCGGAACCCCCTCTATAGGTGGGTAATCGGCGCGGAGGGCAGCTGCATCAACGAGTTCGCCTTCTCACCATGCGGGACCAATCTCGCCGTCGTCTCCCAAGACGGCTTCCTCCGAGTGTTCCATTACGATACTATGGAGCTCATCGGCAGAGCGCGGTCGTATTTCGGCGGTTTTCTGTGCGTGTGTTGGTCGCCCGACGGCAAGTACGTGGTCGTCGGCGGCGAGGACGATCTCGTTACCGTGTGGTGTTTTAATGAGAGGCGAGTGGTCGCGCGCGGACAGGGACATCGCTCGTGGGTATCCGTGGTCGCCTTCGATCCCTACGTGGTCAGTTTCAGCGAGCCCGAGAGCGAGGAGGGCGTCGAGGACGACCGGCAGAAGAGCGAGAGCGTGCAGTGTTATAGGTTAGGCAGTGTATCTCAGGACACGCAGTTGTGCCTGTGGGACCTCACCGAGGACGTTCTAAAGCCGCCGGTGCGGGCGCGGGCTTCCGCGCACCTCTCGCCCAACAGTCAGTCGTTCTCTCCCAACGGCGCACCCGGCATGAAGGTGCAGGTACCTCCCAAGGGCGCCAAGACCAACAAGATCGGACACAAGCACGCCGAGCTCAGCGGCAACAACGCGGCGGGGGAGCCGTCCGGCGTCAAGCCGGCGAAGCCGAAGGCGAACAACGTGTCGACGCTCAACATCAGCGTCGGGAAGGCGAAGGAGGAGTCGTCGAGTTCGCTCGGAGTGAACTCTCTCACGCAGCGGCTGGCCGGGTTCTCGTTCGGCGAGCGGCGGTCGGAACACCGGCGCAACTTCAGCCTCGGCGCCAAGCCGGCGGAGCAGAAGTCGTCGGGCTCGGGCGGCGTGGCGCTGCGGGGCCGCTCGGGCGCGGACGCGGACCCGCTGCGGCTGATCGGCTCGGCGCTGTGCCCGCGCTTCGACGAGTGCCCGGTGCTGGAGCCGCTGGTGTGCAAGAAGGTGGCGCACGAGCGGCTCACGGCGCTGCAGTTCCGCGCCGAGCACCTGCTCACGGCGTGCGCCGACGGCGCCGTGCACACGTGGGCGCGGCCCGCGCGCGGCGCCAGCGGGGAGCTGCGCGCGCGCCGGCCCGAGCGCATCGACCTGGTGGACTAGTGCGGGCCAGCCTGGTAGGCTAGTGCGGGGCCGCGCCGCCTCGAGCACATCGACCTGGTAGACTAGTGCGGGGCCATCTGGTGCTGGGCCGCGCTGACTCGAGTGCTTCGACCTGGTAATCTAGTGGGAGGCCGTCTGGTGCAGGACCCACCGCCTCGAGCGCATCGACCTGGTAGACTAGTACGGAGCAGCCTGGTTCTGGACCGCGTTGCTTCAAACGCATTTACCTGGTAGACTAGTGCGGACGGGCTATTGCTGTGCTGCGCCGCCTCGAGCACATCAACCTGGTGGATTAGTGCAGGGTGGACTGGTTCTGAGCTGTGCCGCCTCAAGCATCTAGGGCTAGTGCGGGGCGTACGAGTGCTGTGCCGCGTCGCCGGCCGCGAGACTACTTCTCACCGGTTCCATTTGGGTCTACATGAAAATGTCGAACACGTCGAGACCGAGTAAAATTCATCGAATTCGTCCTAAAATTAGTTCCCTCCTATGATTTCCGAACTTATAGAAGTATTCCAAATTAAAGAGACGTCTCGGTCGGCACGCGGCGGCGCATAGTTAATGTTAATGTGGTTGGTGTGCTAATATTCCATGTTACACTTGTTGGGTGGGTGATGTGTGTTGTGTCGTGTCCTGGACTTCTCCTGTGCATTGTTCTACATTCCTGTATAGTGGGCAACTGTTCCTTTTCGCAACTCTATTATAAACACGAATCACGTAACGACGAAATATTCTGTAATATTCAAACGAAAACATGTTCCAACATTCAGTCCAGCATAGTTGTAGTCAAAAGTATCCTCATAAGTTCGAGCATATTTGTCAACTTAACTGGCTTTTTGGAGGTCTCATAACAATTATTAAACGCTTTTATAACATCTCTAATATTAAATAAATGAAAACATTAAATAAAAACATACCTTAGATTTTGCTTTTTAGAGTACATTGTTTACATTTTGCATTACAAAATAATTTATATAAGGTCAGAATTTGGGGGATATTACCAATATGTCTAAACCAGGTCAGCTGGTCTGATTGCTTCCTATTTCGTGATGAATTTCTATATTACATTGATTAAATGTGAAATTATCATAATCAGGTCAGCCGAAAGACGTTCACTGCTGCACATAGACCTTGCCCAAAGACCCCAAAATTACACGTAGCACACACTACCCACATCTAGTAGTTTCCAGCGACCCTCACAAGATCCACCGTCCATCTGGTAGGGGGCTTGCCTACGCTGTATCTTCCGGTTCGTGGTCCCACTTGGGAACCTTCTTGCCCACTGCCACTTCAACTTGGCAATTCTTTTGGCTATATCGGTTACTTTGGTTCGCCTGTGGATTTCGACATTTCTGATTTGATCTAGCAGGCAAAATCCGATCTTAGCCCTCTCCATTGCTCTTTAGGTGGCCTTGAGCTTCCTTATGAGGCCTATAGTAAGACTATTCTGTAAATAAATGTGAAATGGATAGATTTTATTAGCTATTATCACTAATTGCATATTGCTTCCCTTAGACAAAATGGTAGCGATCCTAGCTGGCATAGGCATCTCCACTACAACGAAGTTATTCAACTTTTCATCTAAATTGTCATGATTCAAATGCACAGGGAAGTTCATGCCTTGGGTAAAGTTCCACTAAGCATTTCTAGTGTTGTAACAATATACGATGAAAAACATTTTAGATAGAAATAGATATGAGATTCATAACTATGTATTATAGACACGGTGTATATTATAATTAAGGAAAGTTCTTTCTCGGCTCACATGTAAATATAGAAGGTAGGTTCGAGCGATGTGATCGCTTGTAATCGCAAAGAACGCACCCGTGCGCTTTCAATAAAAAGCTATTTATTACGATTTTTTTATCGATTAAAATGTTGTTGCATCGATTGACGCGTCTGTAAGACTTGCAGCGTTTAATCTTTGACTATTATTATTTTTAATATTGTGAGACTCTTATAAGTTGTTAAATATTTAGATATTAGTTGTTAGTGTATTTTAGTGAATTTATTTTATCATAGATCAATATTTTGGTTCTATATTTTGCTCTCCTGTAGATAAATTGCGTGGGCGCGGATTGAGATATGGGATGGCATATTACAATCAACTAAATTATTTTTTGATTGAAGACTGACTAACTTGAAGCAATCAATTAATATATACCTTCTTATATGTTTTTTTTTTGTATTATGTACTCATGAAACTGAACAAATGGAAGTGAGCCAGTTTGTGAAGGATGAACAAAATAGATTTCTAGGTGGTTCCCCATACATAATGTGTCAGCTGATTAACGTATTTTATGGAAAATTGTTCTTTTTTTGTGTATTTTGCAAATTGTTTTTCTCTTCATATAACGGTGCGGTTGGCCGCATTAATGTGTAAACAGATTAGTGATTGTGATTTGGTACGCCCACCAGTCCGCGCTCCAGATAATATTCCTACACTATTTAGATATTTTTACAATGTCCAGCGCTAATGTAATACCTAGCAACAGTATAAAATTAACAATACACACGATAATGTAAGCAACTATCATAGTAGTACGAGATCCGACTACACTATTCCTAGGCTCTTGCTTGTTTGTGATATTCATTTTGTTATATAAGTATATTTTAAGCAATACATGTCTGTTAAAACGGTTGCAAGTACTTTTATTACTATTTAAATTACTTTTTGTTAAATTAATATGAAATATATTAATTAATTTAATTTGACGTTTATAAACTGTAAAAGGCTGTATGTTTTCAATGGGTTTGATAGCCCAAAACAAAATTACTGAAAACAAGTTAAAAGTTGATTCAGATATAGAATAAAGGACTTTTTTTAATGAAAGGGTTTGTAATTAAAATTGTATTATGCTTGTAGGATAAGTACAATAATTTTCATTTTTATCTATAAAAAAAAGAGATTTAATATAGAAAATGACACCAAGTACAAAAATATATACCACATTATCAGGAAAAAGTTGTATTTTGAGTTTTCAGCTGCAAAGCTAATAATTCTGATAGTGCTAGGTGATTTCTGATGATTAAGTCATACTATCTACAAATGAAAGTAAACATATTAAATAATAAAGAAAGATTTGCCTAATCGCTATTCTTGTATGGGACAACAATTTTTATGTATGTGTTACGTTTGTGAGTGTTAAGTTTCAAAGACAATTGTTTTTATTTTTTTTTATATAAATACATTTATACACGATTCACATAGGAGTAGCATCTAAAAACCACTAAGGTGTAACCCAGTGCTACCATGAGTTTTCTTCTTCAAATATTTAACACACAAACATAAAATAGAGTTAAAAAAGACATGAGATTATATAATGATTATGAATAAAATATATAATAGTTAACAATATAAAAATTATATGTAAACTAACAGAGCAAACTTAACATATGTTCCTTTAATTTAATTTTTATATTTTTGCCTGTTATACACTTACAAATTTCTGGGGGTAGGCTGTTGATAATTCGCGGGACAAGGTAGCTCGCCATATGAATTATCGGCCCGCTGTGTGCTTAGCCGACTCGCAGTAATAGCTCGAGTGCATACAGGATGTTCGCTTACATTTCTTTGGTAGAGATTAAAAAAATCTTCTTTTAACAATAAAAATTTTACTTGCTCGTGTACTGGCAGGAACTTACAGTGCTTGAAAAGATCGTTTTCTTGATTTAAAATGTTTAATTGGAGTATATAAATTTCATCAAGATAGCTTTTATAAGTACGGCCATAACTGCTAATGCCATACTAAATATCGGACTCGGCCAATGCATAGAAAAGCATAATTTTTACTTTGAACGAGATCCGGTTTTTCAGAATCGTAACATTAGCTAAGAACTGCATAAGTCTCTCGCAAACTCGTTCTACGTGATGAACCCAGTTAAACTTGTCATCTATAATCAATGCCAGATACGTTTGTGTTTTAATAGTATCTATAGAAGGGCAGTTACATTTTATTGCACTGATAGCATGTAAGCAACATGCTCATGGGCTATTAAATTCTGTAATTGTAGATGTCTGGTGTAAGGGGATTTGATAAAAACTAGTTTTGTTTTTGTTCTGTTTAGTACTAAGCCAGCATCATGGCACCACCTTGTAAGGGCATCTAGGTCTGATTGCAAACGTTTAGATGCAGATTTTGGATTTCTATCAGCGCTTACAAGGCAAGTGTCATCAGCGAACTGATAGCATTTGCTGTTAGTTATGCAAAATGAAAAAATGAAGGGGCCCTAGTACTGATCCTTGGGCTGTTCCTTGTGTTACAGAAATGGGATCACTATAAGTGTTAAAACTACGGTTTTTAGATAATTCGCACACCAAGTCAGAAATGGGCCACGCACTCCGCCAACTCATCCAATCTGTCAACTAGCTGGTTATGGTCCAGTGTCTCAAAGGCACGCGAGAAGTCAATAAAAATAGCAAGGACATATTTTTTCTCATCTAAGTACTTGTTGACTTCATCATCATCAAAATGAAACAAGTTACCTCAATTATTTATTTTACACTTTGTATAGAACATTTCTGGTCCATTTCTGGACAACAGTATAATCCTTTTACTTTTATCATTTTTATTAAATTTTTGCGGTCTGCACTATTGTCAGAATAAACTCTCTTTGCTGATAAACAACTGATTGTGCTTACTCTGCAATTATGACAAAATATATATTACAAAACATCTCTTAAAAAGGAACCTCCTTCAATCTGTATTAGTAACAACATTGAACCAGTTTTCAATAATGGTGTTCATCATTTTCAAAGTTGAAGTCGGTTAAGGTAAGCTAAGTTAAAATACTTGCGGCCGTAATTGATAAGCAAACCTACGTAAAGTTGTACTTCTGATAACAATTAAATACAACATTTTACTAAAACACGAGTGTAAAAATAGTGTCGTGGCATCTCGTATTATAAGTTGTAACAATGCAACAGTGTAGTGACGGAATAAATTAATTCTGTTCATGTATTCGCCTAAATTATTCGTTATAATTAAATAATTTATAGTCATTATTATTTATGTGTATAGCGTCTAACGTATTATTTTAATGCTAAAATCAATATTGTAAATGAAATGACGTTATTTTGTAAGACCGTTACATAACCGATTTAGTGGCGGTTGTAGATACGAAATAACGATTTAAAAATAACTGTTATGCATGTTGCAAATAATTTAATGCTGAATTTACGTTAGCGCGGAAGAGAAGGGAAGGAAATTACATATTTTCTTTAATCTTTATAAGATAGCGTGCTATTAGTTAACAAAGGTAACTTCGTTGGGAGTGTGATCTCAAAGTTATCGTGATTCTGATAATGGCTTGCAACCTATATCTGGAACAACTTCGGTGTGTTTAAACACTTTTTTCATACTTACTTATCGTATGGACAGTGGTTACCCTACTGTAAGAGTTGTTCAAGCCGCCCAGTAGGCCTCCGACAAGGCTTAACTTCTGTTGCATAATAGCTAGAACCGGGACCGACAGCTTAACGTGCCCCCCGTATAGAGACGCTCAGAAACCACTTTGGCGGTCACCGCGAGCCTAGAAAATAGAACAGCTCAGGGATCTTAAAATATATTGCCTTGTTCCTTTTGCTTTTATGCGCGGCGACTCGGGCCGCTCAATTGAGGATCGGTAGAGGTATTCCATCGTTACGGTGTTCCTACTCACTAGCGATTGTGTAGTGGCGTGCTTTTGTTTACAGGGGCCCAATAGATAATAGGATCCTTTTTTAGCAATTTCCTGATTGCCTGGTAATTTATATCACGCCAAGCTGCTAGATAATGGCAACAAAATAATACTAATAATATCTGGGAATATATTTTAGTATTATAATAATAAAAAAAATGTATGGGACATTATTTTTATTTATTATATTACAAATGTATGGACACTCGGCCTTCTGATCCCAAACTAAGCAGAGCTTGTCCTATGAAAACCAGATTACAAATGATAAATATGTCAGACTAAGTTTCGTTCAAAAGTTCACTTTGATTCCCATCTCTTCTCGTCCGTGTTAACGTAAATTGAGTCTAAAAGATTATACGTGTCACTTTTGACTGTACTGTAAAGAAATCTTTTTTCTTTTTCGTGGCCTTATAAATGTTACTTATTGTGAACAACAATATCATATGGCTACAATCAAACTTGCCTTTCTTATTTATAATTTATCTATGTCATTTAATTTGAATAAGTTTCCAATAAAGACAGTAGTGATTTGGGGCCAACCGTGGCCAAGGTTTGTTATATGTATATTGGGACCAATATTGTCTCGACATTTGTGTGGTGTAAGGGACCCTAGCGAAACTGATACCAGGCGTTCAGTTCACGTTCCTGGAATTCCTAGTACTGAAATTTCAAGGCCAAAAGCTGATTTTTGTTGAATTTCTTCGCCTTTTTATCGAGTTAAAGCTATATAAAATCTTAATTGGTGATTAGTCTTAAAATCATTATAATGAAATAGTTTAGTGACATAATTTTTTAATAGGCGCTGACGATATTTTTTTCTACCCCGTAGCTGCCTTGGTGCAAGGGTTAGCCGTTATGTCTGTATGTATGTCTAGTCTATGATACTGGGATGAAGTCCACCAGAAATTTCAGTACTTATAGTTCAGAAGCATGTACTGAGTTATTTGTTGGTACAAGTTTTATAATTTCTCTTACACCCTATACAATTATTTAGTGGCCAATATTGGTTCCAATATCAGCTAATGTGGTTGCGCATTGTGATTTTGCATTTTTACCACGTCTTCAAAAAGATATTATGTACAAATATATTTTCTAATGTGCTATAGAATTTTTAACAGGCCCTTAATCCCAACGCTACAGCAGTGCTGCATTAGTATTTTAAAACAACCTAACATAAAGCTTATGGTAGAGGATATAAGGTAGATTTTTGATTGTACGAAAAGTGATAATTTAAAGTCGTAAGAACCAAAGAGAGATGTTTTGTCTCTGCCTTGTGGCAGTGAAGTTGAAATCCCGTTTCAAAAAGTGCATTCCTACGTTGTTACGTAGTGCACATAAAGTGTTTATTACGTTATGATAACATTTTAAAAATACACTGCTACCTAAACGCATAGCTCATGGGTTCGGCGGCCTTATGACGTATCCTGCAAAAGCCAAACTATAGCGAACCTACAGCAAGAATTACTCTAGCGCACATTCGTACGAAATACGTGCGATGCATTGTTTGTTTTGTGCGATACATTGTATAAGCTGTTGGTGTTCTATTGAAATAATACGCTAATGTAATTAAAGAGCAATTATTGCGCCAGTTTCGCTGTCACTTGGCTTCTGCACGATACGTGAAAAGTTACGATCAGAGAGTTAATTGTCGTTTGCATTATTAATTTAAACGATCCTAGCATTGTATTGCTTACAAAATAATGTACGGTTTTGTTTAACCGGTTCGGTGCGGTAACAATTATTTTGTGACGCCTGTGAGGAGCCAAGAGCTAGAGAATATGATGGCGTCCCTAAAGCGCCATCCATCATGAATTGTAACTTGCTTTCTTCATTTACCACGTCTTTAAAATTCAGTTGCGCACCGATATTGAACGTAAACCATACACGTAAAAGATTTCTATGGTGCCTCTCGGGGACCATTCGGATTGAATCGGTTAATATGCCGAATACAGTTAGCCGAGAAAATTTTCACTGCGTCAGCAAACAAAGAAGCGAGGGCTCATAAGATCTAGAACAATGTTTTGAATAATTTTTTTTAAGAAAGTTATCTGATCGTTTAATGAATAATATACTATGTAATCACAGTGCGCAAAACAATGGCTGTTACCACATACTATTTCTGAATTGGTTACATTGAGACTAATAAAATGTTGAATTCTATCGTCTTTTACAATGAACCGCGTAAGACGGCAGCTATTAAATACTATCAGTTTAATGAGCTTTTTCGTTTCATTTAATACCGAGTCAAACGGGGTGAATATGTATCCAGAATGAAAAGGTATAATTTTAACCGTTTTTTTTTGCGGATGGACATGGACACGACAGGCGTGCCATTCATTTTATTCGTATATGGTGGGTGACACGAGTGTCATGTCATTTTTCTGATTCTTATTCGTTATTGCACACAGAAACATACATTTAAATTAAATTTCACAAAAAAAAAGTCATGTACAGACGCCAGCACATCGAGCTACCCCCATCTGTCAAATTTCCCCAATTGAAAGTGAACCTTATACTTATATGATAAAGTTGAAAATCTATAAAATAAATTTGACAGGTTGGGGAAAATTTAATGAATTTTCTTCCACCAACCATTAGGAGAGTGAAATTATTATAATATAATGGGTACAAGCAGTGTACAACGAAATATTTAATTAAAAATATTGATGAAATACACATAAATATTTTACATACGATACTTAGTTCTGCTCTTAAAAATACTCAATGACGAGATATCACGTATGAAATGTGGTAAAGAGTTTCAAAGGCGCACTGCGCGTACAGTAAACGAGCCATCATAGCGGCTAGAAGTATGAGAAGGAGTCCTTAGAAGAAGAGAAATAGCTGTGCGACAAAGTTAGCCTCTAGGCACCAGATACTCAAACCGTTCACGGAGCAACAGAGTTATGAAGAATGGAATAAAGTAGAGAAAGCATATGACAGTCCCGACGCCGCCGAATAGGCAACCACTTCAATTGAGGTCGGAACTCCGACACGTGGTCGTACTTCCTTAGGCCGAAAATAAAGCGGATGTATAAGTTCTGCAGGCGTGCGATTCAAATTATTATTTTATATTTTGTATGTACATGGCTGGTGGCATGCCATGCATGCCAACAATGGCACTTGACACGGCAGTCGTATCACGAAATATTATTTCGCCGCCACAGAGAGAAGTGGTCGAAAATGGGCGTCGCAATTAATCTGTTAACACGTACTTTTTGTATGAAGCACCTACGCACGCTGTTAGTAGTCAGAGATAATATCTATAGCCTATCTTCTGTTCAGGCTAAAAAGCTGGTTGGTGACTTATTCCACTTTTCCTCCGTTACTTATCGTGGGCAGTGGTTACCCTAGTGTCAGGTTTGTTCAGGCCGCCCAGTAAGCCAAAGACTGTTGCATAATTACTACAACCGGGACCGACTTAACGTGGCCTCCGAAGCACGGAGACTATCAGAAATAGATGTTTTGGCGGTCACCCATCTATGCACAGCTTAGTTGCTTATACTAGCCGATCACTTGACCGGTGAGAGCATCTAGCTAAGAGTGCCATTCCCCCGTGAGAAAATCCCTCTCAGGGAGGAAAACTGGACACCAATGTAAAAGAAATCCAAAAAGTCCCCTTTTTATCTTCACTTATTCCACTTTTTGTCTTGAGAGAATTCCCTCTGGGGAGAAACTCGTCACTAATGTAAAAAGCTCTACAAAATCCCCTTTTAATTTAAGATTAGTCCACCTTCTCCTCCTATTTAATTTAAGTTAAAGTACAGTAAAGTACGGTACAGTAAAGTACAGTAAAGTTAAAGTACAAACAGTAAAAAGAAAAAAAAATACTTAATAAAATATATATGATTATGTTGTAATGTTAGCCTTCGAACAAGAGTTTAGCGCTGTTTTAACTGTTTCCTGAGGTGCCAACTTCATGGGTAAGTTTTCAACAGTAAAAGACTTGCCATGGTCGTATTGCCATTTAGGTATCTAATAGAAATATAAGTTAATTTTAAATACAATCTATCGGATTGCCTCGGGGCTATTGTATAATATCTAATACAAATATACCTACTACCCGTGCGTGATAGTTGATAGTTGAGACTTGAGCGCGGCGTCGTTGTAGGAGAAAGCCGACGTATGGGATTCACGTCGGCATCACAGGCCGGGTTAAATGATTTTTTTAAAAATTGTGCAAGACTTCAGACTGACCTACAGGTAAACGGACGGGAAAACGAAAGGTTTTCTCCTAAGTCACCGCGCTCAGGTCTCAACTTGTCGCGCACGGATAGTAGGTACGTCCTAGGTTGTTACAACCTTCATGGGTAAATTTCTAAAGGTAAGTGATTTAATTGCCTTGCATCTGTCGTCAAATTTTAATATCCACTAGAGTACCTATGTAGATATATCTTCATTTTAAGTGTAATGGGAGTCTCTAATTAGAGTAGTCTAGCCCATTGGCTTGGTCTAATGGGAAAATATCCACTACAAATATCTATAATATATGAGTAGGCATATTTTCGGTGCTATTTCTAGTTTTATCACTAACAATCAATTATGTAAGAATGACAGATTTGACGTAAAATGTTCTGAATGAACTACTTACTAAACGAATACTCCTCCTGGGTGTTAGCAAGAGAACTCATTTGATCTGCTGTCGGCCATCGTGCGTAACTTTACGACAATGTCTACGCCAGATTGGTAGAGCTGAATACCGCCGGATAATCAAATGTAAGTATGATAGCTTGAAGTCTAACTCTTGGGCTTCAAACTATCTAAGGGCTCAACTTAGATAATTTGAAGCCCAAGAGTGCTATGACAATACATGCTCCGCACAAATAAATTACCAAATCAGAAAGCACTAAACAATAAATAGCCATATTCGTTTAAATAGTATAATGGCTACCTAAAGACTCTCAAAGAAACAGGGAACACTATTAAAAAAAATACATGCCCCGGAGAGCACGTTCCGGTTGTAGTCGATAAGCCATAACAAACCCACATACAACCACAACCCACAGACTACATATGATATGATAAGACTATCTGCAATATTATAAAAAATGTTTTGCCAGGTTTGGGATTAATTTCAATAGATAGGACATATGGAGCCTTGCTAATCTGGCGCAGCCAAGCTCAATACTTTTTCAGTAAGTTTTTAGTTTAGGTACTCACGGCTACATATCAAGCTATACATTTCTAGTAAGTATAAGCTGATCTCGCGTTGTATAGGATTTCCATACAATAAGAGGTCAGCTTATATTGGAAATGTAGCCGTGTGTACCCTACCTATTCATAAAAAAATATATAATTTATAATTAAAAAAATATTTTTAAAAGTACTCCACGGATTTACTTTCAATTTTGCATGAATATTACCAAGAGGTTGGGTGAACATTATTACCAAGAGGTTGGGTGAACATATTATCACACTAGGAGGACCTGTGATAATTTATAAAATTTAACGCGGGTAAAACCGCGGGGCACAGCTAGTATATAATACATACAGTAGGTACACATTTGTGAGGGTCGCTGGAAGCCGCTCTAATACATTGATCCAACGACACGATTAAAATGAATTATGAATGATAAAACTAGGTTAAAATCTACCACCCAATTTTATACTTGGGAAAAACTTAGTTGTTTAAAAAATCACAGTTAACATTTTACCCGCAATAAATTCATACTTGTAAGTACGTAAGCTTTGATGGGTAGTTCTTATAGCCTTTTAAAGGGTATTCCTTTAATTAACCGTAACAAGAAACACGCAGGTCCTATAGTAAGAAACTTCCAGATTGTCTGAGCAGTGAGTGTTGGTATTTCTTCCGGTTGTATGATATGGTGTTATTTATCCTATAGTATAGGACCTTCAATAAACTTCCAGATTGCCTGAGTAGTGAGTGTTTGTATGTCTCCAAATTGAAAAGTTGTGCAATTGATTTGCACGGCGTTTTAATGATTTCGTGCTCTTTTTTAAACTAATGAATTTGTTAACAAGTAGATAGGTTGTTCTGTGCTAATTGTATCCATTAGTGGCCTATCCATTAGTTTTAAAACTTATCAAAAATCGCGCATACCTATAGCACAACTTAGGTAGGTATCCTATCTACCTGTCTATTTTTTAGCCCCGGGAACGCGGATATGGTGCTTTGGGGCGAACTCAAGGCACCCTATCAGCTTACTTCGTCATTACAACCAGAGTTAAGATCCAGAAGACGTTAAAATGAGTTACAGTACGTCATACGGGCATAGCAATTAGTCAATAATGTGTCTCGTGCTGTGGTTGTAGTTAGCTGTGCCTGTGCGGCTTGAACTGTGACACTAGGGTAACCACTGACCATACGATAAAATAAAGTAGCTAAAATAAATAGGTGGATCATGGTGTGCTATGACATCATCACGAGGGAAACTTAATATAAGGGCGTCTGAAGTAGGTAATGATTATGTAAGACGATTTGCAGGGACTCAGCTTGTAACTTGGGTAGATTATGTTTGTTATCGCTGAGTGATATGTAACTTGACCTAGGATTATTAATTTGAGACCTAATTAAACGCCCACTTTTAGGTGATTAACTTACTAATATCTGCCAAACCAGATGCAGGGTTTTTGCGGTAAACTATATATAAATGTAGTATATGAGCAGTGAAGGCATTCAGTCAGTCAAAGTAACTCTAAGCGTAGGGGTGTCATTATGACTCTGTGTGACTATTACCCAGGGTTTCGCCAGAGACCACAGTTCGGCCTGTGGTGCACTGTATTCATAAGTTTGATTAGTTTATCGTACGTATTTTCGGAAAGTCAACCAGTTTCACTGACTATTTACCTTGAAAGAGCGGAACGATCATATCCTGTCCATGTTCCCTACGGCCAGTCTCTGGAGATATTTTGCATAAGCAGAACCATTAATGCCAGAGACATTGAATTCAAAATTGGCGGAAGAGACATCCGATCTCAAAAGCTGAATCAGACGACCAGGAGGTTATATATTGAGCAACCAGAAAGGCAAAATAAAAAGTTTTATTGCCGGGATAAGGCGAACCACAAACGCCGTTACGGCAAGCTAGTGGTGGATACGCCACCAGATGATGTCAAAGATTTCGAATGTAAGTTTGATACCGAACAGAAGGACTCGATGACCTGCCTGTGGGATGTCGAAGGACATACATACGCCACAATTGACTACACGGTAAAATCTTTATTCATCAATGGAAGCCCATATGAAATACCAATCAGGAGGGTGAACGACGACTCTACCACAAGATATTTCCAATGGAGTTCCACTAATGAGCGGAAATTCCAAGTACTGCCGCAGTACCACTTCCAGTTAAAAGGTTGTAATATTTTTGGCTGCAATCAAGAAGATTTAATCATCAATTATAACTCCATAAAGCAATTCCCTTCTTAACCCTGCTTTTGTAACGAAGAATACTCTAAACTTTATAAAATACCTGGTGAAAATATACTTAATTGCTCGTCTCAAAACACTAAAGTTATAATCATCTATAATACTTACCTCGAAATCAAACGTGCATAAATAGTATAAAAGTCGATGAATAAGTACAATATATTAAAACACGATTTCTATAATTTCTGTCCCCATCTATGGTTGACACTTTTGTGTCTGGAATGAGTGCTGCGTAACGTATCAACATTTGGCATGACATTTTGGGGCAATTATAGCGAAGAAAAAAATTAACTCAAAACTACCTTTGGGCTATGTTTAATCTGAAAGTAACAGACAATCGTAAACTTAAGATTAAAAAATTATTAAATTTTCTATCTCTTTAGATCCTCCAATCAGCCATATTTGTAGAATCTTATATGTGCCACCTCGAATGAAACTAAGATACTGTATAGGTACTCGTATGAAACCTTAATGTCAGATTTTAGTATGCATATAAATAAAAGTAGTCTAATATGCTCATGAGACTCCTGATGGCAAATGTTGCATTTATCCCACCTGAATAAAAAAATACGTATAAATATATTAGTCAATTATATTCAGTGTTAGATTTCTTAGCCTTGAACCAAAAATACATATAAAGTTTAATGGCGGAATGCATGGACTCAATATATTGAATTACTATCTTACAATATTTATTGTTTATAAAAACATTAAAAGCAAATATATTCAATGTTATCTTGCTGTTTTATTTCCCCACTTACGGGAACGTTCCTGGCTTTTATTTTTCCTAATAATTTTAAATGTTTGCATATTACTCCACAGCTTTGCACTTGTATCTTATGAATTGACTTTTTAGCGCTAATATGTACGTGCCATAATAAATTAAATTGCATTTATTATTAATAGAAAGCCAAATGTAATGCTCATGCACACAAATATCTGTCCTGGGGCTCTACCGGCTAAGTCGCCGAACATCGATTTCTTAAATGGCGTTCAAATAATTAAAGGTTAAAAATGACTTAATCAATCGTTAAATCGGCTTCCATGAGCACAGGTATCGTTATAAATGGTCCGGAATCGATTGTCAACGTTGAAGCCGATTTAACGATTGATTAAGTAATTTTTAACCTTTATTTATTTGAAAGCCATTTAAGAAATCGATGTTCGGCGACTTAGCCGGTAGAGCCCCTGAGTGGGAATCGGAACCCACGCGGTGCCAAAGAGGCAAGTATGTACCGACCACGGCCCAAAAAAAATCAAATATTGTATTGCGGTCTTGATCGATTGTTTCTCATTCGAATGACCATTTTGTTCAAAGCTGTGTTGTGATAATTATTTAGAGGTAGGTAGAAGAGTTAGATTATTTTTAGTTTTTGTCATCTTGCAAAGTATAGTAAACATATATAGTATTTCTCACTATTAATAAATCCTTTATTTACACATACATACATAGACTCACGCCTGTTTCCCAGAGGGGTAGGCAGAGACAACGGACTTCCATTCGTCACGATCCTTGCATACCTCTTTCGCTTCGTTTACTGACATAATATTCTTCATACATGCTCGCCGGTTTAGGTAGGTTTATCGTTTATTTAATAGTGACCAAATCAAATTTCTACCCCATCGGCCGTCGGTTCTACGAGCTATGTGCCCTGCCCACTACCACTTCAGTTTGGCAATTCTTTGGGGTATGTCGGCTACTTTGGTTCGCCTGCGGATCTCAGAAACTCCAAGCATAGCTCTTTCCATTGCTCTTTGGGTGACCTTGAGCCGCCCGATAAGGCCCATAGTGAGCGACCACGAACGGAAAGACGCAGCGTGGGCAGGCCCCCTACAAGGTGGACCGACGATCTTGTGCGGGTAGCGGGAAGCCGCTGGATGCGGGTGGCGCAGGACCGGCAATTGTGGAGATCCTTGGGGGAGGCCTTTGTCCAACAGTGGACGTCTTTCGGCTGATATGATGATGATGATGATATCAAAGTTTTGGTCAGTAATAAATAAGAACAAAAACGTAATTTACGTTACTATAAAAAAACGAGTGTGCTTTAGACCACACTTCTGAAATATAACTTCAAACGTAACTGGCTACGAGAATCAGTAATATACGATACGTAACTCTTTGTCTTTCTATCTTCACTAACTTATATCACACTCTCAACTTCCGGTCGCCACGCCCGATCTCAGTTTACGTACCGCTCTCGTCACCCATACACCAGCTTATTCCCCAAGTCAAGCAAGCGTAATAAGAAGTAAAAATAAAAACAAAATGTGAGCCGTCACGGGACGCCTGGCAGATGTGAAACATCGACATTATTTTTAAAAATTAATATATAGAAAAGAACATATTTTGATATGAACTAAAAATGTCATTATGTTAAAATAAATTATTACGATTAATAATCGCACAGTCGATTGTTTTGTTTCACATCAAAAACGAAACGTGGCGACGCGTCGCTCCCCCAAAAATCTTTTTTATGTGCGGCTATAGATGTGTCACATCAAAAACGAAACGTGGCGACGCGTCGCTCCCCCAAAAATCTTTTTTACGTGCGGCTATAGATGTTTCACATCAAAAACGAAACGTGGCGACGCGTCGCTCCCCCAAAAATCTTTTTTACGTGCGGCTATAGATGTTTCACATCAAAAACGAAACGTGGCGACGCGTCGCTCCCCCAAAAATCTTTTTTACGTGCGGCTATAGATGTTTCACATCAAAAACGAAACGTGGCGACGCGTCGCTCCCCCAAAAATCTTTTTTACGTGCGGCTATAGATGTTTCACATCAAAAAATTATAGCCATTGCCATTGAAAAATATTATTGCTACGTATGGGACAAAGCTACGCTAGGGATGGGAGGTAGCTATCTCGTGCTGTCCTATACTCAAGCATAGGACGGCTTTTTAATGGTGATCATAGCCAGATGCTCTCACAAGTCCGTAAGTGATTGTCGGGGTCAAGCAACTAGGCTAGCGGTCAGTCCATAGATAGGTGACCGCCAAAGTGGTTTAATTTCTGAGCGTCTCCGTGCTTCGGAGGGCACGTTAAGCTGATCGATCCCGGATTTAGCCATTAAGATATAAAGATAGTTAAAAACCGTTACTGTTATAAAATAAATCTTATTGTAAATTATTTCCTACAATCCGTGTACCTAAATATCTATATGTACCTAGAAATAATTATAAATTAATTATGTATTATTACGAATATGTTCTGACTATTAACAAACGCTTTTTTAAAGTCGACGTGAATAAAACCTTTTTTTTTAAGCAACAGTCATTAAGCCATGTCAGAGGCCTAAAGGGCGGCTCGAACAACTCTGACACTAGGGTAACCACTGCCCACACGTTTATTAACGTCATTATAACAGCTGTAAAAATCCACTGCTGGACAAAAACCTCTCCCAAGAATCATCTTGCCATAATCACCACACTTGACGGATATCACCCCCGCGATCCCAGTAAGATGGTCATAGTATACTGAAGGAAGTTGCTGCGCTGTGGTAGATATTCCTTCGGCTTGAGTTCTATGCCCCCCACAAGATGAGATGGGGTGATGATATTCTGATAATCGCCGCCGCACATACGTCAATTTTTGATATCTAAGCGGCCAAAATTGAATTTTAAAAACTTACGGTAATGATATAAAATTGCACATGCAAAGCTAGAAGACCGTTTCGAGAATCATAACTGACCCCCACCACCAACCTGGGGTACACCACGACCAAACACAGGTAGTCGGTACTTGACCGTCAACCCGTACGCTCGTTTTTGTTACTTAAAGTTATAAACACAACAAAAGTTACAACATCAGTATTTTTTTTTCTATGACAGTTTTTGAAGTGAAAGTGATGGATTCCATTAACCCAGGTATGATTTATGTTTATTATTGTTTACTTACCCAAAATGCACAATTCGAATTATTAGGCGGTTTCAAACACATGGTGTTTTTTTAGACAATTTTTTAAGTAATTTTCTACTTTAAAGGTCAATTTGTTGTATTTCTCGATGAGATACGATCATCATTTTTTTTTTATTTTAAAGTACCATACTTTGAATAAGAGAAAACACAAAAACTAGCTGTGGAAGACTGCGGATAACAAGACGGAGGCCCTTTATAATCATTAAGATTTTATATGAAAATATTTTTTTTATTTTATTAGTTAGGTATTCATTAGTTTTTGTTGTTGTAGGTACTTCAAGCACATCAGGTGTGAAAATTGTTAGCCGGAAATATCATTATCAAATTATGAAATACGAAAATTTACCAAATTTCTATGCAAAATGTGAATTATTTAGAAAGTCATTTATTATTCACCTATGGCAATACAGATGAGGACATAAAAGATTTAAAACAAAGATTTTCTTTATTTAAATCAGTCTTGGAGGACAAATAGGCAAACAAAAGCCACAGAAAAGAAGAGGTTTTTTTGTAAAACAATGAACCTTGGTTAAATCGAACTTTTCAACTACCTGTAAAATCGTTGAATCGGCCGGGACGGCCCTCGAAATACTTTGTCGAATTAAGTGAACGAAGCAAGCATTGTAAAACGGAAGAAATTCGAGCAACTGTGGGAGATGACGTCATAGTTCACGCTGCACAAACATCCTTAAAAGTACACGGAAAAAGAAATAACAAATTTCCCTAGTCGAGCGAACGAATACCGAAAAGCAGGAAACGAAAAAGAAATGAAAGATAGTGTTACTGCTCTGACACCACTAAACGCTTTAACTATGTTCGTTGAGGCTGATCTAACAAGACGTCGGTACGAGGTCATTCGGAACACAAACAAGGTATTTTATCCTCCATATTATCTATTGTTACAAACAAAATAAGAATGTTATCCACCAAAGGAATGTTTACGGGTCACAGATATCTGCGCGGAAAGCAGCTTACAAAGTCTCATTGACAATACCGTAAACCAGTTATCAATTTTCTTGGAAGAAGTGCTATTAACGCTTAACGAGGAACAAAGAAATTCTTTGAATATAATTTGTCAATGGGGTTGCGATGGCTCCCAACAAGCACAATACAAACAAAAATGTAATAGTGATGGTGAATCAGATGCAAATATATTTCTGAGCTCCTTTGTGCCTCTTTGAATAGTATGTGGAAAAAATAAAAATAAAGTTGTCTGGCATAACCCCACGCCCTCGTCCCCACGATTCTGCCATCCAATAAGATTTCAGTGTGGAAAAGAGTCTGTGAAAGCACTGAAACCCACAGAAATAAATTTGAACCAAACAAAATTATCTTTTGAACATTATTTTGAGATGACTATGGCAGAAGGAAAAGTATGCAATGCTGCAACCGGAACAAAGTCTACTAGTCGGTGCTATATTTGTAGTGCAACATCGAAAGACTTCAACAACATTATAGATAACAAGGAAACATCAAGTTTTACGGGTGTTAATTTTGGGCTTTCTGTATTGCATGCCAGAAATAGACTTTATTAAAGTGATTTAAATTTGGCAAAAATATGGGGAAAAGAGGTCTGAGGTAGAAAAAGAACTAGAAGAAAAAACAAAGAAGGACATCCAAGAAAGATTTCGGATTGAAACTGGGTTATTGGTAGACATGCCCAAAACAAATTTCGGTAATACCAATGATGGTAACACCAGTAGAAGGTTTTTAGAAAATCCCCATTTGGCAGCAGATATAACCGGGATAAACTACGAACTGATCTATAGATTAAAAGTTGTATTGGAGACAATTTCAAGTGGACATAAGATTGATTCACAGAAATACGATTGTTATGCCAAAGACAGAGCAAAATTATACGTAAGTATTTATGGATGGCACCCTATGACTCTGACCATGCATAAAATATTGACACATGGTGCCACTATAATAGAAAATGCTTTGCTACCAATAGGTCAGCTATCAGAAGAAGCCGCACAGGCCCGGAATAAAGACTTAAGTGTATATCGCGAAAACTACGCCAGGAATTTTTCCAGAGAACATTGTAATATTGATGTGTCCCATAGATTACTACTAAGTTCGGATCCACTTATTAGCAGCCTGAGGCCCAAGAAGGGATCAATCCCCAGAACATTTTGCCCGGAAACAATAAAGATGCTAATGGCAGAAGATACTAACACCAACGAACCAGACTCAGATAGCGAGCAGCAAGATGAATCTATTGTTATAATATTATTTTTATGTAGAATTTCTCATAGATTTGTTGTAGAAACTTAGTTGCATATGTTGTATACTTTGTTATATATTTTAATTTTATTGTAATAAATACAGAATTTGTTTTAAATAGCACTATAGTGCTTTATTTATTGTTTCCCAACTGTTGTATTAATGTGTGCTTGTAATATTGTACAAATTTTGAATATTTTGTGTGTGTTCCTTTGGGTACCTATAATAAATATTTATGTGAGTTTCATATGATTTTTGTTACCTTAATTTACAACAAAACTTAACTAAATTAAAATAAATACTCTTATTAGACATATAATATCATGCAGGCAAGATATAAGTGAACAAATAATTTTGGCCGCGTAAATGTTGAATTTTGACCTATGTGCGCCGTCTCCACACAGCAAATAAGATTGGCCGGAGAGGACGGGTCTGTTGGGGTGGATGGCAAATGCTTGCTTATCACGCCGGAGGTCATGGGTTTGATTCCCACTCAGAACAAATATTTATGTGCATGAACATGTCTGTTTGTCTTCAGTCTGGGTGTAATTATCTATATTAGCATGTATTTACAAAAGAAAAGTAGTATATCAGTTATTTGGTTTTTCCATAGTACAAGCTCTGCTTAGTTTGGGATCAGATGGCCGTGTGTAAATAATGTCCCAGGATATTATTATTATCATTTATTCAAACCATTTTCTTATTAAATACATTTTAAAATATATAAAAAAACAGAAATATACATTTTAAAATATAAAATACTAGCGGCCCGGTACGTGCTTCGTCGCTACGTATAAGGCATAGTAATAAAAAAATTATTATTAATTTAATTTATTCAATAATATAAAAATATTTTAATTAGCTAAAAGATGTTGATTTTACACTATTTCAAGACTTAAAAAAATAAAATTCTCTAAGTACAAACCTTCCCTGGACTTCCACGAATAATTCAAGACCAAAATTAGCCAAATCGGTTAAGGCGTTGTTGAGTTATAACATTACAATGAAAAGTGGCATTGATTTATATATATATATATAGATAGGATTTGCAACCGGCAGCAGGAACAGAGTCCATGCTATCGGAGCCTGTAAGCCTCTTTAGGTGTTTTTCGAAGCTCTTTGCTATTAATTCATTAGCAGAAACGACTTTCGGTACAATAATAATAATATCTAGGGACAATGTCACACAAATCATCCTAGCCCCAAACTAAGCAAAGCTTGTACTATGGGTACCAGGCGACGATATACATACTTATATAGATAGATAAATACTTATATACATAGAAAACATCCATGACTCAGAAACAAATATTCGTGCTCATCACACAAATATTTGCACTTACCGGGATTCGAACCCAGGACCACCAGCTTCGTAGGAAGGAGCACTACCAACTAGGCTACGGAGACCGTAGCCTAGTTGGTAGTGAGTTTGATAGCTGAGTCAACATCCCACATGCTGACAACCTCCCGTTGATAACAAAAACACAAAGTCTATTTATATACGTTTACTACATTTAGAAGCCAGGGTCCCAAGCAGTCCTATCAGTAGCATCCACCATCTTGTAGCACACTATTTTGTCCCCCGGCTGCACCTCGAATGTGGAGTCCTCGAAACGGAGGCCACACTCCATATCGTTCTTGATTGTCGGCACTTCATCCTTCAAATGTTTCATTGATGCCAATTTTCCTGAAAAAACACAACGAAATGAATATTAAAAATATGTTAACTTTTGACAAAAAGCCATCTTAACATACATAGGACGGGCCTGTTGGCGTGGTTGGCAAATGCTTGCTTTTCACACCAGAGGTCGTGGGTTCGATTCCCACCCAGGACAGATATTTGTATGCATGAACATGTCTGCTTGTCCTGGGTCTGGGTGTCATTATCTATTTATGTACCTATGTATTTCCAAAAGAAAAGTTTTATATGTAGTATATCAGTTATCTGGTTTTCCATAGTGCAAGCTCTGCTTAGTTTGGGATCAGATTGCCGTGTGTAAATAATGTCCCAGGATATTATTATTATTATAGGAAAAATAAGGCGCTCATGGACAGATGCTCTAACTGGTCCGTAAGTGATTGGCGAGGTTAAGCAACTAGCGGTGACCGCCACAGTGGTTTAATTTCGGAGCGTCTCCGTGCTTCGGAGGGTACGTTAAGCTGTCGGTCCCGGTTGTAGCTATTAGGCAACAACCGTTAAGCCATTTTAGAGGCCTACTGGGAGGCTTGAACAACTCTGACATTAGGTTAACCACTTCCCATAAGACAAGTAGGTATAGGAAAATTACAACAAAAATTTAGTTGGGCGTCAAAAAGAGCCCCTATTTCTAAGCATTAGCTACGTCAACACATATGCAGCGCTGATCTTGCGATAGAGGCTATTATAAACCACACATAATGAACACTGCATAACATAAAATCTCTCTGATAGTCATGACCAATAAAATCGAGGAAACTAGTCAATGCAATACAACCACGCGATGGAATAATAATGATAATATCTCGGGACAATGTCACACAGATCACCCCAGCCCCAAACTAAGCAAAGCTTGTACTATGGGTACCAGGCGACGATATACATACTTATATAGATAGATAAAAAAATATACATAGAAAACATCCATGACTCAGAAACAAATATTCTTGCTCATCAAACAAATATTTGCACTTACCGGGATTCGAACCCAGGACCACCAGCTTCGTAGGCAGGAGCACTACCAACTAGGCTACGGTGACCGTCTTTCCGTAATAATTATTCCGTATTTCGATAGGTAGATTTTGTATTTCTGTCCAAGTCTATGCAATGATAGCTCTGACTATAACATACCAGCTGTAAAAAGTCCACTTGAAGTTTTTTGGTCTACAGTTGGAACAATCAGAACAATGTGGTACCTTCAAACACCACGTCCTGCCCCCGCACGACCTTGTACTGCGCGTTCCGGAGCAGCGAGCCCTTCACGCAGCGGCAGCCGGCCACCGGCACCTTGCGCTTGTTCTCCGTCACTAAGAAATGCTGCAGCACATTTGCTTCTCCTACAAGAATATATTACTTCTATAATCACACTAATATTATAAAGCCGAAAGTTTGTGGGTGTGTGAGATGTTTGTTACTTCTTCACGTCTAAACGGCAGAAGCGATTTTAATAAAATTTGGGGCCGAGTTAGCTGACACCCTGGATTAACACAGGCTATAATTTATAAAGTTTAACGCGGGTAAAACTGCGGGGCACAGCTAGTGTTATATAAGAGAGCATTTAACTATTACGTAACGAATGCGATGTTTCGATGCATTACGAGGACGAGAGGGGGATTTTGAACTACGCGTTAAGTAAAATTGAATTTTAACAATAATTAAGGTATTTTTGCGACTCTCCGGTACTTTACGCCACATAATTGTGATTTAAGTAAAAATGGTCACTTGGTGGTTACGTAATGTTTTACTAGGGGGGAGGGGAGGTACAGAAAAGAGTAGGGTTAATATATATTATTAAAGTGTATGTGTATGACGTAATAACGATTCTGATAAGAAATTTGAAATAAAGCAAACTAAGAGTCACAAGCACAACGGAAAGCATGAAATTATTTAAAATCAGCGGATTAAGTTTTTAGATATAAGAGTTGTAAGTTCTTGGCGGGAATAAAGTGGGGTTGCTTCGACACTTTCACGCCATAACCCTGTTAATATGGAGTTTGTAAGGTTCTCCTACAAGTGACTTCATATTATTATTTTTAACTTATTAATATGTCATATGTTAGTGCCATGCGTTCTTTATCGAACATGATTTATAAACTTTAATAAGTTCTTTTGTTTGAGTTTATTTGAATTTTGTCTTCAAATGGACGGAAATAAAAAAGTTAATCCGTGGTGAACACTAACCTAAGATATATAAAATATCCTGAGGGGCCACCGCCTAATTCGCCAGTCATCGTGATCGTGATCGGCGTTCACATACATAAAGGTTAAAAATTATTTAAATCATTCGTTCAATCGGCATCAAGCGATTCCCCAGGACATGCCTGACAGCTTCACCGCTCAGTGTCATTTCATTGTGTGCCACTGTTGATCCTGGCTTACAGGAGTTGCAGTGGTGGGTAAGAGGGAGGGACTAATCCCGACAAATAAAAAAAAAATCGGCATCAACGTTGAAAATCGATTCCAGACCAATTCTGACGTCACATGTGCTCATGGAAGGACCTTCATCTATTTGAAGCCGATCACGATTATCGGCGACTTAGGCGGTAGACTAGTTTTTACGTGGGACATATTTAAGTACAGATCATCAACATTATCAGAAGCTTTTTGAAGCGGCGTTGAGCTACTGTGCTCGCCGCTTCAACAAAGCTTCTGATTCTGCTCTCTGGACATACTGACTGAGTTACCATGACTGACCATTAATTTTGTTTAAACCTTCCAGTCTAACCCATACCTACATATCGATGATTTTGCTCTTCATTGCAAAAAAAAAAGAAAAATAAAAGTAAAATAAATGCAGTGGAAATGAGACCTCTAAGAAGTATGTGTGGTGTGACTTTAAGAGACAGAATTCAAAATACTGATGTAAGAGAGCGTTGTGGTGTGAAAGAGGATGTAGTCACAAAGATTGAAAAAGGAATGCTGAGATGGTTTGGCCATTTAGAGAGGATGAATGAAAGAAGATTGACCAAAGAAGTATACCTGGCCCGTGTGAATGGTACAACCGGAAGGGGAAGACCTCGTCGAACATTCTCTGACCAAATCGGAGACGTTCTCAAGAAAGGGCAGGTCAGAAGTACCCTAAACCGGCGAGCATGTATGAAGAATATAATGACAATAATCGAGGCAAAGGACGTGTGCAAAGATCGTGACAAATGGAAATCCGTTGTCTCTGCCTACCCCTCTGGGAAACAGGCGTGAGTCTATGTATGTATTGCAAAAAACTTCTTGAGTTATGAATAAATGATTATTATTGTTATATTATTACCGCGTAACTATGAGTTCTGAGGATTGGAAATAACCGCCACCAGAAGAATAAGAATAATTAAAAACTATGTTTAACAAAAAAATTAAAAAACTGGAACTGGAGGGTTTAAAATCGCTAAACTGAAATCTCGTAAATACGTCTTGCGTTTTTATAGAATTTTCGCGTTTTTATAGAAAACAGTCAGTACCTATAAACTGTTCCTCCTGCCTCTTAGGTATCCTGGAGCTGATCTCGTCTTTCACATCGTCTACCAGTCGGTAAATAATGTTGTGTTGCTTAACTGCTATGTGTTTCTTTTTGGCTTCCATCGCTATCGCTGGCGGGCACTCCACATTGAAAGCGTATATCACGCCTTTGAATATTTCTGCTATCTGCGAAGGAAAAACAAATATTTAGACTTTTAATGGTGTGAAAAAGGCCTTAGGTTTGTTTTGGAAAAGCAGGTGTTACATCATGTATTTTATCTATACATATAATAAAATCGAAGGAAAGTCAAAACTGTGCGTTGAATATTTTTTAAGGGATACTTGGGGCGTGATCTACAATTGAAATCGAAGCCAATAATATAGTTTTTTGATTTTTGTCTGTGTGTCTGTTTGTCTGTATGCTGTCCGGGCTAAACTCAAAAAGTACTGCATGGATTTACTTCAAATTTTGCATGAATTACTAAGAGGTCGGGTCAACATATAGGCTACATATTACCACGCGTTGACCCGACCTCTTCGTAATATTCATGCAATATTTCAAGTAAGTTTTTGAGTAGTTTTTGAGTTTAACCCGGACATACATACAGACAAACAGACAAAAATTCTAAAAACTATATTTTTGGCTTCGATATCGATTGTAGATCACGCCCCAAGTATCCTTTAATAAAAATATTCAACGTACAGTTTTGACTTTCCTACGATTTTATTATATGTATAGATATAGATAGATTACATTGCGAAGTAAGCTGGTGAATGCGTGACTAGAGCGTTACGAAAAGAGTGCTCGGGCGAGGTCAAAGTCAAAGGTACTTTATTCCGTAAAAATTTTACATTTATGTGGAATCGTCATATTTTTTTTACCCTACCGTGCAGTGCATGAAGTGGCAGCTACTGAGAAACACTGCCAGAAAACTCAGTAGGAATCCTTTTTAAAATAAAATATACTTAAGATTAATTACAATCATGTGTGTTGACTCAGAACAACTCAACCCAAGCACTTTTATCACTTAAATAATCAGAAATTTTGTAATATGCCCTGCTACACAATTTGGCTTTAATAATTCTTTTAAACTTATTCGTAGACAATTCTCTAATATCATTGGGAAGTTTGTTATAGAATCTTATACACTGCCCCATAAAAGAGTTACTTATTTTGTGTATGCAATATGAGATTATTCTTATATCTAGTATATACATTATGTGTATCGCTCCTTTTACAGAAGGAATCAATATTTTTATGCACATATAGTAAGTTTTCATATATATACTGAGATGGTACAGTTAGAATGTTGACCTCTTTGAACTTTTCTCTTAGAGACACTCTCGGGCCAAGATTATAGATAGCTCTTACAGCTCTTTTTTGCAATATAAATATGGTGTTAATGTCAGCAGAGCTACCCCAGAGAAGAATTCCATAGGACATTACACTATGAAAATAACTGAAATAAACCATTCTAGCTGTGTCAACATCAGTCAGCCGTCTAATAGTTTTCACTGCATATGCTGCAGAACTTAATTTGCCGGACAGTTTTTCTATTTGTGGGCTCCATTGTAGCTTTGAGTCAATAGTGATACCCAAGAACACAGTTGATTCAACAGGGTCCAACCTAGCTCCATTAAGTTGTACATTGGTTGTCGCCTGTTTCACATTCGGTGTAGTGAATTTAATGACTTTAGTTTTCTTATCATTAAGCACAAGATATTAAACCAATGAACAACTTTAGAGATTGCATCATTAACATCGTCAAAATTGCTTAATTGTCGGTTTATTTTGAACGTCAGGGAAGTATCATCTGCAAACAACACAATCTCATGCTTATCCCTTACATAGCAAACAGAAGTTGAGAGGGACATATAAGTTATTGAAGATAGAAAGAGAGAGTTAAGTTTTGTATAAACATGTAACTTGATTAACGCACATCCTGAAAATAGTTTGTTCAGAATCGTTTACTGAATCGATTTATATCATTTTTAATATAGGTTATTTTTTATTCCAAAATAATTAAAACTACGGAAATTATTGTCATATTAAACCTGTACAGTCAAAACAAATTGAAATGGATCGTAAGTCAAAGTAATAAGACTTTTTAAATCGCAGTTTTATTTTCATACAAATTCCATCATTGAATACAAAATTAAGAAAAATTAACTTTATTCCAAGAAACTAATTTAGTAAATAACAATGCATATACATGTTAAATTAAAAATTCATTGTATGTATTATGATTACAATATAATATTCTAATTGGGGTGTTTGAGGGTGTGCGTTAATTACGTTACATGTTGTATTACTGTATCGGCAAGAGAGAGGATCGAGCACACATTTTCTTTCTCTCATAGCCATAGTTACGTTTCGTATGTCTAAGTTTTACTTCATTCGTGTAGTCTAAAGGGCACTCGTTTTTAGGGTTCCGTAGCCAAATGGCAAAAAACGGAACCCTTATAGATTCGTCATTTCTGTCCGTCCGTATGTCACAGTCACTTTTTTCCGTAACTATAAAAGCTGTACTGTTGAAACTTGGTATGTAGATGTATTCTGTGAACCGCATTAAGATTTTCACACAAAAATAGAAATATAATAATAATTTTGGGGGTTCCCCATACATAGAAATGAAACTCAAAATTTTTTTTTTCATCGTACCCATACATGTGGGGTATCTATGGATAGGTCTTTAAAAATGATATTGAGGTTTATACCAACCCAAGCACTTTTATCACTTAAATAATCAGAAATTTTGTAATATGCCCTGCTACACAATTTGGCTTTAATAATTCTTTTAAACTTATTCGTAGACAATTCTCTAATATCATTGGGAAGTTTGTTATAGAATCTTATACACTGCCCCATAAAAGAGTTACTTATTTTGTGTATGCAATATGAGATTATTCTTATATCTAGTATATACATTATGTGTATCGCTCCTTTTACAGAAGGAATCAATATTTTTATGCACATATAGTAAGTTTTCATATATATACTGAGATGGTACAGTTAGAATGTTGACCTCTTTGAACTTTTCTCTTAGAGACACTCTCGGGCCAAGATTATAGATAGCTCTTACAGCTCTTTTTTGCAATATAAATATGGTGTTAATGTCAGCAGAGCTACCCCAGAGAAGAATTCCATAGGACATTACACTATGAAAATAACTGAAATAAACCATTCTAGCTGTGTCAACATCAGTCAGCCGTCTAATAGTTTTCACTGCATATGCTGCAGAACTTAATTTGCCGGACAGTTTTTCTATTTGTGGGCTCCATTGTAGCTTTGAGTCAATAGTGATACCCAAGAACACAGTTGATTCAACAGGGTCCAACCTAGCTCCATTAAGTTGTACATTGGTTGTCGCCTGTTTCACATTCGGTGTAGTGAATTTAATGACTTTAGTTTTCTTATCATTAAGCACAAGATATTAAACCAATGAACAACTTTAGAGATTGCATCATTAACATCGTCAAAATTGCTTAATTGTCGGTTTATTTTGAACGTCAGGGAAGTATCATCTGCAAACAACACAATCTCATGCTTATCCCTTACATAGCAAACAGAAGTTGAGAGGGACATATAAGTTATTGAAGATAGAAAGAGAGAGTTAAGTTTTGTATAAACATGTAACTTGATTAACGCACATCCTGAAAATAGTTTGTTCAGAATCGTTTACTGAATCGATTTATATCATTTTTAATATAGGTTATTTTTTATTCCAAAATAATTAAAACTACGGAAATTATTGTCATATTAAACCTGTACAGTCAAAACAAATTGAAATGGATCGTAAGTCAAAGTAATAAGACTTTTTAAATCGCAGTTTTATTTTCATACAAATTCCATCATTGAATACAAAATTAAGAAAAATTAACTTTATTCCAAGAAACTAATTTAGTAAATAACAATGCATATACATGTTAAATTAAAAATTCATTGTATGTATTATGATTACAATATAATATTCTAATTGGGGTGTTTGAGGGTGTGCGTTAATTACGTTACATGTTGTATTACTGTATCGGCAAGAGAGAGGATCGAGCACACATTTTCTTTCTCTCATAGCCATAGTTACGTTTCGTATGTCTAAGTTTTACTTCATTCGTGTAGTCTAAAGGGCACTCGTTTTTAGGGTTCCGTAGCCAAATGGCAAAAAACGGAACCCTTATAGATTCGTCATTTCTGTCCGTCCGTATGTCACAGTCACTTTTTTCCGTAACTATAAAAGCTGTACTGTTGAAACTTGGTATGTAGATGTATTCTGTGAACCGCATTAAGATTTTCACACAAAAATAGAAATATAATAATAATTTTGGGGGTTCCCCATACATAGAAATGAAACTCAAAATTTTTTTTTTCATCGTACCCATACATGTGGGGTATCTATGGATAGGTCTTTAAAAATGATATTGAGGTTTCTAATATCATTTTTTTCTTAACTGAATAGTTTGGGCGAGAAACACTCCCAAAGTGGAAAAATGAGTTTCGCTCCATCCGGGTCAAAGGACCCGGATGGAGCGAAGTTATTTCTTATTATTTATTATGTACAAAAAACCTGTATACACTCAACAAAAATAAGCGTCGCGACACCACACTGTTCAATGCGAAATAGAAATGAAAATATCTGGCTTGCTTTCTATAAGAGAGAGAGAGACAGACAGACAGAGAAACATGCGCACGCCGCACAGCTGCAAAAAGTATCGTGACAACTTTTCGTAAGAATTTTTGGGGCTAGACGGAAAAAATTCACTACGCGCGATAAGGAACTTTGTTCCAAAAAACGCAAATTCATAATAATTATACAATTTAAAATATAAGGTAAGTAACTACACAATAAAACTATTTTTTCGCGGATATCATTAGAATGGAACCCAATTTAGACAGAGCTCCATCTTGCACTTCGGGGAATTTACAATACAACAAATACAAAAATGATTTATTTCATCTCCACAAGTTATGATACAAATAAAGTTGACAAAATGTATGAAGTTGCAACTTGTGGGAGATCTGGAGTCCAAACTAAGCCAAGGCCTGTATTTTGGCACTCCAGGCCCACCCGAAACCTAGTACATTATATAAATTTGTCAGCATTTTATGTCATTCATTTTATTTCAGCAATTTATTTCATATCGGCACAGAACACTGACTAAATAAAATATATTTAAATTTTATATATATAAATATATTTATATATTATACTATACTGACTTATTACGATCTAATCTCACATGAAACCCATGCATCGGCATCCCATCTTCAGTTAAAGTCAAATAAACAGAATACTTGCTATCACACACCGAACATTCTGAAGTTGCCAAACATAATTGTTCCATCAGATTAGAATCACAACGAGAACAATCACAGAGAGCCCAAGTCATGCCACTTGTTGCTAATCCTTTATTAGCAGATATAGCGAATTGATATTTGACGTTATCTTCAGTGGGCAAATCTATAGTGTACGTGTTCCTGGTATTATCTAGTACAGTGAAATTCAGGCGACTTGTACAGATATGACTGATCTCATGTGTACACCAGAACAATGTGTAAGTGTCGACATCCATACCACTCCATGACAACTTGTACGTACCATTCCCGTAATCTAGTTTGTTGAAAAAAGTAAATGCCAAAGGTTGAATGTCCCTCAATGGTGGGATGTGAAGGTGTCCGTAAGTGTCTGATGAACCTCTATCATTCGACGCCCAAATGAACACGTCAATATCTTCTAGAGATCCATCGTTAAGGACCACGTAGCTCATCTTTTTCCCATTTGGGTGTAGGAATGACGAGTTTCCAACATCTTGTACAGTTAATACGTTATACGTGAAATTGTCACCAGCCTCCTCAGATTCTTCCAGTGGTTTCCAGTACACGTAAATAGCCCTCTTATCTTCGTATACCGATTGACTGAACGCACCAACAACCGTCTCCGGCGATCTAGGCTTTTCACTGTCTGTAGTGAATATTAAATTTGCAAAATCTGACCAGAACTTGTCTTCTGTAGCTAAAGCTGTTTTTATGTATATTCTCACCTCGTATGTTGCATAAGCATCAGGTAAATCAGAGAGTAAAAATGTATATGTTATGTTGTGAGGAGGTAAGCCTGTTGTATCTACACTGCGGAATGTATTGTTCTTTGTCTGGTACTCAATCTTGTGCACAACAGGACAAGGAAGAAAGTAAAGCATGTTCGCTGGAATGCGCCACTGGAGTAATACGCTGTGGGCATCATGGTTCAACACTTTCAGCGATTGGGGAGCATCAGGTTTTACTATGGAGTAATGATTAACGGTGAAATTTTGAAGTCTACATCCAAAATAATTACAACTTTGCAACTGAAAATAATAAAAGCTTTCCATCTGTTTGTATCTCGGCGTCGTAACAGTATTCCATGAGCAATAGTTCAATTTTGCCCAATAATTGCGTCTTGCTTCACAAGGAGCACCTGGTGACCCATTCTGCAAAAATGATAAGGAATAATTTGTGATGCTTAATGAATTAATTGCGGAACTCCATGTGCAATTTAACTCTTCAATATTTCGAGAAACACAACCAAAGTCGGTCACTTCAGCAGGTGGTCCATCCACTATTACTCTGCTCAGGCAAATTTTATTAGTCAACTTGTTCCTGCAATAATATGTTGATATTTGTCTCTCTGGATGTTCTATGTAAATCCTTATCGTAGTCAGATTCACTATTTCCGAGTCAACAACTTCTGAATTCCGCATGAATTGTAAGTCTTCAGAAACGCCTTGGTCGGCGACGCAAAACAACTCCAAAGGCTTGCCATAGGGGATCCTGAGCATACCCTCAGGATATACAGATACAGAAGTCTCAATTCCATGACAGCGTGAAAGTACGCACGGCAAGTTGATCAAACATTCTATAACGATGCACCACAGCCACAATGCGAGACGGGGTGCCCTCCGGATATCTGGACATCTCCTTCGTTGAATAGTTGCGCTTGTACTAGGCATATTGCTAGTACTGTGTCCAACACGATCACACAAATCAATACTGGCTCCACCACCACTGTACGTTTTTATGCGAATAACAAAAACCGACATCGCAATATTATCAGTAGGTCATGGACGTGACCCATGAATTATATCACGAGATATATGGACGTCAACCAACAGGTTACAAATATACCTTTACTAGGAAAAAAATGGTTATTTATCTTGGAATACAATCATGGCATCCAAATGACGTCCACTTTTATGTGGTCGGATATATTGTCAGTATGTTTGCGTTTCTGTGAGAATGATGTATGATTGTATTTTAAAATCTATATTTATGTTTACATTTTAATATTCAAAATCAGTACTGTAATAATTATCTTTAATTATTGTAATTGGTGTTAATAAAATAAAATAATAAAATAAAAAGGTTTTTACTCACGTAGACTTTAAAAAAGCGCTTGTAAATAGTCAGAACATATTCCTAGTAATATATAATTAATTTATAATTATTTCTAGGTACATATAGATATTTAAGTACACGGATTGTAGGAAATAATTTACAATAAGATTTATTTTATAACAGTAACGATATTTAACTAACTTAAATTAAGTTATTGTCAAGGATCATGTGTAGGTTTAATTAAAAAAAAAATTAAATTTTAGCTATATTTTTACTACATATTGTCGAATGGTTCTACCGTTTTAATTAAAGTAAAATAAATAAGTAACGGCTGGACAAAGGCCTCCCTAAAAGTTTTCCACAATTGATTATGTCCATAAACGCCACATGATGTATGATGCTCATAGTACAGAAAAAGACGCTGCTGCCCGATCTCTGATAGATATTCCCTCGGGTCGACTCCTACACCCCACGGGATGAGATGGAGTGGCGATATTCTATGCCGTCAGCCACACGGGAATACAATAAATCCTAGATAATGAGGGCTACCGTTTTTGTGCCCACCAGTCGGCGCCACTGTCGCGGAAGGTCCACTATAGCTGTCAAAATCATTGTTATTGTGGACGCGACGAATGTTTTTACGAAAAATATTTACAGTTATCGAGCTGTTACTCATTTTGTAATTTATTTAGTTTTAAACCAAATTTTTTAGTTATAATCGCAGTTTTATAGTATTAATAAACAGCGTAACCCGAACAAAAACAGTGTATTTTGACGTTTCGTAGACCTGCCGCGATGCTAGCGCCTCTAGCGGCAAATTGATACGCGGTAGCCCTCATTGAATCCTATAGGTAAGAGCCCACTGTTCCGAAGACTTGTAATTGGTTTTTTCGGGAGAAAGAGGCATAGCTACAATTATAATATGCATGTACGGCATATAATCCGTCCGGAAGAAATGCCCTAATTTATAGTTAGAACCTTATAAAAGTCCGTAGCTTGGAACAGCTAAACGGCGGTATTTCATACTATTGACCGAATGATTGCTCTTTTACTGTTAACAATATCGGAAAAAAAAATACAATTTCCGATAAAATTTTATTTACTAGAGTTTAATTGGAATAATATTTCTTATATGTGTTCGTAATTGTCAGAAGGTTTGTATTACAAAAGAAAATTATACCAAATAGTGGTCGTTGTTTCTTCAGCACTATTTGTTTTCTCTCCGGAAAGAAAAACGAAAAATGTTTTACATTACAATGCATTAAGATAAATAAACAAATAAAAATATATATATATATATATATATATATATATATATATATATATATATATATATATATATATCTTACATTTTCTATCGCAACATATGTATATTATACGCAAACCGACAAAATACTTTAATGTCATAAAAAGCCACCGCTGTGGTTAGTGTGCACTGTGCATCATAACTTGTAACTTGTCAACAAGGGCGCAATCACGAGCATCGCCCGCGCGTGGGACTGAGACAGAGAATGCATTGAGTTCTTTTACACGTGATATTATTATATTATTTGTACAATAAACTTTTAACGTAAGTAACAGATTTCGATGTAAACTAATATCGACGACTTGGTGTACAGAAAAAAATCTCATGAGTTTATGTTACGCCTAGTTCAATCCCATATGTTTTCATGTTTGTATAACTGTTGAAATAAAAAGAAAACCGGCCAAGTGCGAGTCGGACTCGCACACGTAGGTTTCCGTACCATCTTCTATAAAAACGAGCGCAAAATTACACACATAATATTTATTTTGATTTTTTTGTATTTGTTGTTATAGCGTGAAAATTTCAACTGTCTAGCTATCACGGTTCATGAGATACAGCCTGGTGACGGACGGACGGACAGACAGACAGCGAAGTCTTAGTAATAAGAACCCGTTTTACCCTTTGGTAAAATTATTATATATTAGACTTGAGACAGTACTGACGGTACAAAGTTCGTCGGAACAGATAGTTTTAAATAAAACAATTCTACTTTTAGCTGACCACTTACTAGTTGAGCCGCAGACTACCATCTTCCACTGGTCGGTTAAGCATATTGGTCAATTTATGATAATGCATAAATGAATAGATGAACCCACTGAGTTTGTTTCGCTGGGTCTTCTCAGTTGGGGGCGCATTGGATCCGGTGGTAGCATTAAAGCGCGACCGTCGTTATTAACACAAGGTGCGTCATAATAATAATACCTTTATATAGACAGAACCATTGACAATATGTAGTAAAAATATTAGACTTAAACTAGATACTCGTAATTAAACATAATCTCTTGACAATAACTTGATACGAGCTAGCTAAATATCATTGCTATAATAAAATAAATTTTATAAAGGTTTAATACAATCAATACAATGTGTACCTAAATATCTATGTTACTAGAAATAATAATGTATCATCATCATCATATCAGCCGAAAGACGTCCACTGCTGGACAAAGGCCTCCCCCAAAGATCTCCACAATTGCCGGTCTTGCGCTGTTCGCATCCAGCAGTTTCATGTATACAACTATATTACTACAAACATGTTCTGACTATTTACAATCGCTTTTTTTAAAGTCTACGTGAATAAAAACCTTTTTTATTTTTATTTTTAAAAATAAATAAATAAGCAATTATTAATTCATATACCTGTGAATGCAGGTTTACATAATATTTTAAAATTGGAAAGCATGACTCCTGTTAGTAAAATGTCCTATCTTAAATATTGAAAGTACATTTTTTATATCAGAGGGCGACAAACGAGCAAGTGGGTCAACTGATGGTGAGTGATCACCGCCGCCCATGGACACTCGCAACACTAGAGGAGCCGCAGGTGCGTTGCTTTGGGTTTCCTTTAAGAGTCTGCAAACAAGTGTTGCTGACTCTTCCCCCCACCCCAATTAGCTATGGCGACCTTAATCACACGCAGAAAAAGAACATTACAATTTATTAATGTTATTATTAAGGAATGCCTTAAAAGAGGAGGTAATTCCCAGTCGGGCTGCTCATTGAGCGAATGAACACTGTGCCCTCTAAAGCATCATAAGAAAGACCTGATGGTTTTGGTTCTGTACTCTATGCAGATACCTTCAGACAGTTGGTTTCTACGCAGTTCCGATGAAATTTCAAATTAAACAATTCTACTTTTAACTGACCACCTACTAGTTGCGAATCAGACATCTTGCACTAGTTTGTTAACAGATGCGTTGCGTCACTCATTTTCGAAAACTTATACACAGACAAATATTGCGTGCCACGATTGTCGTCTCAAACGCCATAGAAGTTGATGGCACGTCTGTTGTGCCATCAGTCATGTATGAAAGAAATTCCCTTTATATGCTTTCTTTTACTTTGTTAGTCTTGTTAAAATTCATCAAACATCGGATGCAAACGGCAGGTTACGCTGTGTAAACTGGTTTTGAAGATAGATAGATAAGAAATTTTACTAAAAGTATGACTTCTGTTAGTCTAGTAAAAGAGTCTTCAATATTTCCGATGAAATGAAGTACTGCTACCCATGTGGCATAATCGTGGGATACCCTGCATAGTGAAGCTGGTAGTGCTGCTTACCTCGAGGTCGTTGGGCGTGACGGGCCCCACGCCGAAGTGCACCAAGTCCAGCCTCACCCGCTCGTGCTCGTCGTACGTCTCTAGAATGTCCAGAATGGCTTCCACAGACCCGTCCACGTCACCTTCAAATACAAAACTAGTTAACATCATCACCGGAAACAGTAACATTGCCGGAACGAACTAACATGCTGATAGACCAGGAAAGGACGGACAGATTAATGAAGAAACGTCGTTTAAAATCAGGAGAATAGGCCTGAAATGTCCTGGCTAGCCAGGATGCTAAAATCGACAAAGAAGAAAACCTAAAAAAATCTATTTTCATGTTTACTATATGGAGGAGAAAATCTAAATAGGATTTTTCTATTAACAAAACCATCAGTATCAGCCCGGAGTCTAGAAGTTGGCGATGTTATAGCCCCGTGCCTCGGAGTGAACGTAAAGCCGCCGGTCCAAAACCCTTTCCGCTCGTGTCACGTAGCTGTCCCATCAAATTATGAGAGCGGAGGAATAAAAAGTGTTCATTGCCCACACACTTACTCACTAAAATATGTCCAGAACAAATGGCTAGTCTCTATTGAGACTGACCACCATGGTCGAAATTAGAAAAGACCAGACCAGATTTAAGTCTCGTAAATTACTAACCTTACCGTCCCTGTACATCCTAGAGTTAGCATTATTTGTTAAATGTAATAAAAACTTATTTGTATACTTCAACCAAACTAGACAACGAAATACAGGTCTGAGATCGCAATATCAGAATTTGTTATGTACAGGTGCATACAAAACCAGTCTTTTGAAAAAAAGTGTTATTTGTATGGCACCTGTTATCTTCAATAAGCTGCAAAACAGCATTAAAGATCTCCCATTGGAAAGGTTCAAAAAACACCTCACAGCTCTGCTAGCTGAAAAATGCTATTATACCTTGCAAGAATTCCTAGATGATAAGCAAATTTAAATTAATGCATCCATGTCTTTTTAGTTTAACACTGAATTTGCATGCTTTATTAAGGCAGAATGTACAAGGATTCTTCAAAATGTATGTTACCAACTAATGTTTGTACCTACATTCAAAGCAAATAAAGATATTCTATTCTATTCAGAAAGATACTAAGAAACGCCACCTGATAGCGCCTATAGCCGTCTCTTGGCTACGTAATTATGTAGCATATAAATATAGCATTCCACGTGACAGTTACCTTTGATGAGCACACTGAGCGTAGGGTGATCATCATATTGTATCATCTTCTGCCGAGGACCGTCTGGTCTTAATTTGAACCTGCCCATTGCTCTCTTCTTAGCTAGCTTGGCGTGGTATTCTTCTTGATGCGCAGCCTCCTTAGCAGCTATGAATTCCTGGTCAGCCGCTTGTTTCTCTTTCATTCGTTGATTGTGACGCCATTTCATAACTTCGTTGGCTCGTTTCTAGAGGGAAAAAGTTGGATCAGCAAATTTAATCTTACTACTCAAATTTCATATTCTATATAGAAATTATTTTCACTTCATATTTGTTATTGAAAGGTAAACAAGAATGCCATTCATGGTGAACTATGAGTGAGGAATAAGCAATTCTTAAAATTAAGCTCCTCCTACCTCCGAGCTCACTTCCAGCACCGTGTCCTCCTACATCACGCGCCCGTCCGCAGCGTGTCACCCGCACCTGACGTGTCAGCGGTACCTACCTCCGAGCTCACTTCCAGCACCGTGCTTCCTAAATCACGCGACCGTCCGCAGCGTGTCACCCGCACCTGACGTGTCAGCGGTACTTACCTCCGAGCTCACTTCCAGCACCGTGCTTCCTAAATCACGCGACCGTCCGCAGCGTGTCACCCGCACCTGACGTGTCAGCGGTACCTACCTCCGAGCTCACTTCCAGCACCGTGCTTCCTAAATCACGCCATCGTCCGCAGCGTGTCACCCGCACCTGACGTGTCAGCGGTACCTACCTCCGAGCTCACTTCCAGCACCGTGCTTCCTAAATCACGCGACCGTCCGCAGCTTGTCACCCGCACCTGACGTGTCAGCGGTACCTACCTCCGAGCTCACTTCCAGCACCGTGTCCTCCTACATCACGCGCCCGTCCGCAGCGTGTCACCTGCACCTGACGTGTCAGCGGTACCTACCTCCGAGCTCACTTCCAGCACCGTGCTTCCTAAATCATGCGACCGTCCGCAGCGTGTCACCCGCACCTGATGTGTAAGCGGTACCTACCTCCGAGCTCACTTCCAGCACCGTGCCTCCTACATCACGCGCCCGTCTGCAGCGTGTCACCCGCACCTGACGTGTCAGTGGTACCTACCTCCGAGCTCACTTCCAGCACCGTGCCTGCTACATCACGCGCCCATCCGCAGCGTGTCACCCGCACCTGACGTGTCAGCGGTACCTACCTCCGAGCTCACTTTCAGCACCGTGCTTCCTAAATCACGCGACCGTCCACAGCGTGTCACCCGCACCTGACGTGTCAGCGGTCCTCCAAGCTCACTTCCAACAACGTGACGCCTACATCACATGCCCAACCGCAGCGTGTCACCTGCACCTGACGTGTCAGCGGTACCAACCTCCGAGCTCACTTCCAGCACCGTGCCTGCTACATGACGCGCCCGTCCGCAGCGTGTCACCCGCACCGGACGTGTCAGCGGTACCTACCTCCGAGCTCACTTCCAGCACCGTGTCCCCGGCGGAGGGCAGGTCGCGCCAGCCGAGCACCGACACGGGCGCGGACGGCGCGGCGTGCTGCATCACGCGCCCGTCCGCAGCGTGTCACCCGCACCGGACGTGTCAGCGGTACCTACCTCCGAGCTCACTTCCAGCACCGTGTCCCCGGCGGAGGGCAGGTCGCGCCAGCCGAGCACCGACACGGGCGCGGACGGCGCGGCGTGCTGCATCACGCGCCCGTCCGCAGCGTGTCACCCGCACCGGACGTGTCAGCGGTACCTACCTCCGAGCTCACTTCCAGCACCGTGTCCCCGGCGGAGGGCAGGTCGCGCCAGCCGAGCACCGACACGGGCGCGGACGGCGCGGCGTGCTGCATCACGCGCCCGTCCGCAGCGTGTCACCCGCACCGGACGTGTCAGCGGTACCTACCTCCGAGCTCACTTCCAGCACCGTGTCCCCGGCGGAGGGCAGGTCGCGCCAGCCGAGCACCGACACGGGCGCGGACGGCGCGGCGTGCTGCATCACGCGCCCGTCCGCAGCGTGTCACCCGCACCGGACGTGTCAGCGGTACCTACCTCCGAGCTCACTTCCAGCAGTGTCCTCCTACATCACGCGCCCGTCCGCAGCGTGTCACCCGCACCGGACGTGTCAGCGGTACCTACCTCCGAGCTCACTTCCAGCACCGTGTCCCCGGCGGAGGGCAGGTCGCGCCAGCCGAGCACCGACACGGGCGCGGACGGCGCGGCGTGCTGCATCACGCGCCCGTCCGCAGCGTGTCACCCGCACCGGACGTGTCAGCGGTACCTACCTCCGAGCTCACTTCCAGCACCGTGTCCCCGGCGGAGGGCAGGTCGCGCCAGCCGAGCACCGACACGGGCGCGGACGGCGCGGCGTGCTGCATCACGCGCCCGTCCGCAGCGTGTCACCCGCACCGGACGTGTCAGCGGTACCTACCTCCGAGCTCACTTCCAGCACCGTGTCCCCGGCGGAGGGCAGGTCGCGCCAGCCGAGCACCGACACGGGCGCGGACGGCGCGGCGTGCTGCATCACGCGCCCGTCCGCAGCGTGTCACCCGCACCGGACGTGTCAGCGGTACCTACCTCCGAGCTCACTTCCAGCACCGTGCCTGCTACATCACGCGCCCGTCCGCAGCGTGTCACCCGCACCGGACGTGTCAGCGGTACCTACCTCCGAGCTCACTTCCAGCACCGTGTCCCCGGCGGAGGGCAGGTCGCGCCAGCCGAGCACCGACACGGGCGCGGACGGCGCGGCGTGCTGCATCACGCGCCCGTCCGCAGCGTGTCACCCGCACCGGACGTGTCAGCGGTACCTACCTTCGAGCTCACTTCCAGCACCGTGCCTGCTACATCACGCGCCCGTCCGCAGCGTGTCACCCGCACCGGACGTGTCAGCTGTACCTACCTCCGAGCTCACTTCCAGCACCGTGTCCCCGGCGGAGGGCAGGTCGCGCCAGCCGAGCACCGACACGGGCGCGGACGGCGCGGCGTGCTGCATCACGCGCCCGTCCGCAGCGTGTCACCCGCACCGGACGTGTCAGCGGTACCTACCTCCGAGCTCACTTCCAGCACCGTGTCCCCGGCGGAGGGCAGGTCGCGCCAGCCGAGCACCGACACGGGCGCGGACGGCGCGGCGTGCTGCATCACGCGCCCGTCCGCAGCGTGTCACCCGCACCGGACGTGTCAGCGGTACCTACCTCCGAGCTCACTTCCAGCAGTGTCCTCCTACATCACGCGCCCGTCCGCAGCGTGTCACCCGCACCGGACGTGTCAGCGGTACCTACCTCCGAGCTCACTTCCAGCACCGTGTCCCCGGCGGAGGGCAGGTCGCGCCAGCCGAGCACCGACACGGGCGCGGACGGCGCGGCGTGCTGCATCACGCGCCCGTCCGCAGCGTGTCACCCGCACCGGACGTGTCAGCGGTACCTACCTCCGAGCTCACTTCCAGCACCGTGTCCCCGGCGGAGGGCAGGTCGCGCCAGCCGAGCACCGACACGGGCGCGGACGGCGCGGCGTGCTGCATCACGCGCCCGTCCGCAGCGTGTCACCCGCACCGGACGTGTCAGCGGTACCTACCTCCGAGCTCACTTCCAGCACCGTGCCTGCTACATCACGCGCCCGTCCGCAGCGTGTCACCCGCACCGGACGTGTCAGCGGTACCTACCTCCGAGCTCACTTCCAGCACCGTGTCCCCGGCGGAGGGCAGGTCGCGCCAGCCGAGCACCGACACGGGCGCGGACGGCGCGGCGTGCTGCATCACGCGCCCGTCCGCAGCGTGTCACCCGCACCGGACGTGTCAGCGGTACCTACCTTCGAGCTCACTTCCAGCACCGTGCCTGCTACATCACGCGCCCGTCCGCAGCGTGTCACCCGCACCGGACGTGTCAGCTGTACCTACCTCCGAGCTCACTTCCAGCACCGTGTCCCCGGCGGAGGGCAGGTCGCGCCAGCCGAGCACCGACACGGGCGCGGACGGCGCGGCGTGCTGCATCACGCGCCCGTCCGCAGCGTGTCACCCGCACCGGACGTGTCAGCGGTACCTACCTCCGAGCTCACTTCCAGCACCGTGTCCCCGGCGGAGGGCAGGTCGCGCCAGCCGAGCACCGACACGGGCGCGGACGGCGCGGCGTGCTGCATCACGCGCCCGTCCGCAGCGTGTCACCCGCACCGGACGTGTCAGCGGTACCTACCTCCGAGCTCACTTCCAGCACCGTGTCCCCGGCGGAGGGCAGGTCGCGCCAGCCGAGCACCGACACGGGCGCGGACGGCGCGGCGTGCTGCATCACGCGCCCGTCCGCAGCGTGTCACCCGCACCGGACGTGTCAGCGGTACCTACCTCCGAGCTCACTTCCAGCACCGTGTCCCCGGCGGAGGGCAGGTCGCGCCAGCCGAGCACCGACACGGGCGCGGACGGCGCGGCGTGCTGCATCACGCGCCCGTCCGCAGAGTGTAGCACCCGCACCTGACATATACACAACGATAATCAAGAACTGTGAAAATATTCCCTTATTATATTTCCCCGGCTTTATAAATCGATATATTAAAGACGTTTTGCATCGTCACCCCTTGGGACTGTTAGGCAGCTCTTACGTACATGACAACTGAAAGAAGAAAATTAGCCACTGCCGTATTCTGGCCGGCAAGAACCGTGTTGCTCTACTGTCCTTGATCCTGTGCCGGTAACCTATGCCAGCGATCACAAACTGTCAATATTAATCTGTGCCTTCACTGCAGTGCTTTTTTTCTTTGTACATGTCACTAGTCCACCCTCTTACGTAAGTATGTAAGCCAGGATCAACAATGAAATGACACTGAGCGGTGAGGCTCAGGCATGTCCCGGGGAATCGCTACAAATGTCTTGGATCCCGCAACAAATTCAATAATAAAGAAACAAGGAGCAGCTAGGAAATGAATAGTTCCACTTCCCTCCTAGGCCAAAATAATACGTTGATATTATGCGTTTAGCAGTAATGTTATTCAATTTTATGCTCGGAGGAGATTTTAGTTTACTAAGGGTAAACTAAGGAGGAGTTAGTAGGTTTTTATATGGAGCAATGTAAGGCGATTTCTTTGACCCCCTTCAAGTTTGAGCTAGCTAACTCTCTCCTGGAGTTACATTGTATAAGTAAGAGGCCAAAGTCGGCATATGCTGTTAGAGAGCAGCGTGATGACAAGGGAAATGTCAAGAAATCATCAAAACCCAAGTTCCAAAGATACGGCACGAGCACTGAGCCCTGGGGGCAACCCATGGTTAATGATTTAGTATAATTTCATTTTCATTTGACCAAGCTCAAGTGTGGCAGAACTATGTACAAAATAAAATGCAATTATTGAACAAGTATTACTGTAACAACCGTGTAATTTCAGTTTTTGTAATAAAATTGGCCACCACGAATTTTTGCAAACATAATCAAACGCCCCTGTAATATCTAGGAATATGGCTAAAACGTATTTACATTTGGACGAGTTTACAGTTTTATCACTGAGATAGCTGCGTCCACTGTCGATTTACCTACAGTAAAACCACTGCACTCACTGCAGTTTCACCTTGGTTAGTGATTCGTACTCTATAAGCGCGTGTTTCCTAAATTTGCAGAACTACAGATTGAGAGCCTTCGGTTCTTGCCACGGTCTGTCAAAGAATTTAATCAATAATATCTGCGTTACGAGACTGGTGGATGGAAAAGTATATGCGTTAAAACAGGAAAGGGTGATGATGACTGTACACACCTTAGCCCATCCGGCGCCCGCGACCAAGATACATCCTCGCCTCAAAGTACCACGTTGCACCAAAACAGTAGCCTGCTTCCTATAAAGGACACAAATACATATTTGATCATTATGAGAGTATTTTCACCGTTTTGCCCACCAGTACAACTGCTAGAAGCCAGTGCTACCAGTGAACAGTGGTCCCGCCAAAGGTCATAGGGCTGAAATCTCCGTTGTTTCCAAAGTGTCTTTTTCCCGGAAATTGATTGTTTGTGATATTATTGTGCCATGGATATTCAATGTACGACATATTTAATCATATTTTGTTTACATTAACTTAGTTATTGTCAGTATCTAGCACCGTCAAAGAGAGACTTCCGATTTTCTTGTTTTTTAACGCTTTCAAATTTTCTACTAGACTTCTACTTAGGAAGAAACGAATCGCCAAAGTTGAAACATATATTAAAAAAAACTCTAGTTTGTCTAGTTTCAAAAACTGTAACAGCTAAGTGCGCCAAAGTGCGCCCGGGATTGCTATAGGTCACTAATTCAATTCAATGTATAGTCAATTTAATTAATGATGGACATAAATACATTATGTATGATGTCCGTTCATCGAGTGGCACATTTAAGTGATGGGTTTTGAAATGCAATTGTGAAAATATATCTATATTGAATGGCAGTTGGGCTTTTAGTTTTTTTTAATAATAATTACGCTTCTGTTGTAATTTTGTTTCTTGTATTTTATAGGAACTACCATCAAGTGTTCATTTCCGCGAATGCTTGTCCTAAACAACTCGACATGGACGGACAGATCTCGTGAAGTGTTTGGAATGCTAGCCGATTCTTTACCGGATACTGAAAATATCCAAACTGATTGCATGAGAGATTTATTTTAAAATCTCTGCAAACGCTTTGCTGCATATTGGAAGAAACTGGGAAGGTCAAAAGCTGATTGCCCAATACAGTGACTAGTTAAATGAGATCGAAGTTTGCATACTTCGGAGCTCTGACGGAGGACCACGTGGAAATGACGAGGGATGCAAACATACTCCATCTACAAGCAGTGATCAACGCAGGAAGGAGCTTGGAGAGTGCAGCAAGAGAAGCAAACGTCGCAGGTTAGCACTTTTATATCAGAAAGACGATTTCGCCGTTACTACTTAATGATTCCAATCAATCAGACGACAGTTCTTGTAAATTTAGCTCTGATGAAATAGTTTATATTATTAATGAGGCTAAACTGACTAAACATCAATACATTTTGATAAAAAACTTGATTAATTCCAAAATACCAAATGTTTTCTCGTCTTATCAAAAATTGTTGGAAGCCAAAAAACGTTGTTATGCAACTGATATTCGCGTAACGGAATCGTCTGCTAAGATTAATTTGCAATTGTTGTTAGATCATACATCAAGTCGAATTGTTGAATCTCTAAAGTCTGTTTTTGACAGTCTTTCCGAATCTGATAATGAATTTGTATTAGTTGGTAAATGGGGTTTTGATGGTAGTACAGGGCATAGTGAATACAAGCAGAAGTTTTTAGATTCAGCAATCGATGATTCTGGTTTATTTGTTACCTCTTATGTACCCCTTCAACTTATAATCCGCGCCCTTCCTCTACTAGGTGGTGCAGACCGATTCGTTTTCAATTTCTTAAGGAATCAAAGGAAGTCTATTTACAAGAAGAATCTTATTTTAAAAGTCAAATTAATGAATTAGTACCCACTTCAATTATTATTTATGACCGCGAAATTAAAATTTCACATACTTTACAATTAACAATGGTTGATGGTAAAGTGTGCTCCGCTCTTAGTGATTTATCTACGAGTAGGTGATACATTTGTGGTGCAACTCCGAAAGAGATGAATTACTTAAATACATGTTTAAATAAGGCGCGTGACGCTAGTAAATTTGAGTTTGGTTTATCTCCACTTCATTCATAATAAGATTTTTTGAATATTTCATTCACGTTTCCTATAGAATTGACTTTAAGAAATGGCAAGCGCGTTCGGCTGAGCATAAAGCTTCTCTCGCTCAGAGGAAAAAGTTCATTCGGCAACAGTTTAGGGAAAAGTTAGGCTTGATTGTAGATAAACCCCGAAGTGGAGGAAGTGGCACATCCAATGATGGAAACTCTGCAGGAAATTTTTTCCACAATTCCGAAATTTCTGCTGATACCGGTTACACCGGTTTTCGAAAAAATTTTATAGACAGATGTAGTCACCTTCTGCAGAGCCTATCATCAGGATATAAAATAAATTCACAAAATTTTAAGACTTATGGATTTGATCCTGCCAAAATGCTTGTTGAGGAATATTATTGGTATAATTTGCCTGCATCTATTCATAAGGTTTTAATGCACGAATCAGAGGTGATTGATAATTCTATTTTGTCTATCAGTGAATTGTCGGAAGAAGCCGCTGAATCTTGTAATAAATTAGTTAAATTATTTAGACGCGATAACACTAGGAAACATTCCCGAGATGTAACTAACACGGATCTTTTAAACAGACTTCTTCTTAAGTCAGACCCACTTATTTCTAGTATAAGAAAGTTGCCGCGTAAGAAGAAGTCTGTATTAGCAAAATATGTGTTGGATTTATTATATAGTTAAACCTAGTTATAATTTTCCAAAAATGTAAATATGCTTAGTTATAATGTTATTGTACCTACTAATTACAGTACCCGGCGATAAATATTGCATATCGGCCTTTGGAGGGAGACGGTCGGCTGATTTCGGCTTCGTAGAGCGTTATCTCTGACGCGCACTACCTATGTGACGTTTTGTCAGTCGTTGTTCAAGTGCGATAGAGTGCGGTCGCGTCCAGTTCAAAATATATATATAGAGTTGTTAACACCCCCAAATTTAAATAATTTAAAGTTGTACTATGGCATCTTTAGGAAAAAGAGGGAAACCTTTACGAGGTCAGTCATGCCAAATTATCTACAATGTTTATAAATATTTTGTAACCGAAGCTGACAGATTTAAAGAAAAGATGAGAATGTAAGTTATTATTTTAAGAAGGTTCAAGCGCGAGTTGCAAACGATACTGGAATTTCACGAAGAACATTGAACAATATATATATAAACATTGTCCCAATATATTATTATTATTATAAACGAAGTCGGTACTGAAACACATTCTACTGAAATTAAGTTTAGCACTCCAAAAAAAAGGGAGACCAAAAAAGCAATTTCGTTTGGATATGGACGATTTTGATTATGACTTAGTTTAGTTAGATTTCGATTAGTAAGTGGACCAAATCTCGTGTATATATCCCATTGAGTATGTTTCGCCGGAGCGTCTCAACTGGACCGTGTTGAAACCGGTAGTAGAGACACCCGCTGAGTTTGTTTCGCTGGGTCTTCTCAGTTGGGGCGCATTGGATCCGGTGGTAGCATTAAAGCGCGACCGTCGTTATAAACACAAGGTCCGCCATAATGATAACATTTAATTAGTACCTTAATATAGACAGACCTATTTGACAATATGTAGTAAAAATATAGCTAACATTTAAAATTTTGATAATTAAACCTACACATGATCCTTGACAATAACTTAATTTAAGTTAGTTAAATATCGTTTGTAAATTATTTCCTACAATCCGTGTACCTAAATATCTATATGTACCTAGACATAATTATAAATTAATTATATATTACTACGAATATGTTCTGACTATTTACAAGCGCTTTTTTTAAGTCTACGTGAATAAAAACCTTTTTTATTTTATTTATTTATTATTGTATTTTATTTATTTATAGATTATGTTCGAAGAATGGTGTATGTTTTTCACTGACGATTTAATGAACTGCCAACAATAAAATCATTAAAAGCTAAATTATCTGAAGCTATTAATTACAATGGGTCTGAAAAGACGTTGAGAAAAATACTTCACGAGATGTGATTTCGGTTCACTAAAATGGAAGATAATCGAAAAGTTTTAATGGAAAAGCACGATGTAAGTCTCAAACGAATGGAATACCTCGATAAAATACGCGAATTTCGCGAAACAGGAAAAAATATCGTCTTCATGGATGAGTCTTACATACATACATCCCAAACTAAAGGGAGGAACTAAATGGTAAGTGATAAGAAAAAAGGAGTAAAAAAGCCAATTTCAAAAGGTCAACGTTCATGCGGGAAATGAAAAAGGCTTTGTACCCGGTGCCTTTTTAACGTATAAATCCACGGATACTACAGGTGACTATCACAATGAAATGAATAACGATAACTACGAGAAATGGCTGGTTAAACAATTAATCCCAAATATACCCAGTGATTCCGTTCTAGTTATCGACAACGCACCCTATCACAATAAATATGTTGAAAGACCCCCCAACTTAAACACCATTAAACAGGAAATGATCAACTGGTTAAACAGACACGAAATTCCAGTTGATCCAAAATTAACAAAAACCCAGATTTACGCTATTATATGTCGGCACAAGGAGAGGTATACAGAGTTTTCCGTGGACAAAGTACTTGCCGAACATGGGCACACTGTGTTGCGATTGCCACCGTATCATCCGGATTTTAATCCAATTGAAAATATATGGTCCCAACTAAAAGGCTATGTAGCCTCTAGAAATGTGGGTATGAATTTAACTACAGTAAAAACGTTATTGAATGAAAAAGTAAACATGATCGGGGCTGAAGAGTGGAAAAAGGTTTGCGATCACACAATCAAATGTGAGAATGAATATAGAAGCATTCAACACGGTTTAGACAATTACACTGATAGACTAGTGATAAATACGGCTGATAGTGACAGTGACATTGACCTCTTTGAGAGCACAGATAGTGAAATGGAAGTAATTGAGAATTAGAATTATTGTTATTTTTATTACAATGTCTCACTTCAACAATAGGTACAATGTTGTTTATTATGTACACTACAGCTGTAATTTTCCAAAGTAATTAAATACGTAAACATAATGTGAACATATTATTTTTATTTTATTTTACCCGAACCTAAAGCCATCACTTATAGAAAAATTGGTGTATTTTATACAAAGAATAAAAAGAATTATTAAAAGAAGCAAATTAAAACTGTTTTAACAGCTCCTAATAGATACCGGACTGTTTATATTTCGTGCGACAGAGATAACGCTCTACGGGGCCGAGGTTGCCGATTGTCTCTTTCCAAATGTCGATGTGCAATATTCATCGCAGGGTACTGTAAGTAAATCGTTATATATAAATGTTCTTAATTATCTATTCAAGTTCTATTATTTATATGTCAATCAACTCTTGCTTAAATATAATAAACAAGTAACACCAAATTTATTGTTACAAACTTATTTACTTACTTATTTTTTCGTACGAATGAACTCCTAATTTTTTGTTTGATAATATATTTTTTTTAAAAAAAATATAGTTTTACTTTATTTATTCCCTTCAGCATCTTAAAACAATCATTTTATTGGGTATACAGTTAATCTTTTATTTTTAATCCGACCTGAAAACCCAATGACCGCCTCTCTTAGGAAACGGGACCACTGTGCAGTGCCACAAAAAAAGACTATCCCCCACACCCCATGTGGAATCTACGCCAGATTCATTACCAGAGAGCTGACAGCTGCAGTTTCTCATATAGGTGAAATAGTACTGTCTTCTTAATTATTTCTTAACAGAAAAGTCCCAAATTAACTTTTAGGCCCGATTCAGGATTCGAACCCAGGGCCTAATTATCTGCGGTTGAACACGCTACTGCTAGACCAAGGATGCAGAAATACTGTATATATAGATACATTGTTCAAAATACTTCCTTAGCTTCTACTACTGCTATTTTCACCGTAAGGGTTCTTCCAATGCATCATCTCACTACGTAAAATAAGAACCTCCAACAAAAAGGCCTTAAACGACGATATTATATGGCCTATAAAAGTTTATTCATCATCATCATCATATCATCCGAAAGACGTCCACCGCTGGACAAAGGCCGCCCCCAAAGATCTCCACAATTGCCGGTCTTGCGCTATCCGCATCCAGCTATTTCCAGCGACCCGCACAAGATCATCGGTCCATCTTGTAGGGGCCTGCCCACGCTGCGTCTGGCTCATGGTCACCACTCGAGAACCTTTCTGCCCCAGCGGCCGTCGGTTCTACGAGCTATGTGCCAAACGTTTATTATTAAGCGTTTTGGCTGAAGAACTAACCACATGTATAATCGAATAGTATTAAAAACATAATCTAACACATCAGCGTTTCCGGTTTACGCCCGAAATTAATAAACGATCCGCAATCTGTCAGTCAGTCCTATCTCTAGATTAGCTCTATCACTATCTTGATCTTTACCTGCGTGCCAATAACAAAACATATCAATCCATCCATTTTTTGCCCAGAGATTGGGGTGCGATCCTTTCCCTCTGCAGCGTTCCGTTTTATGCAGAACTCGGTAACTCAGGACACAATTATACCATTTAATTTAAGATGAAAATTTATTTTTAAATATATTAACGATAAGTCATCAATACTGACTTATTTATAGCTAGGTTAAAATATTTTACTAGACGACTAGGGTATATAATAATAAAATGAAACTTAATTGGTCAAACATGTTTTGGTGGAACGGAACGTATCAAAATTTGACAAGCAAAACGCACGCCTGCGCCGTCGTCGCCGATCGGATCAAGAACAAAAAAGCAGTAAGTTGGTTGTTTGTTTTTGTTGCAAAGCATTTATAACTAATATACAAATAATTACTTATTAATAAATATAATACCTATAATGGATTCTGATATGATAAGCAATAATTTTATTATTAAATTCTGTGTTTGTTTTACAAATAATTTAAACAGTGACGTGAAGTGGTTGCCGCCTATTTTGTAAACAACAAAATATTCTTATTATTAATTATTTATATGCAAAGCCATTTTGGAATATAATTAACTATTTCACCAATTTTATCTGTAGAACCAATCGTCAATCCACCGAATTTCTAGGATTGCAACTTTAGATTGTTTTGGCTATCGAAGCTTATGTCAAATTTAATGGATTGGTTATTGGCACGTGCAACCTGTCATTTTAGTACAGAGGCCTATCTTTTTCTATGATCCGTCCTCCCAAAGATCGCTCGTTCGGAAAGATTGCTTTTTCAATCTGTGGATGCTTTATTGGCACTGTTTAATAGACAAATTGATCGAAATTGCTATCGTAGATAGCATAAAATGGATTAGGATCGTTTATTAATTTCGGGCGATAGTGATCAGCGTGTCCTGTGACACATGGGCTTTTCCAGTTGTTTCCACTCATTTCTGTCTCGAGCTTTTCTAGAGAGAGAAACATTAGAGGGACTATCTCCCTCAAATTTTTCGTATGTCGTCTATCCATCTCTTTGAATGTGTTCTCCTTTTCCTGGCCTTTAAAAGTTGCTATTAATCAATTCTTACCCTGTCCTGGGATCCATCTGCGCTTCAATGACTACTCCTTCCACATAGCCGGTGGGGTCCGCCTTCAGCTCCATCAGCTGGGCTTGTAGAGTGAGAGCCTCGACCAAGGTGTCCAGGTTCTGCTTCTTGAGCGCCGACACTGGGATGGCCTGGACATCGCCGCCCAGTTGTTCGCAGACGATGCCATGAGCAGATAGCGAACGCATTGTTCGATCCTGTTGGAAGGTTACTCTTAGCAGAATGTTTCTAAACTAAACTGAATCTATGTTAGTCCAAATTATCCCATTACGCACTAGGCGCAACTAAGTAAAAACTTATAAGCAATTAGTATCTAGTGCGGTCAGATAAGCAAGTATTACTTATTTTGATATGGTTTGGTTCGATGCTTAGCCAGGTAAGTTTATATGTACGCGCCAAACAAGACTTAATATGTAGTGTCAATATATCTAAATGTCAGTTTAATCAAGCCGGGTTGAATTTTCACGCACTACCACCCGCAAAAATATGCAAGAATGTATGTATAGTAAGTTAGATTTATGAGGCCCATTATAGCACAGGTCTAAACCTTAGTTACTTTTTTGTTGCTATTATTATTTGAAGCTATTACTTTATAAATTATAATGTATATATTGTAAATAATGAATTTAAAACACCAAGTGCTAGTCGGACTCGCGCACCGAGGGTTCCTTAAATGAAAGTATTTATTTACAGATACATATACGCCATATTTTCATTAAAAAATGTAGATAGAATGGTAAGAATAAACGTTTTTTTTTATAAATGTCATCATCATCATCATCATCATATCAGCCGAAAGACGTCCACTGTTGGACTAAGGCCTCCCCAAAGATCTCTACAATTGCCGGTCTTGCTCATCGGTCCATCTTGTAGGGGGCCTGCCTACGCTGCATTTCACGTTCGTGGTCGCCACTCGAGAACTTATAAAAGTAAGTAAAAATAAAGCAAGGAATGTTAAGTGGGCAATACGTGGGAATAACATGTGTATCGCAAAAGTTATAGTCATCAAGCTTCTTTGCAGACTAAGTAGAACAAGAGAAAACAAACATAATGACAAAATTGAGGCATACCTACAATGTCTACACCTGGCTTGTCCACTTTGTTGATCGCCACTAGGATTGGAACTGCAACAAACAAATAATTCTATTAAATTAAGTTATTTATTTCTTCATTCGGGAAAACAAACAGATATACATTGCTCATATTAGGTCTTTACCTATGAAATTGCCGTTCTGCAGTACTGGCCATTTCAAATCAAAATAATTTTTGTTTGGCTAAGAATTCTAATTTCAAATTAATTTTATTTTAAAAACATGGATTCTTTTTTCCAAAAGTAGTCATTTCTTTATTGATTAGTGTTACATTTTCATCGCATTTCAATCTTTTTCGTCATCATGGATACGTTAAAAATTCGAGTAATTATGGAATATGAGTACCGTCGTGGCAGCAACGCGGCACAAGCGGCACGCAACATCAACGACGTTTACGGAGCTAACACTACAAACCAACGCACCACCTGTTATTGGTTTGCTCGCTTCCGTTCTGGAAATTTCGACCTGAAAAATGAACCTCGCGGTCGTCCGAAGACTTTGGTCGACAATGACGAATTAAAGGCGGTTGTGGAAGCTGATGATACACAATCTACGGCTGAATTAGCAGCAGCTTTCGACGTTAGCGTCAAAACAATATTGGTCCATTTGCGTCAAATTGGCAAGGTAAAAAAGCTTGACAAATGGGTGCCCCACGAACTCAATGATCGCCAGCGCGAAGTACGCGTCGAGACGTGCCTTGCACTGCTCAACAGACACACAAATGAAGGAATTTTGAACCGCATTGTTACCTGCGATGAAAAATGGATTCTGTTTGATAACCGCAAGCGCTCAGCAAGTTGGTTGGATCCTGGTTCAGCACCTAAACAATGCCCTAAACGAAAACTTACCCCTAGAAAAGTGATGGTCACTGTTTGGTGGTCTAGCGCCGGTGTGATTCATCACAGCTTCTTACCAAACGGGGTGAGCATTACTGCAGATGTGTACTGTGAAGAACTGAGCACAATGATGGAGAAGCTGGCGCATCTCCAACCAGCATTGGTCAATCGCTCGTCTCCGCTGCTCCTGCACGACAACGCGCGACCTCATACTGCACAGCAGACGGTCTCCAAGTTGCAAGAACTGGGGTTGGATGCTCTCCGTCATCCGCCCTACTCACCAGACCTTGCGCCTACAGACTACTACTTTTTCCAGAATTTGGATAACTTCTTGGCGGGAAAAAAATTCAATACCCGAGAGGCAGTACAAAATGCCTTTGAAGAATTTGTTGCCTCCCGTCCAGCTGATTTCTTTAAGAAGGGCATCAATAAACTGCCACTGCGATGGCAAAGATGCATTGATTGCATGGGTGATTACTTCGATTAATACAAATAAAAAAATTCATGAAAAAAATTCGTTTAAATTTTTTCATACAAAACGGCAATTTCATAGGTAAAGACCTATTATTAAACATATAAATTTATTAAATGTATGTCCAACCACATTTTCCACAGGTTGCGATAATAATTTAAGGAATATAAACCAGAGGCACAACATTACATTTGTGTGGACAATCTAAGGGTGCCTATATAGCATAGCCTAGTATTAAAAATGAAATCAGGCGTTCATCATTAATTAATGTCCTCCCGACCGAATTTCGGACACGGCGGCCAGTCAAAAAAAAAAAAAGGGAGTGGCAACACTGCCGATCAGTTGTCTAAAATCGTACTAGTGGAAATAAAATTGTAATTAATTATAAATCCGTGGTTAACATAATAAAATAATAAGTATTATAGCAGTAAATCAATTTAGCACGATTAATACGTGATTGTGGATGTATTGTGAGGAAATAAACCCTGAGATAACTCGATTAGCGGATCTCCGATCAGCTGTCAACGCCCCGTTCAACGAACTTTATTCGAGTTTACTATGAAGTTTTGTGTACAATCCCGGCGAGTATATTAGTCTAATTATCAAATAATTTACACATAATATCTAACCAAACATTTACTCGGCTAATTAGTTTGAGTCACGTCCACTATCATACCTATTAGCCATATTCTGTCTCGATTTGCTTGACGCACTGAGTGGAAGCATATACGACGACAATATTATTGGTTACAGACAGCAAATACTACAAATAACACAATAACAACACTGATATACTCTCCCAATTAAGTTAACGTGCATAGACCCTAGCTCTCAATTTATCAACTCTCAGGTGTCAAATAAATAACCTTTAAATACCTCCTAAACATAAATATATACGTATTGCTTTAAAATAAAGTTAATTTAGTGTCCTTCTGTTATTTCATATCTTTTTATATTCTCTTTTCTTATATTCAAAGTACTCTGACTGAAGTCTCAACTCATATATTCTAACTTTCCTATTTATTTCTCTCCAAGTTTTCTGTTCACACTATCTTTATTTTCAGCCCAACCTCATACACCTCACAACATGCAGACTCGTAGCATGGCTGCAACTCAGGTAGCCGAACACAAGTTAAGGTCTGCTCTCAAGGACTTACAAACATACAAAGACCTGTGTCAAAAACTTGAACAAGAACGTGAGGATAATGAGGTCGAGATTAAAAGAGTTATTGACAGTAACACGGCATTGAAAAGAGAACTAGTGAATCTCAACCAACAACTCGAATCTACCAATGAAGAGCGAGACAGATTACATGCGGAGACAGAGTCTTTTGATGAATGTAGAATGTTGTATGAACAAGCACTATGTAAAATTAGGGAGCTTGAAATGGAATTAATTAACTATAAAAATAAATTCTTAAATTGTAGTAAAAATAAGAAATGTGCAATGACTCCAATAAATCAGAGCTTACATGATGAGTTAGCCAGTTGTGGTCCGGAGCATCTCCCAGTTAAGACAACTTTGACAATTGACTTGACTGGGGATGACTCTGTAGACTGCCAGCCTAACATTAGATTCTTAAGTAGTGAAAAGCTGCAAAAATACATTCTCCAATTAACAAAAGAGCGTAAAACTTTATTAGATAAAATAGAAAACTTTCAAATTAAGTTAGAGGACAGTAAAATTATATACGAAAAGGACACTCAGTATTTGCTATCTGAGATTAAAACACTTGAAGAGTCCCTAGCATTAACATATATAAATTATAAGACATTTAAAAATGAAATGCAAATGCCAACCAAAAAGTGTAATAAAAAGTTGGTAGCTGAAAATGCAATAGAATTAATAAACAGCAGCAGTACAATATTGGAGTCATGCACACAACTAAAGTCAGGGTCACCAGTATGTACACAAGGTGACAATAAACATAGCTCTATATTGTATTCTGACAATATAGGCAAGGGCCTTGGTACCTTGCTTATTAATAAGATAAGTAGTCCCTTTATTAACTACTGCTTGCCAGGAGTACATTTCTCAGATATTGTAGACAAATTAACTAAGAATAAACACAGTGAAAATTCATGTATTACTTTGTTGGTAGGAAATTGTAAGAACTTGAAAAAAAAAGATATTACAGATAGTTTTAATAAGATGTTGGAGTTAAATTGTAAAAAAATAATATTGTGTGCCTTCCCATATTTGGCCAACATGCCTGACAGAATAAATAATTATATTCATAAACTTAATATGCATCTACAGTTTCTAGTCAGTCATTACAATGACAAATTTATGTTTTTTGACACAAATAAATTTATAGATAGTAATAGGTTGACCATGAGTACATTACATGTCTCAAGAAAGTTTTTACATTTATTTTCTACATTAGTATCTTCAATTATTAACTCAGTCATAAGTAGTATGACGAAGTCACTATTTTTATCATCGCTTAGTAATGTTACTAAGATTAGTTTAGTTAGTAATTTAAACAATTAAGTAAGACAACAGAGAAGTGTGATCAATTTTTAATTTTATCTCATCAAAATATTAACCGCTTCTCTGGCAAAATACTAGATGTAGAACTTTTTAGTCAAAAATTTCATATAGATATTCTGTGTTTTACCGAAACTTGGTTGAGGGCACACAAAATGGCTTTTAATGTTAGTGGCTATAGGGTTGCCAGTTTTTATAATCGGACTTCTGCAGATGGTGGGGGTGTACTGATACTTCTACGGAACCAAATTCAATTTAAAGAACGGAAAGATATCTCTCAAATGTCTATTGAGCGTGTGTGTGAGGTAGCTTGTGTTGAAACACAATTCTATTACATATTATGTGTTTATCGACCACCATCATCTGACTTAAAGCTCTTTGCATCCACAATTGAGGATATTCTTAAGAAATTCAAAAGTAGTAAAAAAATTGTTGTATGCGGTGATTTCAATATAAATATTTTAACAGTTTCACCTGAATTGAATATGTTTTTGTCTCTATTTCGGTCTTTTAATCTTCAATGTGTATTCTCTGAGCCCACAAGAGTCACACCAACATCAGCTACCTGCATCGATAACATTATTACAAATTTTGAAGTCGCTGAGAAGTGTTTAGTAAGCGGTGTTCGTTCTGATCATAAATGCCAGATGATCAGACTAAGTAATGTGATAACTGTAGAAAGGCAAATAATCACTTGTAGGCCACTCACAAAATCTAACTTAGGGAAGTTTAATTCCAACCTAGAGACTAGTTTGGGCCATCTTTCATCCAACTCAAATAACCCTAACGACATGTACAGTATATTATTTAATTGCATTTGTAACGAATTTAATAAAGTTTGTAAAATAAAAAACCTTGAAGTTGACAATAAAAAGATAAAATTTACTAATTGGGCAACTCAAGGCATTAGACGGAGTAGAGATGTCCTATATGAGTTGTATGAAGCACCGTTTAAACGGCGCGCAAACACGCGAGCCGAGCCTGGCTCCGCTCGTGGTTCGCCACGCCACGCGCTGTGTAAACAACTGCGCTCGGCGCGGCTCGGCAAAGTTCGCACGATCCATCACTTGTCGGTTTTTTCGACACAGATCAAAGGCGCGCGCGCCATCTGCGGCTCGGCTTGTGTTAATACGCGCCGTCTAAACAGATAACACAGAGCGCGCGACGAAGGAAGACCTATTTTGTTTTTTTAGCGAAGTTTTTAATTGGGGATTGATTTTTTACGAGATGAAGTGGAGCAACGAGAAGATTCAACTCTTCATTGAATTGTACGAAGAGGAACCGGCCATATGGAACCCAAAAGACCCAGGTCACAAAAGCCCCAACAATGTGCACGATGCTTGGACAAAAATAAAAACTAAGTTCTGTGAGGGGACCGGGGAAAGTATATCAGTGGAAGAATTAAAGAAAAAGAAGGAAAATTTAATGGCCACTTACAGAAAATTAAATACGAAAGTGAAGTCAAGTTCAACAAGCGGGAGTGGTACGGATGAAATGTTTAAACCTAATTGGCCATTTTACGAACAAATGGCCAAGTTCCTGCATGGTGTATACAAACCAACAACAACGAAGAGTTCAGAGGTGAGGAACTATCTTTTTAATCTTTATTTAATTTAACTATTAAAACATGAGTAAATATCAAGACCAATTTAATATTCATTTTGCCAGCTTACTGCGCCATTTGTTGTGAAATATTCAGCAAATTTATCTCGTACAGTTTTAGCCGCTAATGTTGCTCTTCTAGGTATTCTCCTAATCGGTACTAGTGATGTGATTCCGTTTTGATCACTTCGCCACAAACCAGGTTGAACCTCACCGTTAATTTCGGTATAGAAAGTTCCATGCGGCGTATAATTCTGTTTTGAATTGTTACTCCTCCTCAAAAAGTTATGTAGCAAAACACATGTCATAACTATAACTGACACTTTTTCTGGTGCCAGTAAAATTGGAGACCTAAGTATTCGAAATACAGCAGACATTATTCCAAACACATTTTCGACGATTCTGCGGGCGCGTGATAGACGGTAGTTGAATACTCTCTCCTTTGTCCCTTTATCATGAATCCCGGGGTACGGTTTCATCATGTTTTCCGTCAATGCAAATGCACTATCTGCTACTATCACGTAGGGCAGAGGATCATTTTTAAGTGGGAGAGGTTTATCCGGCGGGAAATTTAGTGCACGTTCTTCAATTTTTTGGTACATGCTGGAGTTTCGGTAGACTCCACCATCACTTATTCTACCTTGGCACCTATGTCTACATATGTAAAGTTATAGTTTGCATCTACTAATGCTAATAGCACCACACTAAATGTTCCGTGGTAATTGAAATATTCTGTACCGCTGTGCGTGGGGCACTGAATTAATATATGTTTTCCATCAAGCGCACCAATGCAATGTAGAAAATTCCACCTTTTGTCAAATTGCGCTTCTATTTTTAACCATTCTTCTGCAGTTCGAGGCAACTGTAACAAATTTTGAAATATTTTATTAATGTCAAATTCACTTTTTCAGGACACCGTTGATCCTGACGTTGAATTAAACGAAGAGGAAGTAGTTATTCGCGAAGGTAACGAAGATAATGTAGTTGATCGAGAAAATGAATCTTCTACTAATACAGACACAGTGAATCCAGTTATTTTCAAAAAGCCGACTAATGCAAGCAATAAAAAGGAAGTAAACAGAAAGCGGAAAATTGAACATCAAATGGAACAAGCGTACGATATCCTTAAAAAAATAAGTACAGAGCCAGAACCGGTTGAAGACGAATGCACTTTATACACAAAATTATTATGTGCAAAGTTAAAATCCATGGACGTATTGACTCGTGACATCGCCATGCACGAGATTGATAATGTAATGTTTCGCCTAAAACAACAGCAAGCGTTTCCACGATTTCAGAGTCCACCTAATCAACCATATGCAGGACTTCACTTGCCTCAAAATCCATTAGCTCCTAGTTATTATCAAAACATGCAATCGTCAGTGGGTTATCAAACGTCATCTTATCAGCCATCGCCACAGTCCCATTCTCAACACAAAACAAACTTTCAACCATCTCCACAGTCTCATTCTCAACGGCGAGCAAACTTTCAGCCATCTCCACAGTCTCATTCTCAACAATCTGCGTACTTCCAGCCGTCACCACAGTCACATTCTCAAGAATCAGCAGATTTCCAGCCGTCTCCACAGTCACATTCTCAACACAAAACAAACTTTCAACCATCTCCACAGTCTCATTCTCAACGGCGAGCAAACTTTCAGCCATCTCCACAGTCTCATTCTCAACAATCTGCGTACTTCCAGCCGTCACCACAGTCACATTCTCAAGAATCAGCAGATTTCCAGCCGTCTCCACAGTCACATTCTCAAGGATCTGCATACTTCCAGCCATCTCCCCAGTCAAATTCTCAAGAATCTGCAGACTTCCAGCCATCTCCCCAGTCACATTCTCAAGAATCTGCAGACTTCCAGCCGTCTCCACAACCACATATTCAAGGCTCTGCAGACTTCCAGCCATCTCTACACTCAATTTCGCAACAATCGTCTGATATGGAAGAGTATTCTCATTCTCAACCATTTCCTGGGTTTGAGTCTCTTTCTAAAGAGCAATCAATTGATCAATTGTATGCAGATGCAGTTTCTAAAATATTTGAAAAATCTGAATAAATTATAAACGCTCACCTTGACTTCTTCTCGCAACTCTTGAATCAAAGCCTGGCAAACTTCCATTATGCATGTAGCTATTGTAGATTTTGAAAACTTGAATAGGTAGGCCAAGCTGCTAAATTTATCACCCGTCGCAAGAAACCTGAGAGTTACAGCCAGTCTTTCTTGAATCGGAATACATTTTCTCATGTTAGTGTCTTGTTTTGCGATGAATGGTCCGATTTTGTTGAGCAGATATTCGAAATCAGCTGCGGACATCCGACAAAAATTTTCGAAATATCCAGAGGGTTCTCGAGTTAGGTCATATAGCAGATCTGTAGCATTGTACCTAAAATATTGAAAATAATATTATATTGTACCTAAGATTATTATTATAAAAAGAAAGAATTAATCTGTCTAATTCTTGAATAAATGATTGAAAAATAATTATTATGTTCTTTATTCATTTCAAGACTAAAAGGCTAGGTTTGTTTACAATACGTTTATATGTAGGTAACTAGGTATGAGGTATGGAAGTGAGACTTTCTACCGCTATCAGGATCCTGGTCATATATGTAAATATACTGGTCATATAGTACTAATTAGAGATGCAACGAATAGTTGTTTGGCCGGATACCGGATATTCGGCCTGACCATGGGCCAAATATTCGGTATCCGGCCTCCGAATATTCGGCTGCCAAATTTTATCAACAATACCTATATTTTGAGTTGAACATAAACATGGCTCGCATCGTGCAGATTGTGATCTGTTTCGTTTAGGCAACAAAGATACTGTTAGATTCGGACATCAGATATAATAAATATATACTGACTTTATATAAAAATATAAACTTACGTTTTGCGACTCTTATACAATGATACCATCCACCACCGTCTTTTTCGTCTTTCTTTTGTTTTCAAATATTCACTACAGAGCAAAATAATAGCAGCTGCTGCAGCAAGGCGTTTTCTTTTATCCATATTGAAGAACGAACAAGCGGACAGCTCGGTTCAACAGCGCGATGTGTGGCGGCGTTGCCACGGACGGCTCGGCTGGCGTAGGATCGTGCTACCCCGCGTCGTTTAAACGAGCAGGCTTGCGTCCGTATTTAGCCGAGCCGCATCTCCACGGACGGCTCGGCTCGCGTAGGATCGCGCTAGCCCGCGTCGTTTAATCGTAGCTTGACAGAAGATCCTATACATCTGATGTCAATTTTAAAAATTATGTTTGTAACTATTCAAAAATTTTCAAAAAAGTTTGCATCCAAGCTAAATGTTTGTATATAAGCGGAAAAATAAAAAACTCCGATAATAAGATAAAATCAGCTTGGCAAATAATAAATACTGAAACGGGTAAAAGAAGATTGAGAGACCAAACAGTGGAACTAAATATTAATGACGAACTTGTTTCAGACAAACTTACCGTTGCCAACATTTTTGCCGAGTTTTTTACAAATATGCCTCTAGTTACTACTAAGTGCCTCCCGTCGTCACCGGATGTGGCAGAAATCTTTTTAAAACAATCTATTAAACCAATTGTGCCCAAATTCAGTTTTCGATTTGTTACAAATGCTGATATTCTAAAAGCTTTTAAGAGCATTAAAAAAAAGGGCACAGAGGATTTATGGGGACTGTCTGTAATGGCAATTGAATCAGTTATACAAAACATTGCTTCCATCCTTGCAAACATCTTCAATAGCTGTGTAAGTGATGGCGTCTTTCCAGACCTTATGAAAATCAGTAAGGTAGTACCTGTTTTCAAATCAGGTTGTTCAAATAATGCCACAAATTATCGACCCATCTCTATACTGCCAGCGTTAAGTAAAATATTTGAAAAGCTCATGCTCAGCCAGATGTTGTCGCACTTTAACATGAATGGGATATTGCATGACAAGCAGTTTGGGTTTACAAAGGGCCGTTCTACTCAGGATGCGGGGTGTACACTAATGAAGTCTATATTGGAGGCTTGGGAGGGGTCGCAGGATGCGCTGGGAGTTTTCTGCGATCTCTCTAAGGCTTTCGATTGCGTAGACCACCATACGCTCATTGTGAAACTAAAATACTATGGAATTTCTGGCACATCTCTTGATCTTGTAATGTCCTATTTATCAGGTCGAGAACAACTGGTTTCAATAGACGGGGTAAATTCAACACGACATTCTGTCAAAATGGGGGTGCCCCAAGGATCGATTTTGGGTCCATTTTTATTTCTAGTTTATATAAATGATCTCCCATATCTAGTAGAGAAAGTATCAGACATCATTCTATTTGCTGATGATACGTCACTCATATTTAAAGTGAGTAGGAAAGATAAGGATCTTATAGAACCTAATAAAACTCTCAGCCTCATATCAAATTGGTTTTCGGCAAATAATCTTCTTTTGAATGCAGGAAAGACCAAATGCATCAAATTCTCATTGCCGAATGTGACTCATATTAAACCAACGGTTGCACTTAACGAGGAAGTTTTAGATTTAGTTCCTTCGACCGTATTTTTGGGAATAACACTGGACTCAAAATTACAATGGGGTCCTCATATTGAAAAATTATCTGCCAAATTAAGTTCAGCTTCATATGCAGTTTGGAAAATCAGACAATTGTCAGACGAACCAACTGCTAGACTAGTATATTTTGCTTATTTCCATAGCATTATGTCCTATGGTATTCTGCTGTGGGGCTCAGCAGCTGACATAAGTGCTATTTTCGTATTACAAAAAAGAGCAGTCCGAGCTATTTATAATCTAGGCAGTCGCGAGTCTCTACGAAGCGTTTTTAAAGAGGTAAATATACTTACTGTTCCATCTGAATACATATATCAGAATATAATGTTTGTGCGGAAAAATTTAGATAAATATAAAAAAACGGAGTGACTTGCACAATGTCAATACAAGAAATAAGGACAAACTAGCTATACCAGCCTTTAGAGTTAGCAAAACAAAAAAGTCATTCATGGGAAATTGTACTAGGTTTTATAACAAGCTCCCTATTCATATAACTAAACTACCTGATAATAAGTTTCACATTAGGTCACACATTAAACATGAACTTATGGCTAAGGGTTACTACACTACTAAGGATTACATTGACGATAAAGACATTTGGCGGTCGGCATCTACCTGCACATAGTCCGCTGGAGATCTTATAGCCATATAGACATGAGTAATCTTTTATGTTGCATGAACTATCTGTAATAAAACTATCTATTATTTAAATATTCTACGAATTTCAGAACTGTTGGTTGTGTCTCAAAATGATTAATGTTACTTTTATTTTGACGTTTTTATTTTCTCTTTCTAATAAATTAAACCTAAAATAAATAAATAAACAGACAACCGATCGAGCATATATTGTGTTTGCCTGCTAAATAATTACAGTAAGTGGACCAAATCTCGTGTATATGCCCCATTGAGTATGTTTCGCCGGAGCGTCTCAACTGGGCCGTGTTGAAACCGGTAGTAGAGACACCCGCTGAGTTTGTTTCGCTGGGTCTTCTCAGTTGGGGCGCATTGGATCCGGTGGTAGCATTAAAGCGCGACCGTCGTTATTAACACAAGGTCCGTCATAATAATATCACCTTAATATAGACAGAACCATTGCCAATATGTATCACAAATATTAGACTTAAACTAGATAATTAGACTTAAACTAGATAATTAGACTTAAACTAGATAATTAAACTTAAACATAATCTCTTGACAATAACTTGATTCGAGCTAGCTAAATATCATTGCTGTTATAAAATAAATTTTATTAATGTTTTAATACTATCAATACATGTGTACCTAATATCTATGTTACTAGAAATAATAATGTATACAACTATAATACTACAAACATGTTCTGACTATTTACAAGCGCTTTTTTGAAGTCTACGTGAATAAAAACCTTTTTTTTTTTTTTTTTTTTTTTTTATTAGTCTCAATGCCTAGACTGCGCACAGTGGTTCGTGTAGAACAAGCTAGCTGGACAATATTATTTGTTTCGATTTTTATTTATAAATGAGGTTATTAAGCAAAGATATAAGGGTCATAATACTATTTGAGGTCCATTGGTCGTTTGAGCAGGTATAGTGAAATAAAAACACAATATTTTTTTAAACAATTTTATAAATAAATTTAACTATAAATGTAACTATAAAATCTAATATCAGATACATAAAATACCTACTTAAAAACTAAATCGATCACTCATCATCACTATCATCAGATGAATCATCCATTGAATAGTCATGATCATGAGTGGCAGAACTATGAAAACTAGAAACTATATTAACATTTTGTTCCTTAAAGCTAGGTTGAACTAATAAATCTAGGACTTCGATAGGGAATGAACCTATTTTCTTCCGGGGAATTTCTCTTAAACCATTTATTACAGGGTCAGATGTTATCAATAACATATTAAGTAAATCTCTATTCGTAGCTATTCTTTGCACAGCTGCTATTTCTTGCACAGCTGCTCCACTTTTCAGCCAATTTTGAAGAATATTTTGAGATGATGACCTTGACGTCTCTCAGGGACTGCTCCGTAACACCATCAAAGTCATGTCTCAAAGATATAAACCGAAAGAGCTCCACGTTTCGCGTTTCCTTCGGGTGTTTTAGCCATTCTTCAAAAAAGTCCATTTTTGAGACGGTGAAAACTGTTTAAAGAAAAAAAAAGAAAAAAATTAGTTGTGCAAATAATTCGCAATATTTTTTTCTACTAATTACTACTAGATACTTGTGAGAATCATATAAAATAGATTTTACAGAGTGGACATGAGTGGACATGTAATATTTTGACTATTGAATTCAAAAATATGGGTGAAAAAGTCCACTTTTATCGAAACATTTAATTTAATAAAATTAAATAATGAAGATCCTGTGATAAAAATTAACTAAAACAAAACTACTTACCCTTATGTACACAATCCATCACAAAAACACTATCACAAATTTCTTTTAGTGACTTAAAATAATGTTAACAATATGGTGTAAAAATGCAAATGAATGCACTTTGAATTATCAACACTTTATATACTTACCTTAATGACGGGCCTAATGAGGGTAATTACGAAAATTAATAGATGTATTCCTTAATGTATAGGGCTAATGAGTTCATCTTAATAATTAACTATTAGGAATTGAAGAGTTGTTTTTGTCCAGCTAGTTTGTTCTACGCGAATCACAGTGCTGCGGGCTGATACTGAGAAATTTCTTTTTATGGAAAATTCCCAAAATCACTTTTTGGCCCGACCCGGGATTTGAACCCAGGACCTGATTATGTGCGGTTGAACACGCTACCGCTAGACCAACGAGGCAGTCATTATCATCATCGTATCAGCTGTGAGACGTCCACTGCTGTACGAAGGCCTCCCCAAAGAGCTCCACAATTGCCGGTCTTGCGCTATCGGTATCCAGCGGTATGTGGTTTCATTTCTGAGGGACTCCGTGCTTGAGGCACAGAAGAACTCCTATCAACCATCAAACTGCGATCGCGAACCCGTCTGTCAACCATGGCGATTCTGACATATCCCCCCATTCATTGCGGAGGTTTTTGTCCAGCAGTGGACGTAACTTGTCTGACATGATGATATACATAATGTATAACACATAGACTATAACTTTTTTATATATATCAGAGGGCGACAAATGAGCAAGTGGGTCACCTGATGGTAAGTGATCACCACCGCCCATGGACATTCGCAACACCAGAGGAGTCGCGGGTGCGTTGCCGGCCTTTAAAGTCGGTAAACAACTCTGGCAACCTTACTCACACGCAGAAACACAACATTAAGTTATTAACGTTCTTATGAAGGAATGTCTTCTGTAAGTTGGAGGTACTTCCCCAGTCGGGCTGCTCTTTGAGAGAATGATCACTGTGCCCTACCTCTCTTAAAAAGTTTAACGCCGCGGGGCACATCTAGATGTATATAAGTTAGCTTACCGTTGGCCTCCCTGGCCATCCGGATGGACTCCACGGTCTGCTCCATGACGCCGTCGTCGGCCGCCACCACCAGCACCACGACGTCGGTGGCGTGCGCGCCGCGCGAGCGCATGGCCGAGAAGGCGGCGTGGCCCGGCGTGTCCAGGAACGTCACCTTCTCGCCCGACGCCAGGCGCACTGCGGGACACGAGACCACATGTTACTATAGTCCTATTAATATTATAAACGCGAAAGTTTGTAAGGATGGATGGATGTTTGTTACTCTTTCACCTAAAAACGACTAAATGGATTTTAATGAAACTTTGCAATAATATAGCTTATACATCAGAATAACACAAAGGCTACATTTTATAAAGATATTGTGTGAATTGTCCAAAATATGACGATAAGTGTCAAGTAAGTAGGATACAGTCTACCATCTGCGAGCTATTCCGGCATACACTGCCAAATATGGATGGATGGATATATATTTGTTACTCTTTTACGCCAAAACTACTATCACGCGGGTGAAACCGCGGGACATAGCTAGTACTTTATAAATGACAGCAGATTAACTTAACCTTGACCGCTAGTCATGTACGGATGACAAAAAAAGAGCTCAGGAGCTCAGAATTCTCCAGTAGACCTCTTATAAAGCTAAACGACTCCTACCGATAAAAATTACAGGTGGGACCGACATATTACCATATTTCTGAAGAACGGAGTCGGAAATTTATCCGCATCTGTCGACTTACCGCGTGCCTACCTAGTTAACCTCGGATTCGAACCTAGGTCCTCATTTACAGCGGTTGACTCGCTATACCATCCTAAAGCAATCAACTGTAGTCATGCATGGGGATACTTCTCCAGCCTGATGATTTACTACTAGACCAATAAAGAATCTTCTTTTCACTACAGCGGAAAGTTCTGGATGGCCGTGGAGTGCTGGGCAAATTTCGGTTTGTAATCTATTCTTGACTTTAGGAGACAAAGGATTTAGGCAGAGCTGATGATTTCCTTGCTATTATGATTATGTAAGACAAAGGATTTAGGCAGAGCTGATAATTTCCTTGCTATTATGATTATGTAAGACAAAGGATTTAGGCAGAGCTGATAATTTCCTTGCTATTATGATTATGTAAGATAAAGGATTTAGGCAGAGCTGATAATTTCCTTGCTATTATGATTATGTAAGATAAAGGATTTAGGCAGAGCTGATTAGTGCAGTCATTGAAGCGAAAAATACGGTCTTACCTCCGAATTTTTTTACTGTGAACCGATTTGCATGAAATTTTGGAATTAGGCTCATCTTACCCTTAACTTCAAAAGTGAAAATGATCTGAACTCCGCCTATCATTTTGAAGGGATGTAAACAACCTCTTAATGGAAAAATTGACACTGAGCCATTTTATCGCTATAAAACATGTCTAATAGTAAGTGGTGAAATTGTAAAGTATTTTCTAATATAATTATCTCATATTAAAATCATTTTCAACCCCTTGAAAATCTTACAACCCTTGCAAACAACCCCTAAATTGAAAAAATCACAAAAAAATACTTTGGTATGACATAAAAAGATGTAAGTATAGAGTAAGTAATATTTTATATTCTCTATAATAATTATCAAATTTTTAACCCCCTTTCAACCCTTGAAAACTACCCCTTGATAAAAAATTGTTAATTTTTTTTTATTTAAAATGAAAAGGATTTAAATATTATTCCACACTCTCAAAAATGATTATCATATTCTTAAGCTTTTCTACCCTTAAAACTACCCCTAAATTAAAACAGTAAATATATATGATTCCATATTTAAAAATAATTTAATTTAGAGTAAAATATTGCCATTTATTGAATAAAATATTTACAAATTATATAAAATTATACTATTATTATTAAAATATAATATTATTATTCATGACTCAATGTCGGAGTCGCTGTCACATTAAACATCTTCTGGCTGAATTGGAGGGCTATTTTGGCCGTTATGTCCACTGCACGTTCCACAGGTACTATTACAAAACAGACCAACTTTTCTGCATCCGCAAGACGCTCCACATCCTTTTTTGCAGTTTAGTAATATATATTTATGTATACAATAGCTCTAAAAAATGTGTTGATTTAAAAATTCCACTATACATAATCTAACAGTTATTTTTATTATCGGTGGCTTTTTCGTTGGCCCCTTCAGTCAAATGTGTTATATATACATATAAGAACGTTGGTATATATTCATGCCTACGTTTCCAAAATATATGAGCCATATTATGTATATATATACATATTACAATAGTTGGGGGTCTCTATTATACTGCGTACTTTCACGTTGCTACAAAAGAAATTTTCAGTTACTAAGTAGAAAAAAATATGATAAGTTTTTGGACCATAACTCCTTAAATTTTCATGCTATCACAATTTATAAAACACCATTGTAAAGGTAATTAAGAGAGCTACAATATCCTGCATTGCAATATATAGTAAATAACCTTTTTATAAAACGGTGAAGGGTAAAAGGGCTTAAGAGAGGCTGTGATTGCGCTGCCACGCGCTCTTTAAACAATCATATCTCCGTCAATTTTTGTTTGACAGAAAAAACAAAAAAACCAAATTGTTTGTCAGAAAAAAACCAAATTGTTTGTCAGAAAAATACCTAAATTTTTTATCCTTACACTTTTATACGTATCCGTCGTCATTTTTGAGATATTATGAAATAAAAGTGGGTTTTTAAAAAAATTTAAATTTTGTAATTTTATGTAATCGTGACTTTTTTGAAAAATATGTGTCCTGAAGCAGCCAAACTGATACTATCTATCAAACTCTTCATAATAAAGTTAATTCTTGGCGGAATACGATTAATTTTAATTTTGGTGGAAATGGCACTTATGAAACCCATTGATTTAAAAGAAAAAACATTAGATGCTCCCCTTATTTGCAATACAGCGCACTTATTTTACGTGCAAAAGACTTTTAATAGTGCTCATTTTAAAGCTTATTTCAAGCACTACAAAACCTTATTGTATTAGAATGCATAAAATGCATCTGCTCGCCGCTAGATGGCATTGACCACATCGATTAAATTTCAGACAAAATAAAAAACGGCTTTGATCTTTAATATCTAGCTTAATATTGCACTTAGAATACTTTATAGAAAACCAAATTGTTCATTGTTTTACCTGCTACAATTTTGTTGTCTGTAAAATTTTCGATAAAACGTATATTTTTGGAGATATTTGCAAAAAACCGATGAAAAACGTGAAAAAATTGCGATTTTTCAATTGCCAATAACTTGAAAAGTATTGGATTAATTGAAAAACTTACAGATGATTTTTGCTTAAAATTAGGACTTCTATCGATATCTGAGGTTATTTTGAAAAAAAATAAATTCACCTTCGAGAAGGGGTAGCAACCACCCCCAGGGTGGTTGCGGAGTTCGAATCATTTTCACTTTTGAAGTTAAGGGTAAGATGCACCTAATTACAAAATTGAATGCAATTCGGTTCACAGTAAAAAAATTCGGAGCAATAATGCTTCAATGACTGCACTAGATGATTTCCTTGCTATTATGATTATGTAAGACAAAGGATTTAGGCAGAGCTGATGATTTCCTTGCTATTATGATTATGTAAGACAAAGGATTTAGGCAGAGCTGATGATTTCCTTGCTATTATGATTATGTAACATACTCTCTCTCGTATTGAGCTTAGAATCTATATTCTAAGCTCAATACGAGGATAGGTAGGTCGACTCAGTGCATGCTACCGTTGTGATTGGGCACCTCCATTTATTGTCAATATACTATAATTACTACTTATGCGTACTTGCTTTGTTGTGCATCGCTCGTAGCTTAACAGCAGAGCGGACCCCGAACCCCGGATTGCTGGAAGGTGGTGATTCATTCCCCGCCGGACGTATTAATTTATGAACTCGCAGTTTTGAATATAGCATTAAAAGTTACACACAGTTTCTTACTTTAACACCCAGGTTTGTTAGCATGAGAAAGTAATTGTGTTAAGAGTGAGAACGACCTACCTTCAAATGCGCCAATATGCTGAGTGATTCCCCCAAATTCCTGGTCAACCACAGAGGTGTCCCTCAGAGCGTCCAAAAGGGTGGTCTTTCCGTGGTCAACGTGGCCCATCACACATACCACAGGAGGGCGCGGGCGTAACGCTTCGGGCGGCGCCGGCGGAGCAGGCACTGCGTCTTTGTTCTAAAGAAAATAATAATGGAGATCGCAAAAATACTAGAACCCTCTATTGCACAAACATTTTCTTTTTGTTTCGAGATGAGTCCACAAACACCTGAAAGCCTGGATCAACAGTGGCACACAATGAAATGACACTGAGCGGTGAGGCTCAGGCATGTCCCAGGGAATCGCTTTAACTGTCTTGGAATCCGCAACGAATTTAATGAGAAAGAAACAAGGAGGAGTTCGAAAATTAATAGGTTCTAATTCCCTTCAGCGCGATGCGGGAGACATAATCATATAACGAGCCTGGAGACTTATTAAGTGAGAGAATTGCAATTACAGAAGCCAGCTATAAAAGCAACGAGGAATAAATTTTAATGGTCCTAAGTGAGCGATACCAATAGTAGGTATGGAAAAAGAGATTAAACGCATGGAAGTTGTTCCTTGTTGCTACAGGATCCGTATAATAAACTACTCTAAATATGCGTTGCAAGCTATTTAACATAACATCACACCCATTATCCCAGAGATCACACTCCATATTGCACGGACTGGCGAACTATCAGCCACGTAACTCTGAGGATGCGAACGAATAAAATGCCGTTAACAAGTCGGTGCAACACAGCCAGTCTGTCGAACAGAATATGGCAGACACCATTGTTTAACTATTGTATGGGACAATATGACGTTCACAGTTAGTCAAGGAGGCTTCCACTGCTTCACCGGACTATAAAGTCGAGCGAGGACTTAATCTGACTGACATAATGTAAAAGGAAAAAATGGGGCATATTATTTTCGTCAATGTAGAAGAAAAATAAGCGACACGTTAGAACATTTTGACCAATTAACCATCCGGTGCGCATAATTGATTCATAAGTTGTTTTAAGAGTTTGGCAGTCAATAGTCATATATATTTTGTTCAGAAACAATTTACTATCCTTTTTTTCAATAGTCAACATTTTTTTTAAGTTGAAGTGGTAGATTATTACAATTTTTTGGCAGTGATTCACAGTGAATCACTGCCAAAAAATTGTAATAATCTTATCATCTAATTACACTACAATTATCTAAATGCAGTATATTAAATCTACTAAGTCACAGGCAATATTATCAGTTAGATAGTCTGAAACTTTGTAATATGCTTTGCTACACAATTTGGCTTTAATTTTTGTTATAAACTTGTTAAGGTCAGCGCAGACAGAGAGGAGCGCAGCGGAGAGGATTTTATTAAGGCACTAGCAAATCAACTTTAGAGCTATAGGAATAAAGTGCATATATGCTTGAACCTGACAAAATGCTCGCGCAGTCTCGCGCATTATAATGCTCAAACATACATGCACTTTATTTAAATAATTTTAAAGTTGATTTTCTAGTGCCTTAATAAAATCCTCTCCGCTGCGCTCCTCTCGGTCTGCGCTGACCCTTAATTGACAGTTTTCTGATGTAATTGGGAAGTTTGTTGTAGAAGGGTATAAACTGCCCCATAAAAAGTTACAAATTTTGTGGAGAAGGTAGCATGTGAAACAATATTATGCATATTTCGAGTTCTATGTATGCCCAGCTCTTGTCATACAAGCTATATTAGATAGAGGTGTAATTATATTTCCATTAGTCTAGTGGGGTAAAAGACAGAATCGCCAGCATTGTAAAAAACATATACACATTGACCTGGCTAAGAATGGAACTTATTGGTTTTGGAATAAAATTGCGCACCGCACTATTATTATGAAAGTATTTATTAGTATAGTAGTATTAGGAAAGGTTGGCGATTGTCTTTGTTATTGCATGTCTGTCTAATACTGCTTGTATAAAAAGAACAGGATAGATATAAAACTGTCACACGACACGTTATTAAAATAAATAAATAAAAAGGTTTTTATTCACATAGACTTAAAATAACGGTTGTAAATAGTCAGAACATGTTTGTAGTAATATAGTTAAGTATACATAGTTACGGGACTTGAACCCGCGACACGAAGCGGTGAGGCGACGGTCTTAGCCGCTGCGCCACACGTGCAGTCAGTTTAGTTTATTAGTCGACAGTTCCTAACATGTCGCTGATTTTAAACAGTATTTCGCGCCATAACTGCAATACCAGAGGGGCTGCAAGTACGTTGCCAGCCTTTCCTTGAAAGTTGCCATATCATACCGGATCAGAAATATCTCCGCAGTTAGTTGATTCCAGAGCGGACGGCGCGGTAAAAAGTTTCTTGTGAAACGCACGGTGGTAACACATATTTAGTTTGAAATTAAAACATCTTATTTTTTTAAGACAAGCCTGCTTTAGGGAAATTAATCCCTGTGTCTCGGGGTACTTTACAAACATATTATAATTGACAGACAGAAAGTATATCCAGACTCAGTACAACTATTTATGAGCCTCACAAATGGTTGTCCCGTGCGGGAATCGAACCCGGGACACGAAGCGGCGAGGTGTCTATCTTAATCACTGGGCCACACATGCAATAATTTGTTACTACTATAATGCGAAAGAAATTTAAGATATAAATCTTACTGTTATTTTAGTTACATGTAATATATACCTCTTCTTCTTCCAATTCTTGATCAGGTCTCGGCACAATTTTGAACCTGCACCCAGATATTTTGACTACATCTCTAATGATCTGAGGGTTATGTATCACAGTGTTCTTAGTGTACTCCACCTCGGAATTCTTATCAGCAAATTCTAAGGCTTTGAATATGTGGTCTGGAAGAAGGATTACAAATTACATACTATGAACAGAATATAAAAAAAATTTGTATATTGTCAGGGAAATTTATCATTATTAAATTTTACGATACAAACACACACAGTGTGCGAGTTGTAAATTAATATATATGGACAATACTTAACATACATATAAATTGCATAATCTATATTCTAAATGAATTGTTCTATATTATAATCTTATATGATGGGAAGTAAATCTTTATTTTCTATAAATATATATATATTTTGAGGTTGTCATTTTATTTATTTCAAAACTTTATGCACAAAATTGTACAGAGGTGGACTTAATGCCTTAGGGATTTTCTCCCAGTCGACCTTGAAGAGGTGCAGAAATTAAACAGTAGGTAGGTGCACTAAGTACAAATTGGATTCGATAAATAATTAATTTAAATAATTTTTCTGTTCACAGTCAAATTAAGCTCCATAAATTAAATCCACTATTTATGTTACATCTGGTATAGACTCCTCATCAGAACCATATGTATGAATTCGAAATCAATCACGAAAAAGAAGAATAATTAAGGTACTTACCCACATCTCTACCAAGTACTTCTGCCATTTCTTGCACCGTCATGTTTCTCCATATCCCAACTACTTCTGAAGTTTTTGGTGAATATCGTATTGATGATCTTTTTGTTTGACTCTCTGCTTCCTATAATAAACACAAATATATGAAACTTACTATTAAATTATTATTATTAAAGTATTTTTAAAGGAATCTCTACAGCAGCTAAAACTGTGTACAGTGTGCAGCTATTTCTGTTATAGCTTTATTTATATATTACTAGCTGTGCCTGTGTGTGGTTTTACCCATAAATTATGGCTATGTGGTGATAGGTTATACTTTATAAATTATAGCCTATGTGGTGATAGGTTATATAAGCTATATTACTACAAAGTTTCATGAAAATTTGTTTGCTAGTTTTTGCATGAAAGAGTAACAAACATCCATACATCCCTTCTCACAAAACTTACACATTTATAATATTAGTAGGATTAGTTAGCTGTGGAGGCGCTCAGAACCAGTTGCTTTAACAGGTGAAGAAGACATTGGTGAGGTAGAACACTAAGGCATGTGGGTTGACTTTAGATGGGTGAACACCAAAGTGGTTTAATTTCTGAGCATATCCATGCTTTGGAGAGCTCATTAAGCTGTTGGTAGTCATTAGAAAACAGTCATTAAGTCACTTCAGAGGCCTACTGGGCGGCATGAACAACTTTGACATTAGAGTTATCACTCCCTATACTACAAGGTAAAGTTGTTATGGAGTTTCCACACATATCCTTAATTGAGTATTCATGTGAACATATATGTGTATGTATTGGTGAAACAAACTGTACTTTGACCCCTTTTTTTCATTATTCTGAGTTTGACCCATATACTGGTACATTACAGAGATAGAGATAATAACCTTTTCCTCTGGTGATCTTCTCTTCTTGCAGCAGACATAGGATACAGACAACTGCCTCGCCCATTGATGAGTATCGTTTAAAGGAATTTTCTTGATTGCACATAATTGGGGCATAAACTTATTGTTTAATAAATTTATTGGTAACCTGCAACATATAATACATGCATCGGTTTTCTACAATTTATTAATTAAAACATTGAATAGTCGTATAGTATATGTACTTACCGTCGAAATAAAAGACTTTTGTACATTTTACGTTCAATAAAAAAACAGTTTTAAAGTTAGGAAAGTATAAAGGAGACCTAACTTAATATTTTGGTTATGTCACAATTATCAGTACGTAAATAAATTATATCCACTTGTTCATACAATATAGCTGAAATATACGTATCCATTTATTGTAAAAATAATATTTACATTCCCAGAACATACAAAAACGGGAATTATCTGCAATTGAATAACATAACCTCAATCAACTTCATCTTTTTTGTTCTCAAGAATACAGGACCTCGCTTATTCAGTCTTTTGAGATTGAAACTTCTAATTTAGTAGCCAGGGCTGCGACCCACAGTTTACTTATTTCCTGTGTTTATAAAACCACTTCCCTATGTATTAATTGCCTCCAATAGCTTGGTTTGGTTCGTTTTTAGTTGATGGCGCGTTTCTCTTTACGTGTACATGCTATTAAACATTTTTAAATATTAAAATACATTTTATAAAGATATTGCCACTAAAAGAACTTAACTTAAAACTTTCTCATAACAAACCCAAAATAGAAGTTAGTTTGGGAAATTATATATATCCAAGAGACCGAGAGGGGAGAGAGAGATAAAGTTGCATGGCTTACACCTTACGTGATGTATTATACCAGTCAACTCCTAACGATATTGGGTTAAGGAAAAACTTTTGTTTCAAAACCTTTATGAAGGTGCTCTGAAAATTATCCTGGCTGTATTTTTTTATTGATGTTTGACTTAAGAAAAGCTGGTTAAACCCCGAGGCAAAACAGACGCTGCTGCCGTAAACCATGTATGGACAGACAAAAATTATAAATAATTAATGTGGGTTTGTAATTAATGCTACACTAATAATACGTCTAGATCGTTGATGAACAGGCAATAATAAAACTAAAGTTAGAACTCCGTAATTACAAATGTAATTTTCATATTTAATAAATAAATAATAAATAAAAAAAAATGTGAGCCGTCACGGGACCCCTGGCAGATGTGAAACATCGACATTATTTTGTAAAAGTAGTATTATGCAGAAAAGAACATATTGTGATAGGAACTAAATATGTCATAATGATAAAATAAAAAGTCGATTGCGCACGGCGACGCGTCGCCACACCGTACACACTACTATCGTATAGCGTGGCGACGCGTCGCCACGGCATGCGTCTCCACGCCAGAAATCTGTTTTACGTGCGGCTATAGATATTTCACATCAAAAATCCGAGCCGTCACGGGACGCCTGGCAGATGTGAAACATCGACATTATTTTGTAAAAGTAATATGCAGAAAAGAACATATTGTGATAGGAACTTAATATGTCATAATGATAAAATAAAAAGTCGATTGTGCATGGCGACGCGTCGCCACACCGTGCACACTACTATCGTATAGCGTGGCGACGCGTCACCACGGCATGCGTCGCCACGCCAGAAATCGGTTCACATCAAAATTCATTTATTCACAACTTTTTTTATACAGTGTGCTATATTTCAGTGTGCTATAAGAATTAAGTTTTACTGTGATATTATTTGGGGTCATTGGTTAAGTGGCCGAAGAACTATATAAGACTATGTCCGTTAACTGTACATGTTGTTTGCGCGAAGTATACAGAATTTGTTCCGTCCGAGCGACATCGCGTGTATATACAGAATGTTCAACTTTTTTCATGTATTTATTATTGAATAAGTTGCAAACATGTATAAATAACATTTTACAGTGCTTAAACAGTCCGTGTTGTTCTTGAAAATAGATTTTTTAATTTGTATTGATACAATATGCTTGAAAATTTTTAAAAGTCATTATTATTATATTTTACTAATATAAGTTTTGAACGTACGGCAGTAACTGCTCTGTCCATATTTAATGTATGAGTTGGCTAATCTATACATATAATAAAATCGTAGGAAAGTCGAAACTGTACATTGAATATTTTTTTAAAAGGCTACTTGGGGCATGATCTGCAATTGATATCGAAGCCACAAAAATAGTTTTTAGAATTTTTGTCTGTGTGTCTGTATGTATGTCCGGGCTAAACTCAAAAAGTACAGCATGGATTTACTTCAAATTTTTCGTGAATTTACTAGGAGGTCGGGTCAACACATAGGCTACATATTATCACGCTATCACCTACGGGGGAGGAGCTGTGATAATTTATAAAAGTTAACGCGGGTAAAACAGCGGGGCACAGCTAGTGAATTATATAGCTTAAGTTTAATTTGGAAAGCTTTTTAAGAATTGATGAAGATCTTTACTTCAAGAGAAAGGTAAATACCCAGCATTTTGATAAATTCTTTACATATAGCTACTATGAATACAAAGGTAGCAATATATCAATAATATTGTGCTACTAAGTACCTAATTGGCCCTTTTATCTTACCATCACTTACAAAATGGCTGCAAATGAACAAATTCATTTGAAAATATCCCATGTTGGCAGCCCTAAATCCGTCGTTACTTGTTTAATAAGGTTTTCGTTTAGTTTAACGTAATGTAGTTACCGTAATTTGCTTTTAACAGCAATACATATTGAAATCCAAATACATAAAAAAATATATAAAATTAGTGATAAATAATTTCCAAAATTTTGACAATGATCCATCTATTTTACACATGATTTTACAGCAATATTAGTACTTGAGGAGGATAGACAAAATTTTCCATAAACATTATCCGATAAAAAAAGCAAATCATAGACAATTACTATTTATGTCCGCCATTCATTCTTTTGAGTTGCTTTTTCGTTTTACGATTCCCAAGAGCACGATTTGTCATCGAGATTCTACGCAACACCATCGCGTAAATTAACCTACGAAGAAGCAGTCGAAACAATAAACTCCACGCGTCTTGGCCACACCGCCACCAGTGTAGTGTAACAGACGTCTGACGTGATCGTACCCTGAGATAGGTGATACCAGTGATGCTTTTGCTTGCCTTTTACGTTATCGGTTACGACGTGAGTTCGAGTGCCTGATGGTGTGGTAACTATGTGCGATTAACTCAATAGCAAGAGAGGACTCAGCATGGGGGCGTTTTTGAATAAGCCCGAGACTAGGAAATATAACGAGACCGGGGAAGGGAACGGTCTTCGCTATGGCGTGGCGTCGATGCAAGGTTGGCGCGTTGAGATGGAAGATGCGCACCACGCGCAGCTCACCCTGAACGGGACACTCTCGGACTGGTCCTACTTCGCGGTGTTCGATGGACACGCGGGCGCACGGGTCTCAGCGCATTGCGCGGACAACCTCCTCGAGTGCATCCTGCAGACTGATGAGTTCCGGCGCGAGGAAGTGGCTGAGGCGATCCGCGCCGGCTTCTTGGACCTCGACAAGAAGATGCGCGAACTGCCTGAGCTGTGCAACGGTGAGGAGAAGTCGGGCTCGACAGCCGTGTGCGCCTTCGTGTCGCCCAAGCAGATATACATCGCGAACTGCGGCGACTCGCGCGCTGTGCTGGCCAGGAACGGCGTGCCGATCTTCGCCACGAGAGACCACAAGCCTGAGCTACCGTCAGAGAAGTCACGTATAGTTCAGGCCGGGGGTTCGGTGATGATCCAGCGTGTGAACGGGAGCTTAGCCGTGTCTAGAGCGCTGGGAGACTATGAATATAAGAAGGTGCTGGATCTTGGTCCTTGCGAGCAGCTAGTGTCTCCTGAGCCTGAGGTGTCTACCCATGAGCGGCGGGATCCAGAGGATGAGTTCTTGGTGCTGGCATGCGATGGAGTGTGGGATGTGATGAGCAATGAGGCCCTATGTGCATACATTCACTCATTGCTTCAGTTAACAGATGACCTGGTAGCAATCACAAATCAGGTTATCGACACCTGTCTGTATAAGGTTAGTGTGATGTTTATTTCATATTATCATTCAACTGTTTACTAATTTAGTATTAAGACTGATCTGTAGGCCTACTGAGGCTTCATGTACATTCAACCAACTCTGTACAAATGGACATAGCAATGATGATGTAAGTATTACTTCTGAAACAACTTAATGAACACAAGTTTGGGTGTATATAAACTAGCGCCTTACTCCAGCTCTGCATGAGTATTATTTTTACCATGGTTGTGGTTAACTATTGGTTATTTTGACTTAACTATAAAAGTAAGACATAACCTCATAGACTTTTTTGTAGGTAATTATGAGTACTATATACATTTAATACATTATCTTATGTATCATCAATAGTTTTACATTATTGTAATATCTATTGGGATCTCAATATTGATAAAAAATTACTCCCTATGTTACTGGCTGATAATGTAGCTTTCTATATTTGAAAGAAGTTAAGTATTTTGTGGCTGACAGCAAAGAATAGCACTACACCATCTCATCTCGTGGGGGGAGTAGAAGTTGACCTGAGGAAATATCTACCAGAGACTTCTGCAATTGCCAACCCATCTGTCCAGCATTGCGATTATGGCATATCCCTCATTTCTTGGGGAGGGTCTTGTACAGCAGTGGATATCATTCGGCTTACATGATAATGATCATCATCATCATCATATCAGCCGATAGATGTCCACTGCTGGACAAAGGCCTCCCTCAAAGATCTCCACAATTGCTGGTCTTGCACTATCCGCATCCAGCTATTTCCCGTGACCCGTGCAAGATCATCGGTCCAATAATGATAGTTTTTTATGAGATTTTCCATGAAAAACATACACAACAAATCAAAACTTTTGTATTTGTAATATATATTTAAATCATTATGATTATTCAAACACATAAGGATTATTTGACTGCACTTCAGTTCTCTCCCTCCTTGTCCGGCATTAGATTCTTGTACAGAACAACTATTTGTGTGACCCATAAGTATTTGTGTGAGTCTGGTTGTACTTTGTCTCCATTAATTATATGTATGTATAGTAGTTTATTATTATAGTCCTTGGGGAAGCCTTTCTGGGGGGCAGTGGGAGGCAGTGGATGTCTTTTAGCTGATATTATTATGATGAAAGTACCCAGAGACACAAGGATTAACTTCCCAAATGCAGACAGCATTGTCTTATTCTAATAAAAAAAAAAATATGTCAACATTGTATGTACGGTCCATTTTTTCTTACTTGTCTTATTTGGTACACAAACACTACTCGGCACGAAAATCACTAGTTTCGTCATCAATCACGCACTTTTAGTTAGGTATGAACATCTTGATTGTTGGAAGAAACACATACTATATAAATAACACCAAAAACTGCTTCAAATTAACCATCCAAACACATTAATTCTCTTAAAATCAAAATAATATCAGGATCCATTTTCACAGATTAATAATTATATTGGCAATTTGACATTTCAAAATGCTAGTTTGTCTTCGGAACTTAGAGAAGGGAAAAGCGAATGAATGATTCTGACCAGTGTGAACTGTATAATTTTAATGTAAAAAACTGAATAATAAAGCAGAATGTTTATATATATATCTCAAATTATATGTGTGTATGGTAATGTAAGGCATTATTTTTAAAAACTAAAGTTTTTGTTGTAACTGGTCGTAGACTAAAAGTATTATTTGACAAGTGATTTTTTTTGACTTGACGGGATACGTCCTGTCATTAGTCTCGTCGCCTCGCTTTATGTTGTACTTTACGGGTGCTCTCTGTGTGTGTTTGAAGTGTAACGATTTGGCTTTCTACTGGACTCTGTTGATTCTTTCTGTGATTTGGACGGTTTTATTCTTTAGACTGACGACCTTTGGCTATTCTTCAAGGACATCGATATTGCATACGACTGTTATTTTAGTGCAATTGTTTTGTTTAAACAAGGTAAGTAAATTAATCTTTTTTAATGTTATTTATTCATATTGGGAATTCTATAAACAATCCTGAATAACAATAATAATTGGAATTTATTTAATTATTTCTCACCGTAATCCAACATAAACCATAAATAAAAAAACATACTTATGCTACTTAAGCTATGCAAGCATTATGGTTTGTGGATAAATAATTAAAGAAAATCGTGTTATCGAACATTTATTAGCTCAAGATGAAAATAAAATAATGGAATTATCTGCATTACAGGTTTGAAAAAATTTTGAGTAAAGTGGTACCTGGCTCGGTTATAGTACTAGACAATGCACCGTACCACTCCAGACTAGCAGAACGAGTGCCAAACATGAGTTGGCGGAAGGCAGATATACAAGCGTGGCTACAGGAGGAACATATCAATTTTGAAGAGAATGAGATAAAAGCGCAACTTTTATCTAAATTTAACAGAAATCTATTTAATACAAAAGTTGTGGATCAAATGGCGGCCCGCAAAAATGTTATCGTTTTACGCCTTCCGCCCTATCATTGCGAATTAAACCCAATTGAACTGATATGGGCGCAGTTAAAATCTTATGTTGGCAAAAATAATAAAACTTTTAAAATGGCTGAAGTCAATGAGTTACTAAAAGAAGGCTTAAGCCAAATTGGTACGATGTCTTGGAATAATTGTATAAACCATATAAAAAAAGAAGAGGATAAAATGATGCAGCTTGACGGACTTTTACATGCTGCAACAGATGCACCTACCCAGGGTTTCATTATACACCTGTCAGAATCGGAAGACTCCAGAAGTGAAGATACACGTAGTGAATCAAATGAATAAATAAATTAAAAATAGTTTTGTTTTATTTTTTATATAGGCCAACGATATATTTCAGGAATTATTTCTGTGATTAAGATAATGTGTGATATTCTGGCAGCTTACTACAAAATTATCAACGCTAATTTATTCCCAGGGCCATAACTAAAATTTTATTTGTCAGGAAATCCTACATTACTAATATCATTCGGTTACAGCTGTATGAATTCGTTCAGTCCTTCATTCGATAATTTCCCAACTCTATCAATTGTCTTTGGTTACCAGTACGCCATATTTGTGTACTAAATAAGACAAGTAAGAAAAAATAGACCGTAGTAGTTCAGGAAAGTTAAGAAGCCATATGAAATTAATCAAAATAGGGAAGTTAAATATAAATATGACTACATATTACTACCATACCATTACAGGTTTACACCCAATGCAAAAACTATTTCCACTAAGTACTACTCCTCTAAATAAAGCACAACTTAACCCTTAATCAGACACTGGTATAACACCTCATTTTAAACTCTATGGTGTTGTAATAAGAGCTTAAACCAATAAATTAAAAACATGTCCATGGTCAACATATTATAATAATAATAATAATAACTTTATTTCACAGAAAATACAGATTTAACATGTTTTATATGTATAAGACAGTTTTAAATGAGCTTTGGTAGTAACACAACGAATACAAATCTAAGATCTAGAATCTGTACACAATATGGAAAACCCTGCCTCTCAAACTAGGCAAACCTGTATCTTGAGAGACAGTGATTCAGCTTAAAATGTGGTGCTTAGTAAAATAAAATAGTAGACTGTGTCGATCTACCCGAGCGATTGAAGATGTAAATAAGCTAATTTAAGTTTATATTTTATACGAGATGTGAGTGAGGGTGCGTGTGAGGGTGTGTGAGGGTGTGTGTGTGTGTATGTGTGGGTGTGTTGTGTGTGATTGGGGCTATGTAGGTAATTAGACGACGTATTTAAGTAAGGATTCCGTTTGTAAATAGTCCTGTTCTAGTTTGTAAATAGTTCTGTTCTTATTATTAGCAAAGAATATTAACTAAACATATTTACACAATAATTATTTATACATTTGACATCATAAATTATTTTTATACATCCCTATTAATCAAGTGTTTATCATTATTATAATTATTAAATAATATAAGAATTTATATTATAAATTCTTTTAGGGATGTCAATAGTCACTCTATCAAATTCCATCAGTGTATAAGTAAAAGTGTCCAGTCTTTGGGTGACTTCATTAATTATCCTTAATGAGGTATACATAGGGAAAATTTTTAAATATTAGTCCTAGCTGATGGATTTGGTTGATGAAACTTGAAACAAAAGCTGTTTCAAGTTTCATCAGCTAGGACTAATATTTTCCTTCCCCCTCGGCTCCTGTCTTACTCTGGTATTGTGGTTTAGTTAAGCTCTGTTTGATGCATACACTATTTTAGTAACACCTGATAGTTATCTATACATATAATTAAATCATAGGGAAGTCAAAACTGTACATTGAATATTTTTTAAAAAGGATACTTGGGGTGTGATCTACAGTCGACATTGAAGTCAAAAATATAGTTTTTAGACTTTTTCTCTGTTTGTCTGTATGTATGTCCGGGCTAATTTCAAAAAGTACTGCATGGATTTACTTCAAATTATGCATGAATATTACTTAGAGGTCGGGTCAACATATAGGCTACATATTATCAAGCTATCACCTACCGGGGAGGAGGTGTGATAATTTATAAAGTTTAACACGGGTAAAACCGCAGGGCACAGCTAGTAATAGATATAAAAGAATTGGGCTAACAAATCACCTGTTCTATTGGGCTGGAAGTAAAATAATATTTAAGACCATATCACAGTTGCACCACAAATTGGAAGGTTTAAGTGAGATTTATATTTTTACTGCTACTGAATTTGCTTTTGTGACTCCATTATGCAAAAAAGATGAAGCCCCACATTCATGGGATACCACATGAATTTGGGGCTTAATATTTTTTTTGCATGTAGTTATTGTTTCACATGCAAAAATGAAGGCAAAGTTTTTGAGAAAAAAAGACTAGATATTACTATATTTTTATTTACTATTAGTGTTAATTAATTTTTCATTGATTTTTAGGGTTCCATATCCAAAGGGTAAAACCGGGACCCTATTATACTAAGACTTCACTGTCTGTCTGTCACCAGGCTGTATCTCATGAACCATGATAGTTACATAGTTGAAATTTTCACAGATGATGTATTTCTGTTGCTGCTATAACAATAAACACAAAATAAAATAAATATTTAAGGGGGCTCCCATACAACAAACATGAATTTTTTGCTTGTTTTTATAGATTTGGAACAGAATGGCGTATACGACAGATACGGAACCCTTCTTGCGCGAGTCCGACTCGTACTTGGCCGGTTTTTATTATACTAGTACATTATTTAGGTAGAAAAGTCTTTTTAGTATGTTTTTGAAATCTCCATTACCAAAAATCCAATATATTCCATGACTTTCCATCAGGACTGGTGTGATAATGGGAGTATATAAGGAGAAGATCACATGGTGCAAATTTCGTAGAAATGTAATATCAAGGTCAAGGTCATCCAAGTCAAGGTGAAATAAGTAAAATTTTTCTCTGCTCTTTTCACAATATTTACCGATCTTTGTGCAAGAGGGCCAGTTAGATTGGGCGTTATGTTATCATGATGCCTAATCTAACCAGTCTTCATGGGGTGCCGTAAATTTTTGAAGTTTCTACCAGTTTCAAAAAAATTACTACCAAAGTAATGGTGTGAGCAACCATATCCTTTTAATCTAACCTTACATGTTGGGTGTCTAATATTCTGAATTGGGCAAGGTGTATGTTGTTAAGCGAGTTGAATCAATCCAGAACTACACACATACCAATACAATATAAGTTTTACCTTAAAACTTCAATATGTTGAAACTAATGAAGTTCTGTCTAGATTTGGGTAATTGTTATTTTGTCAAAATACAAAATCAATATGTAGTGTTAATTTCGCTAATTGTCAGTTTAATCATGCCGGGATGCAATTTGCACCGCCCTCCCGCCCGCAAAAATGTGCACATGCAAGAAGAATAATATAAAAAAGCAAATTACATGCGCCAGTACGATACCCAACACGTGTTTCGGTCCTCCACGGACCATTCTCAAGGGCTGCGAACTCGTCGAGTGCTCGAGGGAGACTTATTTTGTGTTGAAATTTGATACTTTGGCAGGAACTGTTCATTGGATTAGACTGTTTTTCAAAATAACATTTTTTTTTGCTTTTATGAACCTTGTTACAATCTATTTAGTAATTTGTAAAAATCTGTAAACAATATTGATATTTCAGTTTTTACACTTTTGTCAACATTATCGAAATTTAATTTTGAATGTGAGTTTTATAATATTGTCTTGTGTGAAAACTTTTTATGACCATTGACAGATTTCTAACACATTGAAATTTTAGTCAGTTGTATTTTATCAATATTTACTAAATCAGTAATAGCATTATAAATAGTCATGGTCACTTACCACTAGATACAACAACCAATCACTTTCACACTTTTAAAAATTATGACTGCAATATATTTCTATGTACTCTAGTAAATATAAGAGTATAATTGTTTGTGATTATCTGTTTAATCCTCCTCTGGACCAATCATAACCAATTTATAACAGGATGGAACTTAATCTTGTTCCACAAACATTACCTTGGTTGTTTTGATAATCCTGAAAAGGTTACTAGTAACTTGCAAGTTTGTTTCATGCAAGTTTCATAGGTCCATTGAGTATCCTCAACCATTTATGTTTATACTTTTGGGTTATAGTGGTGAAGGCAGGGAAACATATTTTGCAAGTTAAGCCAATTGTATTAAAGCCTCTGTAGCATGGATTGTTACTGACTGAAGTTCCAAGTATCTGTGTTGTGTGTGTGGGTAAGTATAAAAGAGATGAATACTCTATGTAAAACAGGATTTACCAGCATTATAATAATGTTCCTATTCCCTATGAGACTATTCCCTCACTCTCATAACCACAATGATTGATTATTATCCAAAATGGGGGAGATCAGGCACAGTACCATCAGTTTTACATGTTCTTGGAGTCCCTGTTAGACTTCAGGGTCCAGCTACTGGGTGTTTTGTTGTAATCTGGCTTGAGTCACCAAACTCTTGTCTTGTGAAGGTCTTGTCGGATGACAAGACCTACCATTATGGATAGTGGCTTAATTTTTATAAACAATTAATAAATGTTGAATTCAGTGATTTGATTTAGCATATATTGGTTATGTACTGGTATGACATTCAAAATGATCTCATTGGGAAGCCCTACACAGTTATTATGAGTTCACATCTAATATGATTATTTTATCACGAAGAAAATATTGACAGTTTTATGTTTATGTTTAAAGAAACTTTATTTTCAATAAAACATACACAAATGTCACTTATTTGAGAACAATAAATTAATGTTAACAATATAAAAAGGTTCGACTTCACCTCTATGTACAGTTTCACAAACACGACCCACCCAACGCATTCATTTCTGCGAGGGTGTTTTACTTCCTGTTAAATACTGTTTTTGTTTAGGTACTAATATTTTGAACTCTATCGGTTTGTGATACAATTCACCATATCATCCAAAACACTTCCACTGCTGGACAAAGGACTCCCTCACAGATCTTCACAATTGTCTGTCTTACGCTACCCGCATCCAGAAGATTCCAGTGACCCTCACAAGTTCATTGATCCATCTTGTAGAGAACCTGCCCACGCTGTGTCTTCCGGTTCGTGGACGCCTCTCGAGAATCTTTCTGCCCCAGCGGCCGTGGGTTCTACCAGCTATGTGTCTAGCCCACTGCCACTTCAGATTGACAATTTTTCGGACAATGACGGTTACTGCGGATTTCAACATTTCTAATTCAATCTCTCAGAGAAATTCTGAGCCTAGTCCTCACCAATCCTCTTTGGGTGACTTTGAGCCTTCTTATGTTCCCCATAGTTGGCGATCTCGTGTCTGTCGTATGTCATCACTGGCATCACCCACTCATCGAGAGACTATCGACTTAAGGCACTACGGTATTTGGGGTGAGAAGATGTTACATACCTTCCCCGCCTTCCCGAACTTGTCCAACCGATTGCTTAAAACACTACGGTATTTGGGGTGAGAAGATGTTACATACCTTCCCCGTCTTCCAGAACTTAGTCCAACCGATTGCTTAAAACACTACGGTATTTGGGGTGAGAAGATATTACATACCTTCCCCGCCTTCCCGAACTCCCTACTCTACTCCAACCGATTGGGATTCTACGATTGACCTCGAATTTCTCTCTCTCCAACTTCTAGTGCAGAGTTTCCAACCTTCACTTGAGTGGGTGCAACATGGACGATCGACATGAATGTCCATGTTCACAGACTCATGTGGGCTCTTTATCGCCATGCTAGTAAGCTGGTCAGAAGAAATATCCAAGTTCTTTGACTATTTTATTTCTCAGCTATAGATTTTATTAAGTGAGGGTCAGCCCTCTTCCTGAGTGTATCATCCATCGGAGATATATGCGTAAAATTATTGATATAATTTTATTGTATTTTGTATCGTTACCTAACGTCGTACTAATGTTAGTCACATAGTTGCAAACATGTAAAATAATCTGAATTTGAAGTTATACTATGGGAAAAATAATTGGCGCCATAGTCTTCTAACGAAGAATAAAGTAAAGCACCTAGCTGCGCGGTCAATATTGGTCTGGCTAACCACATAAGTCGTTGAATTTCTGAGCGTATGATGAGAAATATTCTGTTGTCGGTCCCAACTGTGGAAGGGACATTTCATACGTTTAGTCTCGACCCCCAATAAATAATGTGTCCACTGGACCCCTAACTATAGTTTAATCTCGACCCTTGGGGGTCGAGAGTGGATTTTATTTTCCAGTCAAGTTTTGGTTTCCTCTCGACCTCCATTAGTACACTTATGATGATAAATCATTCTTCAGTCTACCTTTTGCATACTTTTTTATTAAAGTACCCTCAATATTGCCGGTCTTGCGCTATCCGCATCCAGCGACTCTCCCAAGATTGAGAAGAAGACCTTGTAGGGGGCCTGCCCACGCTGCGTCTTCCGGTTCCTGGTTGCCACTCGACAACCTTTCTGCCCCACATGCCGTTGGCTTTATAATTGGTAATTTGGGTTTTAGTAGCTATCAAGTGATCATCAATCACTGCACATGCAGGAGTTCTATTTGCAAACATGTCTGATATACCAACTACAAGTGATAATTGGGCGCATTTAAAATGTATTACTTCCCAGAAAGGAGGACGTTTACTGCTTCTGGAAGGTCATCAATACCATATCAAGAAAAAGTTTTAAAACGGAACATCGTATTGGCGGTGTATTAATAGATCTACATGCCAGGGTACTGACTACTATGACAATATTAGAAACGGAAACTGAAGTGATCAAATCTACTGTGCATTTATGTCAAACTAATAAATTTTAATAGTACAAAACAAAATAATAATATATAAAAAAATTATAAATAATAAAGGGCTAAAAATAAAGAGCAAGAGCTCATGTAATTTTATAAAGAGCAAGTGTCAAAAGATTTTAATCAGACTGTACCATCTATATACTATGATGCAATAGTTGCACTAAAGGACTCCGAACCAAATGTTATCAAAGAATTACCGTCATATAAAAATGTTTGGGCACGGGTCTCCTCTCGTATATTAAGAGGGTTAAGAGTCCAGGCCAGAAAATTTCTAGAGTATGTGGGTTTCCTCATGATGCTTTCCTTCACCGTCAACAATTGGATAGTTGTATTACTCATCATCATCATCATATCAGCCGAAAGACGTCCACTGCTGGACAAAGGCCTCCCCCAAAGATCTCCACAATATAAATTCCCCAAAGTGAAATTTACATTAGTATCCCCACCCGGGATTAAAGTAACAACCACATGTTTGCTAGGTCGCTTACTTGCCCACTTAGCTACCATCGCTTTCTGTATAGTCTGTACATGACTGTACCAAAATATTAATTTTAGATAATTATCAAATTAGGGGTTGAGAGTGGACGAGGTAGGTTTAAGGGTCGAGAGGAAACAAATAAAGAAATCTTTTTTTAGGGGTCGAGGGGTCGAGAGTGGACTAAACGATTTCATAGGCCTACTGTGCTACTTGAATGATCATGTAGGGTATTCCTGTCCATTCTAATGAATAAATAAACCAACTGAACCTATTGTAGAACATTATTGTATGAAGTATGGAAATAAATATTTGATTCATCATATCAAGCAGGTAGAGCTTGCGATGATTGCGATGCTTAAAGTAAATTCCATTTTTTTTGGCTATTCTATTATTATATTTTAGTCGCTGATATAAATCCGTAAATTGCGGGTGATTTCAAAAATGTAGTTTACAGATAAATGGCAGGCACAGAACAAATATTTAATATCCAATCTCTAGATAATTATGTGTCGTATACATAGTTGTTGTTTGTGAATTGACCCTGAAACCTGAGAGCTTAACCACTGCGCATCAAGTGCAGCCAAGTTTAAAACCAAACTTAAGTAAAACAAAGATAGGTAAATGACTTCTGTTTAATTTATTTTATGACTTGACAGTAAACATGCTTTACTGTCAAGTCATAAAATAAACTAATTCTAGACGGATGAAATCCAACAACCCAACAAAGGTGACCTTGGTGGTTGCCATCCATCTAGATTGCAGAAATAATCCAAATTTTGATTTGACCTTCAACGTCCTTGGATTGCGGGCGCGTGTTCCCATCCGTGGTTGGAGGGCGTGGATTCCATCCGTGTAGCCGGCGGATTACATCCATCCAAGGACAGCACGAATGCGAGTGTAAAATATCGTTCGCAAACCTGTGCCGCGAATGCGAAATTAATTATAATTTAATCGGTCTCTATAGAGATTTGCCATGCCTATCCGTTCAAGATATGAATACGTGATTTCCTGCCAGAAGACGACTCGCGACTGATTTGCTAGCGTGTTGGCGCGTGGATGACATCCGTGTAGCCGAAACACAATCCGCGGATGGGAACTAAATTCCCACCAAGGTCACCTCTGTTGGGACGTTGGATTACAACCATCTAGAACATGCTTTAGTAAAATTTTACAAAAGAAAAATTATTTGAATTTCTAGTTCAAAACAATCTATTTTATTTAGACCAATAATTAAAACCAATTCATTATTATGTATATTATAATTCATAGTTTATAAGCGCTATTTATTGTCACAAAGATCAAACAAACTTACAACAACTGTCTACAGGTTAACTAATACATACTTGCCTTATGGTTGAATCGTATCCATAACACCTAAGCGGCAATTTAGTAGAGGATTACTTTATCCACTGCATTCTAGTTGCAGTCACGCTGGCTAATAGATTAATTATTTATCCCTACAATTTATTTACAGGGCAGTAAAGACAACATGAGCATCGTGCTGGTGGTGTTCCCCGCAGCGCCAAAGCCCAACGCGGAGGCGCAGCGAGCAGACCGGGAGCTGGACGAGTCTCTCCGACAGAGGCTTACAGGTTGCTACCATTCATTACTGCATGCCTGCTCACACAAGCACAGGGACAGACCGACTAGGACTGACACACGTTATATTGACACAAGTTATAATGACACACGTCATAGAGACACGCGTCAAAGTGACACACGTCAAAGTGACACTAGTCATAATATTGAACCTAGCCTAACTGATTGTAGGAATCAATCCCATGAATCACAAGCGTAATAATACCTACCAATAATTTGAAAGCAAGTACTGATTTGGATACTTTCGAGACTTTTTTAAGTGCCATACCATTGACAACATTTCTAATGATGAACAATTTTTTTTATTATTATACATAAATAGTGGACTTGCCTTCATCATCATTATCATCAACCTGGTATCACTAATGTGGTAGCTAGTACACTAATTTGATAATTAGGTCATTTATATCTCGAAAATTATATGATCATGCCAAATAATAGATTTTACCGAATAAGTGGAAAATACGAGGAAATTAATTTGTTATTTACCATTAACCGTTTAAATGACCATGATTCATCAGGCGCGTCAATATAAAAATTTTATATGACCATTCTTAAATATTATTTCATTGAAACGAAATGTTGTCAATTAATGTTTTAAATACTTTTCATTCCTATTTATTGGGACGGAACACTTCAAACTTATTATAATATGGTCTATGGCATAGACCATAGACAAATATATTTACTTTTAACTTAAGTTTATGCTCTACGCCATGTCTATTAACACAATATTATACAATTTTTTGAAAACCGATATGGTGAGAAACAGAAATCCACTATTCACAAATAAAATTGTTAAGTATCCGATCCGATCATAATATCCGAACTATACATATGGTGCAGCTGACTTTATAAATAGTTAAAAACTATCATATTAAAATTATTAGGGTGTTCATTTTTAGATTATACTCACCATAACTTTCATTTAGTGACAAATAGGAATTTTTGATCATAGTCAATAGGAACCGTGTCAACTTACAATGACACGTCCTAAGCAATGTAATATATGTGATAATTTACGCTACAGTATATCCGTGATGATATCTAGACCACCGAAGATATGTTATATTGCTTTCGTTATACCAGTATAATGAAAGTAAAGAAACATAGTCGATGATACTTTAATACCGCGTAACAAGAAGTTTTGCTTCTGATTGTAATTACAATTCCGTAGCAGACATATTTAGTTACGCGATATTCGAGTATCACCGACGATATCCATATTTTTTTCTGTTATAATAAATTAAGACCACGAACAGCTTAGAGCCGATTTCACAGTTAAAATTAAACGCGATCAATGAGGCTAATCTCAGATCAAGCTTTTAACTGAGTTCAGAGCACAGGTTTGAATTTCACCAACAACATTGAACTAAGTGAAGCTAATTCTGGTTTCATTTTATTAATATCATTAGGTTAAACTTTTAATATGCCTAACATTCTGCAAATAATGCTTAAATAAAAAGATATTCATAATTGTTACAATAATTTTAAAACCATCACCAGTTCCAAATATTATGAAATAAACTAAAATACAAATTCTTATGTAAAATGACTTAAAATAATTGAGTGAGACTTAAAATAAGACATTAGAATGTAAATTAGGTATTGGGTTGCCTTATTGGTATTATTTAAAAAATTAATAACTAGGTAATTTATTATTATAAAAAATACTCAGTATAAAAAAAGTAAAAGACGTAAATAAGCGAAGAAATAAGGCAGTAAATATGTTTTCTATTTAATTGGTTTTGAACTTTAAAATTTATAGTGTTCAAAATATGGCAGGAACTGTATTACCACTGCCCGCAAAAGTATAAAGTAAATAAATTAGTGAGCGAAACTTAGCCAGAATTCTAGTTATCAATAATAGGTAAAAATATGGAAATAATAAAAATAAAATATTTATTTTATTAAAATTTATTTTTATTAAACTCAGGATTATTCACCGCGCGAACTCGGCCAATATAATATGTCCTGGTGCAAAAATGACATTAAAAAATAATCATTTTTTGGCGCTACTTGACCAGTTTTATTCCTTAATTTAAATTTGTCCGTCTCCAAAGCGAAGAAAAAAGTGAAAATTGTTTGAGTGGGATAATTTGATCTATTGAATGGGTTGACTCGCTCCTAATTTAATATTATCCTATATACAATTGAGAAAGCTAAAAAAATATTTTTTTTGTTAGCTTTCGGGTACGACTTACAAGTCGTACGAGTGATATTTTTCTTTTAGTAGTTATTAGAAATACGTATTTATTTGTGTTATTACTGTTATATTTTAGTGAAATTATATATTAACCATATTTATTTAACATTAGTTATAACTATTACCTACCGTTTACAACTTTTATAATTGTCAATTTGACAAAAATAAAAATTAAGGAAGTAAGTTTCTTAAAGATATAAAAATTGAAAAGGACGATTTAAAAATGTATATAAAAAAAATTAAATTGATTTCACTTCATTTTTATAAAATAAACTAGTTTGATAATAATGTAACCAAATGATGAATTTGGCAATTAAATACAAATTCCGAAGATTGTAGAGAATCACGCATTAAAGATATTGGCAGTAGGAAACTTAATGTTTCAGTGTTTTTAACTGAAATTTATGTATTTTATATAAATCAGGTCTTAAAAAAATTCTTGATTATAGTTTGCAAGATTGATGAACTTTTATAAAAATAGCATTGTTATTTTACCAGGTAACTTGACGGAATGAAATCTCCATTTGTTTGGAGGTCTAAATGCATAGGTACTTGAATTAGTTTATAGGGTCGTTTTTTAGCGAACATAAATAATTCTTTAACTGGGCCACAAAGGTATTAAATAATATATAACAAATAATAATGTGTATGAGACACATTAATAGATGTTTCGGTAAGAGTTTATATTTTCCAACATAGTTAAATCTATTTAGGAAATCAATTACCACATATATGACGGAACATGTATGAATAATATAATGACAGTAAATGAGGCGAAAGAGGTGTGCAAGGACCGTGACAAATGGAAGTCCGTTGTCTCTGCCTACCCCTCTGGGAAACAGCCGAGAGACTATGTATGTATGTACTTATGTAAGACGGAACATTCCCAGAGAGATTTTGCTTCTTTCTTTAACAATAAAAATATTTCTTTATACATACAATTTTTTTCATGATTCCATTTTCAATCAATATGAATTTTAAAGGGCAAACAGTCCATGGTCGAATATGTTTTTCTTTTCGAATAATAAAAAGTACTTCGGGGTCACAAACATCTGAGATCACGCGTACAAAAAGAGAAGCGCCTCAATTTTTTAATACTATTAAAAAGTAAGAAGAACTCTATAAAATCTGTTTACGGAAATATGAAGTGAATTGAAACGTAATCAATATATAACACTTGTGTACATAGTTTCAAGGGTACGTGCCTCGGTTACTATTATTTGGCCAACACTGCTGTTTCAAGTTCAGTGCGTGCGTTAGTTTACTTGACTTTATCAGTATTTTTGTACACGCGAAATAAGTATAACTTTCTAACTGATTTTAGGGGTCCGCACTCAAACCGCGAAACGAAGCCGGTAGATTGTCTATTCGGCACCATGAAGAAGTTGAATACAGCCAAAACGGTTTCCTTTTACTAGTTCTCTGCCAACAGTACTAGATTCGTCTTAAATAATAAATATGTACTATAATATTACCAATAAGTGTGATCTAGGAATTGAATCATGTTTAGTTAATTTTAATTGCAACTTAGGAATTGAGTCGGATCTAGCAAATTTTTATTGCAACTTTGGAATTGAGTCGGATCTAGCAAGTTTTTATTGTCACCTAGTAATTAAGTCTGACCTAGTAAATTTTAATTGTCAACTAGTAATTGATTCGTATCTAGCAATTTTTAATAGCAACCTGGTAATTGAGTCTGATTTAGCCGAATGAAATACTTAAACTAACTATCAAAAATTCACTTTCTACTGTAGACCGTAGCGTATGCGTATAATCAAGAAAAATATCTATAAATTTTCCCGAATCCAATAGCTTTATTTGAAGTTGCCAGTTAAAAACTTTATATTTATGATTTGAGAGCACTATGATGCGATTTAGAACGTCAACATTGCTTGTTGAAGTTGCTCACTACAACGAAAACCTAACCAATGGTGACTTTAGTTGCTCCAGATATATTCATAACATCTTCCTCCTTCTCACCTTTTTTCTAATTCCTTTTGAGGTTACATACTAACCTGTGACGACCAGCTGATAGGATTCATCCAGTGGCTACCATTTGACATTGAAAGCCATAGGGTATTAGGGTTCAGCCGTTCAGGAGGAGTAGGAGTACGTTCAAGAACGGACTACATAAGTCGGCTAAGAAATTGAAAATGATTTTCATTTCATTTCATCAAAGTATTTTCGATTTACCGCTGAATCGAAATATAGGCCAGTAGTTTTCTAAATTTTTCGACACCATTAAACACAATTGTAATTAAAGGTTAAAAATGTTTCTTAAAAAAGGATTTCTACGGATTTTTTGGCAGTGTTTCTCAGTAGCTGCCACATCTCGCACTGCACGGTAGAGAAATTATATTGGAGATACAATATAGTTCGAAGGTAGAAATTCTTACGGAATGAATAAGATTTTTTTCAAGGAGACAAGACACTGTGGAAGCTTTCAATATAGTAGTAACCCATTCGATAAAAAATTCTCCCACCAAACGTTTTTACGACCCCCATTACCAGCGAGTAGGTAATCTTGTATTTAATTCCATCTGCACACGGGAGAATATAAAGAAGCTATCGAAGTAAAACCTACATATACATAAAATTATCAAAGTTATCGCAAAATTATATCATAAACCCAGACAATAATCACGTTTTGTCTGACTCAAGAAACCTCGTTCAAAATTCGCACGCAATGGCAGATTATTAATACGTGAACGTTATAAACTTGCAAATTGACTGAACCCGTGACTGCACGTTTTCGAATTTAAATATTTATGTGTTGTTTGGGTTTTAACTCAATAAATTATCATAAAACAGACCCTCATAATAATAGGGCCATGAATCATATGTGACAGTTCACGGCTGTAGGTGTCAATTTATGTCAAGTCTGGTGCACTGGGCACTTTTAGTACAAAGCTACGAGTACCTAAATCCACTGCACTAATCAGAAAGAGCTGATCAGTTTTTCTTTTGACTTCTAGTGACTTCAATAACAACAACTAAGCAGACATTTCGAAACATTATGGGCTGTTTTTATTATTTTATTGTCCCGTGACTTCTGCGCGTGTATTTGGACAGCTTACTTGGTTATTTTCTTAAAAAATTACTAATTTACTATGGAAATTGTCAACACCTTTGTCAAAATAATAATAGAGCTCCTGGTCGAATCATACGTACAGGGTATATTATGGTGTAAGAGTGTTCCCGAAAACACAAATGCACTCTAGCGAGAAGTAATCAGGCGCAAGACCGACAGTGTCTGACATCGTCAACTTCTCGACTCCGGACTGTTACAGGGTGCTTTTCTTGCCAGGAGAATCCCATTGACACTTTTTGACCAGGCCCTAAATCCTCATCGTCTGCGATTAAACACCACGCTACCGCCAGACCCTCAAAACATCCTTCGCTAAAACATTACCTAAGTAAAGACCTAATGGTTTTATTACCTTTATTATCATCATCAAAACAGCCGTAAAAAGTCCACTGCCGAACAAAAGCCTCCCCCAAGAATCATCTTGGACGGGATATGCCATAATCGCCAGGCTTGGCAGACGGGTTGGCGATCGCCGAATGATTGTTATAGTACTCGGAGACGCTGCTGCCCGTCCTCTGGTAGATATTCCCTCGGCTCGACTTCTACGCCCCTCACGGGGTGAGATGGGGTTATGATATTCTGGCTGCTATTCGCCGCCGTCACCACACAGTTATCTTTAATATTGATTATAATTTCATAGTTAGCGTTTAGTTTGTATAAGCTACTGTTTCCATATATTACGTTTCGAAACACGACCGGAATAATAATGGGCTGTTATTATCAGAACAAACAATAAAATCTAGAACTTGTTGTCTGTTACATCTATTGGCTTACAAATGAATTACTTATGCGCTGTGCAACTTACTAAACGGGGTTTTAGGTAATTGGTGTCCGCGCTACAAATTGGTAGTTCAGAATTATTAATAGATCACAATAACAATGAAATAAAAATGAACGAGAAATAAGACACATTTCTTTGCACACTGAACGATCAAGCATATTGTGTTACAATTATTATATTCAGTGTTTTATCGCAGTATCTTTCAACTTCTATGCAGTTTTTTTACTAATCTAATCTAAGTTTCCTGCTACCTTGAAGTATATTATAGTAAGTAAGTAATCTCCATTTCCTCTGCATTGAAATGCAGTATATTATTGTAGTCTATATTTCCCTTGTATTTTTATGCAGTATATTATTTTAGTCTAATTTTACTCTGCGTTCTATGCAGAATATTATGGTAGAAATTTCCTACGTACTTTCATACAGTATATTTTTGTAGTCAAAGTTTCCCCTGCACTTTTATGCAGTATCGGTAGTCTAATTTTACTCTGCAGAATATTATGGCAGTAGAATTTTCCTCCGTACTTTTTACAGTATATTATTGTAGTCTAAGTTTCCCCTGCACTTTTATGCAGTACCTTTTATGGTAGTCTAATTTTACCCTGCACTTTGATGCAGAATATTATAGTAGTAAAAATTTCCTCCGTACTTTCATGCAGTATATTATTGTAGTCTAAATTTCTCCTGCAATTTTATGCAGTTGCAGTATCTTATGGTAGTCTAATTTTACCCTGCACTTTTATGCAGAATATTGTGGTAATCTAAATTACTTCTGCACTTTTATGCAGTGTATTATTTTAAGCTAAGTTTCTTGGGACCTGTAATGTAGTAAGTTATAGAATCCACAATTTTCTCTGCCCTTTTTATGCAGTGTTTTATCGTAATCTAGGATTCTTGCTAACTTCTATGCAGTGTATTATTATTATCTAGGTTTCCAGCAAATATTCGATCTTTAATTTGTTTTCATCACTACTAGGTTACAATATAGTATGATATTTGGTCATATACAATATGACCAAATATCATACTATCATATCAATATGTATATTTACCAAATTCGCCCCGCTGATCGCAGACGAGTTGGCGATCGCAGTAAGGTAGTCATCGTACTCAGAAAGAAGCTGCTGCCCGTCCTAAATCTTTTAGCATTCATTAGAAATGCTTTTATAATATGAATGTATGAAAGACGGGTGCTGTTATGGGGCTCCTTAAATAGAAATTTGATTAAGTCATACAGCAATGAACGATACAACGGCATATGTCCTATTCAAAGTTCATGAACAGTCATATAAAATTCACTATTTATTACTTGTTATTTTTTTATTATTGTTTAATGCCCACTAAACATGCATTCATCAAAGTATATAGTAATAAGTAATACTAAAACAGCTGGTCCGACGCGCATATTAGTCGAGATGTTCGGACAATTTATATATAAAAATTACCTGCTGCAGTGTTTCCCCAGTGCTACGACATGTCCTTCTTTGAACGAGGTTTAAAAAGAGTATTAATCACTGCACTGCGAATGTCCACGAGCAGCGGTTACCACTTACCATCAGGTGGGCCCCAACTCGTCTGCCTCCAAAAGCTTAAAAAAAAAAAACATGTCGCTTATTTCCCCTCAGTCTTACGCAACAAATTCTATTTGATAGAACAAAAGAAGCCCTGTTCCATAATAAGATCTACTATTAAATGCAATAATATTTAAATTAGTTCAGTTCAACTATTGGTAGAATATTAATAGCATAGTATAATGTGTAGTAGTTCTTCGAGCGACTAAATAGGTCAACTTCGACGTACATATGCCGCGACTGATTTTCTGCATAAAGAATTGATATGTCCAGAGCTTGACAAAGCTATGGGTACGCAAATGACGCATTACATCCTCCTGTCTGGCATGTCGATTTTAATGGCTGTTTGTACTGAAGTGTTAATTGTATTCCTTTAACAGTTACATTGCATAGACATTGTTCCAAGGTTGCCATTCGAAAAGCTTTACCAGGAAAATAATTATTATGTAATAATATCGTGAAAAAATACTTTATCAATCATTTGGATCTAGTTACGGATTCTGCACGGGGTGATACAATGCAAAAAATGGACGACGCACAGTCTACAAACTAAAACTCTAGAAGCCCAAAATTTGCAGGTGTCCTCTTTAACGGGAGATCAGAAAGAGTTTATTTGTGAATTCACCCTCTAGGAAGGTAAAATACGGGATAAAGGTTTGGACGGGAAATACCTACCATCGGGCACATGGTAACTTAAATAGAAATGATACCAATAAATACTCTCCCGTTATTATTATACTGTATCCTCGTACCTTTCATTTTCCTGTTGACATATCTTTTTATCAATATTTGAGAGTTGTACGTGTATTTCTAACTTATTCTTATTCTCTTATTATAATTGTCATTACAACTAATAGTTGTAATGACAATTATTTAACATATTACGACCAAAGTAATAATCTGTACAAGTTTTTTTTGCAATATTTGAACTCCTAATGTTACCTCTACTCTAATTTATTTAACCATCAATCCTGTGGTTACCACGTTATGGTCCTTATATTTGCAATATTAAAATGATCTCTTTATTTGTAAGTACAAGTTAAGAGTTGAATTTTATGATGGCAACCCTACATATAAGTAAGTCTGTAGTACTTACGTGTCACGTGTCCTGCAATCTTCGACGATAGTTAAATATATAATGAGCTATTATAGTATTCACTTTGAGTCTAGAATAATAATGGAACAAGTGATACATAGCAATGTAATACAACTGGTTATATTTTATTATATCTATTATTATACCGTGACATCTGCGCGTGTATTTTGGACATATTTCTTAGATAAAAAGAATACTAACTTACTATGGAAATTGTCAATACCTTTTTCACGCTTTAAGTGTATTTACATTTATCCAAGAGTTTCGATATTAAATTTTATCTTACTCTGGAAAAAGTTTCATCCCCACTTTAATACACTTAGGGGAAGATCTTTTGTTTAATCCTTGTAGGGTTAAATTTTCAAAAACTACCACGTTGGTGTACATTTATTTGTAACCTGAAGCCTGAATTTCAAGCTTTACTTTATAAATAATGAAATTTTACAACCCATGTATCACATTTTACAAATGAGATTTTACCCAATTATTGCATTAATGATTGAGTATTCTGATAATGTTCAGATTTAAGCATGAATGTAATGAAACTCCAATATCAATATATTATCATTAAATTTACTTCTTTTATAGATTGTAATTTTTACAAACCAGTTTTAGGATTAAAAATAAACAATGTGACCTCCTTTAAAGTGATTTTTATCCCCTAACTTAGCTCTAGTTGTAGATTGTACTTTTTATATACAATATACTTACTCTAGAATTTATTATAATAAGCAACTTTACTCACTTGCCACTGTTATCATAATACCATTTTCGTAATACATTTATGTTTTATTTTACACTCATAGTACATCTGATTCTGGATACATAAAAGTTAGACATTTATAGGTCTCCTCGAATAAGTATTCGGATATAAATGTTGATGTGTGATGTGTCATAAGGGACTTTACTCACTTGCCACTATTTTATAAAAAAATATTTTATACTCATTCTTAAAGTATACTTGTTAGTTTACCAATATGAAGTAGATTTATTTATTTATACGTAACAGTTAGCCATTTATAGGTCTCCCCGAATAAGTATTCGAGTATAAATGTAATTGTAATGTGTACTTGTATTACATAAATTTTATTTTACACTTATTCATTAAGTATACGTAACAGATAGCCATTCATAGGTCTCCCCGAATAAGTATTCGAGTATAAATGTAATTGTATTGTGTACTATACAACGTGTAACAGAAAGAGTGAACGTAACTTAAGGGGCATATACAGTCTCCTTAAGCCTACCTATACACAAAATCTCATACCGAAATACCATCATTTTAATCTTGATCGTAAAATAATATACCATTCAATATATCGACAAGTATTTTTATCGATATAACGAACATCCGTACTAACACAGCACAGCTGATTCTGATTTACGCTAGAAATTGTTTGACATACCTGTGTTTCTATGCACGCCTGGTAGTTTGATACCGATTGCACTCACTACACATATTTTGTTTTATTTTCGAGTTATGTTTTTATTTATAGCACTGCTGAATAGCTATTGGATACTTTACATCGTATAAGTACGTGATACACAAACACATTACGAGAATCTTTTTATAGTTTAACTTCTAGTTGAAGTTGTTTTCAGTACTGATGGAAGAATTTCATTATTTCACGTTCACTAAAATCTGCACCGACACCGAAAGCTTAACTCTAAGACTTGCCAACTAACACGAGTCTCTCTCATGTACAACATATTAATAGAATCGTAAAGCTTTCATGTTTCTTAGTTATAAAGAGGCGTGGCCTCCATCGCGACACTGTACCCTTCACGACATAGGTTCCTCGTAATTAAACAGCCTTAAATTCTGTGACCTATGAATCCTCATCATCACAAAGTGCACGTCTGAGGCTATTCTTTCATAGATGAATGCACGACATTTTCAAAATTATACCGATCACTAAACGACATAGTTAAGGATTTCGCGGAATACTTTACTCATTACTAAACGACATTTTAGACGATTTAGTAACTAAACACGACCTAAATAGACAGCAGTTTACGAACAACTGATGATTTTAATATTTTTATTAAATAAATAAAATTGCACAATATTTGATGAATTTGGCGGCTTTCTTCGAACGCGGCCCCTTTGGCGGCGTCTTTGAGTCCACTCAAAAGAGCCGCCTAGGTATCGACGACGCGCGCGGCTAGCTTAAATGAATATTAAAAGATATTTAACCGTTTATTATTTACCTACATCAACTCTTTGATTTTGCCGCCATATTAGTGTAACTTTGGATATAATCAGGACGGAATTTGAAATGTCCCCTACTGTTCATATGAGCCTAGTACATTATTCATATTTTTTTATTTGTATGTATTGTATGAATGATTAATATGTCGTTACACCTTTAAAATTTAGAGTGTATCACTCTAAATTTTAAAGGTGGCATTGAAAGTGCCCCTGCACTTTCTATTCCATCACTCTCATGATCTGATGGGACTACTAGCGATACGACCGGAAAGAGGTCAGGCACAGGAACGACGGCTTTACGTGCTCTCCGAGGCATGGGGGTGTAATATGGTCAACTCCCAGACTTCGGGCTGATACTGAGAAATTTCTTTTTACGGAAAAATACCATAATCACTTTTTGGCCCGACCCGGGAATTGAACCCAGGACTTCATTATTCCCATAATCACTTTTTGGCCCGACCCGGGATTTGAACCCAGGACTTTATTATCTGCAGTTGACCACGCTACCGCTAGACCAATGAGTTCGAACACATTCAAATGGCGAGGCGCGCGCGCGCGGGGCCCGCTTTGATGAATATTAAAACATATTTAACCATTTATTATTTACCTACATCAATCCTTTGTATTCGCCGCCGTATTAGAGTTCCTTGCGACAAAATCAGGACGGAATTCGAAATGTCCCCTAATGTTCATATGAGCCTAGTACATTATTCATATTTTTTCGTAATTTATCAGTAGTCGTACCGCGTGTGTTTATCTGGTTAGTTTGTATAGTTTGCATTAAAAATTAAGTACCTATTCGTTTCCGGCCAGATTAAATTCACATACTGAAAGAAAAATTTAATATTCTTACTATTTAACACACAAAAAAATATCTGCAGTTACACAAGTCAATTAAATTATTTATTTCTCATAGATCCAATATCTTGCGAAATATCAATTTAAATTAAATTAAGTGATTTTTCCTAGTTATCAAATTTGTATGAATGATTAAAATTTCGTTACAGGGAACCTTTAAAAACTAGAGCAAAAATTCAGTTAAACATTTGATTGAATCTTAAAATAAACACGTGTAATAAATTATGTGACTGTACAGAACCACACTTTTTATTTACAGTCTAAGTAGTAGGTACCCAAAGAGTTCGCGGTAAGGTTCATTACCCTTGCGGCTGAGTTTTTAGTGTTGTTCATAATGTCGGTAATCTTACTTGTTGATTTAGGTTGTCGATAGAAAAATAAATTACTAGTTGAATAAAAAATGATTATTTCTGTTTGAAGTTTCGTCCATAGGTAGCCGTCCTGATACCCTATAACCCCCTTAAGTTACGTTCACACTTTCTGTTACACGTTGTATATCCAACTTTACTATCTTGCCATTTTTATTATAAATTATATAATTTTTTCTTCGTGGAATTTTCGTGGAATATTTTGTTTTATTTTTTACGTTCTTATGAAGACTCACAGGGTAAAATACCAGATTATTCATTAACGATACAAAAGTGTTCAATATCATTCGTATATATTGCAGATGTTTACTGTGATCAGGATTAAAACAAAAAAGACTTGTCACATTTTCGTTTTATAGAATTTTCCGCAATATAAAGCGTAAATCTAGACTCAAAATTGGGAAAATTTATGTGCAGGTCTGTATCATCCGTACCTACCGAGAGCCTACACTGGGAAAAAATCTAAGTATACGTTTAGGATTTCCCAGTTTTCAGTCAAATGATTACTATCCGCAAAAGTTGTTCTATTCTACAATTAACTGAAGTAAACATTGACCCTAAATGAACCATAATAATATGTATTATTTGTCACTTATTTGTATCTGTGTGTGATCTGTATAATAAAATGTGCCACGGAAATTACACAAAATCGAGATTATCATAACCATTACATTTTAGTAAGTATATATTGAATAAAAGACATAAATGTTCCACTATTTTACACTTTCATATACTATGCGTAGATTTAAAAAGGCCCAAAATCACCTTGCCACTAATCATTTAAGTCTTAAAATCAAATAGAGTTATTTGTATATTAGTTGTGTGCCTTTTAATACTAAATAGGAATATTGGTGGCGATTCTGTATTTTAAACTACTAAACTAACTTAAATGTACCTACATCTCTTATTATTATAGGTCGTATGAAAAGAACATGATATGCTTAAGGACCTTCTACACTAGCTTTTTCAAATGTAATTTTCGTGCCACTGGCGAAGCGCTTGCAGCGGTGCTTTTACGAGAAAGACGATAACGCCCAGAAATTAAATAAATTTTAACCAATTTTAATAGGAATACTTTTCCTTCTAACACAGACCTTCTGTAACGACATGTCTTTAATTTAGTTTTTCCGCCTAATACTGGAGGAAAGTGACACGTTAAAACCTGTTGCCAATGGCCAACCAGTTTAGTAGTTTGATAGTCCTGTCCTGTCCTTATCACACGAGTTGCAATAGAAAGAGGTGTAAAAGATTTTAAATTAGTATAGTCGTTTTAAATACAGAATCTCCAGCATTACTTAGTGTATAACATAGGAGTTATTAACTATTAAGGAAAAAACGTGGTATATTCCTAAAGTATTATACTGCGATATATGTTACCTATTACATCCTCTATACAGAGTGTATTTTTTTGTTATGTTTCCTAGATCCTGTTTATTTATTTGTTGATAAATATGTATTTATTCTATTTGTTGGTTGAAAGCTGGAGGGATGAAGGCTTTTCGAAATATTGATTGTTTTAAAAAGTAGGCGAAAGTTTTATTTTAACACGACTTTTTAGAACGCCCTTTCCGTGTATTGGCTACTTTATATTGAAATTGCTTGGTAATAACGGTAATAACCTATGAAATTGAATTCTTCCTACTGCCCGGTAAGGGTTAATTGCATTAAAAGATAACTAAAGCTAATCTAATTATTGTGCCAATATAAACCTGTTGACACATCTATTTTGAGAAGTCTTCTAAATATACTATAATATCTTATAAGGCAATCCTTTGTACAAATAATTTAACCACAATGTATTTAATCGAAGTTGTGATTTTTGTTGTAACTAAATATTTGTGATATTAACTTTTTAATTAATTTAAAAATCTTCTAAAATCTTTATATTAATGCGTCTTTTTATATAAAAAAACTAACTTGTATTGTGAGACTAAAACGCTATATAATTGTTACCCCTGTTTTTTTTAATATTAAAGTGTTTTGAAAATTAATTGCTTCGTTTCATTGCTTTAGTCCTGACCCTCTTCGTTGCCATTGCTTGTATTCCAATTTAAAAAGTTAACTTATTTTTTTTTAATGGAAGGGTTAAAGCAATGAACGTGCGCTTAGAATGCCGGCTTGACGGCTTGTGACAGGCCAGTTAGACACTGCATTTATAAGACTGGAAGCCTAAGTAGTGCAGTTCTAATCTAGTCTCTCATGTATGTTATCGATTATGAGCGCCATAAATATGATGTTTATGTAATATTATAAATAGGGCTTGAATGAGATTGGTTGACTAAGTTATGAGAAGTTCTGATAACGAGTCGATTGCACGCATGAAGATAAATAAGTAAATGAGATCATGTTTCTGATCAATTTTATGGCAGATATTATTAGATTATTTAGATACAGTCCAGCCTGGATAGATGAAATTTTGGAGGACTATCTAAGAAATTTCTCAACTATGGATCTCTTAAATGTTCCTTCGCAATCTTACTTAACCTTACTTAGGTAAAAAGAAACATTTAGTTTAAGCTAACTATTAACTAACGCACGTATCCTTTGTTTTTATAAAATGCTTAACATAATTTCAGTTATATTTAATTTTAAAATATTACTTACCCTTAACTTTTTTTGTAAGCTCACAAATAATAGATAACAAAAACAATATTAAAATTTCACAAACACACTACGAGCAATAAAAAGTTATCTACCGTTAGGTAGTCTCTTGTGCGATTTTATCTCAGTTGTATAAGCAAGTAATGTTAACTTAAAAATGAAAAATAAAATGCCACAAATGTATAATAGGTTTTTAGGAATCGTAATGAAATATCCTCACCTATGTATGTATACAAGATGTAACCGATGATCTTGTGCGGGTAGCTGAAAATCGCTGGATGCGAATAGCGCAAGACCGGCAATTGTGGAGATCTTTGGGGGAGGCCTTTGTGCAGCTGTGGACGTCTTTCGGCTGATATGATGATGATGATGATACAAGGTGTAATATAAGGTTATTTGCTTGTTAACAACTTGCAATATACACAGAAAAAAAGATTCCCTACCCCGCCCCGTAAGAAAATGGCGATGAGCTAATGCTCAGCTTATTGCCTTCTGTATGTTTGATAAGGTTCATTATAAAGGCCTGCCTCGTTGGTCTAGCGGTAGCGCGTTCAATCGCAACTAATGAGAGGTGCTGGGTTCAAATCCCGGGTTGGGTCATAAAGTGATGTTTATTTATTTATTTGGACAACCAGTAGTTGTACATTGTTTCTTTAGGTCTATATTATTATGTACAAAATTATAATTAAATGCACAACAATGGATGTATTATCAGTAGCAGCCCGAAATCTGGAAGATGACGGTGACCCCTGTGCCTGCATGAGAGCATGTAAAGCCGTCCGTCCTGTACCTGACTTATGTATCTGGTCGTGTCCTTTAGCCGACCCATCGGATCATGAGAGTGAGACAAAAGAAAGAGCACTACTTTAATATGTTCCGCGCAGGTGACTACTCTCTATTATGACTGGCCGCCATGAATGGGTCAGTTATGCGTGTCTGATGCCCCTGTCCATGCACCAGGGGATTCGAACACGTATTAAATAAATAAATATCTTGGGACAACTAACACGCTGCCATCTGATCCTAAACTAGGCAAAGCCGGCAACCAGACAACTGATAAACGTGCTTCTGTATTTCTAAATACATATACAACATGTAACGTAATTAACGCACACCCTCAGATACCCCAATTAGAATATTATGTTGTAATCATAATACAAACACTGAATTTTTAATTTGAAATAATATATTATACATTGTTATTTACTAAATTAATTTCTTGGAATACAGTTTATATTTCTTTATTGCGTATTGAATGATGGAATTTGTATGAATACTAACAAAACACCGCTAATATAGTCTTATTACTTTGACTTACGGTCCATTTCAATTTGTTTTGACTGTACAGGGTTTAATATGACAATAATTTCAAGTTTCAATTATTTTTGGAAAAAAATAACTATACTAAAAATGATATAAATCGATTCAGTAAACGATTCTGAACAAACTATTTTCAGGATGTGCGTTAATTAAGTTACATGTTGTATATTATAGATAAATTATATCAGAAACGGAACAAATTATCATGTTCATTAGACAAAGATTTGTCCCGGGCGAGAATCGAACTCACGACCTGAGGGTCACTAACCACTAGACCAACTTACAGGCCAGTCTTTTCTAGCTTAGCAGTGTAAAAAACTATTTATAAATACCTATGCGCTACAAATTCAATGGAGCTACAAATTTATGTATTTTTAAACATATTTTAAAAATAACCCAGTCGTGCCCAAATATTTTTAACTTGAGTTATGTGAACTGTGACCTCTATTTATAAAGCAGACAGTGTCATCGATTTTCAGTCTGTATGTCTTGTTCGTTTGTATTTATATAAATGGCGAAAACTAAATAACTCGGAAACTAGGCCTACAGCGATTAGTTGATTAGCAACTTCAAGAAAATTCTAGAACTTCCGAAGCAGTGGCAAAGGGTACATCGCTATACACCGTTGACCTTTGTAGTTATAAAACTGAAGAAGTTTATGCAAGCTTGATGTAAAAATGGTAAAATGGGATGTATAGACATCTCGATATGAATAGAGAGAATGAATTGGGAGTATAGATATGTTCCCCGTCTCTGTTCACCCTGTTTATGGTGTGACTTTGATATTAACAGTAGTTGGTTAAGTGTGAATCAATATGACACACTTGACTGTGTTTTTGTCTATTGCGTACCTTATTATTAGTAAAAATATTTATTCAAATAGAAGTTAGTCAATATCATGATTTAATATATTAATTAAACTATTATTATTCAGATGTGAAGCCGCTATAAATACTGATAAATGGAGCTTACGCCACTAACACAAGTTTGGTAAAGTCGCAAAGAGAAGCTACGAGAAGCCACGGCAGGGTAGGTTTAATCGGTGCATGCGTAAGAATTCCCCATGTGTTATAAAAAAAAGTTAGGTAAAGTCGACTTAAGCTTATTAGAAATACGGAAGTAAGGTTAACCCTTAAACGGGCGTTGCTATATTGTTTTTTCATTGTTTTTGGACGTTATTTCAAAGTAATAAGGTTGAAATTAATGTCAGCTTGTTTACTATACCTATACACAGCCTGTTTAAGGGTTAAAATGGCGACGAAGCTATCTAATGATACAGTAAAAAGTTATCAAAAACCAGTGGTTGACGATAGTAGTGCCATTCCGAGGGATTCGACACTCGTGGCACGTAACGTGAACTCTAAATGCAAAATCGCAGAATCTTAAAGATTCACCTTCGATCAAATATATGCGCTATATAATTTATTAATTTACTCAAATTTTATTAATAAATAATCGTTTCTTAGCCTTGCAACTCAGAAGTACGGGTACAAAAACAGTTTTTAAAACATTCGTGATATTTAAATTACTTATCTCAGTTATAGTTCCATCGCTTTTAACCGCTTTTCGAATAAACCTATCTTAAAATCCAGAGATATACAGAGTAGATTTAGATCTACACAGTCTACTATGTATTTAAGTATTTATCTATCTATATAAGTATGTATATCGTCGCCTGGTACCCATAGTACACGCTTTGCTTAGTTTGGGGCTAGGATGATCTGTGTGACATTGTCCCTAGATATTATTATTATTACTTAATTGAAACTTTCACTATATTTCATGAGAATCCTAGTCTATTAATTGAAAGTATATTAATAGGTGAAGCAAAAACTTTCGATCCCTTTTCACATTACACACACTACCATGCTTTTGACAAACTGAGAAGAGATGACAAACTGAGTGTCAAAACTGAGAACAGATTAATTTGTCCCTAATTTGACAATAGAAGCCTAATGGTCTAATTTCGAACAAGTGCGAATGTCCAATACTGCTAAGGAATGTCGATGTTGAAAGCTTTCTTAGAGAGGCTCATGGCCAGGACCGTAATTCTTTGGCGAGGTAAAAACCTGCGTAGGTGGGTGACCGTCTAATTTGTTTAATTTCCGGACGTCTCCGTGCTTTGGACTTTAATCAGTCGGGTAATCACTGCCCATATGAAAAATAACGAAGGAGTATCTCTATTCTATTCTATAGAGGCAGTAGTTTAATAATATCTTAGGACATTTTACACACGGCCATCTGATCCCAAACTAAGCAGAGCTTTTACTATGGCAACCAGATAACTGATATATTTCATATACTACTTTTCTTTTGTAAATATGCATTTGCCAACCACGCCAAAGTTTGTTAGCATAATACTTCAGAAATAAAGTTAAGACTTTACTGAATACAATCCGTCCCAACTCGATATGATCTGATTTACTACCAGATAGAGGTCAATGCACTCAATGTTACAGAGAAACCTAACATAGTATTTAGATCCTATCAAGTATTGTCACGTAACGTCAGCATTGTAGCAACAAATATTATATGTGTTCAAATTTATTCTTACTCCTCGACAGACGAAGGGGTGTTAAGTTGAATACCAAACTCCTAAGATGTTCTGAGTATTTTGAAATAATATACTCACAAAATTACCGATGCACATTCTTTGACTAAGGACTAATTCACTAAATACCCAATTCTTAAGTGGTCTAATTCTCAAAGAGCCCAATTACTAAAAAGACTATTTTATTATTGAAAGTAATTTATAGTAGACCGTAACATTTTGATAAGATGAAGTTAAATATATCTTAAAATATAAGTATTAACAATTATATTTAAAAACCTTAAATAACCTACTTGGCAATAACTTGAAGAAATACCTATACAACTAAAGCATTATTATCTTAAATTGTATTCTACTTGATCAAATATAAGTCATGATCGAATAATCTACTTGTTCTTACCTAGAATTAAATATCTATACTTAATTTGTAATACAATTCATGTTCCGACTATTTACAAGCGCTTTTTAAAGTACATGTGAATAAAAACCGTTTTTATTTAATGTTTATTTATTTATATTTATTATTAACTTGTTCACGAATTTATTGTGAGGAAGACAGTTTCGGCAGCAGCAATTTCTCAATAGGAGTAGCATTTTTAACTAAAGAAACAGTACTGAATACTCCCTTGACATTGAACTAAGACCTTTCAGGAGTCAAGGTCGACCAAGGTCAGGATCAAGTGAAACGTGTTCACAAAATACTTAATGGTGTCGCGTGTCTCCCGTCTATTTCCTTCGCCTACACACTGAAAATAAAAGAGTATTTTAGCATACCTGTCGTAAAACTTGGTGAGGAGTAGCGATGTCTCTGTCATCTTAAGGGGTTGCTATCCGATTAATAGCAGTGGAAAGCTTGGCATTCTTAGAGTTCCGTATGATAACGAGGTTAAGAGCAGGCATCTGAAAAGTGACGTTAGTTAGTTGGGCGGGCCTGTTCGCGTGGTTGGCAAATGCTTGCTTTTCACGCCGGCGCACTAAGGTATAAAATCTTAAAAAGTTGCCCAAAAATATTTATTTGCTTTAATTAGTTAAAAAGGTGTATTTGAAAGGAAATATACATTAATTTAGTGATTTAGTGTATTTATTGAAAAAATATGGATTTTTTTTGTATTTTTTTTTTAATATTTTCTTATTTATTTATTGATTTGTGACATAAGCTTAAATATCAATTTTAACTACAAGACTGAGAATAATTTCTGTCATTAGACTTCGTCATCAATGTCGTTTTCGTGATTACAATCGTCATAATGTGTTTCATCTGATCGGTTTCCCTCTATTACATCATACGTTTCATTTAAGTTTTCAGAAGCTTATAGCTCTAAAGCTTCTGATGTCAGGGGTTTTCATTTTCTGTGTTTCACCAATCGTAAACAAGAAAGAAACGTCATCAATGTATTTTGTTTGGACGATCTGAGGAAAGCAATACTCTGCACAGTACATCATAATTGCAATCTTCTCTTGTAAATTTACGAGCGAAATTTAGTCTATATTGCCGGAAGTGATTATTCCTGGCCTCCGCTGCTTCCACAGACAGCTGACCAATTGGAAGAATAGCGTGTTCGATCACTGAAGGACCGTGTATTAAAATTTTGTGAACTGTGGGAGACATCGGAAGCCAGGAATACAGAGAAACGTATAATTCGGCAGTTTCATAAGTATAGGCCGCAAATTTATCTACATCAACAGGGAGACCACATGATATAACTTCTAGGATAGTTGCAAACCTTTTGATTATATTGATATCAACCTGCAGTATTTCTGCAGATACTTCGGGCAAAGCAAAAAATCTCCGTGACGTATTTCCATTATTTATTACAATTGCCGTAGCCTGGTTTGGCAAAGTCAACTCTTAATCCTAGGCGTTCTTTGAATTTTTGCTGTATTTCTTTCTTCCTGTCTTTAACTATCCTTTTTTCTTCTTGACCTCGTACTTGCCATTTTTTAAACGGTAATTTAAAAGAAAGGTGGAGAAGAAATTCAAAGAACCTTATACGTGCATGCAATATAGACAGTCCAAAACTTTCAACCAGCTAGAGCGAAGGCCTGAAGAAAAATCTCGATTTTTTATTTATCGGTGACAGTTTTATAACGTCAAATAATTCAGTTCTAGTATAAATTTTCATTCCTGGAAGGTAGAAAAATAAATATGTCGCTTAAAACTGTTTTTTACATAAAAGTGATTTTTCACCCATTGTATTAAAATGGGTTATAATAAACGGATTAGCAACAATTAGCAATATTTTATTTTAAGACCATATAGTTGACAATTAAACCTATAGAATGACATTAAACTTATAGCCGTACTCATAAACATAAACCTTCGAGAATGTTGATAATACGATTATTTTTAGTCTTCAAAACGGACAAGTAATATATTTATATATCTGGGCCAAATGTAAGATAATTAATGTTAAAACATATTAATACAACACTTCTTACCTTCATTCCCACTATCCATTATTCAAACAAATCGGTTTCAAACAAAAATAAGCGACGAACAAATCTCAAAGATTAAGTTAATTTTATGCGTAAACAAGTAACAGTATCAACCGCATACAATATTGAACTTTACTGAGATATTACTAATAAATAAAGTGATAATACGTACATTTGAGGGTAGTTTCATATGAAGAATTTATCTGGCTATCAATTGGTGTGAATATCTAAGTGGTTTCATCATTTTTCAAATTTGGACTTATGGGCACCTTTTTAAGAAATTATACCTATGTGCGGCGGTCGTGGGTTCGATTCCCACCCAGGACAAATATTTGTGTGCATGAACATGTCTGTTTGTCCCGAGTCTGGGTGTAATTAGCTATATAAGTATGTATTTACAAAAGAAAAGTTGTATATCGGTTACGTGGTTTCCACAGTACAAGCTCTGCTTAGGTTGGGATCAGATGTCCGTGTGTAAATAATGTCCTATGATATTATATAATTATTATTATTGGTTTCCGGACTTAGCCTCGTAAAAGGTACTCGAAACACATTAAATGTATTTTCCGTATTTGTAATGAAAATAAAATTACTAAAAAAAAAAAAAAACAGTTACATCCAGAAGTCCAGGAGACCACGAAAGCCTGGCTTCAGGGCCTCCTGCAGTGTCTTTGGAACATTCAGGATCTTTGCCCGTTGGCAGGCAACACTCTTGCATTATAGTAGTACGTGTGCTGGTATTTCTTCATATTTGATGCACCCTCTGCACAGGTGAAAAGTGACGTACGATAAGGGATTTTACAGTGCGACTCCCTCCGTCTGTCAAACGGCATTTTGAAATATGCCCTATGGCAGACTGACTAACTACTAAAGTCATTCATTTGCAAATGAAAAATAATCATAATTAAGTAGAGCTACTTAATAAATACCATTAAGAAAGTGCTTCTTTTCCACATTCTAAAGGTCAGCGCAGACCGAGAGGAGCGCAGCGGAGAGGATTTTATTAAGGCACTAGTAAATCAACTTTAGAATTACAGGAATAAAGTGCATATATGCTTGAACCTGACTTACAATGCTCGCGCGGTCTCGGGCATATAATGTTCAAGCATACATGCCCTTTATTTAAATAGTTTTAAAGTTGATTTTCTAGTGCCTTAATAAAATCCTCTCCGCTGCGCTCCTCTCGGTCTGCGCTGGCCCTAATACTAATGATTTTATTGACTGAATGACGGTGAAATGAAGTATAAGAACATATCACCCTACCTCTCTTGTGTCCAAGATTGTTAGGCGAATAAAAATATTTTATTTTAACTTTCACTTTAAATTTAAAAAGAAATATTTAAGAATTTCTAAACTATTAATTAACCTATTTAAGCGGTCCTAGTTTTGGTATTTGACGAATAAACATTAGGTACGTTTAAGAAAAATACGGAACCATCAAATCCGACTCGTATTTGTTAGTTCTTTTAAAACTACCAAATGGATATAGCATAATCTGATTGTAAGCAATGTTTCAAAAATGTGGGTATATTCCGGTATAGACTATTAAGGTAAACTAATAATAAGGAACGGGCTCACGAACAGTTTTGGACCCAACAACCTTCATAGTACCGTCGCCAAAGCCCGTTACATTATTTTCCTAATTTTAATAACTTTGCAAGTGCCCTAGTGATGACGGACCCAGGGGGTGGATAGGGGCACTCTTCAATCGCTACTCTAGTTTGGTAGACTTTATGAGAAGAAAGTCATATTGTATGCATATCATATTGTTTTTTAGTTACTGTATGTTAGTTAAGGCTCTCTAAACAAAGGTTTATTTTTATATTAGAAATAGTACATAATAATTCTTTATATACTTTTTTTTGAAACTTTTATTCTTAGAATTTTCGAATTGTTATTCATATTAATAGACAAACATGTGATTTTCAACGATGTTGAATATTATGGTTCTACGTTACAATTACTATTGGTAAAAAAGCTCTGGTACATAAACTTAAAGTTGATGGTGCCAAAACTCAGGTAGAAATGAAATGAAATAATGAAATTTATTCAGCACTTGGGTATTAACATACACTTGTACTTGTCAAGTTCACAATGCAGTACATAAACATAGTCGAATACAGTATAAGAATTACAAAAAATTAATTAGTCCGTCCGTGCTGTCTGTTTTATCAGATATATTTTCTTAAATCCTAAAATAAATAACAAGTTACTAATCTATTATTTTGAAATTTAGTTGTACAATATTAAAATTAAAGAATTGAAGGCAATGAGCATTTGGCTAGCGCAGAAGGCTCTTAACCAGTAGCTTAAATTAAACGACTAATACCCGAGGCCACCCTTTTGGGGTTCAGGCCACAGCTCAGGGGGCCGCTGAAGCAAAAGGACAGAATTCTAAAAGAGGGTGTGATCAGTTGCACGGGATCACCGATGACGTGTTAAGGGGCCTAGCTATGGTATATATACCTACATATGATATGACTGAAAGAAAAAGTGGGTATTCGTAAATTTATCTTTCATCTAGTAGTGTAGGTACTTTAGAATATAAACGGGTAGAGAACAGGTTCTGTTCCTGTTCGTGACAAAAATGTAATTTTAATGTTGTTTGTCATCATTCGTTTCCAGAAATAATTGTAAGGCTCGGTGTTTTTCCTGGGTATATACTTCATTATTTCTCGCTATATGTATACTGATGTGACACGAATTATCAAACTAAGTTTCGTAGAAATACTATATAAGTTTATAAGAAAAATATTATACAAAAAACAACTCTTAGTTTTTCGGTAATCATTACTACACGGGGTATCAAAAATGTTTTATGTCTTTAATTTTTTAAATGCTTATGATGTATTCAATAACCTGTAAGATGAAGCTGGAGAGATAAGACGCAGTACCAATAGACACTAAAAGAAGACGGAGATAATTTAAAAATCGAAACAAATATTTAGAGCTTCTAGAGAGATTTAGAGAGATTTTATTTAGAGCCTAGTGCAGACTCCAGCTCTCTCAAGTGCTTAAACAATGTTTTTAACATAACAACACGATGTATGCGCCTTTAAGAGAGAAATAAACCATTATTTTATTATTATTATTATTTATAAAGTGATTATTACGAAGGTACGGGCCGTAACAACGCCAACTTCATGACTTTGGGCTCCGATAGAATTGTCACTTGTTGGAACTCTTTTTACGGATCTGAAAGAAGCCAGGCGATATCAATAATTGTTCATTGTACAGACGCCAGCACATCAAGCTACCCCAATCTGTCAATTTTCCCCAATTGAAAGTGAAACTTATTATGCTTTTGTGATAAAGTTGAAAATTTATAAAATAATTATGACATATTGGGGTAGCTGGATGTGCTAGCGTCTGTACGTAGCATCCAGTAATATACAGAATTAGAATTTTTAACTGTAGAGCAATTATTTTATAGATGCCATGCGTTAAATAGAAATTTACTCATCCAGAGGGGATCGAACTATTACCCTCTACCAATCCGGGGTAGACGCTGTCTCGTGCCTGTCTAGATCTAGGAGTATTGATAACACCTTCCAATCTATAAAATTTTATATTCGCAATGTAAAGCGTGTATCTACTGTTCTGTATATCGAGCAGATGCTTATTGGAACGGATCAGGCCACCTGATAAAATGTGTCAGTTTCGTACACGTTCTTAGCATAATGTCGTACGATTAATTTTTATTATTTCCCATTTGAGGTTACGCCTAGCACTGCGTGAGTGTCTAATATAAAAATACCTCGAGATATTGTTGCGGATATGTCGTACCCATACACTATAGTGATACAAGTTTGAGGTACTTAAAAATAATTTAAATATTTGATATAACGACAAAGGGGCGGGAATTACTGGTTTTCAAACAGACATATTAGGATTATATCCGGTACATGGACAGACTGAGTTCCGTCAGTGGTTCAAAACACTGTCAATACATGTCCGTGTCCAACCCATTATTAGGTATAAGCGAATCACGGCTGTACACGTTCAGGGTATGGCTCTGATTGGACCTGATAAGTGTAGTTAGACTTCTATGGGTAATGGTAATTCGGGGTCCAGCCGAATACTTTAATATATTATGAGGATCTCTTCTTACTCTTAAGAGGAAATTAAGAGATGAGTATGATAAAAATAAATTTAAGTAAAAAACTAATAAATTTAATTTAATGCATCATGTAATGTAAATAGTAATATTATGTTACATAGATAAAATAGTTGCTGTACGGAGACTCGATCATACAGTCAAACCGGTAACACGATTAAAATATATTAGTAAAATAAATAAATAATAAAAGAGACTCCAAATACTAAATACTAGGCACTATTATAAACGCCATTTTACGAACAAATGTATATTTTTGGGTTCATATTTTTATATGTTATTACAATAATCCTACGTAGCCAGTTAGGAAGACTAATGTTGGTGTTGCTCCGCAGCGCTGATCGAGCGCAGCGCCGGCAGCGAGGAGCGCGAGGACTCGGCGAGCCACTTCTCGTGGGTGCTGCGCCAGCTCGTGCAGGAGAACATCCCCGGCCTGCCGCCCGGCGGCGGGCTCGCCGCCAAGTCAGTATATTATTACGCTGTATTACTGTATTTATTTATGCATGAATTTATTCTCTACTAGCTGTGCCCCGTGGTTTTACCCGCGTTAAGTTTTATAAATTATCACAGCGCCTCCCCCGTAGGTGATAGCGTGATAATATGTAGCCTATATGTTGACCCGACCTCTTAGTGATATTCATGCAAAATTTGAAGTAAATTCAAGCAGTACTTTTTGAGTTTAGCCCGGACATACATACAGACATACAGACAAAAATTCTAAAAACTATATTTTTGACCTCGACATCTATTGTAGATCACGCCCCTGGTATTATTTAAAAAAAATATACAATGTACAGTTTTGACTTTCCTACGATTTTATTATATGTATAGATTAGCTCTAAACTAGTAATTTGCCATTTTGATGCTCTTTAGGCGTAACTAATTTTGCGGGTGGGATAGATCTTAAGTCAAGAAACATAAAATATTAATATATCCTCCTATCATCCCCCAATCCCCGGCGGCCACCGAACCCATTTAGTTGTTTTCATCTATTTTTTATTTATTCAGGAAAGATACAGCCGCTAACAAAAATATAATATAAGACCAAATTACAATAAGACCAAAAAGTCCCATTAATTAGACGAATATGAGACCTAAGACACAAAAGGCGAATACCTACTTAACACGACATAAACAGAAGAAATGCCCTAATCAGCTGATGATGCATTAACTTTATGACATCAATGTATTCTCCTCCCATATCCTTATCCAATGATGATCTATTATTAACTTTGTGATAACAATGTTTATTCTCCTCTTATATCCTTATCAAATGATACAGTATTAAATCTATGACTTCAATGTATTCTCCTCCCATATCCTTATCCAATGTTGATCGATTAACATTGTGATAACAATGTTTATTCTGCTCTCATATCCTTATCAAATGATGCAGTAATAAGTCTATGACATCAATGTATTCGCCCCTCATATCCTAATTGGATGATAATGTATATCTTCTACTCTCATATCCTAATCTTAAGTGAATGCATTAACTTTATGACATCAATGTATTCTCCTCCCATATCCTTATCCATAGATGATCGATTAACATTATGATGACAATGTTTATTCTGCTCCCATATCCTTATCAAATGATGCAGTAATTAGTCTATGACTTCAATGTATTCTCCCCTCATATCCTAATCGGATGATAATGTATATCGTCCCCTCACATATCCTAATCTTAAGATGATGCAATATATTCTCCTCCCATGTCCTTATCCAATGATGATCGATTAACATTATAATAACAATGTTGATTCTACTCTCATATCCTTATCAAATGATGCAGTATTAAGTCTATGACATCAATGTATTCTGCCCTCTTATCCTAATCCGATGACGCTGTATATCTTCTCCTCTCATATCCTAATTTTAAGACGATGTATTGACTTTATGATATCACTGTATTCTCCTTTTGTTTACTGCTTTTTTTTTGTGTATCGTATCATTTGCTACACTTTTTATCACGTATAGAGTTATTCAAGCCGCCCCCAATAGGTGTCTTGTCAGGTCAGATACCTATTACCTACAGTTTAGTGTCAACAGCCGGGACCTACCGCTTAACATGCCCTCCAAATCTCCGTGCCTGGCGCGGTCAGTGCCTCTCGGATCTATTACGGACTGTTGAAAATGACCAAAATATGACAGGTTTCTTAATAACTTTTTCCTTTCCTTGGGTGAAAGAATGTCTATAATCTACAAGTAACAAACTTTGCTAATCTGTCTCTTATTTTTTTCAGACAATCGCTGTTGGACAAAATATACAGGGAGTTCTTCCCCGACCACCCCGACAGCTCGGAGACGTTCGACTGTCAGACCGAATTGACGGACGCGTTCGGCAACAACTAATACATGTACATTACGTTTTACATTCACTGGGACAAACGTACACGCGCGTGCACCCGCCAATGGAATGCTCACTCTATGTGCCGACGTTTTGAAACATTACTGAATATACCGACAGGGCTTTGAAATATCGTGGTACGGATCGGAAAATATCTTGAAAAATGTGCTAGCGCAATTCGGTATTTGGCTAACATTATTTTATTACTAAAATAAAAAGGAACGTTACTTTAGTAACTTTACTAGTGCTAGTATAAAAATCACTTGCAACTTAAGAGACTTTCTTGTATGGGGGTTGTCAACCAAAACATTACCACTAGAAGCACAACGACTTGCATAGACATATGTTTGCATCTCTTGCTTTCTTACGGGTGCCAATAAGTCGTTCCCTGTCTCTTTATCTTCAATATACTACGGGGGGCAACACGGTGAAATACGTCACGGTAAATGCTATTCTAATCCCTCGTAATAAAGTTGCATTTAACTTGGCAGGTGTCTGTATACTACGGCTAATTAGTTAGTACGACAGTTCTGGCCAATGGTATCGTACCATCTGGGGTTTAAATTAATGACTAAACTAAGGATCTCCACAATAGCCGATCTTGTGTTGACCCTTGCAAGATCGTCGGTCCATCTTGCTCTACGCTGTGTCTTCTGGTTCATGGTCGCCACTCGAGAACCTTTCTGTCCCAGAGGCCTTCGGTTCTACGAGCTATGTGCCCCGCCCATTGCCATTTCAGTGTGGCAGTTCTATGGTTTTCATAATGTTTTATTTTAAAAGCCTTGGCGGTATATAGTTAATACATTTACTTCCATTTTTCACGACACTAGTAAATCATTAAATACGATAATAACATATCAGGAGGATACCAATTGTTTAATAAAATAAGAAATTTTTGTACCCGCTATATTTTCTAAAACTATTTGTACGTTTTCGAAGCGTGTACAGTCGCGTAGTGTGCGTTTTCGTCCCAATATTAGCTGAATACATCATTTAGTACAAATCAAACGGAATTGCAATTTGTTGCTTTTGAATATTGAACGTTGGTAACATTTTATTTTGTACATAACTGTCTTGAATGTCGAGTGATGTAGTTGTGATTTCGTTTGGTTCAGCCAACTGTGTTTCGGCTATGTTGACTGTCGGTGTCGGAACTGGAGGCCCGCAGTGTGTGACTGTACGATACCTGTTACAACTAAACTGTGCTCTTGAGAATGTACTTGCAGTAAGGCTGGCAACGTCGCAATTTAATGTCATATTTTGACAGCTGGGATAACACCATAAGTTGATCATAGTGATGGTTTTTATGTGTGTGAGGATTTTGTTTAAAATCAAAATAGTAATTGGCCTTTTTTTGGCCGATTAATTTCCTTTGTTTGTTGACCTATTATAAACTCGATATTGGTGAAACTGTGATATGATTGATTTCTTACACATGGTTATAGTCTAAGAAGTGTAATAAATAGACAATTTCGTGTAAACGTAATATAAACAAATCATAATCATTTTAAATTTAATACTAGTTACCAGTATTAAATCATTGAAATTGTAGAATGCGATTTTTGAAGGTAATGGATTAAGACAACGCCCGCACTAAAGGCATGAATCCCTGTGTCGCGAGGTACTTTACGGACACAAATTACATCCATCAGCATTGAGTAGTGAGATTACATTCTTCTACGTTTCTCTTTTCGCGGACCGAGCCCGATTTTAAAACTCGGCCAAATCGGCAATTAAAATTGAAATTGCATGTCTAATTTGATATACATTTTATTTCCAACGCTGTTTGAAGTCCTAATAAGCCAGATAAACAAGACAATAAATTGCTAAGATGCCAACCTTACTGTACGTACGTCCTAAATAAATATATATTTCCCATACCAATTCAATGTTGTCTTCACAAGTTCACATTTTATTACAATACCAAGTACAATAGCAACGATAGGTGAGTGTATAGTACTAGGTGTGTCGTAAATTCACAATTTTTATGTGTGTTCCAAATTAATATTTGTATAACTATCTACATATTTTTCTACGGTTTAAATGACAAATATCTTGTGTTACCGGCATTCGAACATGGCCGAAGCGTTTATAAACATATAACATTTTTGGCTGTGGTTTGGCTTGGATTTGACGTTAGACTTGCCCATTTTATTTCACAGTTGAAACAGTTACAATCAAAATAACTTGTCAAAAACTGAAGAGTTGTCTCTAGTGGAATCTTTGATTTAAAAAAATCAGGTCAGGAATTCTCGATCACTAATGTAATTCTAGTGTTCCAGTTTCAATCCATATGGACGTGTCTAAGCTATATGAGATTTTATATGTGGCATGATATCATTACCCCGTGTGGTTTCCGGCTTAGAAAGAATAACAAGGCACAGTATGCCGTGGGTGTTGTTAAAGACGACTAAGGGATACCAGCTCTGGTAGTCTGGCAGCAGTGTGACTGTACTAGCTACCATCGACACCAGTGAGACAACTCGCATGATAAGCAAACCACTCCAAACTTTATAGAAACCTTTGGGGGAGACTTATGTCCAGTAGTGGATAAAATCAGGCTGATGATGATGGTATCATCATAATCATCCGAATGACTCCACCGTTGGACAAAGGCCTCCCCATAAGATCTCCACAATGGAATGGTATCCATCATGCGCAGTGTAATGGTGATGATGATAGCTATAGAAGAGAGACTTAACCCGTTCTCTGGTAGATATCCCCTCTGGATAACTCGGGATGGTGATATTCGTTGCCGTAACAGCAAGGTATACAAATCATAAATTTATGAGCTAAAGGTACATTTGATAAATATCTTTAATTAAAGACAGCTGCGTCAGCTTAGACAGCTTTCCAAGCCAAGCCACAACCTCCACCGGTGTCACGGCACAACACCTAATTTTCCCGCCATATAACCTTCGGATTGAAATCAACCAGCCCTTCATTTACTGTCACATTTGATGAAAATACGCACCAAGATGTAAAGTCAAATAACTACGCGTATAATTGGCATTTCGAAAAAGTATTTTCCTTAAAGCAGGATATTTAAAAAATACTGGTAATCTTTGCCAGTTGTTTCCCAATTGCTGGTTTTTAAGTAATAGGTATATTTAGAAAAATTTACCATCTCAGGGAAAATCTTTATAAATTGAAGAGCCGGATATGTCCGTATATTATAAAAGATTTATAACATAAATTTTGGCGATAAGTGGATACGAATGAACATGGGTGTGTCATTATCTCAAATGTGACGGTAGTATAAAACCTTAATTCCCCGCGCCAGGCGCAAGCTCTGTCCGCGCGCGTCCCCGTGCCGTGCCGCCAGTACCTAGTTGCACGGGACATGCGCCTGCGCACGTGTGGGAGCGCACTTGTAAATACAGACGCGTGTGGACATGTGTCATAGTCTAATTTGCGCCTTTCATTTTTTTCGTAGTTTAGCCTTTTTGTTTTGTGTTAACATTGGCCATTCGTGAATGTCATAATATTAGATGTATAATATTAGATATTCGATTGGATGTCATAGAAAGTGTATGATCCAGTTCATTCGAGCGATCGAGTCTGTAGTTTTCGTTCCGGTTACCATTACTGTTGAGGATCTGTTGGGTTTCTGGCTAAATCATTTATTTTAGCGAAGATTTATCGACAGATAACTTTCTCTGTAGTATGTGGTAAGTATAAATACAGTTTCCAAATGGCCAGTCGATTTAAACTCTGTTCCAAATGTGATGATACTTTCCGGCGATATCAATTACAGGAGTACCTTTTCAAATGTAAAATGAACACATATTACGAATGTACTTAGAGTCATTAAAATTTGAACTTTATTGCAGAATTGCGGAAAGTTAGTGTCGAATGATGGCATTGACATTTAACTTTCCGTAATTAATGTAAATTGAAACTTTATCTATATTCGAATAAGGCCTATATTTGTGAGTAGAAGAGCTATTGCCATTACACAATTGACACCTAATTACTATGGTACTAAATTTTAATACAATCATGTTTGGAACAGAATATAGTATAATTTTATTTTCGTTCCGTTTCACGTAAAGCCTAAGACATTGGTAGAATGATTTCATTTTTTTTAAATAAATAATACCTAGAGTCTTTTTGTACATATTATTTTTTCTTTATTACAACATACATAGTCATTATCCAAAAGGTCAAGTTACATATTGATTTAAAAATTAGCGTTATTAATTTGGGAATCGGAATATGGGGTAATATTAATTGTTAGTTTTTTTTTTATAATTTCTCAAAAATTATAATTGTACTTCGTTTCGTGTTACAGAAAATTAAATTTAGATTTAATCGCTTTTTAAAAGTTACGCGTTGTCGTAATAAAAATATCGGGTATGCTTTTAAATTTTGCTTCGTACTTAGAAATGAAACGTTACTAATCAATTGGTAGTAACTGTGGCCGTACAAAGTAACACTTTACCGGATTCTTATTTGTCAACAACAACATAGTATGAGATACGACGGCACTATAGTTACATTCATGTGTTCTTTTTAGTTAAATAAAATTGTAGCTAGGCGTTATCAGGTGAACTGACTTTATAAGCTAAAGTGATCTTCAAATGGTTACGGACCGTTTATCAGAGGGATAGTTAAATTATACAATATGAATATAGCTGCACGTAATTTTTGTTTAAATTGTGTGAACCATCCCACGGTAATAAGCCTTAAAAGCTCTTGAACCAATAATCATTTATCTGTTTGGCAATAATGTTCAAATAGAACGAGAGGTCTTCGGCTGTAATGAATATTCCATTTATACACTAAACTACCTCAGACGGGTAAAAAATATATCCAGTGAAATCTTTCAACCCACATTCAAACCAGTTTAAACACGCTGACAATTATGATAGAAATGCCTTCGGGAGAAAGAATTAATAAAAGTTAATACTTGCTCAGAAGCATTCCTCTCGTTACATGTCTTATGTAGATGGCCATCTTCGTTGAGGCCGCCATGGCTGGAATTTGACTTAGAAAGACGTTGCTGAGATCTAGTATGTATAACATTGTATTTACTACTAAAAAACATGAACGAAAAATAAGTGTCATCGGATCTCGTACTATATAGTTGTCACCAAATTCTATGTGTAATAAATATTCATTGCTGTAATCACCTCGTGTAAATAAAGATGAATAGAAAACCTACTTTTGTACCTGTTTGTGCGGTTCATTAGCGTGTAACTAACTAATCGTGGCACTCCGTTGGAAATACCTCCACATAACTACCTCCATATACTGCGGCAAAGAGATTGCAGAGTTCCTCGTTGGCCTAGCGGTAGCGTGTTCAACAGTAATGAGGTCCTGGGTCGGGCCAAAATGTGATATTGGGATTTTTCAGTTAAGAAAAATACTCTATATCAGCCCGGAGTTTATATTAAAGAAAGAAAAAAGCCGTCGGTCTTACACTTGACTTCTTTGTGGTCATGTCGTCTAGACTATCCCATCGGTTTATGAGAGTGATGGAATACAGAACGCATCTGCGCTTGCGCATACACTAGTGCAGTCTCATGCACAAGGCTAGTCTCAATTGAGACAGGTTCCCATGGCTGGAATTTGACTTAGAAATACGTTACTGACATCTAGTGCATGGAGGAAGTTTAGTTAAATTAGTGTCACCCAGATTAGTTCGTCTATGTGTATACTTTTAGGAGAAGATCTAAATAAATTTAAACCATTTTAACCCTAAATAAATACACAAACCAAGTTATGTTTGTCCACTTTAGTACAAATATTGCTTGATTAGGTAACTTTTTAATTCATAATTAGCATTTCCATTACATGAAAAGATCTTACACGATTTCATGGAAATGCTTACAGGTACAGTAGTATAATTATGTTGTTTTTAAAACAATTGTGTATGTATTTCCAACGGTTGCAACAATAATATAACTAAATAGTTTTTACTGAACAAAAAAAATATTTCAAAGGTTTTCAAATGTGACGTAGGAGGCATTGTTTAAGTCTATCTTACGATTCATTAACAAGTTATTATATAGATTCGATCGAATTTACGAATGAAATTCAACCATATAACAAGAAAAATACGTAGACATTGATACTACTTATTTCGCTTGGCAAATATTCCATTTGTAAATTCGATTATCAACGACGTCATGTTAGTTTATACGTTTGACGCGACAGCTGTATTACGTGGGTCGTAAGGACCGTTTTCGCTGAACAAATGTATAAGCTGACGCGCCGTCGACAGTACCTAATGAAAATTGAAACCATATCTAAATTAGTTTAATATATTAAAATATAAAATACAAACGTCTGTTTCGTAGATATAAAAAAATATTAACTATTTAATTGGTGGTAGCAAAGCTATTGCGAGTTTATTTTATTTTTATATCTGATACGGGACAGCAGAAAAACGTTACTTCGGGCGCAGAATAAGGACGGGAAGGTAATATTTTTATGTTGGTAGAACAGTCCTCGTGTTGCTCTGAAATGTGTCCTAATATCTAATGAGGAAGGCCTAAAGTGTTTTTTGCTGTTTTGGATCAGCGATTCGCTATGACCCCAAAATTTGTCAGTCAATATAGCTTCCATCAAATAATTTGTAAACTTTTTACCCGTAATATTTTATCTGTCCCCTTTTCAGCCCATTGTCGACGATTGGAAATGTTGTGTTCTTGTATTATTTTTATGGTAGATTATTCCTATTGTTGTATGTGTTTTTACATTAAATATTTTAGATTTAATTTTGCGTTCACTGTCTTATGTGTAAGACGGGAGATATATGTATTGCCTGTTGTGACTGCGGCAGGTGTTCAATATTCTTTGAAATTAAACCAAATATCAATATTATAGACAGTGGGTTTTGAATTAATTTTTTGATGTCCATCTTGAGACGTGTATGTAGGTTAATTTTACGTCTGGTTGTTTTTTTTTTATTTTGCTTTCGGACGAAAGTCGACGTCTCACGGAGTGTGTCTCGTTATAATCTAGTAGACGCTTGAACAATAAATACCTGTACCTTGACATAATATTTGGTTTATTTTTGTTTTATTACCATCTAACGTCCGGCCACTAAAAGAATGCGTTGCTGGCAGTCATTGAATATGGAGGACGGTACTTTGAATTCACTGTGAAAATATTTGAATTTTGTATTTACCCTACTATAATTTAAGTTATTATGTCAACTGACATTAAACATTATAACATTTTTGCGAAATTTAATGTTACTGAGAGATGTCAGAAACGCTTTCTTTTAACGACTCGACTTTAGGCCCTAAGCATACTTGTTACTTTTAGCATCGAGGATTAACGTGCTTTTTGGAAATTGGTTGCTAAAGTCCACGCATATTGTAATTAGATACATACACTACGTGTGTTAAGGTAGTAGCCTAGCCTTTTATTGTTTTTGATAGGGCAAGTGAAGTGCCTACGCATGCCACCCGCAAAAAGTGTCTGCAGGTGGGTATGTTGGACTCGCACCGACTAAACTGTCGTGGATTTCTAGCGCCTGATGGGGGAGCTCCGGGAACGCGGGTATGCTGCTCCGGTGCCCCTCTTTCGCGTGATGTCTCAGGTGGAGACACGTACCCTGGAAGCTCTCTAGTTTGCCCTTTCGAATTGCCGACTCATGCCAGTCCGGCACACAGACTGCGCCACAAACAGATCGCTGTCTTCCCGGAGCTGCTTGCACGTGGTGGCAGTAGAGAAGACCTATTTTCGGGTTTGATTGCCGCTCACGAGAAGTATTTGTGAGACCCATTTATAGGTCTGGGTTTGCTTTGTGCTGGGAATTGTTTTTTACAAGGTGTAACGTAAATAATGGAGAAAACTTAAGGAGCGCAAAATAAAAATATTTCTTTTATAATTGCTGATTGATGCTAAAAGAAGCAAGTGTTTGGATCCTGACGTTATTTAGCTTTACAATCTACAATTAATATAGTTTCAAAGGTACTTAATTATTATTTTGGCTTATAATATGCTTTCGGCGAGTAATGCTCCATTAAATAAAATTAGCCATTCTTAAAAAATATAAATACCACGATATGATGATCATATACGCGAGGATCCTTTGAGGGTAAGCTAAGAGGTAAGCTGCTGGATGCGGGTAGCGTGAGATTCCATGCCTATCATAAAATAAATATGTTGCGATAACTAACACATTGCCATCTGATCCCAAAACTATGCAGAGCCAGTACTATGGCAACCAGACCACTGCTAAACACACTTGAACAACATGTAACATAAATAGTTGAGGAGCGTAATTTGCCTATGAAACTGAGCAAGGGGTAGTATATCAAAAATACATAAAGAATGTTAAATCCCCATATAAGAATAACGATCAGCTGATGCATTTTGTATGGGGCTTAAATTTTTTTCGTATTCCACAAACTATTTGATATGTTTATAACGCTCCTTGATTTATGTTCCCCTTTGTATATTCCAAATACACGCATATTATAGATTTTATATTTTATTTAGATTAGAATTTATATTTTTAAACATCCCACAAACTTCGGCGATTGATCGCCTTCAATATGGAGAGGTTCTCTATACGATACGTATTGGTTTCTTTGTGCATGTCCATCGATTACTTCGGTGTTTATGTTGAGAAAACATTTAACTTTCGCGATTATTCATATACTAGCTGAGCCCCGCGGTTTTACCTTCGTTAAACTTCATAAATTATAGCTTATGTGTTAATCCAGGGTAATCCAAATTTTATTAAAATCACTAAAGCCGTTTAGACGTGAAGAAGTAACAAACATATACACTCACAAACTTTCGCCTTTATAATATTAGGTCTTTACCTATGAAATTGCCGTTCTGCAGTACTGGCCATTTCAAATCAAAATAATTTTTGTTTGGCTAAGAATTCTAATTTCAAATTAATTTTATTTTAAAAACATGGATTCTTTTTTCCAAAAGTAGTCATTTCTTTATTGATTAGTGTTACATTTTCATCGCATTTCAATCTTTTTCGTCATCATGGATACGTTAAAAATTCGAGTAATTATGGAATATGAGTACCGTCGTGGCAGCAACGCGGCACAAGCGGCACGCAACATCAACGACGTTTACGGAGCTAACACTACAAACCAACGCACCACCTGTTATTGGTTTGCTCGCTTCCGTTCTGGAAATTTCGACCTGAAAAATGAACCTCGCGGTCGTCCGAAGACTTTGGTCGACAATGACGAATTAAAGGCGGTTGTGGAAGCTGATGATACACAATCTACGGCTGAATTAGCAGCAGCTTTCGACGTTAGCGTCAAAACAATATTGGTCCATTTGCGTCAAATTGGCAAGGTAAAAAAGCTTGACAAATGGGTGCCCCACGAACTCAATGATCGCCAGCGCGAAGTACGCGTCGAGACGTGCCTTGCACTGCTCAACAGACACACAAATGAAGGAATTTTGAACCGCATTGTTACCTGCGATGAAAAATGGATTCTGTTTGATAACCGCAAGCGCTCAGCAAGTTGGTTGGATCCTGGTTCAGCACCTAAACAATGCCCTAAACGAAAACTTACCCCTAGAAAAGTGATGGTCACTGTTTGGTGGTCTAGCGCCGGTGTGATTCATCACAGCTTCTTACCAAACGGGGTGAGCATTACTGCAGATGTGTACTGTGAAGAACTGAGCACAATGATGGAGAAGCTGGCGCATCTCCAACCAGCATTGGTCAATCGCTCGTCTCCGCTGCTCCTGCACGACAACGCGCGACCTCATACTGCACAGCAGACGGTCTCCAAGTTGCAAGAACTGGGGTTGGAAGCTCTCCGTCATCCGCCCTACTCACCAGACCTTGCGCCTACAGACTACTACTTTTTCCAGAATTTGGATAACTTCTTGGCGGGAAAAAAATTCAATACCCGAGAGGCAGTACAAAATGCCTTTGAAGAATTTGTTGCCTCCCGTCCAGCTGATTTCTTTAAGAAGGGCATCAATAAACTGCCACTGCGATGGCAAAGATGCATTGATTGCATGGGTGATTACTTCGATTAATACAAATAAAAAAATTCATGAAAAAAATTCGATTAAATTTTTTCATACAAAACGGCAATTTCATAGGTAAAGACCTATTATTAGTATGAGTGTCTCGATAGCGATAATAATTTAAGGCAAATTATTACCTTCGGTATTTTAATTCGAATGCTTGCTTCGGTGGTGTTCCCATATAAGTTTAGTTACGATCAGATGTAATTTAATGTATTATGTAATACCTATACATTAAAATATATTGTGGTCACGCTCGATGGTTGGTGAATACTTATTTAAGCCTTTTGGTTTACCCGACGATCCCAAAAGGTAGTCATTTGCCTTAAATAATTATCGCCATCGAAACCCGTGTCCACAATATATGGATAATCGCGAAAGTTTAAAAACATTAATGCAATATCAATATCAGTTTCGCTTTTCTTGTAATCTTTGTTTGGTAACTAATAGATTTTTTTTTGTAAAACGCAAGTATAGGTACACTACCACAGATCCCCTCACCAGAATTAGAAATTTCATATTTATTTATTTATTTATTCATTCATACGTACAGCTACCATTACAGGTTAAACCCAATTCGATAGTGACGGATTAAAAAAAGAACAATCTTATATTACTAAATATACATAACATTATCAAAATTATTAAAACAATCAACATTATTACACTTATCAACATTATTAAAAACGAAATTTTCTTTTAAATTATTAGAATAATATCACTTGGATGAATGGTCGTCTACCACATTGCGTTTCACAAGAAAGTTTTTAGTAATTAATTCCACAGAGTGATTGTGCTCTGTGGAATCAATTAACTGCGGAGGAATTACCGTAGACATGACATGGAAGCTTTAAAGAAGCGCGCCTATACCTTTCAAAAATCAAAATCTAATCAAAATTTTTTGATACCTTTCTTAAAGGCCGGCAACGCACTTGCGGCTCCTCTGGTGTTCGAGAGTATATGGGTGGCGCTGATCACTTACCATCAAGTTGCTCGTTTTTCTTGCTATTATGTAAATAACTACTTAATAGGCAACTAAAACGAGTAAGATGATTTCAGATATACACTACCTATTTTTAATATTGCCAATATACACGTCTGTACGAACTCGTATCCTATGCTTGATGGCAAAATTTTTAGTGTGTAGTAAATTACTTTTTTAGTTATGGTGGGTGTTTTAAAAGTCAAGGTAATACATGTCCAAGATAACTGATAGATATATTCTGTGTAGGCATAAGTTGTTGGTGCTGAAGATTAATCGTAATAATGTCCCAAATTGGCGACAAACTGGTGTCCTTTATAGTAGTTATTTATAACGGTCTTCTCCTGCGTTTCATCGGATTCTTCTGGTTTGCGACGCTTCACCAACTTTGACTTCCATTTTAGAGCTTCGCTTTGAGCTTTCTGCAAAAGAGTGGTAACAAAGTTGTATAAGATAAGGAGCGGGGCTATCACCCGGCAGTAACTTAATATAAGTAATATCAGTCGCGTGCGTTCCCATTGAGGGACCACATATAAACTATACATTTCCAGTATAAGCTGATCTCGCGTTGTATAGGATTTCTATACAATGAGAGGTCAGCTTATTTTGGATTTTATAGCTTGATATGTAGGCGTGTGTACAACTGGCCAAGGATAATATATTTTTCAGGTAAAGCTGATAATATCTAAACAGCCAGCGCGAAAGCAGAACCATACTTAAGTTCTCTGTATGTGAAAATGAAGAGAAGCTGAAAGGATTAACGGTATACGAGCTCTATGCCTCTCGCGGTAACCTGTTTTGTACCACGGGTACATTGTATGAAATCATATCTACCGTCATTCGTACTGGCCAGTAATGTCAGTATACTGAGACTATTGTAAAACACGCTAAGTCCGAGATGTGCCTTGGACTATTTGACTACAAAAATCTTACGAAGGATTTAGAAAATATTTAATCATATTGTTTTTAAATTTAATGATAACTATTCGTTGCAAATTTTAAAGTAGCTAAATTCAAAAATAATATCAATGTTTGGCCTTGTTGATTAAAAACAATTAGATTTGTACAACGTCCGTTATCACGGACCGTAAAACGGGGTGAATAGTAATGCAGGGGTGATAAAGAACGGGCTCAAAATCTGCATTCACCGATGAAGATATATTCATTCCGTTTTACCGTTAGGCGGTAAGGAAGATGGTGGTGACGGATGATACATGGCGGTTTCAGACGCCATGAGACCTTTTCTGAAATTATATTTTTCTACAAACTATAGATTAGATTCTATGATGGGCGCCATAGCATCATTTGTCCGGTAGGTATAGACGCCAGCACATCGAGCTACCCCAATCTGTCAAATTTCTTTTATAGATTTTTAACTTTATCACAAAATAAAAAGGTGCACTTTAAATTGGAGAACTTTGACACATTGGGGTAGCTTGGTGTGCTGGCGTCTGTACCTACCTACTTACTAAAAGATAGTGTAGTATGAAAAATATCTTTCCTTAAAATCCCAACGTACAAACGCCTTTCGATGAGATTTACCGTTTTCAAGAGCCTGAATTCGTTATAATATGCCAATTTTTACGTAATCATAAAAGAGATATTTTTACTCTTCATTCAAATTAAATGACCCTAGTAACTCACCAATAATGTTTCCTTTTTAATATCGGCGCGGTAGTTGAGAGCTTCTGCCTTTTGACTTTGGATCTCTTTGTGAGTCTTACGATACCTGAAATTGCGTAAATTGGGTGGTCATCCTTTTGACTATGGCCCTTATTTGTGACAGATATTGAATAGGTTAGTGCTCCGATAAATAACAAGCAATGCTTGTTATTCCTCCGAGGGTTTGTGTATCAAGTCTCTATAACGTACACAATCATAAACTAGGGCCAATATTTTAAATATTGCCGCTAAACTGACACAGAGGAAATGACGAAATACAAAAGAATATTTATTCTGGCAATTATAATAACACTCTAAACATGGAAGCGTAAAGTAAAAGCGCAATGTCAACATAACATGTCAAATTAAGTAATTTTAAAACCAAGTTTGGTAATTCATCGATAATTAACTCGTCATTTAAAAGATAAATATATCCTATGTATTGATACTGGTATTAGCTGCAACACCCAAAGAGAATATAACAAACTACGTTTAAACCCTCCAATAAAGAAGAAGTGCAAGTGCTACCTGCTAATGAGGTGCTAGCCAGCTAATGCATGTTGACATTAATTCATAGATGGCAATGCATTTTTATATCAAGGTTAACGGCTCTATAAGTGTTACTTTACTAACTATAGTTCGACCCAAACACAAACATAAGTTCAAAACCTATTTATTCTGAACCTATATTCAGGTTGGAGATAACTTTAATTCCATAAAGAGGCATTCACTTACATGAGAATATTATAAATACATAGGTATTAATAAATCTTTGCTTCGAACTCATAGTCTGTATCAAAATTATTTTCCTTATTTATACGCTTTATACTCGAAGCCGCGAATGGAACCGTGCTTATCATTACACACAGGATCTGATTAACCAATCAGATTCACGAATAAGCTGCTCAAGCACAAAAATAAATGTGATATCGTTTAATGCCATATAAACACGAACCTAAATGGATAAATTGGATATTGTGATAATGGTAAATATTGAACTAACGCATGTAATAGCATATTATGCCCCATGCCATGAATAGGATGTTTAGGTCTTTTTTTCTCAACTGCGCTTAGCACTTCAGGCAGAATCCATCCAAAAGTATCCCAGAGGTACTTCACTTTATCTGCATCTAGGGTGTCTGCAACCAAAATTGTATATTTATAGATATATATTCATATACCTACATAACTCTTATAAACCAGACTCTTGTCATGTCTCCTGCGACGACAAAGCGTAAGGGATACTGTAATACCGGGTAAGGAAAAATTCTTTATGCATTTTTTAAATCAATTAATACATTTCAATGTAATTGCGCTGCAAACATTTTTAGTTACGCAGTATTGCAGTATCTCCAACGAGCTGTCCTTACATACAATGTATCGGATAACAAATTCTCTTATTTTCGTGAAGTATACAGTTAACCTAGTTTTCTGTGCTTCACCGGACCATAATATCAGATCATAACTTATTTTGAGTGCTGTAAAACTTACTTTTAATATCGATGGGTTTGATATTTGGCAATACCTCTAGGTCAGTTCTGTCATACATATTCATTCTACAATCTGGCGTCAATTTTTCACCCTGTCCATGCCCACAATCTTTCGTGATTTTTTTCAATCTGCCATCGTCTGTCAATTTGTATTGACTTGTACAAGGGGCACACTGGTAAATCTTTTCGCCATCTTGTATCGTGTATCGGCCTGACTTGTCATAGTAAAAAGCATTATTCTCTGGGACCTATAAATGAATAGTCAAGAGACGTTAATTTAGCTTTTAGTATCTTTAGGTGAAGAAAAGTTAAGAATCCCCTTGGTATCCTTCTTTGGTCCTAAGATAGCTTCACTTATTCAAGTAGGTGTTACTTAAGCTTAAGTAAGACCTACTTAGTATATAGATTTCCTAAAAAATATTGTTACCTATTATAGTATATTGTGTCTCTGTGTTTTCCTTAATATGTTTTCCATTAGCAACTTCTCACTTAACAGGTTCCAGTTTGGCTATGACGTTAAAAATTATTATAATTACCGTTACGAAGTTCCCAGCACAATCAACATGGAACAGTTGCATAAAAAAGTCCGTTGGGTAGACTTGATGGCCATATTCATCCACAAAGTAATTTCCAACTAAACCCTTATAGAGAATACGGTCGGCACCTCAAATAAAACAAAAAAGAATAAATGTGGTTAGTGGTATAGAAAATTGAAGAGAAATATTACTAGTAAGAATGAAAAACATATTTAATTGAAATGTGAAGATGGGGCTTCGAATGCAACAAGTTAGTAGTGTGTAAATACGGTGATGAATAATTATAGAACTGCAACTTGGCGTAACAATAAGAACTTAATCATATTGATATAATATCGTATTGATAGAATACCTTTAACGGTAAAAAAAGTTATGAGGCACCGAGATTTCTCAACAATCTTAGTCTTCAGATAGGCTCTTCGTCGGCTAAAATCTAAATCCAATGTCGACATGCATGTGGTATTTAGAGTCTGGTCTCCCGTGTTCCTTTAAAAGTAATTTCTATAATAATACCTGTATGAAAACTTCTGCACAGGTAATGAAACAGTAGGTTCATATATTCATAATCCGACATAATTTCTTTAATTATTACCTAAAAGCGTATAACGTCTTTTCATCTGCATCTATTCTTCTGAGTTCACGTTTAAATTTCCAGATAATGGATCCAATTACATCTAACTCTGCCAGTTTTTGTTTCCAATAGCGATCTTCTTCTATAAGTTTGGATGACACACGCTTATTTCCAAAGGTACAAATTTTTTCTTTTACCACGTGTATCGATTTCATCAGCTGCATGAAATAAAAAAAAGAAGAAGTCATGCATAGATCACATAAGAATAGATTTCATTTTTCGCCCCAGTTCTGTTTGCAAGTTCACAATAGATTGGGTCTTAGATTTATCCAAATTTAAATTTAAACAAAATAATGCCGGCATCTAAAACGACCCTTCCTTCCAACTAACGACTTAATAAAAAAACCCAAAAACGATATGTTTTAGAGCTATTTATTCTTTATGTCATTTAAATACGCAGTAATAAGCTCGCTGACTCTTAGTAAAATGAACTTCAAGAAACATTGTCATGTTTTAACTAGCAATGACAGATTAATGAAGATACTAATTTGAAACTAAACAATTTACTATTAAAAGTGCCGTGTCCTTTAAGAAATTGTGCTACCTAATGGTCTATAATTAGCCAAGTTTTATTTAACCGTTCGCAAAGGTATAGTAATAACTGAAGCATTTCGCGACCCTTAGTCCGTTCGCAAAGGTACAGTAATAACTGAAGCATTTCGCGACCCTTAGTTGAATTATTCCATTCATTAAGCAGTTCGTCATTTAAGCTAGCTATTTTATTTTATTGCTTTAGACTTTAGAGAACTTACAGCTAGAATACAAGTGACACAGAATAAAAGATGAAGGCTAATTAAAAGTTTTCAGAGATATACGAGGGTTTAAGGTAAAAAAAGTAAAAGTAAAAACTTGGCATAAATAGCCAGGGAATTTTAGCAAGGTCGCGTAATGATAAGAAAAAATCATTTTCTATGTTTTAGTGCGTAGTATGTACATCGCTGCTCATCTTTGAACTTCAAGATCAACTGGAAGTACACCCGTTAATACAGGTTGGGCTCTGTGCTTTTAAAAATATAAACCTTCGGCTTTGTAGCAATTTACAGCGAGCATCCCCGATGGTAGCCCTATAAGCCCACACAGGTAAGCCATAGCCGATACATCCAAGATAAGTTGCCTCGCGTAAATAATTCTAAGAGTATTCAAAGCTAGTTTACACATTGTTGTCGATATCCGGGTTGGTGCAAAAAGTTTTGCTTAGCTTTTTCACCAACTGATTTAATAATAAAAATATGTTCAATAAACGATAAGTTTTTTTCTAAAACTAGACACACACGTTCATATTTTGCGTTTAAGAGTAACGTTATTCAGTTAGTTCATTATTAAATTTTATGCTCGCGGGAGATTTGAGTTCACCCTTAAGAAGCAGTTGGTAGGTTTTATGGGGATCAAATGTGAGGCGATTTCTTTTACCCCATTCACATATCATACTTACTTAAGCAAGTGCTAACAACTTGTCCTTCTATACGATATAAGGAGCTTGTTTCTCATCTAATTGTTATTAACAGATGAAAATTATACGGACAATGTTTCACTAGCCCTCATCATCATCATTACAGCTAAATAAGTCCACTGCTGGACAAGCCTCCCTCAAGAATCGTCTTGGGGGGATATGCCATAATCGCCACGCTTGGCAGACGGGTTGGCGATCGCAGTAAGATGGTCATAGTAATCAGAAGGAAGCTGCTGCCCATCCTCTGGTAGATATTCCCTCGGGTCGACTTCTACGCCCCCCACGGGATGAGATGGGGTGATGATATTCTGATTCCGATATTTGTCGCCGTCACCACACAGCAATGCTCGCAAAACATCCCACCAGAATTAAGGCATGGAAAAGAATTATAAAGTTTCTAACTTCACTGCTTTTTATAGAGTTGATCCTAATCGTTCTGGACAAAGCCAATTTTTTTTTATGTAGATCATATAATTCATCACGGAAAATGTGCAATACATCTTCGTTATCCGCTAGATACTTCTGCAGGTTATGCTGCATCCGGATCATTATTTCGTCAAGACTTATATGGATACTACTTATCTGAAAAATAAATAATCACAGTATAATTGCTATAGTGACACTCATAGAATTTTTTTGCGGAAAACATAGATAACGTATATACTTATCCCACCAAAAACATAAACGTAAAAAAGGAGAGCCAAGTTCAATACAAAAATTATGCTTGGCCATGGGCTTCGCCGCAAAAAAATTAAGATGAATGAAGATTGAAAAAAAAAATAACATTATGAACAATTATAAAACGCAATTTCTTTGCTTTATTGGAAACCTATAACATTGCTGTTATTTAAAAAAAATGTGAGATCTCAAGGTAGGTTAGATTAGACTTGGCCAGTTTTTATCAGAATTTATTTATATATATATATATATATATATATATATATATATATATATATATATATATATATATATATATATATATATATATATATATATATATATATATATATATATATATATATATATATATATATATATATATATATATATATATATATATATATATATATATATATATATATATATATATATATATATATATATATATATATATATATATATATATACATATATATATATATACATATATATATATATACATATATATATATATTAATTGATAATGAACAACTTTATAAAATGAGTGATGTAATGAAAACTGGCCAAGTCAAATCTAACCTACTTTAAGATCTCACATTTTTTTTAAATAACAGCAATTGTTATAGGTTGTAACAAAGCTGTTGTTTAAATAAATGTGAGATCTTAACGTAGGTTATACGTTAAGATCTCACATTTATTTAAACAACAGCTTTGTTACAGATAGGTCAACTCAGATGTGCGCGCGGCCCTATGTGTGTGTAAACCTTGTACATATACAGTGACTTTGTGTGCGTGACAAGAGGTACAGTCGGGTACAAATACAAATACAGTTATTTACGGGTTATATACGAGTTTTTTTTTAAAAGAGTTATTTCGTAATTTAATGTTTATTTATTGAACATTATTCTGAATCGCTTCTTGAAAAATCAAATGATGAATTTTAGGATTCGCTGCTCTCACCAAGGTTAATTATGAATTCGGACTCAATGCTATAATGTCTATAGTATTCTTCTTTCTTTTGTACATGTCAACAAGTATTACCCCACATCCTTTTATCAATACCATAGTGATTTTACTCCCATTTCCTTTGGTGTGCCACAGGGCAGTGTCCTTGGACCTACCTTGTTCTTGGCATACATCAATGATCTTTGCTCTATCAGCCTCCACAACACACAACTATTTTGCTTTGCTGATGACACTGCCCTTATTTTCTGGGGCAAAGACTGGCCAACTGTTCGTGATTTGACTGAGACCGGGCTCCAAGAAATAGCACAATGGTTAGATAATAATCTTTTGACCTTGAATACCGACAAAACTAAGGTCATCGCTTTTCGCATAACTGAGAGAACTGCTCCTCCCAAAAATGTAAAGATTACTCTACATTCTTGCCCTGACCAACATAATCTTACTTGCACTTGTCCAATTCTCAGCCAAGTAAGCGACATAAAGTACCTAGGAATATGTATCGATAATAAACTAAACTGGGCCAAGCAAATCGACACATTGAGTGGTAGGGTACGTAAACTGATGAGTGTATTTAGAAGGCTACGTGATGTAGCTGACGATGCAACCATCAGACTCGTGTACACAGCCTTATGTCAGCCCCTGCTTAGATATGGTGTTAATTCTTGGGGGGCTGCAGACAAGACTAAATTTCTTCAAATAGAACGAGCACAACGTGCTGTAATAAAAGTTGCATTTAGAAAACCTTTCCGTTATTCCACTGATGACTTGTATTCCGAAACCAAATTCCTTCGCGTCCGGCAACTTTTCATTTTATCCACAGTACTGCGCTTTCATAAAACCTCGCTTACTACGGTGATTATGAAGCCACGACGGAAACCAAAATGGTTAATACCCTTATCACGCTCTAATTATTCTCGGAAATCTTATAGCTACAACGGTCCCCATATTTATGGTAAAGTGAATTCTTACCTAAACATAATGAACTTATCTAATTATAAATGTAGGCAAGCAACGTCTACATGGCTTAACTCACTTAGCTATCAATCTACCGAAGAACTACTATAATAATACTAAAAGCACGCGAAAACAGAAACAATAGTTACCTTCCTATTATTATATAAATACACACACGATACCTACACTACAACTCACTCATGTACACATCCACTATAGACAAACACGCACATACATTCAGCTGTTAATGTCCTGGTATATCTTTTCCCTTATTGTTTTACTTATTTTGATTGGCACTTGTCGGTATAGCACTTCTCTTCTTGTTTACATGTTTAGATATAATTATTTTAAGGTTATTTTAATGTTATCATAAGGTTACATAATTCATGTTAGATATAACCACTTGGAAGGACCTAGTTCTCGCAATACAGGGTATCCTAGTGCGAGGACTAGACCACACTCAATATACTGTATTGTTGTTTTTTGGAAATAAATGTTATTATTATTATTAATTTGACTAAAACGTTCATTTATGAGTTTAATTATTTCCGTCACATTTTGGTCGACATTATGCGAAGCAATATAATTTTTTTAAATTCCCCACACATTTTCTTTGGGGTTTAGTTCAGGATGATATGGTGGCAGTCGAAGAACTTTTATGCCATATGGCTGAAGTATGTCGTCAATCTTGAAACAGATATATTTTTCTTTAATTTTTTTTTATCAAATCATACAGTTCAATTTTTTTCATATCTTGATTAAAAGCTATATTTTTTCTGTCAGCCATCTCTGCATTTCAATTTTTTTGGAATTAGAATTTGGGGCTCTGTCATTTTGAACGTTATGGTATGAGGCATTATCAAGCATATCCACAGAGTTAGGTGGAAGATTCGGTACTAGACGTTCTTTTAGCCACTTTTCATAGTTTACTGCGTTCATGTTAGAGTGGTAATCACCAGAAACACTATTTGCTTTGTATGTCAATAGTGCGTTAGGTATGAAACCTTGTCGTGAACCAGCATGCACAATGATAATTCTTTGTTCTTTCGACAGGTTTCTGTTTAAAGGTGGTCCAACTTTATTACCCCATCCTTTGTTTGGCTCATGTTTAGTTAAGGTGTAGCTCTCATCTGTATATACGATACACCGATTTTCTTGACGGTATCTGAGTAAATTTTTTAGGTAGGAAAATCGTTGTTTTTGGATGTCATGCCGATCTATAATAACACTTCTGTTATCCACAGTTTTTCGCCATTTCTATCCCAACTTTAACAAAGCTGTACGCAGAGTCGAAATACATACATACATACATAGACTCCCGCCTGTCTCCCAGAGGGGTAGGCAGAGACAACGGACTTCCATTTGTCACGATCCTTGCACACCTCTTTTGCGTCGATTACTGTCATTATATTCTTCATACATGCTCGCCGGCTTAGGGTACTTCTGACCTGCCCTTTCTTGAGAACATCTCCAATTTGGTCAGAGAATGTTAGACGTGGTCTTCCCCTTCCGGTTGTCCCATTCACACAGGCCAGGTATACTTCTTTTGTCAATCTTCTTTCATTCATCCTTTCTAAATGACCAAACCATCTCAGCATACCTTTTTCAATCTTTGTGACTATATCCTCTTTCACACCACAAGGCTCTCTTATATCAGTATTTCGAATTCTGTCTCTCAAAGTCACACCACACATACTTCTCAGAGCTCTCATTTCCACTGCATTTATTTTACTTTCATTCTTTTTCTGCCATACCCAACTTTCACTTCCATACATTAAAGTTGGCACTAACACTCCATCGTGCACGGCCAGTCGAGCCTTCTTTGAGACTTGTCGGCTACTCATAAAGGCGTGTAGTGACTCTTCGTTACTCTTCTAACAATATCTTTCTCATATTTCCCATCTCTCGTAAACAAAGTTCCCAAATATACAAACTCTTTCACCTGTTCGACTTTCTCTCCTCCAACCACAATATCACAAGAATCCCTCTCAAATACCATTACTTTCGTCTTACCAACTTTCATTTTCATCCCTTTCCTTTCAAAAGCTTCATGCATATTTGTTACCATCACCTGCAACTCGTCCGCAGATGATGCAAGTAGAACTTGATCATCAGCGTACAGCAGACATTTGATGAGTCACTCATTCATCCTTACACCACATTCACTTTCTTTCAAGTCTTTTAAACAGCTATCCATGAATAGGTTAAACAACCACGGTGACGCTACACATCCCTGTCTAACACCCTTTTGGATGCTAAACCACTCGGTGTATGACCCGTTAATCCTCACGCAAGCTCTGGAATCCCTATAAAGAGATTTCAGTGCTTGAACAAGGTTGTCGTCTAACCCATACATGGACAGTACCGACCAAAGCTCATTCCTCAACACTCTATCGTAGGCCTTTTCTAAGTCTACGAAGGCACAGTAGACCTTTTGGCTTTTGCCCAAAAACTTCTCTACTATGCTTCGCAGAGAAAAGACCTGATCCGTGCATCCCATTCCTTTTCGAAAACCCGCCTGTGCATCCCATATTTTCGTATCGGTTTCTTTCACAACTCTTTCAACCAATACTTTCGCATACAACTTACCAACGACGCTGAGCAGACTAATGCCCCTGTAGTTTTTACAGTCTTGCCGTGAGCCTTTTCCTTTGTAAAGAGGTACGATGACAGCCTTGCACCAATCACTTGGCACTTGGCCGGTGTTATAGCACAGATTGAAAAGGCTGCACAGTTGACTCGCTATGACGCCATGTCCAGCCTTCAGCATTTCGGAAGTTATCCTGTCATACCCTGGTGATTTACCCGATTTCGTACTCTTAATAGCTTTCACAATATCAGTCTATACCTACTGAACTACGTTCACTCTCTGTTACACTTCTATCATACAAACTCTCAAAATACTCCTTCCAACGTTTTAACACGCATTCTTCCCCTTTCACTATATATCCATCTTTGTCTCGGATGGAGTTCAGTTCTGAGGTTTGGGTTATGCCTCTTACTGATCTAACGGATTTCCAGAAAAACTTAATGTTCATCTGAAAATCCTTAGACAACCTTCTATCAAAATTATCCTTTTGTTCATTTTTCTTTTCGTTCACCACGTTCTTTACTATTCCTTTCATCCTTTTATAGTCATTCCAGGCTCTTTCTATATCTCCATTCGTCGCCTTATGCATTCGTTCGTTTGCTCTGGTGGCTAGCCAATCTAACCACGCTTTCTTCTTTTCACATACAACTTTTTGTACACTTTTATCCCACCAAATATTCTTCATCTTTCTTCCTCTTCTCCTCTTTATTACACCACATACTTCACTAGCTACACTCACCACACCTTCTATGACTGACTTCCATAGCTCTTCTACTTCTCTTATGTCTTTAGATCCCTCAAACTTATCAATCAACTTACTTTTGTACTCATCTGCCACTCCTGCCTCTTGCAGTTTCTCTACTTTTATTCTCTCTAGTACACTCTTAGTCTCAGGGATTCGGTGGCGCCATCCTTTGAACAGACCACTTATTCGGCTCATCACCAGGAAGTGGTCTGTATGGATTGCGGTCCCACGATAGACTCTTGTGTCTAGAACATTCTTTCTCAATCTTTCATCTAGAATCACAAAGTCAATCATACTCTTTCTCACATTTTTTCTCTCCCGTGTAAACGTATGGATTCTTTTATGTTCAAACATAGTATTTGTAACACAAAGACCCCATTCCAGACATATCTCAAGCAGACTATTCCCATTCTCATTCTCACTCTCATCACCGAATTGACCTAGAACTCTTTCAAAACCATCACGCTTTACCCCAACCCAACCATTAAAATTACCTAACATTATTACTCTTTCATTATACTGACGAATTCGTAACACATCTCCCAAGGTCTCCCAGAATGCCTTTCTTTTCTCTTGTTCTCGCTGTGACACAACTGCACCCATATCTACAGGAGCGTACACCCCTACTAGGAAGATACGGGTCACACTGACTTTCATTCGCAACCAAATAATTCTTGCATTCACGCATTCGAACTCAGTCACACATTCAGACATTCTTGTGGAAAGAATGAGACCCACACCCTGGCAAGCTCTGGTGGTGTTCGGTACTCCAGACCAATATGCCGTGTAAAGTCCGTGTTTTGTAGTATCACATCCTTTCCGCTTCGTCTCATTCACACACAATACATCGATCCGTTTTTCACTCATCAGCTGACATACTTCGCCCAACTTACCTTCTATTCCTCCTCCTACATTCAGCGTAGCAAAACGGCTTTCCGTTGGCCACTTTTCGCCTCTCCGGGTAACGAGACGTGACGGGTGGCGGACCACGTCGCCGCCATTTGAAGTATTAAAATTTCTTATCTCCATTGCGTTCCCACGAGTATTAGGGACTAAACGGTCCACCCTCGCAGAGCCCTATACGGGGGTAAGGCGGATCCATGCTGTGTCCTATGACCGCCAACATAGACACCCTCCGTTATCGACCAGAATACCCTCTGACCATGGATCCCTCAGCACGGGTCGGATAACACTTTGGATCGGGGTTTTGTTTCGGGTATGCTCCCTCGTTTGGACTAAATAGCTCACTTGTGCTCGTCCCCTGCGTCTCGGTGAGCGTACAGTAAGCCAGCTAACTCGGCCTGTGAGCGCCGCCGTTGGTATGCATAATTATGCCTACTCTTCCGCCGCCGCTCTAAGTTACTATCCTGTACTGGTAGTAACTATTCTATCGTGGGCCTCTGATGAATCCTTTGATTCTAGAGCCCCCCGATAGAGGCAGTTTAAGGTCATACCCGGGACCGCGCTCGAAATACTTCCATCATAATTAAGTTTATCTTAAAATATCCTCTTTAACTTTAGCAAGGTAGGTAACTCGCGATGTTCTAAATGGTAATTTTGAATAGTGGAACGTATAATATCAACGTTAAAGTTGTCTGTTTTTACGGCATTTATGCGGAGATTTAAATTTAGAGTCAGATTCTTTTTCTTCAGCCAATATATTAGTAATTCTTCCCTCTGATACCCCCAATGCCATTGCTGTTCTTTTCCGTGCGCTATTTAAATGTTCACTTAATTTCGATATTATAATTGGACTTGCACTGCAAACTGGATCACTTACTAGTTCCAATATATCTCTCGCATCTATTTTCAGAAATTCTTATACCTTAGCAATGGTTTCTCGTGTCTAAAACAATAATACGTAAACGTCAACAAGGATATATTTTTTCGTATAAAGAATCATAATAAATATTAAATACATCTAAATTTAAAATTATAAATATTTACCTGACTCCTTAAACATTTTCTCCGTGAAGAACTAGACATTTTTGTAAACGACTGTACCCTTAAGAAAAAGCGATAAGAACACGTCTTGCTCGGACGACAGTATAATTATTTACAAACCCACGCACACATAGCGCCGCGCGCACAACTGAGTTGAACTATCTGTATATGTACCCAACAAAGCAAAGAAATTGAGTTTTATACTTGTTCATAATGTTATTTTTTTCCAATAAATGCATATTTGGATTGTGCATAGAACTCGGCATTCATTAAGATCTCCATTCTTTTTGAAGTGAAGCCCACAGCCAAGCATAATTTTTGTATTGAACTTGGTTCTCCTTTTATATGTTTATGTGTTTCTAGGGAGCGCTTTTATGTAGATTTACTTCTGTTATTTGTACAATTATGTGGTGCCGCGCGCCAACGACGACACACCGTTAGCCGGTTGTTTAGTGCGTATTACTAGTTTTTGTATTGGGACACCACTTATTTTTTATATTTCTGTTATACGTATAGCAAATATAATAATACATATATTGGTAGTAGTGATAGTTTCAAATATCTGCTTGTAACGGTTCCAACGTTACTATCCAAAATAAAAATGTGTGGGAACCTCCCCTATTTTTTTTACTATTTTTAATTTTTGAGTTTTTCTTAAGCTTACACACAATTACCGAGCCGGATTCCAAATTTCATCCTTAAAGTTCATCTGGAAGTAGGTTAGGTTTATTAATACATGTCCATGATGTTTTGACCTTCATATCTTTATACCCGTTTGACCTAGCTTCATGAAATTTCGGCTTCCAGATTTCCTTATGGATATAAACAGGTTTTGAGTTATGGAAGGGTCAAAAGTGGCAGCAAGTGGTTCGTGTAATATAACACTCGGCGCTGGCTCGCCAGTTCCTTTGCTTGAACTTGGCTTGGCACGCTGCCTCGTGTCTAGATAAATAGTAAGTAGTAAATTCTATAAGACATGTTATAGTATGAATATTGTAATTAGAAAGGAAAACACTTGAATAGTTGTGTTTTCATTTTTTACTGTGTTTACGTATAAATACTGCTATGGAGTTATATATTATAATAATTACAAATTTACGTTTTAATACCGTTTTTAATATTAGGTACACTATAAGGTAAATGCTTATGGTAATATGACTATGACCCTCAAAATGCCTCTTTAAGGTGCTACCTTGGGGTAGTTACTAAAAAATATGTAGGTGGCCCAAATTGTATTATTCTTAGAATAACATTACGCATGTAATTATAATCAAAATGTGATTCTGAGGATATAATGAGTCAAGTACTAACACGGTCTGATAAAATGATGGATATGAAAATATGTCCCAAGTTCATATAATCACTAGTTTTTCTAACTATTATCGGAAAATGGTCTTTTGCAAATTCATCAATTTCCTCTTGCTTCCTAAAATGTTCTATTTGTGTTTGAAGCTCTGAAAATTTCTGGATACAGTTCTCATGCATTTGTATTATTCCATCATATATAGCTTGTTCCTCAGAGGAATTGATTGGAACAAATAGGTCCAAAAAAACTTTTTGAATGTCATTATGTGCTTTCATACCGTTAGTAACTAAGCAAATAAGCTCTTCTTTAGATGAACTAAGAATATACGAGTCAGAAATTAAGCTAGTTTGGACCATTATATGCTCAAAAAACATCATGAAACTGTTCACTATTTTTTTTGTTGTACCATAGTACTCATTGTAAGCGCCTTCTTTCAACGATATGCTCAGAATAAGTTCTATATATTTACACAACTGTGATGCGAGATCATCGATAACAAATAAATGGACCTCATCAAGATACATTTTTCGCAAACGATATACAAACTCTTTGTACGTGTGATCTGCGCTATACAAGCTTTCCATTTCAATATTCCAATCCATTTTTTATGAGTTTTCTTAGAATTACCCTTATAATTTAAACACAGTAATTTATTCGCCCTGTAAATAAACAAATAAACATAAATTTGACAGAAGACTTCATTTCTCGTTTTACTATTTTTTACTGATTTAAAATAGGTTTATATATTCATGCTTTTAGTCTATGAGAAACACATACTGTACCATGTCCTGTTCTTGGATGTGAATCAAGGTTGCCAAGCTAGAAAATAAAGTCTTCATTTCCGCTTTGACTTTATGTAATCTGTATCAAAAAGTATGGACTCTCGAATCATCTGTAGTTAATAGTTATCAAAATTTTATCAAAATACTCATGAAAATATGAATGATAACATGTGTTTCGCGACTATTTCACTAGACGTGCGGTCGAAATAGATATTGTAGACCTAGTCAGTAGACGTACATGGATCTATATAGAAAGTGCTTCATAAAAATTGGATCCTCCTCCGGCAAATTGGTAAGTTCACGATATATTTCATTTGCTCTTGGTTAAAAATGTGTTAGCAGGCATAGTATTATCTTATTTTGACTCTTAGGTACATTTTAAGGCACAGCCAAATACCGTTGGCATATGTATTGTTATTATAGTTTTATTGTATTTTGCCCTTTCCAACATTATGGGTTGAATGAACGTTGTTTACATCAAATACCTGAGCGGTACGTGCTCATGGTCACAAACACTTTGTCTGCCTCCGCAGTTAGATAAACTGCTGGAATAATAACTTCTTTAGTGACCTACATTTCTATGTTTATGTAATCCGATACACGAGGTTTATTGTTTTCTTAATTAACATATTTTGTGTTGAAGTTTGTGGTGTATCTTTTTCAGAAATAACGAGTATGGTGTTATATTAAAACGATCAGTTCAGTGTTTATCATTCCAATAAGAAAATAAAACAAAAAAAGTGAAAAAATGGCGAGATATTATGAGAATACTTCAACATTCAACTTCAGTTGGGATCAGGTGGCGCGCGGGTATTGGAAAAGGTACCCCAACCCACAAAGGTGATTCTTTGTTTATATTTTTACCTGACAAGGTCACAAAAGTATATTATTTTCTTTGAAGATATTAGAAAGTAAATAATATTGAAGTTAATCTACTAGTATTTGATTTATTTTTAATTAGTTTAATCCTTAAAATGAATAGAATGTATTTTTATTTCTTTAGTATTCAATATATGGAGAGTGAAAAATGATATATATAAAATGTTGATTAACCCTTCAGACCAATAATGACTTCATGCCTTAATTTTAGCAAATCATTCTAGAACATACATATTTCTCTTGGAATTTTATTGGTTACTTGGTACTTTATTGGTTAGACTACATCTATTCTTACTATGATTGAACTTGACTACATCTAATTGACTGACACTACAACCATAATATTATTTATTACATGCTTTTTTATATTAACTTATTTATTAATAATAAAGTCCTTGAACATATGAAGATTATAAAATGAGCCATTGATCATGATTATTCATTATGTTGTAAATATAGCCTTGATAGACATTAATGTCATGCACACAAGGCCAGTGATTCAAAGCAATCTGATAAATTAGAAGGAAGCATGTTAAATTTGTACTATAAATTAAGTTCATTACATGTAAATATACCAGTATAAACTATAAATAATTCATAAACAAATATAATTTAAAAAATTATGTATATTTTTTTTAAATAAAATATTGCCTGTAAATAAGTAAACCAATGTGGCCTTCCTAATCTTGATACATTTGAATTTGTTTTATGTATTTGTATAATTTTTTAAATTTTATATGTAATTCATGATCACAAATCATAAACAATTTAACTTAAGTATACAGTCCTGCATATGTTCTTACTTATTGTTTTTATGGGTATGTAAGCTATCTTTTCTTTTATCAAATAAATTTATATACCTTTTGCTACCATTATACATTGAGTAGCTATGCCTACCAGTTGTACCCACATCAAATTTTATAAATTATCACAGCTCCTTCCCCGTACATGATAGCGTGGTAATATGTAGCCTATATGTTGACCCGACCTCTCAGTAATATTCATGCAACATTTGAATTAAATCCATGCAGTACTTTTTAGTTTAGCCCAGACATACATACAGACTAATAGACAAAAATTCTAAAAACTATATTTTTGTCTTCAATATAGATTGTAGATCACGCCCCAAGTATCCTTTAAAAAAAATATTCAATGTATAGTTTTGACTTTTTGGTTTTTAGTTTCAAATAGGTTGCCTGAAATATAAAGCTACCAATTGCATAATATTATTGTATGCATATTGTTCTGTTTATGTTCCTTATGCAATAAAGTGTACTTGTTCTTATTTTTAATTTAATCACATATAAATGTGGAAATTATTATCTACAGACGCCAGCACATCAAGCTACCTCGATCTGTCATATTTCCCCAATTGTAAGTGAATGTTATGATTATGTGATAAAGTTGAAAATCTATAAAAGAAATTTGACAGATTGGGGTAGCTGGATGGGCTGGTGTCTGTACACCATTATTGCCGTATTCATCAGTGACCATTGTTAAGGATTTTCTTTATGAATCATTAATGTTTATGATGTGACTTTACTGAAAAAATAAATAAATAAATGAAAATTTAAGTTAGTAAATTAAGTAATAAACATTTCAATTTATACAAATTGTAAAATAAGTTTAAGTGTCATCCCTATTCAAAATAGATAAGTCTAATCTGAATTTAATGAAATAATATGATTTCAGCACCCATGTACTGTCCGAAGACACATGGAGCAGGCAAGTGAAGGATGGCTGTCTATATACAAAGAGAGTTTTAACAAAGACCAACAGAGTGCCCAAATGGGGCGAAAGGTACGTGAAACTGTTCTATCATATGTCAACTAAGAACTAAAAAGAAAAAATTATAGACATAATTGTTCTTATTTTAAAATGATGCTGTGATACTCAACCATGCTAAACCCTGCTCAACCACTTGAACCATGCTCAACGCTTTCAGTTAGTAGTTTTTTGACGTTATCCCACTCGACCCTAATTGGTGTACTAGCATCCCATGCAGCAAGCTCAGTTATAGCAATCAATTCGAACTTTCGGAGTTTTTCATCATCCCTGGTGTTTGAAAGCTTTATCTTTCTTCTACCTGGTATTTTCGACGAATAAATCCTCTTGGGAATAATCGCCATCCGAGCTACCCCTAGGGAGTGGTCGGTGTCGCAGTCAGCACTATGGAAGGTATGTGTGTGAAGGGTTTCACGGAGATCTTTAGTTCTGGAAAGTATTACGTCCAGCTGATGCCTTTGTTTAAAAACCCTACTTAAAGGTTTCTCAGCTAAGTAACGTCATTTTATTTTACTCCGACAACATTTCTGGGACTGGTATAGAGCTTTACCTAAATATGTGTTAAATCGGAAGATGTATCAATACTTTACGTTATTTTCTCTATGGTAGTGATAGAACAATAGATCTGTGATCGTAAAAGTGCAATTTTTAAGGAGTTTTGATGTTCTTCGATGCTAACTGGCTAGCAGTTCTTACAATACAAGAGTACTCTAATAATATGCAGTTTGAAGTTAAGTGTCTATAGTAAACAACAACCTATCCTCACATTTTTTTTTTTTTTTTTTTTTTTTTTTTTTAAATTTCCTTTTTATTGCAATCTATCATTTGCTTGATATTCAGCAATAGGTAAGTGTGTATGTATTATTGACTTGTTCGGTCCACATCCATCAACGTGTCCGTTAATATTTAAACCTTTATATGATCAGGTCTTGCGGAATTTTTCTTTTTAGCCTCCTGGTTACCAGCTGTTGATTCATAAGGTTGTTTGCCAACATGTTTGGATGCTTAATAATACGTTCCTTATATGCTTTTGCTGTTTCAGTTATTTCTTGTTTCACAGTTTTAATTTTTAGGTCATGGTGTATTCTATCATTAGTGATGTACCATGGTGCGTCTACAATTGTCCTTAGTATTTTGGATTGAAACCTCTGAATGATTTGTATATGTGACTTTGCTGCTGTTCCCCAAAGTTGTATCCCGTAAGTCCATATTGGTTTTATGATACATTTATAAATAAGAAGTTTGTTTTCTAGTGATAGTTTTGATTTTCTATTGAGTAGCCAGTTCAATTTTCGCACTTGCTGTCCCATTGCTAATCTCTTTGTTAAAATGTGTTTAGCCCAAGTTAGATGTCTGTCCAAGTATATGCCCAAATACTTGGCGTGATCATTTTGTGGTAATTGAACATCATTCAGTTTGACTGGTGGGCATAATCCTCGCCTAGTAGCGAATGTTACTTGGACAGATTTTGTCTCATTGGCTTTGATACGCCAGTCTTTGAGCCACTTTGATATGTGATTGAGGCTAGTTTGCAGTTTTAGCGTCGCAACTTCAGCTGATGCGTCTGTCGAAAGGATAGCCGTGTCGTCAGCAAATGTTCCTGTGACAACACCCTCTGTTGTTGGAAGATCTGCTGTATAGATTAGATATAGTGTTGGACCCATTACACTGCCCTGGGGAACACCTGCCCGTATTTCATATAAAGATGATGTAATTATCCCATGCTTCACAAAGAAATGTCTATCAAGTAGGTACGATTTTATTAGGTTGTAAAAATTTATCGGTAGGTGGGTTTTTATTTTAAATAAGAGCCCTTCATGCCATACACGGTCAAATGCTTGTGATATATCCAAGAAGGCGGCAGTACCATATTTCTTTTGTTCAAAGGCTTTTGTTATATTTTCGGTAAGTCGGTGTACTTGTTCAATGGTGCTGTGTTTTTGGCGGAACCCAAATTGGTGTTCAGGCAGAAGCTTTCTTTCCGAGATAATTGGTAGCAGTCTTTTTAAAATGAGTATTTCCATAACCTTGGATGCAATGGGCAGGAGGCTGATAGGCCTGTATGATTTGACATCAACTGGACTCTTTCCTGGTTTGGGGATCATTTTAACTTGAGCTACTTTCCATTGGAGTGGGACCGAGCATCTCTGAAGAATTGCATTGTACAGAATTGTGAGAAACCTGAAGCCTTCTTCTGGCAGTTCTTTAAGTATTCTGCCTGTGATAAGGTCATAGCCTGGGGCTTTATTTGGATCTAAAGCCTTAATTACCATTTTAACCTCATTTTTTGTGATTTTAGCAATAGGAAGTTCAAGTTGGTGAGTTTGGTTAAGTAGATGCATAACTTCCTCAATTTTAGTAGATCCCATGTCTGGATTTGGCGTAAAAACCTTTCTCAGGTGTTTTGCGAAGGTATTCGCTTTATCTATGTCGCTTACCGCCCAGTCGTTGTCGTCTTTGCGTATAGGAGTGTTGGTAGTAACTGGGCATTTAAGTTTTTTTGTGGCTTTCCACAAAGAGTAGTCTGATGCGGGTGTGGAGTCTAAGTTTTGAAGAGATATCTGTATACTGTGGTTATTTTGTTCTTGAAGCAACAATTTTAATTTAGATTGAAGATAGTTCAGATGTTTTTTATCTGAGGGGTAACCTGTATCTTGCCACTTTTTTCGAGCTCTACGTTTCTGAGCTAATAGTTGTCTGACGGATACTGGGCATACATGTTTATTATTTTTGAGTTCTGATTCTTCGGGGGTAGCGAGCCAAGCTGATTGTTGAACAGATTGTGTAAAATGTTCAACTGCCTCCAATATATCATCGTCTGTTTTTAATGGAATATGCATATCAAGCTGTTCTTTAACCAGATGTTTAAATAGTTCCCAGTCTGTTTTACGTGTATGCAATTTACATGGTTTCGGCGTCAAAGTGATTTTTCTTTTCAGGATTACTTCTACTGGCGAGTGGTCAGATGATAGGTCAAACGTTGTTCTACATGTAAGAAAGTTGTTAGCAATTCCCTTAATTATGCAGAAATCTAGTAAATCTGGTATTTTCTTCCTATCTGAAGGCCAGTGTGTTGGTTGTCCAGGAGAAACAATATTAAGTTTATGTTTTTCTATGCACCTCAGCAACTGACGGCCTTTTGGTGTTATGGTACGTGAGCCCCAGTGGTGGTGCTTAGCGTTATAATCTCCACCTGCAATGAATCTATGGCCAAGTGTGGTAAAGAATTGTTCATAATCATCCAATTTAAGGTTATGTTTAGGTGGACTATATACAGCAGAAATAGTGAAAGGCCCTACCCAGTCTTCAATAACTACATTGGTTGCTTGGATTTCTTCTTTACAATAATGGGTTGTTTCATGGTGCTTAATGTTATTTTTGATAAGTATAGCACTTCCTGCATGTGCACCACCATCTGGATGCATTGTGTGATATATCTTATAATTATCAATATGAAAGTGGCTCTTCTTAGTGAAGCGTGTTTCTGTGACAAGCAGAATGTCTATATTTTGTAACTGTAAGTAGGTTTTTACTTCAAGTGTATGTTGTGACAGCCCGTTGGCGTTCCATAAGGCAATTTTTAAGCAATCGAAGATGAAAGCTTAGTTGTGAGTGTCATTATTAAGTTTGTGAGTGTAGTTAACTGCTCCATCATTTGTTTCATTAGGCTCATAATCTCATGTACTTCATTTGAGTTAGGTTGTCTATTATAGTGTTCGGTTTCCTGGGGTATAGATTCTGTAGGGCGGTTGTTATGCCTTAAAATGTCGCTATATGTTTGATTAATGTTTTTTGGCTTTATGTTTTCTGTATTCAGCTGTTCCTTTGGCCTAATCTTACGCTCCTGTACTTTCGGGAATTTAATATTTTGTAGTTCCCTGTATATTTTACAACCTTTATAGTTTGCTGGATGGTTACCATCGCATAGGACACATTTTACATTATCTGATCGTTCTTTCCGTAGGCAGTTACTGGATAAGTGGTCTCCAGCGCATTTGATACATTTGGGGCTACGTCGACAGTACGTCTTGGTGTGACCATATTGCTGGCAATTAGCACATTGAGGTAATTCACGTTTCGGGCGAGGAGGTTCGAAATAAACAAGGCAATGCATAAGGCTTTTGATGTTGTATATAGTCTTGTTGTTATTGTTAGGTTTTAGTTCGACAATGAACATTGGTAGGGGCTTCTTTGAACTTCTTTGCTTGATGTTCCAGATATTACTACACTCATGACCTTTTTCCTTTAATGCATCTTTAATCTCTTCCGGGTCAGTTGATGGATGTATATTTTTAAGCACTACTTTGAAGCTGCGTTCTTGCTTCGGTTTGTATGTATAGAACTCTGTATTTTTAAGTTCTAATTGCTTAACAATGGTAGCATATATTTCTGAATTCTTTGGTTGAATTTTTACTCTATCATTGTAAAGTACTTTTAGATCATAGAGGTCCTGGGCATACTCATTTAGGAGGTTCTGTAGTGGTTGGATATTTCCCACTTTATCTACAAAAATAGGCGGGGCCTTGATTTCCTTCTCCGTTGTAGTATTTTCATCTTGTGGTGTGACATTGTCTAGTTGAGCAAAACTGTTTGAAATTGTTATTGGTGGGGTTTTGGATAGCCAGTAAGTATCTAGTTTGGTTTGCTTCTCTTTCCCACTTTGGTCTGGGCTCGTTCTCATTCTTTTACCACGTGAACTTTGGATCTTCCAGCTCTCATTTTCATCCACGTAAGGTTTTGTGGCTGTTGTTGGCGTAAATTGACATGGATGTGTAGCAGACGCCATAGTTTTCCGGGTTTTAGGTGCGGGCTCATTCATTCTCCATCAGTTCATGGCGGTTTGCACATTTTTGAAATCATAATTCTAATTCAGATTGATGTATGAAGTTTATTTTTCTTCTAATGAAATTTACTTATAAATAATTTCTAAATTAATGGGACTTTTTTATTTAGATAATTAGTCGAATTTTGAAAGTTGATATGGCAACACTTTAACTTGTGACAGATGTCAGTTATCACTTGTCTTAAGAATATATGGGGGTACATAAATATTTATGTTGACAGCTAAATTATTTCCCCATTAGTGGGTAGAAAAATCCAGAGTTTTATTCACTATTTCAGCACTATCCCGCGAATTAATTTAGTTACAAACGATAACACTGATACACTTGATGTTTCTGCACATTGTGTGTAAGTTTTGCAATGTTAACACTCTGATTTATATTTAATTTCACTAAAAGTTTTGGCACTGACTTGTTGGTAGCAGGAGCTTTGACAGCTTCCTCACATTGAGCATGCTCTAAGTAACACAGATGTCATGGACAGCATAAGCTCAACTTTAGTAAGCTAGCTGTCCCTTGCTATAGGTGGGCTGGATGGAATAAAGCCTGCCATGGCTCACATACATTGGTCCACATCAGGACTAAATGCGGATACCATACCCACTAGCGTTTTAGTGGGGACAAGATGATGATGATGTCCCTTGCTCTTCACAGCTTATTGCCAAACCTTCGACTGACGAACCTCTACAGGGATTCATGATTAGAAGGCCTAATTCAGCGGTTAACGGTGATCGGCGTTCAAATAGATGAAGGTTTACAATGACTAAATCATTTGTTTAATCTGCTTCAATGTTGAAAATCGATTCCAAACCAATAATGACCTCACATTTGCTTATGGGAGCCCGGTCTCTCCGGTTAAGTCGCCGAACATCGATTTCTTAAATGGCGTATAAATAAATAAAGGTTAAAAATTAATATATTTAATATATATATTAATATATTAAAATTAATATATATATTAATATATTATTATTAATACTCAATCAATCATTAAATCGGCTTCCATAAGCACATGTGACGTCATAAATGGTCCGGAATCGATAGTCAACGTTGAAGCCCATTTAAAGATTGATTAAGTGATTTTTAACCTTTATTTATTTGAACGCCATTTAAGACATCCATTTTCGCGACTTAGCCTGTAGAGCCCCAGATTGATGATCATTAGGCTTGCATGAGAATGAAGGTTAAAAATTACTAAATCATTTTAGTAATTTTTAACTTGCATCTATTTGAACGCCGATCACGATAACTGGCGAATTAGGAAGTAGCTTGTGGATGGGCTATACACAGCGAAGGTCTACAACATGCTGTCTGTGCAACACAATAATACTTTTAGGATTCTCATAGGGATCTCGCGCTTCTCTAGTGTATCGTAAGATGTTTTCCGAGGCGCATTTCGACGACTTCTAAGTGATAAAACGATTTGCGTCAATGCTCGGTTACGTGGGTGCACTAACAGAATTCTAAGAATGTTAGCATTGAAAATCGATAGCAATTCCTTGAAGACTGATTTCGGATCCACATATGCTAGATATAAAAATAAAACCTAGTTATGTACTTACTAATATAGTTTTAAGTCTTTGGTGCTAACACTGTGTTCTTGTCTATTGATGGAATTTAATTCCATATTATTATTGTAAAATATTCTAGTAACAATGTTGATTAAAGACTAAAGATGGTCCACTTTTGCATTCACAGTACAGACAGCATGCTTTTCAGCAATAACTGCCAATTTTTTTTTCTTTTGATTGTTTTTTATCCCGGAACTCCATATTATCTTTCCTGGAACTCCATATTATCTTTAGTTGAACATACTACTATTAGACTAGCAGGGATTAATTGTGACTAGAGACTAATTGAGAAATTATGTATTTTTTTAATTAATATTTTGGGACTACTAACCCACAAGCCATTTGATCCCAAACTAGACAGAGCCAGTACTATGGCAACCACACAACTGATACATCATCGTCATGTCAACCAAATTACTTCCACTGCTGGACAAAAGCCTCCCCAAAATATGGGGGGATATGCCATAATTGCCACGCTTGGTGGACGTGTTGGCGATCGCACTTTAATGATCATAGGTCACAGAAAAATGCTGCTGCCCATTCTCTGGTTAGCTACCAGGATTCCTCCTTCCCTCGGGATGATTTCTACTCACTCCACTCGATGAGATTGGGGGATGATATTCTTTACCACACAGCAAACTGATAAACATACATATTATAGATAAATTACACCCAGACATAACAAATTATTAATAATGTTATTGATGGGTAGATACATGATACTCCTGTCATGTCACAGATAATTAAAGATGTTTGCCTTCTTGAACGCTTCATGACACATACTATAGATGAGGAAGACAGATTATATTGTTTATCAACAAATTTGTTTCAGGCACCCAATGTCACTCCAGTACCTGATAAGAACAGTTTTATAAATAAAATCAATTAGTGAATCTTGTTAACTAACTGAGCTCATCGCGTACCTAACTAAAACTAGCTAGTCTATAGATTTATAAAATCCAAACTTGCATAATATTTTACTCCTTTCTTTTTTTCGCCCACCATAAGGAATTGAATCCTTGTATTGCGGGGCACTTCACAAACATGCCATTCAAAGACACAAAGGACATCCAGACTGAGAACAACTATTTATGGGTCACACTAATAACTGTCCAGTGAGGTATTTGAACCGTAAACACGAGGGCCCCGAGGTTGTAGCGAGGCACTACCTTAACCAAATTTTGATTGATTTGTTTATGTATAAAGGCTATTTTTTTTTTCTGAATATGGATATTGAAATATTGTAAATAAGATGTTTTAGGATCTACTTGTAGTTAATGTACCTATGTATATTTATAGAAATACCGATCCGAATACCAATTCTCACTTGACATTGGCAAAATCATACGTAAACTACGATAACTTGGATTGCCATGGGGTCCGGCCTAGAAAGAATAACAGGGCCACCCTATAGCATCCCGTAGGTGTCCTAAAAGACGACTAAGGGATGCACCAGGTAGTCGGGCAGCAGCGCCTCCAACCATCATACAGCGTTCGCAAACTCGCATGCCAAGTGCGGTGACTACGGCAAACCCCTCCAAATGGTAAAGTTATAAAATTTTTGGGGGAGGCCGGTGTCCAGTTGTGGACAATAACAGGTTGATAATGTATGTATGTACCTTTGACTAATTATTGGACAGTTCTATATATGCTCTGTCCTTTTCATGCGAGCTGTATTAGAGAGAGATGTAATGACCTTTTAATTAGTTTAGTTATGTAAAGGACAGTATCGAAAGATAGAACAGCAATTGATGTATACCAAAAGATAAGAATGTATAAACAACGGTGAAAAATAATGCCTTATCTGTAATGTATCAAGTGTATTATCGCAATATCTCCGTTAATCTTGTGACGTAAATATTTTTATTTCCATACGCCATTCGTCATCCGTAGTCGTCTAGTTTATTGGCTTATTGAAGCCGATATAGAACTCTGACGTCACCTTGCATTGGCATGAATCCGGTCCTGAAGTGATCGCCAAGGATAAGCATTTCAAAACGAGGGTACTTTAAAATGGTACTGGATTGACCTGCTGGTCTAGTGGTTAGTATCCCACATCCAGGACAAATCTTTGTATGATGAGCACGGTTATTTGTTGGGTCTGGGTGTAATATATCTATGATACGTATGTATTTAAACTATATATAAGTATGTTTATCAGTTGGACTATGGAGTACAGGCTGCTGCTAGTTTTGGATCAGATAACAGTGTGCTATTTGTGCGTATTTGTATATTAATAGCCGGTGATATGTGTACGTGTGTTTACCTTGCTACTCCTGATTCATATTTTAACTGGAGTGTTTTGTTGTACAAAAATTGTACTTTGAACCGTATCCAAAACGAAAGCTGACCGGTCACTGAACTGTGGGCGTAAGACGTCAGTTCTTGCTGTTTGTTATTGTCGGATATTATTGCAACTCAGCCAAGAAGTAGGCCAGTTATTTGGGTCACACTTACTAATTATTTGAGCTTCAAGAAAACTACTTTAAAATTTACAGGTAGAAAGTATGCACTCCCGGTCGTCCGGAATAGTCATTCAACTAATAAATTTAAATTAATTTTAACTTCTAATTTAACTTATTTAAAAAAAACCGATTAAGTGTGGGTCGGATACGAAGACGAAGCTTGTAACATAAGTAGTGAACGTATGTTAAAAAGCTTGATTTGCCTTCGGAACCGAATATCATCATTATAAAAGACGAAAGAAGTCCACTGTTGGACATAGGCCTCCCCCAAGGGTCTTTACAATATGCAGGTCTTGTACTATCCGCATCCAACGGCTTCCAGCGACCCTCACAATATCGTTGGTCCACATTGTAAGGGACCTGCCCAGGCTGCGTCTTCCGGTCGTGGTTAATCTATAGATATATAAACATTCAAAATACATACGTTAAAATATTGACTCCTAAAAACAATTAGAGTCGCAAAAAAAAAATCGTATTTCTAAACCGTTTTTGTTTAATAATTCCAGTATCATGGTACCTAATAGATAGCGCTCCTTAAGTTACATCCACTATTTACTCTACACATTGCATATAACGTTAAACTATAAATTCTTTCTTAATTTCTGATAGTTACACGATGCATCTATCGTGCTATTTCTGCACCGCCTTGAGGTTGACTGGCACCCAATGCCTTGGGCATTAAGTCCCCTTTTGAACAACTCTATGTGCATAAAGTAATAAATAAATAAAAAAAACTTGAGAGGTGTCAAGGGACACCCGGATGGAACGAAGTTCCTTTCGATTAATTAGTGAAGGAATTGACTAGCCGCCGTGGCCTAAATTCGGCTAGGAGGACATTATTATTATTACATGTTTGGTTTCGAGAGGTTCAACAAGATACGGTGACCAATTAACATCAAGTGGTCTATATACTTATTTCATGTCGAGAGCGGCCATAGGCTACGGTGACCGCTTAACACTGTAAACTTGATTCGTGTTGAGTATGACCATAAGCTACGGTGACCTCTTAACATTGAATAGGTACTTGTTTGGTGTTGAGAGCGCCCATAGACTACGGTGACCGCTTAACATTGTAAACTTGATTCGTGTTGAAAACGACCATAGGCTCTGGTGACCTCTTAACATCGTATACTTGTTTGGTGTTGAGAGCGACCATAGGCTACTGTGACCACTTAGCATCACGTGGTCCAAACACTTGTTTGTTAAAAGCGTCCATAGGCAACGGTGACCGCTTAGCATCACGTGTTCCGTATACTTGTTTGTTAGAAGCGTCTATAGGCTACTGTGACCGCTTAGCATCACGTGGTCCAAACACTTGTTTGTTAAAAGCGTCTATAGGCTACGGTGACCGCTTAGCATCACGTGGTCCATATTGTTTGATAGAACCGACCGTTGGGCTACGGTGACCGCTTAAAATCACGTGGTCCGTATACTTGTTTGTTGGAAGCGACCTTAGGCTACGGTGACCGCTTAGCATCTCGTTGTCCATATACTTGTTTGTTAGAAGCGTCTATAGGCTACGGTGACCGCTTAGCATCACGTGGTCCGTATACTTGTTTGTTAGAAGCGTCCATAGGCTACGGTGAACGCTTAGCATCACGTGGCCCGTATACTTGTTTGTTAGAAGCGTCCATAGGCTACGGTGACCGCTTAGCATCACGTGGTCCGTATACTTGTTTGTTAGAAGCAACCATAGGCTACGGTGACCGCTTAGCATCACGTGGCCCGTATACTTGTTTGTTAGAAGCAACCATAGGCTACGGTGACCGCTTAGCATCACGTGGCCCGTATACTTGTTTGTTAGAAGCGTCCATAGGCTACGGTGACCGCTTAGCATCACGTGGTCCGTATACTTGTTTGTTAGAAGCAACCATAGGCTACGGTGACAGCTTAGCATCACGTGGTCAGAGAAACATGCGCACGCCGCAAAGCTGCAAAATATGTCGTGAACAATTTTTCGTGCGAATTTTTTCAGTCTAGCCCCCTTTCACAACGCGCGATAAGGAACTTCGTTCCAAAATATTTTTTTATGGATAAGAAACTGTTTTAAATTCGATTTGGTAGTGAAGCCCTAAGTATGCAAAGTTGTTTTGTACAAATCACGGTACGTAACTGCAGTGTATATATATATATATTTTTTTTTTTTAACGTGACGCGTGCAGTTAGCCTCTCGGCTTTTACTGCTTCACCGGACAGTAGGGGTGAGCGTGGGCTCTAACCGGCCTAGCAAATATAAACTACAAACTAAGTACCCGCGCCGGAGGGCGCCCCCTGTGGGGCTCGAATTTCGGCTCTGGGCGGATACTGACGTGGAGAGGGCAAGATGTCGTGGTTTTAGGGGATTTTGTGCAACTGTCGCTCTACGTTAATGCACGACGCGGGCCTCGCTACCGGTTTAGGTCCGGAGCGGGCATTCATCGGATCGAATGCAAACTAAGGGTCATGGAGGACGCTGGTGGTCGCGACGCGTTCGCGGTCGTACTCGCGTCCGGCGAGTACGAAATATCGGTTGTGCAGTGTTGCGAGAGTCTCTAATCGATTTGATGTGCTCAAGGTAAACGGTGGTCTCGTCGTCCGGTTCGTCTAGGACGTGCTTCGGACGACGGTGCTTAATTGTGAGTCGGAGGGAAGTGTAATTGACCGCCTGTACCACCAATTTACTTGGATGGTGAGTGGCAGAGTCAAAATACCTTTTGGACGATTGCTTCATCCATTGCCTGATGGTAGGCAATTGGAGATCGGCATGGAGGCTTTTGTTACGGACGAACCATGGTGCGCCCACGGCTCGTCGCATAAACTTGTTCTGGACTACCTGTAGGAGGTGGATGAGATGTTCCTTAGCGTGCGCGAAGACCGGGCTCGCATAGGTCATCATGGGTCGAATGCACGTCTTGTAAATTCTCACCTTGTTTTCAAGGGACATTTTACTGCGTGAATTCAGGAGGCTGTGTAATCGATAAAGGGCAAATGAGGCACGGTTGCGAGCGTATCTCAGATGGTCCTTGAAGTTTAACTTCTGATCAAGAATCACTCCCAAGTATTTGGTTTTCCTCTCCCAGGGGATCGGTTTACCAAACATTCGGACGGGATCTGTGGTGGGCGCGGGGTTTACCCTAGAGAAGAGCACGGCTGCGCTCTTGGTCGGGTTGACTCCGATCCTCCATTTCCTGAACCATTTGCCGAGGGCATCGGCTGAGGATTGGAGTTCTCGGTGAATGGCTGACGGGTCCCTACTGGAGTAGTAGAGAGCCGTGTCGTCAGCGAAGAGGGCTAGATGAGCCTTCTTGGGTCTGGGGATGTCGCTGGTGTACATCGAGAACAGGAGCGGGGCAAGGACTGAGCCTTGGGGAACTCCTGCGCGTATCGGTCGGAGGGGCAGTGTATATGACGTAACACTTCATTTATATTCGGTTAACATAATTCGTCGCTAACAGCGGTCTCGGCGAGAGTATGAATAGATAAATCAATTGGTCGTGCATTATCATTGTCTGAGCCGGTTCCTTAGCAATTGAGCCAATCAAATGCACAATGTCACTTACATTGATATAATGTTTGTGTATTGAGTGTCCATGGCCGGCGGTGATTACTTACTATCAGTTGACTCACTTGCTCGTTTGCCTTTTATTATATTTGAAAAAATACAGACATGGAGTATAAAATGTTCTGTTTGAATTTCGAGCATGGTAGGCATTTTATTTGGTTTTTTTAAATACCATAATTCGGCACACATCCTTGTTGGTCTAGGGATTAGTGTCCCTGACTGCTAAACAAAAAGTCGTGGGTTTAATAGCCCCCGGGGACAACTAGTATGTATGTTTATCAGTTGTCTGGTTCTGATTAGTTTGGGATCATGGCAGTATGTTAGTTGTTCCAAGATATTTATTTATTTCCATCTGATGGTATGCGGCCATTGTAGGCAATAACGTTGCGACACATAGGACATCAACCACGCGTTGTAGGAGCAAAGCTTGTCTTTATTTAACATCTTAGTAGGGGGCGGTACGTTAGTATCATATATCGTCATGTCAGGCGAATGACGTCCACTGCTGGACGAAGGCCTTCCCAAAAGCTTTCCACAATGGAGTAGTTTACAATTGGAGGGATATGCCATAATCGCCACGGCGATCCCAATAAGATGGTCATAGTACTCATATCAGCCGATAGTCGTGGACTGCTGAAAAAAGGCTTTTCCAAAGATCTAGATTTGCCGGTCTGGCTCTATCCGTATCCAGCGGCTTCCAGCGACCCTCACAAGATCATCAGACCATCATGTAGTGGCCACCCGAGGACCTTTCTGCCGCAGCGCCCGTCGCGGCGTCGCTTTTACGAGCTAAGTCGGTTCTATTTGCTCTGCCCACTGCCACTTCAGATTGGCAATTCTTCGGGTTATCTGTTACTTTGGTTCTCCTGGTTTCAACATGTCCGATTCGATCTCTGCGGGCAACTCCGAGGATATTGCTCTCCGTTACTATTTGGGTGACCCTGAGCCTTCTTATCAGACCCATAGTGAGTGGCCACGTGTTTGTTCTTCTCTGAAAATTGCACGTGGTTATCTTATCACAGTTGTTTGTTGTTTTATTATTAATCTTTAATATGACCTAACCTGTACCTGGGTAATACAAACGAAAGTAGTTTTCGGACAATTCGTTTTGTATTTATTTCAACTTTTTCTTTCAAAAGTCATTCAAAGGAAATGAAGTAGATTTTCTCTCACTATAATTGTTAAAGTTTATGGACTTTTATCTTGCTTTAGTATAGCTAAACAGGAAACATAATATTTAGAATTTTTTTCTATAGAAAGCAGGAGTCAAGTTGGGTCTTTTTATTTCCTTTTATTCCTCGTCTAATCTAAATGATAGTTTTCATCTTCATATCATTAGATACATACCGTTATCACCGCAGTAATACTTACATTTGATTCATGAACTTGTAGGCAGGTCATGCAAAAAGTAAATCCTAGTGTTTTGTCAGTTGTTATCACAGAAACTTCAAGGTTGGATTATTATTTAATTTTGTATTACATTACATGCTCAGTTAAGAAGCAATATAATTTCTTCGTTGATAAAGAGAAAGTGATATCTTATCTTATAATAATCAACCATAGGGCCTGCATAATTTTATTAACTTAAGTATTAGTATTATAATTACTGTTTAAAAAATACAACCGACTTATAGAAAAGTCATCATAGTCGGTTCACAAACAATGCATATGTGTATTTATCGCGGGACACTTAACAAACATGCAATTTTAAGACACAAAGCACTCCCAGAGTCAATGTAACTAGGTACTATAAATATATGTATGTGCCACTGAAATACTATTCGAATTACCTACGTACGTAGTGTCGAGGGGACTGCGCTATACAAAATTTTATATTGACGTTGAATGGTGAATTAAATGTAAATAATGTTAAATAAATGTGAATGTTAAAGTCTTCTATTTTGAATTACAGAACAAAAGAGACTTTGATATTAAAGAAATTTGGTTCATATTGGATGTGTTTTGTTGCAGATTTTTCAACGCGAAATCTCTAAAGATAATCGAAGAAAGTATTGTGGATCCAGAGCAAAAAGTCCTTGTCACGTACACAAGGAATCTAGGATATACGAAAGTTATGGTAAGATATTTTGTGACATACTTGATATGTTCCGAAAATATATTCTCTAAAATATCATCATGTCAGTCAAATGACTTCCACTGGTGGACAAAGGCAGATTTCCACAGTGGAGTTGTGTCCATCAGCCATCATATGCCGTAATCACCACGCCCACACGATTAAATGGGGTGCCACGGGAAAGTACAGACAGGGCAGAACTCAAAAAATATACAAATAATAAAATTGAAGTGTCTCCCTGTAATGTCAAAGAACAGCTTTTTACTTAATGCTTGGATAATTTATATACGGTACTTATAATAAAAAAACAACCTTATTGAAAATGTTTGTCTGTCTGTTTATTTCGGTTACTCTACGAAAATCTCAGATATCTAACGCTACATCAAACTGTTATCAAGAGATTAAAACATATTTTTATAGAGGCTTATAATTTAGGTCCTAGAAGCTAGATTAGTTTAGTAACTCTGCGTTTACTTTTATTTGTATCTTAATAATCCTTTACAGCGGTACATATGTACATACATAGACTCACGCCTGTTTCCCAGAGGGGTAGGCAGAGACAAGGGATTTCCATTTGTCATGATCTTTGCACACCTCTTTTAGAGCGGTAGTTGCACAAAAAAGAACTTTTCTCTATTGCACTAACTGGCATATGACTAAAGCTCCACTATGTATGTGGTTGCACGTTACACCATGTGGTGCGCTGTCGGCAGAGCGTGGTGGAGCGCGTGGAGTACCGCGCGGCGGGCGCGTCGCAGACGGTGGCCACGCGCTGCGCCTGGATCGACTCGCAGGTGTTCGGCTTCTCGCGCGCCATCCGAGCCTTCGGCCTTGAAAGGTTTAAGAAGAATGCCAACCAAATGGTGAGTCATACAACCTACCCTATTATGTCCAAGCAGTTTGGCTATGGAATTTACTTCCTGTATAAATAAGGCGTGCAAAAACCCTGACTTCTTTCAATCAAAATTTCTTTAAAAACTTCTTTTTATTCTTTAAATAACCTTATTACTTCTCTTCTTACCTCTCACTTCTTTAAGTAACCTCTTTTAAACATTTAATACACACCATAGTATACTTACAACTGCCGCCTTTTTTATCTTCTGCTGGCCCACCGAACGGTTTTCTGAAGGTGATTACTACAAAGCTATAAGACCCCCAATTGTACCTGTATTTGCTTATATTGAGATAATGTATGGTGCTTTATGGTCAAATAAAGTGTATTCTATCTATCTATAAGTCTACATATAAACGGTACAATATTCATTGGATAATATTATGCAACTGGCGGCCCTGATCTCCTCCAAGCAATCGATTAGCAATAGATTTGGAATCCTAAACTTGTTAGCAAGGTTATATTTTGGAGCATGTATGTATGCGTACTAGTTATTTGATTGTCGCGGCCCTTCCAGGTGCACGGGTTCAACTTCGTGCTGCACAGCATGTTCCCGCGCGCCGCGCCCGCGCCGCACGGCGTGTCGCTGGCGCTCAAGGAGATGCGCGAGGCGGCCGCCGCCGCCACCGACCGCGCCAAGGCCAACGTGCTGTCCTCCGTCAACCGCACGTAACCGCCGCCCGCGCCCGGGGGCCCCGCGCTAGCCCCGGGGCCCACTAGCACGCGTAGCCCACGGCCCACGGGCTGTGCTTAATAGGTTACCTAAGTATCTCTTGTCCAAAGCTGTCGTGATAGACGCGTATACCACGGGCAAGTTTTACGTACTACAGTGTCGAACACCTTCCTACTAAAATAGTGCTAAGTGTTTACCTCGAGATCAACAATATTAAACAGTAAGGACCTCCATGAAGTGTAAAATTTGTAGTAAAACCTATTTTCCTGCGAATTAACGTATTGGAAAATATTTACAAGCTGTATAATATTGAAATATATAATATAATATAAATAAATAATACCTATTCAATAAATTGCAACCAGCTTTATTCATAGAAACTAAACCGCACTTTGTAAAATCAATCCCCCTAATATTAACTAAGTTGCTCTCCTTCTCGTATTTCAGAATTCTTATCTAGAACCATCCTTACCGCATACCATGTCTCTTATCTTGAACTATAAAGAATATTCAACTACCCTCTCCTCGAACGACGTTATGTGCTAAAAGTTTAGTTTTATTCCTTAACAAAAGATGTCATTAGTAGTTAGTAATTACTGCACATATGCTTGCAGGGCAACTATGTGTGGCCCACATATAGTTGTTCTGAGTATGGATGTGCTTTGTGTCCGTGAATTACATACTTGTGAGTGGCCTCGCGGTAGTGCGATTTGTTTTCCAAATGCAACCGCCGAATTCAAAAAATAGAAAATAAAAATATATTTGTTGCAACGTAATTCGCTTCCGTGTCACTAGATAGCGATGCTAGTTGGTTGGCAAACGCAGGGCGTAACAATAATAATATCCTGGGATATTATTCACACACGGCCATCTGATCCCAAACTAAGCAAAGCTGATACTATGGAATTTAGATAACTGATATACTACATATATTTCTTTTCTTTTGTAAATACATACTTGTATAGTTAATTACACCTAGACTCAGGACAAACAGACATACATGTTAATGCATACAAATAACTGTCCTGGGTGGGAGTCGAACCCACGACCTGCGGCGTGAAAGGCAAGCATTTACCAACCACGCCAGCGTTGCCATGTACGTGGCAACATAATACTCTTCAGTGTCACTAGATGGCGTTGATAGTATGTTGGCAAACGCATGGCGTAACAATAGTAACGGAGTACTCTTTAGAACATTATTTAAAAGTATATTTCATTGGGGTACTTACTGTTTAATATAATAAATATTCCCTCGGGCGAGTTTTAGTGTTAATACAGCAGTGGAAGATGTGTGCTACACACTGCTACACGAACATAATTCCGAATAATATATGGAAAGAATGGCTTAGGGTAAGATTTGTATGTTTGAATGCGTATTTGTGTTCTGATCCGGAATTCAACCAACATTCAGGTCAGTATTAAGCCTCCCTTTGTCGTGCCTAGTATCAAGAGTTATTCAAGCCGCCACTGACATGGCTTATGGACTGCTTTTTAATGACTGATATAGCTTCACAAGCACGGAGATGCTCATAAATTAAACCACTTTGAAGTTGACTGTCCGCGTCAGTGAGATCATCGGGCTAATTTATAATTTCCTTGAATGCCGCAGCCATTTTCTCTTTGACGGCAAATTCAACTCTACCAGATCAACAGCAGGATCGACTCCAGTATTCTGAGGCATAATGGAGAGTCGGTACTAATGAGAAATGGTCTTGCATAACGGTACATAAATTGCGGTGCTATTGAGAATTGTCTTGCATAACGGTACATAAATTGCGGTGTTATTGAGAAATTGTCTTGCATAACGGTACATAAATTGCGGTGTTATTGAGAAATTGTCTTGCATAAAGGTACCTAAATTGCGGTGCTATTGAGAATTGTCTTGCATAACGGTACATAAATTGCGGTGTTATTGAGAAATTGTCTAGCATAACGGTACATAAATTGCGGTGTTATTGAGAAATTGTCTTGCATAACGGTTCATAAATTGCAGTGTTATTGAGAAATTGTCTTGCATAACGGTATGTAAATTGCGGTGTTATTGAGAAATTGTCTTGCATAATGGTACATAAATTACGGTGTTATTGAGAAATTGTCTTGTATAAAAACCTAACACTTTTTGGTTATGTAGTCATTTACAGAGCAATACCTATATGATAAAATATGTCTTATTGATATGAAGGTAAGGTTGAATTTCGGATTAGAAAACCGATTTATTAAAGAGTTATATTTAGGATTAGTTTCGATGACTTGAGGTATCCTGTCACCTATCTGCTTTTTCCACTGTAATATGACTAGATTTACTGGACTATTTGACTGTCCATACTATTAATTAAATTGTCTTTGTCGACAATATATCATTGGGCTCGCATAACTGGCTATTTTAATGCAAAAATACTGTGTTATAAAGTTTACAACTCGATACTTTAAACAAAATTTTCACATTAAATAATTGTACGATTAGGTAAGATAGCTACACACGACTGTTGCTTATACAACATGTAAACTGAATAGTGTGGCAATTTTGAGTAACTTTTAACCAGTTTACTAAATATACAAGTATAATTATAATGTAAACTGAATTTGTATAAAGAGGATAAAATAGAAAAAAAATACCGATATTTTTGTCACTTCACACAAATTTAGTTTCCACATCTGCCAGGAAGTCAATTTACTGACAGATGGAAAATACAAAAATAAAAATATTTACTCCCCTTACAAAGATTACGATTAGCAATATATACAATAGCATTTTGTACGGGGCGCCTTAAACATATTTTTAGTATTACACAAACTGGTTTTGTTTAACACTTTCGGTGCCCAGCATCCAACTACCGTGTTCATAGTGTGGCTGCAATAGTGTTAATAAGTTCAGTATCAATGATTAATAGCGCTCCTTGGGTTACTATCTTGATTCTTGAAAATGTTACAAGCGAGTCCAGATTTCCTTTATAAATGCTATACGATATGTATTCACTGCCATTTATATAACTGACACACACAGAAGCTACTCGTACCTACTCGCCACATTCCAACTCCGTGGTTATGTGTATATTATGTATTATTGAGTTTGACTGATTATTGTATGGTACTATAGTAGGGCCCATTTAATAGATCACATTTGACATCTGTCAGTTACAAGTAAAGTGAATTGTGAAATGACCCTATTTGGTAATTATTACAATAAAGATAAATCGTTATTAAAAAATAAATCAGCAAATGTGCAGATCTAACTACAAAAAAATAAATAATATTGTATGCCCACTGGTTAAGCTTACGTTGTTTAATTGAAGTGTCAAATGTGATTTATTAAATTGGTCCTACTTTAAAGAGTTAAGTTAGCGAAATGAGCAGAACCTATACCCAGATTTTTGATAAGTGGATTTCGAGTTGACTGCCTTTTCTGTGAGATATATCATGATCACGTCCACCGCTGGACAACGGCCTTCCAAAAAAGTTTTCACAGTGGAGTTGGGTCAAACAATTGGAGTATATGTCATAATCGCCACGCTTGGCAGACGGGTTGGCAATCGCAGACAATCGCAGTATGATGTTCATAGTATACACACTCATATATACCTACTATGATTGCCGGGTCTCTGGGAGAATCACTCGGGACGGCTTTTACGCTCCCATGGGATGAAATTGGGTGGTGATATTGTTTTACGCCCCCGTGGGATGAAATTGGGTGGTGATATTCTTTTACGCCCGCATGGGATAAAATTGGGTGGTGATATTCTTTTACGCCCGCATGGGATCAAATTGGGTGGTGATATTATTTTACGCCCGCATGGGATCAAATTGGGTGGTGATATTCTTTTACGCCCGCATGGGATCAAATTGGGTGGTGATATTCTTTTACGCCCGCATGGGATCAAATTGGGTGGTGATATTCTTTTACGCCCGCATGGGATCAAATTGGGTGGTGATATTCTTTTACGCCCGCATGGGATAAAATTGGGTGGTGATATTCTTTTACGCCCGCATGGGATCAAATTGGGTGGTGATATTCTTTTACGCCCGCATGGGATAAAATTGGGTGGTAATATTCTTTGCCATCATCCATACAGTAGTGTGAGATATATCTCAATCAGTCAATCAATGAGAATGTGTGTAAAACAGACCACAAATTATAATAATTTTATTGGAATCTCAGATCAATAAAATACATTGTAACATAATTATTCAAAAAATCGTTTTATTAGATAATAAAAACAGAAAAGTTTATCGGTTAAATATTATTTCTGCTCAAATTCGCTAACTATGTGACCAAAATATTTTTATTATATTTTATTATAAAATAAAATTCTGAAGATAATATCAGCCCTATACTATTTACTGCTTTTAAGTGCTTGGATATTAATAATGTTATATTTAAAAATATTATGTTCTGAATTTTGCACTTTGTATTAAATGAAGCAGATTAATAAATAAATATATTTCTTCTCAATTGTTGATAAATATTGTTACAATATAAATGTGTTTACATTATATAATCATGACAGTAACTATTTTATTAAATGCTTGATTATTATACGTCTCAACCACTTCCAAGAAGGGTAAAACGAGGTATAAGTGAATCGAGGTAGGGACTATTTCCATACGTAAGTTCACCCGTTTTACGCTAACGAATAACTTGTATATCCACGAACTGGTGTGTTCAGATTTAAATTAAAATCTTAACACACCAGTTCGTGGGTTCGAGTCCTACCCGTACTTATGTTTATATAACTCGTTTAAACTTTTGACCGCCACAGTCATCTATAGATGACATCTTAAAATGTGCCCAGCACGCCATGGACACGACTATTAGACTGTCATCTAGTTGACATCTTAAAATGTGCCCAGCATGCCACGGTCACGACTATTAGACTGTCATCTATAGATGACATCTTAAAATGTGCCCAGCGCGCCACGGTCACGGCTATTAGTCTGTCATCCATAGATGACATCTTAAAATGTGCCCAGCACGCCACGGTCACGACTATTAGACCGTCATCTAGTTGACATCTTAAAATGTGCCCAGCACGCCACGGTCACGACTATTAGACTGTCATCTATAGATGACATCTTAAAATGTGCCCAGCACGCCACGGTCACGACTATTAGACTGTCATCTATAGATGACATCTTAAAATGTGCCCAGCACGCCACAGTCACGACTATTAGACTGTCATCTATAGATGACATCTTAAAATTTTCCCAGCACGCCACGGTCACAACTATTAGACTGTCATCTATAGATGACATCTTAAAATGTGCCCAGCACGCCACGGTGACGACTATTAGACTGTCATCTATAGATGACATCTTAAAATGTGCCCAGCACGCCACGGTCACGACTATTAGACTGTCATCTATAGATGACATCTTAAAATGTGCCCAGCACGTCACGGTCACAACTATTAGACTGTCATCTATAGATGACTGTGGCGGTTAAAAGGTAAAATATGAATGCTACTTTCTATATTTTTATGTAAAAAGTTAAGTTTGGGAACTGGTATCTTGAAGAACTGTGAGATACATAATGTAAATGACGCGTAATAAATACCTTGCCTAAATAAATATCTAAAAAATATCAATGTATAAAATCTAAGGAATATATTATATATTTTATTATATTCGGAAAACATGTTTTAGTCTAGTCTTGGGAATGCATAGTTTTCTTTATATTTCTACCTATTGCATTTTAAGTCTGGTAGCACCTAATAATTTTAGTGGTTGTTCGTAATGTTTAGAGGTCCAACCATTTTTAAGGAAGTGTGTAAGCATCATATTATTGAAATTATTTCTGATTATAACCCACCGATTTAATGCACAAATTAGGTTTGTATTACTAATTGAAATTCAACTCGGAGCCCGTTATAACGTTTGACCGCCACAGTCTATACATAATATACCGGGTGTCCCAAAACTCAACGTCAAGCCGAAACGGGGTGACAGGATTGATCATAACCATCACGAGAAAAATCTGAAAAAAAATCTATCCCATGCAGTTTGAAAATTATGGGCATTTTAAGAAAAACCTAGAAATTTGATCAAACTGTACCATTTTTCGGTTATTGTGGTTATTATTTTTTATTTTTGTTCATTTGAACTTTAGAAACGTAATCCTAAATAACATTTCTAGAATCCCAATAAAAAATAATGACACAATTGCCTTAAGTTCCCGAGAATTGAGACTATTTGTTAAACTACGAATTTAAAATTTTCAAGATTCGTCGACTTTGACAGGCCCTCCTATAAAAAAAATGTACTAGAGTGCCTTGGCAAGTGGCATTAAAAGTTGGCGCATTTAATCAGAATTCTAAAATGGTACAATACTTGTTAGTTCCATACAATAGAAAAGAGTAAAAAAATTAAAACCTCAAGTAACCCGATTTTTGCTATCTCATTTTACTCAGTTAAAATGTTTTTAATTCACACAAGCTCTAGGTAGGTTCTTAATTTTAAGACAAAATGATGAGAGAGATGGATAATGGGTATGTTCGCCATGAGTGAGCGAGACAGATAGTGACGCCACTTTTACCAAAGTGAAAAAAAGTTAGTAAAATTAGTAAAATAATTAGGTTTGTTGGAATAAAAGTCAGATGATAGAGAAATAACGTTTTTTATTAAAATAAATGTTCAAATTGTTTACCATCAGCCTCAATACAAGCCCTACATCTTCTTAAAAAAGATCTACTTATTAGTCGGGCATATCTTCGAGAGTTGATCGCCTCAGCTGCTTGAGAAATGCGTTCACGCAGGTCGGCTACGTTCTCAATGGGCTTTGAGTAAACTTTTTCTTTGAGAACTCCCCAATAGAAAAAATCCAGGGGATTTAAATCTGGTGAACGGGCGGGCCACGAGATAGTGCCCGAACGTCCAATCCACCTTCCCGGATATTCCTGGTCAAGGAAATCTCTTACTTGCACTGCGAAATGCGCTGGGCAGCCATCTTGTTGAAACCACATGTCGCGAAGATCTGCTAGTGGTACGTCCTCTAACAGGGTTGGTAAATCTTCTCTTAAAAAATGTAGGTAATTAGTTCCATTCAAGTTCTCAGGCAGTTCAATAGGCCCAATAATTTTACCGTTTAAAATTCCGGTCCACAGGTTTACTTTAAAACGATACTGGGATCTATCTTCTCGCATTAAATGTGGATTCTCCACATGCCACTCGTGATAATTGTGCAAGTTCATGTAACCATCTTTTTTAAATGTCGATTCATCTGACCAGAGAATTTTTTGGATGAATTGGGGATTCTCATTATGCCTCTGTCGCACTCGTTTAAACGACGCATCTCCGTCTCAATGCGTGGCGTCACTATCTGTCTCGCTCACTCATGGCAAACATACCCATTATCCATCTCTCTCATCATTTTGCCTTAAAATTAAGAACCTACCTAGAGCTTGTGTGAATTAAAAACATTTTAACTGAGTAAAATGAGATAGCAAAAATCGGGTTACTTGAGGTTTTAATTTTTTTACTCTTTTCTATTGTATGGAACTAACAAGTATTGTACCATTTTAGAATTCTGATTAAATGCGCCAACTTTTAATGCCACTTGCCAAGGCACTCTAGTACATTTTTTTTATAGGAGGGCCTGTCAAAGTCGACGAATCTTGAAAATTTTAAATTCGTAGTTTAACAAATAGTCTCAATTCTCGGAAACTTGAGGCAATTGTGTCATTATTTTTTATTGGGATTCTAGAAATGTTATTTAGAATTACGTTTCCAAAGTTCAAATGAACAAAAATAAAAAAGAATAACCACAATAACCGAAAAATGGTACAGTTTGATCAAATTTCTAGGTTTTTCTTAAAATGCCCATAATTTTTAAACTGCATGGGATAGATTTTTTTTCAGATTTTTCTCGTGATGGTTATGATCAATCCTGTCACCCCGTTTCGGCTTGACGTTGAGTTTTGGGACACCCTGTATACAATAAATCCATAACATTCAACATTAATATGTATTGTTAATTCCGCTAATTGTCAGCTTAGTCATGCCGGGATGCAATATACACCGCCTTCCCGCTCGCAAAAAATATGCACATGCAAGAAAGACGATATAAATTGCAAATGCAGTTAGGCAGTTAGCCTTGAGAATGGTCCGTGGAGGACTGAAACACTTGTTGGGTATCGTATCGGTGCATTTAATTTGCATTTTAATATGGTCGTTCATGCATACATATTGCGGGCGGGTCAAAGTGTCGCTTAGTGGGCCAAATTAAGTTCTTGAGCTAAATCTGGTATGATTATTAAATATAGCTTATATTACATAAAAATGAAAAAATATTCGGCGGTTTATTTTAACCCTATACAATGCAGTCGATAACTTTAAGATGATTTTTAAATTTTATTGAAACCAATAGCGTTCATATTAACGTGTTGATTATATTTCCACTGCTTGAAACGGGTAAAATTATATTTTATATGTTCTATTATCTATTCGTAGCAGTTGTGTAAAATCTGTAAATCTATGGCCGCATCTATCAAAGTAATGTTTTCTGACTGTACGAAGCAAATTGTAGATGTACAGACGCCAGGACATCCAGCTAACCCAATCTGTCAAAAGTCCTTTAAAGGTTTTCAACTTTATCACAAAAGAATAAGGTTCACTTTCAATTGGGGAAATTTGACAGATTAGTGTAACTTGATGTGCTGGCCTCTGTACAATAACAATAAGATTGATCGAAGTCTTCCATGAATAAATATATATTATTTTAGATTTTTAATTTATAAGTATGCAGGTCAAGTAAGATCGGCGGAAGACGTAGATGATGTGGAAGATTGACCGAGACCTCAATTAAGTTTGTACAGACGCCAGCACATCCAAATCTGTCAAAGTTCTTTTATGGATTTTAAACTTTATTACATAAGCATAAGGTTCACTTTCAATTGGGGAAATTTGACAGCTAGGGGTCGCTTGATGTGCTCGCTTCTGTACTTGGCTAGTTGAAGGCTTTTGGGTTAACTTTGAATGACGAGTGGGTCAATCCAGTCCTTTATGTCTTCAACTATGGCGGGCCCCCACAGCTCAGAATTTTATTGCGCAGCCACTGGTTTAGATTCTACTACTACTATTAGACTAGATCTCAATATGATTGCCAATGGTTTTTTTTAATGCGACACACTTCCTTATGAAATTTGGTTATTTTGGCTAGAGCTATTTTACATGGATATTCTTAACACATTTAAAGTAAACATGGGTGACGTTCGAACAGATCCATAGTATAAATTAGTATAGTTACCATATGAGCAATAAATGAGTCTATTTATTTTGTTGTTTTTATTGTGTACTACTTCTGACTGGTTCGCGTTGGTGGCGGGAAGGGAACGAAATTAAGGCGACGCATATATATAATAATAATATCCTGAGACATTATTTACACACGGCCATTTGATCCCAAACTAAGCAGAGCTTGTACTATGGAGCACAAATAACTGATATACTACTTTTCTTTTGTAAATACATAGTTATATAGATAATTACACCCAGGCTCAAGAAGACAACAAACAGACGTATTCATGCACACAAATATAAAATATATTACATGGGTACACAACCCACGACCTCCGGCGTGAAAGCAAGCATTTTGTCCGTATAGTCCCAGTCGCCCCCACATGGATTGCCACCAGGTGGCAATTGGGAGAAAAAAATCCCAGTTGCCACCGGGGGCGTATAGTCCCAGTCGCCCCCACATGGATTGCCACCAGGTGGCAATTGGGAGAAAAAAATCCCAGTTGCCACCGGGTGGCGACTGGGACCTTATTGCCCCCACTTCAAATCGCTGTATATTGCGGCGTGGATCGCCAAACCCCCTCATCGCTATATTTCTTACGGCCGCGATGACGGGGTTGGCGGTCACATTTCCAATGTGGTTTTATTAGTAGATATTTGTGATATTTTTAGGGACATACAAACTAGATTTTCTTTATTGTAGTTGCTTTTAATCACTTATATATAGCTAGTCATCATCAGTCACAGATAATCAAATTACATATTTACAATAACTATGTTTTATCAATCAAATTACTTAAACGTAAAAATTACCTCATAATCATAAAAACTTGGTGTAAATTTGTATCACAGATAATCAAAATATTTACAATAATCATGTTTTACAAAAAACAATCGTTACCTTCGTTTCTTAAATTTTTGTAAGTATAAAAAAAGCTTAAACATATAATAGTAAAAAAAACTTAAAAATAACAGTCTTATTGCAAGAAAATCACAGAACAAAATATTAACAATAATCAACTTTTGTTTTTATAAAAATATTTAAAAATGTAAATAATATGTCTAAATATGAAATAAAAGATATAATAATCAACTTATAACAATAGTGAATAGGTAATCACTTTATAACAATGAACATAGGTACATTCTTAAAATCTTGTACCGAAACGTTAAATGGAAATCGTAAAATATTTTTAGTGTCTTATCGTTTCGAGAAAATGTCCCACTGTCATATCGCCTTGCACCAACTCTAGCTGAATTTCTTGTATAAATTGATCTCTAAATATTTGTTTCGCTTTTCTTTGTTTTAATGGATTTTTCTGTTTTACTCTGCTAGTACAAATACTGGAATACGAAGAATCATTTCGCAAGACATGTAGTAAACACATGAGGTTGGGGTGCTTCGTGCCGACTTCGTGGTTTAATTTGTTATGCCAGCCTTCTAGATAATTTGTAGTTCGGTGCTGTTGCCCGTATACACACCAAACATCCATAAATCCTTCTCTTAGCCACTGTTTTTCCATGTAGGTACGGAATTTTTTCATATTCTCATCTTCACAAGGTTTGCGCGTGATGTATGTCCAGCCTTTCATAATTTCAGTTGCGGGCAATAAAGGAAGCACAGCGCTGAGTGCTACTTCTCGTATTTTAATTGAATTATGGGATTTTGTGATACCCAGTTCTTTGCCTTTTCCCCAAATTGCTTTATTGTAATGGTAATAGCAACCCCTTACTATTACAGTTGGAAAAACAGATCGAATGGCGTTCATCGCTGCCTTTTCGTAATCAGTTTTATACGTTCTTGGATTCCATTCGGGTATTTGGGATTTTATTAATGAAAACAATATGAAGTACGATTGTTCTGTTCTACTACTCATAAGAGCATAAACGAGTGGCACTATGTTGGTACTGTTCACTGTGCTTCCTAAATCCCCGTGGATTGTATATAGCTGTATGAAGGGTATTGGGCAAGACTTAAAGGTGCCATCGCTATAATAGTCAACAATTTCAGTCAACGTCAATTTAGCTCTTTCAGAACAAAAAACTATAACTCTTACTCCATTTTCAGAATAATCTGCCAAAACAAAATCTTGATAGTCTAATGGAATTTGTACTTGATCAACTTCTTTACACTGTAGTCTATCTACACCAGCAACTTTATTGCGAAATCTATACAAAGAGGATTTCACACTAGAATATTTTGGTAAATCACATAAAGTTTCTTCTGTGTTTTCGCACGAAGCAATCAGTGAATTAAATGTTTGAGGAACAGCAGGAAACTTTTTATTTATCAGCGCTTGCTTGACTTGATAAAGGCGCTCTTCGTTTTCATTTTTCTTAAAATCGGCTGCACATGTATGATTGAATTCGTGTACAATGTTGTTATCCTAAAAACAAGAACAAGGCATTATATTATTTTTTTTAATTAAATGATTACATAAATTGTTGCTAGTAAGTGTTACAATTGTTTTTCAATAGAGTATTTTTTATATAATAAGATAGATGTTCTGCAAGATTATAATAAGCTGGAAACGCACACACGCATCTACATACTTATACAACAGAAGTTTATAAATAACAGCCGCGGCTGGAAGGTAGAATTGAAAAGTTCTTAGGAACGTGCATATATATTATTGCCTGTGAATATAATTACTCAAAAATAAGAATCATGCGGCTGCACGCTCTTAAGTGATAAATCATAGGCGTTAGTGACTTACTTTTATCTTTATAAATCCCTTGCATTTTTTTTTCCTTTGGGTGCACTCCCACGTTTCTACGTCACTTTTGTTTTTTCTTTTCAAATTATATTGATGTCCTGCACGAAGAATAATTGTCCCATGTCGTCTTTTTATATATATTATACTTTGTCCGGAGCTGCAAGACGCACTTTGCTCTGACATGATTATAGATAGACTAAATTGCATTTCAATGTCATAGATGCAAAAGCCGGTAAAGGGTAGGGGAAGGGAATGACACATCTATTGTGATTTGTGTACTCCTTATCGCTGAGTCGGTTTTGGAGTGCTTCAAACAATACACGTGTTTTATGACTTAATCCGTCGGGTAGTTTATTGTGTGCATTGTTTGTATTGGTGTGGTTTTATTGATAATATTTTGTGGTTTTCTTTTAATCTTGTTTGTATGTCCCTAAAAATATCACAAATATCTACTAATAAAACCACATTGGAAATGTGACCGCCAACCCCGTCATCGCGGCCGTAAGAAATATAGCGATGAGGGGGAAACGAAGGTAACGATTGTTTTTTGTAAAACATGATTATTGTAAATATTTTGATTATCTGTGATACAAATTTACACCAAGTTTTTATGATTATGAGGTAATTTTTACGTTTAAGTAATTTGATTGATAAAACATAGTTATTGTAAATATGTAATTTGATTATCTGTGACTGATGATGACTAGCTATATATAAGTGATTAAAAGCAACTACAATAAAGAAAATCTAGTTTGTATGTCCCTAAAAATATCACAAATATCTACTAATAAAACCACATTGGAAATGTGACCGCCAACCCCGTCATCGCGGCCGTAAGAAATATAGCGATGAGGGGGTTTGGCGATCCACGCCGCAATATACAGCGATTTGAAGTGGGGGCAATAAGGTCCCAGTCGCCACCCGGTGGCAACTGGGATTTTTTTCTCCCAATTGCCACCTGGTGGCAATCCATGTGGGGGCGACTGGGACTATACGCCCCCGGTGGCAACTGGGATTTTTTTCTCCCAATTGCCACCTGGTGGCAATCCATGTGGGGGCGACTGGGACTATACGATTTTGTCCACCACGCCAACAGGCCCGTATAAACAGAAATAGTGGACTTTCTTTTCTTTATGATATGGGCAGTGGGTGTAATTATCTATATAATTATGTATTTACAAAAAAAACCTATGTACCTATATGTAGGTAGTATATCAGTTGGTTTTCATGGTACACACGGCTACATATCAAGCTATACATTTCCAATATAAACTGACCTCTCATTATATGGAAATCCTAAACAAGGCGAGATTAGCTTATACTGGAAATGTACTGCTTGATATGTAGCCGTGTGTACAAGCTCTGCTTAGTTAGGGATCAGATGATCGCGTATAAAATGTCCCAGGATATATAAACTTTTGCATTTATTGTAAAGTTTTTTGATATATTTAGGTTTACCAGCAACTGCTTTGAGTCTAATATAGCACCATAATATTCATAAAAGAAATCAAATAGTAGCGAAGACACCGCACCCTGAAAATTATGAAGAGAAGTAGTCGTAAAGCTAAGATACCATGATTTAATTCTATTTTGGAGGATTAATTGATAGTATTCCTTCACAGAAAAGCGAAGATTAACGACCGAGCGAAGTGGTTTGCTCGGTGAAAGAGCCTTCAAATCTACTTTTTGGTATGTATACATGTAGATTTGGCTGTGATGGGTTAAGCGACATTTCCCCGCTCCTGTCCTCCCCAATAATTACGACATTCCCATCACAAAGAACGATGATAACTTTCTTAGCAGACGACAGCATTATATCGTTAGCTACTGTCATATCGAAGGTACTAGATAGCGTGCTTAATACACAGTTAAACAAATACATCACACTGCACGATAACCAATTTGGGTTTCGACCTGGGCTGTCAACGGAGAGCGCTGTACTGTGTTTAAAGCATACAGTTAATTACTACACCAAGCGAAATACTGCTGTATATTGCTGCTTTCTCGACCTATCCAAAGCTTTTGACCTCGTCTCATACGATATCCTTTGGCAAAAGCTGGAGAAGACGCACATACCATCTGCGACTATCAATATTTTACGATATTGGTATGAAAATCAGGTAAACAATGTGCGATGGGGGGGGGGGCTCTGTCACGCCCGTATGGGTTGGAGTGTGGGGTCAGGCAAGGGGGTCTATCCTCGCCAATTCTTTTCAACCTGTACATTAACGATCTCATTGGTGAACTAAACGTTACCAGATTGGGTTGTCATATTGACGGAGTATCCTTTAATAACATTAGTTACGCCGATGACAGCTGCATCTTGTCCGCCTCCCCCTGTGGCCTGCAAAAACTGATTGCGATATGTGAAAAGTATGCAAAAAGTCACGGTCTGTCTTATAACACAGTGAAAAGCGAAATCATGGTCTTTGAAACCGGGGGTAAAAGCATTGAAACTATGCCACAAATTTTCCTTAATGAAACTCCTTTAAAAAGATGTTTTACTTTTAAATATTTGGGGCATATTCTAACCCCCGGTCTTAGAGACAATGATGACGTGGAGAGGGAAAGGAGGGCGTTGTCAGTGAGAGTGAACATGATAGCCCGCAGGTTTGCGCGATGCTCAAAAAATGTAAAAATTACCCTGTTCAGAGCCTATTGCACATCGTTCTATACTTGCAGCCTGTGGGCTAGATATACTCAAAAAGCTTACAATACCCTCCGTATCCAATACAACAATGCTTTCAGGGTTCTGTTGGGGCTACCCCGCTTCTGTAGCGCGTCAGGGATGTTCGCTGAAGCGCGAGTAGACTGTTTTTTAACTACTATGCGCAAAAGGTGTGCATCTTTGGTGCGCAGGGTGCGGGCTAGCTCAAACAGTATACTGACAGTGATTGCAGACAGGCTGGACTGCATCTATGTCAATCACTGCTGTTCAACTTCGCATGGAGTGGTGCAGCGGTGATTGTAATACTTTTTAATTTATTTGTTATTTTAGTTTTTAATATTTTTGTAATTTACTAACATAGGCTTAAGTTTTTGTTCTTATGTATTACTAACCAAAAATGAGTCATGGATACTTGAAATAAAGGATTATTATTATTATATTACGCCGCACCAATCCGAAAGGGCTGCCTTTATAAATCGAACCAGCCAGGCCCAATTTTCTGCTATCCTACACGTAAGGTCACGACTTTAAGGAAAAAAGCCAAGTTGTGCTCTCTCTAGCTACGCCACTATATATTTTTTTAATTACATATAACCCATTTTAAGAAAAAAGTACCTGTGGAGATTTGCTCAGGAAAGTCTTAGACTAAACTATTGTAAACTTGTAATTATGAAATCCAATAAATCATTTTTATTATTTATTATTATTACTATCCCGACGACGACATCACGAACACGAAGAACAATCCTATAAACCCACTCTCGTACAGTAGGCAATCCGATATTTCATAGTCGCCGGCCGAAAATGTGACCCCTAACGTGCCGTCAACATAGCCCTACGTTTGAATGGGCGAGCGACAGTTGCTCAAAATGAACATACAAACTGACCCTCACCACCCATGTATCTTCATGTAAGTAACCAAACGGAGTCGAGGTGCGAACCTCGAAGAGGGTGTTCTATTTGCCTATATTGTCTGGTGTGAGAACCACTAGGCTTATAGTAAACGTCATGTTAATCTTCCGGCAACTGATTTGGTCTAATCAGTCATATAACTAATCTGTGTTATTTTGACAAAATGAAAAGTTTCTATCAGTCAATACACTTTTAATCCTAAAAACTACATCTCAATTAATGTAAATTCTATTTACAAATACTACAATGTGTTATAAATAATGAGAAATCTCATTTAACTTTAATGGCAGCACGAAGCCTAGCACTACGGCTTCTCGGATTCCTTTCCACTTCCTCATCAGTAGGGACCTGCACATGCTTCATCATTGCTTGCCATGGAGTATCAAGGAACTGGTCAATTGTATCTTGATTCTGAATTAAGGTAGGACTTAAGTACTTCAGAGGAACTGGGTTTGCTACTTCATTAATAATATTACCTGCAATGTGACGTTTCACTATTGTGTCTTCGAGGGAATGGAAGCAGATAGTGACCAGTTTACCATTCAGTTTTAAATAATATTTGGCTATTACCATCCCATAATTAAGTTCGTTCAATTCATTGTTAACAAAGATACGTAATGCTTGGAATACTTTGGTAGCATTTGATTGTGGTCTTTGTAGCTTATCCAACCGTTTTTCATCAGGACAACATGAGTTGACTAGCTCAACCAATTCCTCGGTGGTATCGATATTTTTGATCATGTATCTAGCTTGAATAATAGTATGAGCAATCTTTGCAGCTTTTTTCTCTTCTCCATAGATTTTGAATATTTTGTACAGTTCATGTTCATTTGCTGTGGCAAGTACTTCCCTAGCGGTTATTTGTTCTGGGTCTCGCCCAGCATCCATTCTCATGTCTAAATAACCATTTTTGTTGACAGAAAACCCTCTTTCTGCTATATCTAATTGCATAGATGAGCAACCAAAATCAAAAAGCATACCATCTACACTGGATTGTTTTATGTTATTCAGTTTTAGTAGGTTGGGTAATTCACTAAATCTTCCTAATAGAGGGGTTACTCTACCAGGGTATTCATCAGCAAGTTTCTTAGCTTTTTCATAAGCAGTAGGATCCCTGTCTAAGGTTATTAGTCGGCAGTCAGCAGATTCTAGTATCTTTCTTGAGTGTCCACCTGCTCCAAAAGTCATATCTATATAAAGTTCATTGTTTTGAGGATTTAAATGTTTAATAGCTTCATTCAACATTACTGGGGTGTGGTCTTTGTACTGCACTTGCTCTGTGGATAGTCGCCGGCGAATCGGTAGCCGGGGTAACCTTAAAAACGGTCTTAGAATCATTATTTATCTTTGCCAAACACTTTACTAAAAAATCCTTTGCTTTCGTCCTTCAAATAGTCTAGAACTTCGTTGGATAAGATGAGGTTGCACTCTTCTGTACTTAAACCTGTCGCTGTGCTGCTGTGTGTCCGTTTGTATTTATTTTTGTAGTGATTATCAGCCAATTTGTTTAGTGAATTATACTGTCGATTGCAGAGTTCTGAATCAAGATTCTGTCTCTCTGCTGATTCAAATGCCAGCTTAACCTTATCCCTGATGAATTTTCCTAAATCTCTGCAACAAATATTTTAAATAAATAAATAATTTCCAATAATAGCAATTCGATAACCGATATAACCTCACTTGTTTACCTTTCGCCCTTTGTATTATCTACAGGCCACTTCGCTATGAGCTTTACGAATTTCTTATACTGAGTAGTCATAGCTGAAAATTCAGTGAACCATTTTTATTATTATTAACAGGAAATATTTTTTATAAATATGACTTTTCTTTCGTGTCTCTAAAACCACAAATAAATGTCATTACATTGTTATTGTTTTAATATAGTTGAGACTGTTTAGATGCCGTGGTTTCTTTGGCCTTTTGAGCCTTGTGTGAGTTTATACTGACAGCACTTAATAGTAGGGGAGCCCACGATACTTGGAGATTTACTCGAGCGCCATGCGCCATAGAGACCTATTGAGTTGCAAAGCTTAGATGATAAGAAGAAAAAAATGTTATATGATATATACCTTTTCATCGGTGGGGAAAGCGGCTATAGATTTTTAAATATGTAAAAAAATACTGTTGCATGGAAATTCTCGAGCGCGTCAGATATTGATAGCATCAATACCCTACGTATTTTTAATAATGTACGTATGTTAATCTGATCGTTTGAATGATGCGGGTGGTTGTATGTAAGGGTTGAAAATGAAATAAAAATTAAATTTAAAATGGAGCGCGTCAGATTTTCTAAGGGAGTGTTAAGTAGGTACCTACACCAAAAAGCTTTTATTCACTAATCTGATGATTTCGATGTGACACAAACTCGCGGCCATTTTTACAATGTGCAAATAATATTCGCCATTTTGAAATACTCAAGCGTGTCAGATTAAGATATATATGGTTCATCCACAGCTATCTAAAATAGGAGATAGGCCGTCTCACTAATATCCTATGCAGTCCAAGTGTCGCCAACTGAATTTACGCACACAATGACTCACTGAATAAAAACAAAGACACGCACACATTGCATTTACGCACTCTTGGAGATCTTCGCTCCCTTTGGGTAACACATTCAAAAAGGATTTATGTGTTTGTTAATACATACAATGTGCAAATCGCGTCAGCATGCACTCACACAAAGGCAGTACTTACTACACTACAGCAGGCTATAGTGAGTTCAACGGGTAGTCGATAGAATGTTATCGATATAATGGTAATTTAAGTATTCGATGACGTGAAATCATTGACACTTGGATTGGATGGAAACCTAAATATGATCAAATTTGTATTACAGTACAACTCATGTAAATCAAACTTCGTAAATCGTAATCGAAAATCGCACTTATGTAGACTCCAAAAAATGTATAAAATTACCTAAGGCTTACCTAAACCTTGACGAATTGTAAGGAAATATTTGATTTGTCAATTTTATTCTAATTTCGGGTAAGAGAGGGAAATTTAATAAATCTTCTCTCTTAAAGCTATATACCAAAACTATGTACTATCAAAAATCCGTATAATTTTAAAACATTCGTAAAATACATACTATTTTAAAGTCAGTTATTGTTTGCTTTTGATATTTCAAATATTATCCATTTACAGCATTATCTAATGACAATGACAAAACCGTGAGAGCAATCGATATACTCGTTCGAGTACAGTCAAGGGCGTCGCCAAGGGGGGGCAGGGAGGGGCAGCGGCCCCCCCTAGAGATTTAAAAAAAATTGCCAAATATAATACAACCAAAGTCCTAAGTCTTTGAGTTGATTTGCTTGAAGTTCAAGCCTTGAACAATCATTCCCGTACGTCGAAACTCGAATGAATTCACCAATTCCACTCCTAATATTCCGTACGCTCAACTACGCTCCGCCTGGTCTACTCTATCGTCGTCATAGAGAATGAGAAAAGTATGAATTGTAGTAGGTAAAGTCAACTTGCCCCCCCCCCCTGCGCCATCGGCTGGCGACGCCCTTGAGTACAGTGACGAAGGCAATCACTACGTCTCAAACAGCATGGCTCGCACCAAAAACATGAGCAGCGGCCGTACTGCGCAAAAATACGTGGGCGATCATATCGTTCAATGCATTATTCATTGCAGCGTAAGAACTATACATTGACACATTTAGCTATGAAAAGCAGCAATGTATAAAGCACAAATCGAACGAATAATTTTAAATTCACCGCTTGCATTTTTGTAGTAAAAGTCGGAATACCACATTAAATATTATGTTGTTTTTATAAAAATAAACTGTATTTAGCGTGAGCCCATCGGTGTGTAAATTAGTAGTTTCACTACGATGTTTACATGTAACGATTGCACAGGACGGCATTTCGGGTAAAACTCAATTTTTGTGTCAGAAGCACAGACGTATTCACTCGGCCGCGAAAGAGAGCGAACTGATGGCGGTATTGGCGGTGTATGCTCGCTGCGCCTACTGTAGACAGCTAATACGCGTTAGTTTGTCCTCTCTCTAGTATTTAATGCTCTGAGGGTTCATCTTTATGTTCTAAACGTTGTGTCTCATAATCTGACGAATATCTAGAGGGATTCGCCTGATATGACAGTTTTTTTTAATCATTGAAATGTAATTGAAAATAAATAACAGTAAGCTTTTTAAGTAAAATACTTGTACTTATAAAAAATGTTTCTACTGTAAATTTAATTGCTTTTTGTAAAGTACTTTCACCACAAAATACACATTTTACATTAATATCACTCATATTAAATATTTATAAACTTTAATTCACATAACTAATATTAAATAATAATAAATACTTTTTGCAGATGACAGTACAGCTATCATAGAATGCTCTGATCCAAAAGAATATCGAAATGACATCAATAACTCACTTAAGAACATTATAAACTGGCTTAATAATAATAATCTGGTAATTAACTTGAATAAAACTAAAATTATACAGTTTCACCAGCGTCGTGAACATCCACCACTAAATATTACATATGATAAGTTTCAAATAGAAGAAGTTACGAGTACAAAATTCTTAGGTATAACGGTAGACCACAAATTAATTTGGAAACCTCACCTGGAAGAAATTTGCAAACGACTGAGTAAATCTGCGTATCTACTATTCCAACTTTCAAAGAAAGTAAATACAGAGACTCTGCTGACAGCTTATCATGGACTTGTTGTCTCTATCTTACGTTATGGTATTGTTTTCTGGGGGCATTCAACAGATAGGGAACTGGTATTTAGAATACAAAAAAGGTGCATAAGATCAATGTGTAATTTAAAGCCAACAGATAGCTGCGTTCCCTACTTCAAGAAATTTAAAATATTAACGTTATCAGCTATGTACATATTTGAAACAGCATTATTTATAAAATCCAACCCACATTTGTTCACAAAATTTTCAGAAGTTAAGAAGACTCCAATTCGAAGTCAATATGAAAATAACCTGTGTATGGTAAAATGTAATACTGCATTGATGAAAAAGAGCTTCTTTGGTGTTGCTCCCAAAATTTATAATAAAATACCTGATATCATAAAGTTAATGCCATTAAAGATGTTCAAAAAATCTATTCACAAAATATTGACTGAGAAATATTATTATACCTTAGATGAATATTTAAATGATAAATCACTTTAATTAATTTACTCATTATTGTTTATTATAATTTCTTACATATTAATTTGTTATGACATTTTTGTAGTAATTTTGTTTATTTAATGAATTTTGATGTATATTTTTTTTAATGTATTTTATTGTATTTGTATGTCATCAATGACAAAACATAGTGTAACAAATAATTATTTAAGACCTTGACATGTATGATTAATGTATATGTTCTAAACCTATGTTTTACAAATAAACTATTCTGATTCTGATTCTGATTCTAAAATACCTAGCAAAAAGTTGTAAATAATATGCTACGAACGAGCGAACAGCTGTGATGGAGTCATGACAGCAGAAACCAGAGTGGGGACGGAGTGAGAGAGTAATAGATAGAGAAAGAGTGAGAGAGGAATAGAAACGTGGAGAAAAAAATATAGGCATCACGCAGCTGAACGAATTTAACTTTATCGACGAATTTTTATCATTTCGGCTTGCGGAAATCGTCAGATTATATATTTTTCGTTATCCTTGAATTACTTCCTTCAAAATAAAAAAAAAATTTAGCTACGCTCGAGAATGTCGAGATGACTTTTTTTTTTACAACTTTGCTGCCCTACCCTTTCTTTACGTCACTCTCAAATTGTCAGATTAGTGAAATATACGCTTTTTAGGATGTAATTAACTCACCCTACCTTAATCTGACGCTCGATGGTGAACGAGTCTGCCGACAAAAGAATTCTAGTAGGACGTGTGTTGCCACACACGTCCTACTAGAATTCTTTTGGAAAGGAGAGATACGAGGCCGATTAAAGAATAGGGGAGAAAATTGACGCAGATAATATATACAAATTAATCTAGCAAAACAAGAACAGAGAGAAAATTATAGAATTCTGTATAAAAATAAGCATAGAAGTAACAAAGAGAAACAAATCATTCATTTCATCAGATCATTTGCTGAAGACAGCAGACCAAAAGAATGATACCACAAACAAAAGCTGTATATACAAAATCCCAGATAAAGTCCGGGGAAAAACAAGAAACAAAAAAAAAATCTTACGCGCTCGAGAATTTCTGATGGTCAATTTTTTTTTTACTAATCTGATCCTGTATCCTTCACAGGCGGCCTTATATATGGGGCTCATGTTTGGTGGAGGTATCCCCCTGTATATTAATCTGCCGCGCTTTAGTAAATCCCGAAATCCCCGCTTGGGCTCCCCTACTATAATCTCATCATATCAGCCGAAAGACGTCCACTGCTGGACAAAGGCCTCCCCCAAAGATCTCCACAATTGCCGGTCTTGTGCTATTCGCATCCAGCAGTTTCCAGCGACCCGCACAAGATCATCGGTCCATCTTGTAGGGGGCCTGCCCACGCTGCGTCTTCCGGTTCGTGGTCGCCACTCGAGAACCTTTCTGCCCCAACGGCCGTCGGCTCTACGAGCTATGTGCCCTGCCCACTGCCACTTCAGCTTGGCAATTCTTCGGGCTATGTCGGTGACTTTGGTTCGCCTGCGGATTTCGACATTTCTGATGCGATCCCGCAGGGAAACTCCAAGCATAGCCCTCTCCATTGCTCTTTGGGTGACCTTGAGCCTTCTAATAAGGCCCATAGTGAGCGACCACGTCTCTGTTCCGTATGTCATCACTGGCAACACACACTGGTCGAAGACTTTCGACTTGAGACACTGCGGTATTTTGGACGAGAAGATGTTACGTAGCTTCCCGAACGCTGCCCATCCGAGTTGGATTCTACGATTGACCTCCTTCTCGAAGTTGGACCTACCTAGTTGGATGGTCTGTCCTAGGTAAATATAGTTCTCTACAACTTCGAGTGCAGAGTCACCAACTTTCAATTGAGTGGATGCAACATGGACGTTTGACATGATTTTCGTCTTATCCATGTTCATTTTCAGACCCACTTGTTGAGAGACTCTGCTGAGGTCATCGAGCATTGTACCGAGGTCTTCCATGGTCTCAGCCATGACTACGATATCATCGGCAAATCGAAGGTGAGTGATGTACTCGCCATTGATATTGATGCCAAAGCCTTTCCAGTCCAGAAGCTTGAAGACGTCTTCCAATGCAGCGGTGAACAGTTTCGGAGATATAACATCTCCCTGTCTCACACCTCGCTGCAAGTGGATAGGTTTCGAGATCTGGTCCTGGAGTCGCACTGACATAGTGGCGTTTTCATACAAACACTTTATCACCTCGATATACCGGTAGTCAATTTGGCACCTTATGAGAGACCTCAGCACGGCCCATGTTTCGATAGAATCAAAGGCTTTCTCATAGTCCACAAACGCTAAGCACAGTGGCTTGTTATACTCTTCGGTCTTCTGTATAACTTGCCGCAGCGTATGTATGTGGTCTATGGTGCTAAAGCCTTTTCGGAAACCGGCTTGTTCGGGAGGCTGGAATTCGTCAAACCTGCGCGCGAGACGGTTCGTAACGACCCTCGAAAACAACTTGTAAACATGGCTCAGCAGTGTGATGGGTCTATAATTCTTCAATAGGGTTTTGTCGCCCTTTTTGAAGAAGAGCACCACCACACTTCTGTGCCATGCTTGTGGCGTTTGACCATCTAGTATGACGGAGTTAAATAACTTCTGAAGGGCCCGTAGGATTGGTGTACCACCCGCCTTCAGAAGCTCTGCTGTAACTCCATCATCACCAGGCGCCTTGTTGTTCTTGAGTTGTTTGAGAGCCATTCTAATCTCGTACAGGCTGACGTCCGGGATGTCTTCGGTGTAATGTCGGGTTAGTCGTGCTCTGGGATCTGAGGCATGACTTTTGACAGGTGGCTGTGTTGTCGTATATAACTGTCCGTAGAACTTCTCGATCTCTCCCAGCAACTCAGGTTTAGACGTGACGATTCTACCATCCTCAGTCTTCAGCTTCGTCAGTTGGCTCTGTCCAACAGACAGAGCTCTTGCGAACACTTTGGAGCCTTTGTTCCGCTCGATGGCCTCTTTAATACTAATTGTATTAAATTGGCGCGTGTCGCGAGTCAAAGACTTTGAGATCTGTCTGTTGAGCTGCCGATATCTGGTAGCATCATCTGAGGATGTCAGAACCATTTTCCGTCTATCTTCCATAAGTTGCAGGGTAAAGTCAGAGATCTTTTTAGTTCTGTTTGTACGACGGGCCTTGAAGACCTTAGACCCAGCCGTATGGACAGCTTCTACGAGCCTGTCATAGTATGAGTCCACTTCCTCGCAGTCTGCTAGGCATTCGAAACGGTTTTGCAGTTCGAGCTGAAATGGTTCGGGGTTTTGGACGTGGATAGGTAAGGGTCGGAGCGTAGACTTTATCAGTCGGGACCTCTGGAGTTTGACATTAAGGTTCAATGAGCCTCTGACCAGTCTGTGATCGCTCCCGGTTTTAACCGCATTGATCACGGAGACATCATTGAACATCTGTCGTCTCGTCGACAAGATAAAGTCTATCTCATTTTTAGTCTTACCATCAGGGCTCACCCAGGTCCATTTGCGGTGATCCGGCTTCCTGAAGAAGGAATTCATCATAAAGAGTCCCTCCTTCTCCATGAAGTCGGCCAACATTTGGCCCCGGGGGTTCCGGTCACCAGTTCCAAATTGCCCCACTCTCAGCTCATTACCGAATCGTTTGCCCAGCTTCGCGTTAAAGTCCCCCATGACCACAGTGAAATACGAGTTAGAGGTATGTATGGCTCTGGATATGTCCTCATACATAACCTCGACTTCAACGTCGGAGTGCGTCGAAGTGGGTGCGTATACCTGTATAACCTTCAACGAATACCGCTTGGTGATTCTGAGTATAAGGTACGCAACCCTCGTCGACACACTCTCGATTTTCACTAGGTTGTTCACGAGGGACTTGTGGACTATGAACCCGACACCACCTTGGGATATTTGGTCACCCTCCCGGTAATAGAGCAGGTTTCCGGATTTCAGTATTATCGAGTCCTCCCCCTCTCTTCGGACTTCAGATAATCCTACAATATCCCAATGTAACCTGCTCAATTCTTCCTCCAGTTCGGTTATCTTCTCGTCGGACCGCAGTGTACGTGTGTTATATGTTGCCAGGGCCAGAGGTCGTCGGTGTTGGTAACGCGGAATCTGCCGGGGATTCTTAGCACCCCCTGCCCTGCCGTAACCACGGCTGTTACCACGGCTGGGAATAGCAGGGCTGCCGGGGACTGGGGGCCGCGGTTTGGTTGTGTCCATCATTTGAGGGGGATTTGCCATAATCGCCACGCTTGGCAGACGGGTTGGCGATCGCAGTAAGGTGGACATGGTACTCAGGAGAACGCTGCTGCCCGTTCTCTGGTATATATTCCCTCGGGACGACTTTTACGTCCCCCCACGGGATGAGAGGGGGTGGTGATATTCTTAGGCCGTCACCACACAGCAACTATACACAAACAACATATACTATAATCTATATACATATAATAAATCTGTAGAAAAATAATTTTTGTACATCAAAAGAAAATCCAAAAAAAATAGCCAGGGTATTAAAGAACAACGAATAGAACCCATTTCTAGCCTTTTTAGAATTTTTGTCTGTTTGTCTGTGTGTCTGTTTGTCTGTTTATATGTTCGGGTATCACGTAAAATATACTAAAGCAATGTCGATAACTTTTATACACAACAATTGAGCGTAACTTGAGGTAACATTTAGTTTTTGTTTTATTGCAATCGGTTCAGTCTATCAAAAGATATTAGATTTTAAAGTAATCATGAAGAAAAATAACACACATTTCATTACTTCAAGATGAACTAATGTTTATAGTTGAGCTACCCAACCGTCCGATAGATGTCATTGTGCATATTATGACATCTCTTTTCTGAATGAACTAGGTTGATAGTTGATTTTTATTTCGATAGATGTCGTTGTGCATTTCTTTTGACTCGCGGTGTTAAGATTCTCCCGTGTTTGCTGATTGCATGATTTTGATTACGTAGGGTTTTGAATGTACTGAATTGTTTCGAAATAAGGTCTTGGTTGCCTAGAAGTATGTCGTTGTCCAAAATTGGTTATTAAAATATCTGTTTTCTTTGGGCAAATTGAATGATGTAGAAGGTTGGATTTATTATAATTTAATTTTAAATTATTGATAGTTGATTTTTATTTCGATAGATATCGTTGTGCTTGATAGTTGAATTTTGATTCGATAGATGTCGTTGTGCATTGCTTTTGACTCGCGGTGTTAAGATTAGGGATTTGAATGTTCCGAATTGTTTCGAAATAAGGTCTTGGTTGGCTAGAAGTATGTCTTTGTCCAAAATGGGTTATTAAAATATTCTGTTTTCTTTGGGCAAATTGAATTATGTACAAGGTTGGATTTGTTATAATTTAATTTTAAATTATAATGTCAGTCGATCGAAAGTTTGTGCTGTCGATTCGTTTGTAACGCGAATGTACAGACGATTCGAATTTTATTCAGCCTGTCCGATTGAATGTATTAAATTAACCCTGTCTCTCATAACTTCAAATGTCTATATACCTACAAATGTAAAAGAGGAAACTGACTGACTGACATATCAACGCACAGCCTGAACGGCTGGGGTTAGAGACTTGAAATTTTGCCGGTAGGTACTTTTATGACGTATGCATTCACTAAGGAAGGGTTTTTGGAAATACTAACCCTAAGGGGGTAAAATAGAGAATGAAAGATTGTATGAAAATCCGTCATTTTTGTAGTTAAAGGCATTGAAACTTATATTTAGTAGTTCAGCTAAAATAAAAATATATATTTTAGAATTTTTGGAAATTCCACCCCAAGGGCGTAAAATAGGGGATATAAGTTTGTATGAAAAGTGTGTAATTTTTCAAAGCTTTGCATCGTGTTATAGAGGCTACTATTATGCCTGGATCCGCCCAGGGAGAAACAGTGTTCGTGTCACGTATTCCGTTAGTGCCAAATGATCTCCCTTTTCAGTTTAAAATACTGTAGTTCCCTATAAAAGTGTGTGTCGCGATAACCATCAACAAATCGCAAAGTCCAACTCTCAAGTTAGCTGGAATTGACTTAAGGAAGGCGGGCAGGTTCACGTGGCGTGCTCACGTGTGAGTTCATCCCACAGTCTGGTCCATGTAGTGCGAGGTCCTAAGTCTTTAGCTGAGCTCCGTAAAATTGATGATATTGAAAATCCCACATACCAGGCCGCTTGCCGAGCACGCCATTTATTAGATGGAGGTCAGCATTGGGATGACGCTCTAGCGGAAGGATGCGTGAGAGATAGTCCACATCGCTGGCGACATTTCTTTGCCATCTTATTGACCTTTTGTGCGTTATCGGGTGCTAACCAGTTATGGCAAAAGTACCATGACAAGTTTGCTGAAGATTTTATGAGACATGTACAACTAAATACTGATGGAGAAATTCCTGACAAGGTACGTGAAATTTGTCACAACAGGTCCTTATTGGCTATTCAAGAGATAGTTATAAGTATAGGAGGGAACCTGATCAGTCAGAGGCTGCGAAAATGCACAGGAGTTAGCCAATTTATTGTAAAAAAAAAAAAACGATGGCACATACCCCGTACAAGAAGATGGAAAAGTTATATTGATTGGTAATCTCTGCTATTACGTTACATCACAGCAGAAGCTAATTTCTTCTGTGTACGGAGATACCACAAACATTGGCAATCAAGCTGGTTCTTGGCTATGCCAGCGAGCTATTTTGACTCCCCGCAATGACCAAGCTGCGGCAATTAATTTCAAAATATTGACTCATGCGTCCGGGAATAGTAAAGAATATAGCTCAATAAATACAGGTATGGAAGAAGATGACGCCACGCACTACCCGGTAGAATTTTTGGATTCCCTCAGCACACCCGGACTTCCAGCCCAATAGTTTTAAAAATCGGTGTACCAATAATTCTCCTCAGAAATGTATGTCCCCCCAAACTTTGTAACGGCACTCGGCTCAAAGTCACAAATCTGCAGCAAAACATTTTCGAAGCTGAAATATTAACAGGTTGCGTCGCCGGTGATATTGTTTTTATTCCAAGGATACCTATAATTCCTTGAAACTTTCCTTTCTCTTTCAAACCAGTGCAATTCTCAGTCAGTCTCTGTTATGCCATGACGATTAATAAAGCTAGACATTATCCGTTGCGGGGATGGACCTAAGTATTGGATGCTTTTCCCATGGTCAACTATACGTAGCTCTTTCACGCCTAAACAACCACAATAACGTTTTTGTGTACGCTCCAGATGGTTCCACAGGTAAAATAAAGAAGCACTAAATTAAATTAAAAAAGAAATTGTATTGCTATCCTCCCACAGCGCTTTACACAAAAAAAATCCATTGTTAAATTCCGTCATCCACGCGAACGAAGTCGCGGGCACAGCTAGTTTAGTAAATATGTAAAGACGCCAGCATATCCAGCTACCCCAATCTGTCAAATTGGGAGTTTTGGCACCAGCGTAGATATGTTAAATGGAATACCCTTTGGCGCTAACGCGGAAAAAGTTACATTGAGGCGCAGTTTCATTTTCAAAAACTGGTGTAAATTCGAGACTTTATATGCAAATATGGTGGATTTTTAGACATGGTAATGGGGATGTTGATCACATAACACTTCCCTCGCTCTTTCACCAACTTTCTTACAATTATCTGCAGAGATAATCTGTATACTACAAATAACAACTATATTTTATTATTATTATTAATGAACAGGCAAGCAGTTGATTCAACTAGTAAGAGCCTGTATCGAGCTCTTCTCCACTAGTTTCTATTGCAACTGAGATATCGGTCGAGTCTATTTTTGAATTGATTCACATTTTGGGCTGAAATTAGGTACGTTTTCTTGGAGTTTATTCCACGCTTTGACTAATCTGTTGTTTAAAAAGTGTTTGTGAGGGTTGTTGTGAGCTAAATTGGTACACAATTTAAGATGGTGTCCTCGTAAATAGAAAGTATCACTGCGTAGGAATAGTTAAGCATAATGCCCATTTAAGATATTGAACGTCTCAATTTGATCACAAAACAACAACACAAACAAACACAGCCATTGCTTCCTCAGCGTTCATAAAACGTTTTCCTCGAAGTTTTTCTTTTATTTTCGGAAATAAATAAAAATCGCAAGGTGCTAGGTAGGGGCTATAGGGCGGATGACCCAGTAATTCCACGTCTGACGTCGTCAAGTAGTCGATTGTTTGCTTGGCGGTGTGCGACGAGGCGTTGTCGTGGTGAAGGAGGATCCTACTGCGAGGTCAAGACAAGTGTAAAAGAATTGTTAGTGTACCACCCTGCAGTAACCGTTTTTTAGATGCTCTAAAACAATTGCTTCTTCTTTTTTTTTTATTAACCTGCAATCAGTTTAATGTGACTATAATCAGGTTGGTTGAAGTGTAATAAGTTTTAGAGGATTAGGGCCACTACCCCAACTCTCTTCAGTCATCAAGCACGTTGGCTCTTTTCAATCGTTTTATATGATTTCTTTGCAGAAGCATATTTGTCAGAGGATTAGGATGAGGCATCAAGCGATCTGTGTATTTTTCGGAGGAAACTTTAGCTTCTTCAATAACAGTTTTCATGTCCAAGTACCTATTTATGAATCTCTGAGTTGCGAGTGAACCAAGTTGCGCCACTTATAGTCCTCAATATATTGTTCTGAACTCTCTGGAGTCTCTCTACATGCTGATGGCCACAATTCGATACAATAAGTCCAAATAGGCTTGGTAACTGCGCAATACACTCTAAGTTTGTTACTGAGGTATAGCGTTGACTGTTGAGTAATGACCTGTCCTTCCGAAGAACGAGGCCACCGTCTTTTCTCGCAAGCTTCGAACTCTCTTCACTTTAGTTGGCAACTCATCGGAAGGAAACACCCAGACAGCAGACTGTCTCTTAGTTTCGGGATCATAACATTAAATCCAGCTTTCGTCACCCGTAAGTATGTCGAACACAGCATTTGAGTCACCTCCGTTAAATCTTTGAACTCTCTTCACTTTAGTTGGCAACTCCTCGGAAGGAAACACCCAGACAGCAGACTGTCTCTTAGTTTCGGGATCTTATCACTAAATCCAGCTTTCGTCACCCGTAAGTATGTCGAACACAGCATTTGAGTCACCTCCGTTAAATCTTTGAACCATTTCACGACACCAATTAACACTACGGAGTTTTTGAGCCTCTGTCAAATTATGAGGTATCCACCGGGCACAAAGCTTCCTGACCGCTAAATATTTTTTTTTTATAATAATATCTAGGGACAATGTCACACATCCCCATCATCCTAGCCCCAAACTAAGCAAAGCTTGTACCTACTATGGGTACCAGGCGACGATAGACATACTTATATAGATAGATAAATACTTAAATACATAGAAAACATCCATGACTCAGAAACAAATATTTGTGCTCATCACACAAATATTTGCACTTACCGGGATTCGAACCGTCCTGGGTTCGAATCCCGGTAAGTCATCAGCATCACCATCAGCTTCGTAGGCAGGAGCACTACCAACTAGGCTACGTGACCGTCACTATATTCATGGAGTATTGTGTGCACTTGACTCATACCGATGCGTAAGCTTGTCCGAATCTGCTGATAAATCACTCTTTTGTCAGACTCTATCATACGCCGCACAACACTGATGTTATCGCCATAAAAGGCCGTCCTAACGCAGATCATCGGTGAGTTTAGTGCGACCACGTTTAAACTAATTAACCAGTTGTAAAAAACAGTGGCACAAGATGGGACTTCATAGTGAATGGCTGCTTGTTAACTTAAATGATAATAATATCCTGGGACATTATTTACACACGGCCATCTGATCCCAAACAAAGCGGAGCTTGTACTATGGAAACCAGATAACTGATATACTACATATACTACTTTTTTTGGTAAATGCATACTTAAATTGATAACACCCAGACTCAGGACAAACAGACATGTTCATGCACACAAATATCTGTCCTAGGTGGGAATCGAACCCACAACCTCCAGCGTGAAAAGCAAGTATTTGCCAACCAGGCCAACAGGCCCTTAGAAGGCTAATTAAATAACATCGTAAGTCATAAAAAATCAGTGCACGATAATTTTCTCGCGTTAAATTCATGCTGACGTGACACAGGCAATTTTCAATTTGCCGCCAAATCGTAAACAAATGACAAATGAATAAAATACGTACAAAATAATATTAGCAAGATTTCCATTTTCAAAATTTGATCTTTTTTTTATTATTTCGTTTACAAGTGGCCTGTTCTAAAAACTTTCAGTGTCGCCTAGGTGTTGTTCATACAATGAAATAGGCAGCCCTATTGATTGCGATTTGATTGATTCCCAAAAAAGGTTAAATCTGTAGGGATTTACACGGGGCACATCAACAATATTAGCCAATTCCACTTCAGTTATAATACGGAATCCATCGTGCGCGACTCGGACTCGCACTTAGGTAGTTCGTTTAGTTAAAAGAGTACGGATCTGGCTTTAATATGTAGCCAGATCCGTACTCTATTAACTAAACGAACTAAGTGCGAGTCCGAGTCGCGCACGATGGATTCCGTTGTCTATAAAAACATGTTGCCTTTATCAATATTGAGCAAAAACAAAATCAAAATATCACATCGCGTTTTGTATGGCAACCCCCTTAAATATTTATTTTATTCTGGTTTTTAGTATTTTAGCGGCAACAAAAAGACATCATATGTGAAAATTACAAGTATCTAGCTATCATAGCTCATGAGATACAGCCTGGTGACAGACGTACTGACAAACAGTCTTACTAATAGGTTCCCCCTGTTACCCTTTGGTTATGGAACCCTAAAAACGAGCAAATACAATCTTACATGTGGTTTTTTCAATAAAATATCAGTAAAACTTTAATTCATATCTGAAAGGAGACCATTCCTTTTTCTATGGCGGATGGGCCCACCAAAAATTCTCGCGTTTATTAATGAAACCTTTGTCAATTTGTTCCTTATTATCTCTAGATTAATGGGGTAGTATTCGTTTTGGGATGTCTAACCGGAATCCTGAGAAATATGGCAATTTAAACATGAAATCCACATAGTAGCAAGTTGACGCAGAACTACAGCTGTCTCGGACAGTAATTGTCTTTGCACATTGCGTTGAAACCGCACAGCACAACTGACATAGCAGTTCTATTCGCTAAGAGTTGAACGTATTGAAGCCATTGTCGACAAATATTTTAAAGAAATACGAGAAACTAAGAAAAATACATTCACACAATTCGAAAGAAAATGTAGGAGTGACGTGACGTTAAGTGTTCAGGGTTGCCAATGATCATTATATAATTCCTCGATTGTCCCATTCATAACGGTACATATCTGTGAGAAAATAATATAAATGGACTGGAAATATTATGTCCTGAGGTGAGGTTAACATTTTATACCCATCACAAGAAAAATGCTCTACGCCGCTAAAGATTATTTTACTTCAAATAACTATATATCCACTGTTGTGAGAACTACATATTATTCTTCCCATCCGTTTTGTATATATTTAAATAAGTATGAAATCGCAACAATTTAACTGTTATGGAGCTAAACAGTTCACGTGTCAGAAGGCTACAAATCAATTCTAATTTCCTATAAATTAAGGAATTCCCTAAAAGCTTGCAATCCTCGCCATTTTTTTGTATAAATGGCGGCGAGCCGTACGTAACCGAATATCAAAAAAGTACTTTTTTTAATGATTCATGATTCCGGTTACATATCTTTACAAGTTTGAACTCATTTGTTGTAATAATTTCGGTATATTTTTTAAGATTGATGTGATTAACATACGTAACCGTTGCCAGTGGGCCCAAAAAGAATGGTCTCCTTTGTCAATTTAACATTAAATTTATCTCCTTATAGTATTTTTGGAACGAAGTTCCTTATCGCGCGTTGTGAAAGGGGGCTAGACGGAAAAAAATCTTACGAAAAGTTGTCACGACACTTTTTGCAGCTGTGCGGCGAGCGCATGTTTCTCTGTCTGTCTCTCTCTCTTATAGAAAGCAAGCCAGATATTTTCATTTCTATTTCGCATTGAACAGTGTGGTGTCGCGACGATTATTTTTGTTGAGTGTATACAGGTTTTTTGAACATAATAAATAATAAGAAATAACTTCGTTCCATCTGGGTGTCCCTTGACACCTCTCAAGTTTTTATTTCTAGTTACATAGATATTTAGGTACACGGATTTATTTTATAATAGCAATGATATTTAGCTAGCTTGTATTAAGTTACTGTCAAAGAGATTATGTTTAAGTTTAATTATCAAAATTTATAGTTTTAGCTACATTTTTACTACATATTGTCTGAATGGTTCTGTCTATATTCGGGTATTATTATAATGGCGGAGCTTGTGTTAATAACGACGGTCGCGCTTTAATGCTACCACCGGATCCAATGCGCCCCAACTGAGAACACCCAGCGAAACAAACTCAGTGGGTTCATCTTTCATCTACTACCGGTTTCAACACGACTCAGTTGAGACGGTCCAGCGAAACATACTCAAGCGGGCATGAACATGAGATTTGGTCCGAAGTCCGTGATAGACGAACTATTTACACATTGACACTCGCACTTGGCCGTTTATTTTGAGTATCTATTCGGTAACTTCGCTCGGTTTGCCTATACGTACATAGACTAACGCCTGTATCCCAGAAAGGTAGGCAGAGACAACGAATATGTTGTCATCTTTGCACACCTCTTTTGTCTCGTTTAGCGAGAGGGAGGGGGATGCGCTGCGTTGTCGGTGCTCCGCTGCGACGACGGACAGTGATTCACTGCTAGAGGAGGAAGCTAGACGAGCGTAACGACATTTTTTAACATCATGAGTGTGCAGGAGATTGATATAGATTTTCTTATATCCTTGGTCCAAGACAGACCCATTATATTATGGGATAAATCACACGAACACTACATACAGTGATAAATTTCGTAAAGCGAATGAATGGGCAATTGTAAAATAATATTACAAGATTACGAGGAATTTGAGGACCAAAAAAAGAAGAAGATTGGTGAGTTGTTATTTATTATGATTAATAAGTTATTTTATATCTTTTATAAGTTAATTTTATATTTTTTTCAACTGCCATGGTAAAGCCCCTTCCGGACTCATGAAGTAATTAGCAAATTGATCTCTGATAAAATTAACGGATAATGATTCTTCATTGAAGTGGGGTCTCAATTGTGGGAATATACTTATTGCCATTTTGTCTTTTTGTCGTAAACCATCATGGTGTGTAACAAAATTGGGTAAAACACAACATGCTTTCACGATATTCATAGTTAAATCATATGCTGTATCAATTGGCCTATGTAAAATGCGCCATTTATTTGCCACGATCCCAAATGCACATTCCACGTATCTACGAGCTCTGCTAAGGCGATAATTATAAACCCTTTGTTTCACGTTCAGATTTTGTCCGCCGTATAGGCGCCTAACATGCTTACTTAAACCAAAAGCTTCATCACCGATGATGAGTACGGATGGGATTGGTGGCTCGTTATTATGATCATTTCCAAGTGGTTGAGCAACAGGCAATGGTAATTAATTTCTCATAAAAATCTTGTAAAGCGTCGAATTTCTAAAAATAGTAGAATCACTTTCCTTTCCATATGCTCCCACGTCGACAAAAACAAACTTATAATTTGAGTCAACAACCGCCAGCAAAACAATTGAAAATTAATTTTTGTAATTATAAAACAGAGAGTCACTTTTGTCCGGTTTTATTAAACGTATATGTTTCCCATCAATTGCCCCCGAGCAATGAGTAAAGTTGGCTTTGAGATCAAAATCTGATGCAATATTTTGTAGTTTTTCTACTGTGATCTCTTCTATGTACTGTGATCGAAGATATTTCCATATAGCTTGACAAACTGACGAGATAGTTCTAGAAATTGTTGCTCTTCCACGTTTAAATTTGAAATGCAAGTCGTTTATCGCACAAAACACACATCACACAAAAATAATAAATAAATAAAATAAATAAAATATCCTTGGACATTCCACACATTAAAACATTAAACAGAGCCACCCTGTTTAATGTTTTAATGTGTGGAATGTCCATTTAGATATGCAATCATATATTAATATTCATTCTTTTAATTTCTTTGCAGGTAACGACGTCGTTAAAAAATGGAGAAGCGTGAGGGACAACTTTTTTCGATATGTAAAAAAATTAAAAGTTCGTCTGGATTAGGGGCAAAAAAATTTAAAAAGTATCATTATTACAATCAGTTGCTGTTTTTGTTGACAATTGCCCAAAATAAAACTGACAGTAGTCTTGAACTGGCGCCTGAAGAAACGGAACGAAACAAAAACACAACATCATCTTCTCCATCTCATGCAAAAGAAATGTCCTCGTTACCCCCAGGGCCTTCTCGCTACGTGCCTGCAAGCCGCAAGAGATCAAACCAAGCAATAGATGATTTCGAGGCGCAAACGTTAGAAGCGTTGCATTAGAAAGAAAACCGCCACTTATCATTTTTCAAAGGAATTTTGCCTTCTTTGGACGGCTTTACGGAATTACAGACTTTGACATTCCAAAGCAAAGTTATAAATATCATTACCGAAATGCGGTTCGGGGAACAGACTCAATCAACACCATTGCAGTCACGCGGATATCAAACGTACAAGTGGACTAGCACAACAAGCCTATTCAATTGGCGAGTGGAGACTTTCAACAAGTTATTATATATGGACGAAATGACTCATGATCTTGCATATTTCTTGGACAGTAACTTGAATCTGAAAGCTGACTATAGCATGTTTGAACAACACACTGCACTGATTAAAAACCTTGGACTTCAAACTATTTTTATAGAATTGTTACATTTTATCACCGAAATCAACGACTATACAAAAACTACACACAATAGATTAGATGAAAACCTAAACGGAAAATGCATGAACGAGCAGCAGTTTTTTCTCTAATAAGTACTTTTATATACTTCATCAAAATATAGCTGGCTTGATAAACAAATCGGATGCGTTGACAATATATCTCGAAGAGCTTTCTGATAGAAACATACAGTTAGATATACTGTGTATAACTGAACATTTCATCATGGCCGGCTATGAAAATTACTTACATAACCAAAATACTCACTAGCTGCATGTTATAGTAGGAACAACAGCAAGAGAGGGGGTGCAAGCATTCTAGTAAAAAACTGACACCAGTATAAAGAGATGCCAGAGATTTAAAACTTATCAATTTCAAGTCTATTCGAATGCTGTGCTATAGAATTAGTTAGTTATAGGATTGTTATTATATGTATCTACAGAGTACCCAAAGCTGAAAATGTTCTTTAGTAGGTTAGAAATGATGCTACAAGTTTTAACTAAAAACAATTATACTTAAACATGTAATATTAGCTGGAGATTTTAACATTGACATTCTCAAACAAAACAGTGTAACCCTTGACTTTGAAAGTATTTTATTGAATTATAACATGACTTTAGCGATAAAAGAACCGACTAGACTGTCAAGTCAGTCCTGTATTGATAACTTTGCCCATGACTTTCCTAAGGCATGTGAGACGGAAGTATTAGAATTGGCCCTGTCTGATCATACTGCACAACTGATGAAATTTCCCACTAAGAAGATACCACTTATAAAACTGTGGCGAAAACGCACGCGTAACTTTTGTGACGAAAATGTCAGGAAATTCATTGAATGTCTTAGTTCTTTTTCATTTTCTGAAATGTATACAGAATCTGACCCGAATAGAGCGTATAACTATTTTGCAGAAAATTTTAAACTGTTTTATGATTTATGCTTTCCCTATAAGACGATACTAATACGTGTTTATAGCAAGCCTAAATGGATATCACGTGGCTTAAAGAAATGTAGTGCGAAGAAACGACAATTGTTGTGGAAGTACAGAATAAAACCAACAATAATATCAAAAAATGCGTACAGCGCCTATTCGAATTTGTTCAGGAAAATTATTAAACTTACGCAGCGCGCCCAAAATAATTTTAAAAATTAAAACTTCTGATAATAAATCCAAAAGTACTTGGAATATCATTAATAAATTGAGACTCAAACTTCCCCGTGACACTATAACCTGAATTAAAATTAATAATAATATCATAACAGATCCCTATGAAATAGCCAATGCCTTCAATAATTATTTTATTGACAAAATAAAGCCAATATCTGGTTCCGGTACAAAAAATTATATATGGATTAAAAAATACTAACAGTGTAGGAATTGATGACATAAGTACTAAAATAATTAAAACAGCTAATAAACATATTTGTGGACATTTAAGTTATATAGTAAATTTGTGTATTGGTAATGGCATATTCCCAGACAAATTGAAAACATCAATAGTAAAACCATTGTAAAAAAAAAGATAGGGAACTCACGGAATCTTATAGACCAATAGCATTAGTTCCTGTTTTTTCAAAAGTTTTGGAAAAATATATTCACAGTAAAATTTACTCTTACTTGGAACTGAATAAATGATTATGTCACGAGCAAAAAGGATTTAGACAAAATAAAAATACCAATTTGGCTATATATGACTTTTAAAAAACAATACTGCTCAATGTTGATCAAAGGAATCCTGTCTGCTCTATATACTGCGATATGACGCAGGCCTTTGATTGTGTAGATCATGGTATATTATTGAATAAATTACATTTATATGGAATCCGCGGCCACGTATTAGATCTTGTTAAATCATATCTGTCCAATAGATCACAAATTACTATCATCTCTAAAGTAAATATGAAAACAAGGCATGAAGAATCATATCGATCAGAAATGCGCACTAATACGTACGGTGTGCCACAGAGCAGCGTGTTGGGTCCTCTTTTGTTTATGGTGTACATAAACGACGTACCAAATTGCACGAAACATACTAAGTCCCTTTTTGCAGACGACAGTACTGTGTCAATACAATGTAGAACTGCAGAACTTTATCAAGATGATATTAATACTTGTTTGGCATCAGTTGTCAGATGGCTTGAAAAAAATAACCTAAAACTAAATCTTTTAAAGACCCAAGTCATGCATTTCAACCAAAGACCTCAGCCACATAATATTAATGTTCAATTAAATAATTACGCTATACACGAGGTGGACACAGGTAAATTCTTAGGTATTACTGTTGACAAGCAACTAAACTGGAAGGCACACATAACAGAATTATGCAAAAAGATCAGCAGTTCTGCATATGCCTTGTATAAACTAGCCTCATTGGTAAACATTGATGCCTTAATCACTGCATACCATGGTCTTGTAGCCTCAGTTCTGCGCTACGGAATCATTTTCTGGGGAAATTCAACAAATAATGAAATTATTTTCAAATCTCAGAAACATTGTGTTCGCGCAATGTTCGGATTGAAATTAACAGACAGCTGTAAACCCTACTTTGTCCAACACAGGATCCTAACACTTCCGTCTCTTTACATACTAGAGGTTGCATTGTTTGTTCACAGTAATCCACAGTTATTTCAACGCGTGTCTGATGTTGTTAAACGAAATAGACGCAAAAATTACAATAATAACAACAAACTCTGTGTGCAAAGTGCAAAAACCAGTCTAATGGGGAAAAGTTTGAAAGAAAGAAAAGAAAGAAAGAAAAAGATTTATTCAGGAAACATTGCACAGACAACAAAAATATAAAATAAAAACCAAAAATAAAAAATAAGTAAAACAAAGGCACTTGTTGTCCGTGCAAGTCTGAAATGGCACCACCTCAGCATTTGCTAGAACATTTTATTGCTCTAGCGCTGGTAATTCTGATGGTGCCGAGTGACTTTCACGGAACATTACCATAAGTAAACAAATACAACCAATAATAATAATAACAAATACAAGTAAATCACGGACAAATGAAATGATAAAAATAAAATAAATCAAACACAAATTATTATCATTAAAGCTAAACTGCATATTTTCAACTTCCTAAACAAATAAATCGAGTATCAATGTCGTAGTATACATCTTATATAATCTTTGAAACAAAGTTATTAAAATTATGTTACTTGCTCTGTGGCAAACGACAACAAGATTGAACAAGATTCGATAAAGAAAGATATAAGAAAGTCTCTAAAACTGTTACATCAGTTATTTGCAGACTCCGTGTAGGTCATTGCTGTACACCTGTTTTCCTTCGGAAAATTCGGGTTCGAGATTCATCACTTTGTGAGTGTGGGTTGGATGGATGAGGGTTCTCTGGACCACATATTTTTTGAATGCTCGCAACTTAATCCTGCTTTTAATTTGTACAGTTACCTCTCTAATTTAAATATCCCTATCCCCATTAACTTTTCATCATTATTGACATGTTCATCCCCAGAAATTTTCAAAGTTTTAATGGCTTTTATCCGATGCAATCGCATCAAATTGTAGGTAAGTTTAGGTGAATTTTGTAGTGGCATATTTCTAATATTTTAACAAATATTCATGTTCATATTTATTATCATTATTACATATGTCTATTCCAGTGTTATTACACACTCAGCAAGATACACAATTAGTGTTACCAATTTAGTGTCGTTAAAATTGAATTAATTTATTTTCACGTTTTCCCATTTCACAATCTGACATTGGCAGAATTGTCGACCTCGGCACTAATTGCCATTTATAAAAAGAAGAAGAAGAAGAAGATTCGATAAATGTTTTCACTTTTCAGTTTTGTTTTTACATTATGAAACTATGACAAGGTCATTATTTTCCGAACATATAAAACATAAACTTATCAGATACGACAAGACGACAACATCAAAGTAAGGAGTTAAATGTGATACAGTACACATGAACTCTCTGATGATGCACTGCTGCTTGTATAGCCATACTCATTGTGTGAAACGGTAAATGTTAACTTATCGAAAATGTCACGCCCGTAGAATGAAAACGAAATTTATCTCTGCCGAGAGATTTCCACTGTCCTCGCAGCTACACGATGCATAAACCTAGGTAAGTAAGAATTTTTGATTGTAACCTAGTAAATTTACTTCATTTACTTAACTATTTAATATTTGCTGTGCCAGAAGTACTCTTATATTTTATGTTAAAAGACCACACTGTTTGCAGGCATCTGAGCGGAGGCGGTATGGTTCGCCATACCTTGGCAGCAGCATATTTAAAAGAACCACGGAAGGCAATTGTTCTATGTTTTGGTGTTGATATGAGGTAAGCTGACGCTCTGGTATTATATAAATTGTAGTCTCTAGACCAACAAAGTTTTGAGTAAAGATATTGGGGTCTACGTGTAGCGATTAAACCAAAAACCAAAGTAGACAAATGAAGTAATCTACGGGATGACATTTTCATCATATTTCCACTATTCAGGAAAGGAGTGACATGTGACCGTGGAGGTATAATATAACAAAAACGTGCGCATGCGTTTTGCAGTCGCTGTATCAACCTTTCAGACCTTTTTAATAGACAACCTCCATATACCGTGTCGCAATAGTTGAGTCGAGATAATATGAGTGACTCGCAGAGGGTTGTCCTAATGTCAATATTAATATAGGGTCGTATGCGATACAAGAGTTTTAGTCTGTAAAAACTGTTTCATACAGCTTGTTGTATGTGGATTTCAAAGTGTAGTTGACCATCAAATACAAATCCCAAATTGCGGGCCTCAAGTACTTGTTCTATTGGCATGCCATCTAACATGACATTAGGGGTATTTGAAGCAATTTGTGTAATGATGTTCTTGGAACCCATGATTAAAAATTTTGATTTAGCTGGGTTTAACACTAGTGAGTTTTTATGTGACCATTCTGCTATCCTATCTAAGTCATTATTTATTTTCATTACAGCTTCAAGACAATTAATTAGAAGGAGTAAATGAAAAATACAACTGCAGATCATCTGCATATAGATGGAAACTACAGTTCCTTATGGATTGAGAGATATCTGCTGTATAAATTATAAAAAGTAATGGGCCGAGGATTGAGCCCTGTGGTTTGCTTTGTATTGCTCCAAAGATTTATAATAAAATACCAGAATTTATGAAGACTCCTAATACAAGTTTTCTTAAAACAAAAATGAAAAAGGTTTTGATTTGTAAAAGTTATTACAGCATTAATGAATTTCTAACTGATAATAATTTATTTATATAATTTGGACATTTAATTATATAATTTTAGTACCTAATTATTGACATTTTATTATTATTGTTTTAAGCAGTGACAACATCTTAGAGATTAATTTAAATTAAATGGATGATATGATATGATGTTGATAATAATGAATTTGTATGTATGTGCGCAATAATAAAAATGTATTTAAATAATTTTCATATGTCTTGTTAGGCAGATTTTGGTGGAACTTTAATTGTTTTTTGTTACCTATCATGTATTACCCAAAATGAAATGAAATAAAGGATTTGATTTGATTTGGACATTCCACACATTAAAACATTAAACAGGGTGGCTCATTTAGATATGCAATCATATATTAATATTCATTCTTTTAATTTCTTTGCAGGTAACGACGTCGTTAAAAAATGGAGAAGCGTGAGGGACAACTTTTTTCGATATGTAAAAAAATTAAAAGTTCGTCTGGATCAGGGGCAAAAAAATTTAAAAAATATCATTCTTACAATCAGTTGCTGTTTTTGTTGACAATTGCCCAAAATAAAACTGACAGTAGTCTTGAACTGGCGCCTGAAGAAACGGAACGAAACAAAAACACAACATCATCTTCTCCATCTCATGCAAAAGAAATGTCCTCGTTACCCCCAGGGCCTTCTCGCTACGTGCCTGCAAGCCGCAAGAGATCAAACCAAGCAATAGATGATTTCGAGGCGCAAACGTTAGAAGCGTTGCATGAGAAAGAAAACCGCGGAATTACAGACTTCCAGATTCCAAAGCAAAGTCATAAATATCAGTACCGAAATGCGGTTCGGGGAACAGACTCAATCAACACCACTGCAGTCACGCGGATATCAAACTGGACAACAGTATGGATATCAAACTGGACAACATGCCCAGTCACCATCGCCATCGGGTATCGAATAGATGAATTCGACGCTACCTTCTCAGCCAACACTACAGTTAATAATTTGACTGATCATAGTCAAGAAGAAGAATATAACTTTGCTTAGTTGACTAGTAGTAATATTTAAATTAAACTGATTTTAAAGATAATAAATGAATAACTGATGAACATTATGACAATATTTGAAATTCCTTACCTCAATGTAATAGGTACCAATCATTTCAATTGGTTCTAAAGGGTTCCTGAATTTGGTATACTGCTTCTTTAGATGTGGATCTAAGATTTTAACCAAATTATTAAAGCTGGCCACAGTCATCCTAAAAAAATTGAAAAATTTCTTTTCATCTAAGAACAACTCTATATTCCTGCATAAAAAACTGACCATCCTATTTCTTAATGCTATCAAAGGAGATATCCAGAATCTTCTATGGTTTCTACGTCTATTTCGGCGGTGGCGTAATAAAACCAACAAAAGAACACGTTTGTATCTATCCATTGCCAAGGCTGAACTGAGACTGAGACGCAGCCAGTGTTGCTGCGACGCTCTTGCGCTGCGACATTGTGCGTCGTCGCAACGCAGGTGTTCCGCGCTGTTCCGTTGGGACGACGCAACGTAACGCAGCGCAACGCAATATTGGGGCCCCGCTCTTACTGTCATTATATTCTTCATACATCGCCGGTTTAGCGCTTTGTTTTCTGACCTGGGGCTCTACCGGCTAAGTCGCCGATCATCGTGATCGTGATCGGGTGCAAATAAATAAAGGTTAAAAATTACTAAATCAATCGTTAAATTGGCTTCAACGTTGATAATCTATTCCGGACATGTGCTCATGGAAGCTGATTGAACGAATGATTTAGTAATTTTAAACCTTCATCTATTTGAACGCCGATCAAATAAAATAAAAGAGGTTTTCATTCACGTAGACTTTAAAATAGCGCTTGTAAATAGTCTGAACATGTTTGTAGTAGGTAATAAATTTAAGTAATTATACATAATTATTTCTAGTTACATATAGATATTTAGGTAGACATTTATTTTATAAAAGTAATGATATTTACCTAGCTTTTATTAAGTTATTGTCAAGGAGATTATCTATGTTTAGGTTTCATTATCGGAATTTATACTTTAAGCTATATTTTACTACCTATTGTCTGATTGTTATCACGATCACGATTACGATTACCGGCGAATTTGGCGTTAGCCCTCTTGGCTTTTTTTAAATCTCCGGTTTGGTTAGAGAATATTCTAGTTGTACCATTCACACAGGCCACGTATAAGTACTTCTATTGTAAATCTTCTTTCATTCATCGTTTCTAAATGCCCTAGCCATCTCAGCATACCTTTTGCGACATTTGTGACTACAAGCTCTTTCACAGCACAACGCTAGGTACCTATTTATCCGGTAAATACAATCGCGTATCTCGTATAAGCTACCTATCGAAATTCTAATAACATAAGGGTAATGAATATCGGATATTTCCACACCTGCGCATCTAATTTGCGTAATAAGCTGAAAGATTTTACTCCATAATAACATGAGGATGTTTTAACACGATCTTGTATTTCTTGTAAGCTCGTTTGCATAATTATTTTACCTTTTAAGTTTATATAGAGAGTTAATGTATGTAGAGTTTATGGATATTTCAAACATTCGAACTCTTGAACTAAATCATATGGCTGGCTATCCCGACGAATTTCGTACCGCCATATTTTTTTGCCGTCAATACTGGTTAAAGTATTATAATATAGGAGAGAAAATAAATAGTGCTGAACAACGACCATAAAAAACAATGCCCCACAGTCTGTCTCATTCACACACTAACTTTTCTGATATTTTTAAATATTAAATTGATATTTTTTATCATACAAACCTTCTCCTCACAATAACGAACACACAAAAGAAAAAAAAACGTCCATATTGGTGCAGTCTTTTGGGAATTATTAGTGTACAAAACTTTTTGGTTATTATTATTTTTTTATTAATCATATGTCAACAATATACAACATACATTATCAGTCAATATATATTTCATATCTACAACACGCAGAACTTGTGCAATAAAATTAAAAAGTGAAATTATTAACATTATAGGGTTTCAATTCATCTGATACATTATATAAATTTATTAGTATTATTTGATTTTGTCAACTCTCATATTGAATAATAATAATAATAATATAATATATATATAGGGACAATATCACACAGATCATCCTTGCCCCAAACTAAGCAAAGCTTGTACTATGGGTACCAGGCGACGATATACATACTTAGATAGATAGATAGATAAATACTTAAATACATAGAAAACATCCATGACTCAGAAACATATATTCGTGCTCATCACACAAATATTTGCACTTACCGGGATTCGAACCCAGGACCACCAGCTTCGAAGGCAGGAGCACTACCAACTAGACTACGGTGACCGAATAAAACCAATTTTCAATCAGAAACGCTCTTAAACTAGTTTTAAACAAAGAATAATTGTCAATTATAAATTTTTAAAGAAGTCAAATTCAAAGTCAAAGGTACTTTATTCCGTAAAAAATTTACATTTATGTGGAATCGTCATATTTTTTTTTACCCTACCGTGCAGTGCATGACGTGGCAGCTACTGAGAAACTCTGCCAGAAAACTCAGTAGGAATCCTTTTTTAAAATAAAATATACTTAAGATTAATTACAATCATGTATGTTGACTCAGAACAACTCAATCCCAAGCACTTTTATCACTTAAATAATCAGAAATTTTGTAATATGCCCTGCTACACAATTTGGCTTTAATAATTCTTTTAAACTTATACGTAGACAATTTAGTGGCTTACGTATTAAAATTTCTGCTGCTTGGTATTGAGAAGAATGTTTCATCATCAGCCTGATATCGTCCACTGATGGATATAGGCCTCCTCCAACCGTTGCCGTGGGAGGGGATTGCCGTAGTCACCGTGCTTAACATGCGAGTTAGCTGCCGTAGTTAAGTGGTGGTTAGTACACAGGTGGTGCTGCCGCCCGCCTTTTAATGTATCCCTTAGTCGCCTTTTACGACACCCATGGAATTGTATGGGGTGGCCCTGATATTCTTCGTTCGAAACCACACTGCAACATACATATTATGGATAAATTGCATCAAGGCACAGAACAAATAATCGTGCTCATCACACATATTTGTTCTGGGTGGAGATCGAAGTCTATAGAAAATGCTATGCTGATTAAGTTAATTAAGGGTCGGTAAGGTCGGTGTAACCGCTTTTCATCAAAAGGACCGTATGATCATAGAAATTATACGGCACTCTTGAAGGCAAACGGTTACTGCTTGGTTAAAGTAATTATTACGCTACTACTTGTATTATTGCATGAAAGTGTTGTATTTTTTAAAGTAAGTAATTGTTGGTGAACCTAAATAAATATATAACTTACTTATTACCTACCTCTTCTAGTAACCATACAAATTAAAGATGTGAGTTAGGGGTATGCCAAACTAATATAACGCGATAAAATTAAGGCGATATGCTATGTGGCTGATGGCTATGAATAAGTATCACCATCCCATTTCATCCCGCGGGGGGCGAAGAAGTCGACCCAAGGGAATATCTACCAGAGAACGGGCAGCAGCGTCTCTCTGTGTACTCTGACCATCATAGTGAGATCGCCAAAATATTAATCTGTATCCATTGACCTATATGTATTCTACTAGAGCGCAATCCCATATTGAGAATTTGCTCACTCAAAATTATGGCAGCCGCGCCCGCGCGCCTCACCTCGCGCACAGCCGGACTGGGACAGAGTTTTTATTCGAAACAGCGTGTATAAGTCAATGTCTAAATCTGCATGATTCAGATTAATATTTTGGCGATCTCACTGAACGCATGAACACAATTAAAAAACTCCTTAAAAAAGCGGTATAAATCAAAATAAATCTACACTACCTAGTCATACCATTACGTGCTCAAATGAGTTTACAAAATAGTCATCATCATTATCATGTCAGCCGAATGACGTCCACTGCTGGATAAGTGTCTCCTTCAAGAATGGGGGACAGGCCATTATCGCGACCCTTGGAGACGGGTTAGCGATCGCAGTAAGATGATTGTAGTACTCAGGAGAATGCTGCTGCCCGTTCTCTGGAATATATTCCCCGGGATGACTTCCACACCCCCACGGGATGAGATGGGGTGGCAACATTCCGGCCGTCAGCCACACAGCAAATTCGAAATAAGTATAGATAGAGAAAGGAAAGTAGGAAAAGTTTATTTAGTTACCAGATGAAACTTCTTCTACCTCACGACATGCGACAGCTTGCGTCTTCCGAAGATTTCTAATCTTTGTAATGTTTCTTAAATAATTAAGAGCACACCAGTTGTTTGCTTGATTTTGAGAGTCATCTATTAGCCTAATTTACTTTACTGAACTTACATCATGTTGAAACTCGACGGAGTTACTTAAAAGGTCAGATGTGAGGCGTGAATTTGAGCATTATTTATGCATTAATACTTTATTATAATATTATTTGTTTAACCTTCAAGATTGGCATCATAGACAGCCCCTTTATAGAGGTTGTGTTGAGTTAAAGAAACACCAGCACACGTTCACTGCAAAACTGTGGATTGCCAGGCTTTGCAAGAGTTATTAAAGCAACATCGAGGACTCTTGCATGGAACTGAAATGGTTCGACTAGCCAAATAATGTCCAATGCCCTAATCAACAGCTTCACTGCGGAACCAATAGCTTAACTAATTTACTAACCAGCATGTTTCTACTTCATACGGTACAGGAAACTAGTGAGTGATGACGCCGTGCGTGATGTTTGTCATATTCTATCCATGAAAACCAGTAATTGGCTTTATGTTTATCATGTTATATTTAATATTGTTTGTGTAGCTGTTGGTTCTCCTTTAAATAAATAAATTAATATATGTGTTATAATTAGATAGAGGGAGGTAAACATGGGGAAAGACGCTCGCTCGTCATCGTCAATTTTACTAACACGCATGTACCTACTGCATTTTATAAGGTACAACAGACTGTTGAGAGGTGACGAACTATGCTCGTAATATTTGGCTTGAGTAAGATAGAGCGATATGAACATGGGGAGAGGTGCTCACTCGTTATAGTTACTTATATAACTCACTTGTTTCTACTCCATTTTAGAAGGTACAGCAGACTAGTAAGAGGTAACTTCATGATGTTTGTCATATCACGTTTAAGTAAGATAGAGTGCGGTGAACATGGGGAGAGGTGCTCGCTCGTTTTAATTAATTAGAATAACTCGCTTGATTCTTCTGCATTTTATAAGGTACAGCAGACTAGTATTAGGTGACTTCCTGATGTTCGTCATATCAGGTTTAAGTAAGATAGAGCGACGTGAACATCGGGAGAGGTGCTTGTTTATCATAGTCGCTTTTATTAACCTGCTTGTTTCTACTGCATTTTAGAAGGTACCGCAGATTAGTTAGAGGCGACGTCTAATGCTCGTCATATCAGGTTTATAAGTAAGATAGAATCAATGATATTCACCCGCTTGTTTATATTGCATTTTCTAAGTGACGACTACTGAAAGGCGACGTCCTGATGCTCGTAATATTTGGCTTAAGTAAGATAGAGCATGGTGAGAGGTACTTCCTCGTCATAGTCACTAGCTTGTGTATACTGCACTTTTTAAGTGATGGCAGACTACTGAGAGGTAATGTCCTGATGCTTATCATATCAAATTAAAGTAAGATAGGGCAAGGTGAAGAGGTCCTTGCTCGTCAGAGTCACTTATATAAGTTACTTGTTTCTACTGCACTTTACAAGGTACAGCAGACTAGTGAGAAGTGACGTCTTGATACTCGTAATATCTGGGGTAATCATCACGAACAAGGCTGTACTTATTACTTCTACAATCTATTAATAAACTAGCGATGTTTGGAAAGCTGTCAGGCAAGAAACAACGATGTTTTGCTCTTAAAATAGACCCAGCGTGTTCTTATTACAAATTTACAATTACTTTTGCAACCAGTAATCTGCTGATTTTGACATCTGTATAGAACGGATTCTCGAATCCCTTGAACGAGCTGTTAAATTACTAAGAACAGTTGTATGAATTGAGGCAAAATTACAAAGGACCACTCTTTTGTAATTCTGCTTTAAATTGAACATTACTTTGCAATAATTAGTAGGATTCATTTAAGAGGAAACTCAACCGCGGAGACTATCTTTATATCCACATGTACGTGTTAATAGAAAACAATACTAAAATCGATAGAATCGAGGTTCCGTATTTCCTTCAACTGAACCGATTTGATTGTCACTATTCAATCTAAAAGAAAATATCGGCTGCCTGACTGGTTTATTGTTTTTATGCCTCGTCGCTAGAATTGTTTACCAGAGATTTATTTTGTCTGATTGGAATAGCTTTGTTTATTGACTTTTGGGGTTCATGTAACAAAGACAAACCGCAACAAAATGAAACACTCTGGCATATTTACTTTATTCTTTATGGTAATCTTCAAACTTATTTATTTGTCAAACATAGGTGTACAAAGACCTTATGCTATAACATTAAACAGTGTGCGCTATGTTTTCCCAATAATGACATACAAATTTTTCAAATATGTACAAAACTTATGGAGAAATTACAGTACATTAGACATTATAGAATTATAGAGACAATTATTGTATTACTGAAATTAAATTATCATTAATAAAATTATCTAATGTGTAATAACACTTTGTAAGTAATCTAATCGTAGTAATCAGAAAATACTTTTATAAATTATATAATCTATGGCGTCTACGGAGAGGAGCTTATGAGTTTTCTTCCATCAAACCTTCGACACAGTGAGACTCGGGTGAAAGTGTAGAAATAGTGCACAACAAATAACTACTAATAAATATTTAAACTAAAACCACTATTACTTGAAGTAATTAAATACATTTATATAACTTAACTTCATTTACCAATATTATCTACTGTAAATACATAAATATAATATTTAATATCTGCCTGCCTGCTTTCGAATCCACAGATTTTAGCAGAAAAGCGTAAGTAAAACATCGATTTAGTGTTAAAATCGACCAATTGAAGTATTTATTTTGCCAAATTTTCCTGGATTTTCGCTTCTATTTTACATTTTAATGGATTGCAAAGCAATTATATAATAACAATACCAATTAGTGATAATATCAAGTTTAAAATACACGCGTGGGCATTCTCGTTCATTTTTTACTTAAGGTGATGACACGACGCAATTTTATCGCAATTTGACCCGTTGTAATCTAACTTGTTCATACGTATAGATGAACAAGTTTGATTACGATGGGTCAAAATAGAGTATTTAGAAAACTGCTATGAATTGGTAAAAAGCAGAAGGGATAAAAACTACGGCAAAGAATTACTACTTTCCGCGTGGAAAGTGGGTTTTGCCTTAGGTAGGTACTTTCGAAGGACCTGTGGCATAGTTGGTAAATGCTTGCTTTGCACGCCGCAGGTCGTGGATTTGATTCCCACCCAGTTCAGATATTTGTGTGCACAAACATGTCTATTTGTCCTGAATCTGGGTGTAATTATCTAAATAAGTATGTATTTACAAAAGAAAGTTATCTGGTTTCCATAGTACAAGCTCCGCTTAGTTTAGGATTAGATAACCACGTGTGAATAATGTCCTAAGCTTATATTATAGTCATATTCATATTATTACTTATCCTCTCCGCCAAATTAGGCCTCTGATATGGCTTAACGACTGTTGTCTAATGACCACAACCAGAACCGACAGCTTAACGTGCCCCCCGAAGTACGAATACGCGCAGAAAATAAAACACTTTAGTGGTCACCCATCTAAGGACTGACCGCAAGCCTAGTTGCTTAACCTCGCCGAACATTACGTACCGGTGAGAGCATCTAGCTATGACCGCCTGCCTTAGGTAAAACAACGAGTTATGTAGGACAATTATCGACTTATGCCAAATCCCAAATGTATCGTAGAAGAGCACCCATCCATTTGGAAGAGCCTCAGTAACTTCACTGGTACAGATGCCAGCACATCATTTTTGAGGGCCTCGAGTCCCCACTTTAGGCATCCATGGCCTCAAAGGGCCGCCAGTACATTAGCCTTACCGACTCTTTCCCTCTCGCACCCTTTTAGTTGTCTTTGTGTCAGGCAGGGTATAACTTTCTTTGCCCGGACGTTACGCCAAGTACAGTATTTACTAAGATATTTTTATTTTATAAATAATAAAAGTATTTAAATCGTGTTTTAGAATAATAAAGTTTGTACAAAATATAGTCCAACTTTACATAGATGTTTTTGCTAGGTAATATTGCATAATCTAATTTGGCTATTGTCAGCCCCTTAATAGAGAATTTAGGTCTAGGTTTCATATGATAAAGGGACTTGCGTGTAATTTCATCTCGGGTCAGGATTTCCTGCCGAAAAATAGGGTCATAATAGATTTGGCACGGGAGAAGGAGGGGGTGATAATATAGTAAGTATAATACGCCCCCCACGCCGCCTGTTCACCCACACTTCTTAGTGGCACATACTTCTAGAAATATTTTTTTTGCTTACGATTACGTCAATGGAATGCACTGCACCTTATTATAAACATTTTAATTGTTCATTTCCTCCTAACAGACATCAATAAAGCAGCCGTTGCACAAAAATATAAACCGAACGGATTAATAGGCCATAACTCAGAACAGTCAGCGCGGCTTTTAAAACTCCATTAGTGTTTTTATAGACTACATTTTTTTGTCGGATTTAGACGGTTTTAGACGGATTCCGTACTGAAGTTAAAATAAAGGGATTTGGGTGTTACTGAATAATTGGGATTAATGTGACGAGTCGCGACCTGTGACGTCATCGTTTCATTACTTCGTTGTCTTCTGTGATGTTTCGTGATGAACATCTATACTAATATTATAAAGAGGAAAGGTTTGCATGTATGTTTGTAACGAATGGCTCCAAAAGTACTGGAAAGAATTTAAAAATTCTTTCATCATTTGAATGCTACATCATCACTGATTAATATAGGTTATTTTAATTGCAAGAAAAAAATAAGGAGTCCTACTAAAAAGAATAATGTTACCGAAGGTGTAAAAATGCCTATAAAATATCTTTCATCGCATGCGCTGTGAAAACTATTGATGATAGAACAAAAAAATGTTGCACAATATTAATCAACATATCGATATCTACAAAACATGTCGTGATAGCATGTGTCTAACTATTGTAGTTATGTCTCTATAACTACTTTTAAACATTTTAAAATTTAATAGAAATTCCGATCAAAATTTAGACCAAGTTATTTATAGCTTTGCCTTAATCCTTTCCTAAATTTCTCGAGCACGGCTGTTTAAATACCTGTAAATTACTTTTTAGTTTATTACAATCGGACATTCCATTCGAAAGACATTACGAGTTTAATAAAATTACTTCCCGCTACGCCGCGAAAAAAAGATGCGGCATTGGGAAGAGTGTATAGCGATCATCCTTCCCAATTCGAGTTTTTTACCTTAGGGTAGTACTTCACCATGTACGAGGCCCATAATCATTCCAGGACTTACAAAACAGCTGCCGGAGTTACTAAAGAAACTTACCAAGCCGCTTGCCGAGATCTATCTCGGCAAGCGGTTTGCTGGTAAATGATTCATCATCATCATCATATCAGCCGAAAGACGTCCACTGCTGGACAAAGGCCTCCCCTAAAGATCCCCACAATTGCGGTCTTGCGCTATCCGCATCCAGCGATTTCCAGCGACCCGCACAAGATCATCGGTCCATCTTGTAGGGGGCCTGCCCACGCATCATTTCCAAATTGCAAATTACTTTGAGAGAAGCACCAATTTCAGAATGTTCCTTAAATCTGAGATAACTATTGCTAAATACATAATTATTTAGGTACCGATGTCCTGCATTTACTGTACGTTTATGCCAAAATGTTAAAAAAATTATGTCGACCCGTGCGAAGCCGGGACGGGCCGCTAGTAATAAGGTATTTTTAGTTAGTAGCGGTGAATATTACCTATTATTGAATAATTTTTTACTTAGCTGTAAGAGCTCTTACAGCTAAATAAATCGATAGTAAGCCTAGGGCTGTTAGAAATCTAAATCAAGCACTAAATGAGATTTTAATATTCTTCGCTACTAACTGAACAATATCTTATTACATAATAAGGTATAATAGCTATTATACCTCGGTAGTAGATTTTATCTTAGAGTGTTGATTCACAATAAATTGTGAAACTTATTTGATTTGCTGCGCGTTTTAAATTTACTGAAATTGTATTAATTATTTCATTTATTGCCATAGCCATTGCCATATCCCAATGTCAATAAATTAAATAAGGATTTTATTTAATTTATTGACATATTGTATAAATTTAAAAAGAAAAGTGAATTTCATAATGTAATGTGTAACTCGAAATAAGCATTATCTTGTTGCACATGCTACTCGTCCCAAGCAATCATTAACTCTTTAATGGCGCAGTGAATACGCTTCTACATCAAACTTCCCAATGACATCAGAAAACTGTTAATCAACAAATTTAAAACAATAATGAAACCCAAATTGTATAGCAAGACATATTACAAAGCTTCAGACATGTTAATGGTGAAATTGCTTGGGAATGAGTTGATTTTATCAACGCATGTAGATAATTAAATTCTAATTAAATGTTGAGTTGATCCAGATAACAAAAAATGGAGTTCAACTGAGTTTTTGTCAGTGATTTTCAGTAGCTACCACGTCAAGAACTGCACGGTAAGCAAAAACATGTGACGTTTAAAAAAAATGCATGTTTTACTGAATAAAATACGTATGACTATGGCCATCGAAATGGGTCGGCCTGCCTTGCTTGTGCCTGCCCGGCCCTCTAATATAACAACTACATTTTAAAACAATATTTTATTAGCTTTTTACCTGAATGGGTGTTATCCCTTCCTCACTACTACACCAATGTAGTATTTTTTTGTTTGTTTGGTGGTCTGTGGTAATAGATTAAAGAAAAGCAATATACATTATATAGGCTAGTAGGTATCGCTGGGGTAATAAAAAAAAAAATTCTACATATCAACATTAATTTTTACCGTCACAGCACGGTTCTTGATCCCTAGACTCAAGTCTAATTAACCTGTGGGTAAATCAAGTCCAGTTTCATCTCTCATTCATATCAGAGTCTCATCCCGTGGTGAAAGTAAAAGTGGTCAGAAAGGAATATCTATCAAGGGACGGGCACCAGCATACTGCTATTGCCAGCCCGTCTGCCAAGCGAGGCGATAAATATTCAATAAATAAATATCCGGGACATATCACACATCGCCATTTAGCCCAAAGTAACCAAAGCTTGTTTGCCAAACTGAAGTGGCAGTGGGCAGGGCACATAGCTCGTAGAACCGACGACCGATGGGGCAGAAAGGTTCTTGAGTGGGGACCACGAACCGGAAGACGCAGCGTGGGCAGCCCCCCTACAAGGTGGACGGACAATCTTGCAAGGGTCGCGGGAAGCCGCTGGAGGCGGGCAGCGCAGGACCGGCTATTGTGGAGATCCTTGGGGAGGCCTTTGTCCAGCAATGGACGTCTTTCGGCTGATATAATGATGATGAAGCAAAGCTTGTACTACGGATACTAGACAATGGATAGAAATATTTATATACCTACTTTTTTTGTAAATATATACATAGAATACACAGTAAACACTCAGATAACCATTGTACATTTTAAAAAACACAAATATTTGTACGAGGATTGTACCGACAACCTTTGAATCAGAAGTTCACGCTACCGAGTATTAAGGCATAAGTATCCCCCAAATTATGGACAGATTACCATGGTAGAGATCCTGGGTATGTCCAGCTCTAGTCGTGTGCGTAATGTCAAAGTAAGAGGTTTTACTAGCTGTGCACCGCGGTATTTCCCGCGTTGAACTTTATAAATGTTAAATGCCTATGTGTTAATCCTGGGTATCAGCTAACTCCATACCAAATTTTATAAAAATCTCTCCAGCCGTTTAGACGTGAAGAAGTAACAAACATACACACTCACACAGTCACACACTCACAAACTTTTTTAAAATAAAAATAAAATAAAAAAGGTTTTTATTCACGTAGACTTTAAAAAAGCGCTTGTAAATAGTCAGAACATGTTTGTAGTAATATAGTTGTATAGGTACATTAGATATTATTTTCGCCATTATAATATTAGTGTGATTAAAAGCTTTTAATATATTTTAGTATATTTGGTACTTTACTAATAAAGACTGTTTTTGGTTGTCTATCTGTTTGTTCCGGATAATTTGGACTTGACGACAGATAATGTTATATGGTTAACACATCAGCTGCAAAATAATATATGGTACGGAAAAGGACATAAGAGTTTATATGCCTACAAACAGGTTATGTGCTTAGTATGGAGGTATAATAATAATATTGTCCTCCTAGCCAAATTTCGGCCACAGCGGCCAGTCTTAATAGAGATAGTAAGCGCAAAGACAGGAGCACTTTCTATTACATAGGAGCACTTTCTATTACATAGGAGCACTTTCTATTACATAGGAGCACTTTCTATTACATCAGCACTAGCTAAATATCATTGCTGTTATAAAATAAATTTTATTAATGTTTTAATACTATCAATACATGTGTACCTAATATCTATGTTACTAGAAATAATAATGTATACAACTATAATACTACAAACATGTTCTGACTATTTACAAGCGCTTTTTTGAAGTCTACGTGAATAAAAACCTTTTTTATTTTTTATTTTTTTTATTTTATCACTCGCATGATCCGATGGGACGCCTAGCGACACGACCGAAAAGAGGTATAGGACCGACGGCATTACATGCTCTCCGAGGCACAGGGGTATAATAACGCCAACTCCTAGACTTCGGGTTGATGCTGAGAAATTTTCTTTTTACAAAAAAGTCCCAAAATCACTTCTGACCCGACCCGGGATTTGAACCCAGAACCTCATTTTCTGCGGGTGAACACGCTAACGCTAGACCAACGAGGCAGTCAATGTAGGTAATATATCAATTCTTTCATCCATCCAAAAATAAAATACTGTTAACACTTTTGTAAGAGAGTAAATTACATTAGTCTGATAATTCGATGGCATCATAATCCAACACGAATAAAGCGAGATCAGGCGTAGGATATACATCTTTACGTGCTAGGCACGGACGTGTAACAGCGACACCTTTCTGACTCCGGGGTGCTAATGAGAGTCTTCTTCAAAAATAAAAATAGCTTTGAAGCCAGACGCTATCGCTAGACCTACGAGTGGCACAATTATCGAATAATAACGTGAAGAAGAAAGAATATTATCTATTTATTTTTCAGGTCACTTATACATATTGACCGGCGCTTCGTATCGCAGGTTCGAGTCCCGCGCCGGACTACTATTTGTGTGACCAATAATTAGAATATAATATCAGAAATAGCAAATAAATAAGAGTATGCTTTTTAAGTAAAATACATGAATATAGATAAAAAAAAAAAAAAAAATTTTTTCTAACTAATTGATTAATGGCGATGTACCAGCAACCTCAGTAGACAAGGAATCAACAGCACCATGTGCTTCGGAACACTCTCCAGAAACAGGAGCATGTGTTTCGGAGATATTTCCCGAAACTTCCGCTACATTGTCACGTTCCACTACACCCTGCGGTATTTTAATTGCAGTTAATAATTTATAACACTGTGCGTGATATAAATGATTCAATGAAGATTCCATCGACAATTCGAGGTCATCATATATTCCTCGAGATTTTCGGACAACCGGTTTGCTCCGACGATATTCCAAAATATTTACACATTTTTTAAATATTTCTACTGTCAAAGAAAATGGCAGAATCCGTATCGCATACTTCCTTTGTTGTTCAGCTATATAATTTGTACCACTTGTTAAGACAACTAAGGTATTGATTTTAATGTAAGTATAATATTTTTAGAACTTGGAATTAATTAATTAAATCAAAAAGAATATTTCAATTATTTTCAATAAATAAACGTAATAAAATCGTAAACTAAACGCAGTTACGTTTACAGAAATTGCCATGCGTAAAATAATATAAATGTCGAAATTATAATTAATTCTTTATAAATGGGAACAACATTACATATAAATAATTTAATTATAGACTTATTTATTATACCTAAGTAAGCACAGTAGTTGCATTATATCGAAATAATGAATGATTTTGAATAAGAACGATTTTCGTCGTCAATATTTTTTTTGTTCATGGCAATTATTTATTGACAGGCAAAGACAATCTGTCAGGTATTTATTGCTGTTGTTTTGATACATGTCATCAATTTAGCAAATTATTTTGCAGATATTACGTGAGTTCAGCATTAGTTCCTTCGTGCTATAATATATATCTGTTGACAGTTGATTCACGACAGGACGCTTTATCATTTAATTAAAATGACGAGTTTGCAATGTGTTACTTGCAACATTCGCTTGCCCCGACTAAGAAGACAAGCATGATTCGAAGAGAGTGAAGTTCTCAATAAACCCAATGTTGCTTTGAGCTATGTGATAATTATTGTTTGGTACTTATATGGAGATATTCTTAGATGAAGTAGGTAATGATGATGTCTTCCGGGCCGAATTTCAGCCACGGCGGCCATTCTCAATGGAGATTAGCCAATTGCGCAGGACATATTATAGTGCACAAGTGTGTGCGCAAACACAGGGGCACTTTCTATTCCATCACTCTCATGATCCGATGGGACGACTACCGACACGGCCGGAAAGAGGTCAGGTACAGGACCGACGGCTTTACGTGCTCTCCGAGGCACGGGGGTGTATTACCTCCAACTTCCAGACTTCGGGCTGATTCTGAGAATTTTCTTTTTACGGAAAAATTCCAAAATCACTTTTTGGTCCAACCCGGGATTAGAACCCAGGACCTCATTTTCTGCGGTTGAACACGCTACCGCTAGACCAGCGAGGCAGTCAACGATGAAGTAATACTAAGGATACATTAATATTAGGTCTTTACCTATGAAATTGCCGTTCTGCAGTACTGGCCATTTCAAATCAAAATAATTTTTGTTTGGCTAAGAATTCTAATTTCAAATTAATTTTATTTTAAAAACATGGATTCTTTTTTCCAAAAGTAGTCATTTCTTTATTGATTAGTGTTACATTTTCATCGCATTTCAATCTTTTTCGTCATCATGGATACGTTAAAAATTCGAGTAATTATGGAATATGAGTACTGTCGTGGCAGCAACGCGGCACAAGCGGCACGCAACATCAACGACGTTTACGGAGCTAACACTACAAACCAACGCACCACCTGTTATTGGTTTGCTCGCTTCCGTTCTGGAAATTTCGACCTGAAAAATGAACCTCGCGGTCGTCCGAAGACTTTGGTCGACAATGACGAATTAAAGGCGGTTGTGGAAGCTGATGATACACAATCTACGGCTGAATTAGCAGCAGCTTTCGACGTTAGCGTCAAAACAATATTGGTCCATTTGCGTCAAATTGGCAAGGTAAAAAAGCTTGACAAATGGGTGCCCCACGAACTCAATGATCGCCAGCGCGAAGTACGCGTCGAGACGTGCCTTGCACTGCTCAACAGACACACAAATGAAGGAATTTTGAACCGCATTGTTACCTGCGATGAAAAATGGATTCTGTTTGATAACCGCAAGCGCTCAGCAAGTTGGTTGGATCCTGGTTCAGCACCTAAACAATGCCCTAAACGAAAACTTACCCCTAGAAAAGTGATGGTCACTGTTTGGTGGTCTAGCGCCGGTGTGATTCATCACAGCTTCTTACCAAACGGGGTGAGCATTACTGCAGATGTGTACTGTGAAGAACTGAGCACAATGATGGAGAAGCTGGCGCATCTCCAACCAGCATTGGTCAATCGCTCGTCTCCGCTGCTCCTGCACGACAACGCGCGACCTCATACTGCACAGCAGACGGTCTCCAAGTTGCAAGAACTGGGGTTGGAAGCTCTCCGTCATCCGCCCTACTCACCAGACCTTGCGCCTACAGACTACTACTTTTTCCAGAATTTGGATAACTTCTTGGCGGGAAAAAAATTCAATACCCGAGAGGCAGTACAAAATGCCTTTGAAGAATTTGTTGCCTCCCGTCCAGCTGATTTCTTTAAGAAGGGCATCAATAAACTGCCACTGCGATGGCAAAGATGCATTGATTGCATGGGTGATTACTTCGATTAATACAAATAAAAAAATTCATGAAAAAAATTCGTTTAAATTTTTTCATACAAAACGGCAATTTCATAGGTAAAGACCTATTAATAATATCAATAAAATTATTGTAGTTACAAAAAACAAAGAATCTATTGTTTTATTTACCTCCACTTTAAACCTCATATATAACCCCTCGCAACCTCCCACAAATGTACACTGGGTTATGAACCATGTAATTAATGGAAATAAAGAACTTTTCATTATCTCAACAAATAATAGTTTTTTGCATCTTCGTAACCTAACTCGCGACCCAGTTAGGGTTTTCGGGGCAGGTTCGGAATAAATCCATGTAAAAGACTATAAAAAGAGCTACAACATTTACTTTATCACCATAACAATGTTTATGTAAATATAATATGTAACAATCTTCATTGGTACACTAGTTAACACTAGCATTTCATTGCCACATCAGTAGACACACTTTGATATTTACAGTATCTTTATTACTTAGGCAGTAAGAGTGATTTTCGAACTGCAATGTTTCCACGGTCATGGGGTTGACCCACAGATTACCAAACATAACCTTAAAATAAAACGGGCTATAACTTTTCTATCCCAAGTTCTAAAATCTAAGAAATTAAAAATGCCTTTTCTATCACATTAACCACCAATTAAAACATAAAATATCCCGTAACACGAAATTTTACTAGCGGTACAAAAGTCCCATACATTCTTGCCGTTTGCCTTTAATTGCTTTTTGTAAAGTACTTTCACCACAAAATACACATTTTAAATTCATATCACTCATGTATACATATAATAAAATTGTAGGAAAGTCAAAACTGTACATTGTATATTTTTTAAAAGGATACCTGGGGCGTGATCTACAATCGACATCGAAGCCAAAAATATCGTTTTTAGAATCTTTGTCTGTATGTATGTCCGGATAAACTCAAAAAGTACTTCATGGTTCAAATTTTGCATGAATATTACTAAGAGGTCGGGTCAACATATAGGCTACATTGTATCACGCCATCACCTACGGGGGAGGTGCTGTGATAATTTATAAAATTTTACGCGGGTAAAACTGCGTAGTATTAAATATTAATCAACTTTAATTAACGAATATTAATATAGCAAAAAAAGCCAAAACGTTGTAAATAATATGCTACGAACGAGTCTCTATGATTAGCTGTGATGGCGTCATGGCAGCAGAAACCAGAGTGGGGATGGAGTGAGAGAGTAATAGATAGAGAAAGAGTGAGAGAGGAATAGAAACGTGGAGAAAGAAATATAGGCATCACGCCGCTGCATGCATTTAATTATATCGACGAATTTTTAGTATTTTGGCTTGCGGAAATCGTCAGATAATATATTTTTCGTTATACTTGAATTATTTCCTTCAAAATAAATAAAAAATAGCTACGATCGAGAATGTCGAGATGACGTTTTTTTTTTACAACTTTGCTGCCCTCCCTTTTCTTTACGTCACTCTCAAATTGTCAGATTAGTAGAATATACGCTTTTTAGAATGTAATTAACTCACCCTACCTTAATCTGACGCGCTCGAGAATTTCTGATGGTCAATTTTTTTTACTAATCTGATCCTGTATCCTTCACGGGCGGCCTTATATATGGGGCTCATGTTTGGTGGAGGTAGTTAACCGGGGACAAGGTATCCCCTTGTATATTAATCTGCCGCGCTTTAGTAAATTCCGAAATCCCCGCTTGGGCTCCCCTACTATACGCAGTACGCGGAGACACGAGCCATTCGCCGATTGAGGACCATCATCAATACTAGTGAACTACGGGTCATAGAAGACGCTGGTGTTTGCGACAGGTTCGCGGTGGTATTCCCGACCAGGAAGTACAATGTATCGGATCAATAACAGCGTTACGAGAGTTTCTGTTGTCCGCTGCTGCCTGTACTCCAGTAGACTTTTACTAAGCCCCCACAAAATGAGATCATGGGGTCACCACCCCCAGCACAGCACAATAGTTTTCACAGCACACGTCAAATAATGGCACTAGTTAAATGAATCCCTGTGTCACGGGGTACTTTACAAACATATAATAAACTAACACGTAAGTAGTACACCCAGACTACTTATGGGTCACACAAATAGTTGTCTTGTGTGGGAATCGAACCTGGAATTCGACTTTTATAAACTTATTTTCGTAGGCCCTTCAATTCGTTTTTACATTAATAACATAGAGTCAAATTTACACTCCGTGCAAAGCGTTTTGAGATTTGATTAACGGTTTGCAATGCGAATAATGCTATAAAATTCAAATTTAATAATTTGGGAGGTGTTGTCAACATGATATGATTTTTCACATGCAACTGTGAACATTTCAGTCGGCCATGTTTCTAGAAAAACAAAGGCTATGGATAATACCTACATCCTCCGGAAGGGTGTTGCAAGGGAATACTAAATTTGATCTGCCAGTGCGTACCGTTCGTAGCTTAACGCAGAGGGCCTACCCCGGATTGCCAGATGGTGCAGGTTCGAGACCCGCCGGACGATGACATTTATGATTTCCACTTTTAGTGCCTAGATTAACGCTTTGCATTGCCAATAATGATATAAAATTCAAATTTAATAGTTTCTTATGGATGAAAAAAAAAAAGTAAAACGCGTTGATAGTTTTTGAGTTTATCCATTACACTCAAACATATAAAATCAATTAATTCTCTTTTTAATATAACTTTAGTTAAATAATCTTATATCGCACCTCTTCTAACTATACGAGAGTTTGAAATAACACTTTAGTTGATGCAAGGCAGAATCGAGGCCATTGCCGGCATAAACGTGAAACATATAAATGAAATTGCTTCAAGGAAAATCTTAAAACAGTACGTACTAAGAAAACAAATTACCTTCTTCCATAATAAACTTCCCCCGAAGCGAAATACCAATCTGACATAAATACTTATGTTTTTACACATTGATATTTGAGCGCTAAGGGTTTCACTCAATATACTGCATGTGTAAGCCTCCTCGTGAGAATCAACATTTTTTTCTTCACGACTTGGTTACTTGTATCGAAAACATAATACTATGAGATACTATACCCAAATTTAGTATACATTTCTTGTTTTGTATGAAGGTTGATAGTAGTAAAGACGGAAAAGCAGCAATGGTGACAGTACATATGCGTGTGTTTCAATAGGTAGTGAATTTGGTGTGGGGAAACGCTGAACGTTACAAAGTGTGAGCCTTTTGTCTAGGTTAAGGTGTGGTTCTGTTACAACGTTTATCGAAATATTTATTTTGATTATTGTTTTATACTTATTGTTAATAGGATACCGTTTTCTCATAAACATGCAGTCTAAAATCCTGATAGATTGTAAAAATATATAATAGCGACAAAGTTTTTGAAGTTAGTATATCACGATAATGCAAACTCTGTAACAGATCTATCCAAATATATTATAACGTTATTTATGCGATAAGACCACCCTTTGTACAACTTGTTTGTGTAATATATCCTGTCATATGTATTCATATGGTGAACAATAAAGAGTATTCTATTCTATAAAGAGTATTCCTTAATATTGCCTTGAAACTTTACCAAAAATACCCATTTTGTAAATAACTCTAAGACTAGAAAATACTAGTCTTAGGACTAGTATTTTCTACATTTGATAGTACCAAACAATATACCTAAAATACAATATAAACAATATAATACCAAACAATGTGTAATAATTAATGTCAATGCGGTAAGATGTTTGTGGAAATAGAAATGCAATTAAAATAACATCGTTCTTTTAACCTCATTTTTGGCATATACTATACCCAAGACCTGCAAAACTTTCCCTGTAACAATAATTTCAATAAAGTCGAGTAAAAAGTTTAAATACGACTACCGCTAAAACATTATTGCCATCATCATCACGCCCACTGTTGTACTAAAGCCTCCCCCAAAGATCAACACAATTGCCGGTCTAACATATGTTAACTTATTACAAAACAATTAACTAATTATAACCACAAACAAATACTTTCGAAATTCCTTACCCAACTGCGACTAATTTAATCCAATCTATTCCCGTATTTATCGAAACGCCGCCATAACGGAGGGCGGGCGGCGCGCGCAGCCGGCCGCCATTTCTCTCTGCAGTTGGACCTCGCGCGGCGTCCCCGCGCCATGCAACTACCTCTCTCATTACATAATACTATCTAACAAACAATACACCAATATCACTGTGAAAGTGTCAAAAAAACCGTTTAAATTAACTTTTATAAACCAAAAACCGTATTACAATATTTTTCTGTGAGTGTTTCTTAAAGTGGAACGTGTATGAATAATTTTAGGTAAGTTTCTTATGTTTTACTAAATACACACGCAATTTTATGTGTATTATACAGTTTATTACTGGGTATTATTGTTAATATTTTATTAGGTTATACGTTTTGCTGTGTATTATGTTAATAAATGAGAGGCTACGTGTTTGGGATATCGATTATTCTCTGAAACGGGTGTTTGGGTAGGTATAGTTTTTACGTTTGCTTGGAGGGATTGTACACGATCGATTTTTTGAGAAAACAAATTGTGGTTACTGTTAAAAGGAACAATTCCATGCTTACTAAAAGTTATTGACCCCGCCATTGAATGAACATTGTACAGCACAGCTCGTTTTACTATAATGTAGTATGATGTTTAAGAGTTGGGTATACCGTATAGTAGCTTAAATAACCTATTAGCATTTTTTGTATGGGCTTAATATCTGAAATATGCTATATACTAATGTATTTTTGTATTAGCTAGCCTATTTAACTGCTAGAATAAAATATAAAGTAGGTAAATTTTTTGTTAGTTTTCCTATGTGCAATTTATTTTCCGTAAATGGTTATGCCGAATAGCCGAAATAGCATATATATGTACCTACGTTATGGTTGTAAGTTTCAGGCCTAATATCTGTGAAACTAACTTATGTGAAATTTAGTAAATGTCAAGACTAATAGTTAAAATAACCTATTTGCATTTTGTGTTTCATTAGTGTGGGGCCTAATAGCTGAAATATCCTATATATTATGTCTTCTGCAATAGTCCTATTTAGCAGTTGAAATAACTTATGTAGGTATCTACATTATATTTTTTGTTATAGGTAACCGATGTACGTTATGTTTTGTAAGTTTCGGGCCTAAAAGCTGAACTAATATATGTGCACTTTAGTAAATGTCAAGACTAATAGCTAAAATAACGTATGTGCATTTTGTATTTCATTAGTTTGGGCGCCTAATAGCTGAATAGCGTTATTACATATCGGGTCTTATAGCTAACATAACGTATGTGCATTTTGTGTATCGTAAGTGTGGAGACTAACTGCTGAAATAGCGTATGTTGGTTGTTGATTTTGTAGGTGTCAGCTCGAACAGCTTAAATTATCAATTTAAATTAGGTATTTGCTTCGTAAGTATGGGGCCTAATAGCTAAAATAAGCAATGTACATTATATGTTTCGTAAGTGTGAGGCCTAATAACTAAAATAACCTATGTAGGTACAGACGCCAGCACATCAAGCTACCCCAATCTGTCAAATTCCCCTAATTGAAAGTGACCCTTATGCTTTTGTGATAAAGTTGAAAATCTATAAATGAAATTTGACAGATTGGGGTAGCTGGATCTGCTGGCGTCTGTACATTAAGTCTTTTTAAGTGTCGGGTTTAATAGCCTTTATTGTTTTCTATTTTGTTCGTGTCGGGTCTAATAGCTTAAATAGCCTAGGTACATAGGCTATTTAAGCTATCATAAGTGTACCTAGGTCTTAATAGCTCACATATCCTGTGAACATTATGTGTTTCATAAGTGTGGAGCTCAATCGCTGAAGTAACCTATGAAAGGGGTTTCAAGTAATTAATGTCCATCCCATATTTAGTTGATACGAAACGTAATTAGATCACGATAATAAAAATAATAGAATGAATTAAATATTTTCTACTAGGCTTGTTCAATTATAATTTACTAACTGTCCCCCGCAGTTTTACCCGCGTTAAACTTTATGAATGTCTATGTTTTATACTACAAAGTGTCATCAAAATTTGTTCGGTAGTTTTTACGTGAAAGATTATCTATAAGTACGAGTACATACATACTTTCGCATTTAAAATATTAGTAGGAGTAGTCTCTTTAATAATCTTCTACACTCAAAATAACTTACGAATAAGGTCATAAAGTAAATATTAAAATAGGAATATTATTGAAGCGATTATTTAGAAAAATATAAACAAATTGGACGTACTTCGTTATTATATTACGTTTTTTTAATGCCGCACTTGTTGGCCAATTTTCGAATCTTTATTTGATTGTGGCTAATTAGCGTTTTAACATTTTTTACTTCATGTCACTGTGACTTCAATGTCACGAGATATCGTAGTTTTATAATACACGCCCATAAAAAGTTGCCTAATAACTTAAAATTACTGCCATCAGCAGATAGTTGAGTTTCCACTCTTCTTGTGGTGTAATATATAAATATCTTTTATAATTATAATATAGAACATGCCTATTTAAATAAATAAATTATTAAGGTGCGTGTCTTTACATCATCATGTCAGCCAAAAGTACGTCCACTGCTGGACAAAGAATAAGGGGATATTCCACAATCGCCACGCTTAGCAGGCAGGTTGGCGATCGCAGTTTGATGGTCATTTAGTTCACAGAAAAAACGCTGCTGCCCGTTCACTGGTAGGTATTCCCTCGGATGATTTCTACGGCCCCCACGGGATGAGATGGGGTGATGATAATCTATGCCGTCACCACACACCAAGTGTCTTTACATATTTAATTTAATATTAACACTAAATTGATTAAATATAATAAACTATTCTAAATTCTATTTTTATGAGTTAGTCTATGCAGTGTACCGTAAAAGCATGGTCTGTATAATGTGTCCTTCTGTCATCACAACAACGCAGCCACGGGCAAGCATTTATTAATGAATGTGGCCTTTCTCTCCTGGTGCATCCTAAAGATATGGCCCACCCAATCGTGGGACTTTAACTGGCCTAATTTCAGGCAACATCGACGATGCCGTTCGGGAGTGTATTTTATTGTTGGGTACAACCATAGCTTCGTGTTTTTTCAAGGGTTCGCGCCAAGTTCAGTTCAAGAGTTTTACTCGCATAAAGTAAAGACTTTTATAAATCACCATCAACATATTAGCCGAAAGACGCTGGGCAAAGGTCTCCCCTAAAGATCTCAACACTTGGCGGGCTGTGCTACTCGCATCTAGCAGCTTCCAGCGACTCTTACAAAAAAGTTGGCCTATCTTGTAGGGGGCTTGCCTGCTCAATAAATTATGTATAATCCTATTAACGGATTTAATTACGTAATTATCTTTTCCAAAAAAATTTAAGAGCTTTATAATAATTTAATCTAACTATCTAACTTAATAGTTAGATAATCAAAGCTATAGAAAAACAATGGCAAAGACCTGGTAAACGAAATAAATAAGCATCCATTCCGAATGTTTTAAAATTGCTAAGAAAAATTAGATTTCCCACCGCTAATCTCAAATGTAATATGTGCAAATTTAATGTGGTTTTTGGCTAAGGGACGCACGGCAACGTATGATGAAATAATGACATTTATTCAGAAATTTGGTATTAACATATAAGTACTTGTACTTGCAAGTTCACAATGCCACATAGTTTAGTCACATAACAATGTTGAGAAGTCCTTAAAAATTGTCTCTTGTCATCTTGCTACTAGACATTTTCAAATTTAGTATTATATTATAAATTGAAGATATCGAGCGAACGGAGCAGGTTCTTACACAATAGTTAAATTTACGCGCCAAATATCGAAAGCACTACCTGGGGCTCTACCGGCTAAGTTGCCGAAAATCGATTTCTTAAATGGCGTTCAACTAAATAAAGGTTAAAAATGACTTAATCAATCGTTAAAACGGATTCCATGAGCACCTGTGACCTCATAAATGGTCCGGAAGCGATTGTCAACAGATACATTACCATGATGTAGATACATTACCATAGAAACTAACAATGAAAATTGGTTTGAACGAGATCTAGCAAGTAGTTTTTTTTAATACGTTATAAACCGCAATTTGATTTCATTTAATCAACTGAAATACTTGCTGCTACGGAACCCTTCATGTGCGAGCCCGACTCGCACTTGGCCGGTTTTTTATATATCCTAAATCCAGCAAATTGCTATTAACATATTTCAAATACAACCTTATTAAAAGAATATGAGATGTAAAGAGGCAATTTCTTACGTACGTTATTAGCCCACTTATTTACCTAAAGCCTTTGTTATTTAGCAAACGTTCCCCGAGTAAATGCCTTCGGGTTTATTAGAATTTCTTACTACCCTCCGGTATGTCTACTAGCTAGTGCGTAGCTGCTGGAATGCGGTGCTATTGTATGGAATTAATATGCTTATTCGTATTGCTGCCTCATTATTTATTTACCCATTCCTTTTACCGACTACGAAAAGGAGGTTATTCATTTAAATGTAAGGTTTGATACTGCACTGCACGTGTAGCGCAGCGTTTAAGACAGTCGCCTCGCCGCGACGTTTCGTGTCCCGGGTGCGATTACCAGGACCACTGTTTGTGTGACCCATAAATAGGTAGTTGTTCTGAGTCCGGATTTACTTTGTGTCCGTCAATCATATCTTTATAAAGTAGCCTGCGACACAGGGATTAATAAAGAAAGAGCGGGCATGTCGCTTTTAAAAAAATACTCTAGTACTCGGTTGCTTGTGAACCGATTTTGGTAATCATGTTTTAACTTACATATGTACAGACGCCAGCACATCCAGCTTCCCCAATCTGTCAAATTTCTTTTATAGATTTTCAACTTTATCACAAAAGCATAAGGTTCACTTTCAATTGGGGAAATTTGACATATTGGGGGAGCTTGATGTGCTGGCGTCTGTACATGGACTCAAGCCTGTTCTCCTGTGGTTTAGGCAGAGACAATGGATTTACATTTGCTACGAATTAAATCCGTTTTATTCGATAGATAATCCTTTACTTTATATAAGGTACCTATGCTACTTCTAAGTTGTTTGTAGATTGTGATAGTTCCTTTTTAATCAACAGATATGTATGTATATAAGATGGTATATATATAATTTGCACATTTTGAATCGGTTGTTATCGAAAAATTTAACATCGGTTGAACGTTTTATAAAACGGCAATTATTTATGGGGAATTAGCATCTTTTGAGAATCTCGACCAAATAAATATGTACACAGAGGGATGCTGCTGTCCACTCTCTGGGAGATATTTCTTCGGGTTGACTTCTCTGCTCCCCATTGTATGAAATGGGACTGTGATATTCTTTTCCGTTACACAGCAGTAGTTACAAAATAAGTCGTATGACTGTTGGCCTGGTTGGCCAATTATTGCTTTTGACGCCGGAGGTCGTGAGTTCGATTCCCACCCAGGACAGAAATTTTTGTACATGAACATGTCTGTTTGTCCTGAGTCTGGGTGTAATTTATCTATTATCTAAGTAGCAGGTATATGTTGTATATCAGTTATCTGGTTTCCATAGTACAAGCTCTGCTTAGTTTGGGATCAGATCATCATCATTATAGCCAAATAAGTCCACTGCTGGACAAGCCTCCTTCAAGAATCGTCTTGGGGGATATGCCATAATCGCCACGCTTGGCAGGCGGGTTGGCGATCGCAGTAAGATGGTCATAGTCATCAGAAGGAAGCTGCTGCCCATCCTCTGGTAGATATTGCCTCGGGTCGACTTCTACGCCCCCCACGGGATGAGATGGGGTGATGATATTCTGATTCTGATATATGTCGCCGTCACCACACAGCTTGGGATCAGATGGCCGTCTATAAATAATGTCCCAGGATACTATTCTAGCTAAAGACAGATTTGTGTTCATGAACATGTCTATTTGCCTTGGACTGGGTGTTTTCTATGTATTGTATGTACTAACATAAAAAGCAAAATAAAGTATTTCTATCCATTGTCTAGTTAGTACAAGCTTTGATTAGTTTGGGCTAGATGACGCTGTGTGTTATGTCCAGGAAATTTATTTATTATAAATTCGTTTGAAGCGCCTCACAAGTATGTATCAAACACTTATCTTGAATTGGCAAAATCATAATCCAAATCCGCTTTACCGTAGTTGTATAGAAAAGGGATAGGCAAGAAAAGGGATAAGTTGAATGTCCTCGGAATTACCCTCCCCGTGTTCCCGGAGGCAGTAAAGCGGACGTTGTAACCGTCCAAAAATATAGCAATATATTACTTAATACTTTGTAAGTTGTTAAGTTTTACAGCCGATGAAGCCCGTCAAGTACCCTACTTCCTATGAATTCATTACGAGTTTCGTACGCGCAATTAAGGTTGGATGGCTTTAATTATTGATTAGTTGAAATTATTATGATAACTAACATGGCTATAAAGTCTTTTTTATTACTTGAGGTATTAGATACATACATATGTACATACATAGACTCTCGCCTGTTTCCCAGAGGGGTAGGCAGAGACAACAGATTTCCATTTGTCACGATCTTTGCACACCTCTTTTGCCTCGTTAAGTGTTCTTATATTCTTCATACATGCTCACCGGCTTAGGATATTGTTTACACATATATATATAAATATATATTTATTAAGGCATACCAGCAATAATTTATACTGAGCACCATTGCCAGAAACTTTGTAGTGTAACATATTTGTTAAAGGTCAACTCCACTTGTCCATTTAATCATCATCATCATTGTCGTGCCCGCTAAATTACCGCTGTTGTCCGCTGCTGGACAAAAGCCTCTCAAGGAATGGAGGGATAATATGCCATAATCGCCCCGCTTGGCGGACGGGTTGGTGATTCTTCCTTAGAAAGACCATTTGTCGCAGTATGCTCCCACCTAATGGACAGACTTGAATTTACTGCTGGCCCGGCTGGTTGATTTACGGTGGTTTGTATGCCCTCGATGGCCCTCAGTCACTTCAGGTGAGAATTTTTTAGAGGCTGCTACATCTGGAGGGTCCATTGATATGCTAGCCCTGTGGTTAGGCGGGACCATTGCCTCATTTGCAGGGTCTGTACCTATTCTGTTCAATTGATTGTAGGGGTATTTTAAGAGACGTTGAGGGGTCTTCACCAATATTGCTACTAAATAGCTCGTCTGAAATGGGCATGAATTGTGACGTCAAGAGACGGCCGTCGGCCTTTTTTTATGTGTGGTTTATGTGGGTTTATTATTATGTCCGTGACTGCGTATTATAAGTTACCAAGTAGGTATTTAGGAAATCATGACGGAAACATTCCATAGTAATGGTCACAAAGATATTGTTAAAGCACTGGTATCAATCCCTATGAACTGTACACAGCTATGTTTTTATTTCTGGCGGACAAATTCCATTGTAATGCTCACAAAGATATTGTTATAGCACTGGTATCAGTCCCTATGAACTGTACACCGCTATGTATTTATTTCCGGCGGACACATTCCATTGTAATGTTCACAAATATATTGTTATAGCACTGGTATCAGTCCCTATGAACTGTACACCGCTATGTTTTTATTTCTGGCGGACACATTCCATGTAATGTTCACAAAGATATTGTTATAGCACTGGTATCAGTCCCTATGAACTGTACACCGCTATGTTTTTATTTTTGGCGGACACATTCCATTGTAATGTTCACAAAGATATTGTTATAGCACTGGTATCAGTCCCTATGAACTGTACACCGCTATGTTTTTATTTCTGGCGGACACATTCCATTGTAATGTTCACAAAGATATTGTTATAGCACTGGTATCAGTCCCTATGAACTGTACACCGCTATGTTTTTATTATTGGCGGACACATTCCATTAAAATGTTCACAACCATCAATCAAAATTTGAGGTTAGGTTTTATGGTATTTTCGTAAATTAGGTGTCAGAGAACCAATAATGCAATTTTTATAACATTTACTTACCTAAAGTTATTAAAGAATCTTGGGAAGATGAGCGTTGTCGGTATAAACATCTTTTGTGTAATTTTTTCTCAATCTTCCTTATTTTTCGATTGACATAAGCCTCAATATTTTCATCACTATATCGTTTTTTCGGCATAATGATTGTTATACCTACAAGTCTTCTATCTTACCTTTAATAATTATTTTATATTCGTAGCCAAAAAAAAACACTTGATATAACTGAAATATTTAAATTATATAAGGGGAACGAAAAAATGCGTGGCAGATAGCGTGAGCACTAAAACGCGAATGACTTATCGAGAGAGGGCGCTAAGAGTTGTATTTTTTTTGCTAATCTGTTGATTTCAAATTTAGTGGTTGGATAGCAGTAGCTGCGCGTTACTACATAGTTTTCTTGATCTCGAGGACAGAGCAGAGTGTAATTGGGATAGAACTTCACTTCAGGTAAGTTTGTTTAATCATCAATTATTAAGGCATACCAGCAATAATTTATACTGAGCACCATTGCCAAAAACTTTGTAGTGTAACATATTTGTTAAAGGTCAACTCCACTTGTCCATTTAATCATCATCATCATTGTCGTGCCCGCTAAATTACCGCTGTTGTCCGCTGCTGGACAAAAGCCTCTCAAGGAATGGAGGGATAATATGCCATAATCGCCCCGCTTGGCGGACGGGTTGGTGATGGCAACTTAATCGAGATAGTTCACAGAAAAATAATGCTGCCCGTCCTCTGGCACGTATTCCATTTGGAAGATTTCTTCGCCACCCAATGAGATGGGGTGATGATATTATTCGCCGTCACCACACAACACTGTCCATTAAATACTCTCAACTTATTTCGAAGATCAATTTTTGTTTTTTTTTTGTAAATTAACTAAATATTAGCCGTATTTTTTCCGGCCTAGAAAGAATAACAGGGCCACCCCATATCATCTCGTGGGTGTCGTAAAAGGCGACTAAGGGATGCCGAGATAGTTGGGCAGCAGCGCTATCTGTGTACTAGTTACCAACTAACTGCAGTCGCCAATTCGCATGCCAAGCGCGGTGACTACGGCAAACCCCTCCAAATGTTAACGTTATAGAAACCTTTGGAGGAGACCTATGTCCAGCAGTGGATATCAGGCTGATGATGTAACTTTATATGTATCATGCTCTTTAGGGTTCCGAACTCGGAGGCTTAGTAATAAGGTACCCTTGCGAGCCTTAAAAAATATGATTAATACTTACTAATAACTTATCCAATTATAATATTTTATTTCTCGAAGATCGAAGCCACTAGAAAGTGTATAAAGCGTAGCCACTATAATTATGCTAACGAACTGAAAATAAGAAATACTAAATGTACTTCATATTTTTTTACTCGTTTTACTGCAAAGTTAATAAGAAATTTGAAAGAAAATTTATGGGTTATTAACTTATAGTTCTGAAGTGATGACTATAAATCTTAAAAAAATATAGATATTACTTATGCCATATATTTTTTTTCCATTGTGTAATTTAGAATACTCTTTACATTAAAATTCCGTCATTACTTACATATACATTAATAACTGATTTATTTAAGAATACACATACAGCTCTGTTTCCAGACGGGTAGGCACAGTGAAAGGATTTGTGGGATTAGCCAGTTTTAAACTACCCTTATTCAAAAATATTTCCAACTAGGTCGGCAAATGTTCGATATTTTTCAAAGGTTATGAATATTGGGAAATCGATTTATCTACGAAAATCTCTTTAGACATTAAAAAATAGGCTACAAATTTATTTTATTAATGTAGTATAAATATATTTGTAGTATTGTCGCGGTTTATCATCATCATCACTATATCAGTCTTATGACGTCCACAGCTGGACAAAAGTCCCCCAAAGGATTTCCACAATGGAGTTGTGTCCATAATTTGGGGATATACCATAATCGCCACGCTTGGCAGACGGGTTGGCGATCGCAGTATTATGATCACAGTGCACAGAGAGACGCTGCCGTCCTTCCTCTGGGAGATTTACCCTCGGGTTGAATTATATGCCCCCCACGGGATGAAATAGGGTGGTGATGGTCTATGCCGTCAGCCACACAGCCAATTGTCGCGGTTACTACTTACATATTTGTGCCTGTAGTGAAATAAAGGAAACGTTTTGTCAGTATTTGGGTATCTCTACTATATAAAAATAAGTCGGGTTTTCCTTCCTGACGCTATAACGCCAGAACGCACGAACCGATTTCCACGGTTTTGCATTCGTTGGAAAGGTCTCGGGCTCCGTGAGGTTTATAGCAAAGAAAATTTATAAAATTTAACGCGGGTAACACCGCGGGGCACAGCTAGTTCATTATATACAGGCTGGCCGAGGAGTTGACGTTCAAACGCAAAATTTAGATACTTTATGATGAGGAGTATACGAATCATCCCTATGTATGTTCTACGATGTGCGTAGTTTTTGAGATATAATTTTTTATGATTTTATTCGAAAATTTCACCTAACATCAGTTTTCGATTCTTACGAACTTCTCTTACTTGTCAAGCTCACAATGATGCCGTAAATTCTAAGTTTGCATTCTAAGAATCACCAAGTAGCAGTTGACTCTAAGTAACTGAAGGTATAAGAACTATTAAGCCAAAAATTTTAATATTTCACAGCAACTTTTTAAGAGGTCGACAACACCGAGTTATTCACATCTATTCGCCTCGTACATTTGACATGTATGGCCCTGACTAACGAGCAAAATATCACGAATCGAAGGCAAGTAACTATTCCCTTATTATATCATGCTGTACAAGGTGTAACATGAATAGTGGACGTATCTTATGGAACCTAATTTGCCTTTAAAACTGAACATCATGTAGCATTTCAACATGCAAAATACACGAAGTATTATATTAACTTCCCATACAAGAACAACGATCAGCTGATACATTTTGTATATGTAGGTAAGTTTTTTATGAAATGGAATAAATATAGCAGGAAAACATTGTACGAAGTGATGTTATATTATTATAATAATGTAGTGACGGTACCTGTTTATTGGAATCCGGGTAGCACATGTATAGCCTTTCTGAAGATCTTCGGGAAGGCCTTTGTCCAGCAGAGAACGTCTTTCGGCTAATGTTACAGGTTTGGTATACTAAACTTTGGACTGACGAAGCAATAATTTCCAATGTAATAATCACAGCACTTATATTTTTAAAATTTTAAATAATAGTAATATTATTATAATAAAATAGTTATAATTATAAATATATAAAAAATAAGAATTTAAATAAATAATTTGAAATAATAATCATTTTATTTCGGAAATACCATCCATAAATTGTTAGTAATAGGTTTACGCTTATACATTATTGTTAGAATTACTTAAGACGAAATTACTGAGAGGGATTCTTTATTCAATAAAACAACGAAATGCTAGGGTATGTATGAGTCTTTTCACAAATTGTTTTACTATAATGGACGTAGTACCGGCCACCTCAGCCCCTATGATGCTATTGTAACTGCCTCTTATTCTGCTCAGGAGCGAGGCCGTTTTCTTGAGTATGATGGCATGAAACCCATCAGTATTGGTAACCGCGAACATTGCAGAGGCACTGCAAAAACGTGGCAAATGCAACAACGTCTTAAAAACATCCAGCAATCTTTTCGAATAACTGAACCAAAGATTACCGGTGTAAAAACTCTGACAATAAGCTTTGAAGAGCGTTATCTTTACTTTGTCAGTACACCAAGCAAATCTTCATGCCAACATTTTACATATGACCGCCAGTGCCCTACGCCTCCGTTCAATGTCAACATGGTCACTGAGGTCGTCGGTAAGAAAATGCCCAAGGTGTTTAAACTTTTAAATTCTACTTATTGACGTACCGTTTATGGCAAGTTCGAGGGTACTTTCCCGCCATTTACCAGCTACTCCAAAGACCTTTTAGATATTTTTTGTTTGAGTTAATATTTTATGTTACAAAATTCATCAAATTAAGCCATTTGGATATTACCCCTTTTAATTGAGATCTTTAAGTCCGTTGGTTATTGGGTAACAGATTTTGTTATACATAGGTAGTTACTATACACAGTTATTATAGTATCACGATTTACTAGTTTTTCACAGCTAACACACGCCAACTATTTCCCAACAACAATATCATATTTATTATGTATGTAATTGATATAATTATATCTTGGGAAGGCCATCTGATCACAAATTAAGCAGAGCTTGTACTATTGAAACCAGATAACAAATGACATATTACATGTACTACTTTTCGTAAATACATCCTTATAAAAATAGTTACACCCAGAATCAGGACAAACAGACATGTTTATACACAGAAATATCTGTCTTCGGTGAAAATCGAACCCACGACCTGCGGCGTAAAACGCGAGCGTTTACCACCCACGCCAACCGGCCCGTCATATCTCCAGATCTCATAAGATAAATTACACCCTGCCACGACAGATAATTGAGCCCATCACACAAAAATTTATCCTGGGTGGGACTCGAATCCACGATTTCTGTCTTAGCAGTAGCAGGGTAACTAACCACTAGGCCAATAGCCCTGTATACAATATGTAACGTAATTAACGCACACCCTCAGACACCCCAATTAGGATATTATGTTGTAATCATAATACATACACTGAATTTTTAATTTAACATGTATATGCATAGTTTTTTACTATATTAGTTACTTGGAATAAAGATTATTTTGCATTAATTTGTATTGAATGATGGAATTTGTTTGAATACCAATAAAACTGCAATTTAAAAAGTCTTATAATTTGACTTACGGTCCATTTCAATTTATTGCGACTGTATAGGCTTAATATGACAATAATTTCCGTAGTTTTAAATATTTTGGAAATAAAATACATATATTAAAAATGATATAAATCGATTCAGTAAACGATTCTGAACAAACTATTTTCAGGATGTGCGTTAATTATGTTACATGTTGTATAATGTGTATTGTCTAAAAACTTGCGGAAATATCCCAATTTGGCTCTTCTCTACCCCTTAAGCAGCTAGGCAGTAAAATATAGTCTAGGTAACAAGTTAGGTGAGGCGGGCTGGGAACGTTAATAGCTAATGTATTCGAGCCAAGTTTCACCTAGGTGCACATGAATTCATTACAGGGTAAGTAAATTCGGCTCTGTGTTAAACTTAATTTGTTTTGTTCACGTCATTTTTATATTTTAGCAATTTGCGACAGCCAAACTATAAAGCTATCTCTCAATCTTTCGTGGCAGTAATCTAATTTATTAAAACAGGTAATCTAGATATACGCGGACAATATATAAACGTAACAACCAATTAGAACGGAAAGCTTTTTCTCATCTTATAATACACACACAACAGTGATAAAAAAATAATTAATAATAAAATGCTCTTTATTGTACACAAATAAGTACTGAATTTAATGTGTTGTACATTATTTCAGTACTTATTTATGTACATAAAACAACTTTGCAGGCAACCTTTGGGTGGATAGGAATTTAATATAACATAAGCCGGTAACGGTGCAAGGGTGGGTCTTTAAATACCCGTGATTCGGAGAAAACGTAAACCCGTTGTTCCTGTATCAACCTTTTTGTGGTCGTGGTCGCTTAACGTCCCATCAGATTATAAGAGTGGTGGAATAGAAAGTGCCCTTGTGGTTACACACTCTTGTGCACTATAATATGTCCCGTGCAGCAATTATGGTATATTCTCCAGAAGATAATCCTTGGTGGAGGAGGCCTTTGTCCATCATTGGACGTGATTGTCTGGTATGATGAATATACATAAAAAATTACAGTAATGATTTAATCGAATCTATGTGATTTTTTTATATATGGATGGATTTTAGATATGAATCAACGACATCATTTGACAGGACAAGATATGATGAAAGCCGTCGGAAGGTTACGAGCTGGTTCCAGGCAACATACTGTGGCTGTTGCTCTTGCCACTACATGGAGCTCATAAGGAAACCTCTAGAAACGATATCGTATCATGGACAGTGTGGCCGAGAGACATTGAAGACGAGCTCGTGTAACCAGATCACCACTCGCAGACAGGACCGGTACATCCAAAATGCCTCTTCAGAGAACCGCACCAGGACTGCCATGATGGTGGCTTCGAGGCTCTACAAGTCTTCAAGCGTTGCAATCGTTTCAACGATTGCAACGCTTGAAGACTTGTAGAGCCAGCAATCGTCGGGTTCGGTTAAAACGTTCTTCCTTTTAACTGGCGTTGTGTTTGCTTTTCCGATGAATCTCATTTCGATATGAAGCCGGATATAAAACGTACTCCAGTCTGGAAGACGTCAAGAACGTCTGAACCTTGTTGAATTTTGTCAGGAAGTTCATTCATACGAAAGGCGAAACAATAATGGATTGGGCCGGTATTTGGATAAGGGATTATAAAATTCTTAGTGATTTACTAAATTTACAATTGTTTATTGTCCTTGATATATCATTTTATTTTCGGTTTAATTTTGTTTTATTTTATATGAATCCTACTTTTTTGAAATAAATCAACATTGATATATATCTAAATTTTCTATGTTTTTCCTTTTTAGATACATTTAAGTAGGTGTTTTATTAAGTTACTTTTTAATTTTGTTCAATATTTTTTGTATACCTGTCATGACAGCAATTTCTCATTATGTAGGCACAGGGAAGAAAGCACAGATTACTTTGTAGTATTGTTACAGACAGAATGAAGCTCACAGCCAGAATAAAGACTTCCGTGCACTTTCATAACTAAGTTTTGTTAACTGGTTAAGAAAAACCCTTTTTTATTATTGTTTTCACAACTGGTTTTTAAACAAGAATACGAAGTGTTCATTCATAACTGACAATCACAATATCCATAATAATTTGGGTTAGGTTATGTTAGAACGGTGACCATTCCGGCAGGGACGTTCGACGCTGGACGCGATCAATCGCGTCCGCGCCCTGTCGGAGCCCGCCGTTCGGGCGGGGGGGGTGGCGTTGGCGGATACCGGACGGTATCCTTTGAGGCGGCGACACTCCTGGCGCGCCTCCCGCCGTTTGATCTCCTGGCGGCAGTCGACGCGACGGTTTACACCGAGATCCGCGTCCGCCGGGAGAGCGGTGAGGCGCCAGAGCAGACGCTCGTTGCCTATAGGCGGGATGCACACCGGCGCGTACTAACACAGTGGCGCGCACGGCTTGAGTTGCGCCTGAACGCGCGCCAACGTGCCGTCGGTGCTATCCTGCCTCACCTCGAGGCCTGGGTGGGAAGGAAGGGCGGTTACGTCACCTACAGACTGACTCAGATACTCACCGGACACGGGTGTTTCGGTGAGTATCTGTGCCGGATCGGCCGAGAAGTGACGACACATTGTCACCATTGCGGGAGCGACCTGGACTCTGCCCAGCATACGCTGGAGGAGTGCCCGGCCTGGGAGGCCGAGAGACGAGTCCTGGTCGCTGAGATCGGACGGGATCTTTCGCCGCCAGCAGTCGTGTATGCGATGCTGGCTGGCGACTCCACCAAATGGGACGCCGTGGTCTCCTTCTGCGAAGCAGTCATGCTCCAGAAGGAGGCCGCCGAGCGGGATCGGGAACGAGCCGACCCCGCTCGTAGACGGAGGAGGCGTCGGGGCGGCGGCGGCAGCCGTTAGCCCTACTCCCCTCGGGGTTGCGGTGGCAGTATGAGAAGTGTCCTCTACTGCCGCCACGTGCAAGCAGCCCCGGGAAGACAGCGAACTGTTTGTGGCGCAGTCGCTGTGCCGTACTGGCAGGAGTCGGCAAATGGGGAGGGCAACCCACAGCTCTCCCCGGGTGCGTGTCCCGACCATCTGGGACACGGCGCAAAAGGGGGGCACCGGAGCAGCATACCCGCGTTCCCGGGGCTCCCCGTGTCAGGCGCCAGAAGAAGTCCACGGCAGGTTAGGTTTAGTCGGTGCGAGTCCGACATACCCACCCGCAGACACTTTTTGCGGGTGGCATGCATTAGAATTCACCCTGCCTTATCAAAAAAAAAAAAAGAACTGTGACCATTTGGCGCGCGAAGACTAGCGTGCGTAGCGAGCGTGCCGCGGCAGCGGCCGCCGAGCGCTAAAAAAACATTAACCATGGATTGTATTTGTGATTGTCAGTTATGAATGAACACTTCGTATTCTTGTTTAAAAACCAGTTGTGAAAACAATAATAAAAAAGGGTTTTTCTTAACCAGTTAACAAAACTTAGTTATGAAAGTGCACGGAAGGGAATAAAGGACAATCTGTCTTAATGCACTTCTGCCAAATAAAAAAAACAACGCTTTTACTTGGGGGTATAGATGGGCCAATCTTGACCTAATTCTTCATTCACACTTGAATTTCTTAATTCAGTGTTAGTGGGTACTAATGTGTGATATAAATAAATATTATAAAGCAATAATTTTGAATTATGCAGTATTATTAGTAACCAACTTTTTACTAGAATAGATTATGTATGAAAGCAGACGAGCTGTAATAAAGTTACTAGTGTTCATAATATATGGGTCAGGTTACACAAATGAGCTCAATTTATGGATAGGGTTCAGTAATGTTAAAAAAGCTGTAAGCTACCCTTACGTACTATTAGCCAGGCTTTACTTAGGGAAATTATATTACCTACAGATTACAGAGACCTCAGAGAAACAGTAAACCTTTCTTTAAACCGAATTGACTACATCAATGTACAGGTGTGAATTGTAGCCAGATTTCCTTACTTCGGAAAATTACAAAAGATGATTTCATTTTTTCTGGATCCAACTGAAACTTTATTTCCTGATTTATTTATGAGCTGGTAAACTTTCTTCACGTAATCATGAGTAACAACTTTTGAGATTGACCTATTGGAAGTTGTACACTCTCAATGATTACTTAGAAGTTTTGATGTAAAATCTCCTTCACCAAGGTATTCAAAATAAATCATCTTCTTTGACATTTGCCCATTTGTATTGGGGTTGACTCCTAGTAACCTGTTGCGACTAAAACTAGAGTTAAATTAATGTAGCCATCAGACCCAGAAACCCACAGGGCCATTAAGAAAGAGAGCAACTGTCAGAATCTATTGAGCGTAATTATATAATAAATGTTTTTATGAGAGCAACTTTAGGCCTCCTCAACTTGCACCCTAAGGCATATAGAGTAGTTTTTCCACGTAGATTGGTCCTATATAGGTATTGAACTCACTTTTTCCTGGGCGTTAAAGGCCGATCGGTCGGCTACGTCTACGTCTCAGATTGAGTGAGAAATTTATTGAAGAAATTAAATATATTTTTTTATGCTTATAGTTATTTAATGTAATTTAATATTGTAGCTATTCTCTTTAAATGGTGACGATAAAATGTATTTACCTTATATTATCTTACTTGCTCCCATAGGGCCGTAACTGATCACACTGATCACGATCAGTCTATAGATGGTTGACTGCCCAAGTTGTTAAATTCTCAGCTTTTACGTGTTTTGATAGTCACGTTAAGCTATTGGTCTTGCATATAATCGATAGATAAACCACAATAGACGCCTAATTATGCGGATTCAACAGCGAGGGAAAGCACTGCCCATACGATAAAGTAAGGTTTATTATAACAAAAAATAATAATAAAGTGAGTTATAACGATCATCGTTATTCTTAGCAGTCGTCTTAAAGACAAATTAGTATCTTTTATGGACCAATCTATTTATAATTATATTTCTATGTTCACAACTATATACAGGAAACTTAGCGTGATTTCCTTTCCAATTCACAAGTCACAACAAACGAACCAAATAATAGGGTGCCAAGTACTGCCAAGTGTAGTTCGAGATAAAATAACCCCGCTTCTAAGCAATACAACTACACTCATTTTTAGGGTTCCGTCGCCAAATGGCAAAAAACGGAACCCTTATAGATTCGTCATGTCTGTCTGTCTGTCCTTCCGTATGTAACAGCCACTTTTTTCCGAAACTATAAGAGCTGTACTACTGAAACTTGGTAAGTAGATGTATTCTGTGAACCGCATTAAGATTTTTACACAAAAATAGAAAAAGAACAATTATTTTGGCGGGTCGCCATACATAGAACTGAAACTCAAAATTTTTTTTTTTCATCGTACCCATACATGTGGGGTGTCTATGGATAGGTCTTCAAAAATGATATTGAAGTTCCTAATATCATTTTTTTCTAAACTGAATAGTTTGCACTTTAGACACTTCCAAAGTGGTAAAATGGGTGGCCCCCCCTCTAACTTCTAAAATAAGAGAATGATAAAACTAAAAAAAATATATGATGTATATTACCATGTAAACTAACAACGAAAATTGGTTTGAACGAGATCTAGCAAGTAGTTTTTTTTTAATACGTCATTAACCGCAATTTGCATTCATTTAATCAACTGAAATACTTGCTGCTATGGAACCCTTCATGTGCGAGTCCGACTCGCACTTGGCCGATTTTTTGTATTATTGTATTGCGCCACGGTGCGGTGGTGGAGCGGTTAACGCACACGGGGTTGGTTACCCCGGGTTTGTGGGTTCGATTTCCATTCGGACATATGTAAATTTATACACCTTGTTTTGAAGATTTCTGAAATTAGGTTTCCTTTTAGAATGTTTAAAAGTTGTTTGTTGTTGTTGGAATGTTTAATAATGTAAGTATAGGTACGCCAGTTTTAAAGGTACATTCCCGTTGCATTTAACAATTATATTAATTGTGTGATAGATCCCTGTCCTGCAGATGAATATCACTATTCACCCAAGTACTCAGACACTTACCCACTCCTTATCACCGTTAACAGGTACAATTTGATTCTTACGCACACAGGCATTATTTTCGTGCCTATGTGTATGTACACATAGGCACACACACGAACCTTACTTAACAACTACACGACACTATACGAAAACTAATAACTGCGGTGGGTATTCTGATGATGAGTAGCTGGTCAGTTTTTAGTTCTGCCTACAACATTAATAAGTTAATGTAATCAATAATTGTTAAGTTTTTGTGTGGTATTTTAGTTAGTTATATTTATTTTATGCATGCTTTGTCACAAGACGACACGCATTTGTAAATCTTTGCAATTCTCATATAAGTGAACTGTAATTGTTCTTTTGAGAATAAATGTTCTTTAAACCTAAACGTAAAATTAATTAATCATAAAAACTATGATTCAAGAGTTATTGCTTGCTTGCTTTGCTTATCGTATGGGTAGTGGTAACCTTAGTGTCAGAGTTGCTCAAGCCGCCCAGTAGGCCTCTGACATGGCTTAACGACAGTTGTCTAATGACTAAAACCGGGACCGAAGCACGGAGATGTTTAGAAATAAAACCACTTTGGCGGTTTCCCATCTATGGACTGACCGCGAGCCTAGTTAGCCGATCGCTTACGGAACGAATTATTTCGCTCATAATATTCTCAACATTTTAATAACAATACAGGTATATACTACATACGTAAATCAAAGTTAACATTTCTGAACTTTTCTCGGGTAGTCATAAATCTCGCATCTGAAGTAAAAGTTCCTTAAACAGCTTGTAAACACGTGTCATAATAATGTTAAGTAATGTAAGGAGGCCGCCAACTTCCACCTGCCTTTTAAATTGACAAGCCTTCACATTCTTGACACATTACAGTTTTCTCGGGGGCAATTGCCGTTGTGGATTGTTTAGATAGCTGTTTATTCTGTACTAGCTGTGCCCCCTGGTTTTACCCGCGTTAAACTTTATGATGGGTGATAGCGTGATAATTTATAGCCTACATGTTGACCGGACCTCTGAGTAATATTCATGCAAAATTTTAAGTAAATCCATGCAGTACTTTTTGAGTTTAGCCCGGACGTACATACAGACAAACAGACACACAGACAAAAATTCTAAAAACTATATTTTTGGCTTAGGTGTCGATTGTAGATCACGCCCCAAGTATCCTTTTTTAAAAATATTCAATGTACAGTTTTGACTTTCCTACGATTTTCTCACCACTAAACCAATTCAAATGCCATTACATGAATTTTTCTTTCATGTTTCTGTGTATCGACGGCGGACCAAACCCAGTGGGTTCCCTACTTACTAAAGACAGTTGAAGTTGATGAAACCTCGAAGCAATCGTAAACTAGTCTGTCCTTGCACTGAAGGTTGCGCGGTCCGATCGGCTAGTCCAAGGCTACCCCGTGTCATAGTTCTGAGTACGTTTGTAGGTTATAGTGTTTGGTTAGGGGTTAGGGTGAACTTTGTTCGGTAAATGTTTTGATCGCTGAATTACAATCAACATGGTGTGGGTATACTGTTGGTGTGACATGCATCGAGGAATCTATAGCTCACTAAATATGGTTGTGGCATACTTCTATGATATTATGTGAAGATTAATATTTTCATTTTATGTGAAGTGAGGCCGAATACTATGTATTATATTAGTAACTAGTAATATCTATTCTTGTGGTAATCAATAAATAGTACCCTATACATTCCAATAAATAAAAAGTTTTGCATCCGCCTACGATATAGTCATCTCAGAACACGCGTTCTATAAGTAATCACGGTAGTATTGCATGTCCCTTAATTTTGAGGGAGGCCTTTAAAAGAAGCAAATTCATATTTGCTACCTTTAATTAATTTACTTTAGAAATAGTTTACTTATATAACTGGCTGGAGTATTTATAATAATAATAATAATAATAAAGGCTTTATTTAACAATCTTATAAAAATTTTATACAATCTCTTTGATATCGACACCAGTTTCGCGAAGATTGTCTTGCTATTCAGCATAGGCCTCCCCTAAAGCTTGCCATAAAATGCGGTCATGTGTCTTCCTTCTCCATGTGGCTCCTGCTATTCTTTTTATGTCGTCTTCCCATCTTCGACGTTGTCTCCCTTTCTTTCTTTTGTGTTGTCTTGGACACCATTCGGTCACATCCTTAGCCCACTTGTCCTTTTTGCTTCTCATCAAATGTCCTATCCATCTCCACTTTAGTTTTTTGATACAATATATCACATCTGTGACTGTAGTTTTCTGCCGGATAGTTTCTAGTTTTATTTTATTCCTTAGTTTAATATTGAGCATACTTCTTTCCATTCCATGTTGGCAGGTCTTTAATGCGTGCATATTTTGTTTAGTTTAGTAAGGCTCCATGTTTGACATCCATACGTCATAACGGGCAGTATGCATGAGTCGAATACTTTTTTCTTGTATGTCAGTGGTATCTCTGGGTTTTTTACTATTTCTTTTAAGGACCAGTACCTTCTCCAGGATAGATTTATTCTGTTGTTAATTTCTTTGTTTTTAATTAGTAAAGTAAGTAAGTAGTAAAGTATTTAATTAACTTATTTAATGAAGTAATTTTACTGGAAAATCATTTAGTTGTTTAATTTAAACAGAAACTATACTTGTTCTATACCCTCGGTGCTTTTGCAGCTCTCTTTTCTCTTCTCATTTTATGAGGTTCTATACTGGTTATATCATTATGTTTCCCACTTTTTCCTGGAAGCAAGTGGTACTACGTTTTTCTAAATTGTTTCTTGTTTATTAAATTTGTTGCGAGACTAAGAAAATTGAAGCGAATGGTCGAGCTTCGGGCTTCTTCAGTTAGTATTTTCCAAGATGTGCCACTTTCGATTCTGGCTTTCAGGAGTTGCAGAGGTGGATAAGAGAGTTCGACTAGTGTCCTTTTAAGTAACTTCTACTAGTGAGATAGATCTATGTTTTTTTTAAGTTTTTTTTATATGGACGGGGGAATGTCTTCGCATGCCATCCGCGGGTGGGTATGGCGGATTCGCACCGACTAAACTAAAATACCTGCCATAGACTTCTTCTGGCGTCTGACCGAGGGAACCCCGGGAGTACGCGTGTGCTGCCCCGGTGCCCCCCTTTTGGGACTGACTTGTTGATCGATACCGAGCGTACGAGAGCTCCGAAGCAAGTCTCTAATCTATCGTTATTCTTGTATGGAGAGTAGAGATGTAAAATGACTGAATATGACTAGTCACAATTGTCATAAACCTTAAATGACCCGTCATTTACTGTCAAATTCAGTCAATGTGACTCAAATATTATTGTCTATTCTCGACTACCACTCAATTATTTATTTATTTAGGTACCTACCCAATTTATATGCAAGTTTAAATGAAGCAACGTTTTATTCTATATTATATCATGAGAGGATAAGATGACATCAAAGTAGATGCGCGAGGCGATGCGACGTTGCCATTTTGCCTTGCCTTAATTGCACGCATGATTAGATATGTAAAATGATTAACACTATATAATAATACTATAAGTCATAAAAAACACTGTTTTATTTCAATTTAGAAGTTCTAGACTTTTATCAACGACAAAAACTTAAAAGGTACTAAAACATTATTGAAATCAAATTGACTGAAAATGACCATTTTTGACAGTTAATTACCATTTTTGACCAATTTGACCGTAAATGACAGTCAGTCTAATTCAGTCACTTTAGGGAGCGTTCAAGTATTACGTAACGCAATTTGGGGGGGCGGGGGGGTCTCGTAAAACGTTACGATGCGTTACTGGGGCGGGAGGGGGTCTTTCTTACAACACGTTACGTAACATTATTTCTTTTTTTATATAAAAAATTAGGGAATTAAAACTCCCAAATTGGCAACCCTTTTCGTTTACGTTTTACGGGGAATCCCTCGATTGTATTAGTCTGGTCGTCATTAATTTGTTCTCGCATGTTGGCAAACCTTTTCGTTTATATTTCACGGGGAATCCCTTAGATCGTATTGACGTCATTGAATGTTGTTTTTGTTGTCAGTATTTGTGAGTGTTAATGCAGAAGACCATTGCGGTAGTCGGTGTTATTAAAACAACCTGGATGCCCTGTTTATAGCGACTAATGCTCCTGGGCGGAGCGCATATAACCGAGTTGAGCGTCGCATGGCTCCCCTCAGCAAACGACTGGCAGGCGTCATTCTGCCTCATGAACATTTTGGTTCTCATCTCGACGACAAAGGAATGACTATGGATGATGATTTGGAAAAACGCAATTTTCAGCACGCTGGGGAAACACTTGCAGAAGTGTGGAGAGAAATGAAAATTGATGATTACGACGTTTCGGCGGAGTATAGACAGCCCGAAGATAGCATGCAGGATCCAGCAGAACCAAATCTCGCGTGGTATAGCGTTCACGTCCGTGAATCTCAATATTTCTTACAAGTTATAAAATGCGCGGATGAATCCTGCTGTTCACCACCGAGAAGTGCATTGAAATCTGTGTTTATGGATACTTTCATGCCGCCACCTTGCCCAATACTTCAAACCCCAAGCAAGCTCGTAGTACCCAGTTTGCTAAACAAAGGAAAATGCAAGTTTTCGCCACTTCTTGTGAGGCTGTCCGTTTATCTGTCACCTCTTCTAGAAGGATTTAAGCAGAATGAAGATGCCTTACGATTTCTTTTGTCCATCTGTACAATCGGACCTAAAGAAAAAAGTATGTCCAACCGTGGGATATGTATTTCACATCTCACAGGAGTGTTCAAATGCACTGTCGTTACGTGCATGGCAAGACTGTCCAAGATCATTATGAAACTAGAGTACGGCGACAGCGCCTTGCTGCCAAAAGGGCAAACGAGCTTCTCTGCATTGTGCGTCATTATGAAACATCGTCTGAGGATGCTGACTGGCTCGACGAAGACAAAGCTGATGCAAGTGGCTTAACAATTCCAGAACCGTCTTCGTCTGCACTCCAGGTACCAGTGATGAAAGAATCTGAGTGGCTAGTAAACCCGTGGACAGAGGAGCAGTAATTTCAATCGAATTGTTTTTATAGGCCTACTTAAATACTTAGTTAATAGTTGATTATTTTTTAATTTTGTTAAGAATACGATGTTATTTCGAGTAAAATGTTTAATCTCAGTTGGGTTTCGGTTTATAATTGCATTGCCAAAGGTTAAAATAAATGTTATTTTATATGGAGACTTTATAAGTAAAAAAAGCTAAAATACTTAAAGAATGAAGGAGAAAAACAATTTTGTGTAAGGCCAAAAATTTATAAAAAAATTATCAAAATACGCAGGTGTTGCGTATTAAAAATCTCTTGTTTTATTATAAGGCAATTAAAACTATACCAAGAATAAAAACTATAACATAACTTTTTGCGACTTCAGGGTAAAAATGATCACTTGAGTGTTACGCAACGTTTAGAGAGGGGGGGGGGAGGGGTACAGAAAAACGTTAAGGAGCGTTACAGTGGGGGGAGGGGGGGTCAAAAATCTTTAACAATTGCGTTACGTAATACTTGAACGCTCCCTTAGTCATTTTCAACACTAATGAAGAGTTACTATTTATTTTTGTGTATTTTGAATGTTGATGCTACATATTGCCTCATAGGCAAAATAGGCGTTTTAAAAATCTATGATTTTTAAATTCTTATTTTAAAAGGTCGGAAAATGAAAATATAGAAGTACCTCAAGGTGAAACTTAAGTAGTTAACGTAACTTTAGGAGCTTAATTTGCCTATGAAACTGATCAACTTGTAGCATCATCAACAACATGCAAAATACACAAAAGGAAATATTAACTCCCCATAAAGAAAAACGATCAGCTGCTGCATTTGTGTAGGGCATCAAACATTTTTAGTTGCGTGCAGTTAGGTACTTGTGAATGAATAACGCGAGTTTCTCGGCAAGACTTCCGCGATAGAAAATCTTTGGACTTTTCTAACAAAAGTACGCTTAGAATTTCCCTCAGGAATTTATTCGTTTCCTACCGTTTGAAGATGGAAATAGGGTCTTCAATTCTATCGGCGAAAAGTGATTGGTTTCTGGTAACTCATACTTAACTCTTCTTAAATATACAGAGATAAATTATACTGAACCTAAAACTCTGTAAGACGTAAACAAAATCTGGCTTATATTATAACGTGTACCCACCTGTCGGGATATTCCCTTTATTTAATTATTAGCCGTGCCTCGCGGTTTTACCCGCGTTAAATTTTATAAACTATCATAGCTCCTCTCCGTGGGTGATAGCATGATAATATGTAGCCTATATGTTGACCCGACCTCTTAGTAATATTCATGCAAAATTTGAAGTAAATCCATGCAGTACTTTTTGAGTTTAGCCCGGACATACATACAGACAAACAGACACACAGACAAAAATTCTAAAAACTATATTTTTGGCTTCGATATCGATTACAGATCACGCCCCAAGTATCCTTTTAAAAAAATATTCAATGTACAGTTTTGACTTTCCTACGATTTTATTATATGTATAGATGGTCTCACTTCTATCTAGTTATATGTTGCCGTGTGGTTTCTGGCCTAGAAAGAATAACAGGAACACCCCATACCATCCCGTGGGTGTCGTAAAAAGCGACTATAAAATAAAAATACTCTAATACAATACAATACTTAAAATAACATACAGAACAATAACATTACAATACAATACAACAAAACAATCAAAACAATATTTCGACATCATTCCGTACATGTACCATGCCACAGTGATACATGTACTGGCAGTCGAATCGCTGGGCGAAGGCGCTCAGGATACTGTTCCGGCTGACCCGCACCCTGCGCACCAGGGATGTGCACCGCTTGCGCATTGTTGTATAAAAACAATCCACGCGCGCTTCGGCGAACATCCCTGAAGCGCTACAGAAGCGAGGCAGCCCCAACAGCACCCTGATACGTCCAGCAGTGGGCGATATCAGGCTGATGATGTGTCTATCTAGTTTATCAACCATTTTTCAACTTTCAGGTTGTAGGTACTTTAAATAAAAAAGTTTTTTATTCACGTAGACTTTAAAACAGCGCTTGTAAATAGTCAGAACATGTTTGTAGTAATATAGTTGTATACATTATTATTTCTAGTAACATAGATATTTAGGTACACATTGTATTGATTGTATGAAAACATTTATAAAATTTATTTTATTATAGCAATGATATTTAGCTAGCTCGTATCAAGTTATTGTCAAGAGATTATGTTTAATTATCTAGTTTAACTCTAATATTTTTACTACATATTGTCAATGGTTCTGTCTATATTAAGGTATACCTTGTGTTAATAACGACGGTCGCGCTTTAATGCTACCTTTCAAATACAAAATTCCGAGCATAATGGTTAAAAGCACTTAAAAAGATACGTCCTATATATTCCTTGTCCAGCACCCTAACGCATACTTAATACGGAACGATATTGCATTCCGTTGCACAATCGCATCACAGACCACAATCGCGGATTCCGATACCCGGGATTCCGCGGCCCGGAATGCTAGGAGTAATTCATAGCGTTGCCGTTCCGGATTATGGAGCTCATTCAACTGATTCAGTTCTAATTAACAAGTTTACGTGTTTTCGAAACTAGAAATTAGTGAATTACTTTACAAGCAATGGCTTAGTTTGAAAATACTTTAGAGGAAAATCTAGTATAACATATAAGAGCCTCGAAAATTAAGAGGCATTTTCCAGCATTTGGTCTGAGCGCGATAGTATGATTACGTCATGAACGCGTATTGTGAAATGGCTATATACTATACGCATGAATGCGGATAGTAACAACGACAGTATTTTAATATAAAAATAACGTTCAATATAAATATTATGCTTTTCGAAAAATAATATTTGATCGGAAAATACAGGAAAACCGTTCAACCAGTGCGCAATTTTTTTTTGGTTCTGTATTAATAATAGAACACATTTCCATATTCAATTCGTTTTTTATTTTTTTCCGACTCATCAGTACATGGCACACTTCTTACTGTGTACGGAATACTTGGCACTGTTTACTTTCACTGCTAATTTACACTTGTTCAGATTTCCACTCTTATTTCTTACTCTAATGCGAAAAAAGGGTTTAGAGCTTGAAGCTTATTTTTTAGGCTGTTGATTCTATATACATAAATATGACACTCAAGGTTTGTAAAACACCTCAAGGGTGTAAAATAACAATAGGGAATACAGGATGGAAATGTGTTCATAAGGGTTATGTGAATGTTTTATAAGTTTGCGACGGCAATATTAGCAATATTCTGATGTAACATTTGTAACATTACAAAATGTGCGGACGATGTCGCGGGCACAGCTAGTACAGACGCCAGCACATCCAGCTACCCCCAATCTGTCAAATTTCTTTTATAGATTTTCAACTGTATCACATTTGCATAAGGTTCACTTTCAATTGGAGAAATTTGACAGATTGGGATAGCTTGATGTGCTGCTACAATATAAAGTTTTCATAAAAGTAAGTATACTGTTCTGGTTAGAGCTAGCTGTTTGTTATTTTAAGATAAAAATGTTGGCAGTTTTGTTATTAAGTCACCGGAGAAGATAAACCCCAGATGTGTCCAGTGCAGCCCCACTTAAGTTTTGCAGTTTACGGTCGTGGAGTGCAGTTTTACTTACCTAGGTAGGAACTTATAAACTATGATACTGTTCAGTTCCCACTTCCTAAATACCTTGTTTTAGCCGACTTCAAAGCAGGAGGAGGTTATCTATTGGACTGAATATTTTTATTAAGAGATAAGATATTTATTTTTGTACTGTTACATGGTGGTGTGCAGAATACATTGCTTAGATGAACTAGATAACATTTCACTTTTATACATAATACATTTTTATTTTATTTATATTGGTACAATTAATGTTGTATCATAAATGCGATATCATAAATTTAGCCGTCCGGTGGGTGTAAAATCGGTAGAATATGATGATCCTACGTAAACATTAACATCTTCTATGTACTCGTATTCTGACAAATAAATCTTTCATTCATTCAAACCAGCACCTTCTCCTAATCCGGGGTAAGCGCTCTGCGTTAAGCTATGAACGATGCAGACTGGCAAATATAAATTACATTTACGCTTTGTAATGCGAATTAAAATTTAACGATTAATGTGTTCATGTAAAATTATCTAAAAGTTATATGGCACAATCTATCTAAATCTTAGTAAATTTAACCCTGGCCTGTGAAAAGTCGTGAAAAATTTAACAATTAGAGGTGCGAGTGTTTAAGCTCACACTCGCACCTCTAATTGTTACATTTTAATTTATAGCGTCTTTTCTTAACTTAAATATGATATAAGTAAGTCACGAACAAATGACCTGTCTAACAAATCACACTAATATTATAAAGGCGAAAGTTTGTGACTGTTTGAGTGTGTATGTTTGTTACTTCTTCACGTCTAAACGTTTGGAGCGATTATAATAAAATTTGGTATGGAGCTAGCTGACACCTTGGATTAACACATAGGCTATAATTTATAAAGTTTAACGCGGGTAAAACCGCGGGGCACAGCTAGTGAGTGATAAAATAAGAATAAAACAAACACAAATTATGAACAACCAGCAGTGCCCGCGGACTTCGTTCCGTGTTATAAATATTTTTGTGTTTTACCTCACACTCGCACCTCTAATTGTTAAATTTTAATTAATAGCATCTTCTCGCAATGCAAAGCGTAAATCTACATTAAAATTGCCAGCGCGCATTGTACGTAGCTTAGCTTAATAATAATTAAAAAAAATATGATTACTTATAAAGAAGTGATCAATTACATTAATACTAATTAGATCAAACCAATAAAAGCTTTGTGACGACAACCGTCTATACCGCTTTGATATGGCAATTATGATTAGTAGCGGTAAGCGTGACCAAACTTCCCTGGCTTGAAAACTCGTGGAGCGAGTGTGAGGTGCTCAGTAATAATAATTTAAAATAAAAGCGGCCAAGTGCGAGACGGACTTGCCCATGAAGGGTTCCGTAGCAGCAAGTAACATAATGTAAAAGTTCTTGTAGTAGTTGACGAATGAATGGTAAATTGCGGTTTACCGTTTAAGACGTATTAAAAAACTACTAACTAGATCTCGTTTAAATCAATTTTCGGTGGAAGTTTCCATGGAAAAATATAATAACATATATTGTACATCATATATTTTTTTAGTTTTATCATTCTCTTATTTTAGAAGTTACAGGAGGGGGACGCACATTTGCCCACTTTGGACGTGTCTCTCGCGCAAACTATTCAGTTTAGAAAAAATTGTATAAGAAACCTCAATATAATTTTTGAAGACCATGCGGTTCACAGAATACATCTACTTACCAAGTTTTAACAGTATATAGTTCTTACTTACTAGACGAATCCATAAGGGTTCCGTTTTTTGCCATGTGGCTACGGAACCCTAAAAATAAATCATTACTAATAATCCTAAAAGTGATCCCTGAGTACCTTCCGCTTAACGGTACCAACATTTTGAGTGAGTAGCTCTACTAGGGAAGTACCTCCACCATAATAATAAAGAATATTAATATTAATTTCTCATCTACGGCACATGCCTCTGCGTCAGTAAACGCCCTGAGTCGAGGTCCCGACCCATAGGGTGCCCTAACACGGGTTAATTAGCTTGTAGTATTTCGTCCTAAGTGCTCGCCTATTGTTAACTGTAAGTGTCACAGCAAAGACAAAGATTTATTCCCGTCTCTCTCTACTGCAGCCTATTAAAACACCATAACGTTACCATTAACTTGCATGTAAATCACGTGGGCCTACTGGCCAGGGCTCGATATGATCTAGTAATAACGTCGTTTGCGATAATATAGGGGCCGCTGCCGTCGTTATACAGCTCCTTCGAATAATTTACTTGTTTGTAGGGTTCTGTTTGCACTACATACGGGGTTTCTTGCTTTCTCGTCGACTGATGCTTTTTGTATTGGCAATTTTAATAAAATAACCTTTAATCGAACGGTGAAGTGATTTGATGACTTAGACTTTGTGTTTTGCGAAGTACACTTTATTCTATAAGGAACAGTACCTAAATAGTATTGTTTCGTATAGTATTGTGTAGTTTTATGTTTAGGATTTAGAAACTTTTTGTTTATTGTTCATAATTTGTGTTTGTTTTATTCTTATTTTATCACTCATTTGTAAGACAGCTCAATTGTCCGTGACTTAGTTTTTTCATATTTAAGTTAATGTTCCGTGATAGTCACTCGGCGCCATCAGAATTACCAGCGCTAGAACAATCAAATGTTTTAGCAAATGTTGAGGTTGCCATGGTCTTTGTTTTTATTTTATTTTATATTTTTGTTGTCTGTGCAATTTTTGAATAAAATTCTTCTTCGTCTAGTCCAGTTCTTTTACTATTATAATAATATTTTAGTATGGGCCCTTCTTGTTTCTTTATCATAATTCTACGATGCTATTAAATTTTATTTTAATTCGATGTGCATCAACCATGCTATCTTTGCACCACCCTTAAGTTGCCTGGCAAAAGGTGCCTTTGGAATGATGTCTGCATTTGTACAATTTTATGTGCATTAACATCAACAGTTCAAAATTTTTATTCATCGCGATCTCTTCCAGGCAACCGATTTCCCTGGTGGAGACCGCGAAAAAGCCACCAGTTGCATCTTATTTTTCTATACATGTTGAAATTTATTAGTAAATTTATAATGGTAGTAGAAAATTAAGGCATCGGCCCTGACTATAGTAATTAGATATCAGGTATTAAGCCATGTCAGACACCTACTGGGCGACCTGAACATTAAGGATAACGACTACTCATACCAAGAACTAAACATTTGGAGCAGCCCTAAGACCTTTAACTTGCTCTCGGCGTTTAAGCAGTTAAACTTAACCTTTTGGGCTAGGGTTGTTAAAATGATTTCTATTATTTGGCTAGGTGAAATAACTACTGTTATTGTGTGTGTATAATTACTGTTTCAAAATATTTACAACCACATTCCGGGTGTTATTATTATTCTGATGATCCTAGAAAGGATCAATGTTGTTTTGTTTAATTTGTTGATGTTCAAAGTTTGTGTTACATACTAACATACCTATGAGCTATGAGATAATAACACCGTGTTAAAAAGTACGATCTTGAGACTTGAGACAGATTCTCAATAAAGTATTTTTCGCATAACTATATTGTTTGCTTTTTATTAGGACATCACCCGCACTAGAGAATGTAATGCCTGTAGACTATCAAGTACTCCCAGACTGAGAACAACAATTTATAGGTCACACAGATAGTTGTCTTTTGAGGTCCCGAAACCGATACACGAGGGCACGGGTGTAGTAGTAGCCAGGCGAGCACCTTAAACACTTCACCACACTTACCACACTTGCAATGTTTTAATACACAACCATAGTGGAAAGCAGAGTGACGGCCTACTGGGGGCTTAGACAACTCTGTCACAAGAGCAATACGCCATACTGAGAATATACACAACAACAATATAGCACTTGTAGCAGCCCTAGCATTAGCTTAGCCTCGGCATTGAAGCGGTCAAGTGAAATGCGGGGCTATTGTTAAACTTTATATTTTATCTGTTAGATAATCGATACTGCACTTCGCACTGAGTGCTGTTATAAATCTGAGGTTATAAAATCGTGGTAATACGGCACTTTTATACTTTTATGTGTTTGGAGATAAAATGTATTGAAATACAGAAAAAGTGGGGTGCTTATGGAATGTTAAAGTGTGCTATTGTAGTTTTCAAACACATGAACCGTTATATATTTATATATAGGGCGGTTGTTTTAGCAACTTAGATAGGCAGAGTTCAATTTTATGAGTAATTCTTGCTTATATTTACATCTTTCTTACACTAAACTTAGTACGGTCAGCATTTTGTACTTCTCAAAGACTTGGGAAGTCAATAGTGATATCATTTAAATATATAAATAAAGAAATATACGATAATTACCCTTTACTTTACGTCCAACAAACGTACGGAATATTTTACACTTATAAATATATTTAAAATGCTTTAAACAAAGCCACGTATTATTTAATATTCTATTTAAATCTTACTGTATAAACCATAGAATGTCAAAAACATTAAAAGAAAATAAATTATACCAAATCTATTTATAAATTCCAGATTAAATTAATTATGAAACTAAACGTACCCGGAGGCTGAAACATTTTATATTGTTACTGAATCTAATTAGTTCTATGTTTCTGTTGTCTTTGGTTAGTGATTCAGAAAAAAAGTGAATTAACATCGTATATAAATACGAAACAAAACGGTTCAACGGTTCAACTTCAAAGGAAGGTAGAAATATATAACACATTTTCAAACCAAATAAATGTAATTAATTTTCAATTCTACATACCAGTCTGTGTATAAGTAGCTTAAGTCAAGATAAGAGGTTATACATTTTAAACCTAATTGTAACGATATAAGAATCAGACTTTAACAAGAGCTTTGCCAACGGTTTCCCCTTTGAGCATTGCGACGAACGTATCTGGGAGTTTCTCAAAGCCATTTGCAACGGTCTCCTTCACTTTAATGGTACCTTTTTGCACCCACTCCCTTAGCTGGTCTAGGGCGGCGCGCTGTTGCGGCCAACTCCATTGTGTGAAACTGAACGATTCAATTGTCACTGTTCGGGATACTCTTGGCTTTTTAGGAGCGTTTGGATTCCCGTAAGTGCTTATAGATCCACATACGGCGACACGGCCATTTTCATTCATACATTTAATGATATTCGCTGATAGTTCTCCGCCAACTGTATCGAAATAGCAATCGATGCCATTTACAACCGTAAGTATCGCTTTCTCGATGTTTTCTGTGGTTTTGTAGTTAAAAGCGTAATCGAATCCCAATTCTTGTAATAATATCCCAACTTTTTCGTCAGATCCAGTGAATCCAATAACAGTACAGCCTTTTATTTTCGCAATTTGGCCAACTAAAGAGCCTACAGCCCCTGCAGCGCTCGTCACGCAAACAACCTCGCTTTTTTTCGGCTTGCATATTTCTAAGAGGCCAAGGTACGCTGTCATGCCGGGCATACCCAACGCTCCGACAGCCAGAGACAGGGGTGAGTCCCCAATTTGTGGCACGTACGGTTTAATGCCAAATATGTCGTCGGCATCGCCGTTCAGAAGTGCGTATTCACGCCAACCGGAATGTGAAACTACTACCATGTTTGCCGGGTATTCGGAGTTCTTGCTATCCACAACTTTGCCGACTTGAAAACCGAATTGTTCGTAAGGAACATGGTAGTTGTATGCGAAGGATCTCATGTACGGGTCGACGCTTATATACTCGGCTTTAACAATAAACTCACCGGTTTTTGGTTCGGGAATTGTGTCGTGAACTATTTCGAAGTCCGATTGATCTGGTAGGAAGTTCTTGATTTTTTTTATAACCATTACTTTGGCGAAACTCATTTTGTAACGTCGTATTTCGTAATATAAATTTGTATAACGATTTACACTTCGGTACAACTTTATTTCACTAAGTTTGAAGACGTGTCGCCGCTGACAGTTCTGAGAGCACACTGACAGTTTGCACCTGTCAACTGCCACTCATTGTAGCATGACGACGCGTTTCGTTAATGCGTTGAATTTGAATATAATTTCTTTTGAAAACGTTTTATTTAATATGGCCTTCCTGCAAATAAATAATGGAAATGGAATCGTAATAATTTGCATTCGGTTTTAGCTTTATGGCATGAAATTTATAAATATATTAACATTAACTGTAAATACTTTAGGATTACTAACGTTTATATTGCTGTATCGTGAGCACTTTCATAAAATGTCGCACGAATGAAAACCTGCCCATACTCAGAAAAATTATACAGGGTGTAACATAAATAGTGGACGTAACTTAAGGTGAGCTATCTACTCACGAAACTGAACTAATTAAACATAACCAGTTTGTTAAATAAGGAAAGGTAAATATATCTGGGTCTTCTCAGTTGGGGCGCATTGGATCCGGTGGTAGCATTAAAGCGCGACCGTCGTTATTAACACAAGGTCCGTCATAATAATAATACCTTTAATATAGACAGAACCATTGACAATATGTAGTAAAAATATTAGACTTAAACTAGATAATTAAACATAATCTCTTGACAATAACTTGATACGAGCTAGCTAAATATCATTTCTGTAATAAAATAAATTTTATAAATGTTTTCATACAAGATGTACCTAAATATCTATGTTACTAGAAATAATATCTAATGTATACAACTATATTACTACAAACATGTTCTGACTATTTACAAGCGCTTTTTAAAGTCTACGTGAGTAAAAACCTTTTTTGTTTTGTTTTGTTTTATCACCCCGTACAACATGCCTTAGCTACGATATTCTACTACAAGCTGTGCCCCGTTAAACTTTATATATTGAGGAAGATACCACCTTCTTTATCCTCCTGCCGCACAGAGTAACTATAGAAAAAACTCGCTTCTGTTGAGGGATTGCCATCTGTACAATGATGTGCCAGAGAGTTGACATTGACCCTTTTAATATGAGCGCTCCACAAGTGAAAATGATCTGTAATCTGAAAATGATGTGTAACAAATATTTTTCTTAAATTGTATTGATTAATAATCACCATTTTAATGTGTGCCTATACTGCCTTAAATTACCAATTGTTAAAATGGTACCTATAAGTGAATACTGGTAATTGGCCTTAATATAAACATACAACCTTATTACTTTTACTGTTCAATTAGCTGTAAGTTATCTAAATTAAAAAAAAATATATTTATAGCGTATGTGCTATTTGGTTATATCTAAAATCGTAGGAAAGTCAAAACTGTGCATTGAATATTTTTTACAAGGATACTTGGGGCATGATCTACAGTAGATATCGAAGACAAAAATATAGTATTTAGAATTTATGTCTGTTTGTCTGTATGTATGTCCGGGCTAAACTCAAAAAGTACTGCATGGATCTGTAACGTATGCCATGTAGGTTTTACTTTTCTCAATGACTGACGTACGTTTTATTGCACTCCTGTCAAGTGAGGCCCTATAGGTATTAATCTGCAATACCTAAATATCTTTCAGGATCTACTTAAAATTTTGCATAAATATTACCAAGAAGTCAGGTCAACATTATAGGCTACATATTATCACCTACGGGGGAGGAGCTGTGATAATTTATAAAGTTTAACACGGGAAAACCGCGGGGCACAACTATAAGCTATATTTACTACTATAAAAATAAGTCGGGTTTTCCTTCCTGACGCTATAACTCCAGAACGCACGAACCGATTTCCACGGTTTTGCATTCGTTGGAAAGGTCTCGGGCTCCGTGAGGTTTATAGCAAAGAAAATTTATAAAATTTAACGCGGGTAACACCGCGGGGAACAGCTAGTTACTACTAAGTTTTATCAAAGTCCGGTAGTTTACATCACAACTTTCGCATTTATAATATTAGTACGAATTAACATTTTTTTAGTATTTTGCTTGTTTATGTGCAGCACTTTGTTTAGCTTCATAGGCAAATTAAGCTCCTTATGTCCACAAATAATTTCATGTGCGTTATTCGAACTCGAAACACGTCGGTGCCAAGATGGAAGCGAGATGACTTCCTTAAACATTACGCTTTATGTATATACATTTTACCTATGGAAATACATATATTTTACCTATCACAATAATAATAATATCCTGGGACATTATTCACACACGGCTTACAAGCTCTGCTTAGTTTGGAATCAGATATCCCAAACTAAGTAGAGCTTGTACTTCGGAAACCAGACAACTGATATACGACTTTTGTTTTATAAATAAAAACTTATATAGATGAGTATACGCAGGCAAGCAGACAGGTTCATGTACACAAATATCTGTCCTGTGTGGGAATCAAACTCACGGCCCGTCGATCTATGGATATACATTTTACGTTGTGTTTTTGTTGGAATCGTAGAATCCGCGCATATGAATATTAAATATCGGATGAAAATGAACATAACTATTATTTCTTTACTATTCATTGATTATATTTCTATTTATATAATTAATCGTATTCTGGAAAATGGCTTTTAACAATTCTTTGAAAATTTACACAATGAATATTTTCGGAATTCTGAACGATTGGGAGATATCTCTCCGATAGTGTTCAATAGCCATCCCATAGGAATATACATCGAGAGTGTACTTGTATTTGTGCACGCATTTCCTGAGTAGTTGGCTGGACTCCGTAGAGATAGACTGCTATTTTAATTATTATATACATGGAGTACGTTTGGTCGTTTGGTGCTACCCAGGTGTCATGTGTAAAGTTTCCAAAACCATAGCCTAAAGATGCGGTAGTACTCGACCATCGATTGAGCTCGGTTGCCCAGGTACTATGATTAATATGCCAAAACAGCGTCCTTCCTGATAATAACCAACGGGTCCTCCTTCAAAACCTGTGAAATGAGATGTCAATCTTCGATTAGTCCCTCATCATTTTCAAAATAATGGATCCGCCCACCCTTACATAATAACCAGTGAAATCTGTCAGCACTATCGGGCGTAAAAGGTTATATCTTCAACGAAGTGCGTGGGTAGTTAAGCCCTTTTTGTACGGTGGGAGTAAATGGCGACCCCGCCGTGACCACTCGTTACTTCCAACTCGTTGGTTTAGTACAGAAATAACTATAATTCAGTGGGCAGGTGTTTGGAATTGATAACTTGGGACTTCGCAATTTTGCTTGTGATTCGGTGATTTTCGTTCGTCGTTGGACTATATAATGATGTGGAATAATAATAATATCTTGGGACGACTATCACACTGTCATCTGATCCCCAAGGTAGACCTAGTACTATCGAAACCAGCCAACTGATAGATATACTTATACCTACCTTTTTGAATACATAAATTACACCCAAATACAGAACATCGTACTTATTATATCAAGTTAAACATCATAAGAATAAATGAATATGTTTGATCTTAAATTAATTATCTGTGTCAACCAAAGAGGAATTGGACCAATTCTGAGTCAAGTGTTAGTTAACCCGCCCGAGAAGGGAAACAATTCAAATACGGAATACAATACAAGAATTTATTCAATTATATCATAATCATACAGCTAACAATATCCAGTAATTTTACTAACCTTACTCAGAGACGACTCGTTTCAAAGTGAAGTGTCGATGACCGACCGGAATTGACACTGACATTCGGACAGCAACGGTGTTGCCCGAGTAATTACTACAATAATTACCGTCTGTATGAAATGTGAAAAGGTATAGTGTTGCTAGAGTACTATAATAACGATAGTCGTGTTACACAAGTTACATATTTTAAGTAAGTTCAAATGGCGGTGACTGTTATCAGTTTCACTCGTAGAATTAGAAAAGAATTTGAAGCATCCTTCTGCGGTTGTCGTTAACAGTAACTTGCGGCAAAAAATTAAACTAAAGTGCCGTCGCGGAGCAGATAGAATTTCGTACCTATTATTACCTGTCTCTGCCGTTGCTGCGTTAATACACACAGGAACAGAGTCTAGGGATGGGGAGACCTGAATCCTATAATATTTATAGTTTTTTTTTGTTTTTAACTTTTGTTAAAAATCGTTTTAGTTTTTATAAAAAAATGTACACTTTTATGTCATGCTGGCACAGATTTAATGGCCGATGTCTTAATGGATTTGCTAACCATTTACCGGCAGCAATAAGGTCTGATTTCAAACATTTGCCATAAATTCGCAGTTAACTTATACAAAAATGGTTTTGACCACTGCCATATTTTCTAGAAATAATTTAAATGGCAGAACAATGTTTGCCAGATCAGCTAGTAATACAAAAATATTCAAAACGATTTCTTAAAATACCTTATTTGAATTAAAACCTAATAGATTCTCTAAGTCTTTTTATATCCATTGTCTTATATGAATACTATCCAGGGACATTATTCACACGGCCATCTGATCCTAAATTAAATAGAGCTTGTACTATGGAAATCGGATAACTGATATACTACATTATAATATTCTTTTGTATATACATTCTTATATAGATAATTACACCCAAACACAGGACAAATAGACATGTTCATGCACAAAAATATGTGTCCTGTGTGGGAATCGAACCCGTAACCTGCAGACAGAAAAGCAAGCATTTATCGACCACGCCAAATGGCCCCATCAAATATATCACACTAATATTATAAAGGCGAAAGTTTGTGAGTGTGTATGTTGTTACTTCTTGACGTCTAAACGGCTGGAGCGATTGTAATAAAATTTAGTATGGAGTTAGCTGACACCCTGGATTAATACATAGGCTATAATTTATAAAGTTGAATGGCTATTACACAACGTGAATAAAGAATTGAATTGAATTGAACGTATTTTATGACCTCAAAGAGTTTTTTGCTTATGACCAAGTATCGAAGCAACTGATTTATTGAATTTATCATGATGTGTTATTTATCTGTTGTCAAGATTATAAAAACAATTATTTAATATTAAGATATTAAGAAAACATATTGCATGCCCGATATGGGTAACTGTTGATCCATCAAATTGTTATAACATCTTCTGTACACAATTTCTGGCAATAAAATGATCTATCTCTATGTCTATGTGTCTGCGGGTAAAACCGTGAGGCACAGCTAGTATTACAATACATGTTAAAATAGATTAACAATTACTACGTGTAGAAAATGTCTGAGTGATAACTAGATCCATTTTACGGCCACTTGTGCAAATAACTAATTCAACACACACCCGGGGCGTCTCTATCTTAACGGTCTTACATAAATCATTAGGCTTATGACATTCGAGGATAAAAAGTGGATCCAATGTCTGGCCCATGTCGGGAGGTAATCTATATCCCATATTATTGGGTCAAAGTCCCAAGGTACCGCCAAATTGAAAAGTATAGTAAGTCCTTAGGGAAGTCTAGTAAAAAAGCTGGCTGGTTGATCAATTGAGTGAAGCGTTTGTTGGGAAGATCGGCCTATTTCCTTGAGACTAAGTTAAGAAAATTTGTCTACTATATTTTTATTTAATAAAATGCTGTTTGAAATAGATCTATGACAGCCAGTGTCAATAAACAAGGTCGAGTCTCTGGTGTAACTGGTCGTCTCAGTTGTTAGTGTCCTTACTTACATAAGCTGGTGGCACAAGCATCAGAGATGACTTTTTGTCCGCTCTGATATCCGTATATGACTACTTCAGAGTCCGGTCTGCTATTAATTTTTTTTCATTTCAAAGAACCTCTCAGCATACGTTTTCAGAGATCATAGGAATATGACTCTGACAACCTTATAATCAGAATATTTGATTTTTTTTGTAATAATAATATTCTGGGACATTATTCACTACATGGACACTACTAGGACATTATTAGACTCTTTGGATTCGATGGACAGACGCGCTCGCAGGATAATCGACGATAGAGACCTAACAAGTAAAAAGCTGCAAAACTTGGATCATCGGCGTCAGGTTGCAAGCTTATCGGTTTTCTACAGGCTGTTTCATGGAGAATGCGCTCAAGACCTCCATGAACTTATCCCTCCATCTCCCTCTTTTCATCGGACTACAAGGCGTCGGGAGGCTCTCCACCGCTATGTCGTTGACATCCCATTATGCCGTACGAAGCGTTTTGCTTCCTTTTTCATCATACGCACGGCAAAACTGTGGAACAACCTTCCAAACGACGTGTTTCCAGACTCATATAACATGGGTTTATTCAAGGTTAGAGTGAACAGGCATCTTATGGGTGCGTGCGGTTCACCTTCGACCACATCTTCACTTACCATCAGGTGAGATCGTGGTCAAGTGCAAACCCATTATGCATAAAAAAAACACGGCCAAACTAAGCAGAGCTTGCACTATGGAAACTAAATAACTGATATACTATTTTTCTTTTTTGTAAATACGTACTAACGTATATCGATAAAGTTATCTGAGACTCAGGACAAAGAGACATGTTCATTCACACAAATATATGTCCTGGGTGGGAATCGCACCCATGACCTGCGGAGTAAAGGGCATGAATTTACCAACCACGCCAAGTGGTTCGACAAGTTTAAATACAGAACCGCTAAACTAATCAGAAATTTAAACATGATATGTATAGTTAGAGTACCTCTGGTTAAATTACGGCCACGGCGGTTTGTATCTGAAAACTTTTTCAGCCGATTTTTAATCTGGCAGTACGCAAGTGGTGACGTTTGATAGGTAGACGAACCGAATAGTTTGGCACATTTGGCACTGTGTTCTGGATTCAACTACTAGTAGGTCTTGTCAAAATAGACAGTGGATGTGGTTATATTTATTGTAATCGATTATAGACATGTTATAGTTTTGTAATAAATATATTATTTTGCCTACGTATGGAGATTTATTACACTCTTTAGGAAGGTAGATATTTACGGTTCACATAGCAGTAGCAATACTTCGATAAAACAACTAAACAAAAGTATAAAAAAATACAAAGTATAAATTATGAACACGGCTAATTGCTTCTGAATTAACAAACTGCGGGCGAGAAATTCTGCCTACGCCTGGAGTTATAATTAAAAAATCAAAAATTAAAAAACTTAAGCCAGCAAATCGCGAACTTTAACAAAAGTACATCAAATAAGTCGCGCGAAATAAAACTGCTTCCAATCCGCTAAAAAAGCATGGGAATATTACGTATAGATGTATTAACTTATAAACTCTCCCCCGACTTGCTAGGTCTTTGTATTTGAATGTGAACAGTTGGTTTGGGCAAGGAAATATTCCTTTACAATGATCCGCCTTTTTACAATAGATTGCCACTGTTTGTATATTAAGCATATTCTTCTTAACATTATAATGTCTGCTGTTATCCACTATTTGATATGAATTAAAATTTTAATCACGCATGATGTTACAATACTTATCTCATTACTTACGACGGTACGTTACTCTAGTGTTATGAGTTGTTCAAGCCGCCCAGTACGCCTCTGATATGGCTTAACGACTGTAGTCTAATAACTACAACCAGGACCAACAGCTCAACCTACTCTCCGAAGCAAGGAGGTGCTTAGAAATTAAGCCACTTTGGCGTCCACTCATATATGCACTGACCACGTGCCTAGAACCACTCCGATGACTTAGGAGCTGGTGAGAGCAACTGGATTTGGTACGGATGTAGTTGTTTCGGTGCCAGTGGCTATTTAAGGACCCGAATGGAACATTGGTATCAAATAGTTTTAATATAAATCGTCGTGCATGTAAGAGGGTCGGAGGACAAGTTGGGAGTTTACATGCCCACTATGGTCTCGAGAGGCATAGGGCCTCCCAAAACCATAATTGTCTTTTTATTACCAAGACCCGTATTCTATTACGCTAGTTAAACACGGGGTAAAACTTGCCCCCTAATCCTATGGCATCCTTTCGTGTATAACAACACCATTAACATACTAATGCTATTACCAGGAGGGCCTCAATAAAGTTTTAGAAAACTATAGAGGTATATTTACCTACAAAATGTACATGAACTCTAACTTATTATAACACTAACTATTTACTACCTTCTTTTTTTTTCTCATGTTACATATTTTTTTACTGTTTTCATTTCATGCATTTCTTGTGCATCTCAAGGTTGTTTTTGTAATCTATTTGGTGTACAAATAAGGAGTATTGTATGTTTACTATTTATATATCGGTTATGGTGCTGATGTGGGACCTCGATTGAAAGGACGGCCGGTATTTGTTTTGAAGGCATAGTGTTGCGTGAATGATCACTACTATACCGGGAAAAAAGTGTTTGAGATTGGTAAAAACGAGGACCGGTAAAACCCGGGTCGGTGCCAAGTTTCCTTTAGCTAACATGACTGGGCGCTTCCCGTGCAGAATCACCTCTCACTCAAGAACTTTTGGACAAGGCATAATTGAAGTTTTTATACTGCGCCATTTTGGGTTTCGGTACGCGATGCGCTTATTTCAGTTGTCTTTTCACCAAAGAGTAGACAATAATAAAGAGAAGTATTATTTTTAGTTAGTAGTAGTATTAGTTTGAGGCGCTCACAGCTAGATGCTCTCACTGGTCTGTAAGCGATCGGCGAGGTTAAGTAACGAGACTCGCGGTCAGTCCATAAATGGGTGACCGCCAAAGTAGTTTAATTTCTGAGCGTCTCCTACTTCGGAGGGCACGTTAAGCAGTTTGTTCCGGTTGTAGACATTAGACAACAGTCGTTAAGCCATGTCAGAGGCCTACTGGGCGGCTTGAGCAACTCTGACACTAGGGTCACCACTACCCATACGATAAGCAAGCAAGCATTTTTAGTTTGTCCCCCTTATACAGGGTTAGTTAGAAATTATGAAATTATATTTTTAGTTAGAAATTATGAAATCTATAACCCCAAAAAGGATCTAGGTCAAGTTACCCAGTAAACTCGACCTAGATCCTTTTTGGGGTTATAGATTTCATAATTTCTAACTAATTTGGCCATAAAATACGATACTCAAACTTAACCATTTTCAAGTTATTGGACTTTAAAGTGCTTTTACACAAATTGCCCGTTTTTTGTCTATTGTCCCATTTTTCATGTTTTGTGGCCCTAATTTATTTGCTTTTGCTGTTACCGGTACAATCGACACCTACTGGCAAATCTAATTTACGTTTAAGTTCTCCTTTAAGGAGGTAGGCGTCCAAGATGGCCCCTATGTCATTTATCGGCATTGTTCTAGAATCTTTTCAAGTGTAAGACCATTGTTAAGTATATTGATAACACATAAACTAAGAAATTTCCTTAGTTTAAAATTACGCTTAGTATTGCGGAAAATGGTATAGAAATAAAATGTACATGGTTGCCCTATTATTATATTTGTGTATTTGAGTATGTAGTTTATGTAATAATATTATAAACCTACGCAAATGCCTATTGTACTTTAATATCTCCTCTCGCGGGTCTGCTGGAAGAAATTTTCTTTAGAAATAAGCAGGACCCATGTACTACCTGTTATTTCTTCATATAATTTACTTATAATATTTCTGTGTGTATGGTGTGTTTTCTTAAATTAAAAAAGGTATATTTATTTTATTTAATACATACATACATAGACTCACGCCTGTTTCCCAGAGGGGTAGGCAGAGACAACGGATTTCCATTTGTCACGATCTTTGCACACGTCTTTTGCCTCGATTACTGTCATTATATTCTTCATACATGCTCGCCGGTTAAGGGTACTTCTGACCTGCCCTTTCTTGAGAACGTCTCTGATTTGGTCAGAGAATGTTCGACGAGGTCTTCCCCTTCCGGTTGTTCCATTCACACAGGCCAGGTATACTTCTTTGGTCAATCTTCTTTCATTCATCCTCTCTAAATGGCCAAACCATCTCAGCATTCCTTTTTCAATCTTTGTGACTACATCTTCTTTCACACCACAACGCTCTGTTACAAACTTTCCGGCTACTCATAAAGGCGTTTAGTGCCCCATTCACTCTGTTCCCCGCATTTACTCTTCTAACAATATCTTTTTCATATTTGCCATCTCTCGTAAACAAAGTTCCCAAATATACAAACTCTTTCACCTGTTCGACTTTCTCTCCTCCAATCAAAATATCACACGCTGTCGTGTATTCTTTATTTAATAGATTGTATTAAATAAAATAAATATACCTTTTTTAAGTAAAGAAAACACACAGCACATTGCTTCGCTTCATTTTCACAATGCCGTATCTTTTCATTCGGACATCACATTTCCTCCGGCCTACTTTCACATCTGGAGCTCTTTTGTGATTCAAGTGTCTTTTACCTGCACTAGATACTGATGTCTTGAAGTCCATTTATTTCTTTTGCATCGCTACAAATATATTGTCCATTATTTCGTTAGAAGTTTCCTGCATTGTCGACGGCAATATTACGAAGTCGGCCTCCATAAGATGTTGCAAGTTTCCACTCGACTGACTCGAGATTTTCTTAGAATTTTCATTATATTAGTATCTATTTGATTATTTTTCAAGTTTGAATAGAATACAATATTCTTTATTGTACACCATAAGTATATATACATATTAAGGTGTATAACATGTCGTCGTTGCGATTTAAGTCCAAATATTACTTAATAACATGTGTCAAAACAAATTCTACGTGATAATTATTAGCAACCATTGACGAAAAAAAAAAACTTGTGTGTACTTATGTACACGCGTTAGAAGTTATACTTCTTAATATACAACTTGAACGTAGTTATAAATTTTCATACCACCTAGAACTAACTTCATGCTGTTAAATTTTTTGGTGTCGGTGTGCGCGCGCATCGTAAAAATTCACTCTCATCATTTTTCTCCATCGCGCCAAAAGAAGTATAACTTCAAAAATATCAGAACTGGAACTAAAGCAGACAATATTAGGACCAACTATATAATTCCCTACATTCAACTTTACTATGCATCTGTGAATGATATATTTGAAATAGTATTGGTAATATAATGTTTTGAATATTAATTTAATCCTAAAATAACATATTGAAAATATTGAAATTCGTGTAGGTCTTGTTGAGGCGACATGTTTCCAGAATGCTTATATACTTTGCTCAACTTTTGTAGTATGGGCCCGTGTTTAAAGAGCAAGTAAAGTTGCGCCTGATTTGATCCCGATCCTGTCGGTTTCACACTCGTGCGCTATATTATAAACCCGCGTATCTGGCTAGTTTCTATTTAAATTGGCAGCTATAGCAGGAATTCAGCTCCGAGAACAATTACATTAATCCCACCATCTCTGAGGGATTAGGCTCTAAGGGTGATACGTTAGAACAATGTTTGGTTCCACTCGAAATCCCTCTTGTCTCGAGGGTGTCCTCAGGGTGATTATACGATAAATACTTACTGTGAGAGGTCCGTATGGCTTAGGCCAATGACGTTCTATACACGTACTCGTATATGTAAAGTTTCTATACTGTAATATTTTGGTGATCATATTAATTTTAATTAAAACTAATCTATAGCTTAGGAGTTCAGATAATAGTAAATATTTATTAGCAGAATTGTTTAAAATATTACTTATTTTTTTTTAAACTTTGACTGCACTATCATTTCAGATCTTTATGTCGCGGGAGAGTTTACAAATATGCAATTCACGGACAGAGCAAGCTCCGACTCAGAACAACAATTTATCGGTCCCGCAAATGGTTGTCCTGTGCGGGATTCGAACGAGGGAGCCGAGTAGCGAAACGACCACCTAACCTAAACTAACCACTGCGCCACACACATATTTGTAGAATTACAATTATGTTCGAACTTAAAAAATAAGACTGAAATTACAGTTTCTTTACAAAAAGATTTTTTTTTTATTAACGTATGGCCTTCACAGTATCTCGTAGGTATACTATAGTATGTAAGTAATGTAATATATTAGGTCTTTACCTATGAAATTGCCGTTCTGCAGTACTGGCCATTTCAAATCAAAATAATTTTTGTTTGGCTAAGAATTCTAATTTCAAATTAATTTTATTTTAAAAACATGGATTCTTTTTTCCAAAAGTAGTCATTTCTTTATTGATTAGTGTTACATTTTCATCGCATTTCAATCTTTTTCGTCATCATGGATACGTTAAAAATTCGAGTAATTATGGAATATGAGTACCGTCGTGGCAGCAACGCGGCACAAGCGGCACGCAACATCAACGACGTTTACGGAGCTAACACTACAAACCAACGCACCACCTGTTATTGGTTTGCTCGCTTCCGTTCTGGAAATTTCGACCTGAAAAATGAACCTCGCGGTCGTCCGAAGACTTTGGTCGACAATGACGAATTAAAGGCGGTTGTGGAAGCTGATGATACACAATCTACGGCTGAATTAGCAGCAGCTTTCGACGTTAGCGTCAAAACAATATTGGTCCATTTGCGTCAAATTGGCAAGGTAAAAAAGCTTGACAAATGGGTGCCCCACGAACTCAATGATCGCCAGCGCGAAGTACGCGTCGAGACGTGCCTTGCACTGCTCAACAGACACACAAATGAAGGAATTTTGAACCGCATTGTTACCTGCGATGAAAAATGGATTCTGTTTGATAACCGCAAGCGCTCAGCAAGTTGGTTGGATCCTGGTTCAGCACCTAAACAATGCCCTAAACGAAAACTTACCCCTAGAAAAGTGATGGTCACTGTTTGGTGGTCTAGCGCCGGTGTGATTCATCACAGCTTCTTACCAAACGGGGTGAGCATTACTGCAGATGTGTACTGTGAAGAACTGAGCACAATGATGGAGAAGCTGGCGCATCTCCAACCAGCATTGGTCAATCGCTCGTCTCCGCTGCTCCTGCACGACAACGCGCGACCTCATACTGCACAGCAGACGGTCTCCAAGTTGCAAGAACTGGGGTTGGAAGCTCTCCGTCATCCGCCCTACTCACCAGACCTTGCGCCTACAGACTACTACTTTTTCCAGAATTTGGATAACTTCTTGGCGGGAAAAAAATTCAATACCCGAGAGGCAGTACAAAATGCCTTTGAAGAATTTGTTGCCTCCCGTCCAGCTGATTTCTTTAAGAAGGGCATCAATAAACTGCCACTGCGATGGCAAAGATGCATTGATTGCATGGGTGATTACTTCGATTAATACAAATAAAAAAATTCATGAAAAAAATTCGTTTAAATTTTTTCATACAAAACGGCAATTTCATAGGTAAAGACCTATTATTATGATTCTCTATGAGTTATATGTAAGTAACTTATATTGTATGTTGGCTATGCATTGTTGTATGTATAATGTTGTACATCTCTGCCATGTTAGAAATTGCTGTAGAAAAACTCTTATGTATATATGCCTTCTATGACAAATCGTTTCATTGTTTTGGTTCTGTGAACAAAGATAATAAATAAATAAGAAGAACCTTTTTTTAATCGCATAGACTTTAAAAAAAGCTTGTTAGCACTCATAACATGGAGTTTTTTTTGTTCAATGTAAACCACAGTACTAAACTAATTAATTTTGTACTTAAAATAAAAACCCCATTTTAAGTACAAAATTAATTAGTTTAGTACTGTGGTTTACATTGAACAAAAAAAACTTGAGAGGTGTCAAGGGACACGCGGATGGAACGAAGTTATTTCTTATTATTTATTATGTACAAAATACCTGTATACACTCAACAAAAATAATTGTCGCGACACCACACTGTTCAATGCGAAATAGAAATGAAAATATCTGGCTTGCTTTCTATAAGAGAGAGAGAGAGAGACAGATAAACATGCGCACGCCGCACAGCTGCAAAAAGTGTCGTGACAAGATTTTTTCCCGTCTAGCCCCCTTTCACAACGCGCGATAAGGAACTTCGTTCCAAAAAGAATTTCCAAAACTTGGTAAATCTCTCTCGTCGTCTCTAGTTGAGAAATACATCCCTGTCACGGGTCACTTTACAAACATGCAAGTCACGGGCACAAAGCGCACCCAGGTTCTAAACAATTGCTACACAAATAGTTACCCTGTGCCGGAATACAAACGAAACGCGTAGTATCGAAGCAACTACCTAAACCGCTATAAGTGAATAATTTTGTACTATAAATTATCATCATGCCTTTGTATTTATTTCATAATATTTGGAACAGTTAAATTTTTAAAGAGAAGTTCAGAAAGCTTGAAAATGAAATATTTTATCTATACATATTATAAAATCGTAGGAAAGTCAAAACTGTACATTGAATATTTTTTAGAAAGGATACCTGGAGCATGATCTATAATCGATATCGAAACCGAAAATATGGTTTTTAGAATTTTTGTCTGTGTGTCTGTTTGTCTGTATGTATGTCCGGGCTAAACTAAAACAGTACTGCATGGATTTACTTCAAATTTTGCATGAATATTACTAAGAGGTCGGGTCAACATATAGGCTACATATTATCACGCTATCACTCAAGGGGGAGGAGCAATGATAATTTATAAAATATAACGCGGGTAAAGCCGCGGGGCACAGCTAGTATATCATAATGAAGAAGTAAATTATTACAATAAAAATAAAACATTACGCAAACTAGGATAGTGTGCTTTTAACGCACTGACAAACTGGGTGTCAAAACTGGGAACAGATTAATATTATTTGTATTGCTGAGTTTGTTTCGCTGGGTCTTCTCAGTTGGGGCGCATTGGATCCGGTGGTAGCACTAAAGCGCGACCGTCGCTATAAACACAAGGTCCATCATAAATCATATGAAATTTGTAGAAGCATTCAGACAATATGTAGTAAAATATAGCTTAAACTATAAATTTCGATAGTTAAACCTAAACATAATCTCCTTGACAATAACTTAATACAAACTAGCAAGCTAATATAAATATTATAAATGTTTTAACAATCCGTGTACCTAAATATCTTTATGTATGTAACTAGAAATAATTATGTTAGTATACTTAACTATATTACTACAAACATGTTCTGACTATTTACAAGCGCTTTTTCAAAGTATAATGAATAAAAAAAAAGAATGTCTATACTCTTTGATAATTTTTTAAAATTAAAACGTACATATGTCTCTGTAATAGGGCCCCTGGCTTATTATTATCAACGGGGTTACTCCATAGATATAGATAACGAGAAAGCTCTCTTCTACTACGGAATGTATTTGCGTATCATATATAGTAGAATAGTTTCGAAGTGGAATTTATCGGTTCCGAAGCGGCACAAGTTAGTTGATGAACTGGTGGGTGTGTCGAAGTTCTGATCAGTATATCTTGAATATCAGTTTGAAAACTTGGAACTTAAATCACATGAGCAACCATACAAGCAAGCAATATAGAGTTAAGAAACCTGCAATGAAAAATCGGAAAAAGCGGAAAATCCTGTCCTAGTTTTATTTATTTATTCATATTATCATTTTCATTGTGTATGAATTTTACAATACAATTTCTTAAATAAAAGCATAATTTAAAAATAAAACCAATACAATAACAATAATAATTGGTAGACAAAATAATCAAGAAATATAACATAATTAAAATTGAAGGTGTTGACTAACATTGAATATATACAATTAAATAACAGAAAAACAAGAAATAGCTAATCAAATCACATCATTAAAAAAAAAATAATATCATAAAACAGATATATCGTCAATTTTACACCATACAAACAACCAATCGTAGTCTTTATAATAATAGCTTTTTATTTACATAGCATACCAAATTGGTGAACAATCATACCAGGCATTTTTGTTTTCAAATAAAATTGCCTGGTGTACAAATTAGCGATATTACGATTTACAATGTTGACTAATTACTAAACTCATTGACTTTTATAAGATAAGATAAGATACATACGCTTTATTGCACACCAATTACAGATAAAAAAATAGGAAACATTGTACAATAAGCGGTCTTATCGCAGTCAGCGATATCTTCCAGACAACCTTTGGATGGATAAGAAGCAGAAATATAGAAAGACAACACGATAAGGGTAGTGCAACATAAAATAATTTAAGTAGGAATCTAAATACTTACAAACTAATAATGGCATTCACTTAATAGTAATACTACCATGTCATTAGATATAATAGATACTTAATTACATAAACATAATAATACATACAAAATAAACAATATAATATGGAAGGACAGTGGAAATGCAATCATAGTGACAAGTAGTGGTTTTTCACTAGTGTTTTGAACAAACCAAGGGATTGAGCACGTCTAATTGTTAAAGGCAACGCCTTCCAGAGGCGAGCTGCCTCAACACATTCTACTAAAAATGTTAGTAGAATGTGTTGGTAAAGACAGGTTTAGGTTTTCTGATGATCTCAATGATCTCGCATGTGTATCCCTTAGAAATTTAAATCGTTCTTTAAGATAATAGGGGGTAGCAAGATTAAAGATAATGCTGTATAAAAGGGACAAAATATGTGCATTCCGGCGAAAGCGTATAGGGAGCCACTTAAGTTTTGTACGAAATTCAGATACGTGGTCATACTTGCGGAGCCCAAATATGAACCTTATACAAAAAATTTTAAGTCGCTCAAGCTTGTCAAATTATATTATAGTCGTATAAATTATATTATACTACTTACTAATGTTGTGTGTGTAATATTGTGTGTTACATGTGATTCTAAAATAACACGTACATAATATGTAACTAGGTTTAGGATATTTAGACACAATGTAAAAATTGTTATTTTTATTGGTGTTTTTTGAATTGAATAAATTTTATCTGAAATATGAAAAATTGTTGTCCTGCATAGGAATCGATCCCGGGCGAGGCGACTAAGCCATACTTGCAGTGAAATATCTGGATCTACCTATCTCAGATTAAATTGTTAAAATTTATATTTGATTGTAATTTATCCGTCTTTTGTTTCAGACGCTCAAGAAATGAAACGCAGAAGGTGTCACTCCTCTGGCGTCATATGGTGACGTGTTGAACATGTCTACTGAGGACATCACCACCATGCGTTATATACTCTTCTGTCTGCTGTCCCTTGCCTTCAATAGAAACCTCGCCTTCGTTCTTGACAAGCAGAACCCATACTCACAATTCAGAAAATGGAATGCCGGCCTTAACGGTACACTCGAATTAGAATTCAAAACCGATCAACCGAATGGTCTATTATTGTATACAGACGATGGTGGCACTTACGACTTTTTTGAGCTGAAGCTAGTGAACGGAGCGCTGAGGTTGAGATATAATTTGGGAGGCGGAGCTCAGATTATTACTGTTGGGAATAATCTGAATGATGGACATTGGCATAAAGTTCAGGTGAGTTTAACAAAACTTCAAGTTTATTTCAACCAGTTTTTTTAGGGTTCTTTGCTTAAATAGTAAAATCTGACCCTTATAAGGTAACTCGGTCTGTCCGTCCATCCATGTAAGACAACGGCTTGTATCAGCATCTATTAATACAAGTGATTTATGATTGCGATTCTTTTAGAGATTGCTTACCGCTGAGAGTATGATCACTCCTTGATGACACTTAGTTTGCATTAGTATCGATGACATTCCCCCTCCGATCTTCTATCGAACTTCTCATTTTAACGTAAAGCAACAGTTACACAAGAAATCCGTAAAAACTGACTCTCTTATACTCATCCACGTCAGTGCCCTCAACCGAGGTTTCGCACACCGAAGGGGGACCCTTAGCCCGGGTTACTTAGTTTCTAGACATAGTAGCTTTGCTTATTTTTGAAATCAAACTTATTTACGCACGCTTGACTTGGGATGGAAGCTGATGAATGCGTGACGAGAGCGTTACGATAAGTGTAATCAGGCGAGGCGAACCGAAATTGAGAGCGACACTTAAGTTAGTGAACTTACTACTGTAGGGGCAAGAGAGAGCGATGTGCGAGCACACTTCTCCTTTCATTAAATTGTACTTCGGTCTTTTGGTCTAAGGCACATTCGTTTTTTGAATAAAATATTAAATCAGTAAAGAAGAGTCAGAAACTGACTACTTGATGGTAAGCAGATACCGTAACCTATCATGCTTGTGACCCATATAACATTTCATCACTCACGCGTTGCAGAACCTTCCTTTCCGATGAGCTCTGGCTATCTTAAATACACTCCAAAGCACCACATTAACAGTCTAATATTAATATTAACCAGGAGTATGTTCTGTATGCCAAGCCCAGAGTCAATGGGGTCGAGTTCAAACCCAAGGCGTGCTCCTTGTTCTTAAAACAGCTAAGGAAAACATCGTGAGGAAAGCATCCAGAATTTCTCTAAAATGTTGGCGACGGCATGTTAAGTCTGCCAAACTACATTAGGCCAGCGTATTGGACTATGACCTGTCCCCTCTGATTGCGAGAGGATCCGCTATGTCACTTGCTCCGCAGTGGGACAGTCAAGTATCACCTGCAAGGATGTACTTTACAGACGCCAGCACAACCAGCTTCCCCTATCTGTCAAATCTCTTTTATAGATTTTCAAGTTTATCACAAAAGCATAAGGTTCACTTTCAATTGGGGAAATTTGACAGATTGGGGTAGCTTAATGTGCTGGCGTCTGTACAATCTCATAGAATGGAAGGACGCTATGGTTTACCTCAATACATTATACGTTTCAAAAGGTTTTTAGCTGGCATTTCGTTTTATTAAAATAGTATTTTATGAATATTGCATTCATAGACAAACGCTTAATGTCTGTTTGACACGAATACAAGCATATAATAAACATATTCTCAACAACCTTAAGAGCCATTCCTAGCCGCAATTTTTCTAAACAAACATATTCTTCATTTTCTCCACGGGATATCAACGTAATTTGTGAATAAACACATTTTTGTAGAAGTTAGGACCCTTTAAAGTTCAATAAAACAGATGAAAATAGATGGCAATAAACCATATGACTTGAAGCAAAAGCAGTAAAAACGTTTGGTCATAGCATTTTGGTCCGCATTATGCATGTTGTATGATCATTGAAATTCTCTATTCTTTTTTGTAGGAGAATATACTATGCTCGAGCGTTTAGTTTTTGGCGTTTAATTGTTGTAAAATAAAATAAATCTTTTATTCACATCGAAGTTTAAAAAGCGCCGGTAAATAGACAGAACATGGATTGTAGTACATATTACAAGTCAACTATATGATATTCGGTATAAGTACGAAAGGATTATTAGATTTGTGACTTAGGTTTTGATCAAATAGCAATGAAATTTTTATTTTTGATAAAATAATTTTCTTTTTAATTATCGTCAAAATGGTTATTTAGGTCTTTGAATAGTAATCGTCAATACTAAGAAGAAAAAAAAAACGTATTGACAGTAATGACAATGGAGGCAGTGACTCTATTATCCAGAGAAGCTGGTTACGCCTCATACATTAACTCATAGGTTTGTTGTTAACGTCTAACTCAAACTGAAAAGGTAAATTTCAAAGTGGTTGATTATTTGCTAAGGTAACACTCGTATAAGACTACGAATCCTCCATTTGGTTGGTTTAATATATAAATCTTGAGATAGTCATGGCAGTGGCAGTTCCTCTTAACTGTGAACCGTGTAAATTATGTTCTTATGGCGAATGTTGACTGTTATCCTCTAACTTAAAACAAGGCTGAAAATACTCAAGGCTATGCCAATTCAAAGTTTTCGAGGGTCGTATTCTGTCACAAGCTTACAAGTAGTACTTTACTTTGCACAAGTTTATTGACTGCAAAAAAATTTTTGCAAACCAATTATATTTGAAGTTTTCAAGTATTGCAACTCTTTTGAATACCACATTGCATATAATCTCAAAACTTAACATATCAGTTAGTTGTTTCTAAAAAACAGAACCTAACAAAATGGATACCACCTACATGCTCCGAAAGGGTGTTAGCAAGGGAATCCTAAATTTGATCTGCCAGTGTGTATGGTTCATAGCTTAACGCAGATTGGTAAAGGGTTCTGGTGCAAAGCGCGCCTGACGATTAAATTTATGATTGTTAATTTTTGTGATTACATTTATGCTATAATAAGCTATTATACAAAAAAATTATACCAGCATATACTTTTAATTTGCTACTCGTAACAATATAAGGAAAACAATATTTTCTTTTTGTTCCAAAATCTTTCCTAGATACAAACTTCAGGAGGGTCATAAAATAATTTATCATTTTAATAAAAATGTTTCAGAGATCTTTGAAATGAATTGTATAAATTTAAGTGCGGGTGGGAATCGAACCCACGACTACGGGGTATCCGGCCCCATGTGCGTTAACCGCTCCGCCACCGCACCGTGGTACTGGCACTTCGAATTTATACAAAGCATTCGATATTTCTTAACGCATTTAAGGCGCTAAAGCGCCATCTTACCGAAACCTACACGACTAACAACGGCTGGAATGCCAATACTTAGATCGAACAATTATTTTAATAACATTGTGTGGTTCTTATTTGGTCACAAAAGCTGCTACAATTTTCCGCGGCAGTATATTTTGCTGGCTACGTCAATGTTAATGACAGATGTCTATCTTCCATGTTATCCATGCACGATTTGACCAATGTCACTGTGATCGATATTCTGATCAGTATTTGTAAAGATATCGTATGTAGGCTAAGCTGTGGAATAAACTCCCAAACGACGTGTTTCCAGACTCATATAATATGGGTTTATTCAAGGTTAGGGTGAACAGACATCTTATGGGTACGCGCGGTCCATTTTCGACTACATCTTCACTTATCATCAGGTGAAATCGTGGTCAAGCGCAAACCCATTTTGCATAAAAAAAGTAAATATGGACAAAATTGCCGTTTTAAAAACTTACTATCGACCTGAACTTTTTTGCACAACCACCGATTCATTAATAATTCCCTGCAACTGCATTATTGGATTATTAATGAATCGGTGGTTGTGCAAAAAAGTTCAGGTTCAGCTACTAAGTTCGGCTAAGGTCGTCAATCTCGACAGCATATTATACATGTGTGTGCTCAAATTTTGTGGGTTCGATTCCCACCCAGGTTAGATATTTGTGTGCATGAACGTTTCTGTTTGTTCTGCGTCTGGGTGTAATTATCTATATAAGTATGTACTTACAAAAGAAAAGAAGTATATCAGTTATCTGGTTTCCATAGACAAGCTCTACTTAGTTTGGGATCAGATGGCCGTGTGTGAATAATATGCCAGTATATTACTAATAAAAAAAAGAAAACTTGTACGCTCTCTATTCCCTTACTATTATAATCCAAGAAGAGATTTATACAGGACCACCTTGAAATCCATGTTGAATAAAAAAAAAGACGTAGATAATTGATTCGCAAACGTAGGACATATCGAGTAACATAAACCGAAAACATACGGTCGAACATTCTTTTCTGAAATCGGTAAAAATACACGTGTACTACAACACAACTACCCACAGCGAAGCTGAGCGTAATCATGACAGCTGTCAAACGTGAAATACTGGGAAAATTAAAACTCAGCCAGTATCTTTTGACATGTGTAACGATGCGTGTCGGAATACTATGGCGGGCTTAACCATTTGATCTGGACGCATTTGTCTCTAGTCTTAGCGCTGGCCATAATGTGGATGTGGCTAGCTGCCAAGGTGACCAAAAGCTTAGTACTGCCTGCTATATTATGTTGTTTACTACAGGAATTAATTGCGCTGAAGAGTTCTCATCAAATATAATCTTCAAGGAAAGCTTTGTAATGGACAATTGTGACGAAAAAAAAGAAGTTTTAAATAAATATAGGTGACTGAAATAAAGAGAGAAAGTGCAACTATATAAAACTCGCGTTATAGGTTTAGGGTTTCAAATATTAGGGCTTCATTACTCCGAGTAAAAATTAAAAATAATGAAGGACCGTCTCTAGTGGTTATTGACTCTGACTACTAAGCGAGAGGTCGTGGGTTCGAGATCAAATTGATGTGCGATCGGCACGATTATATGTTTTGTTTTTGGGTGTAAACGATAATATGTATGTATTTAGAAATATATCACATACTGATGTATTTCTAGATACATACATACATACTGGACCTTTGTCTGGTTACCTTAGTACAGGCTCTGCCTAATTTGGGGTCAGATGGCATTGTGTAAGTTGTCCAAGATATTTATTTATTCTTATTTTATATTTAACGACCAACTCACGCATTTTTATTTCAATCTAGGTTGCTCGACGAGACGAACACACAACTCTGACGGTGGACAGTCTCTCGCAGAGCAAGACCTCGCGAGGCAAGGAGTTCGTCTTCGGCAAGTTCAATTCGAACTCCGATGTCTTCGTGGGAGGAATACCGCCTTCGTGAGTCTTTTAACTTTGTTATTAAGTATTACTAACATCTCCACCATATTTTACTAGCCCGTCAATTGACGAAAGAAGCTTTATCAGTTAAAGATGAAAATGTGAAGAGCACCTCAACGAAAATGGCCACGATTACGTATAATATATTTGTGTACATAAACTTAACTCCATGAAGGTACAGGCGCACATCCAGCTACCCCAATCTGTCAAATTTCTTTTATAGATTTTCAACTTTATCACATAAGCATAAGGTTCACTTTCAATTGGGGAAATTTGACAGATTGGGATAGCTTGAAGTGCTGGCTTCTGAACATGAATAAATGGTGAATCACGTTGCAATCTAAAAGGTTGAATTTGATTCGCGTGAGTATGCCTTGAGTTGGTTTAACTAAGAGAAGAAGAACGAGAAGTGTTTATGCCGTTAACTCGGTTTCCACTGGAATTCAGAGGTACGGAGAATGAGCATCAACAGTCAGTATATAAAGTCTTTATTTCAGGAAAGTAATTGGCTGTTTCCAAAGTTCTCCTCTACTCTCCGCTTTAGTGGAAACCAGACCCCATATTACAGATCTTGCTTAAGGCAAGTCATAGCAAAATATGGGTAGTACTTGCTCTTTAATAGCTAATTCATATTATATATCGCTGATAAATCATATGAGTTTGCCATTAAATAACAATTATAGCGCATTTTTTTCTATCTCTATGATTTAGCAAGATATGGTATACAGGGAGCTTTTCAAAGGAACCAAACGTAAATCTGCTATGTGCTTGTTTTCTATGAATATAAATTGTTTAATTATGAAGTGGTACAATAATTGTATGTCAGTTTCAATGTGCTTATAAAAACACATTGAAATCGAATTATGCGTAAGTTAAGTTTATGCGTTTAGCCGTAATATATGTACGGTCGTGTAATAATTATATATACATTGGAAAAGAAAGAGGTATTTTAATAATGGTAACTTTAAATATTGTTATCATATAAGAAGCAGGCAAGGCACATAATATAACTGACGGCATATCAAGAACTGATAAAGAATTAATTGATAATACAAATAATCAATTACACCAAATCTTTTAGAGAATTAGATAGAATTTTAGTCCAGTTGCTAGTGTAAAAATACTAGAACAGATATATTAAAAAAAAAAAAACTATTAAAAACGTATCTAATCTACATTTGTTCTAAAACCTTACAAACCATTGCCTTAAACTATCTACCTCTCACTAAATAAAATAATAATGATCGCCCTAGCCGCATGGGGCGCGCCGATGTACTTGTCGTTTCATATTGAAAATACCGCGTGTGTCAGTCTGGGGACAATCTTTCTTCATGTAGTCATTTCAATTCTAGGTACAGATTTTCACAGGTAATCGTAAATACTTATAATTTAACAGGCTTTTAGTTACAACTACGAAGAAAAATTGCCATATTATCATAACACTCATCTATGGACTGACCGTGGGCGTTACTTAACCTCGCCAATCGCTTATGGACCGATGAGAGTATCTGGCTATGAGCGCCGAGCGACAATTGCACGACACCTCCCTAAAATTCGGCTTTATCATGCATCTACCGGTCGGTTGCCCACTGGCGCGGGTCACTTTGTTTTGAAGACTTATTTTGCTAGATGGCTTGGGTCATCGGTGAAACGGAAAAACGGGCCTGTTGGTGTGGTTGACAAATGCTTGCTTTTCACGCCTGAGGTCGTGGGATCGATTCCAACCCAGGACAGTTATTTGTGTGTATGAACATGTCTGATTGTCCTGAGCCTGGGTGTAATTATCTACATAGGTATGTAGTTACAAAAGAAAAGTAGTATATGTAGTATATCAGTAATCTGGTTTCCATAGTACAAGCTCTGCTTAGTTTCGGGTCAGATGGCCGTGTATAAATAATGTCCCAGGATATTATAATTATATCTTCCTACGTTATCTGCAAACGTCATGTTAATAAATTCATAACTGACTGCTCGTTTGTTAATAAATGTATCATTAAAAGCGACCATAAAGGCATTGTAATAAATTATACATGGATGATCCAGCAGAACCAACGAATTATTACATCGCTACATTTCATGTTCGCTAGTAAATAATTATATCATCGACAACCGCCGCAAATCACCAGTGTACCAAATTGAACATATTAAAATCAATTATACTGCGCCACGGGAGCCATTACGTTTATTTATTGCAGGTTTAATGAGTGAGACTTAAGGCTATATAAATAGGGGTGAAAATGCTATTTTTGAGTGGCGCACAAGTATAATAAATTACTGATGAGAGTACCGTTCCGCCAACTTGTTTGTACAGACGCCAGCACATCCAGCTACCCCAATATGTCAAATTTCTTCTATAGATTTACAACTTTATCACATTAGCATAAGGTTTACTTTTTATTGGGGAAATTTGACAGATTGGGGTAGGTCGATGTGCTGGCGTCTGTACAGTTGACTCGTTCGTCTAGCGGAGATTATGAAGGCACAAGTTAGTTATATTTTTTTTAAAGACAACGCCCGCCCCACGATGTCTAATCTCTGTGTCGCGGGTACTTTACAGACATATAATAGACGGAAACAAATTACATCCAGACTCAGAACAATTATTTATGGGTCACACAAATAGTTGTCCGGCGCGAGACTCGAACCTGCGATACGAAGCGGCGAGGCGACTGTCTTAGCCGCTGCGCCACACGTGCAGTCTTTCTTTTCTTTTTTATTATAAGTATATCATCTACATTGACTTATATGTATAACTAGACACGCTGTTTCGAATAAAAACTCTGTCCCAGTCCGGCTGTGCGCGAGGTGAGGGGCGCGGGCGCAGCGGCCAAAATTGCTCACTGAGTTCCAGCGCCCGCGCTGCAACTCAGTGAGCAAATTCTTAATATGGGATTGCGCGTCTAGTAGAATACGTATAGGTCAATGATCATCTACGAGTATGATCAGCGAGCTGACGGGCCGGTTTGCGTGGTTGATAGATACTTGCCTTTGGATTACTTGCCTATGTGGGTTCGATTTCCTCCCGGGACATATATTTGTTTGCATGAACATGTCTGTTTGTCCTGAGTCTGGGTGTAATTATCTTTACAGAGTTACTTGTAAAACACCAATAACCTCGCAGGACAAGATAGCTAACATCATATTTTTTTTTTATAAAAAGACATCGTCCTCATTGCTGTGTTGCGGGGTACTTTACAAACATATAACAGACGGACACAAATTACATCAAGACTCAGAACAACTATTTATTCGTCACATAAATAGTTGTCCGGGGCGGGAATCAAACCCGGGACACAAAGTGGTGAGGCGACTGTCTTAGCTGCTTCACCACACGTGCAATAAAAATCATCATTAGCTGATGCATTATGTATGGGGAAACGAATATTGTTGCTATGTATTTTATGTACTAGTTTTCTTTCTTTTGTTCAGATTCATAGGTAGATTATTATGTAACAACGCTATTAAATTAGGCATACCTGTAAGGATAGTTGTTGGTTTTAAATTAATAAATAAATAAAATAACGGTTAAAGATTCTTTATTGAAGTTATACTTCTTTTGGCGCGATGGAGAAAAATGATGAGAGTGAATTTTTCCGATGCGCGCGCACACCGACACCAAAAAAATTAACAGCATGAAGTTAGTTCTAGGTGGTATGAGAGTGATGCGCGCGCATCTTAAAAATAACAGCATGAAATTAGTTCTAGGTGGTATGAAAATTGATGACTATGTTCAAGTTGTATATTAAGAAGTATAACTTCTAACGCGTGTACATAAGTACACACAAGTTTTTTTTCTCTTAAGAATGTGTACATTCACTTGCAGAGAAATTAAATACTTAATATAGGACGCCAAGCGTGGGCTACTTACCAATACTAAACTAAACTATACAATAGTTAGTTAAATATCGTTACTGTTATAAAATAAATCTTATTGTAAATTATTTCCTACAATCCGTGTACCTAAATATCTATATGTACCTAGAAATAATTATATATTACAACGAATATGTTCTGACTATTTACAAGCGCTTTTTTAAAGTCTACGTGAATAAAAACATTTTTTATTTTATTTTATAATACAAATAAACACCTAAACAATTTTACAAATAATACAAATACACAATATATAATAATAAAAATAACGCTCTCTAAATTTCAGCCTCTATTTATGTTACATCTTGTATAATGAAGCCCGTGCTATAATTTTGCTACCGGAACCAATGCGGTCCAACTGAATAGACCTGGAGGAACAAACCCAGCAGGCTCTCTACCACCGGTTTAACCTGGCCCAAGTCATATTATCCGTCGAAGCATACTGAGAGGACAGGCTATCTATTAATACGAGAAGCAATATCAATTAACACGAGACAATTGCAATAACCTATAATAGTTGCTCCATTGATCACAGATTTACCAATTGTACCTTGTATATAATCTTATAGTACAATTCAGCAAACAATAACGCACAATAAAAATTCAGCTTTTGAAATCCCAAAATAAGATTCAAATTCAAACGGAGCGTTTCATATAAATAATTGTTAGAATAATTTTGGATTTTAGCTGATTGGCAATAAAGTTGAAATTTACACGGGGATTTAGAAATAGATGCATTGGGGTGGCGGGTGGCTTTTCGGTTAATTGGCGTGCCGAAACCCTATAGTATATTTGGACTTTGAAAGTAGTGCTGTGAATCATTTAAATTGATTCTCGCGCATCTAGAGTTCGATCGCACTTTCTAGGTTAAAGTTTCGACGGGTTTATAGAAAGTTTGATTTGAGAGGATTCCAGATTCTTTTCGAAAATTGATTCAACTTGAAAACACATTTGTTTTATGTATTTGAGAAGGTATTTTCCAGAATTTCAGTTATTGATATTTATCGTTGTATGAATATAAATAATAATGAATATCTTGGAACAACTAACACACTGCCATCTGATCCCAAACTAGGCAGAGCTGGTACTATAGCAACTAAACAACTGATAAACATACTTATTTACATTTCTAAATACATACATATTATAGATAAATAACACCCACACACAAAACAAATAATAGTGCTCATCACACGAAGATTTGTTTTGTGTAGTAATTGAACCCATGACATTTGACTTGTTGTTAGAGTCAGGGTCAGTAACCAATAGGCCAACAGGGCAATCAATAAATTCAACGATTCCAGGGGACAACTGTCGTCATTAAATCGTCCTTAAGTCATCTGATGGTAATATATAATAATATCCTGGGACATTATTCACACACGACTATCTGATCCCAAACTAAGCAGAACTTATCTTATGGAACCCCGATAACTGATATACCACATATACTACTTTTCTTTTGTAAATACATACTGATACAGATAATTACACCCAGAATCCGGATAAACAGACATGTTCATGCACACAAGTATCTGTCCAGGGGCTCTACACTGAACATCGTTTTCGTGAATGTGGCGTTCAAATAAATAAAGGTTAAAAATGACTTAATCAATCGTTAAATCGACTTCAACGTTGACAATCGATTCCGGACCATTTATGGCGTCACATGTGGTCATGGAAGCCAATTTAACGATTTATTAAGTCATTTTTAACCTTTATTTATTTGAACGCCATTCACGAAAACGATGTTCGGCGACTTAGCCGGTAGAGCCCCTGGATGGGAATCGAATCAACATGCGGCGTGAAATGGATAAGAATTTAGCAACCACGCGAATCGGGCCCTCCTAGAGGCATAATATATGTATATTAGGAACACCGTATATTGTGAATGCGAATACAAATTATACGACTTTATTTATAAGGTCCTATTCAATGTACAGATAGCTAATTTCAATGCTTTAAACGCTTAAAGGTACATACCTAACACATGTCTATTTGTTCAAAAAGGTTGTGCCAGACTAAAGATCTAGTATTAGTATTCGTTACGTCCAGGCTTTTGTTAAGGCTGCTACCAAATACCTATTAAGTCTATTACGTGGTCCGACTGTTGATGTTGTTAGCCCTTAGTGATTGGGTGGTCTTTTTGCTTGAAGAACTATGAATAGGGTGGCTTAAAAATAATGTAGAAAGTAACCGAAATACCGTTTTCTAGTATGCGATAGAGTTATAAATAACAAGCGACCCACATCGGTTTCGCACGGTTGGATAGGTAGAGAAATATTTTCTTTACCTTTTCTTCTAAACTCATTTTAAAAATTCTTTCATCTGTAGAAAGCTCCATTACGAGTAAATAATCTAGGCTATATTTTATAAAAAAAATTGAGATCTCTACATAAAATTACAATTAATGAAATCCAAATTATCAAAAAATTTCCTAAAAACGTCATTATTTGGCATAAAGTAACAATTTATTTTGCTATCTATCTACCCGAAGCCGGGGTGAGTCACTAGTTCTTAATATTATCTAGGGCACCCTATACATACAATGTTAGCTGTTATAAAGTATCCAAGTGTGCTGATTTAGGACAAACTGTTGTATTATTCCGAACAGGTTGTCCTATATTTATTTGACTTGGATATTCGGAAAAGGAGACACGATAAATGGCATATAAAGATTTATTGTACAACATGTCACGTTTCTATGGAAGACTGACAATTCTAGTACCGTTTTTAGAGTTCCTTATCTAAATGACTTTTGATGACATGACCGTTTTGCTCAATCCGTCCCTTTCTAAGTGACTCAAAACAGTATTTTTTTTCATGTATGCATAATTGTATGTGTATATTTATTTTTGGGTGAATGGGTATGCTTGCGAAAAGGATAATATAGGATCTATAAAAAAATTGTTACGATTGTAATGCTAACTGACAACTAAATATGAAGAATTTAGTGTGCATCGACCTCACATATTTAATATACATACATTTATAGGATAGTAGATGTGCCCCGCGGTTTTACCCGCGTTAAATTTTATAAATTATCACAGCTCCTCCCCCGTAGGTGATAGCGTGATAATATGTAGCCTTTATGTTGACTAGACCTGTTAGTAATATTCATGCAAAATTTTAAGTAAATCATCAATATTCACTAGAGTCGACGTAAGAATATTATTAAATGGATGCCTAAGTCGATTGCCAAATATCAATTCATCAAGTATAAATCGAATATTAACGTATAGTTTAGTTAATAATAGCAAAATTTTATCGAATGTATCCTAAAGCGATAAGCGATTTAAATGTTTCTGCCACTGCTCACTAGTATGCTATTTATAAAGCATTCGATATTATGAAAGTTCGAGTATTTAGACATTCGATATTATAGTGGTGGTGGATTGGGCATTGTGTACTGTTTGCAAAGAATGCTTATATTAATTTTATATTTTATAAATATCCAAATGCGAGGTATTTGCGTCGTAAATTCGGAGTATCCTAATACCTAAATAATTTGATTGAGACAAAATTGATTGAAACTTAATGAAATTCCAAAGGACATGTTTTTGTATTTAAAATAAGGAATAAGAATGTGTGGTATTTCGTTAATTTGTCGTCCCTTACGCATTTAGGGGCATGGTACATAATTAACTGTCACTTATTTGCCCTCTGCGTGAGGACGGCATTGAATACTATTTTCATTACCATCGATACAAATACAAATAAATAAAATTGGTGTGTCTGTTTGTAATATTGAAATAGCCGGTTTTACTACATAAATATGAATATACATACGGTACATACACCAAAATAACATTTTTTATAATTTTTGTCTGTCTGTCTGTTTGTTCCGGCTAATCTCTGAAATCGCTGGACCGATTTTGACGGGACTTTTATTGGCAGGTAGCTGATGTAATAAGGAGTAACTTAGGCTACTTTTATTTTAGATTTTTTTTATTTACTAAAAAAACGAAATAAACTAATTAACACGCGGACGAAGTCGCGGGGACAGCTAGTAAAAAATATAATTATGAATTTATTTTGTACCTTATTGGTAAGTATATGGTCCAAAAGTGTTGGGAATTCAATTGATTTCAAAATTTCATGATAATAATCGTTAGTAAAGCTGCGATTGACGTTTTATTAGAGGTAAATAAATATTTGGAAGCCTATTCTGATACTTATTTGATATTAATCGACTTAAGAAGGAGGTTATCAATTCGACTATGCTTTTTTTAGAATCCTCCGTTGTTATGTGAAACAATTCCTAAAATCAATTTTTAATCGATAATATATGGTTGTTGTAACAAAAGTAAGTTCCGATACCTTATTTATGTTCAACGCCCTAATTGGTTGTTTAGTGAGATTATTTTAATACGCATAATTACTATTTAAAAACATACACACGACATTATTGTTTTATTTTTAATTAGGACGATGAACATATTTAAGGTATCAGAATTATTTTGAAAATCAAATTTAGTTTCATTTTAGTTCTTTGCGAGAAACATGTTTAATTTGTTTTGTAGAAATAAAAAATGTTAAAAATCAGCTGAGAAACTAATTTGTAATATTATAAGCATTTTAAGAACTTGGCAATGACTCCACTACAAGCGACGCCATGTTAGTAGTATAGCGTTGTTATGTTATTGGAACTGATTGGTTGGTCTATCGGTTAGTGACCCTGACTTCTAAGCCGGAGGTCATGGGTGCGACCCAGAATACATATTTGTGAGATGAGCACAATTATTTGTTCTGTGTTTGACTGTAATTTATCTATTATATGTATGTTTGTATCTATATAAGTATATTAGTCATCTACTCAACATTAATTAGCAGCGGAACATGCTACAAATATTATCCTTTCATTAATAACAACTATACTTAATATCTGATACCTACCTTTTCTGTTCCTTTTGATCTTTTTCTTTTACTGAACTTGTTACTCCTCATTCCCGTTTTCATTTCATACAACTCCTGTCCATCCTAAGGTTTTCTGTAAGAAATCGCAGCTAGCGATAAGACCGCCCTTTGTACATTATTATGCTAGTATTTAAGTTCTATTTTGTAATTCATTTGGTGTACAATAAAGAGTATTGTATTGTATATTAATCAGCTGTCTGATTTCTATAGTGCAGGCTCTGCCTAGTTTGAGATCAGTTGGCAGTGTGTTAATTATCCTGAGATATTGATTTATTCATAATACCTTATAACATACACTTATATTAAAGAAATGAACACTTATAAATGAGATAAAAATTCCATAGAAAAATATTTTATATTCAATTTATATGTAAAATAGACCCAAAGTTCAATAGTGGACTACTCGTTAAGGAGCTGCGGTTGTTGACATTAAGTTAATGCAAAGTTTGGACACGCAACCCTGAGTTAAATTGAAAGTCGATACGTGTTCAAGTACCGTCTATTTTATAAATAAAATAAGTACGTTTTCTTTACCAATGATTCTTAAAGTGGAGTGACCTCCCAAGCGTTGTAAGTTACCAGACGTTTTTATTGATACAACATTCTGTATATTGAGTATGCGTGAATATTGAGCTACTAAATACGAATATAAATAATACATTAAGACGTTTGAAATGTTTTCATTTCTCTAATACTCTTTGTACAGATCAAAAGGTAAAAGAAAACGGAAAATATGTAGAGTGTCTTTGATACCGTCTCCTACGGGTCATTCACTTAGGTGGTTAGTATCTATTTAAATATTATAATAAAGTCTACACGAGTTACGAATTTTAAAACAAAGTCTACTACGTTTTAGTTTTTCAGTATTATGCGCAATGCGAAACGTAAATCGAATTTGCTTTCTAATACGTTTTATTCTCCCGATGCTCTATGGGGATGGTGGATGGATGGCGGGGTATGTCGAACCCTGGGAGTGGTACGACTGTTCCTTTGATTTACCATTTACTTTTTGGATTTGCCGCTTCGTTGGTTTGTTTGTAGGATTGTAGATACGTTTCATGATAATTTCCCTGTGCATTGAAGAGCACGTAAATATGTCGGCCCTGCAGATCGGCCGTCCTATCGGCTTATGAGAGCGGGGCACTCAAATACCTGCACAATAATATTATTATATCATGTGTAGATGGGTTATCTACGTTCACCTAAGAGGATTGTTTTGTCGACGTTATTTCTCAAATAACGTCTCAGGTTCCTCAGCTATCGGCGCACGCGCCCGTATGTTTTGCAGGGCAGCTACTTGGTGAACTAAGCGGGGCGCGGGATGACGTGTGCCTCAGATGATATAGTAAAGCCATACGTTCGTTTGTCATCTATATATCCAATTAAAAAGCTATCAGTGAATCTTTCTGTATTGCCCCTACATTCGGCATGCGCTTTTATTTCTTGATACGACTCTGCATCCACTTTCTTTCTGTTTTGCCCTCTCTGAGTAATCTTTGTTTGTTGTAAGTTGTGGAGACCTTTAGGGGAGGCCTTTGTCTAGCAGTAGACGTAGACTTTCGGCCGATATAATGACACTTAAATAAAGAACATAATGAAAGGAAAAGTAGAGTGAAAGAGAGGTGGGTACTATAATCATTTATAATGAAGTTATGATTGGTCTGTACCCACCTCTCTTTCACTCTACTTTTCCTTCCATTATGTTCTTTATTTAAGTGTCATGTCTTTTTTACATAAGCTTCAGAGGCTTAGGTTAAGAGGCTGTCAGGCTTTTTGTCGATCGAATGCCTCAACATATTTCCTCTTTCCATTTGTTATAGTAGTATTTTTATAATACAAAAATAGTAAAGAGCTATTAACTTGTTTATCTTTGGAACTGCTAATGTATCTCTTCGTATAGTGTAAGAAAATTATTATTTATTATTCTTTATCACAGTAAAATACATTCAGAAACTTTTCCAAGTTATCTGTTATTTCTATTTGGTCTAACTAATATAAAATATTACATTTCGTTAGAATAATATTTTATATTAAAGAAACAAAGATAATACAATTTTAATATATGTTACAAACAACTCGTCATTTATTATTCTAGCAACAATAAAACATAAAATAAGATATACCTAAGCTTTATAATATAATAATATCATAATAATTTTTAGCGTTCTATATACACTGAACTAACTCAATGAATAAAATATAAATAAAGTGCTCTTTTTAAACGGTTCCCAAATATTATTTTTCAATTAGCTTTGGCATAGAAATTTTATTCTACGATGAAATTATGTATATTAATTTTACGTTGAAAATAAAATATCGAGTTTATCGTGTACGAAAATGAAATAACAACTTTTCAAAGGTAGGCGGCTTAGAAAAGGACTCCATCCACTATATTAAATGTAGTTCATAAGGATAGACGGTCACTGTAGCCTAGTTGGTAGTGCTCCTGCCTACGAAGCTGGTGGTCCTGGGTTCGAATCCCGGTAAGTGCAAATATTTGTTTCTGAGTCATGGATGTTTTTAATGTATATAAGTATTTATCTATCTATATAAGTATGTATATCGTCGCCTGGTACCCATAGTACAGGCTTTGCTTAGTTTGGGGCTAGGATGATCTGTGTGACATTGTCCCCAGATATTATTATTATTATTATAGATAGATGCCGACCCTATGCTACATCTCTGCTTACCATCAAGTGGGATTGTGGTCAATTGCAAGCCTTATCTCCAAGAAAAGCTCACGCAAATGGAGCTGCGTACAGATAGGTAGTACAACTGGATCCTTTTTGAAAATGTATTCTTCTTAGGGAAAACTAGTAATTTTTTTAGTAAATTTTTGTATATTTATAATAATAATAGAATTTTTATTAAACATTTATTTATTTATTAAGTGCACAAGTGTGTGCGCAAGTGAGAAACTGCACTTGCGCACACACTTGTGCACTTTTATATGTCTCGCGCAGATGGTTAATTTCAATTGGATTGATAGCCGTGGGTAATAAATAAATATATGTTTAATAAAATACCATTATTTGATAGGATGGTTAGCCGCCACGATTAGAATGAGGTCAGGTATAGGACGACTTGCGCCTCCAAGGCACAAGGGTGTGAAACCGTCAAATTTCGGATTCTGAGCTGATACTGAGAATTTTTTTGTAACCGTAAAATCCCAATATTTCTTTTCGGCGACCCGAGATTTGAACCCAGGACCTCGCAATCTCCTGCTAGACATACGAGGGAGACATTTATAGACATCTACTATATAAAAATAAGTCTGGTTTTCCTTCCTGACGCTATAACTCCAGAACCCACGAACCGATTTCCACGGTTTTGCATTCGTTGGAAAGGTCTCGGGCTCCGTGAGGTTTATAGCAACGAAAATTTATAAAATTTAACGCGGGTAACACCGCGGGGCACAGCTAGTCTTTTTATAAAATAGATGTAGCATTCGTTACAAGATGTATTCACATACAAGATCGTAAGCCACAATATTAAATTTTACGAGGCTGTGACGTCATCCTTGTAACACAAAACTTGATCGTATCGTTCCAAATGTCTTTGAACTAAAGCCTGTACAAATGATGACTCTGAACAACTTTTTTTATTAACAAACCAACAATAGAACGACAGGTTTTCGATAGTAAGGCCACAAGGTCTGACCCACTTAGGGTGACCAATTCTCGCTCACTTTCTTAAATGATTAGGTCAGACATTACTAAATATTTTATAGCATAACAATTCAATAATAATAATAATATCCTGGGACATTATTCACACACGGCCATCTGATCCCAAACTAAGCAGAGCTTGTACTATGGAAACCAGAGTCTTGAGTCTGGGTGTAAATTATCTATATAAGTATGTATTTACAAAAGAAAAAATAGTACATGTAGTATATCAGTTAGATATACTACATGTATCAGTTAGATATACTACATGTACTATTTTTTCTTTTGTAAATACATACTTATATAGATAATTTACACCCAGACTCAAGACGAACAGACATGTTCATGCACACAAATATCTGTGTCCCGGGTGGGAATCGAACCCACGACCTCCGGCGTGAAAGCAGGGTATCTACCAACAACGCCAACAGGCCCGTCATTTGTCTGTGAACATATTGGAACATTTTACTACAAGTTTGTTCAGCATTTTATGGTTTCTTTTTTTAAAAGTATACCTTGGGCTTCTATGTAATATTTAACCTTATACGATTTATAATATACTTCTATTATGTTCTGCATTCATCATCATCATCATCAGCTTGATATCATCCATTGCTGGAAATAGGCCTCTTCTAAAGGTTTTAATTTTTTATAACGTTGTTATTTGTTGGTATGCTGTAGTCCCCGCGCTTGGCATGCCGTCTTAGTTGCCTTTCATGATACCCACAGAATGGTATGGGGGTGGCGTTATTATTCTTTTTTGGCCGGAAACAATACGGTTATTCTGCGTGTGTATGACGCTATACTAGTAATTTCATTTATAACACAAAAATAACATTTATTATTATTATCATTCATTATTATTTCATTAGATATTCTGGCAAATATTTATTGAAAAATAAATAACATATATGTACCCACTTAATTGTTTTATTTATAACTTCGATCTGCTCGACTTGTTTAAGAGACATGTATTTTCCGTAGTTTGAAATAGGCTACGTCATTGATATTTGGGTGGTCTTAATTTCTACACAAATAAGTTTATCTAGTCTATTGAAGGAAATGAGGAGTACATTTATAGCGACATCTCGTGTGGCGCTGTGGTTAAAATAGTTGCTAGTGCGCTACTACTCGGCACTCTCAAATTTTGGGTAAGATCCCCGTACAGATCAAATATTTATGTGACCCATATAGGTTCATGGTTGTCTCGTTGTCCCTTGCGACTATGAATTGGTTGTTTCTAAAGTTCCCACGATACAGTGAATTTGACTGCTCGTTTGGCGCAGCGATTAAGACAGTCGCCTCGCCACTTAGTGATTCGGGTTCAATAGTAGTTGTCCTGCACAGTGCAACTATTTGTGTGACCCATAAATAGTTGTTGAGTCTGGATGTATTTTGTGTCCGTCAATTATATGTTTGTAAAGTACCCCGCGTCATACGACAAATTTAAGTAGTGTAGTAGATCCGATAAATTAAAGTAGTGCGGACATTGTCTTTAAAGAAAAATAAATTAATAAAGTGCAAGTGTTCTTATATTTAAAAGAAAATATTGGAACGTTTCAGTAATGACTGGCCTTTTAATTGTTTGATCTCGATAAAGCTCTCTCTGTTGCTAACCGTACAATGTGGTGGCCGTTCCTACAAAATTCATGATATTTGGGTACCCTAAACCTAGTTGTTATTGTTATTCTCGTATTGGAGAGGTTAAATGAAAGCAATATACGAAATAACACGTCACATTGGAAGTGTTGAGTCAGCTTTATTTTCACATCAATCATAGCGCCCCTAATGGCTTACCTTTGGTGTATTTGGTTATATTACTCGTTAATTGCGGGTACTTCTATATAGAAATACGTCACGTTATATAACTTATGGTGATTTATAACTTGTGATGTATTTCTATCAACTGTTATTAAAGTTGGTAAAATTACGTGGCCATTTATAAATCATTAAGTAAGATTTAACATTTTTTGTAAGACAACGGCCGCACTAGTGAAATAAATCCCTGATATAAAGCAAACCCATACTCAAGACAACCTTTAATCGGCCACAGAAATAGTAGTCCTGTATGGGTTCCATCCCGAAACATAAAGGGGCCGAGGTGATAATGAGGCGATCACTTTAACCACTGGACCATACGTATATATTTTATAATATTGATGAATAATAATTACTAAAATTGGGACAACTAACATACTCCCATTTGATCCTTTACTATGAGAACAACATAAAACATACTTATCTATTCTTAACGTATCATCATCATCATTACAGCTAAATGAGTCCACTACTGGACAAGCCTCCGTCAAGAATCGTCTTGGGGGGATATGCCATAATCGCCACGCTTGGCAGGCGGGTTGGCGATCGTAGTAAGATGGTCATAGTAATCAGAAGGAAGCTGCTGCCGATCCTCTGGTAGATATTCCCTCGGGTCCACTTCTACGCCCCCCACGGGATGAGATGGGGTGATGATATTCTGATTCTGATATTTGTCGCCGTCACCACACAGCAACGTATATTATAGATGAATGGCACCCAGACGTAGAACAAATTATAATCGAGCTCATTACACAAAAATGGTCCTGGGTAGGCATCGAACCCACGACCTCTAGTTTAGTTCGTCTGGCTCAGGGACCAACAGGCCCGTCAATTACGAAATAATAAAGTATTAATATATTCATCGAGGCTTACTTGTGGTCTAAGTTGATTACTTTATGGAAATGTATATTTTAACTCCCCATATAAAGAGATAATATTATATGTCACGAACCTAGCCTATGCCAGTTTGGCTGTGGCATCATTACTCCGAAACGCATGAATTATGGACAACATACTTTAATTGGAATTTATTTAAATTTCTAATTTATTATAATCAACAAAAGGTAGGTAAAAGATACTGAGGGAATATTTATTTTTAATAAAATAAGTTTGTTTTAGCAGCAAGAACAGAACTTACTAAAACCAGAGTTGTATAAATTTTAACATAGACTGTGAGAACTCTTTTTCTACACTGAATTTTGAATAAAACCGTATTTTACTACGCAATTTGTTTGAAATTATAAATAATTTACAAGGCTTCCCGATTTCTGAGAAGGCTTAAGAATTCAATAGGAAAAATCTGGTTGCGCGATGTACAAAATTGCCTTTATACTCAGCTTAACTTCTTATTCTTGCGTCACATTTTGAAATATAAAATATACCTTTAATTTAAATACAAATCGTCGTGTAATAGGGTGCAGTTCATAAGCAATATTAAATTGTAAGCTTTCCTTACAACCTCGGCATACAATTTACCAACTTTACAAACTCTGTACACAATTTATCAACTAGGTATATTACGCGTAGCATTTCGTAGCAGTTACGTAACGCTACGATGTCTACGCCGTAGCTCGTAGCAATCGGTTTATTGCTTCCGAAATTGTGTCGCGAAGTTGGTTTTGCACATAATATTTGTACATTATATCCGCTAAGGGTTGTACGATTTATGCGATGAAGGGTTGAAATGTTGACTTTTTATGTAGAAATGAGTATGGAACAATTTAAAGATGGTTGGGGTGAGTGGATCATTGATTTTTATTGGATTTACGTATTGATGATGATTATTTTTATTGGTGCCTGGAAAAAAATACCTGAAAAAATACAACATTGATAGGTGAAGTATCAGGTGAAGTCTACAACTTTCATCATATATGTTTTAGGTTAAACCTATGGCCCCTGTAGATTATTAGTTCATGCTATTTTACTTTACTATACTTTATCTTGTGGTAGTGGTTACCCAAGTGTTAATTTGGTCAAGCCGCCTTGTAGAGTTCTTACATGCCTTAAGGATTGTTGTCTAATTAATACAACAGATTATAAATAGTTAATACAAATAATGCTCAGAAAATATAACCATTTTGGTGGTCACCCATCTGTCTATATATGACCGCGTGACTACTTTAGCTTATTTAGTACCGAAGACCCTTCACTTTGAAGGGTTAAGTATAGAATTTAGTTAGCATATAAATATATACTTCAAATGCATGATTATTTTAAGAATACCAAATTAAAATGCTGCTTAAAATAATGTAGTATTTTTCTTAGTTGTACTCCAGTTTCAACCCTTAATTTGTATAGCGCGTCTTATTTGTTTTCCTATAGCAATGCAAAATATACAAACACTGCTCGGGCAAAGGCTCATACTGTTCGATACGTCGATGTACGTATCGTATAGTATTGCGATGATAATTAAAATGAAACCAGCTAAAAAAATGACTGTGGAAGGGAAGCAAATACACAAACCACGCAATATCTGGTGGAATTTAACAGCTTGCCTATACCTAAAATTCTGTGCACTAGAATTTAAGTATATTCTGTTTCAAAAGATCTATATTTCAACAATATTGTAGTGCTTACGAGTAATCAACGCAATACAGAAGATATGCACTATAATATATATATCTCATAATACTGCACTGTGAAACTCTATCATACTGTTATGTTATATGATGTTTTTCCACCAGTCTTACCTGTAAGGTATTGATAAAAGTACGGAGTCGGTCGGGTCAAAGGATCAAGTACCCGGAACTGGGCCAAGGAGTATTACTGATGAGGCTCCGCTCGTGATAATTTCATTCAAACTCTATTTTGTTATAGTCTGGGTATTGTACGTCAGATCTTTGTTTTTGTGTCTAGATTAACGCAGATATTACGGAGAGTTTATTTTTCTTTTTTATTTGTGTCTTTGTAAAAGACAACGCCCGCACTAGGGAATCTAATCCATGTGTCGCGGGGTACTTTACAAACATATAACAGAGGGACACAAATTACATCCAGACTCAGAACAACTATATATGGGTCACACAAATAGTTGTCCACGCAGACTGTCAGTAAGACAGTCGCCACGTAGCAGCGAGGCGACTATCTTAGCCGCTGCGCCTCAGGTGCAGTCAGAGTGTGCTGGTTTGCTGGTAAAGTTACAATGTAGTAACAGTAAGGTAAGTTATTGTTTACAAGCAAGTTTGGTTTTGTGTATATAGAGAACAATCACCTGTCTTCATATTAAGCTCCATTTTTACAAATGAAGTGTTTATTAATAAACGATACGATTGTAATTCTTATATATTTACATACATATATTAGAATTACAGTCGTATCGTTTATAAATATAGAATTAGCTAATCTACTATTTACTCCGGTTACACACGTGTGACGCAATTGCATCGGACTATATCAAAACTTATTAACTTCAAATCAGGTGTTGTTTACAATATACATACGCATTTATAACACAAGTAATTATTATTTTTTTATTATTATTTAAACTGTTTATTACCTTAACATACATTTCATTTATAAATAAATAAGAAATACAGTCGTATCTTTTCCTAATATAGAATATCGTTGACAAAACACTTTTCTTATTTTCGAAATTTTTAATAATTATAATATTTATAATTCATCAAACATAGTTTAGTTACGGAAGCAAAACAATTAAAATATTTTGAAATCAATTAAAATAATAAAACATTGAAGTGATTAAGTTAACAATCAATCTCCCTTGTGCTTAAAGACGTCCACCACATTTCACCATTATGCCGTCCTCAACCTTAAATGCCGTTATCTTATATCTGGCTAAGAATAAAAAAGCCTGATGACGGCATCATTCAGTTTTTCCTTTGCTATAGTCTACCAGTATATAAAAAATAAAATACACTTTATTGTACACAAAAAATAAAAGAACATTTAATAATGAAACATTAATTATAATGTACAATGGGCGGTTTTATCGCATAAAGCGATTTCTTCCAGACAACCTTTGGATGGATAGGAATTTAATATCTAAAAATGCCGGGGATGGTGCAATAAAGTGTGGTACATAGATAAAAATATATAATATATAAATAGTTTTGTCCTGCCACTCTTTTTTTGTCTGTCCATCGTTCCTTTAGTACCCCTGCTCCAATGCTGCTCGTTCTATTAGTTATAGACATCTTTATTTATACATAAAACGCACCGATAAGAAATAAAAAAATGAAATCAATAAATGCCGAAAGAAAGGAACTCCACTCACAACGTAATAGCGTCAAGCAGGCATGTAATCTGTAACAATGAACAATCATCTGATAGCAGTCACGCTCATTACTCACAAATCATAGGCTCCACAAATCATAAGCTCCACAAATCACGACAATGAGGAAATGCCAAGGTTGATTGGCAGCCGTCCATTGTTGCCTCTTTGAGAATTATGAAAATACTAGCTTTGCCCCGCGGTTTGAGCCGCGTTAAACTTTATAAATGATAGCTTATGCGTTAGTTGAAAGTGGGTGTGTATGTGTCTGTTTGTTACTTACAAACATACACATACACACCCACTTTCGCCTTTATAATATTAGTGTGACTAGCTATGCCCAGCGGTTTTAGCCGCCTTAAAGTTTATACTATAATTTATAAACTTTTTCGGATATATCCGATAATTCGGATAGATATTCCTGATTACTAGAAGGTTTTGTAGTACCGGTTGGCGTGGTTGGCAAATGCTTGCCTTTCACGCCGCAGGTCGTTCGATTCCCACCTAGGACGAATATTTGTGTGCATGAACGTATGTTTGTTATGAGTCTGGGTGTATTTATCTATATAAGTATGTATTTAAAAGCGAAAGGTATTATGTGGTATATCAAATATCTGGTTAGTACAAGCTGTGCTTAGTTTGGGATCAGATGGCCGTGTGTGAATAATGTTCCAGAATATTATTATTATCATAAAAAGTTTTTAGTTCGTTCGTCTCTCTATTTTTATATTCACTAACTTGCGTTCGATTCTCCCAATTTTCAGAACGCTCTCGTCACTCATTCGCCAGTTTACTCTCCGAGTCCAGCGTGCGTAAAAAAGTTTTCCTTGAAAAGCATAAAATTGTATCAATGGTGAAGTAGGTACTCGTAGATACTTATCCCATTTATTTGTATCAAGGATTTCCCTACAAATCACGCAGCAAGTCTCCTTAAATCATTGGTACACAATGCACCAAAATTCATGGGATTTAGTCCTTTGTTCGCAAGCTGCTACGCATCCTCTCAACTGCCAATGTTTATGCCAACAGTGGATATACTCAGTATATGTATACTTATAATATAATACCAACAGTCCTTAAGCTTCGGTTTAACATGTTTGTTTCTTACGAGAACGCCTGCTTTAGGGTATTAAAACCCCGGCATAGTAGAGGCTTTACAAAAATGGCTGCGCGTGTGGCGCAGCGGTTAAGATGTCGCCTTGCCAACTTCGTTCCCGCATCAGACAACAGTTTGTGTTACACATAACTAGTTATTCTGAGACTGGGTGTACTTTGTAATCATCAATTATATCTTAAAGTACCCTGAGACACAGGAATAGTTTCGCTAGTGCGGGTTTTGTCTTTAAAAAGGATATGGATACATATCACACCCAGACTCAGGACAAGAACGGGTCACACAAATACTTAGTTGCCCTGTGTGGGATTCAAACCTCGAATGTGAGGATGTTAATGTGTTCGTGTAGACACGAGGCTGCTCACCTTAGGCAAGAGCAAGGGATTAAAATTATTTTTTTCTGTGTCTAAGGTACAGACGCCAGCACATCAATCTGTCAAATTTCTTCAATTGAAATTGAACCTTATGCTTATGTCATAAAGTTGAAAATCGATAAAAGAAATTTGACAGATTGGTGTAGGTGGATATACTGGCGTCTGTACCTTAAATTGTATTGTTTTTGTAATAGTTTTTATTTTACCAACCCTTTTGGCGACTGGTTTTGGTCGAAAATTTAAAAACATGCTTAATATTGGTACGTTTTATGCTAAGATTATTTTCTGATCATAACAAAATTTACATCGGACAACCTCGTAGACTCATTCAAATAAAGAAATAATAAATCTAAACCTTTCAGACGTCAGAGTTATCAGTTTACATTTACTAAAAAATGGTATTTCGTGTATCCTTCTTTTTAAAGTCGGTTAAATATAAACGTTCCGGCCCCATTCCCTAGTAACACCAAATTATTATAGTATCACTCAAACTATTGAACGGGGCGATAAGGGGTGTACATTAGAGGCAATTTTGAAACTAATTACATACCCTTCCGCCCACAAATCATGGGCGCACAAAACATCGAAATTCGGCGGTATAGAATTCCTTCCCAATATAGGCGGGGAATTTGACTAATGTTACCAAATTAGAATTTTTGTTATGGTTACAAAAAAAATGGCATTTTTGTAATATTGGTGTTGGATATGTTTCACAAATCTTGTTTGATATATGATATTATTATTTTATTATTATTAAAAGGCAATATTGAGGAAAATTTATTATTAATTAGCATGTTTTAATGTGGAGGCTATGACCGGTTATCGTGATCGACGTTATAGATGAAGTTTAAAATCTTTCGTTCAATCAGCTTCAACGTTGAAAACCGATTCCGGACCGGATTGAATGAATGATTTAGTAATTATTAACCTTCATGATCGCCGATCAAAATCCGTAGAAGCAAGTATTTCAGCATGATTAAATGAAAGGTAAATTGTGGTTTACGATTTATGACGTATTAAAAAAAACTACTTACTAGATCTCGTTAAAACCAATTTTCGTTGGAAGATTGCATGGTAATATCTGGCGTCTGTACATCATATATTTTTTTAGTTTTATCAGTCTCTTATTTAAGAAGTTACAGAGGGAGGGGAGGGGGGGGGGACTCGTTTTACCAATACTCGTTTGTCAATGCCGGTAAATAGTATTCATAGATAAGTTCAGTAACTGCTTAGAAGGAACATCGTGTAAAATGCACACGACCAATATTTATTACTTAAGCAGGACATACAGTATCTATCTTTGTCTATGTATTTGGTACATCATATATTTTTTTAGTTTTATCAGTCTCTTATTTAAGAAGTTACAGAGGGAGGGGTGGGGGGGGGGGACTCGTTTTACCAATACTCGTTTGTCAATGCCGGTAAATAGTATTCATAGATAAGTTCAGTAACTGCTTATAAGGAACATCGTGTAAAATGCACACGACCAATATTTATTACTTAAGCAGGACATACAGTATCTATCTTTGTCTATGTATTTGACCATCAACAAACACCAAAGTTTAATATCTTACCAACGGAAACAAATCGCCGGGCCGCTCATAACTCATTGCCAACAATGGATGTAATTCATTTTGTTTGTACAATTGTATTTACTGAATGTTTGAGGAGCAATGTTTGTCGATAGATGGCGCTATTGTCTGAAATATTAGTTCAATTTATCGTTGTTGAGTAACCACTGTAACTGGGCCAATGCTGGACAATAGATGACCTACTAAGGTACTATTACTAGAATTTTGTACATTCATCAACATATATATTATATTAGAATGGCCAAACTCAATGGAGACTAGCCAGTTATACAGGAGATATCGTGGTACAGTAGAGTAAGCACAATTACGGGTGCACTCTTTATTCCTTCATTTATATAGTCGGATGGGACGACTATCCGACATTAACGGAGAAGATCTGAGTGCATCGACAGCTTTACACACTCACACTTTACATAAAATACATTCGGACTACTACTAGATGGTCTCCTTATAAATAACTAGCTGTGCCCCGCGGTTTTACCCGCGTTTAACTTTATAAAATATCATAGCTCCTCTCCCGTCGGTGATAGCGTGATAATATATATATGTTGACCCGATCTCTTAGTAATATTCATGCAAAACTTGAAGTAAATCCGTGCAGTACTTTTTGAGTTTAACCCGGACATACATACAGACAAACAGAAAAAATCTTAAACCTATATTTTTGGCTTCGATGTCGATAGTAGATCACGCCTCAAGTATCCTTTTTTAAAAATATTCAATGTACAGTTTTGACTTTCCTACGATTTTATTATATGTATAGATGATAAAGGTCATGGAACACCTGACACCACATCACCACATCGAGTCCCAAATTAGGCATCGCCTGTACTATGGCAACCAGACAACTGGTAAAAATCGTTATCGATTTCCAAAGATTTTCATAATCAAATAATTGTGCTCATCACACAAAGATCAGTCCTGCATTGGGATTGAACGACCTCTGGCGTAGCAGTCAGGCTCACTAACCGCTACACCAATAGGCCAGTTCCAATATCATTTTATGTCCCAACTCGTGATTTGGACCGTTCGCTATTTCTTTCAAATTGATATTTTATCATCTATACAAATAAATAAAATTGGAGTGTCTGTTTGTAATATTGAAATAACCGATTTTACTACATAAATATGAATATATATACGGTACATACACCAAGATAACATTTTTTAAAATTTTTGTCTGTCTGTCTGTCTGTTTGTTCCGGCTAATCTCTGAAACGGCTGGACCGATTTTGACGGGACTTATTACTTATTGGCAGGTAGCTGATGTAATAAGGAGTAACTTAGGCTACTTTTATTTTAGAAAAAGTCATTTATTTTACAAAAAAAAAAAACAAAATAAACTAATTAACACGCGTACGAAGTCGCGGGCACAGCTAGTTAGAAATATTATTATTGAGGCGCTCATAGCCAGATGCTCTCACCAGTCTGTAAGTGATTGGCGAGGTTAAGCATCTAGGCTCACGGTCAGTCCATAGATGGGTGACCGTCAAAGTGGTTTAATTTCTGAGCGTCTCCGTGCTTCGGAGGGCACGTTAAGTTGTCGGTCCCGGTTGTAGCCATTAGGCAACAGTCGTTAAGCCATGTCAGAGGCCTACTAGGCGGCTTGAACAACTCTGACACAAGGGTAACCACTGCCCTACGATAAGTAAGTAAGTATTAGAAATTCTAAAAACGAATCTATTTGGGGATAGAATTACATATATCGCGTACGCGTTTAAGCTCTACTTATTAAACACGTGACTACATAGGCATAGACCATCGAGTTCTATGAGAAGCATCGCTTCGACAAGGGTTTGGATTTGGGTGAGTAGAACTTTTCCCGTATATAACATAAAATGAGCAGCAACATTTCTCTGTCCTTTGCGTTCGCAAGCCTTGCGTGTTGATAGGTCCAACAGTCTGTCGGACGTGTCATCAACAATAGCGTTTTTTTACTTCGTAAGTAATCACCGCCGCCAATGGTCAATCGCAACATCAGAGGTGCTGCAAGCACGTTGCTGGAGTTAAAGAAAGGAATAGGTTCGCTTCTTGAAGGTTTCCATGTCATACCGGATCGGAAATACCTCCGAAGATAAGCTTAGATAAGATAATATAAGATAAGATAAGATAAGATATTTTATTTGTCCAAACAAGAGTATACACACAGTTTGCATGCAAGATAGTAGTAAACTTAAGATTTAACGGTCATGTTTGCCATATCTACATGGCGTACAAATTTTCGTTAGGTTCATAGACCTGCACTAATATTTAATACAATGAAGTCAATTAATAAATTATATAATACTAATAAAAAAATATATATTAAAAGTAATGACAGAAAAGAAAATGTCGATAAAATAAATTAGATACAAATTTAAAAAATAGTATATATTGACTTATGTAGTGCAATTAGAGACTTACTTTTAAATATTCGTTAATGTCATAAAATGCTTTATCTATTAAAAAAATTCTAAGATGATGTTTGAGCTCATTTTTACTTTATTCAGGTCTTATGGATGAAACTTCCACTTCTGGCGAGTGAGGTTCAACAATAAAAATAAATATTCCTAGTTTAATGGTTATAGGAAGTAATGAAATTATCGGAACAGAATACATTTTCATAATGCTAACTGTACTTCCGCTGTGTTGTAATAACTAATAAGTTATTCGTTTATTACTGCATATTATAGATGCCGTTATTTGTGTTATTAGTACAGCTTCTGCTCTTTGTTGGTTTGTTGTTAACATAGGGGTAATGTAGGAATTCTGAGATCAAATATACATGATTTGTATTTTACTAAAATATCTGACGTGTAGTGAGACTAGGTAATATAAATAGTCTCACTACACGTCACCCACGATAGCGTGGGTATGGTGGACTTCTTCTTCTTATCATATCGATGGTGAGAATTAGATTTATCTTCCCAAAATTGGGCAATGCTGATCGCTTATGGTGGACTATTACGTATTATTCCGGTCATGGTCAATAGAAACAATTTTTACTAAATAAAAATCCAATGCGGGGACCGAACCTAAAAAATTAGGGTGCCGAGGTAATCGTAAGGAATCGCTCTACCACTGCGCCATACGTGCAGTCAATAAAAGTCAACGAGCTAGATCATAGCTTTAATTCTCTTTATAACTAGATCTGAGAAAGCACCTCCAATTTACAGAACACACTCCAGGTAATTGTTAACTAAAGTAGCTAGAAGTAAAATAGTCTTTATTGGAACCCATATTTTATCTTAGGTATAAAATTACATTAAGTACAGACGCCAGCACATCCAGCTACCCCAATCTGTCAAATTTCTTAGATTTCTACTTTATCACCTAAGCTTAAGGTTCACTTTCATATGGGGATATTTGACAGATTGGGATTGCTTGATGTGCTGACGTCTGTACAATGGGTCTTATATTTGCTGCTGCGATTCCTTCCAGACCACCTGAAATTATTTTAGTTGTGTGCACTGTTGATTGACTGCTTGTTTGGAGCAGTGGTAAAGGAAGTCGACCCACTAAAACCTCGGCGCCCACTTGATGCGTGTTTGATCTTTCCATAGAAGAACAATTAACCAGTTTAACCTAGATATTGTTTTGTATTGCACGTACACACGGCTACACATCTAGCTACACATTACCAGTATAAGCTGATCTCTTGTTGTATAGGATTTCCATACAATGACAGGTTAGCTTATACTGGAAATGTATAGCTTGATATGTAGCCGTGACCATCGCGACAGAGGACTATATACATAGGATCTCTTCATAAAAAATGCTCTTGGTGTTAGTAAGGTATCCAGAGCTTATCGGGGAAGATAGAAGCGTCATCAAAGCTCAAGTGATGCCATGTGTGAGACAAGCGGTAACTGCCTACGGTTACCGCCTTTCCTCAGCTGAGAAAAATGAAAGTATTTTGGTTAATTTTAGGTAATAAATAAAATAAATTTTTGTAAAGCATAAATTTTAAAAACGATTATTTTGTCTCGACTGACGTTGTTGGTGTGTCCGACTGTTCATGCAATACTGAACATACACCTAAAGCACACACCGATATCTTTACCACAAATTTTTAATATATATCATTGGTTTAAGAAGGGTACTCCGAAATTTCAATTAGAAAAATATATATGTAATTACTAAACTAATACCCTGAAACAGTTATAAATGAATTCAAATATTTTACATTTTAAAAAATATACATATACATACAAATTCACAAGTCTTTTAGCTTTGTGAATAAACGACATACTTACATTTCAATGTCACCTACCTCGACCTGTTTTGTGTGCATTCACCTTGACCGCTAAATAACCATTCAGTGGCCTATTCAGTACTTTTCTATCTACTCTTATGATGTAGAAACCTATTTCTACACTACTCTATCTAATACGGGCCGGTTGGCGTGGTTGGCAAGTGCTTGCTTTTCGCAGGTCGTGGGTTCGATACCCACCTAGGACAGATATTTTTGTGCATGAAGATGTCTGTTTGTACTGAGTCTGACAATGACAATTTAATATGAAGGATATAAAAGAGAAAATAAACTTTAGGACGCAAGCGAGCAAAATAATGTAGCCAAATACATAATAATATAATTCCATAATATTACTCTAACAATGCTAAGTCCAAAGTCCAAACCCGCAACTTTGAAGGCCCCAAACTATGATTTACGGTGACTCCTAGGGGAACTGAAGTAATTTTACGGTTCCCTCGTAACAATGTCTTCATAATGTGCATGAATTGGGTGAATTACTAACTTTTTCATTGTCTTCATATAATGTAGGGTATTTCCTTAAAGTATTAAATAACAGTGATTAACACTTAGTCCAGGAGTGTTAGTCAAGACGGTTGGGTCTGCTTATGCGCCTGTATAAGCGATACTTATTAAACGATTTTTTATTAGCAGATGGGCCGGTTTGCGTGGTTGGTAGAAGCTTGCCTTTCACGCCGCAGGTCGTGGGTTCGATTCCCAACCAGGACAGATATTTGTGTGCATGAACATGTCTGCTTGTGTAATTATTTATATAAGTATGTATTTACCAAAGAAAAGTAGTATATGTAGTATATGAGTTATCTGATTTCCATTGTACAAGCTAAGCTCTGCGTAGTTTGGTATCAGATGGCCGTGTGTGGATAATGTTATTATTATTATTTGCATTAATCATGGGTATGCAGTAATTTACTACTACGTAACATCTTCTCGTCCCAAATACCGCTGTGTCTCACGTCGAAAGTCTGCGACCAGTGTGTGTTGCCTGTGATGACGGAACAGAGACGTGGTTGCTCACTATGGGCCTTATCAGACGGCTCAAGGTCACCCAAAGAGCAATGGAGAGGGTTATGCTTGGAGTTTCCCTGCGAGATCAAATCAGAAATGGTGAGTTCCGCAGGCGAACCAAAGTAGCCGATAAAGCCGGAAGAATTGCCAAGCTGAAGTGACAGTGGGCAGGGCACATATGTACATAGCTCGTAGAGCCGACGGCCGCTGGGGCAGAAAGTTATACGAGTGGCGACCACAAACTGGAAGTCACAGCGTGGGTAGGCTCCCTACAAGATGGACCGATGATCTTGTGAGGGCCACTAGAAACCGCTGGATGCAGGTAGCGCAGGATTGGCAATTATGGAGATCTTTGGAGAAGGCCTTTATCCAGTAGTGGGCGACTTTCGGCTGATATTTATTTATTCTTGGAAGACCAACACCTGTTCCCCACATTAGGTTTCTTGAAGATACAATGGTAACAAAGATAACAATATAATAAGCGACAAGAAGCCAATAGCAGGTCTTCGCTAATATGCAATATTTTAAGTTAGTTATGAACTAGTGTGAACATTCTGGCAAGAAAAAAAACAAGACAAAACAATTTAATACTTAATAACAACAAATATTAGCCCTAATTAGTTCAAATATTTAAAAAAAAAGCTTGACTAAGTAACCGTCATGTCAAGCTTGCCATAAATATGCATTCTGTCTGTAACTTGTTGGTACTAGAGGAAGATGAATAGGATTTATTTGTCTTGCTGCTGCTCTAATAATGAGTCTTATTTAAAACTGTTTAAATTACAAAGCATCGCTTGACATATAGACGTAAGTTTTACTATCAGACCCTTATGAAGATATTGTTTTCTACGTTCAGTTACAAAAATAATTAAAAGATCCACGGAGTTTCCCTCAGTAATATAGTTCTACGCGTTTTCCTTTTCCTCATAGATATGACAACAATATTGGATTTACTCCGCGCTACCACCGCAATGGATAAATTAATTGAAAACAAACAAATACTCGTACACAGACAGGGAAGAAAAATAAAAAACAATTTTGAAATGATTTCTAGCTTATAAGTACTTCATTGAAATTACTACAATAATGAAAATAAGCAAAGAAGTGCCCCGGGATGTTTTATATTGCATTGTTAATTTCTGTCCTTGACAAAACGGGTGCTGTAGCTTTGTAGCGTGTTTAGGGCATTGGATAGGCAGTATGTGTGTGCAAAACCCACTTAACTGTTGGAGTACCTAAGAAAACAAAAAAAATATCCTCAGACACGGCCTATTGGTCTGAAACTAAGCAGAGCTTGTACTATGGTAACCAAATAACTGATGGATATACGATTTTTTTTGGTAAATACATACACCCAGATTCAAGACAAATAGATATGTTCATGCACACAAATATTTGCCCTGCGTGGGAATTGGACCGACGACCTGCGGCGTGAAAAGCAAGAATCTACCAACGACGCCAACCGGCCTATCAGAGGTCTACTGATTTACTTTTTTACTCTCTCTTTTTAACTTATTTGTGAAACCTGTCACCAGGATATATCAGAGAATATCTATGCCACCAGGGTAATCTCTGCCCATTCCATAAAGAAATTATAATAATAAAAATGGCATAACATTTTACGCATATATACAAATATATTTGTGTTATTATAGTATTTTTGTAATTTGTTTTATTATTAATAACTCTACACGGAATAAATATGTCTATACTGTTACTTTGGAGGAGGCCTTCACCCAATATGGGGTTCCTGCAGATATCATTATTAGTTAACTAAGTATCTTAAAATTATGTAAATGTAAAATAAGTATGTAATAGGTATTAGTAGGAAATAAAAGGATTTTTTATTTTTTTTATTTTTATTATTATTTATTATACTGTTATTATTGTGTTGTAAAAACTCTAGTTATAACGACACAATAATAACATTATGTAGGAAAGACTAGGCTTTTTTGACAATCTAAAAACTAAACCAATAGATTGTTTTAAGAGTTCCACTTCTTCACCGAGTTCTCCCACTACTCCCTGAGCTAGATTTATACGAGCTTATCTTTCAAAATGGCAGCACTCTTTGAATAAAGTGAGATGCGGATATTATTTAGCGTCGGTATAGATTATAACTATTATTAATGTCAGGTATTAGTTGGCTCAGTTTATGTAGTTTGGCTTGGAAAATACGTGGGACGTAATTATTTTCCTGTGCAGAGTGAAATTTTATGTTTCGTTTTAATTAACTTCAAAAAAGAAGCAAAAGGAAAACAATTTCATGCAACCAGGTTTAAGTGTTCCTTTTATGAATGAATTTGGATAATTCTCTGGTGTTTGTGAAAATGTTTTGATATATTTTTACAGGGAATGCAATTAAGATAATCTCATAGGAAATGTGTTCCATTTTTTTCTAAGCTTTGCTTAGTTTGGGCTACATAACTCTGTGTCATATGTCCTGATATTTATTTATTTATAAAACGTTCGGTTAATAGCATGGTTTCTAGAATAATAATATTCTGGAACATTATCCAGCTATCTGATCCCAAACTAAGCAGAGCTAGTATTATGGAAATCAGATAACTGATATATTACCTTTCCTTTCTAGAGAGATTCAGGACAAACAGACATGTTTATATACTAAAATATCGGTCCTGCGTGAGAATCGAACCCATGACCTGCGGCATGAAAGGCAAACATTTACCATCCACGCCAACCGGCCTGGCTAATAATTAATACCCGAGTAGATAATATATTTACGTTATAATATATATATATATATATATATATATATATATATATATATATATATATATATATATATATATATATATATATATATATATTAAAGACAACGCCCGCACTAAGGAATCTAATCCCTGTATCGCGGGGTACTTTACAAACATATAAGACGGACACAACTTACATCCAGACTCAGAACAACTATTTATGGGTCACACAAATAGTTGCCTGGTGCGGGACACGAACTCGCAACACGAAACGGCGAGGCGACTGTCTTAGCCGCTGCGCCACACGTGCAGTATAATATATTAACGTATACGTTGTTCACTACATTATTAAAAGTTCCCAGTAAACAACTCTTTAAGAGATGATATGGAAACTTTTACACGTTTCCCCGCATAATTAACGCATTATAATGGCTAATGCTCAGGCAAATTTCTGTACAAAGGTAATTAATATCTATTGTACATAATAGGTTTAGTTTTAGCGCTAATAATGCCTTTCATGATATCGATACTAGAACTTATACTAGTTTCGACAGCATCTGTTACGTAGCAGTTATGTTTGCTGGGTTAATCATCATTATCATGGCAGCCAAATGACGTCCACTGCTGGACAAGAACCTCCCCAAAGAAAGGGGGGTATGCCATAATCGCCACTCTTGGCTGACGGCTCGGCGATCGCAGTTTGATGGTCATAGTTCACAGAAAAATCGCTGCTGCCCGTTCTCTGGTATTTCTACGTCCCCCACGGGATGAGATGGAGTGATGATATTCTATGCCGTCATCAAACCGCATGACATGTCATCATGCAGCCAAATGACGTCCACTGCTGGGAAAAGGCCTACTTATAAGATTTCCACTGTATAGTTGTGTGCAGCATTTGAGAGATATGCGATAATCGCCACGCTTGGCAGTCGATGATAGTCAAAAAGAGACGCTGCTCCATGGTGATATTCTTCTCTTTCCCTCGGCGACACAGCAGCTGGGTTATTACTGAATAAAAATGTTGAACAAATTTAGCCGAAATATTAATACATTCGGTACAATACATTGAACCCTCACGCGCACTCCATTTCTCATTCCCCATATGCCGCCATTAGGATTGTTTAGCCAATAATTTTATGAATTGTATACGCGGACAAGGATTTCAATATGTCGCTTTATTGGTTTCCGTTTCGGTTGTATTCGACTGTCAAACGTTGAATTTTTTATTGCATGAAAGTAGCCTTAAGCGATGGAAAAAGGAGACGTGCGTGGCTTTGAGATTTATATTGACTTTAGGCTAAAGTGTTGGTCGTATGCTATGTTCTAGTGTTAGCATATTCAATCACAGATTATGAAATCCTGGGTTATGTCCTGGATTGAGCCAAAAAATGTAATTGGGATGTACTTGGCTAGGATAACAGCTGGTTACAGCCGGGAGAATGTAAAACTATCGGTCTTGCGCCTGATTGATATCCTTTGGTCTTGTCGTGTAAATTAACCAACGTTATGGGCTCACGGTATACTTCAAAAAAGGCTCCAGGCTCGTTATATCATTCTGTGCGCCACTTTACGCTGGAGGGAATTGGAACTATTAATTTTCTAACTCTTCCTTGTCTGTTCCTGGAATCCAAGACAGTTAAAGCGATTCCCCGGGACATGCCTGAACCCCACCGCTCAGTGTTATTTCATTGTTTGCCTCTGGTAATCCTGGTTTTTTACGCTTCAAAAAAGTTTAAAAAAACTGCCTTATCGAGCAGCCCTTTTTACTTTTGAGGAGTTTGTAATTTTTAATGTACATTTTCTAATTTTAAGCGTTTAGGTGTTTATTTATTTTAGTTTAATTGTTATTGTTTTTGTCAGTGCCAGAATTAAATGGATATTATTATTCACTAACTGTTTGGGATCCTTTGCTTGATGGAATAAATAAAATACGAGAGCGGACTGTAAACGCTGGTTTAATTTTAGTTACAATACGATAGATGTATGTAGGTATTATAACATTGAATATATGTACTGATTCTTGAGAGGTGCGCGTGCGATCGTAGGCGCGCTCTGGTGGCAAACTGTCGCGGAATCAGCGGCGGGGGCGCTCCCCACGCGCCGCGCCGTTCCCCGCTGGTCGGTGTTCCAACAGCCTCCCCGGGTTGATGGCAGGCAGGTGGACATCAAAGTGGAAGTGGGCATATGTTGTTGAATGCCCGCAGAATCGAGCCTCTGCTGGTCTTGACTTCGGCGACTCTTGTTGCTCCATCACCGCCTGGTATCACCTTCGTGACCCGTCCCAGAGGCCAAAGTAGTGGAGGCTGTCCCTTGTCCTTCACAAGGACTAGACTGCCGATGGACAGCTGCTGCGGCGTGGCTTGGGTCCATTTCGTTTTGCTTTGTAGGAGAGACACATATTCTATATGAAAACGATTCCAAAAATGTTGGCGTATGTGCTCCACTCTTTCGAACCGCTGCCGTATGCTGCCGATGTTCACATCATCATCTATCTGTGGGTGTGGAACAGACATGAGTGACCGTCCAATTAAAAGGTGAGCAGGAGTTAGGGCCGTCAAGTCTAGAGGATCAGAGGACATCGGGGTAAGAGGGCGAGAGTTTAAGATAGCTTCTATCTGAGCCAAACAAGTTGACATTTCCTCATAAGTGAAATGTGTAATCTGAAGTAACCTTTTCAGGTGATGTTTTGTCGAGCGGACGGCTGCCTCAGCTAAGCCGTTGAAATGGGGAGTATATGGAGGGACGAAGGAGAATTCGATACCCTTTTGAGCGATGTCGTATGAGATGTCAGATTCCTGTATGAAACGTTGTAGCTCATTGCATGTACCTACGAAGTTAGTGGCGTTATCAGACAAGATACTTTTAGGCTTGCCGCGACGAGACACAAATCTATTTAGCGCTGCCATGTAAGCCTCCTTCGTGAGTTCTGTAACGAGTTCGATATGGATACATTTAACTGCTTGGCATATGAAAATGCATATGTAGGCTTTTGTAAGCTTACATCCTCTTCCCTTGCGATCAGCCAACAGTATTGGCCCAGCATAGTCTACATTACAATGTAAAAAAGGGAATTCTAAGACAGTTCTTGTACTAGGTAGTTGACCCATAATAGGTTGCACGGTTTGACATTTGTACCTAAAACATTTAACGCATTGTTTGACAGTAGTTTTAGATAAATTCCTACCACCCAGCGGCCAGTAGGCTTGCCGTATGTTGGCAAGTAAAAGTTGTGGCCCCGCATGCAGAAGCTTGACATGCTCCTTCTGAAACAGACATTTTGTAAAATGATGTTTGCTGCATAATAAGATGGGATGCTTTACATTATAATCATAAGGAGCATTGTCGAGTCTGCCGCCCACGCGAATGACACCATCATTATCAATGAATGGGCTGAATGCTATCAATCTATTTTTGCCCGGTAATGTTTTTTGTGATTGAAGCAGATGATGCTCATTGGGAAACATTTCAAGTTGAGCATGTTTAATAATTGTAGTTAATGATTTTGTAAGCTCTAATGGTTGTAAATGTCCTTGTTGTTTGTTGGTTTTAGTTTTGCAATTATGAATAAATCTATACATATAAGCTAATATTCTCTGTAAACGACTCATATCTGAATGTTTGTGAATTTGATTTGCGATTGAGTCGTTATTTACTTGTGTATGATAACTAACTTGATGTTGATTGTTGACTACGATTTCTGAAAAATCTTGTTTAATATCATTAGGCATTTTTGGCCAATGAGATTCTTCTTGAGTTAAGAATGTTGGCCCAGACCACCATAAAGTACAATCAGCGATGAGATCTGCCTTCAAACCACGCGAAATAATATCTGCTGGATTTTGTTTAGTATCGACATAACCCCAAGTGTGCCCTGCAGTCGTGTCCTGGATTTCACTAACTCGATTGCGAACAAAAGGTTTCAATAGATTCGATTTTGACCTAAGCCAGCACAAAACGATGGTTGAATCACTCCAAAAACGACATTTAGTGATTGATAAGGTGAGTGAACTCAAAACTTTTGTGTACAATCGCGATCCTAGTAACGCGCCACACAATTCGAGGCGTGGAATAGTCATGTTCTTGATGGGAGCTATTCTGCTTTTTGAAGCTAGTAACTGAACATGATATTCTCCGTTTTCGTGAATTGATCTGGCATAAATTGCTGCGCCGTAAGCGCGTTCACTTGCATCTGTGAAAATATGAAGTTCATGCAACGTAGAATCAACAAAGACTCGTCGAGGAACCATTAAATTATTTAGGAAAGGTAATGAATTTGCAAAAGACAACCAATCGTCACGTAATTGTGTCGGAACTTCGGCGTCCCAATCACAATTAGAAATCCATAATTGTTGCATGATTATTTTTGCCTCGATTATACATGGCCCGACCAAACCGAGTGGATCGAAGATCTGACTAATAACAGACAAAATGTGCCTCTTCGTTATCTTCTTTTTGGACTCGATGTCTATAGAGAAACCCAATACGTCAGGCTCGCAAAGCCACTGCAACCCTAACGTTTTTGATGCAATATTTTGGCCCTCTGCGATTCCTAACGACTGTGACTGCCCCGACGCTCCTGGAATTTGAGACAAAACATGACTGCTATTAGATTGCCATTTACGAAGAAAAAATTTTGTTGTTGCTAAAATTGTTGCAACTGAGTTTGCCAAGTCTATTGTGTCCGATAAGGAATCGCAACCACTGAGGTAGTCATCGATATAAAAATCATTTTGAATTGATTTTTTGACGCGATCATCGGACGCTGTCTCTGCGAGTGTGACGAGACATTTTGTAGCGAGATAGGGGGCAGATGCTGTACCGTAAGTTACGGTATTTAAACTGTATGTTTTTAGAGGTAAGTTGGGTTCGTCTCTAAAAACAATTTGTTGCAACCGACGTTGCGAAGGGTTAAGTAACACTGCTCTGTACATTTTTTCGACGTCGGCACTTACAATGTACTTATGTTGTCGAAAGCGAAGTAAGATAGACAGCAGATCATTTTGCACAGTAGGACCGACCATTTGTAAATTATTGAGAGACTTGCCTGAACTAGAGGTCATTGACCCGTCGAAGACTGTTCTGAACTTTGTTGTCGTTCGAGTTTCCTTGATGACACCATGATGAGGCAGAAAATATTCAGGTGCGTCCCCAGCGTGAGGTTTGCTCGTACCTATATTTTCTGTCATGTGACCCAGGTCTTCGTACTCATGCATAAAATCGACATAACTTTTTTTGAAGTTCGGATCGCGCTGGAATCGACGTTCAAGTGACAAGAAACGAGCTTTAGCCATATCATACGAGTTTCCTAAAACATTAGGATCGTGTTTGAGAGGCATTGTCACAACAAACTGTCCATTTTCATCGCGATAGGTATTTTGAGCGAAATTTTCTTCGCAAGCACGTTCTTCTAGAGACAACGTGTACTTCGATGGAATAGAATCAAGTTCCCAAAATTTACTTACTGTTGAGTCGATTTGTGTCATCGTGTGATAGCAAGTGTGCGACTGGACTGGTGCACGTGACTGTGATGACGAGCTCAATACTGGACGTGTGACCAACCAACCTAGCATTGTATCACGAATTTCAGGATAATTTTTGCCTAATTTGATCGTCGCGTTTCCAAGAACGGACCAAAAGATCTCTGATCCTACCAAAATATCAATATCTGATGGTTCATAGAAGAACGGATCTGCGTATTGCAAGTGTGATGGAAACGGAATTTTGCTGATATCGATATAAACAGGAGGTTGTTTTTGTGTTAGCTGTGGCAAAATGTTGCAATTTATATTTGCCTTAAAAGAGCTAGTATTCGATTCGATCGTGAGATTGCAAGTATGCATACAAGGAGTTAATTGATTGTTGATACCTGAGACTGTTGAATTTGTGTTCGATTTTGACAGACCCAGCTTGTCGCAGTATGCGTACGAAGTGTAATTGAATGCGGTACCGTTATCCAGCAAAATCCTGGCGTCGAACTTCTCGCCTTTGTTGTTGACAACCTTCACCAGAGCTGTGGAAAGTAAAAGGTTCGAAGAGGTAGATAATTGTTGATAACGAGCGACATTTTCTGACGTATTGTTGGATATTGGGTTGTTATCAGACACATCGACTGGTAGGGCTACACTTGGCATCGGATCAGAAGCATTTTTTGACTGATCAATGTGTAAAAGAGTGTTATGTTTAAATTTACAGTATTTACAATGAGTAAGTTTGCAATTTTTGGCTAAATGATTAGTGGAGCGTAAACAATTTAGACACACTCCAAACTCTTTGGCCTTGACAACTCGTGTTGTGGCCGGCAAGCTACGAAAAAGATCACATGAATATAATAAATGTGGTTTTGTACACATAGGACATTGTAAAACCTTATTTGTTTCAGTTGATTGTTGTTTTTGTTGATTATTGTTTTCTTTTGTTTGTGAATTGTTTTTTAAATTATTTGTTGTCGATTTATTTAACTTTTCTTCTATTGTTTCTAATAAATCTGCTTTGTTATTTATGAAAGTGCAAAATTGTGTCAAAGTTGGCGATTTTTCTAATGAGCTACGATACTCTTCCCAATCTCTATTCGTAGTTGTATCTAATTTGTTTGACATCATGTAAACAATAATTGTGTCCCAATATTGGACTGGTTCTTTCAATGATTTTAATGCTCGAGTGTTTTTATTAATCACATCAATCAGACCACGTAATGCGGCACTGGATTCTTTTACAAGAACATTAATGTTGAACAAAGCTTGTAAATGATTATTTATGAGAAGTCTGTTGTTATCGTATCGTTGACATAACAAATTCCATGCCATGTCGTAGTTTGTCGCTTTGAAATCAATATTAGCAATCACTTGTTGTGCATTTCCTTTTAATGAAGCGCGTAGGTAATGGAATTTGCTTATGTTGTCTATGCAAGAACTATTATGGATCAACGACAAGAAGGTATCTTTATATTCAAGCCAATACTCAAGGCCACCATAAAAGGTTGGGAGATCAATTTTAGGTAAGCGTACAAAATTCTTAGAACCACCTGATTGACTCGGCGAACTCGCTACAGACTCATCGTCGCGGGAATCAGCGACGGGAGACAGCAAGGCGCGAGCTTGTGCAGCTAATGAGTGGAACCGCTCCTCGAACTTTGCTCGCTCCGCATAGGCCTCCTCGGGCTTATCCGACTGCACTTCAATCTCCAACTGTAAATCGTCAAAAATGTCATATATAGCGTCGAATTTCTGATAACGTCCTTCTAATTCGTTGCGTTGCAAAACTGACAAAGATTTTACATCCTGAACTGAGTTGAGATAGTTATTGAAGTTGGTTAATTTTGCTTTTAAAGCACTGCGTTTTTTAATGAGATTGTCCAAATTTGTCATGATGTAAATGTTCCAAGCTGAATACGCAAAAGTACAACTCAAACAAGGAAAAAAAATAAGTCGGTATTTTAGCAATTTTATCGTAAAATTTTAAGTTTAGTAAATGTGGATATATGTTGTTTTGTAACTATATAAATGCACTATAACATAAATTATTACGTTATTGCAGCTATTATTACTTGTTATTATGTAAGAAAACAAGCAATTTATCGTAAAAAGTAAACAAAGATGTTCGTTGGTACCTACCTATCCTACAAAGTATTTGATAATGTTCTATATGGGAAAAAATCGTACAAGACTGAACAGTTTTAAATAAAGATTATCTATTATTATGATCGTCAAGTCAACTACAGTTTTATGAATAGGCTGCGGCAGACAATAATGACGTAGGTATATGCCGTAAGTACGTTTCGTGTGATGCGATAAGAAACCCGCTCATATAGTTAAGCGTAGGTAAAAAGATGCATCGATGTCTATAGCGAAAGGTACGAAGTTTAATAAATTGTGAAACATAAGAAATAAATATGCAATGACTCAGATAGAATGAAATAAAGGCTGTAAATTAAATGGATAGATTGTTATACCAAATGTCGGTATGGAAAGTTCGGATAGGATTTTAGATAGGAAATAATTGGAACAAACTCACAACATGCCGTGTCCTAGCCCAAAAGACGATGTGATGTCGCTGAGAGAACTCGGTGGCGTGTTCTTGCCCAAAGTACGATGTCACCTCGGTGGCGGAACTCGGTGTCGCTGCGTTGTCCAAAGTCCAAGTAGATGGCTATCTTGTTTCTTGCTTTTATGCCGGTGAGAGGACCATTTGTTTGGGATCCTTTGCTTGATGGAATAAATAAAATACGAGAGCGGACTGTAAACGCTGGTTTAATTTTAGTTACAATACGATAGATGTATGTAGGTATTATAACATTGAATATATGTACTGATTCTTGAGAGGTGCGCGTGCGATCGTAGGCGCGCTCTGGTGGCAAACTGTCGCGGAATCAGCGGCGGGGGCGCTCCCCACGCGCCGCGCCGTTCCCCGCTGGTCGGTGTTCCAACACTAACTGATATTGTTTTAATTTGTGCTCCCACAATGCACAACTCAGGACGGATATTTGTGTGCATGAACATGTCTGTTTGTCCTGAGTCTGGGTGTAATTATCTATATAAGTATGTATTTACAAAACAAAAGTAGTATATCTAATATATCAGTTATCTCGTTTCCATAGTTCAAGCTCTGCTTATTTTGGGATCATATGACCGTGTGTCAATAACGTCCCAGGATATTATTATTTAAAAAAATGGATTTAGTATAGAATAGATAAAGGATGGAGCGCTATTGAATCGTTTAGACTATGGAATTATATTATATATATATTATATTATATATTATTATATTATTCGTGCACCAAATTGTTTACATTATTTTATTGTAAATGTGTCCCCAAGGAAGTCAATGATCAAAAACAAAACAAATGATCGGCCAGAAAAATAAAGCAAAATTTAATGAATTTAAAAAGTGAAAACAAAACCAACCAAGAGACCCGAACTCCATAAAATAGCGTGCTTTATATGGCTTCGTAAAAGTACCCTTTATTTCACAACAAAAACTTCATAAAAGCACTTTCAGTACCATCCGGGGTCATATTATGTGTTGAAATACACCGGGAATTAGTTTGCCTGTTTCGTCTGTCTGCTAGAAGGATTACACGAAATGTTCGGTGTTAGTAACTTTGTTGCTATTTTGTTAATGTTTGTATTTTAATGTAAATCGTAAAAGCGGAACACCCGGCATAAATGTCATATCAAAATTGTGGGTTATTGGAATGATTTAGGTTTATTTGATAGGTCTGTTGGTATAGTGGTTAGTGACCCTGATGCTAAGCCAGTGGTCATGGGTTCGATCCCTACCCAGGAAAAAACTTTGTGTAATGAGCACGATTATTTTGACCTTTCTATAGAATAATATTCCTTCTGCATAATCGTTATTTGAGAGGAGAGTGATTTGAAATTTGTCTAGTACAAAATCAGCTTACATAATTTATCTAGCAATTTGATTATCACACTAATATTATAAAGGCGAAAGTTTGTGAGTGTGTATGTTACTTTTTCACGTCTAAACGGCTGGAGCGATTTTCATAACAGCTAATACTAGCTGACTACCTAGATTAACACTTAGGCTATAATTTATAAAGATAAACGCGGGTAAAACCACGGTACAGCTAGTTTTTCTATAAATAATCAAATTGCTAGAAAATCAAAAGATATATATAAAAAGACTCTTAATACGCTGGCTTTTTTTATAGGCAGATGCTATCACCGGTCCGTAAGTAATTGGCGAGGCAACTAGGCTCAAGGTCAGTCTATAGATGGGTGACCGCCAAAGTGGTTTAATTTCTGAGCATCTCCGTGCTTCGGAGGGCATGTTCAGCTGTCGGTCCCGGCTTAGCCATTAGGCAACAGTCGTTAAGCCATGTCAGGAGCCTAATGGGACAACTCCCCATACGATAAATAAGTAAGCATAACAATAATTTGATCTTCTACCGAAAATTACATGCTTAAATATACGGCCGACTACTGAAATATTGTGGTGAGAATATTTATATATCAAAAACCGCTGCTCTATCGTGTGAATAAATAATTACAAATGGCAGGTCGTTTTTATTACTGTGTGCCTTTGCGAGTAATTCAGCCAGTGCACCAGAATTACATGTATATAATTAAATTTGAATAATTTACTTAGGTCACTAATATGACGTTGGGACCATAATATTTAAACATGTATACGTGAGACAAAAAAGTAATACTTGTATAGACGAAGTTGAAGTTCTGTATTCTCCATAATAATAATACCCTGGGACATTATTCACTCACGGCCATCTGATCACAAACTCAGCAAAGCTTGTACTATGGAAATCAAATAACAGATATATACTACATAATAATATACTAGTTTTCTTTTGTAAATACATACTTATATAGATAATTACACCCAGACTCAGGACAAACATGTTCATGCAGCAATATCTGTCCTGAGTGGGAATTGAACCTACGACCTACAGCGTGAAAGGCAAGCATTTACCAACCACGCCAACCCATCATCTATATAGTTCTATTCACTCCAAAATCATCATCATCATCATGATATCAGCCGAAAGTCGTCCACTACGTATTTACAAAAGAAAAGAAGTACATATATGTAGTGTATCAGTTATCTGGTTTCCATAGTACAAGCTCTGCTTAGTTTGGGATCAGATGGCCGTGTGTAAATAATGTCCCAGGATATTATTATTACCTTTCTGCCTCAACGGCCATCGGTTCTACCTGGTATATGGTCTGCCCACTGCCACTTCATTTGCCAACATGTCCGCATCTCATTTCGACGTTAGATAAAACCGACACTACGCCGAACAACATAAAAAAATTAAAAGCCGGTTACGTCACAATTTTTACCGACATGGAGGGCAAACGTCATAAATCTCTGAAGCGCAACCACTTACATTTTATATAAAAAAAAAAAAGATATTTATTTTGCGAGCTATCTCTGTTTTGGCATAAAACCTGTTACGACTGTTGGTAGTGCAAATGTGGTAGTAAACCTGCGCTTGGTCAATTACCACGTTCGCAGAGTTTTCCCAACTCTCCTGTTTCGTTACTAGATAACATGTTTTTTATCATTATAAGATTCCTAATAATTTTAAATCAATGAAATTTTCTAAATTTAAAAAAGAGTTAACGCGGTGGCTTGCTAAAAAATGTTTTTATAGCATTCATGATTTCTTTGAATTTAAATTATAAATTGACATTATATTGCTAGATTGTGCTTTTGAAAAACAGTAATGTATTTAGCTTCATAAAAATATTTGTACGCTCGTAAGAGCAAAACATAGTGGGCCATGTTTAATTTATAACACCTTTAATGTACCTGTGTTTGTTGTCAAATAAACATTATTCTATTCTATTCTGTCATACTTTTTTACCGATTTTATTATTCACGATCTCAATTGGATGCTAATTTTTCTGTATTTTGATATGACATGATAAATAGTCAGAACATGTTTGGAGTAATTACTATTACCTAATACAATGAATCTTGTATATACACACAATAAATTAATATAATATAGAATTTAATATGTTTAACTAAAACCCTCTCCCTCTCTTCTACATTTGCTGTGCCCGATAGGGTCCATAATGATGCCATGCATTATTATAATACCTAATTGACAATGTGGTATACAACTAAAACATTCAGTATGTATTAATTCTACAACTTGTCGGACATTATATAATACCTATAGAATAGAAGTATAGTAGGTACAAACATTAGTTGTTAAAATACAATTTGAAGAATCCTTGTACATTCTGCCTTAATATAGCATGTAAATTCGTTTAAAACTAAAAAAGACATGGATGCATCTATTTAAATTTGTTTATCATCTAGGAATTCTTGCAAGGAATAATAGCATTTTTCAGCTAGCAGTGCTGAGAGGTATTTTGTGAACCTTTCCAATGGGAGATCTTTCATGCTGTTTGGCAGCTTATTGAAGACTAGCTGTGCCCGCGACTTCGTCCGCGTGTTAATTAGTTTATTTTGTTTTTTAGTAAAATAAAAGACTTTTTCTAAAATAAAAGTAGCCTAAGTTACTCCTTATTACATCAGCTACCTGCCAATAAAAGTCCCGTCAAAATCGGTCCAGCCGTTTCAGAGATTAGCCGGAACAAACAGACAGACAGACAGACAAAAATTGTAAAAAATGTTATTGTGGTGTATGTACCGTATATATATTCATATTTATGTAGTAAAACCCGGTTATTTCAATATTACAAACAGACACTCCAATTTTATTTATTTGTATAGATGTATAGATAACAGGTGCCATATAAATAATACTTTTTTTCAAAAGACTGGTTTTGTATGCACCTGTACATAACAAATTCTGATATTGCGATCTCAGACCTGTATTTCGTTGTCTAGTTTGCTTCAAGTTTACAAATAAGTTTTTATTACATTAAACAAATAATGCTTACTATGAATTGTATTTTATTCTTCCTTATATGTAACAAAGTTTTCCATCTCAAATAACCTCACGTCACCCGTCAAGTATTACCCGCGTCTTGATATTCACTCAGACAAACGATTATTTATTCTACTAAAGTCAGCTCAAATAGGTCAGTGTGCCTCCACTATGTCTAGGACTTAGTTTATGGTTGCTCCAACTCACTTGACCTCGTAATCCAGTAATTATTTGGGGAAATGTGTCTGGCTATTATCGTTCCATGCAACGTTTGTTTTACTGAAGAATTGTGGAGAGTCTTATATTGAAAATGAAATTTATGACGATTCATCACGGGTCGTCGGTTAATTAAAATGAATAGAAATTGCATGGATATTGAGGGGTTTTCTATGGATGTGGAGTACATAACAAATTCTGATATTGCGATCTCAGACCTGTATTTCGTTGTCTAGTTTGCTTCAAGTTTACAAATAAGTTTTTATTACATTAAACAAATAATGCTTACTATGAATTGTATTTTATTCTTCCTAATATGTAACAAAGTTTTCCATCTCAAATAACCTCACGTCACCCGTCAAGTATTACCCGCGTCTTGATATTCACTCAGACAAACGATTATTTATTCTACTAAAGTCAGCTCAAATAGGTCAGTGTGCCTCCACTATGTCTAGGACTTAGTTTATGGTTGCTCCAACTCACTTGACCTCGTAATCCAGTAATTATTTGGGGAAATGTGTCTCGCTATTATCGTTCCATGCAACGTTTGTTTTACTGAAGAATTGTGGGGAGTCTTATATTGAAAATGAAATTTATGACGATTCATCACGGGTCGTCGGTTAATTAAAATGAATAGAAATTGCATGGACATTGAGGGGTTTTCTATAGGTGTGGAAGTGTAGGAAATTTGTTAGAACTGCATGGCTTTGTTTGGATGTAATACTACTACTAAGTTATAAGCTCACATCTTGGAAAGGGAGGAATGGTTAATAAATTACTATAACGAGGAGTATTCTGTTGGCGTGGTTGGCAAATGCTTGCTTTTCTCGTCTGAGGTTGGGGGTTCGATTCCCATCCAAGGTAGATATTTGTGCGCATGAACATGTCTGTTTGTCCTGAGTCTGGGTGTAATTATCTTTATAAGAATGTATTTATTTAGTTATCTGGTTTCCGTAGTACATGTACTGGCGTCTGTACGAGCTGTGCTTAGTTTGGGATCAGATGGCCGTGTGTAAATAATGTCCCAGGATATTATTGAAACCGAATAAATAGAGAATTATTATGCGCTCATAGCCAGATGCTCTCACATGTCCGATAGTGATTGGCGAGGTTATGCAACTAGGCTTGCAGTCAGTCTAGAGATGGGTGACCGCCACAGTGGTTTAATTTCTGAGGATCTCCGTCATTTGGAGGGTACGTGAAGCTATTGTTCCCGGTTGTAGTGATTACGCCACGACAGAGGCCTACTGGGCGGCTTGAACATCTCTGACATTAGGGTAACCAGTATCCATACGATAAGTATAATTACAACCGACGAAAGATAGCTCGCAGATTTGACTTGACTTTCTCAATCAGCCTAGAGGGGATTAGTCCTTAACTAGACAAATAGATATATAAATAGAGATCATATATCTCTATATATTCATATTATTAATACAAAAATATACCTATCTGCTCCCTATACCTATATACATAATAAAGTATTTCATAGTTATTGCGCTCCACTGACCTAGAAACACATTCCAATTCAGCAAATCTGGACTGTCTCCAGTGTTTAATGTTGTGATACAACCTACGCATACAGCCTTAAGGCGAAACAAAACATTTATGGACTTATTACATAAAGTTATTTGTATTGAACATATCGTACCAATAGGTCAAAAATAACACTTTATTTTGTTCTTTCGTTTAGTTCTAGTTGTACTCGGCATTCGTTGTAATGTTACGTGTAATGATGATGTCCTCCCGACCGAATTTCGGCCACGGCGGCCAGTATTAATGGAGACTAGCCAATTGCACAGGACATATTATAGTGCAGTAGTGTGTGCGCTAACACAGGGGCACTTTCTATTCCATCACTCTCATGCTCCGATGGGACGCTTACGCTTACTTTACGTGAAATATTTGTTTCTAAAAATGTTGTTGAACCGATCGTTAAAAAACTTTACAGGTACACCCTCTGGGCAGAAGATTATCTGAAAATTGTATCAAAAACATTTATTAATATAATCAGATCATCATCATAAATTTTATTTTCCCATTCTTCTTTTGTTTTTGTTCTCGTAAACTTTAAAAAGGCGCTTGTAAATAGTCATAACATGTTTGTAGTAATACAGTTAAGTATACATATTTAACTCCAGTTATAATATGTGGATATTTAGGTACATGGTTGATTGTTAAAACATTTATAAAATTTATTTTATAATAGTAATGATATTTAGCTAGCTTGTATTAAGTTGTTGTCAAAACCATAACAGACACTTTTACTGTGACGGGATCGAATACTACCGCGTTGGCAGCTTTTAGCGCTAAAAGCGATCAACGGTAGGGACATTTAAGAGAGTTAGAATATAGCATTCTTTCGCTCTATAAGCAGCTCAACTGAAGAAGTGCCTCCACCTTGAAGAATTATCATTAGTCTGACGTCGTCTTCTGCTAGGCATAGACCCCTCTCAAAGTTCTACTACGTTGCCATTTGAAGTGTGTGCCGTATTCTATTCTATTCTTCTGGTTGCGGCTATTTCCAGTCCCCGGAGGTTCTGGTAACACTTCGTCCAGTGATGAACTATTGTGCTCGCCGCTCCAACTAAACTTCCCTGTCTAACCCTGCAACATAGATAAATTGCAGAATCTTTTTGGCAGGAGTATCGATAACATCATCCTGGTGCAAGAAGTGTTGGTCCAGGACGGTGTTACGTTTATGCATCAGTGGTTCACAGTGACAGAGCAGGTGTAGAGGGTGTTTCGTCCGCGTTATTGCAAAACCTACACACTCTACAGTCTCCGATGCCCACCGTAGATAGGTGTTTCCTGAGACGGCAATGTCCCGTTAACACCCTAGTTATGATGCATAAATTCCTCCTATTAAGCGCGAGGGCTTGTGTGTGCCGTAGCGACCGGGCTTGACATGCTAGTTGGCTAAAACGCAGTTAAGTAGTACATAGGACTCCACTACCTGGTCTCCCCTTGTATGGGTACGATGAAAAAATAAATTGAGTTTCAGTTCTATGTATGGCGAACCCCCAAAGTTATTGTTCTTTTTCTATTTTTGTGTGAAAATCTTAATGCGGTTCACAGGATACACCTACTTACCAAGTTTCAGCAGTACAGCTCTTATAGTTTCGGAAAAAAGTCGCTGTGATATACGGACGGACAGACAGACAGACAGACATGACGAATCTATAAGGGTTCCGTTTTTTGCCATTTGGCTACGGAACCCTAAAAAGTAAAATGTGAATTAAAGTGCTGCTCATGAATAAGATCGTTAGGGCTTAGCAAAAAGAGGGAGGGGTCGGTAAAGCTTGTCTTGTTTTTATGACATGACGTTTTCAGTAAGCTTTCACTGCTTCACGGGGTATAAGAGGTGAGCGTAGGCTCGAACCGTTTAAAAATATAAAAGCACAAACTAAACACCCGAGCTGTAGGGCAACCTATTCTGATTTCAATTCTAATCTATTTTGGTTACTGACGTCACGATACAGGTGAGGGTAAAGAAAGTGGTAGATAGATAGATAGAATACTCTTTATTGTACACATTCAGGCGGAAAGAAAATACATCGGATATAAGATAAAGAACATAAGGTACAATGGGCGGTCTTATCGCCTTAAGCGATCTCTTCCAGACAACCTTTGGGTGGATAGGAACTGAAAGTAAAGTAAACAGTAGCAGGAGTGCAACAAATAAATTATACTATACTTTTTGCGTTGTAGCAGTGGTTTTTGGGGGTAACGCTTAGTGTTACAAAACCATTGACTACGGTAACCACTTGCCAATAGATGGGTTGTTTGGTATGTCATTTTGCTGATTGAGTAGTTTAAAAAATTTCAGATATTGTTGATGATGAGTGGCCAAGTCGATTGTAGCAACGGAAGTTTCTCCAAGTCGCAATAAATTCACCATTATAAACTATTCCTAACTATCTAGCAGTGTTGCGATTGCTTAACGAAGGGCATCCCTCCGGTGATTATGTTAATTCTAATTATTTCCATGGCTTTATCCACGTACAGTGTTGCCAGTGACAAGTGGGAATTGATATTGTGGAAAGTATTTGATAGATATTTGGCTAAGTAAATATAGCTGTGACTGCCTCGTTGGTCTAGCGGTAGCGTGTTCACCCGCAGAAAACGAGGTCCTGGGTTCAAATCCCGGGTCGGACCAAAAGTGATTTTGGGACTTTCCTGTAAAAAGAAAAATTTCTCAGCAGGATCCCGAAGTCTGGGAGTTGGCGGTATTATACCTTCGTGCCTCGGAGAGCACGTAAAGCCGTCGGTCCTGTTACTGACCTCTTTCCGGTCGTGCCGCTAGGCGTCTCATCGCATCATAAGAGTGATGGAATAGAAAGTGCTAGTGTGTTTGCGCACACACTTGTGCACTATAAAATTTCCCGCGCAGATGGCTAATCTCTATTGAGACTGGCCGCCGTGGCTGAAATTCGGCTAGGAGGACATTATTATTATTATAGCTGTGTGAGTCACGGCAAATACTATCACCACATCATCTCATGCCGTGGGGGCGAAGAAATCGTCCCGAGGGAATATCTACCAGAGAACGAGCAGCAGCGTCTCTCTTTGATACTATTACCATCATATTGCGATCGCCAACTCGTCTGCGAAACGCGGCGATTATGGCATATACCTCCAAATGATGGACTCCATTGTGAAGACCTTTTGGCGAGGCCTTTGTACAGCAGTGGATATAATTCGGCTGATATAATGAAAATAGATAAAATAAATGTGGATTACGAAATAACTATTAGCGAGACAATAACCTAAGTAATCCTAGTGATATGTATCAAATCATGGTTGTCTTAAATGTACAGTGATTTATTTAGGGAGGATTATATTTATTTACCCCAGCTCCGTATTGTTGTTTATTACAATAGATTTAGGGCCAATTTATCAAGATAAACCGATGGCCAAGTCTACTACTAGATAAATTGGTAGGTATTTATTTATGTCACTAAATGATAGGAACAAGTTGATCTTGGTTAATGACAGGTTGTTAAATAAGCTAAAGAAAATAAAATGTACTCGTATATTGGGAGAACAATTGAAACTTAGTATAAATATTATGTGCCTCGTATTAGTGATGCCCAATGGATGCCTAAGAACAGATGATGGTTATAGAAATCAAGTGTTCATACACAAATCATCAATATATTATATTTTATTTGATTATCAATTTGATTAACCAACAACTTAAGAAAGAAAGAATATATTTTTATTAGACACATTAGGTACAGACGCCAGCACATCCAGCTACCCCAATCGGTCAAATTTCTTTTATAGATTTTCAACTTTATCACAAAAGTATAAGGTTCACTTTCATTTGAGGAAATTTAACAGATTGGGTTAGCTTGATGTGCTGGCATCTGTACATTGGGAGGAAAACTGATACCTAGTATGTGCCTCGTATTTGGTTATGCCCAAGGGGTGCCTTAAACAGGTGTAGCAGTTGTGACCTTAATAGAAATCAAGTGCAAATTATCTACATGTTTATTGATCTATTTGGTTCAGCAACAAGTTAACCGTTAACATTAATCTTAAAATACACATCTTACAAAACATTTAGAACGTAGTGAATGTTATTTTCGCATTCGCTTCGATCTAAATGTTTAGTTGCCTATAGGTAAACACTACATTAGTAATTTTGATGAGCCATGCGTTTCATAGAGGTATATGTTTATTTATTTTTTCATGTCTAACTAAGAAATTATTTAGTTAAGTAAGACATAAAATAATAAGTTTTAAGCAACTTTTGATCCTTTTCCAAAACCGTCCGTTGTATTGTGTTATAATGTGTGCGAAGTTACCTGAGCTCAACGAGGGGGGATTAATTATCAACGCGTGAGTGACGATCCAGGTATTGCAAGCGTCCACAAGCATATTATACAGTTACGGGGTAAAAATAAATGAACTCTACAATCTCTCGGCCGACTTCTACGCTCGCCACTGGATGATACGGGGTGTTGATATCATTTGCCGTTTCTGCCGTTAATAGTTATTTCGTAATCCACATATATTTTATCTATTTTCATAATATCAGCCGAATTATCACCACTGCTGTACAAAAGCCTCGCCAAATGACTCCACAATGGGGTCCATCATTTGGAAGAATATGCCTAATCTTTACGCTTGGTACGAGTTGGCGATCGCAGTATAATAGTATCAAAGAGAGACGCTGTTGCCAGTTCTGTGGGAGATATTCCCTTCGACGATACGATTTCTATTTCATCACCCCATTTCATCCCCCACGGGATGAAATGGGGTGATGATATTCTTTGCCGTAAGCCACACATTCATGAAGTTATTGATAGAGCAGCCCAAGTTTAAGAATCTTATGCGGTTCAACTGAAAAGAACCAGAGAAACAAACTGAATGTGTCTTTGGAAGAAGAGTAAGTAGTGTGGTATTTAGTGTCTGATAGTAAGTAAAAAGTAAAAGTAAAGTTTATTTATAATTTTTTAACACGACTTTTACCTTTACTTATTATGAAACTGCTGGTTGCGAATCGCGTAAGACCGGCAATTGTGAGTTCCTCGGGGAGGCCTTTGTCCCTCCGGCTGATATGATGATGATGATGACTATTAGGTACAGTTAGCCTAAGAGGCTTTCATTTCTGCACCGGACTAATAAATTTAAAAAAATTCTCTACATTCTGTCTATCCGCATGTTCCTTTTATTTTTCCGTGTATTAGACTTAACCCATTATTAGACTAACAAATTTAATTAAATCTCTACTAACTACTTTTTCAGACCTTTAGTCCTAAATAATTTGAAGTGGGATTTAGACCCAAATCCAGTATTTACATAAAGCGACAGCTGACCTCAGAAACTCAATTATAGAGGATGATAACAATTACCTAGGGGCCGAGGGACCTAGGAAAGCTAGGGTTAGGATAATTAGTTAAAAGTTTCAGCAATCTGATTGCGAACTCTTCAAAGTCAATGGGCAACTATAGACTGAAGTAAAACAGATTTAAACGCAGTAAGGTTGTTGGAAACAAACGGAAGGTTCGTTATTTTGTGACTTTAAAAGTAGGTTATGAAATCAATGATATTTGTGAAGTGAATACCTACTCCACGAAATAAAATGCGTGAAAATTGCGTCATCATCACCGCACGCTTCCCGTGACCTATATGTATACTGTGTGTATATGTATACATAGATAAACCTCCGTGCATCATTAGTATACATTACTAGCTGTGCCCCGCGGTTTTACCCGCGTTAAACTTTAATCGTCCAGCCTTTAATCATAGCCTATGTGTTAATCCAGGGTGTCAGCTAACTCCATACCAGATTTTATTAAAATCGCTCCAGCCGTTTTAACGTGAAGAAGTAACAAAGATACACATTCACACACTCACAAACTTTCGCCTTTATAACATTAATGTGATACATTACTAGCTGTGCCCGCGGTTTTACCCGCGCTTAACTTTATAAATTATAGCCTATGCATTAATTCAGGGTGTCAGCCAACTCCATACCAAATTTTATAAAACTCCTCCAGCCGTTTTGACGTGAAGAAGTAACGAAGATACACACTCACACACTCAAAACTTTCGCCTTTATAATATTAATGTAATATATATGTAGGTACATATAAAGAGTATATCTCAATGTGAAGTGTCAATATTATATTGTAGATTATTTGACGGTCACCATAGAGTTGGTAGCTCCTGCCTACGAAGCTGGTGGTCCTGGGTTCGAATCCCGGTAAGTGCAAATATTTGTGTGATGAGCACGAATATTTGTTTCTGAGTCATGGATATTTTCTATGTATATAAGTATTTATCTATCTATATAAGTATGTATATCGTCACCTGGTACCCATAGTACAAGCTTTGCTTAGTTTGGAGCTAGGATGATATGTGTGGCATTGTCCCTATAGATATATATTATTATTTAGATTAGAAGTGTAAAAATAGTGGTCACTTCTATCGTCAACCCTGTCTGGCATGTCTTAGCAAAATAAATTCTAAATTTTATGGTAGAGGGTGCTGGTTCTAGACCCGCTGGACGATTAAATTTATGACTTCCCATTTTTGAGGGTAGATTCATGCTTTGCATTGCAAATAATGCAAGAAAACTTATGTTTCAAAAGATTATCTTGTTAATGTTGCGGGTCCGAGTCCTGGTTAGACAGTTCGCCGGAGCTCGCCGGGGAAGGCGGAAACGATCGTATGCTTGCAAGCCTTTTAAAAAGATATCGACCCTAATAATCCGCCTGCGATAAATCCTTGTAAAAATATTACCATAAACCCGTCCAAAATATAAGTACCTAATATTTTGACTTGTTAAATAGAATCTCATTCAAAGCCTTATAACAAGAAGTAACGAGCCTTTTAATGTAATCAACTTTTGTTCCCTTTTTTCCGCTTCATAACACGAAATATCATGTTCTTTGGAACAAAACGCTCAAACTAACAATCTAGTAAATCCTTTGAAGCCTTAGGCTTGGATTAGTAAGAATCGGATGAAGAAAATAATAACAGCAGAATATTAATGTATTATTAATAATATTTCACGAGAGGTATGGGGTGTCGCTGTGTGGTGACAGAGAAGAATATCATCACGCCATCTCATCCCGAGGTGGGCGTAAAAATCCTACCGGAGGAACCCGTTCTCAGCAGTGTTTTTCTGTGAACTATGACTATCAAACTTCGATCGGCAACCCGTCCGCCAAGCGTGGCGGCTATAGCATATCCCCCAATTCTTTGGGGAGGCTTTTGTCCAGCTGTGGATGTAATTTGGCTGACATTATGATAGCATGTAGTGTAGGTGTTTGCACTATAAGAGCAGCTTGATCAAAAAACCTCTAACGTACAGAAAGCAAGCAGTTAAATGACTTCGTGTTGTGTTACTGCGTGTGCGAACTTACCAGATTTCAATTTTAATTATCAATAATAATTATATTATATGCAAGTTTTTATTATTATTATTTATTTATTAGACAAATATATTTTAATCGTCTATGCATATATCCCACAAAACCGTTTTGACTGTAGGATAGAGTCTCCGTACAACAACTAATATATTATATAATAATAATTAACATACGCAAAGCTCTCACAGACTCAGGAGAAACAGTGGAGCCCGTAGAAGTCAATACGAGGGCATATCTCTTAGAAAACGTCTCTCTGTGTACTATGAGCATACACTTCCACTGTAGAAATCCTTGTTGGACAAAGGCCTCCTTTGTCCAGCGGTAAAAAAAAAGAGTACGTGACAATAATATAATAATTGTTTTGACGGTCACCGTAGCCTAGTTGGTAGTGCTCCTGCCTACGAAGCTGGCGGTCCTGGGTTCGAATCCCGGTAAGTGCAAATATTTGTGTGATGAGCACGAATATTTAATTCTGAGTCATTGATGTTTTCTATGTAGGTATTTAAGTATTTATCTATCTATATAAGTATGTATATCGTCGCCTGGTACCCATAGTACAAGCTTTGCTTAGTTTGGGGCTAGGATGATCTGTGTGACATTGTCCCTAGATATTATTACATTGGATATATTATCACAAAATAATTACTCTATGAAAGAAGGTAGACTATATTGGGAGAGGGCAGAAAAATTGTACATTCTATATGACTTCTATATCGATGGAGGAGAAATTCTTTACAAAATATTCAACCTTTAAATCTCATTCCGTATCATATGACACAGGTAACAGCAGACACAGCTAAACAGGTAGCCACACAGCACAAAAACAGCAATAGGATTCTGTTTGTTCTTTTGGAATAGAATCCTGAAAAATGAAAAGACGGTTTCAATTTTTATTCGAATGAAGCCCTTGGGGCCTTGCCGCAGAATAAATAAATGCAAAACTATTTCAAATCCCTGTGGTGTTGTATTCCTTTTGTGCGAAAGAGAGGGCCCCGCGCTTGGTTAGTCCGAATCTGCAGATTCTCAGTTCTCATAAAATATTTTTTACAACAGTTGTTTCAACAACGAATTGAAATTATTTTAATTTATTACTGGCCAGCTAACAAAGATTGCTGCTAAGGGAATTTAAACTGTAAGAACAACATTGTAACTTTTGTTTTTTTTTATTATCGAGGAACTTCTCTAAAACACCAGCTCGCTTTTAACTTTAGTAAAAGAAGCTACGCAGAGAAAAGGTCCTTAAAGATATGCATTTTACCATCTCCGCGTTCATGGAAATTACGCGTTTATTAAGTTTAGTTTTTTCTTATATACAAAAATAGCAAATATAAGAATCTTGAACTCGCAATGATGTCTTCCTATATAGTTTGTCCATTGAAAAGTTACATTTGGGTTTGCATTTGTAAAGAGGCCGCAATTTTGATCCAATTTCATGGGGATGCAATGCAAGTCCCAGGCTGCCATCTTAGAAAAAAAAATAGTTAACATTTATGTTGCAAATTACATTAAATTTTTTCTCAAGTAACTTCGGGTCTGCCACTGCCTATACAATAACATAGTCATCTGTGAAAAATATTGAACTGTATAAATATTGCTCATTCCGAGGTGGTTGTATCTAGTACATAGATGCCGCTACTGGCCAAATACCTGTTGCATCAATCATCATCATACTACAGGATGGTTTGGGGTGATCCTGTTATTCTTTTTGACCAGGAAACCACACGGGCCAAAACCGCGTTATGGCAACGCTCCTTAACGTACAAAAACCACTACAATCAGTAGCTGATTGTAAAAGTAGAATGCATACCAATAACAATAAGAACATAAACCGGCCAAGTGCGAGTCGGTCTCGCGCACAATGAGTTCCGTACCATCATCTATAAAAAAATCATGTTTGTTGTATGGGCGCCCCCTTAAATATTTATTTTATGTTGTTTTTTAGATTTGTTGTAATAGCGGCAATAGAAATACATCATCTCTAAAAATTCAAATGTCTAGCTATCACGGTTCATGAGATACAGCCTGGTGACATACAGACAGGGAAGTCTTAGATAAGGTCCCGTTTTACCCCTTGGGTACGAAATCCTAAAAATGATAAAACGTTATGAAACTGCGAAGTAAAAAACGTGGTTCAATTTGGCTGTACTTTATTTTTACATTTGTGAACGGCAATTTTCAACAATCGAATTTCGTGCCGACGTGACCGAAAACCAGCGATACAGTACAGAAGAGCCGTGACCCTTGCCTCTGAAAAAAAAAACAAAATGATTAATCTGTCACATTAGTAGCGATAAACGGAACGAAACGAATACACCCCACTGTTACGCGATATTGAAGCTTATTTCTTAACTGTCAAGGTTAATTTTACCCCAAGTGACATTTATGAATGATTAATTTCCTGGCTGAAATGTGAGCGGTAATTGGCTGAATTAACTCGTTTGGATTATTTAATTTAAATATTTTTGGATATTATACGGCACAGAATTAGTTTCATGGTGATAAAACGCTGCTGTCGAATAATTATTGGTGGGTTCTATAATAAGTTAATGATTTAATAAATTAAATTATGGGTTTATTGTATATGCTGCGTGGGAATAAAGATAAGATAAGATAAGATAAAGATTTATTTACCAAAATTATTTACGTATTCCTTAACTATTTTACATATAACAGCGAAATTACAATTTTGTAGTGTAATAAAAGGAAATAATATCTTCCGTTAACTTATGACCTCCACACTAGGTCGAGCCTGTCTCGTGGAGACCAAATCCTAAAATTACAAAAGCAACCTAAGTTGGTTGGTAGTACCTATATTAAAATTTATATTTTTTATCATAAAGTTTCATTGCTTAGGTTAACATACATAAGTTCAAAATAAAGAGTTAATGAACGAAATTAATAATTTTAAAGATATGGCGGTGAATACCACCATCCTAAGTCATCTCTCTGAGAACTATGACTATCGTATTGCGATCTCCATCCCGTCTACCAAGCGTGGCCATTGTCCAACGAAATTATGGATTTAATCTAATAATCTAATTTAATTTGTTTAAATTGTATTATTTTAAAGTAAAACATCTTTAAGCAATATTGATTTGGGGAGTACTGGTGAATACGCAACGAGAGCGTTATGAAAAGTGTGATGGGGCGAGTAAAAACGGAAGTTTAGAAGGAGATATAAGTTAGTGAAGATAGAGAGAGATTACTGTAGGGGCAAGAGAGAAAGGTGCGAGTACACATTTTCTTTCCGTCTTTCCCTCATAGCCATTCGAAGCTTTGTGAAAATTCCAACTCTCTAAACTAATAGGGTTCATGAGTTACAGCTTGGTGACATATTGACAAACAGACAGCGGAGTCTTAATACGGCCACGTTTTACCCTTCGGGTGCGGAAACCTAAAAAAAAGAAATCAATTCGTTTAAAAAAAACATAAAGCCAAAGGATTAAAACTTTTTTAAGGTCGGTTTAAATACAAAATCGTCGAATTGATTATTTAACCTGACTGCTAAGCCAGAGGTCACGGGTCGTGATTAATATCTATACATATAATAAAATCGTAGGAAAGTCAAAATTATACATTGAATATTTTTTAAAAGGATACCTTGGGCGTGATATACAATGGATACCGAAGCCAAAAATATAGTTTTTAGAATTTTTGTCTGTTTGTCTGTGTGTATGTCCGGGCTAAACTCAAAAAGTACTGCATCGATATACTTCAAATTTTGCATGAATATTACGAAGAGATCGTGAGAGTTTACATAATTATTATCACGCTATCACCTACGGGGGAGGATCTGTGATAATTTATAAAGTTTAACGCGGGTAAAACCGCGGGGCACAGCTAGTCTATAATATGTATGTATTTAGAAATATATAACTATGTTTATCAGTTGTCCGGTTGCCATAATACAAACTCTGCTTAGATTGGAAACAGATAGCAGTGTGTTAGTTATCACAAGCTATTTATTAAATATCTACTATTACTCTTTGAAATAATTTATTTAAATTCTTATTTGATTTAATTAATTGTTTCGTATCGATTGCATTCGGTCAACTGCCGGGAGCGGGCATAGTATATAATGACGCGGTAAAATTGATATAAAAAACAATAATATATAAATAAAAATGCAAAAAAATAAGAATTTAAATAAATAATTTGAAATTAGTAATTGATCGTCCCTAGTTGAAGGCTTAATAATAAGAACAATATTCACATTAGCAAAAATAAGTAGCAAGTATCAACAATATTAATATTCAAACCTTACAGTTGACCTTGAAAACAAAGCCTTCGTCCAGTCGATACCACGTCTGTGGGTTGTAACACTTGCACTTCGAAACCAGCGCTTAGTACCTCCTTAATGTAAGCAGTACCAAGGTTAATGAGTATCCACCTACTACGATAGCACAACTAATTGCTATATTAATCGATAGACACGCCTAAAATAAAGCGCCTAATAAGTCTTAAATAAAAAAGGGTGGGTTGTATACAGTTGACTTTATGTTAACTTATGGCAAAGGTCGGAAACCGGGCTGATTTTCGTAATAATATTGTCCTACTAGCCGAATTTCGGTCACGGCAGCCAGTCTCTTCAGGATTAGCCATCTGCCCGGGGCATATTTTAGTGCACAAGTGTGTGCGCAAAAACAGGAGCACGTTACGCACACGGAGCACGCCTAGCGACACGACCGGAAAGAGGTTAGGTACAGGACCGACGGCTTTACGTATCAAGAAAAAATTCTCAGCAACAGCCCGTCTGTTGAGTCCGTCGAATCTTTCTACTAGGAGCTGTCCAACTCTACCTGCGTTGACCACTCTATAGGCTCCTTTGACAGGAATGAGACGATCACAGATCTCGCATTCTAGCCTCCCCCTCAGCTCATGCGCACCGAAGAATGTGGTCCAAGAAATAGAAGACCAACTAATATCCTTTATTTCTTAAATATGAATAAATAAATAAAAAAAACTTCGTTTAAAAAAACCGACTTCAAAAACAGAAAAGTATAAAATAAAATATCTTAAAAGATTTAATTTAATACATATCTTATGCAAACGTAATACCTTTAATATTAATGAAATAATATAATTTGTTTGTGCTACCCATTGATAGGTTTGAAGTCAGTGCCAAGCCAAATGTAATAGTAGGTACCACACTCGCCGCGCGTTACTTTCAGCGGGATAGCTTCGTATTTCTACACAAACCACCCAAGCGTACAGACGTCGTTGACGGTCGTTTCGAAATATTGTAAAAGTCGTAAAAGGTACGCCTACATGCGCTTGATGCGTTGTCTCCTAATTAATAATTTATGTTTGTTTTTCAGGGCCACAAATATATTCATATATAAGCATAATATAGATTTATTATAACTATAGTAACTAATTTAGGTATTAATATTAAATAAATTTTTATGATACAGTTTCATCTGTTTCATATTGTTCTTTAAGTTTATTTACTTAGGTTAATCTTTAGTGTAGGAATTTAATCACAAATTATGAAAGCTGTATGTAATATTAACTTTTATTAGCTTAGGGCTTGGCACCGACTTCAAACCTATCAATAGATAGCACAAACAAATTATATTATTTCATTAATATTAAAGGTATTACGTTTGCATAAGATATGTATTAAATTAAATCTTAATTAAGATATTTTATTTTATACTTTTCTGTTTTTGAAGTCGGTTTTTTTAAACGAAGTTTTTTTTATTTGTTACTTTTTAGTGTCTAGCTATGGGTAGGACTACGAAAGGTGCCGCGCGCCTCAAAACTATAGGTCCCAACAAAAATGCTGTCCGAAACTCTTTTTCACGTTCTTGTGAGACAGTGAATGATCGAGAGCAAGAAAAACTACATAAAATTACGTTCACTCTAAGAAAACTTGCACAGTACGAGTCTAGACTAGCTAAGATTCATGAAAGTCTGAACAGCAAGCGCATAGGTTAGGCCGTATTTGTGACCATGTAGCTAAAGAGTCTGTGAGCTGAGGGCTTATAGACTAGGTCTTATTAATGATCGAATAGCCATCAAGTCTGCTGAGCAGAGGGCATGAGTCTATGAAGACTAGGTCTTATTAATGATCGATTAGCCAACGAGTCTACTGAGCAGAGGGCTCATAGCAAAGGTTGTATTGATGATCAAGACAACGAATCGAGAGAGTTCGGTAGCAGCAAGAATTTGAGTTGATAGAATGGAAGGTAAATTTTGGTTTACGATTTATGATGCATTGAAAATAACTACTTTTACTAAAGTTTCCATGGTAATGTACATCATCAATTTGTTTTATCATTCTCTTATTTTAGAAGTTACAGGGGGGGGGGGGGGCAAGTTACGCCTTTGGAAGAGTGTCTCACGCAAACTATACAGTTAAGAAGAATATATATTATAAACCTCAATATCATTTTTGAAGACCTATCCATTGATACCTCACATGTATGATTTATGAACCCCCAAATATTATTGTTTGTTTTTCTTTCTCTTGATGGCAGCTATTCCGCATCAAACTAAAGAAGAATCACGTAAATCGGTTCATAAATCTCAGCGTCGTCGATTACGCTGTACGTACATAAAAAATGCGCTTATGCTAAAAGGTACGCCTACATGCGCTTCCAAGAACGAGCTTATACGCGCGTATATTAAACGCTAGTCGTCTGAAATTGTTCTTTATGTTCATGCCAAGACACACTTGAACAGAATGAGTCTAACTTGAGTTGCTAAGATTTGAAAACGTCAAACGACAGTTACATCGTCAATCGTAAAATTAAAACTACTGGGCTAAACTTTATAAAATTTTTATGGGACCAAATGGCAGCTATTTCGCATCAAACTAAAAAAGAATCACGTAAATCGGATCATAAATCTCCGAGTAATCGGTGTACATACATAAAAAAAAAATACCGGTGAACTTGAGAACCTCCTCCTTTTGAAGTCGGTTAATAAAGAAGAAACAAAACCCATCTAAAACAACAACTAAAATTTATCTGGTACCAAAATAGAACAGAAAAGTACATGTTATAAGTCCTTAACAATGGTAAAGAAATAAGATAAAATTCATGCTATGCTGGTTACTTTGATTCACCTATATATATTATACACTAGCGGAATGAAAAGATTAAGATTTATAAGTATTATATTACAAAGACAAATATTACGAAAGATTAGAAAGCCTGCCATCGCATCGTAAATAATCGACGGGGTATACAGTAGGTTGGTTGTAAATTGATAAAAACTCTTAAGAAATAACTGATATTCTAAAGGCATATTTCCGATTTTTGCAACTTGACTTCGTTATTGCAAATCCGCTATTTGTTTAAACAAGCATAATTCTGTTTTAGCATAGGAAGCGCTGCCGGTGCCTAGAAAAGCTTTTTCGGTTTTTAGGGTTCCGTAGTTTCAGACTGTTTCTTGGTCTGTTAAGCGGATTGTGCAGGTTGTAACAATGTCACTGTACTAGCACTGTTAGCACCTTTTATAATATTTTTCCCATTATTACGTTAAGGTTCTTTGTAATAAATAACCGCATGTGTAACATTTAACGTAGATCTTTTTTAATTAACATCAGAGTCTTAGTTGGTAACTTATTGTGTGTATGTTATTTGGGTATTGAATGAGATATGTTTTTCATAATTTTTTTCTTAATATTTTTGTTTCATGCTTTCTAGGTTGATTCTAATCTATTATATTGTACTAACCCAGTTGCGTCTATGGTGCGGTGGTGCGGTGGCGCGGCGTCGCGTCGTGTCACTTGCAGCTGTCGCCACGTTCAGAATCATGCCTTAACTTTTACTAACTTTTTCCGTTACTCGTTAAACCTAGACTTTATTCCGAACATTACGCTGAAAATAGATCCGTAGTACATAGAGAAAAACTATAATATATTGATTGATTGCTTCCATAAAATGTGATAGCTTAGCACAGGTTTTTGTGTGTCAATAAAACATGGGCGCACGAAACACGGGGCGAAGTCACGCGATACGTTTCGTAATCATTTGATAACTTGATGTAATACGTACGTAATGTGGTCGTCAAACCGTCTGCAATGGTGTTTTTACCTTTACCTAGTAAATAATGGCGTTTTTGTATCATTTGACCACTATAAAATAATAATATCCTGGGACATTCATCACAGACGGCTATCTGCTCCCAAACTAAGCAGACCTCGTATTATGGAAACTATCGACCTCGTATTTTTTTGTAAATACATACTTATATAAACTTCAGTTACGCCCAGACTCAGGACAAACAGACATGTTCATGCACACAAATATTTGTCCTGGGCGGGAATCGAACCCACGACCTGCGGCGTTGAAAGTAAGCATTTACCAACCACGCCAACAAGCCCTATTGTAATTTTATGGCGCTGCCTAACAGTTTGCCCTAAAGATTTAAAGTTTCAAATTGGCCCAATTAATATACCTAACACACTGCCATCTTATTAGTAAGTTTAAGTTAAGTTAACTAGTCTCCACTAAGACTGGCCGCCGTGGCCGGGATTTGACCGGGAGGACATTATAACGAGTGGAAGCACTTCATCAGACAAGTTACTCTTGGATTGAAAATTGCCCATTTTAAAAGTTCTTACTATTTAGCACGACCCATGTATTTATTGTAGGGTTACTAAGGCCAAACGCTACGGCCGGTGTACCAATCAAACTGTACATGTCAATAATTAAACTTAGTTTAAATAAGTGGTTAAACCGACGTGAACATGAAGCTGAAGAAATTAAAGAAACCGTTTTGTGAAATATGAAAATGTAGTTTTTTCATTGCTGTAATTTTTGTAGGAGAAATTAATCTTAATTTTTGTTTATTTTGCAAGTTGAGTTTTGTTTTGTTTTAGAGGCAAAATTAACCTCCTTTATGTTAGTTACTATTTGTGCATGACGGTAAAGAATATTACCACCCCATCTCGTTCCGTGAAGGCGACGAAGTGCCGGGGAATATCCACCAGAAAACGGTCATCAGCGTCTTTGAACTGCTTAGTGTGGCGATTATAGTATATCCCTCCTAAATTATGAAGACAACTTTATTGTGGAAATCTTTTTAAGAGGCGTTTTTCCAGCAGTGAAGCTAAAATAATGTCCTCCTAGCTGAATTTCGGCCACGGCGGCCAGTCTCAATAGAGATTAGCCATCTGCGCGGGACATATTATATGCGCAGAGCTTTTAGAAAGAGCTCCTGTGTTTTGTGCTCCATCACTCTCATGATCCGGTGGGACGCCTAGCGATACGACCGGAAAGAGGTCAGACACAAGACCGACGGCTTGATGTGTTCTCCGAGGTACGGGGGTATAATACCGCCAGCTTTCAGGCTTCGGGCTGATGCTGAAAAAATTTACTTTTTACAGAAAACTCCCAAAATCACTTTTGGCCCGACCCGGGTTTGACCCAGGACCTCGTTCTCTGCGGGTGAATACGCTACCGCTAGACCACCTTGTTGAAGTCGCTTACAGACTGGGGACATCTTTAATATTTGCTTAAAACGTTATTTAAATCGGCTGTTATAAAATTGGGTATTGTTTTTTCAAGCAGTAATAATGTATTTTTACGGTTTCTGGAAAAAATAATCTTTATTGAATACTGCGAATTCTAATCTTGGACTGTAATCCGATTGTTCACTATGGGATATTGCGTCAGTAATTTTTTTTTATCTATAGAAGTCTCGAACGGACAAAAAAAAATTTTTTTTAAATGTATATATCAGGGGGAGACAAACGAGCAAGTGGGTCACCTGATGGTAAGTGATCACCGCCGCCCATAGACACTCGCAACACCAGAGGTGTCGCGGGTGCGTTGCCGGCCTTTAACAGTCAGCAAACGAGTGTTGCTGACCCTTACCCCCACCCCAATGAGCTCTGGCGACTTTACTCTCACTCGGCATTAAACAACATTAAAATTATTAATGTTATTATTAAGGAATGTCTTCTGTAAGGTTAATTTTTAGATTTAATTTAATTTTAAAGATTTAATTTATATAAATCGAAGTTTTAGTTAAGTAATCCTAAACAATGAACAGGTTCGTTAATGGATCACGATAAAAATCTGTGAATTACTTAGTTATTTTTTATTGGCTAGCCTGTTGTTCTAGTGGTTAGAGACCCTGACTGCTAAGGCAGAGGATGTGGGTTCGATCACCATCCGGGACAAATCTATGTGTGATGAGCACGATTATTTGTTCGGTGTTTAATTGACCATATATAATTATAATTATTTTTATGGTAGTTAAATAGATAATTTCTTGAAGTTATAGTAGTTAACTAAATATACGTCGTACGTCTACCTAGGTAGCTAAAGAAAGCCGCAGGCTAGCTAGGGTAGGATCCTCAGCGGCGAGGATCGCGTTGCCCCCTTAACTTGCCCCCCATTTCCAATTCCATGTTTTAATTCAGCGGCCGTCTGAGCTGTGGCCCGAACCCCATAAGAGTGCCCTCAGGTATTAGTCGCTTAAATTAAGCTACTGCTTGAGAGCCTTTTGCGCTAGCCAACTGCTCGTTGTTTTCAATTCTTTAATTTTAATATACTATTGCTAAATGTAACAATAATAGCTTAGTAACTTGCTATTTATTATTTATTTAAGGGTATTAAAAATATATGTGACGGACTAATATAAAATATTTTATTGCTTTAATTACTGTTTTTAAACTGTGTTTATGTAATACATTGTGAGCGTGACAAGTACAAGTCTATGTAAGTACCCAAGTGCTGAATAAATTTCATTATTTCATCATTATTTAATTTCATTATAGATCAATTTCTAGGTACATACAGGTATTAGTATATGCGGCTTGTATGTAAACATTTAGAGATAACATTTAATTTATGATACTAATGATTTTAGTTACTTAGCTAGCTTATTTACATAATCGTCAAAGAGATTATTTATATGTCTTAGTATTGAAATTTATAGTTTTAGATATATTTCACTACATCTTGTCTGAATTGGTCTGTCTATTTTGAGGTAAGAATTCAATATTATTATTATGGCGCGCCTTGTGTATACACACAAGCCACGGCCGCATTGTTATGCTATCACTGGATCCAATACACCCCAACTGATGTATTATAAACAAACATACAAAAATCAAACATATTATCTTTAAAACATTAGTTTCGATTCATTCGATTCAATTTCATAGTTGATCAAAAACAAAGAATGTAAAAATCTACCTCTCTTAAATTTTGCTGACGTTTAATAGAGGTCGGTAGTAAAGCGCTCGGCGTTTTATTCCCTCTATGAGAATAACGGCCGAGGAAGCACTTTACTGAATATGCTGCATTATGGTATTTATATGGTGGTCTTGGTCGTGAGTACGGTCGGGATAGCTCACCAGGGACAGGGAAAGATCCGCAACGTATGAGTAGAGCCTTACGTTACACAGACTTCATAGGCTATGGTGATCATCATCATTAAGAGAGGTAGGGCATAGCGTTTATTCGCTCAAAGCAGCCCGACTGGGGAAGTACCTCCACCTTACAAAAGACATTCCTTAATTTTAATGTTGTATTTCTGAGTGTGAGTAAGGTCGCCAGAGCTTATTGGGGTGGGGGGAAGGGTCAGCAACACTTGTTTGCTGACTTTTAAAGGCCGGCAACGCACCCGCGACACCTCTGGGGTTGCGAGTGTCTATGGGCGGCGGTGATCACTTACCATCAGGTGACCCTATTGTTCGTTTGTCGCCCGCTGATAAAAATAAAATCATCCGTAAGACGTTCACTGCTGGCCAAAGGCCTCCCCGAAAGATCTCCTCAATTGCTGGTCTTGCGCTATCAGAATCCAGCGGTTTCCAGCGACCCACACAAGGTCATCAGTCCATCTTGCAGGGGGCTGCCCACGCTGCGTCATTCCATTCATATTTGCCACTCGAGAACCTTTCTGCTCCAATGGCAGTCGTCGGTAAGCACTATTTGCCCCGCGCACTGCCACTTCAGCTTTGCAATTCTTCGGGCTATGTCGGTGACTTTAGTTCGTCTGTGGATTTCGATATTTCCGATTCGATCTCGCAGGGAAACGCCGAGCATAGCTCTCTTCATTGCTCTTTGGGTCATCAAGTCAGGCATCCTCAAAAGGCCGAGATGGAGTTGTGTCCATAATTAGGAGGGATATGGCACGGTTGACTGATGTGTTGGCGATCGCAGTATGATGGTCGTAAGATTCAGAGAGACACTACTGCCCGTGCTTTAGTTGATATTCCCTCTAGTCTAGATGATTCGGTGATATCGCAAAAAAAAATCTTTATTTCAGAACAGTTACATCCATAGTAGTTTAGTAATAACAATGAGATCTTATACCTAATGTTAGTGACTTTATAATTGTTATTTAGAGACCAGGCAGCAGGTTGATAATTTTACGGCTAATGATTAATGTATAATAAGTCACCCTGTTTTTTAATCTTGCATGCTTTTGTCTACATCGTGGTTACAATAATAATGATAAGTGGAAGAGCGGAGACTCCTAAGACAATCAATCGTTGCTTAAAATATGTTCTCCAAATACTTTTGTAATCGAAATAAACAATTTATTACTACTATTATAGACAGTTATATGTTCGTCTCACTTCTACTCAAATGTTGCCTTCAGCACAGCATAACGCTACGGTAACCTCTAATTATCATGTGTATTGCTAGAAATAACAACGTAACTTACAAAGCAAAATAAGTTAAAACGTATTACAAACCTTTCTGACCTTGGAGCTTGAACCCTAGCGGTAACTATGTATACATATTCAATCAAATTGTAACCGACTTGGCCCTATTCTTCGTGAAACTATGTTTATTAAATAGGGGATTTGGTCTTGTTTTTGGAAATCTAATTTATAGTAACCTTTCGCGGCTCCCACGGAGATTTGGAAGTAATTTATGTATTAGATAGGTAATACCATAAAATGTTGTATGACGTCTTTTATTCCCTGAAGGGGTCGTCCTGAAAAATTTGGAGCTAGCCATAGACAACATTTGAAACAGAAACTTTTGTAACAATTCTTTTTATGACGTGCTTATTATAATATTAGAGAATCTACTGAGCAGCTCGAACTGTTTTCACACGAGGATAACCACCGTGCATACGACCTAATACGTCCCAGATAAATCTTAAGAACACATTTGGCTAGAACCAGACCCGGAATAGACTAAGCATAGTAATAATAATAATGTCCTTCTCGTTGATTTTTGACCACGGCGGCCAGTCTCAATGTGGATTAGCCAGCTGCATGTAACATATTATAGTGCTCAAGTGACATGAATGGAAAGAGATCAGGTTTTAGGACTAGGATCAGGACCGACGGTTTTACATGCTCTCAGAGGCACGGAAGTGTGTTACCATCTCCCTGACTTCGGGCTGACACTCAGTAATTTTTTTAACAGATAAAACCCATTATCCCTTTTTAGTCCGACTTGGGATTCGAATCCAGGACCTCATTATCTGCAGTAACATGCCGCATCTCAACCAACGAGGCAGTCTGTCTAAGGATAAACTTAATGTAAATATGTTATATTTTATTAACTGATTTTAACCTACATAGTTACAAATTATTTGAGAAAATTACGAGCATATTATATTTTGAAATATTCCCTTCCTTTTTAACGCTCAACATCATGCAACATTGTACAAAATCTTTACGGATTTCCTTACTAAGAGTAGAGAAAACCGTACTAAAATACACTGAGTAAGTCTGTACCTATATGTGCATCGCAGTATGTAATGTGTGCGTAGCGGACGTAGGATATGAGTCGCTAGCAAACATCCCTCTGACGTAAGGTTGCCATTTTTGTTGAGAACTAATTCGGGACTTATTAGAATTAGCACTGTGACTGCCTCGTCTGTCTAGCGGTAGCGTGTTCATCCGCAGAGACCGAGGTCCTGGGTTCAAATCTAAGGTCGGGCCAAAAAGTAATTTTGGAACTTTTCTGTAAAAAGGAAAATTTCTCAGCTTCAGCCCGAAGTCTGGGAGTTGGCGGTATTATACCCGGAGAGCTCGTAAAGCGGTCGGTCCTTTACCTGACCTCTTTCCGGTCGTCTCAGTAGACGTCCCATCGGATCATGAGAGTGATGGAATAGAAAGTGCTCCTGTGTTTGCGCACACACTTGTGCACTATAATATGTCCCGCGCAGATGGCTAATCTCTATTGAGACTGGCCGCAGTGGCCGGCATGTGGCTAGTAGGACATTATTATTATTATTGTGGCAAATAAATATAAACTGCAAATTAGGACAGTAAAGGTTTATTAGAATAAAAAGTCGCCCCTTCCTCACCTCACCTTGTAATCGGGCGTCTCGCTATCGGCTTCGAGGCTTTAGTACGTGTATTTTAAAATATTGGTAAACGGGACAGGTAACAATATGAGACGTGATACTTGAATACGGTGACGAACGATACTTGTAAGTTTTTGTAATACGTATGTTAGCGTAGCATCGTAACGGAAAGAAGCCGCTACGATGCTACACTCACATACGCTACGCTAACATACTTTACGTTAACTAGAATAACTTAAATAGAATTTAAATAGAAATAACTTAATTTAAGTTAGTTAAATACCGTTACTGTTATAAAATAAATCTTATTGTAAATTATTTCCTACAATCCGTGTAGGTACCTAAATATCTATATGTACCTAGAAATAATTATAAATTAATTATATATTACTACCAATATGTTCTGACTATTTACAAGCGCTTTCTTAAAGTCTACGTGAATAAAAACCTTTTTTATTTTATGTTACATTAACATATCTCATTAACAACTGTACTGTGGCGCAGCGGTCAAATAAGTCATGTCAGGCAGGCATGCAGGACAACTATTTGTATGACCCATAAATAGTTGTACTGAGTCTGGGTGTTCTTTGTGTCCGTCAACTATTATGTTCGTAAAATACCTCGTAACACAGGGTTCCATTTCCCTAATGCGGTCGTTGACTTTATAAATAGAAAAAAAAATCAGTAACTTTTATTTATACCGATAAAGTTCGTCTACATCATCTTGCGTCGTTCCTCAGTTACGTAACTTCATTTTAAAATACATATTTCGTAAATTCAGTTAACATTCCCTGTTGGTACAGTGGTGAGTGACCCTGACTACTAAGCCGGTGGTCGTGGGTTTGATACCCATCCAGGACAAATATATACTACATATACTGTTTATCTTTTGTAAATATATACTTATATAGATAATTTCACACAGACACAGGACAAACAGACATGTTCATGCACACAAATATCTGTCCTGGTTGGGAATTGAACCCACGACCTGCGGCGTGAAAGGCAAGTATTTACCAACGGCGCCAACTGGCTCGCCAGAGCATTGGTGTACCTACATACCGCTTAACATATTCCACTTACACAGAGCGAATGCAATCATGCCTCTGGGAATAATATTCTTATATACTTATAATATTCTATTTACTTGTGTACCATGCGAGTCCATTTCACTGAGACGTTGACTTTCACTGAGAGGTGGTCGCAGAAACTTAAGAGTTAGTGAAAAATGTTGATATTGAAAAAACTGAAGATAAATTGAACCAATGTAACATTATTTGATTTTATACAAAGTCAACTAATCTATACATATAATAAATCTGTAGAAAAATATTTTTTGTACATCATAAGAAAATCCAAAAAGAATAGCCAGGGTATTAAAGAACAACCAATAGAACCCATTTCCAGCATTTTTAGAATTTTTGTCTGTTTGTCTGTGTGTCTGTTTGTCTGTTTATATGTTCGGGTATCACGTAAAATATACGAAAGCAATGTTGATAACTTTTATACACAACGATTGAGCGTAACTTGAGGTAACATTTAGTTTTTGTTTTATTGCAATCGGTTCAGTCTATCAAAAGATATTAGATATTAAAGTAATCATGAAGAAAAATAACACACATTTGGTTACTTCAAGATGAACTAATGTTTATAGTTGAACTGCCTAACTGTCCGATAGATGTCATTGTGCATATTATGACATCTCTTTTCTGAATGAACTAGGTTGATAGTTGATTTTTATTTCGATAGAAGTCGTTGTGCATTTCTTTTGACTCGCGGTGTTAAGATTTGCCCGTGTTTGCTGATTGCATGAGTTACGTAGGGTTTTGAATGTTCTGAATTGTTTCGAAATAAGGTCTTGGTTGCCTTGAAGTATGTCGTTGTCCAAAATTGGTTATTAACAAAATCTGTTTTCTTTGGGCAAATTGAATTATGTAGAAGGTTGGATTTGTTATAATTTAATTTTAAATTATTGATAGTTGATTTATTTTCGATAGATGTCGTTGTGCATTGCTTATGACTCGCGGTGTTAAGATTAGGGCTTTGAATGTTCCGAATTGTTTCGAAATAAGGTCTTGGTTGGCTAGAAGTATGTCGTTGTCCAAAATTGGTTATTAAAATATTATGTTTTCTTTGGGCAAACTGAATTATGTACAGGCGCCAGCACATCCAGCTACCACAATCTGTCAAATTTCTTTTATAGATTTTCAACTTTATCTCAAAAGTATAAGGTTTACTTTCAATTGGGCAAGTTTGACAGATTGGAGTAGCTTGATATGCTGGCGTCTGTACAAGGTTGGATTTGTTATAATTTAATTTTAAATTGTCAGTCGATCGCAAGTTTGTGCTGTCGATTCGTTTGTAACGGGAATGTACAGACGATTCGAATTTTATTGAGCCTGTCCGATTTAATGTATTTGAATGTAGTAAATAAACCCTGTCTCTCATAATTTTCTCAGCACAAATCTATATACCTACCTATGTAAAAGAGGAAACTGACTGACTGACATATCAACGCACAGCCTGAACGGCTGGGGTTAGAGACTTGAAATATTGCCGGTAGTTACTTTTATGACGTATGCATTCACTAAGGAAGGGTTTTTGGAAATACTAACCCTAAGGGGGTAAAATAGAGAATGAAAGATTGTATGTAAATCCGTCATTTTTGAAGTTAAAGGCATTGAAACTAATATTTAGTAGTTCAGCTAAAAATAAAAATTTAATATTATAGAAATTTTGGAAATTCCACCCCAAGGGCGTAAAATAGGGGATGTAAGTTTGTATGAAAAGTGTGTAAATTTTTAAGTGAAAAGTATGAAATATAGGGGATGTATGTTGCGTGTACCCACACGCAACATACATCCCCTATGTAAATTACAATATTGACATATATATTATAGAATAGAATAGAATAGAATACATTTAATCAGCATTACAGACATACAGGAAATCAAAGAAAACAATACAGTAGGTATAGATTACAACAACAACACAATGAATAGAGATAGAGTACATTTAGCAATAGGTAGAGAAATAGATATAGATAATAATTAAGGTAAAGTATTTAAAATTAGTACTTAGACCCATTACATATTAAATAAGTCTTTCCCTGCATGACCTGCTGAAGGGTCGCCGTCTCAGCATTAGCTGGGTAGGAAATACCCAACACTGATTTTCAGTCGACAACCTTGCTAGTTAACCACGGGCGACGGCATCATGTTAATAGTTCACCTCAATGTATGCATATATATGTATATATATATATATATATATATATATATATATATATATATATATATATATATATATATATATATATATATATATATATATATAAATAAACAATGTGTGTATTGGTGTTGGTTTGTTGACGGTAAAAAATAATTAAATTAAACAAAAGTAATATAAATAAAAGAAACGGCATTATGTACCCAGTAGCATTAGCAACGAGCAGCATAGCGAGTACCTAATTTCATTAAATAAAATACTTATACTGATTGGTGTGTGGTTAATTAATTAAATAAAAACAAAAAAAACACATTTATGGAGAAAAAAAAAAAAAAAAAGACAATATGCATTAATTTATTAGGTAGATTCAATAGTATTTATATGATTGAAAGATTAATATTATTATGCTCATATTTAAATTGATGAATTAAAAGGATTTTTTTTAGGTTCTGTTTGAAACTATGAGCATTTCTTAAATTTCTGATAGGGGGAGGTATATTATTCCAACATTTGGAAGCCGCGTATCTGAAACTCCCGCGAAATAATGCTGTTCTATGAGTTGGAGTTTGCAGTTGCTGCGCACAATGTCTAGTTTCGTATGTGCGATGGCTATTTATCCATGTGATTTTTTTGTGCAGGTATATTGGACAAGCTTTTTTGATCACACCAAAAAGAAGGCAAGCAAGGTGTAATTTACGGCGCAGTTTCATTTTTAAAATTAAATGCTTATTTAAGTAGGGTGTTACATGAGCTCTACGAGGAATATCGAAGCAAAACCGCGCACATGCATTTTGAACTCTTTGAATTATTTTTTCTGTGCGTGCTAGCAACCGTGGTCCAATCACTGTATCCACATAGTTTATTTTAGACAGAACAATTGCCTCTACTAGTTGTACTCGCAATTGCTGACTTAGGTGGGGTCGCAGTTTGTATAGTACTTTCAACCGGTAGAAGCAGTTTTGCACACAACTAGCGACATAGTTCTCATACCTAAGTGATACGTCCACTAGTAAACCTAGATTGCGCGCCTCATATACGCGATCGATGCTCTTCCCAAGGATAGTAACAGTAATAGGACTCTGAATAGTAGCTTTTTGTAATTTTTCGAGTTGGTTGTTGGTGCCGAAGATCATGTATTTCGTCTTATTAGGATTAAGAATCAGAGAGTTACAGGTAGACCAGTTCACTATTCTGTCTAAATCTTCGTTGATAGCATTTACCGCTGTAGCGTAGTCTTGTGGTTTAAAGCTTATGTATTACATATACCATTGTCTATTCGTGGAGACCTGTAATTGGCCTTCAATTACTATTGATAGCTTTTCCTAACTGTTTTTATGTGCTGTTGGTCGCGGGAAGCCGCTGGATTCGGGCAGCGCAGGACCGGATATTGTGGAGATCCTTGGGGGAGGCCTTTGTCCAGCAGTGGACGTCTTTCGGCTGATATGATGATGATGAATGCTCTTTAAGTTTATCCACTATTAATGTTTATTATATAAGATTATAACATCAAGAACTAAAGTTACTTACTTATCGTATGGGCAGTGGTTACCCTATTGTCAAATAGCAGTAGGCTAACGACTGTTGTCTAATGACTACAACCGGGACCGATAGCTTAACGTGCCGTCAGAAGCACGGAGACGCTCAGAAATTAAACCACTTTAGCGGTTACCCATCTATGGACTGAACGCGAGCCTAGTTGCTTAACTTCGCCGATCACTTACAGATCGGTGAAAGCATCTTGCTATGAGTTCCTCAAGTTAATTTGTTTTAAATTTATAGGATAAGACAACATACCTTAAAGAATACTCTACAATTCCAACAAACCAGCCATAATACCTTAGTGAATTAAAAAAAATCCCTTCTTTTCCCTCATTTCCTTAAGAGACGGCGCGCCCTCTGTCGTCGGCTAAAAAAGGAATGCATAATACCGTATGAGCTGATACCATTCGATCTCTCGGGGCGGGAACTGTCACCGACGAAATTGATTGTCTAGTTTTTGTGGCGCCGATATTTTAGAGTTCAATGACATTCTTAACTTAGAATGAGATGTTTTAAGACGAAAGAGGTTTGCATGCAGGTAGTTTTTTGTCAATTTTCCCGTGTGGTGTAGCGGTTAATACAGTCGCTTCGCTCTTCGTGTCCCGGATTCGATTCCCGCACAGGACCACTATTTGTGTGAGTGTTTCTGAGTCTAGGTGGGTTTTTAATATGACGTTTACAATTAGCCTAGGAGGCTTTCACTGCTTCACCGAACTATAGAGGCGAGCGTGGGCTGTCGCTGTCGTTTTGGTCTCACAAAGTATTGTACAAATCTTTTAAACAGTAATTATACATAAATAGACTCACGCCTGATTCGCAGAGGGGTAGGCAACGAACTTCCATTTATTACGATCTTTGTACACCTTTTTCGCCTCATTTACTGTTATTATATTCTCCATCCATACTCACCGGTTTAGGGTACTTCTGACCTTTGCGTTTCTTGAGAACGTATCCGATTTGGTTACGAGGTCTTCCTCTTCCGGTTATATCATTCATACAGGCCAAGTATACTTCTTTTGCACACAGTAACTATATTAATAGTATTTTGTGCATGCCCATTTAGTGCACTAACACACATTTTTAACGGAACCACTTGGTTCTGTTGTCAAGTGAAAAATTCATTGTCCATATTAGATAACTTCACATATCGGCGACGTTGCAAACTTATACTAGAATGGGCGCACTGTGCCGCAAAGCGATGATAGCATTGTATTCTCAAATAGGAAAGTACATGAGAAAATTTAAAATTTCGAACTTTCCAGAGTTCAGAAGTGAATGCCCTCAAACCAAGTAGAATTAAAACGGTGACAGCTCATTGGCCTGAATAAAACGTGACGCTAAACGCGGTAAAGACGCTATAATAAGCCACATTGGTGTTCTTCTGCAAGTTTTCAATCGATCCATCTTGTTAAAAAACTTGTACGCAAAATTTGACTAAACTTTGAAGAATATCATTGATCTCAAAAACGACTCAAATTCTTTCGCTCTATAAAAAAGGGTGCTAATTAAACAGAATTCTTTCTAATAGCATTATTCGCCTCTAAAAATTTACATTGCCATCTAAATTACTAAGTCAGCCACAATTAACGAGCGTCTGAATGATAGTATCTTAGCCACTAGTTATCTTCTATGTAACCCTTAATACAACTCAGCATGGGGGTTATTTCACCTAAAATCAGACCAGATATATTATGTAGTGCCAAATAAATGTTTTTGTATTTATTATAAAATGTATTATGTCACCAGAAAATTCACAAAGCTCCAAAAAATGGGATATTTGAAAACTTTCCACCAATCTTCACCAACCATGGTGTATCTATTCGCATATATGTAAATATTCGCTAAACGCTCGGCGGCCGCTGCCACTGTGTGGCTTAACTTATAATTTCTCATATAAAATATCACAAAGTCATCACAAAAAATGTTTTAATCAAAATAATCTCGAAAAAAAAATAATTAAATATTATAATATGTAGTGCCCACAGTAATTAACGAAAACTTTGTTGTATGTATTAGGTTTCTCATGAAGATTGTAATTTAATCACATTTAATAATTTTGTTATATTTGACCATTGTTTTTTTACATGTTTTGATAGATGTTCACTCATTTTTAACTGTTCGTGGTAGGTTTATACTGGCAATTAAATTAGGTGTATACTAATAACGCACGGAGGTATATCTATGTACATATAAACATACAGTATAAACATAGCTTATAGAAAAGCACGCGTTGACGATCACGCGAGATCCATGATTTTTGTTCATGCAAAAAGTGCTCAACTCGCCTATAGAAGATTTCGCTTATAAAATCATTTGAATTGAAAACGGTCGAATGTTGCAGTGGGTTAAGTTTTAAATATGGAACCCTAAAAGATTTCTTTCCAAATGATTGGAAGTAGGACAGCGGCGATGCGATCTTCTTTTGTTTCCGCGTTCCAAAAATGATATTCGACTTTGTTTCATAATAATCGTTGCGATGTTATCGCTTACCGTTCCGTGGCATCTCGGTCCCATATATCCTCGCTTATCGCATATTTTCTCATACCGATATAGAAAATTGTGTATTGTGTGGTTATCTTCCATTTAATCCTCTTTCCCGCGATGATGCTGTGTGTGACAGGATTTTTATTGAGAATAAACGTTCGTATAGATATATAATGTACTTGTAATGATTGGCGATTTGTTTGCTTCGAATTATTTATATTGTTTGGTATTTGTAGAAGTAATCACATATTGGTCGATTTGCTTTCGTAATTGGATATAAGCATGACCTTGGCACCCGGGAGGTCGCAGCGACCTCATGTTGTAAACACATTAGTTTTGGGGTTTGTTTAGTTGGCGGGCTGAAGGTCGTATTCATTAGTTATTAGAATTTATCTGTTAAACATTAACTCAGTTTCAACTCAGAGTTTGGACGTTGGTATTATACTCCCGTGCCTCGAAGTCTAACCTTTTTCCGTTCATCTCATACAATCTTCCCTCATCGATCGGATCATTAGGATGAGGAATGGAATAGAACAATTGTCCACTAGAATATGGCTAGTTTCCATTGAGATTGGCCACCACGACTAAAATGTGAAAAACATTATTATTATATAAAAAGTAGACTTAATGATTTCTATTTTATTCATTCATTGAAGACTTCCAAATTTATAACATACTGTTAGCAGAGTGCCCCTAACCAGGCAGAGTCTGTGTCTTTTTAGCCCACTTAAATAAGACAAAATATAAAAATAAGAAAAAATTACGGTACAATTCTACTAGTAATCATTAATTTAAATTATGTATTTATTCAATAACCATAAATTAATTTTATAAGTGTGTGTGTGTGTATTGACTAGTCTAAATAGAATAAATATCTTGGGACACTTAATTCCTTCCATCTGATCCCCAACTGAGGCTGTACTATGGCAACTAGAAAAGTGATACATAGCTCGCATCGCTCATAGCCAGTTTCACACATTGGTCTGTAAGCGATCGGCGACAGAAAGCACCTAGGCACGCGGTCAGTTCATTGATGGGTGACCGCCAAGTGGTTTCATTTCTGAGCGTCTTCGTGATTCGGAGGGCACGTTAGGCTGTCGGTCCCAGTTGTTCTCGTTAGAGGCGCTACTGGGCGGCTTGAAGAACTCTGACACCAGGGTACCCACTGCCCATACGAGAAATAATAATAATTTCTAAATACACAATATAGACAAATTACACCCAGACAGAACAAGTAACCGTGCTTATCACACAAAGATTTTTCCTGGGTGGGGTTTGAACCCACTATCTCTGGCATAGCAGTCAGGGTCACTAACCACTGGACCAACAGGTCAGACTATAAAATCAAATCAAATCGTTTATTTGCATAACACAGGTTATAGGTGGTGGTAACGTTGTAATACATGTGCACTGTGTTCTATCACAAGGTGTGCAAATTTTGTCATAGGACATAAAATATAATATGTTGTGAACAATCAGCAATTTAAAATAAATTTAAATATTATTTTCCAATTAAATAAAACGATTAAATTGTTATTAACATTTAACAAGTCAAAATTATGTTCAGAACTTAATCATACAAACAATAGACAACTCAAAAAAATATTAAAACAACAGTAATTAAATATCAACATACAGTTATATAAGTAAGTAAGTATACTGTTATATTTCAAATAAGTACCAGAAAAGTTATTGACTACTAGCTGTGCCCCGTAGGTGATAGCGAGATAATATGTAGCCTATATGTTGACCCGACCTCTTAGTAATATTCATGCAAAATTTGAAGTAAATCCATGCCGCAATTTTTGAGTTTAGCCTGGAGATACATACAGACAGACAAACAGACAAACATTCTAAAAACTATATTTTTGGCTTCGATGTCGATTGCAGATCACGCCCCAAGTTTCCTTTAAAAAAAATTCAATGTACAGTTTTGACATTCCTACGATTTTATTATATGTTTATAGATATTATCATTTTGATTTGTCCATTAAAGTTGGTATTAAGTACAGACTTACTGAATGTATTATACGGATAGATTCTCTGTCTAGACATACATTATAAGTGCTACGAATGAGTGACCATGAGCCAACGAAGCCACTTCAATTTGAGCGGTCGAGGCTGAATAGAGATTTTAGGTATTCGGAGCATTATTTGAAGTGTAACGGTTCTTGTAACCTTATATACAATACATCGGGATATTATAATGTTAAAATTCTTTAGTTACTTTTTGATGTGAAAACATCTATAGCCGCACGTAAAACAGATTTCTGGCGTGGCGACGCATGCACGCTATACGATAGTAGTGTGTACGGTGTGGCGACGCGTCGCCATGCGCAATCGACTTTTTATTTTGTCATTATGACATATTTAGTTCCTATCACAATATGTTCTTTTCTGCATATTACTTTTACAAAATAATGTCGATGTTTCACATCTGCCAGGCGTCCCGTGACGGCTCACATTTTTTTAAGAAAAGACAACGCCGACACTATTGAAGTAATTCCATGCATCGCGGGAGTTTTTACAAACATGTAATTAACATATAAATACACCACTACTTTACTTTCAGTGTTTTTACCGCGCACGACTATGTGATCTCGATTAATTGAGGACGTAATGTTTAATGAACACAACGCTCGCATTAGGGAAATAATAATAATATAATAATATTTAGGGACAATGCAAACTAAGCAAAGCTTGTACTATGGGTACCAGGCGACGATATACATACTTATATAGATAGATAAATACTTATATACATAGAAAACATCCATGACTCAGAAACAAATATTCGTGCTCATCACACAAATATCTGCACTTACCGGGATTCGAACCCAGGACCACCAGCTTCGTAGGCAGGAGCACTACCAACTAGGCTACGGTGACCGTCTTCCCTTTATCGCAGGGACTCATCATATCAGCCAAAAGACGCTAGATAAAGGCCTACCCCACAAACCTCCATAATTGCCCCATCCAGCAACCCTCATAATTCCACTATTATAGCTTATTAAGTTATTGTCCTTATATTTAATATTGATTTATTACTATATCGTTTCGGATGGTTCTGACATGGTAATAAGGGAGGACCAACCAAAGTCCTCCCAGGGTACGTATCTCAACCACTAGCGGCACGGTGCAAAAGGGGGTACTGGAGCAGCATAGCCACGTTCTCGGGTTTCAACACCAGGCGCCAAGATAAGTCCACGGCAGGTTAGGTTTAGTCGGTGCGAGTCCGACATACCCACCCGCAGCAGGCACTCTTTGCGGGTAGCATGAATGAATGAATGAATGAATGAACTCTTTATTAGCGAGAATACAGGTTACATTTGATGGTATTATATTTTCGTTTCACTATATTCGACATTAAAATTTTAGACTTATATTGAAATTGTTTATAGTTATTTAATTTGTTAATAGTAATTAATACATGATTGAATCCAAACAATAAGTAAAAATAAGATTTAAAAACAGTGTTAATTATTAGAGATTAGAAAATGTCAATTAAAATTTCAATGTCAAAATATTTAGGCTAATTACATATTTAAGCGAATTTATATTTAATGTAGTCATCAATTGAATCAAAACATCCGTCAACAAGTTAAATAATAAGAGATATTGACAATAACTTGATACGAGCTAGCTAAATATCATTTCTGTAATAAAATAAATTTTATAAATGTTTTCATACAAGATGTACCTAAGTATCTATGTTACTAGAAATAATATCTAATGTATACAACTATATTACTACAAACATGTTCTGACTATTTACAAGCGCTTTTTTAAAGTCTACGTCAATAAAAACCTTTTTTATTTTATTTTATTTTTTATTTATATTACCTAAGACATGTAATAAACACGATATAGCCTAAATCGTGAAATAAAATTAAGGAATGTAACTACCCGTGTAACTGCATCAATTATACAAAAAACCATTTTGTGAAATATGAACGACAGTTTTTGGCGTCCCTTTTAAATGCATCAGCTGATTGTTATTCTCGTATGGAAAGACAATATTTTTGTTTGTGTACTAAGCGTTTGATTTGTCACCGCGCTTGGCATGCGCTTTGGCGACCGCATTTAAGTGGTAGCTAGTACACAGGTAGCGTTGTTGCCCTATTACCTGTTGTATCTCTTAGTCGCCTTTTACGACACCCATGGGATCATATGGGGTCGTCCTGTTATTGTCTCAGGGCCGAAAACCACACGTCTTACTCATATCTATACATATAATAAAATCGTAGGAAAGTCAAAACTGTACATTGAATATTTTTTTTAAGTACCTATACGAGCGTGATCTACAATCGATATCCAAGCCAAAAATATAGTTTTTAGAATTTTTGTCTGTGTGTCTGTTTGTCTGTATGTATGTCCGTGCTAAACTCAAAAAGTACTGGATGGATTTTCTTCAAATTTTGCATGAATATTACTAAGCGGTCGGGTCAACATATAGGCGGTCGGGTCATCATACATATTATCACGCTATCACATACGGGGGAGGAGTTGTGATAATTTATAAAATTTTACGCGGGTAAAACCGCGGGGCACAGCTAGTATCTTATAAATCTTTAATACGATGTCTCAGAACTTCCCCCTAAAGTTAAATAAACAACAACCCCCATTCACCATGAAACACAAACCTTGCACAAAAGATCGTAAAATCCTTGAACCCCTGAAAGATCCCCAAAGCTGACCGGCTCAATAATTGAATTAAATAAAAACAAGGCTGGGACACATAAATATGTAACAGCTATTAATATTTATGTCAACTCACAGACAAGAGAAATGGGAGATGGTTTGGGGTTACCAGTTTTATTGGAAATGGCGCTTATACTTTCCCGAATACGAGAAGAAATGTTATAATTTTGATTATTTAGCGGCACCCTTGCAGATATCCACATTAAACTTCTGCATATTATAATTATAGTTTTTAATTGCGAAACTGAACTGGCAGTGGGTGGTGCACATAGCTCGTAGAACCGACGGCCGTTGGGGCTGAAAGGCTCTCGAGTGGTGACCACGAACCGAAAGACGCAGCGTGGGCAGACCCGCCACAAGATGGACCGATGATCTTATGCGGGTTGCTGGAAACCGCTGAATGCGAATAGCGCAAGACCGGCAAATGTGGAGATCTTTGGGGGTTGCCTTTGTCCATGCATGATGATGATATTGCAGCAGTATCGCTTGCTTCTGCAAGATAAGCAATATGGGTGCCTATAATGCAGGTCGTTTGCTTTTTTGCTAACTTGTTAGTACACAAAAGAAAACTAAAAGAGATCGTTCCGTGTCTACCTAAACGTATAAAAATATTAACTTATTCATGACACTACAAAACGCATTTCTAAGTTGGATTGGGAACAATTTTTATAATACCAAAATCTGTGGCAGTTAGAAACATTGTCCTATTTATTATTATTCATACGTTGGAGCGCGACCAGAACAATTTCACGCGCTGATGCTATACGGTGTATTCTCAATTGAACATTTGCATGGTAGCATACAATTAAATGAGGACGAGAGTTCAGAGGCAGGTCAGAATTGGAGACTGTTTGGTTAAGATACTTCGGAGAGTGAGTCAGATGTGCTGCAGTATCTGAGTCAAGTATAATAAGGTATGTTCAACTGCAAAAACTTAGGTCTTGGGTTCAAAGTCAAGCCATGATGACATTTTAAATAATATTATACCTACAATTTTATTATTTAAAATGTTTATCAATATAAAGAAAGCTTGGAAACGAAGGGAAATCCCTTTAAACGTTATTTTATTTGAACTTAGACCTGCCATTACTCGTACCCGTAAAATTTTACTTGAGTAAATCAAAAACTCTTCTGAAATGTATGAATTAGCAATTAATTTGCTAACAACTATATTATAGACGACTGTTCCAAATATCGCTCGCTACCATTGTAAGTTATACAATTGGGACTTTTTACCGTTTTAGTGACTTTAAAAATAAGTTACTAAGTAAGTAAGTTACTCTAAAATTGACCACAGTACACAAAAGGAACATTTAATCATAGTGAACTCCCATCAAATTGAGTTTAATTGCGTTAGGCTTCAAGAGCCCCTAATTTACCGAACGTCCCCTAATTTAGTGAGGGTCACGTTGTATCCGGGCTAATTCTTGTAAAATCCGGATGGAAGTGGTAAAAAATACAGTTTGCTTAGGATCAAAGTTTGCACCAATGTTTGTGTTGACACAGCTATGACACATTTTGTGAAGAATTTCCTTTGGTGGTATCGGTGTAACAAAATGTTTTGATTTTTCATTATATGTAGCGAATTTTGTTACAATATATGTAGCAGAACAATCAAGTCAAACAATCAATCAAGTTATGTAACTATCTACTCATTTTACATACATACACATGTAAACATATACGTACATATATAGTATAGAACAAAATCACTCGTCGCGTGTGTCTGTCTCTATATCCTTCTAAACTATGGTATAGATTTTGATACGGTTTTCATTATCAGTTAGATACTTTTTCTCGAAGGCTTTTTATGTATCACTAGCAGTGCCCGCGGATTTCGTTCCGCGTAATAAATATTTTTGTGCCTGCCCGTTTGTCCCGCGTAATACTTCGGCTTAAAAGTTCGGTATAAATAAAAATTATGATGATCAATCATAGCCTATGATACTCCACAATAACGTAGCTTTCTATTGGTGAAATAATTTTGAAAATCGGTTCAGTAGATCCAAAGATTACCCCTTACAACGTCGCAAACTCACAACGTCATAAACTCACAAACGTTACCTCTTTTTTTTTTTTTTTTATCGGGACTAGTCCCTCTCTCTTACCCACCACTGCAACTCCTGTAAGTCAGGATCAACAGTGGCACACAATGAAATGACACTGAGCGGTGAAGCTCAGGCATGTCCCGGGGAATCGCTTTAACTGTCTTGAATCCCGCAACGAATTTAATCAGAAACAGAAAAAAGTAGGAGTTAGAAAATGAATAGTTCCACTTCCCTCCAGAGCAAAGCGGGAGACAGAATGATGTAAAGAGGCTATAGCCTCATAAAATGAGAGATTTGCAACTAGAGAAGCCAGCTACAAAAGCACCGAGGATCAATTTAAGGGTCCTAAGTGAGCTGTTATATTTGATTCCAATAGTCGGTATGGCAAAAGCGCTTAAACGCACGGAAGTTGTTCCTTGTTGCTACAAGATCCGTATAATAAACTACTCCAGATATTGGTTGCAAGCTGTTTAACATAATATCACGCTGATTTTGCCAGAGATCACACTCCCACAGGATGTGGTGAGCAGTACGTTACCTCTTTATAATATTAGTATAGATAAATCCTAATTACTTAATTACTAATCGTTTGTGCAGTGGTTACCCTAGTGTGTGAGATATTTAAGCCGCCCATTAAGCCTTTGAAATGGCTTAACGGCTGTTGCCTAATAGCTACAACCGGGACTGACAGCTTAACATGCCCTCCGAAGTACGGAGACGCTCAGAAATCAAACCAATTCGGCGGTTATTCATCTATGGGCTGATTGCGAGCCTCCTTGTTTAACCGCGGCAAACACTTACAGACCGGTAATAGCATCTTGCTATGAGCGCCAACATATCAGCCGAAAGACGTCCACGCTATGGACATTCAGCGGCTTCCAGAGACTTCCACATGATCATCGGCCCATCCTGTAAGAAGCATGCTCACGCTGCGTGTTTAGATTCGTTGTCGGCACTCCAGAACTTTCCTGCCCGCAATACAACGGTTGCCCAAGCAATTGTTAATTTTTCTTGATTCATTGAAAACTTTGTGGTATTATTATAGGTGCATGCTATTTTCATGGCTTGATTGAGATCCAATTATTGTACCTTCGGCGTTACGTCAGTGGTGTCACTTATATTACGAAAATCAACCGTACTCTCCTAGTAATAAAGACCCTGTAGCAAGTTCAAAGTGACTCTACTATTTTATATTGCTTAGTTTTAGTTTTTACGATTTTCGTTAGAAATTAATGTAATCTGGATTACTATTTATGTATCACGGTTCATATTGACATTTGAATGTCAAATGCAAAACGTTTTTATAGCTCCTTGATGTTTATAAAATGAATAAGTAAACTTATATCTTACCATTATCGTCCCAAATGGGATCTGTGGGATCTTAAATGTTTGACTGCTCATTTGGCTAAAGGAAACCGTATTACCTACCGCGACACTAATAATAATAGTATCCTGGGGCATTAGTTACACATGGACTTCTGATCCAAAACCAGTAGAGGTAGGGCATAGCGTTCATTCGCTCAAAGAGCAGCCCGACTGGGGAAGTAACTCCACCTTACAGAAGACACTCCTTAATAATAACATTAATAATTGTAATATTGTGTTTCCGAGTGTGAGTAAGGTCGCCAGAGCTCATTGGGATGGAGGGACGGGTCAGCAACACTTGTTTGCTGACTTTTAAAGGCGCACCCGTGACACCTCATGGTGTTGCGAGTTTCCATCGGCAGCGGTGATTGCTTACCATCAGGTGATCCACTTGCTCGTTTGTCGCCCTCTGAATAAAAAAAAAACTTTGCAGAGCTTGTACTATGGATACGAGATAACTGATATAATACATATACTACTTTTCTTTTGTAAATACATACTTATATAGATAATTACGCCCAGGCTAGGAACAAAGAGACATGTTAATGTACACAAATATCTGACCTGGGTGGGAATCGAACCCACGACCTGCGGCGTAAAAGGCATGCATCTATCAACCACGGCAACTGGTCTAACACTGTTTTATTCTTCATGCATACGTGTGAAAAAGACAACAACACCTCAAAACTGAACTGATTTCAATTATCTTTTAAGTAGGCAAGACAATAGGCGCATTGCTTCTTTATTTAAGTCCTAGATTTGTTCACCAGAAATTTTTTTTCGGCTCTCCTAGGTTGTCTCTTAGGGTGTTTTTACTGCACAGGACAGCTATTTGTTCGTGTAACCCTTTTATGTGCTTTGTGTTCGTCAATTAGTTCATGTCCCCTATCCTGTTTTACCAGCGGGTGTTGTCATTTAAACATAAATATTAGACGTATAACGTAAACGGAGTGTCTGATGTGAGTTGCTGATAGAAATTCGAATTGAAGCAAAAATATCCACTTCCTACAATTGCGTGGGTATCAGGCGAGGAGCTTTTCTTGTTTCTTTATTGATTTATTTCTATAGACACAAGAAAACTAAGTAGGAACACAAAACGAGGAAACAATTTGTACAAAGGTGCTGCTTTCAAAAGAATTTCTTTTCAGTTTGCCCGCGGGAGGAAAACTGAATTAATGAACAGGTAAAGTTGTATTTAACTTACATACTTATTCTAATATTTTTTGGTCTTTGGTTGCTATGTGGTGACGCCGCATAATAATAACATTACCCCGTATTATATCGACAGCTCTATTGTACAGACGCCAGCACATCAAGCTACCCTAATCTGTCAAATTTCCCCAATTAAAAGTGAACCTTATGCTTATGTGATAAAGTTGAAAATCTATAAAAGTAAAGTAATTTGACAGGTTGGAGTGGCTGGATGTGCTGGCGTCTGTACGTCTTTGGAAGGTGGTGATGAAGCGTACTGTATTCATATTTGGTTTGTTTAGTAATAAGTGTCAAAATATCTGTGCATACAATCCGCAAGCACATATATTTTTATATTTTAGTTAATAGATAAAGAACGGACAGGTGTCCGCTAATTGCGTAGCTCTGGTAGCTTCCCTTACCATCATACGACTGCGCCTCGGCCCTGAGTAGTATGATTACGCGTCGAGCGTATGTCGCTGTATGATATTTTATGAAACGTTCTTAAATACCTGTACACTCATAAATCGCTGCCTTATTATTTCAACCTTGTGGTTTTACTGGCGTTAGATCTCATATATTTTTAGCAGTTTTATATAAGTTTATTTTTGAACTATAAGTCAAAATTCAGTCCTTGACTATGTCAGTGCTGTACAAATTTTACTCCACACTCTACATAAAATTAAAAATCAATCATTAATATTTTTACTTTAATTAGCAAATACATAGAATTAAGTTGCTAACTTATTAATGGCCGTATATAAAATAATTTAAAATATCAATAACAATAGGTACGCCCGCCTACATATCAAGCAATACATTTCCAATATAAGCTTACCTTTCATTGGATGGAAATCCTATACAACGCGAGATCAGCTTATACTGGAAATGTATAGTTTGATATGTAGCCTTGTGTACGTCTGAACTATTTTTGTAGAAGTTAATATCAAAATTACTTCTACAAAAATAGTTCAGAAAGAAAGAAGGCATAGTCGTAGAATATATTTATATTGTGTATTGCGTATAAATATTGTTTTAGGCTTAAAATGGGGAAAATGAACAGCTGTAGGATTTTGAATGGGGAGTGTTGAGTTGTATTTCAAAGATCTAAATTAAAATCACAAATAGGGGGATCGCAACCGTGTCCACTTTATTGCAGCCATGACAAAAGAGAGCCAATATTGCCATTACAAAAAAAATCTATTAATAAACTACTAATTAATGTTGAGTTGCCAACAGCAGCTAGAATACACTTATAAACATGTCCATGTACAAAACTATGTTTCAGCTATAAAATAAAATCTATTTTTGTATATATTCGCAGTTCAATCTTCATTAACCGCCGCTCTATGTCGCTCTTCAACAAACAATTTGAAATACGAACAAAATAACCGATCAATATCCAATTAAGTCAAATTAGTCAACTGAAAATCAACATGGGTATCATTTAAATGTCGCATTAAAATGGAAAAGTAGTCTTTTCACAAAATTACTGTAATAAAAATGGGATACGTCGCCTTCGGAATTTTAATTGAGTTCCCGGGTTTTACCGTGTGGTACAAGTCATTTAAGGAGGCGATGATTTATGTGATGTTTTATGATTTATGTGATGTTTTGGTAAAAATTTAATTATTAAAAACTATGACTTTAAAAGTATAAAAAAAAAAAAAAAATAAGAAAAAAAAAAAAAAAAAAAAATATAGCGCCATCTGTTGGAATTGTCCGATATTAGTATTGGCATTTCAGCCGTTGTTAACCGTGTAGGTTTCGGTAAGATGGCGTTAAAAGCGTCATAAATGCTTTAAGAAAATGTCGTGTGGATTCTATAAATTATAGCCTGAGAACCACGGTACGGCGGCGGAACGGTTAATGGTGAAGCCGGGTAACCTGTGGTTCGTGGGTTCGGGCCGCACTTACATTTATAGTATACAATTAATTTCAACAAGATGTCTGAAATACTAATTTTGTTAACTTTAGTGTTAATGTGTTTCACGTTCGATGATCACACAGAGCCACTATTAATATGACTCAAAACGGATCATATAGACAGTTGTTTTGAATCAGAGTGTAATTTGTACCCGTGAATTGTATGTTGGTTTAGTTGGGGTGTGCGGATGAACTCTTCATACTGCACGGTTTGAACAGTTGCCGCACCGCAATGTTAGTTAATAATTCAGCAACCAGTACGTGTATGTTTGTTTGGTGTACGGATGTGTCTATTAATTGTATATTTGCGAAGTCCACTTTGAATCTAAGGTTTCCTTAGTACAGCCATGTCATAAAACTAAAGTCGTTACCATTTGGATTTCATAAATGTTAAAAATGTATTTTATATCTCGGCGCATCATTAGCAAGTGACGAATCCTGTCTTAACTTAAGTTTTGTATTTTACGAACAATTTAATAATATAATTTGCTTGTTTTGAATTATGATTTATTAAAAATCTGAGTTCAAAAAACTAAATAATCATGATCGTGAGAGATTATTTTTCCATTAAAACACTTGTAAGCAAAATATGCAATTGAAAAACGATCCTACTTCACTTTCAAGAAATAAAAATCTACCACCGGGAAGATCATGGTTCTTCAATTGGGTAGACAAATAAAAAAATATTATTAATCTAATAATTTAATTATATGTTTATAATCCAATTTGAAAGGAATTTATTTCGTTTCATAGTTTTTCAGATATATAATAAAAATGAATGACCAATATCGGCTCATTAACCATAGTCGAATAACGTTACATCCGAATAGAGAAAAAGCTCCTTTTTATGTCGGTTGCAAATACTGAAAATATTGCTATCATATTTCTGATTATAAAAAAATTACAGCTTACTAACTTATTGTTTGTAGCATTTGAATAATTGTCCAATTTGGTTTAGTTTTAATAGTAACTTCGGAGCTCTAATTATGTTCATGCTATTTTTAATTGGACGGTTGTTTGAGTTGAGAACCAATTATTGTTCTTAATTATTTAGATTCTAAATATTTCTAACGCGAACAATAATCTTCAGGTATATTTGTTAGAAAATAAGTGTTTTATAGAAATGTGATAAATACTGTTATCTTTAATTTTTGAAGTTATACTTCTTTTCCGCTATGGAGAAAAATGATGAGAGTGAATTTTTACGATGCGCGCGCACACCGACACCAATAAATTTAACAGCATGAAGTTAGTTCTAGGTGGTATGAAAATTGATAACTATGTTCAAGTTATATATTAAGAAGTATAACTTCTAACGCGTGTACATAAGTACACACAAGTTTTTTTTTATAAACCTGTCTGTGATATATTATGAATATTAGGAAATTTTACTAGTTTTTAATCACTTAATGGTAAGCGTTGACTGAGCTTGTAGCACCACGGAAATCCCTCAAAGACATAACTCATTTTAATATTAGGTCTTTACCTATGAAATTGCCGTTCTGCAGTACTGGCCATTTCAAATCAAAATAATTTTTGTTTGGCTAAGAATTCTAATTTCAAATTAATTTTATTTTAAAAACATGGATTCCTTTTCCAAAAGTAGTCATTTCTTTATTGATTAGTGTTACATTTTCATCGCATTTCAATCTTTTTCGTCATCATGGATACGTTAAAAATTCGAGTAATTATGGAATATGAGTACCGTCGTGGCAGCAACGCGGCACAAGCGGCACGCAACATCAACGACGTTTACGGAGCTAACACTACAAACCAACGCACCACCTGTTATTGGTTTGCTCGCTTCCGTTCTGGAAATTTCGACCTGAAAAATGAACCTCGCGGTCGTCCGAAGACTTTGGTCGACAATGACGAATTAAAGGCGGTTGTGGAAGCTGATGATACACAATCTACGGCTGAATTAGCAGCAGCTTTCGACGTTAGCATCAAAACAATATTGGTCCATTTGCGTCAAATTGGCAAGGTAAAAAAGCTTGACAAATGGGTGCCCCACGAACTCAATGATCGCCAGCGCGAAGTACGCGTCGAGACGTGCCTTGCACTGCTCAACAGACACACAAATGAAGGAATTTTGAACCGCATTGTTACCTGCGATGAAAAATGGATTCTGTTTGATAACCGCAAGCGCTCAGCAAGTTGGTTGGATCCTGGTTCAGCACCTAAACAATGCCCTAAACGAAAACTTACCCCTAGAAAAGTGATGGTCACTGTTTGGTGGTCTAGCGCCGGTGTGATTCATCACAGCTTCTTACCAAACGGGGTGAGCATTACTGCAGATGTGTACTGTGAAGAACTGAGCACAATGATGGAGAAGCTGGCGCATCTCCAACCAGCATTGGTCAATCGCTCGTCTCCGCTGCTCCTGCACGACAACGCGCGACCTCATACTGCACAGCAGACGGTCTCCAAGTTGCAAGAACTGGGGTTGGAAGCTCTCCGTCATCCGCCCTACTCACCAGACCTTGCGCCTACAGACTACTACTTTTTCCAGAATTTGGATAACTTCTTGGCGGGAAAAAAATTCAATACCCGAGAGGCAGTACAAAATGCCTTTGAAGAATTTGTTGCCTCCCGTCCAGCTGATTTCTTTAAGAAGGGCATCAATAAACTGCCACTGCGATGGCAAAGATGCATTGATTGCATGGGTGATTACTTCGATTAATACAAATAAAAAAATTCACGAAAAAAATTCGTTTAAATTTTTTCATACAAAACGGCAATTTCATAGGTAAAGACCTATTATAAAACGCGGTCTCTCGTTACATGGTACCTAACTTAGTACGAAATCTACTGAAACGAGATGATTCAACAATATGGCGCCATTATACAAAAATCTCTTGCTTTCCCTTTAATCGAATAAATATAGAATCAACATCTGAGTGACAAGACACATATTTTCAGAATAATAAATTCGTGGAGGTTCAAATCGTCGGTGGAACTCAATCTGTATTATCAGAGTCTCAAATAACATAACATACGGAATATCTGTTGACATTAATAATCATCATGTAATAAAACATCCCTTCCCCCCGGATCGAACTGACAACCTATGGCTTAACAGGCTTAGTTCCTTAGGTCATAGGAATTATGACTGTTGGTTTAGAAGTGGTTAGTGTTCCTGATTGCTAAGCTAGAGATCATTGGTCCGATCACGATTATTTGTTCTGTGGCTGGCTGTAATTTATTTATTATATGTATGTATTTAGAAATTTATAAGTACTAGCTGTGCCCTGTGGTGTTATTCGGATGTATAAGCTATATTACTATAGTATCCTGGGACATCATTCACACTCGGCTATCTGATCCCTACCTAAGCAGAGCTTGTACTATGGAAACCAGATAACTGGTATACTACATATACTACTTTTCTTTTGTAAATACATACGAATATAGATAATAACGCTCAGACTGTGAAGTTTCATCAAATTCCGTTTCCAAGCTTTTGCGTGAAAGAGTAACAAACATCTATAGACCCATCCTCAATGGCCTAATTAGGAGACTAAGTGCGGAAACCTATCGCTCACCTAACACCCATCCTCACAAACTTTCTCATTTATAATATTAGTACATAGTATGTTTATCAGTTGTCTAGTTGCCATATTTGACTGCCTCGTTGGTCTAGCGGTAGCGTGTTCAACCGCAGAAAATGAGGTCCTGGGTTCAAATCCCGGGTCGGGGCAAAAACTGATTTTGTGACTTTTCCCTAAAAAGAAATTTGCAGTATCAGCCCGAAGTCTGGAAGTTGGCGGTATTACACCCCCGTGCCTCGGGGAGCACGTAAAGCCATCGGTCCTGTACCTGACCTCTTTCCGGTCGTGTCGCTAGTCGTCCCATCGGATTATGAGAGCGATGGAATAGAAAGTACCCCTGTGTTTGCGCACACACTTGTGCACTATAATATGTCCTGCGCAATTGGCTAATCTTCATTGAGAATGGGCCATGGGATGTTGGGAAGACATCAGTTGCCATAGTACAGGTTCTGCCTAGTTTGGGATCAGATAGTAGTGTGTTAAATGTCCGAAGATATTTACCCCCCACCCCCTACTAAAACTTGCCGCCTACCACAACAATAACAAACAGACGGTCGCAATATTTCCATTGTCAGGTATGCTCCGACCACCATATGACGCACTCGTGCTCACAGCCGAAACAAAGGGGGAAACGACAACAAGTCGTTTGTCTCTAGTGTCTACTTGGCGAATGCACGTTTTATGTACATTAGACAATGAAAAACATACCCTCACAAAAAACGAAGAAACGTTCAAGTGCGAATCGGGCCTAGTTTCATTTAGGTTCCGTATATATAACTCTTAACTTCTGCCTGTTTTTCATTTCTTATTGGACGGATCCTAGTCTAACCTGTTGCGGAAGACAGCTTCCAGAATTTTAAAAAGGGACTGCCTTGGAACAAGTACAGACGCCAGCACGTCCAGCTACTCCAATCTGTCAAATTTCTTTTATAGATTTTCAAATTTAACACAAAAGCATAAGGTTCACTTTCAATTGGGGAAATTTGACAGATTGGGGTATCTTGATGTGCTGGCGTCTGTACACAAGTCTTGATGTCCGATTTTAGAAAAGATAATTAGAAAATTTGTGAAATTGCTTGCCTCAATGGTACTTTTATAATTGTATCAATAAGATTTTTGATTTCTATATTTAGCAAATAAAAACATTAGTATTCATATTCTCATGAAATTAATTAATATTCTAAAACGAATATTTTTTAATTATTCTGTTTTGCTTGTGTGTTTTGATGTTTGTGTGTAGTAATTTGTAAAAAATTCAATAATATTTAGAATGGAAATAAATTATATCCTGTATTACCACATAAAACTGCGGGTAAAACCTCGGGGCGCAGGGATTAGACTTGTTGTCAACACTGTCAAAAGTAAATGGTATAGTTTATTGTTTAATTATTGTGTTTGTTACGTACAGTACAGTAGTGTAATTATAATACACATTGTACAAAAAAAACCTAAACTACTTTCTCCTTTGAGATGATCTGAAATTCTATGATATTATATTCTTATAATTTCTAATCCATAAATCGGTTCTACGTGCAATCAAGTTGTTATATATAACTCATTCATTTCGGTTAATTATCCATCCATCCTATCTATAGCTTAACGAAATTAGTAAGTTATAATAGTAAGAAAGTTGTATAGTAAGTATCCACTTGAGACTGTATTAAGAACAACTGAAATAGGGCTCTATTTTGCCTTTATGTACGGAACCCTGAAAAAGAAACGAAAACTGCACATTGTTTGTGGTAGACTGCGCTGATGTTCGTATCTTAGTTGCAAGCACATCCGAGTGAAATGGGAGCTCGGGTTGGAAAAATTATGATTATTTTTGAGATACAGAATTTCATGCGTTTTGTGTTTTAGATTTAATAATAAGATAAGTAAAGAAGATAATTTATAAGAAATATAAATCTATCGTATGGGCATTGGTTGCCCTGGTTCCAAAGTTAATGATGATGGTTTCTGAGTCATGGATGTTTTCTATGTATATAAGTATTTATCTATCTATATAAGTATGTATATCGTCGCCTGGTACCCATAGTACAAGCTTTGCTTAGTTTGGGGCTAGGATGATCTGTGTGACATTGTCCCGAGACATTATTATTATTATTATATAATATTTACAGACACCACCCGGCCTAGGGGATATAATCCCTGTGTCTCGGGGTACTTTACAAACATATAATAAATAAAAATAAAATAAAATAAAAAAATAAAAAAGCCTTTTATTCTATGCACATATTTAAAAAAACACTCAGTTACACAATTTGGATTTATAGTTAGACAATTAAATACTACTAGCAAGAAAAAATAATATGGAAAAATTTATAATAAGTTATTAATATATTGCTAGCAGTTAAGTAAGTATCTATATTAATTAATTAAGATTTTGCATAGACCCCTCTCAGGTGAAGGCCTCCTCCAAAGATTTCCATTTTTTCTACTCTTGGCAGTCAGTATCCAGCTAGTAATAGACGGAACAAACATATAATAGACGGACACAAATTACATCCAGACTCAGAAAAACTATTTATGGGTCATACAAATACTTGTCCGGCGTGGAACTTGAACCCGGGACACAAAGCGGCGAGGCGACTGTTTTAGCCGCTGCGCCACACGTGCAGTCAAAGTTGTTCAAGCCGCCTAGTAAGCTTCCGCCATGGTTTATCGACTGTTGTCTAATGAGAACAATCAGGATCGACAACTTGACATGCCCTTTTCCTAGTACGGAGATGCACAGATATTAAATGACTGGACTGGAGATATTGAATCCATGGACTGACTGCCTGTGATTTTACCTCGCCGTTAACTTACGCATCGATGAGTGCAACTGTTAATGAGTATTTAAGATAGCAAAAAAGGTGTTATAAAGTTTGTGTCCAGAGTCACCGTAGCCTAGTTGGTAGTGCTCCTGCCTACGAAGCTGGTGGTCCTGGGTTCGAATCCCGGTAAGTGCAAATATTTGTGTGATGAACACGAATATTTGTTTCTGAGTCATGGATGTTTTCTATGTATTTAAGTATTTATCTATCTATATAAGTATGTCGCCTGGTACCCATAATACAAGCTTTGCTCAGTTTAGGGCTAGGATGATCTGTGTGACATTGTCCCTAGATATTATTATTATTATTATATAATTTGTAGCTCATATATGGATAACTGGTACTTTAAACATTGTTTATATTTCAATATAATTAGATTCTTAATTTGTTTATTTTTGGGTCTAATTTACAAAAATGTTAAAAAGGTATTTGGAATTTAACTTGAACTAAGCTAACAATCTTTTATACATTTAAGTTTAGCGTATCGATGCCTTATACGGCAAAACCCTCTAAATTTCAACCTTGTGGTAAGCTTTGGGTCATGCCTATGTCCAGCAATGGACCAATAAGATAAGTTATTCTAAGTACGTATTGTCCCACAACAAGCTCAATGGTTACTGGCCCCGAAAGAGAATCATGACCACCTCATGCCATCCCTTGGGTTTGGTAAAAGGTGACTAAGCGATAGACTAGGCAGTCGGGCAGCAGAACAGCTGTTTACGAGCTACCACCTAACCGCGGTCTTGGCGACTTCGCTTGTCAAGCGCAATAACTACGGCAAACTTCACCAAATGTTGTGGAAAAATTTTGTGCCTGTATTCCATTGTGGAAATCTTTGGAACAGGTCAATGTCCAGCAGTGGACGATATCAGGCTGATGATGTCTGTCCCACAACTGGGCAAAAGCTTTTTTTCCCTCTATCAAGTTAAGGGTCAATTTTAGCCGATAATTTGACAAGGCATCTAGCTCAAGTTTGCTGGGGTCTTTTACGGGATCTTTGATTTTGACTGCACGTGTGGCGTAGCGGCTAAGACAGTCGCCTCGCCACTTCATATCCCGGGTTCGAAGTCTGGATGTAATTTGTGTCTGTCTGAATATATGTACGTAAAGTACCCCGCGACATAGGGGTTAGACTCCCTAGTGCCGGCGTTGTCTTTAAAAACAACAAAAAGATTACTCATTTATTTTTATATATTGAATACGCAGGTACGTATCTTTGTAATATCACGACAGAATATCTAACTTCATTAGGGCTGTTAATTACCTACGAGGGTTGCAAATTAATTGCTCTCTAATTAGTGAAATATTTGAATGGCAATGGGTGGGCAATTATGAACGCTTTTAACGTAAAGGCTTGCTTATTCAACTTTTCTTTGGATTTTCATTGCGTATATATCTATACATATAATAAAATCGTAGAAAATCAAAACTGTACATTGAATATTTTTTTAAAGGATACTTGGGGCGTGATCTACAATCGTTATCGAAACCAAAGATATAGTTTTTAGAATTTTTGTCTGATTATCTGTTTGTCTGTATGTATGTCCGGGGTAAACTCAAAAAGTACTGCATGGATTTACTTCGAATTTTGCATGAATATTACTAAGAGGTCGGTTCAACTTATGGGGTACATATTATCACGCTATCACCTACGGGAGAGGAGCTGTGATAATTTATAAAGTTTAACGCGGGTAAAACCTCGGGGCACAGCTAGTTATAAAAAAAACATACAATAATTACTGTACTGTGTGTAATAGGCTGCGACAAGGGGTTACATTAAATAATGCGCGAGTTGTTTATAAAAAAATGAAAAATGTAGTCAATACAAAATACTGTCTCTACTCGTTGGTCTAGTGGTAGAGAGTTCACCTGCAAAAAATAAGGTCCTCAGTTTGAATTTCGGCTCAGCCCAAAAAAAAAATAGGTTTTTATGACTTTTGTGTTAAGGATTTTCATTGAGCCTATTGTGTAAAAAAATCGGCTGCACAATAATTTTCTATTAGCGTCAACCAAACATCTTCCACTCATACTGTATTATAAATATACCGATGCTCAGAACACATCAAACATTTAGAGTTTGTTATTCGGCCTTACCCAATTTTACAGAAATCGTAACTTAAGAATATTACATAATTAATTTAAAATGTCAGAACGCCTAGAAATATTTTTTGCGCAGCTACCGAAATAAATGTAAAATAAAACTCCATAGGTGAGAAATATCAGAAATGTATAGTATTCTCACGACTTTCCATTCGTAATAACATGAACACAACAAGGAAATGAAACACGTATTTCAAAAACTGGAAAAATAAACTCGACAGCGAAATGCTTTTACGAGTTATTATAACAGTTTCACCTCGAGGCAGGTTAAATCCGGAAAAAACTGTGTAAAACTAGTTATGTGGTCGGTGAGTTCCGGACTCTGGATAGGGTTGCCAGCTTTTTACGACAAAATTTGGGTTAGAATAAAAATATAGAACCTACTTTAATTTTGCTATATGACAACTGATTTCAACCAAATTGATATATATAGCGATAGCATTATCTATCATATATAAAACTAGGTGTGTCCCGCGGTCTTATCCGCGTTAAACTCTATAAATTATAGCTTATGTGTTAATATAGGGTGTCAGCTAACTCCATACCAAATTTTATTGAAATCGCTCCAACCGATTCGACGTGAAGAAGTAACAAACATACACACTCACACACTCACAAACCATCGCCTTTATAATATCAGTGTGATATTAAATCAGTTCACAAATAAGAACTCTCCAATTGCCAGCCTCACAAGATTATTACATACTAGCGGCCCGGTACGTGCTTCGCTACGCTTTTAAGTATTAGTACAAATTGTTTGTATATGGGAGTATAGAAAGATGTTGATTTTACACTTTTTCAAGACTTTTTTTAAATTTTCTCTACGTACAAACCTTCCCTGGACTTCCACGAATAATCCAATCCAAAATTAGCCAAATCGGTAAAGGCGTTGTTGAGTTATAACATTACAACGAAAAGTGGCATTGATTTTTATATATATAGATATAGATTTACAGTCGCCTTACCACTTCGTGTCCCTGGTTTGATTCCCGCTCAGAACAACATTTGTGTGGTGCATAAATAGTAGTGCTGACTCTGTGTGTCCGTTAATTATAATATGTTTGTTAAGTACCCCGCGACATAGGGATCTATTTCCTTAATGCGGGCGTTCGATTTATAAGAAAATATATTGATGCAATGTCGATGTCGGCTCTCCGAAATCCGAATCTTCTCCTCCTCCGAGTCGGTTATAAATATCGGCTAAGAACCAAAATATATTATTTCAAATTAAACTTCAACGACTTCAAAGCACTAAATAGTTTTAAATAATACACTAATTCTAACATCTTAACTTGGTACTATTAATTAATATTAATTTGCTTTCAAGTCTAATTTGTTGGCATCTTCTGCAAATAGAACATATTCTTATTTCATTCACTATTTTCAGTGACTTTCTAGTAAGTTAGATAGATATTTCTAATCAGCGGTATCAAAGTTGCCCTATGTTTTCCAATTGTTGATTTCTATATAAAACGTAAATTCATTTCAACAAGATGTAATTCATATAATTTATCTACCGTCTGAGGACCGATTTTCACAAACGGCGGAGAAATATTTGTACGTTATGTATATTATTTTATCTCACAAGCTACAACCATGGCAACAAAAGGCACTCCATTGTTTAACTATTGTGTTTGTGAAGTGTGCCGCTTAATGCCTTGCATTTGGTAGATCATATTGTGTGTGAGACTAATCAGAGATGGTATTGTATAACATACCTAAGTAGTGGTTTTATTCTATTTATTAATAGCCCGACGCAATGCAGAGCCTCTACCGGCTAAGTCGCCGAACATCGATTTCTTAAATGGCGTTCAAATAAATAAAGGTTAAAAATGACTTAATCAATTGTTAAATCGGCTTCTATGAGCACATGTGACGTCATAAATGGTCCGGAATCTATTGTCAACGTTGAAGCCGATTTAATTTTAACGATTGATTAAGTCATTTTAAACCTTTACATATTTGAACGCCATTTAAGAAATCGATGTTCAGCGACTTAGCCGGTCGAGCCCCAGGTCAAAGACGTCCCTATTTTTTCCCGTTCTTGACGGGCTTGTGGCCTGGTTCGTAAATTCCATTGAACGCCGCGGTCGTGGGTTCGATTTTCCAGCCAGGACATATATTTGTGTGCATGAATAGAATAGAACCTGACCTTATTGAACATGTCTGTTTGTCCTGAGTCTGGGTGTAATTATCTAAATAAATTATTTACAAACGAAAAGTAGTATTAGTTATCTGGTTTACATAGTACAAGCTCTGCTTAGTTTGGGATCAGATGACCGTATGTGAATAATGTCCTAAGATATTATTTTTCCACCTCTGTAGGCTAAGCGCAAATATAAACCAGTCCTTCCGATGTACATATGTCAATCCCACCCCACCATCTCTCCCATAGTCAACGGCAACAACACTTATTATTTTAAAGGGTCCATAGAGATTTAATTTTGCGCACTATTTTTTTGACATTAACTTTTTGCTTTAGTCTAGAGGCTTTTTGAATGTCATCCACAATTTCTATTTTAGTGCGATGTTCATTTTCTTACTTAGAATACTCTCCATACGCTCGAGGCTCGCTTTACTGTTTTGACATTTGAATATAATTTAATCTAGTTTCTAATGTTTTTGTGGCATCTGATGGCACTCTTATGTGATTAGGGTTTTGATTCAGGTGTAGATGACCTTTGTTACATATCTCTATTGTTATCGTAACATAAAGCACTTGACAAATTTGCATGACATGTAAATCATGAAGTGAGACTGGGGGATTGGTTTTGTTACCATCTAAATTGCACCATGTTTTAAGCAAATCCAAACAAGATATTAATATATTTATTAGAAAATTAAATAGTGTATACGAAATTGAAGGTACTCGATCTATTAACAGAGTCACGTCCGTTTAAAGATACCTTTTTCTACGCCATATGAAATGAAAAACATATTTTATGGCTTTAGAATTGCTACAGGTGATCGAAATTTTACGTTTAATTTGATCATCATCATCATCATATCAGCTGAAAGACGTCCACTGCTGGACAAAGGCCTCCCCCAAAGATCTCCACAATTGCTGGTCTTGCGCTATTCGCATCCAGCAGTTTCCAGCGACCCGCACAAGATCATCGGTCCATCTTGTAGGGGGCCTGCCCACGGTGCCTCTTCCGGTTCGTGGTGGCCACTCGAGAACCTTTCTGCCCCAACGGCCGTCGGTTCTCCGAGCTATGTGCGCCGCCCACTGCCTCTTCAGTTTTGCAATTCTTCGGGCCATGTCGGTGACTTTGCTATAGCCCTCTCCAGTTGGGTGACCTTGAGCCTTCTAATAAGGCCCATAGTGAGCGACCACGTCACTGTTCCGTAAGTCATCACTGGCAACACACACTGGTCGAAGTCGTTTTGTTTGATATGTTTAATAAATTATTAGGCATATTAAGATCCTTAAGGTTCCTCCACTACTTTGTTACACCTTGTATGTATAAAGGTGCTCTTGGCTGAATTTCAGCTACGACGGTCTCAATGGAAACTAGCCAACTATACAGCACATATTTTGCACAAGTGGTATCGGGGGTAAGGGCACATAATACTGCAATTTTCCATACTCCAGCCTACTCCTTGGAGTATTTTCTTGCTAGAATATAAAATATATTTCTAAGTATCTAGGACCTCCTTATCTAATGTTTAACACGCTAGCATAACGAGGCTGTAAAACAGCTACATGCAACACGCTAGGGTTGGCAACCAAAGTTCCGCTAAAAACTAGTTTGGAGTGGTGAGTACAAGTTCGACGTGCCCCAGTAACCGGTTTGGAGCGGTTTCGCTCATTACGCGGCCTGAATGCAACTGCAGGCACGTACGGGCAGTCTATTTGTTTTTCAGCATCATTATGCAAACAATTCATTTGGACGAGGGTTTTAAATATGACAGTTGCTTTTGGACTTGCACTGTTGATGTTTTATAATTATTGTTCGATCATAATTTAACAAAATAACTTAAACTTAGTTTTATTTCAATACAATACTCATATATTCTTTCTTATAGGTACACCAGAAATGTCTAAATCTAGTTTCGTTCACTGTGAGCTTGACCAGCATAAATGTATCCTTATATTCAATGCTGAATAAATTTCATCATTGTTTCATAATGGATGAAACTATTATCACAATTATTCCCAAACTTGCTGTGCCCCGCGGTTTTATCCGCGTTAAATTTTATAATTTTAGCCTATGTGTCAACAGGGTGTCAGCTAACTCCATACCAAATTTTATCAAAATCGCTCGAACTGTTTAGACGTGGAGAAGTAACAATCACACACTATCACAAAGTCTCGCCTCTATAATTAACCGCTAGTTTAACGAGGCAGTAAAAAAGCTACATACAACACACTAGGGTTGGCAACCATAGTTCCGCTAAAAACTAGTTTGGAGTGGTGAGTACAAGTTCGACGTGTTCCAGTAACCGGTTTGAAGCGGTTTGGCTCATTACGCGGCCGGAATGCGACTGCAGGCACGTACAGCCATTTGTTTTTCAGCATCATTATGCAAACAATTCATTTGAACGAGTATTTTAAATATGACAGTTGCTTTTGGACTTGCACTGTTGATGTTTTATTATTGTTCGATCATAATTTAACAAAATAACTTAAATATAGTTTCAATTCAATACAATACTCATATACCTACTCTTTCTTATAGGTACACCAGAAATGTCTAAATCTAGTTTCGTTCAGTGTGAGCTTGACCAGCATTAATGTATCCTTATATTCAATGCTGAATAAATTTCATAATTGTTTCATAATGGATGAAACTATTATCACAATTATTCCCGAACTTGCTGTGCCCCGCGGTTTTACCCGCGTTAAATAAAAAAAACCCGTATGTGTTAATCCTGGGTGTCAGCTAACTCCGTACCAAATTTTATCAAAATCGCTCCAACTGTTTAGACGTGGAGAAGTAACAAACATACACTATCACAATGTCTCGCCTTTATAATTAACCGCTAGTTTAACGAGGCAGTAAAAAAGCTACATACAACACACAAGGGTTGGCAAGCAAAGTTCCGCTAAAAACTAGTTTGGAGTGGTGAGTACAAGTTCGACGTGCCCCAGTAACCGGTTTGGAGCGGTTTGGCTCATTACGCGGCCGGAATGCGACTGCAGGCACGTACAGCCAGACTTTGTTTTTCAGCATCATTATGCAAACAATTAATTTGGACGAGCGTTTTAAATATGACAGTTGCTTTTGGAGTTGCACTGTTGATGTTTTAACCGCCTTCAAACGGAGGGAGGTTATCAATTTGATGAGTATTTTTTTGTTTTTAAGTTAATGAATTGATTTTGAATTTCTTATCCCTTCTGATCCATTTCAAGTTAATCAAGAGCTTCTCTAACAGAGAACGGGCAGCAGGGTCTCTCTGTGTATTATGAGCACAATACTACGATTGCTGACCCATCTGTTCATCATGGTGTTTATAGCATATCTATTTGGGGGATATGCCAAACTTCCAATGTGGAGATCGTTCTTAAGGCCTTTGTCCAATAGTAGACGACTTCCGGCTGATATAATGACTTTATAGTGGATAGGTAACGTGTTCAATCGCACATGATAAGGTCCTAGGGTCGAGTACTGGTTTGGGATAAAAAGTACTCTGCCTACTACTGTCTCGTGGGTCTTGCGGTAGCGTGTTCAACAGCAATCCACCGAAATACTGGGTTCGAATCCCGGGTCGGGTCAAAAAGTGAATTTGGGACTTTCTGTACCGAAAATAAGCGCAGTAACAGCCGTAAGTCTGGGAGTTGACTAAGAGCACGTAAAGCCGTAGGTCCTGTTCCTGACCTATTTCCAGTCGTGTCGCTAGTAGACCCATTGCAACATGAGAGTGAAAGAATAGAAAGTGCCCCTGAGTTTGCGCCCCACTTGTACACTATAATATGCCCCACGCAGATGGCTATTCTCCATTGAGACTGGCCGCCGTGTCCGAAAGTCGGATAGGAGGACATTATTACAATAGCTAATTTCAGCTGAAATGTAACACATTCTCCATTTCTCATGTTATACCGGTCGATCTTGACTTAAATCCATTTCATAAGGAAACTTAAATGTAATAGTCTTTGAGCGGATATGTAATCGGTGGCGATAGAGCTAATATATCAGGTGGAATCTTCGTTCACCATTAGGGTGGCTGCAAAATTTGTAAGATGGCGGACTATGACGACATTTGGTACAAAATCGGACACTAATGTTAGTTTTTGCTGACGTTGAATGAATGGTATTTTGCCGAAAAGCGTTTTTTACACTGTGTTTGTTTAACCAAGTTCTATAGAATTATGTAGGCGAATGTTCCTTATCGCGCGTTGTGAAAGGGGGCTAGACGGAAAAAATTCTTACGAAAAGTTGTCACGACACTTTTTGCAGCTGTGCGGCGTGCGCATGTTTCTCTGTCTGTCTCTCTCTCTCTCTCTCTCTTATAGAAAGCAAGCCAGATATTTTCATTACTATTTCGCATTGAACAGTGTGGTGTCGCGACGATTATTTTTGTTGAGTGTATACAGGTTTTTTGTACTTAATAAATGATAAGAAATAACTTCGTTCCATCCGGGTGTCTCTTGACACCTCTCAAGATTTTTTTATTTTTTCATGTTACGGATAAATTATGTACCCGATTTCTCCTTAACTTGTGAACCAATATAATAATAGGGACTGCCTTGTTGAACTAGTGGTAGCGTGTTCAACCGCAGAGAGAGAGATAAAACGTAATTTTGGGGTTTTTTTTAAGAAAACTTCTCAGTATCATCCCGAAGTCTTCGGAAACCACGTAAAGCCGTCGGTCTTGTACCTGATTCTTTTCTTCTTTACGGTCGTCTCGCTAGTCGTCCTATTGGATTATGAAAGCTAGTTTCCATTGAGAATGGCCACCGTGGCCGAATTTCGGCTTAGACTTATTAATGTAGAGCGACAGTTGCACATACCGTCTTTATTACAATAATATTCTATTATAATAAAGACGTTTTGTGCAACTGTTGCTTTACATTAATACATAATGCCCCAGATCTCTCGTCTGATTGAGGATCGTACAGGTCGTCTTATCGATACGAATGCGTCATAGAGGACGTTGGTATAACGGATGCGTTTGGGGTTGTACTTGTGTAGTGTCACGAGTGTCTCTAATTGGGTAATGCTTTCAAAAGAAAAGTTGATGTCGGTTTTATGCTTTTTAAATAATTGAACTCCTCACCCAATCAGACGACCATCTAAATCAACCGGGAACTGATCAGGCATAGAACCTTAACACAAACTTTGGCGAGGCGATTGTCTTAACCACTGAGCCACACGTGCAGACATATTTGCCCGAATTAAGATTTGAACCGTGCTATTTCAGCCCCGTTTTAAAAGTAGATAAAACAATTACATTGAGTATTAGGTGTGGTAAGCAATGAATTAATTTCTAGCAATCTATGTATATAATTCATATATAGCATTGGAAGGACGGAGTTAGTCCCACCGAAAGGGATTCTTTATAGGATTTGGAGCCCTCAAAATAATGAAGTATTCAAAGCTTCACTGACTAAGTTTATTTTTTCGGTATCCCCTGACACCTTACACTTTAAAATGTGATTTATTGCCTCATACTGCCTCGTAAGACTAGGGGGTAGCGTGTAAAGCTAAAGAGGTCCTAGGTTCATATCTCTGGTCGAGCTATGGTTTAGGATATTTATAAAAATAATAAAAAAGTGACTATCATGATAAATTCTTAAAAAATAATAATATATAAAGTTCGTCACAGACGGTAACAGTTTGTGTTTTATGATGCACACTATACAATGCCTTCAGCTATGAGGAAGGGTGTTATTTGTTTTTTACTGCTCGTGTGGGGTTACGGTTATGACAGTCACCTCGCCACTTCGTGTCCCGGGTTCAATTCCCGCCCAGGACATTGGACATTATTTGTGTGACCTATAAATAATTGTCTTGACTCTGGATGTACATTGTGTCCATGAAATATGTTTGTAAAGTAGTACCCCGCGACACAGGGATTTATTTTCCAAGTGCGGGCGTCATTTTATATAAAAAAACATGCATGCAGCTATAATTGTGCTTGTTGCAAAGTGAACTTTATTTCGAAGTCTCCGTTGAGCTGAAAGTCAGTCCGAACCTCTATTAACATGAAATAAAGCCCGATTAGTACTAGGCTTTAAGAACATTATGCAAGCTAAATGCTGTGCAAAACATATGTTTCTTTCAGTGTAACAATGAGGTACATAAATAAAGTATTAAAACAATCTTCAATTTATTGTTGACGGTCACTGTAGCCTAGTTGGTAGTGCTCCTGCCTACGAAGCTGGTGGTCCTGGGTTCGAATCCTGGTAAGTGCAAATATTTGTGTGATGAGCACGAATATTTGTTTCTGAGTCATGGATGTTTTCTATGTATTTAAGTATTTATCTATCTATATAAGTATGTATATCGTCGCCTGGTGTCCATAGTACAAGCTTTGCTTAGTTTGGGGCTAGGGTGATCTGTGTGACACTGTCCCGAGATATTATTATTATAAATATTTTACAATATATTGTAATTTTATATCCAATCTATTTTAACCCATAGCTAGTTGTTAATACGGGCGAGATTGGTATGATTAAATTGGGTTTTGTGAGCTTCAGCTTCAGTATATAGATACTTTTTACCCCAAAAAATGTTCTTAAGGAAAAACATTGTTGGCTTTTTAAGGATAACTTGTATAAGGTAGTTTGTAGGTGATCCAATTATTTTTCTTAGCTGGTTGTACCGGAAGAAGGTAGCAATTTTGAATTATTATGTTTTGAAATTACAGAGAATATTGGCGGTATTGTGGATAATTGGGGGAAATATTATATTAATGGATATTGGTAATATTTCCTTCAAAATAGCCGGAAAGTGTCCGCGAGTGGGTATTCCAGACTCGCACCGACTAAACTTAACCTGCCGTGAACTTCTCTTGGCGCCTGGTGTGAGGAACCCCGGGAGCGCGGGCCCCTTTTGCGCCACGTGCCAGAAGGTAGGGACATTTACCTTGGGAGGGATCTGTATTACCGCTCGCTGCGCCGGACTGGCAGGAGTCAGCAATAGGGGAGCCTATTGCCGACTCCTGCCAGTCCGGCGCAGCGACTGTGCCACAAACAGATCGCTGTCTTCCCGGAGCTGCGTGCACACAGCGGCAGTAGATGACAATTCTCACACTGTCACCGCAGTCTTGAGGGGAGTTTTAAAATTACAGATTAAAAAATATAGAATCAACCGGTTTGAAAAATAATTCTCACACTGTCACCGCAGTCTTGAGGGGAGTTTTAAAATTACAGATTAAAAAATATAGAATCAACCGGTTTGAAAAATAATTTTAGGAAGCGTTTCCCATCGAATAAATAAATTTATCAAAATCAAAGGTTGAAAAACGTAACTGGATATGTGAGAAAGAGAGAAAGAAAATGTGTACTCGCACCTCTCTTTTGCCCCAACAGTAATATACGAAACGTAACTCTCGCTTTCTATCGTCACTAATCACATCACACTTTTTGTAACGCTCTCGTCACGGATTCAAAATCAAAATCAAATCAAATCAAAATCAAAAATTCTTTATTCCGTAAAAATTTTACATTTATGTGGAATCGTCATATTTTTTTACCCTACCGTGCAGTGCATGACGTGGCAGCTACTGAGAAACACTGCCAGAAAACTCAGTAGGAATCCTTTTTTATAATAAAATATACTTAAGATTAATTACAATCATGTGTGTTGACTCAGAACAACTCAAATATCAAGCACTTTTATCACTTAAATAATCTGATATTTTGCATATTACAAAATGTACACGTGCCCTGATACACAATTTGGCTTTAATAATTCTTTTAAACTTATTCGTAGACAATTCTCTAATTCACCATCTTACTCCTCATGTCAAGAGCGCGTAAAGAAGTTTTATTAAAAAAATCGTATACTTGTACTTACTTACCCCTACCCTTCTTCTATGGAAGTGTTCTGTTAAAAAAATTATAACATCAATCATCATTTATAATCATAATACCTGCGGAATAAGTAACCTAAACTGAAAAATACTTACTTACGCCCCAAGGTAAATTTTCGCTCCCATTGGGATCTTAATGGGGACAAAATTTTACCAACCCCCTACAGGGTAATTCGAGGTTGGAGGTCGCAGGATCGATTACCAGAGCAAGGCCATTTAATTCCTCGTTATTGATACTACAAAGTTTCTTAGCGTTGAATTGTATAACTTAGCTAGGGGTGCTGGCCACCACAAAGATTGCTAAATATACTGTAACAAACAAACAATTTATCATGTAAAAATGTATTGCATTAAACTGTACGCACCTATTATTGTTATAGCTTTATGTTATGTGGTGAAATAAACAATTATCTTATCTTTATTATCTTATTGTTATCATTCTAAAGTGTAAAACTTTTCCATATTGTGTGGGTAGTGGTTACTATGACGTGGCTTAACGACTGTCGTCTTCCGACAACAACCGGGACCGACAGCTTAACGTGCTCATACGTGCGAAACAGGAGCACTTTCTATTCCATCACTCTCATGATACGATGGGACGCCTTAGCGACACGGCCGAAAAGAGGTCAGGCACAGGACCGACGGCTTTACGTGCTCTCCGAGGCACGGGGGTATAATACCGCCAACTCCTAGACTTCGGGGTGATGCTGAGAAATTTTTCTTTTTACAGAAAAGTCCCGTAATCACTTTTGGCCCGGCCCAGGATTTGAACCCAGGACCTCATTAACTAGACCAACGAGGCAGTCAGTGATAAGATCGGTCGGTCCTGTGCCTGACCTCTTTCCGGCCGTGTCGCTAAGGCGTCCCATCGGATCATGAGAGTGATGGAATAGAAAGTGCTCCTGTTTGCGCACACACTTGAGCACTATAATATGTCCGGGGCAGATGGCCAATCTCTGTTGAGACTGGCCGCCGTGGCCGAATTCGGCTAGGAGGACATTATTATTATTACTTACGGACCAGTGAGTGCAACTGGTGCGCCTTTAAAGTGTAAATAAATGATACTGTAACCCTATCAGCGGTACAGTACATGCTCCTGAATATCTTAACTGTCGCATTATTAACTTAGAATATATTTGTATGTCTGGATGTTATTTTTTAAACATATATATAAAATGTTGAGTTTCGCTTTCCTCAACAATAATTTGCTTTAAGCTAGAACTACATAAAGATTTTGAGAATTCTAGCAAACCTAATTGACTTAAAGATACTACCACTTAGTACGTTTCGCTGGATCGTCTCAACTATGCTGTGTTGAAACCGTTGGTAGAGGACCATGGTAGCATTAAAGCGCCACCTTCATTATACACACCAGCATTACGGTGAACTCTTTCCTCAATATGGGAACCATTCACATAAGATGAAGTATAATATGTCTATCTTCAACTATATAATAATATATTGAAAATATGTTTTTAAATTTCATATAAATACTTAAACAATAGTTTGAATTAGAGAGAATAATTAGAAGGTTAATCATAACTCTAAATAATTAAACATAAATCTCAGATCTAAAAGCCTGCTTGGTATTAATTATATATATAATTATAATATAATATAATATCCTGGGACATTATTCACACACGGTCATCTGATCCCAAACTAAGCAGAGCTTGTACTATGGAAACCAGATAACTGATATATTACATATACTATTTTTCTTTTGTAAATACATACTTATATAGATAATTTACACCCAGACTCAGGACAAACAGACATGTTCATGCACACAAATATTTGTCCCGGGTGGGAATCGAGCCCACGACCTCCGGCGTGAAAGGCAGCGTATCTACCAACCACGCCAACAGGCCCGTCGAATTAAACTCGTAATACTAAAATCTGACTATTTATAAGCACTTTTAAAGCCATTCTGAATGCTGAAATGAAATTTACAAAACAAAGAAATTCTGGAAACCGTTATTATATAATCAGTACAGACTTTTACAATATGCAGTTCTTCCCCAGCATGGCTTCAGAAAGTAGCATTCTCTTATTCCCTTCCTCACTTGACTCCAAAAACAGCGTTGCTAAAATCATACCACACTCCACTAAAATTTCCTGCCAATCTCTGCAAAGTTTTATTGAGCCTTTCGGTTAAAGTTTAATAATAAAATATTCACCAAATCTATCTCGCTCTGAGAATATCCATCTATTCGTGTAGGGCTAGACACCCTACAAGGCTGTGACCTGATTTTGTGCTATTTTCTTTGTGCAAAGAAAGCATAACAGAGTAATATGACATTACATCCAGATATTACAGACTTCATTTCTTCTGTGAACTAATGAATGTCAGCTGCTTCGGAAACTAGCCATGGCCTTACTCATTAATAATTAAAAACAAATAATATTTTAAATAAATCGTGTCGTATAATAATGGAATCAGGCATTTCTTTGTGGAAATCCATTAAAATCAAAATTCAAAATCAGTATGTAAATTTCTAAATAATTGTCAATTTATTCAAGCCGGGAAATAATTTGCACTTGTTAGAAGGGTAATATAAACAAGTAAATCGAATGCGACATGTGTTAAATGCTCTAGTGCGATGTTAGAGCACACGGCGAGTTAACATCCCTTGAATATGGTCCGTGGAGAACTGGAGAACCAGTATTATACTGACACATGTAAACAATATTTATTTTTAGCGGCCAGAAGGACGGTACTAATTGCATCCCGGCTTGATTTAACTGACAATTAGCGGAAATAACAGTTTTTAAGTAATTATTAGAGCGGTTCTTATATGTATACATATATATTGTTTAGTAGATTAAATAAAGAAAATAAATAAATATTTTACCACATATAGATTTGTAAGCAATGTTTTATGCGTATACACCTATAAATGGCTCTCTTTCACATATACCATATAAAGCCAGAATGTCGCTGAAAGCTGTTGGTCTTCCTAAGAAAAATAAATATGACGGCGGGCGCGCTTTAATCTGGCGGTAAGTTCTCAACCACCGGCTTAAATTTTCTAGAAAATCTCAATAAGACTTTTGTTATCGATAATAAGGTTTAATATGCTACCCCTAAATAAAATATACAAGCTTTTACTGTTTTGCGCCGCACCCTAAAATTAGTAACGGTTGCCGCGGCGCCACAGTCTTCTTTTTTTTTTTTTTTTTTTTAATCTTTATTAGAAAAGAAGGGTTTTATCACATAGTGATGATGTAACCCTCGTAATTACAACAGTAAAACATACAAATTAAAAAGTACTTTCTTAAATAACACAATAAAAGAATCTTACGATCTATTACTAATACCAATACTAACAATTTCGTAGAGCTTCTTGGCTTCCACTGATAACGGAGAAGCCAAAATTATATTACATGTCCCAATAGCATTGAGGGAAATGTTACTCTCCCTCTCAAGCTTTTTCCTTTCAGCCCCGTTCAGGGCACACTCCACTAAAATATGAAATACATCTTCTCTCATATTACATCTCACACAATTAGGAGAAGGGATCTTACCCATCATATGGATAAAGCTATTCAGAGGAATATGTCCAGAACGGAGCCTCAGGGCCATTATAATGCTTTTCCTTGGGATATTGGAGTTACCAAACCATAATAAACGACAGGGGTGTGGTTGGATAGTTTTGTACCATATACCCTTTGTACGAGACCTTTCATCAAAGTATTCATTCCATAGTTCTATGCACTTTTCTTTAACCGAGTATACCAAACCAGAGCAGTATGGTACGTGAAAGTATTCCAGCCCATCCTCTGCTGCAAATTTTGCAAGCCTATCAGCTTTCTCATTACCCCTTAAACCAACGTGAGATGGAACCCACTGTAAAATAATATTTTTCTTATCTTTTAATAATTTTCTTATAGACTGTATGATACTATATGCTAAAGGCACTCCTCTGTAATTAGATGTACATCGAATAATATGTTGAAGTGCACTCCTAGAATCCGTAAAAATTATGTAATTTCCTTTTTGAAAAGAATCAATATATGAAATGGCCTCCTGTATAGCGATTAATTCTGCAACCATAATAGACACATTAGAAGTATTGATTTTAATAGTTAAAGAACTGTTAGTTTGCGGGTCAAAGAAGGCTGCACCAACTTTACACCCGTCTTTAGAGGCATCGGTGTACAATGAATAATAGTTATTGTAACTATTTATTAAAAATTCTGAACATAGATCAAATAATTTTGAATTGGAAAAATTTTGTTTAGGTAAATCTACTAGTGGTATGAAAGGTCTCACTACACTGGATACATCGATATTAGTAACCCAAGTGTCGAGGGAAAACATTTCAATTTTATCACTGGCATAAATGCTACCTATGTTACTGCCAAAATCATGAACAACTGTCAATATAGGCTTATTTCTACGTCCCAAATTTAAATTTCGATTCATTTCATAAAGCTTATCAATTAATTTTAAAATATCATTATCCTTAACAGATTTGATCTTCAACCAATATTTTGCGGCCAAAAAGTATCTGCGTACATGCAACGGTTGAACACATAGTTCACTCTCCATTGCATGCACCGGGGTACTTCTCACAAAACCACCCAAAATCCGTAAAAATTGGTTCTGTACCATATCTAACTTATTCAACCGTGTTTTGCAGCAACTACCATATAAAATACTAGCATAATCAATTCGGCTTCTCACTAAACTCAGATATAATCGCCTTAGATGCGATGGATGCACACCCCATTCTGTTCCTGATAACACTTTAAAGATGTTTACAAACCTACAAATCTTGTCTTTAGTCTCATTAACGTGTTTGGTCCATCTAAGCGAGCGATCAAGCCAAACACCCAGGTACTTGACATTTTCGATTATTTGTAATTGTATATTGTTAATTTTAAGATCTACAGCATCTGTTGAATAACCTGATTTAAAAATACATACTTTACTTTTAATGCACAGTCTTCTTGCTATGCGATATTAATAGTGCACTTATGCTTCACGAAAGTGTCTACAACAATATAATCGTTCGGCTAGACGCCGCTTAGTCATATGCGAACGTAATGGCAATAAAGTTGAAAGTCTAGACTCAATCTTAATTTATCGTCGTCTGAGATGAGTAATGTCTTAATAACGCTTTGTGGATTTTCTATAACTGCTTGCAGTAGCTAGTTAAATTACAGATTATTATGTCCTGTCTACTGCTGGATAGCCGAATAGCGCAAGACCAGCAATTGTGGAGATCTTTGGGGGAGGCCTTTGTCCAGCAGTGGACGTCTTTCGGCTGATATGATGATGATGATGTCCTGGGAGGCTACCGCCTAAGTCTTCAATAATCGTGCTCGTGATAGGCATACTCTCTATCCCACTGTCTCATGACCCTATTGGGTAGGATAGCCAAAACGACCATAAAAGATCAGATATAGGACTGATACGAGGCTGAAAGACCGCCATTTTCCAAACTTCAAACTGATACTTAGAATTTGTGTTATAGGAAGAAACATCCTAATATCACTTTTTGGTCTGACCCGGGATTTGCAACCCGGTCGTTGGTAACTGGCATTCAGATAGATGAAGGTCAAAAATTACTAGTTCATTCGTTCAATCGGCTTCACCTTCACAGGTGCTCATGGAAGCCGATTGATAGAACGATTTAGTCATTTTTAACCTTCATCTATGTGAACGCCAATGATGATCACGATAACCGACTAATTAGGCGGTAGCATACCTAAAATTACTAAATCATTCTATCAATCGGCTTCCATGAGCACATGTGAAGTTGAAGCCGTTTGAACGAATGAACTAGTAATTTTTGGCCTTCATCTATCTGAACGCCAGTGACCAATGACCGGGTTGCAAATCCCGGGTCAGACCAAAAAGTGATATTAGGATGTTGCTTCATATAACACAAATTCTAAGTATCAGAGAAGTTTGGAAGATGGCGGTCTTTCACCCTCGTGCCTTGCAGAGCATGTAAAGCCGTCGGTCCTATATCTGATCTTCTACGGTCGTTTTGGCTAGCCCACCTAATCGGATTAAGAGAGAGTGGGATAGAGAGTATGCCTGAGTTTGCACGGAAGATAATATCACCTTTTTTTTCTAGGCGTCTCATCTTCAGGACAGGTAGAAACAGTAAAATGTAGGTAGAAACCGTTATAGCGAAGCTCCTATAATTGATTAAAGAAACCAATAAATCGTAAATTAAACTACGTTTTGTTGGTTTCATTGTAAATGTTACTTACTATTTATGCCCATTGAAGTGAAAATTTTTAAGAGGTAATCCATATTGCCGAGACTGTCTAGTTTAATTTCGATTGAAACGCAACGTGGGAAAAGGAAACAATACTCCAATCACAAAATCAAATTCTTTCACTAAACGTCTCCAAAAAAAAAAGAGATTATAATATTAATTGTACGTACTACTGGAATAAATTCTTATCTATAGATATTTGGGTTCAATTAAAATACAAACTAGCTGGTATTAAAGTCAACATTATCATTAGCCTGATATCGTCCACTGCTGGACATAGGCCTATCCCAAAGTTTCCGTTTGGAGGGTTGCCTTAGTTACGGCGCTTGGCATGCGGGTACCACCTTAGTTAGGTGGCGCTGCTGCCCGACAACCTGATGTATCCCTTAGTCGCCTCTTACGACACCCACGGGATGGTATTAGGTGGCTCAGTTATTGTTATTTGGCCGGAAACCACACGGCTAAAAAGTACTCAGCTAAAACTGCGTAAAACTATGTAGTTCAAAACTTGCAAATTAATTTATACAGCTAAAACTTTCTATCTCCACTAACAGAGTGCCTAATTTTAATTCAAATCCTAAGAAATTAAACAAAACTCTCAGAACTTTAATAATAACTTGATAAAGTATGTAATTCGTCAAAATATTAAATTTGATTGCCAAATGAAATTAAGAAAACTTTATATTTGAATAAAGATACTTACAACATCGTATCCAAAGAACTACACTTTTAAAAAATGGTTACTACTGTTATGCTGATTTTTTGGTTTTGTTATTACTAGCTGTGCCCCGCGGTTTCACCCACGTTAAACTTTATAAATTATACCATATGTGTTATTCCAGGGTGTCAGCTATCTCCGTACCAAATTTTATTAAAATCGCTCCAGCCGTTTAGACGTGAAGAATTAAAAAACATAGACACACACTCACTCACAAACTTTCGCAAAACCACGGGGCACAACTAGCAGAATATAAAAATTAGGCATAATTGTATGTTGTTGTCTGGGTTTCGCCTTGCGCGACTTCAAACTTTTGTCCCAGTTTGTAGTTAAACTTGTTAGACATTCAGTATCAACAATTCATGGCGGCTCCAACTTAGTTATGAGTTTGACAACTTTATGATTCAAATCTATAGGCGAGATAGAAAGGTTTGCTTCTTATCACTAAGATTTACTATTGTAAATTTTGTTGAAGTTAGAATTGCTATTATTAATTATCTTTTTGTTATAACTAAACCACTAAACTTATTCTTAGGAACGTTTAAATAAAGTTTTGTAATTCTTGAATTTGGATCTCATCATAAACTAGCTGTGCTCCGCGGTTTTACCCGCATTAAACTTTATAAATTAAAGCCTATGTGTTAATCCAGGGTATCAGATAACTCCATACCAAATTGTATTAATATCGCTCCAGCCGTTTAGACGCGAAGAAGTAACAAACATACACACTCACAAACTTTCGCTTTTATAATATAAGTAGGAGGGCTATTTTGCCCTATGAACCTATTTACATTTAACATTTTAGTGGAATCATTCGAAGTCATGCCTCAGTGCAGATAGAGTTAAACTATTGTATCATCCTAAAATTACTAGAAAAAAAAAAACTGCCTCGTTTGTGAAGCAAGTCTTGGGTTTGAGTCCCGTCTTGGGCCAAAAAGAAACATTTGGATTATTCTGTTATTAAAATCTCTTGGTATCATTGCGGAGTCTGGAAGTTGGCGTTGGCATCCTCATACCTCGGGGAGCATGTAAAATCTTCAATCCTGAACCTGGTGTTTTGCAGGTCAATTGGACTAGTTCATAGAAGAAAACGCATTATGCGGCCATGCACACGAAAAAACATGTAGTCCAAAGTCAAGTCGCACCGTGCTTATTTAAAAATGATTTTTCTTTCTTTAAAACCTCCTATTCAAACATGGAAAAAAATATTTTTACCGACTGAATTTAAGCGTTGCCAGCTCAGAATTCACCATTCACAATTCATATTATTAGTCTATTTTACATTTGGGAAATAGAATGGAAGACTTTATTCAAAACCTGGCACAAGAATTTTTCTCGCCTTCCATCATTTTCTTATAAGTAAAGATAATCCTTAGAATATATTTACAATATTTCTTTTGCAAAAATTCGTAGCTTCTAAATTATCTGCCGAAGTTTACAAGTCGTTACAATATTGTGGAAGCACTGCTCTCTCGGGATCGGAAATTTTAAAAGCTATAATTCTTACATCTGTAGCTTGAATGCTTAAGTAATTAATTTTCTTTGTTTTGACCTTGTTTTCTGAGTGTCTTGGAGCTGTCTGTGCTAATATTATAGTGTTATTTACTCAATTACGACTACAGACTACTTAAAACAATCTCGCCACTACAAGTACCGAGTTCAATTCCCGCACTTGACAACTTTTTGGGTGACCCATTAGTAGTTGTAATTAGTCTTGACCAGACCTCTTTGAACTTTAGTTTTAAAGATATTATCAGGCTCTATATGCAGAAAAGGCCTGTAGCCTTTTCTGCTATATAAATTTATATGGAGTAAATGTCCCCAGAGTTACCCCAGAGAGAAATGCTATGCGATAAAATACTATAAAAATAAATAGAATAAACTATTGTAACTGTGTCAACATCAGTCACCCGTCCAATAAATAGTTTTATCTGCATATGCTGCAGTACTTAATTTGCCTGATAGCTTTACTATTTGTGGGCTCCATTGTAGATTTGAATAAATAAAATAAAAAAGTTTTTTTATAACCGTAGACATTAAAAAAGCGCTTGTAAATAGTCAGAACATTTTTGTAGTAATATAGTTAAGTATACATAATTATTTCTAGTTTCATATAGCTATTTATGTACATTGTATGAAAATAATTAAAATAAAATTTAATTTTATAATAGTAATGATATTTAGCTAGCTCATGTTATTGTCAAAGAGCATGATCTCTTTAAGTTTACTTATCGAAATTTATAGTTTTAGCGATACAGTCAGAGTCAATTGTTATAACCAAGAACACTACTGTGTTCAGCATAATGCTTTTAATTACGACAGATTTGCCAACAATAGGTTTTATTCCTGTAATAAAATGTGCAAATGCGCATATAAGCTCTACTGGTGATTAACATAAAACAACATGCAGTGCAGTCTGTGGTGACTGCCAGTAGAAGTGAAAACTATTTCTTACACTTACAATATAAATAATCTCATCATTATCATCATCATATTAGCCGAAAGACGTCCACTGCTGGACAAAGGCCTCGCCCAAAGATCTTGCACTATTCGCATCCAGCAGTTTCCAGCGACCCGCACAAGATCATCGGTCCATCTTGTAGGGGGCCTGCTCACGCTGCATCTTCCGGTTCGTGGTCGCCACTCGAGAACCTTTCTGCACTAACGGCCGTCGGTTCTACGAGCTATGTGCCCCTGCCACTTCAGTTTTGCAATTCTTCGGGCTATGACGGGGACTTTGGTTCGCCTGTGGCGATAAATAATCTACAATATAATAATTATACAAATAACTCATTGGAAGTGTGACGTACTACGACGCGAGTATCGCGCTTTTTTTCACCCAAAAATTACACATATAGCTCATGGGAAGTTGGATTTGACGATGACGCGAGTGCCATGAATTTTGTTCAACCAAAAAGTGCTCAACGGGCCTAAAGAAGTTTCACTTCAAAATAATGTATCTAAAGCCTAACCGTATCTTAATATTTTTATAAGTAATGGGCTTAGATGTATCTCAAAGAACAAAGCGATTCTAATTTGCAACATGGCTTCTAAAATTGCTGTCTATTTATAACGTTCTCAGCTTTTTATCTGTTTTATTACGGCCACACGGCGACCTTAAGGACTTACGTGATATATAGACGAACCCTTTTGGCTTCTAACTAATCATATAAACCATACATCTTATTTTACAAGGTACTAGTTTGGATGTCTGGAGAATATCACATTAAGCTACGTAATTATCTTGAAGGTTCTGTACGTCCGAACAGAAGATAGAACCCTCATAGATGACTCGTGGCTCTGTCTGTTCGTCTGACACAGTCAATTTGCTCTAAACGTACTGCATTGATAACGTTGACATTTGGTACACAATTAATTAATAAATAAAAAAAAAAAATATTACCAATTTTGCCTCCAAAGGTGACTCCACCTTTGGAGGCAAAATAGGTAATAAAAAAATTCACCGTGTGATAGAAGGGCAAGTTATAAGTTTCTTTAATATATATATAACCAGATAAGTACGAGACGGGCTCAATTGCCATAGTTTTACTTACTTCATCGTGTAAAACCCGTAAATCTTAGAACTTATACTTGCTGACAATCATTAAATAATAATCGTAAAAATAAAAAATCAATCTTCTTTCTTAAATTACTTTTACACTTTTTATTTTACAACCACAACTTAAGATAAGTAATGGAATCAGGCGTTACTTTGCGGAAATCCATAACAATCAAAATACAATATCAATATTTAGTGTTAATTCCGCTAATTGTCAGTTTAATCATGCTGGGATGCAATTTGCACCGCCCTCCCGCCCGCAAAAATGTGCACATGCAAGAAGGACAATATAAAACTCTACGAGAGAGCACTCGACGAGTTAGCAGCCCTTGAGAATAGTCCGTGGAGGACCGAAACACGTGTTGGGTATCGTACTGGTGCATGTAATTTGCTTTTTATATTGTCCTTCTTGCATGTGCACATTTTTGCGGGCGGGAGGGCGGTGCAAATTGCATCCCAGCATGATTAAACTGACAATTAGCGGAATTAACACTAAATATTGATTTTGTATTTTGATAACCACAACTTAATTAAATACAGAATATATATAGGTATATATAAAAAGTGTAAAAGTAATTTAAGAAAGAAGATTGAATTTTTATTTTTATGATTATTATTTAATGATTGTCAGCAAGTATAAGTTCTATGATTTACGGGTTTTACACGATGTAGTAAGTAAAACTATGGCAATTGAGCCCGTCTCGTACTTATCTGGTTAAAGTATAAACTTCCGTTTCATAAAAGAAAATATCTTAAAAGGCAAATCCCTATATTAAGAGGTTACGTTATCGAGCCATAGAAGGAATATAAAAAGTGAAAAAGAAATCAACTTAAGTACTATTTTTTTATATTTATCATAAGAAAAGAAAGAAGTCGTCGTCATATTGTTACTAAGTGTACCGTAAATAAATACTTCATTTATTTACGGTACACTTCGCAACAATATGCAAATAAAGGAAGATAAATTAAAAATATAAAGTAACAAATCAGCGTGCTAAACTGTCATCTGATGCTTTTTTTTTTTTTTTTTGTTTAGGCAGGGGGAATGCCTTCGCATGCCTTGCATGCAAAAAGTGTCTGCGGGTGGGTATGTCGGACTTGCACCGACTAAACCTACCTGCCGTGGACTTCTCCTGGCGCCTGATGGGGGAGTCCCGGGAACGCGGGTATGCTGCTCCGGTACCCCCCTTTTTGCGCCATGTCCCAGATGGTCGGGACACGTACTCTGGGAGAGCTCCTTTGGATTGCCCTCCCCAATTGCCGACTCCTGCCAGTACGGCACAGCGACTGCGCCACAAACAGATCGCTGTCATCCCGGAGCCACTTGTACGTGGCGACAGTAGAGGACACTTCTCACATTGCCGCCGCGGCCCCGAGGGGGAGTTGGGCTAACGGCTGCCGCCGCCGCCCCGACGCCTCCTCCGCCTACGAGCGGGATCGGCTCGTTCCCGATCCCGCTCGGCGGCCTCCTTCTGCAGCAAGACTGCCTCACAGAAGGAGACCACGGCGTCCCATTTGGTGGAGTCGCCAGCCAGCATCGCATACACGACTGCTGGCGGCGAAAGATTCCGTCCGATCTCAGCGACCAGGACTCGCCTCTCGGCCTCCCAGGCCGGGCACTCCTCCAGTGTATGCTGGGCAGAGTCCAGGTCGCTCCCGCAATGGTGACAATGTGTCGTCACTTCTCGGCCGATCCGGCTCAGATACTCACCGAAACAACCGTGTCCGGTGAGTATCTGAGTCAGTCTGTAGGTGACGTAACCACCCTTCCTTCCCACCCAGGCCTCGAGGTGAGGCAGGATAGCACCAACGGCACGTTGGCGCGCGTTTAGTAGCAACTCAAGACGTGCGCGCCACTGAGTTAGTACGCGCCGGTGTGCATCCTGTCTATAGTCAGTGAGCGTCCGGTCTGGCGCGCCCCCGATCCCCTGGCGGAGGCGTATTTCAGTAAAAACCGCCGCGTCGACCGCCGCCAGTAGATCGAAAGGCGGGAGGCGCGCCAGGAGTGTCACCGCCTCAAAAGATACCGTACGGTATCCTCGTGCGATCCGTATGGCCACCCACCACACGCTGCAGGCTATTAAGAATAGCTCTGCAGCGGGAGGCGCCCGTCAGGCGTTCAGACCAGACGGGCGCCCCGTAAAGAGCCATGGATCGCACGACACCTCCGTAGAGGCGGCGAACTTCTTCCCGTGGACCCCCGAGGTTCGGCAACAGCCGGTGTAAAGCGCCGGTTACCCGGCGCACTCGGGGGACCAGACGCTCAAAGTGCTCCTCGAAGCCCCATACTGTCATCTGATCCTAAACTAGACTGAGCCTAGCAGATCATATTACACTATAGAAACCAGACAACTCATAAACATATTATTACGTATATATTTTCTAAATACTATACGTAAATAACACTCAGCCTCAAGACAAATAATCGCGCTCATCACACAAATATTTGCCTGGGTGAGCCTGGTGATGGAGCCTACGACCTCGGCTTAGCAGACAGGGTCACTAACCTTTTGACTGACACTAAACCAACAATAAATAATCTGATATCAATCGAAATGTTCCAATGAGGTTACATTCCTTCATCACATATATCTGCGAACGTCGCGTGTCTCGCAGATGGCTAGTTTCCATTGAGATAAGCCACCAGTGCTGAAATCAGCCAGGGTACATTATTGTTTGCTGTATTAGTTGTATAAAAACTATTTTCGTTGTCAATATTATCTTGAAATAAAGCGGTAGCTGAGTATATAAAAGCAATTTAAAGCGAGCTGGCTCAGTCACATTGAAATATTGCCCACAGCACTTATAAGAGAAAAGGACGCGAGATAAATTGTTTGCCACCTCTCTCTTACTAAGATAAATGTTGTTTGAAAATTTTGTTTTATTAAAAATATTTTAAACCCATATATTACGGGTTGGAAGAGACGTGTATGAGCAAATGACGAAATGAATATAGTAATATTCTTTGTTGTGATAAAATAAAATAGTCGTTGAAATGCGGATGGATTAATGTGATTATGTGACGAAGAGAGATAGAGGACTGACAGTCGCCTCGCTGCTTCGTGTCGCGGGTTCGAATACCGCGCCGGACAACTATTTGTTTGACCCATAAATAGTTATTCTGAGCCTGGATGTAATTTGTGTCCGTCTATTATATGTTTGTAAAGTACCCCGGGACACAGGGAGATTAGCTTAGGATCCGTAGAGCGGGCGTTGTCTTTAAAAAAATAAAAAATATTTATATATAGGTATATGGAGTAGAGCTTCATTGAATCGTATAACTGGGCAGAGGTTTTTTTTTCTTGGATCATATACACCACTCTCTGTCTTGAGTGGGGTTGTTGTTTACATACATTGTAATAACAGTTTATTAATTATTAATAGATAACAATGTCATACAGTAAATACACTATTAGTTAGGCCTAAGAGACTGATTTTAGTTTTTTTGAATATAGTCCTAATCTTAATTGAGTCACTGTAGCCTAGTTGGAAGTACTCCTGCCTACGAAGCTGGTGGTCCTGGGTTCGAATCCCGGTAAGTGCAAATATTTGTGCAAATATTGTGCAAATATTTGTGTAATAAATTTTATTGTAAGTTCTCATTTAGTTCTTAAGTAGCTATAGATAAGCTAAATTATATTTGTACGCCTCAACGGCAAAACATAGCGTCCATATATTATGTCATCGTACCTAACACCTTTATGTAAATACCTATGTTTTACAAATAAAATATTTGATTTGATTTGATTTGATTTGAATGAGCACGAATATTTGTTTCTGAGTCATCGATGTTTTCTATGTATATAAGTATTTATCTATCTATATAAGTATTTATATCGTCGCCTAGTACCCATAGTAAAAGCTTTGCTTAGTTTGGGGCTAGGATGATCTGTGTGACATTGTCCCGAGATATTATTGACATATAGTATAATTTAGTTGGAAGTCCCTGGATCCTGTGCTAGGTGATTAAACCTGTGTTACAGAACTCAGTGCTCTCCTCGCGTGTAGTAATTCAACATGGAACCATCTGAAAAACATTACCTATACAGCCGACTTCAAACTTTTAAAGTCGGCTCTATTTAAAAATTAAAATAATTGTTGGTATATAGAGTTAGTGTTCTACAAACAAATGTACTTGTGGCGGATTGGTTGAGACAGTTGCCTCGCCACTTCGTGTCTGGGTTCGATTCGCGGGCAAAACCACTATTTGTGTGGATCATAGATAATTGTACTGAGTCTAGATGTACTTAGTGTCAGTCAATTATATCTTTGTAAAGCACCCCGCGTCTATAAAAAAAACTTACTTATGTACGTGAAACCTAATTAAAAATCAATAATATATTTTCTTTGTTGCAGATATAACTCAAAGCTATCGACTCTGGCGCTCCCATCAGTAATATTCGAGCCCAAGTTCCGAGGGTCTGTGCGTAATCTGGTGTACTCCGACCTGCCAGGGCAGCCACCTCGGAGACAGGAGCTCAGGCATTCCAGAGATTTGAAGGTAAGTGATCATACCTCAAGAAGATTGGATAGGGATTTATTACATACATATATAAACTCACGCCTGTTTACCAGAGTAGTAGGCAGAGACAACGGATTCGCATTTGTCACGATCTTTGCAAACCTGTTTTGCGTCGTTTACCCTCATTATTCTTAATATATGCTCGCCTGTTTGCGGTTCTTCTGACATGGCATTTCTTGAGAACATCTCCGACTTGATCTGATAATTTTGACGAGGTTTTCATCTTCCGGTTTTATCATTCACACAGGCCAGGTATACTTCTTCTTTAGGGATTTATTGATTTCTTTTAATTGTTTTTCAGCTTACATACTATTGTTGCAATAACCATTGCGGTTCTTTATTGAACTACATATATTTAAGTGTGGGTGAGACACGAACTCACCAACCACAGGGTATTTTGCCACGTATGGCTTACCGCTCCGCTGTAAGTGTTCCGACTGTAAACAAAATATATTTGATACTTGATTGTTTTACGTCATAATGATGTCATATTTTTGTACAGACGGCAGGACATCCAGCTACTCCAATCTGCCAAAGTTCTTTCTTATAGATTTTCAACTTTATCACATAACCATAAGGTTTACTTTCAATTGGGGAAATTTGGCAGATTGGGGTAGCTTGGTGTGCTGGAGTCTGTACAAAGTCATAAATAAGCTAGCTTTGTGATAATAAATAGTTTCTGTTTAATATATAATTCCATTTCATCATCATAATTTGAGTGTTGTTGTATTTGAGAGTTGAAACAAACGTTTTATTTTTCTTATGAATACGTTTGCGTCTGAGTGTAAGCCGTCCGGTTAAGACTTAGCGTCCGGGAGATAGTGTGTTTGATTCCCACATCGAACAAGATTTGATGGAAAGCATGTTAGGTAACCATTACAAGTAAGAAATCAAATCAGACACGTGGTTTGACCTTCTCAGTTAGTGGTTCCTTACAGATTTTGAGGTCAGATGGCAATCTGACCTCAAAATCTAAAATCCGTCCTAAGAATCTTATGACTACCTTTATGTCTGAGTGAAAGCCGTCCTGATCGGACGGCTTTCACTCAGACATAAAGGTAGTCATAAGAAAATAAAAACGTTTGTATCTAAAATAAAAAGTAACAAAGTTTTTATGAGAACGTACACGAACGGAACTGTTATCACATTTTAAATCTGCTTTTTTGATAAACGATATCTATACAGCTCGAAAAAAAATATAAGACAGAAATATAAATTGCATTCGACTCGTTTTACTTTTTACTATAGTTATTACATTTTGCAGTTTGATTTAAAATACATTTCTATTCAAGACTAGCTGACCCGGCGAATTTCGTACCGCCTTATATATACCCGTCAATATTGTCTCAAGTTTAATATTTTAATCATCCTCTTAATGCATTGTGACGGCTAACGCTGACGGCAAAGAATATAAAATTTCAGAAGAATTTCATCCTGTGGGAGTAGTAGAACCTAGAGCATATCTCCCAGTGAACGGGCAGCAGCATTTGTCTGTGTACTACGAACCCGTCTGCCAAGCGTGGCAATTATAGCATATCCCTCCATATGACTCTATTGTAGAAATCTTTTGGGCAGGCTTTTGTCCAGCAATAATAATAACAACATGCTGGGACATTATTTACACACGGCCATCTGATCCCACACTAAGCAGAGCTTGTAAACCAGATAACTGATATACTACATATACTACTTTTCTTTTGTAAATACATACATATATAGATAATAACACCCAGACTCAGGACAAACAGACATGTTCATGCACACAAATATCTGTCCTGGGTGGGAATCGAACCCACGACCTCCGGCGTAAAAAGCAAGCATTTGCCAACCACGCCAACAGACATAATTCGGCTGACATGATGATGATGAAAATGTCTAATGGTTTGCCTTTATTATTTTTATTATTTTGAAGATTCCACCAAGTTGCATTGCCAGCTAACACTGCGGTGTTGCTTCACTACGAGGGCGTTGAATTTTTTTTTCTAACCCCACTGTAGCTTTTATCGCATTCCACATAAGGCCGATTACAAATCTACTTAACTTGGACCCTAATTGTCTACATGCGACCACAATTGTCATTTATTTTTGAACAGCTGAAAATCCAATTGGCGAGTTCACGGGTATACTAAATGCCAGTACGTGGCCGGAATGATCGATCACACAATTAGTGCGCGGTTGAATACAAGTTTGCCTCACAATATAAAGAGTAGGAAAAACTACAAGATCGATATTTTTCTCATTGAAATAAGGTTCAGAATAGCGTAACATTTGGAGAAAATTCTTTTAATTTGCTGGTAATGGAATTGGGATCATTTAAAAGTCACGGAAGTGTTTAAGCTACGTCCGATCCAAATCTGAGAAATACGTATGTAGAAAATGCGGACCGTCGGGTGTCAATTATGACCTAAAAGGCACCTGATTTAGGTCCGATTTTGTAGCACCTTTTTTTGATGATGAAATGATTGAAAAGTTCTCGACTGGAGACCACTTACTGGGAGACGCAGCGTGGGGAGGTCCTAGATGATTGACCGATGATTTTGAGAACGTCACTGGAAGCCGATGTATGCGAATTGTGGAGACCTTTGGAGGACCCCTATGTTCGGAAGTCGAAGTCCTCCAAAACGATGATTACGATAATTTCCTTTACTTCCATTTCATGTATATTCACGATACTTTAAATTTGTATATACAGAATTAACCCTCAAAAGAAGTTGTATACTTGCTGCTACGGTGATTTGAAATATATTTCCCCGCTCTGTTGCCTCGGTTCGCTGTTAAACAGAATTAAAATTATATTTATCTCGAAAGCAGCTGGGGATATTCTAGAGGTATACAAAGAATATTTGTATGTTATGTACAATACTGTGCAAACTCTTTATTATATATCAGAATTAACAAATTATTGAACTTATTTACTTAAGTTATTATAATAATTTACAAATGTTGGTCTTATCGATAGCTGCAATTTCTGTGTGTGCAACACGCGGAATAATATAACTATTCAGAAGTTCAAGTCTTCAAGGTCATTCGCTCGGGGTTGGCCCTTAAAATAGTTAAATTTACAAAGTACCCACGTATTTTAAATGAAAATGTTCAGGCTATTATCCAAATAATAATCTGTCTCTGCCGTTGAAGTTGTATTATTGTTTCTATGATATTATTTACAACTATTCAGAAGTTCAAGTCTTCAAGGTCATTCGCTCGGGGTGGGCCCTTAAATACTGAAACTTACAGAGTATCCACGTTTTTGTAATGAAAATTTTCAGGCTATTATCCAAATAATAATCTGTCACTGCCGCTGAAGTTGTATTATTGTTTCTATGATATTGTTTACATTTTCTATTCGTATTGTTAACGTTTTGTCTAACTGCTCATTGTTCAATTGTTCCTCTTAGCGAATAATGACCTAAATTACTTCCTTCCTCAACAGATAAAAAGGTAGTGAGTTAGTCCCGGATACTGATACAATGAATTCAGTAGGTAGGGACAAGTCCTTCCAAACTCCGAACTTAGGGATAATTTGGTTCAAGGTCACCGTATCTCAATGGCCATCATAGTCAGGCGATTGACTTGGCACATAGACGCTATCGATATTAACCTTATTAATAGTAGGGGAATTTTTAATTGCATCTCTATTTACAATTTAACCAAACCAATTATCTCCACTGCTTAACCAACATGTACATGCATGAAACATGACAAAAATACAAGACTAGTATAGAATAGGGTCTATTCATTTTAATGTTAAATATGTATGTGCCTGACCTTATCGTCGTAACTCGTGTAGGTAGGTAGTTAGGTACACGGTGTAGAGTTGCATGCATTTGTTATTGATTGCAGCTAGCTATTATGTCCGATTTGATAAGCGTGATTTTATAACAAGATATTTTTAATTTAAATACGTATTAAACAAATTATCACCCATCAATTTATATTCATCAAAATATATTGCACAGAATATTTACCCGAGCGTAATTGAAAATGGATTTAGCTACCAGAAAAGTAGTAGTTTAGTGTTTATTACGATAGTACTGACATATTTTTTGTGAACTTAATTGGCTAAATATGGCTGATTAAATGGTGTTTCATGTATGTTATAAATGAAACACCAATAATAGGCACGTTTCAATAAAATAGATTTAAATAGTTTTGATGTCCAAGGAATTATTAAATTTCCTTTCAAATAACAGACAACCTACTGTGGACCAGAACCGTGCGTAGGGATTCCTCCAAACGTAATAGAAGCATTCCTTAAAAATGAATCCACAGTTAAACTTAACCAAATGTGGACCAAATTCAAGCAACTAAAACACTCCAAACAACTCATAAAAGGAGTAGACAAGAGCTGGTCAAAAAGCTTTGGAAATACAGCAAAAACCAGCTACGACTAATAGTAGCAGTATTCACGGGCCACTACGGCACCAACTACCACCTACACAAACTGGGACTGTCGAATAGCCCGATCTGCAGGACCTGTGGGGAAGAAAATGAAACAATGCTGCATATAATATGCAAATGCGATGCATTGGCAAGACACAGAATGGCAATCCTGGGGCTGGCATTACCAGAACCAGGTGACTACAAGGATCTACCCCTAAGAAGCGTACTGGATTATATGCAGACTTCATTCAGGGCTCTAGGTATAGAATAAAACCAGTGGGGGATAGTACAAAAGATCCTGAAGGATCGAAGTGCTGTACACAAGTACACCCCAAATAAGATAAGATAAGAGATCCTTATTATTATTAATGAAATAGAAATAATCATCGTTGGGATTCCTTTGTGTTATTTTACTAACTTTATTTAAGGGGTCTAAGTCCAAATCGACGGCATAGAATATCGCCACCCCATTATATCTCGCGGGGACGTAGCAGTCGACCCAGAGAACGGGCAGCAGCGTCTCTGTGTACTATGACCATCATAGTGTGATCACCAACCCGTCTCCCAAGCGTGGCGATTATGGCATATCCCTCCAAATTATTATACACTGTGAAAATCATTTGGAAACCCCTTTTTCCAGCAGTGGACGTCATTAGACTGACATGACGAAGTTGAATTTGAACATTGAGGTTGAATTTTGACATGTCAAAATTGACAACGGTGCGTAAAACAAAATAAATAGATAGAATACTCTTAATGTACACACTCAGGCGGAAAGAAAATACATCGGATATAATATAAAGAACATAAGGTACAATGGGCGGTCTTATCGCCTTAAGCGATCTCTTCCAGACAACCTTTGGATGGATAGGAACTGAGTAAAGTAAACAGTAGCAGGAGTGCAACAAATAAATTATACTAAGGAACTGTGATACATACACAACCTAATTAGAATTTAAAATCATAAAGATTGGGATGTTATAAGTACTTTGTAGAAACCATGAAATAATTTTCGGTCATCTCTCTCTTCCCCTCTTTATATTTTATTTTGCTTAAATAATGAGGGGTTGTCACATGCGGTTCATAATTAAGAAGGTCGCTTTGTATACACTCGTTAGTGGTCATGCACCGGTTATTATACGAGAAATACTTTGTACCCATAACAAAAAGTTATTCAGACACCGAGCCAAATGTTGCCAATTATCTAATGAAAACATATTTATAAGACCGCCCGAATAATATAAGCACATATATAACATATTGTTAATTAAATATAATAAACTCTACTAATCTTATAAATGCGAAAGTTTGTAAGCTTGGATGTATAGATGTATCCATGTATGGATGTATGTTACTCTTTCACGCAGAAACTACAGAACGGATTTTGATGAAACTTTGTATTAATATAGCTTATATTTTCGAATAACACATGGCTATGATATATAAAGTTAACGTGGGGGAAACCGTGAGGCACACGCACACACTCATACACACACACTCACACACATAAACACATACACACACACCCACACACATTAATTACAATAACAGTCTTATCGCTAGCTAAAGGGCGGTCTTATCGCTAGTTGCAATTTCTTCCAGACACCCTTGGGATGGATAAAACTAGTGAGAAAAAAATATATATGAAATTCAAAAAATACTTAATGTCAAACATAAAATAAATACAGGTCTTTGACAATCGAACTTTAATAACGTTCAAACTTAAAATTCGAATGAATTATAGTCCAATTTCGCGTTGGGCGACCACCAGTAATAATTAATGTGCCCGGTTATTATGATGAAAGAAATCGTAGTGAATATAGAACGAAATATTTTATCACGAAAGTAAAATGTAAATATTAGTTTATTATTTTATTGTGTTTTATAATAACGTTCTACTGGTCGAATTTCGGCCACGGCGGCCAGACTCAATGGAGATTAGCCATCTGCGCGGGACATTTTATAGTACACAATTGTGAGCGCAAACACCGATGGGACATTTTTTTTTAAATATTGATTTAGTTAATAATATATATGGTGTTCAAAATACAATTCATAATTACATAAACAGTCATATTACCAGTCAATAATATTAAATAATAAAATAACATTAAATAAAATAAAACACTATAATCGGACTAGCGATACTACCGAAAAGAGGTTAGGTACAAGACGGACGTCCTCGTCCTTTTCGAGCTTTTTGAGGCACGGAAACGCTCAGAAATTAGACTACTTTGAAGACTGTGGTTGAGTTATTTGCTGGTCGAGAGTACAACGAACGCGCCGCAGCCACTATCACCCCCATGATCCTTACTTCGCGTTCGTAAAGAAATACCCCCTCTGATCCTCAACCGGACGAGCAGTCCTAATCAGGTAGAATGACAGTTGCACAAAACGTCCCTAAAACCGACACTGATGCATCTTCATGGCATTAATCGCCCTGGGTTGAAGTTCCCAAAAGAACTCCTCCGATGTGGGCTCCTTAATCTGTGGTCTTATTAATTTATTATATTGATATGATTTTCCCAGGAAACTACAGCTTGGAGTTTCTTGGGAAAATCATATCAGTGAGTTCATTCCACACCCTTGTTTGATCACAAATAACAATTCAAACAAATTTAAATGTTTTCTATATGATGTTTACAGTTAGCTTTTACTGCGTCACCGGAGAATCTCTATTCTCTGGTGAAGCAGTGAGACCCTCCGTGAGCAATGACTCAAGTCGTCAATACAACTACATCGCCAAATTTACACTAAAAGATTTGAAATACAAACATAGGTAAATTCCGTCGCACGAAAAAAAAAATTTCACTGCACGTGTGGCGCAGTGATTAAGGTAGCCACCTCGCTACAATCTCGACGCCCTCGTGTTCCGGGTTCCATCCCCGCCCAAGACAGCACTTAGTGCTACCCACATATCCCTTTTACGACTTCTACGATCGTTTTTACGTGGCTGTGCTTTGTAAAGTCCCCTACGATACAGGAATTTATTTCCTAAGTGTGGGCGTTATATTTTTAAATCATAAAGAAAAATCGCGTTTTCCTTCTGAAAATACTTCAAACAAGTATTTTGATTGACGTGTTATATACCAGCACGTTACACAGATAATTCTCAACATTTTCGCATTCTTTTGCTCGATATCATAAACATCGTAATTTGGTAAGCTATTGTCATTTTTGAAACAAATGTATCAAGGTATTTTCAACCGTATTTCGTACTATATAAGGACGGTTTCTGGAATCGGGTTGGAGGTTTGGAGGAGTTTAATTTGACAAAGAAATTCCACGGAGCGTTGGTTATGGCTTAGTCATGCCTTTGAAGGGTAAAGTATTACTGAAAAGCTTTTGATAATGTATATACAACAAAACAAAATTCAAAATGTGTATTCATATTAATAACATGTTTATGAAGTTTATTAAACTACCCACAAAGTTAAAAACATATTTTCGGGTCTTCACAAAAAGATAAACTTTTATAGGTAAATGCTCTAACATAAGCTGACGGATTGCTGTCTTTGCATAAAAAGTATTACTATTATATTTAAATTCATTGTGTATTATTTATTGTGTTTTTTTAAGTTTTATGCCACATAACTCGTAGAACTAATGGCTGCTGGGAGAGAAAGGTCTGGAGAATTAATAAACATGCATATTACGATGCATATAACGAAATAAAATAAACTAGCAATGTTTATTCGCCATTAACATATAGATTTATATAATAATTATTAAAACTGAGGTGAAAATGGCAACTTACGCAAATAATTTCATGTTGGACTTGGTTAACAATTTCAATCTTTACAGGGGATCTTCTTTGTATTGCGAGACGGGAGGCGACATCGTGCGATATTCGCCCTGAAGATGGCCTCCCAAATAGATTGAAACGCTTGGCCCAGTCAACATAGAACTAATTACATTAATTACTCCTAGTACAGTTTTTTTACCAGGTTTCTATATTTTGAAACTGCACCCTTCTGTTAATATGCTGACAAATACTCAATTGCGTTTTGTTCACTTCTAGTCCATTCAACGGTTGTCAGAAAGAGATCGCACCTAGCGATAAGGCCGCCATTTGTACAATCTTTTCTTTCTTTGTATATAAATTTGTATTGACGGTCACCATAGCCTAGTTGGCAGTGCTCCTGCCTACGAAGCTGGTGGTCCTGGGTTCGAATGCCGGTAAGTGCAAATATTTGTGTGATGAGCTCGAATATTTGTTTCTGAGTCATGGATGTTTTCTATGTATATAAGTATTTATCTATCTATATAAGTATGTATATCGTCGCCTGGTACCCATAGTACAAGCTTTGCTTAGTTTGGGGCTAGGATGATCTGTGTGACATTGTCCCGAGAAAAAAAAAATCTGGATAACATGTTCATGGTTCTTTGTATGTAATATTTTTTGGTGTACGACAAAGAGTTAATTACTTACTACAGTCAGAAAAAGTGCATATGAGTCACAAATAGTTTTCCTGTGAGAGAATCGAACCTGTGGTAGTAGCTAGGCGAGTAACATAACTACTGCATCGAATATATAATAGTTTTGCCGTCAGTTTGTTGTTTGTGTTGAAAAACAAAGCAAATTACTTTTGTAGTCAAACACTCCAGTAATGCTCGTGTACAATGACAGTACATATTTGTTTAACATTGTAGCTATTTACCAGTCTGAAATTAATATGATGTTTAACAATAATTACAATATATATTATCTGCGCCTGTAACGAGAGTTTAAATACAAAACGAAACGTTTAATACGTAAACAAAAAGTTTTTAATTATTTATTTACTATAGCATTTCATTCTGAAAGGTTTTTAAAGTTTATACAGAAATTAAATGGGAAATTATTATTTAATTGAATGGTTTAAGTAAAGATAAATAAATAGAAAGAGTTTATATTTACATAGACTTGTAATATATAGTCTGGATATGATTTTATCGTACTACCAAGTGGATACTTAAACACACTATCCACCTGCTAATAAATGGTCAGGAGCGTTGAATTTTAAGTTTTAATTTAGGTTTTTGAAAATGGTTTAACAATAGCGTCATTTTTTTAAATTTAATTCTGTGCATACAACATTTACAAAGTACATGTACAAAGAAATAATCAAATTCATCAAATAAAATAATTGCCGTCAGTGTTAGAGAACACAAAATGTACAGCGTAAACCATATCAAGCCTATCATATATACTATCATAACCACCCGAATGACGTCCACTGTCGGACAAAGGCGTCCTTCAAGGATTTCCACAATGGCCGGTCATACGCTGGTCGCATCCAGCGGTATCCCGCAATTCTTGATAGATCATTGATCTACCTCATGAGTGGCCTACCCACGTTGTATTTATATTATTAGTAAAACTGACGTGAGCAGCAGCGCCATATCATCGGCAAAGCATATGTTATCAAAATGAACATCAATGTAGAAACCAAAATGGCGACAACTGGGCTCGACCGACAATAACTCATAGCCGTAGTGATTGAAGAGCGTCAGTAAACTCAATTCCATTTGCGTCCCGCAGTATGAACTTGGCTGGCAACACCGGCACTGTTTACATGACCCGTGTATTTTAAATTTGTAATAAATTGAAATAATAAACTAAGTGAAGTAAAAAGTTGTTGAAGTGCATGTACAAACAACAATCACCAAGATGTATTATTTGTGACAATCGACGTTCAGTGAAATCAGTGAAATTACAAGTACAACGAAGTTCCTGCAGAAACCTATTTTAGTGCTAAAAACTGACAATAATTAAGCAGTGCTCTCAAGAACTCTAATAACAACATTTCAAAACAGTAAACTTAGTACAAAAAAGCTGTTTTCATTCAATATTTGTCATTACGGTACGTACAAACGTTACGAAAAAATATTCAAAATGTGAACTTTGGACTTTGTGCGATTACTAGCGCCACATACATTTGTGACGAGTGGACGAACTAGGTAATTACTACTAGCGCCATTGCTAACTCTAGTGAAGAATACCGGAAACTATTCTTGTATGACAACTAGCGCCAATATTACCTCTATTGCAGAGTAGTAGAAACAATAGTGTTGCCACTTGTAAAATTTACTTACCATCTGGTAGAAAACCAGAATAAACAGACTCTAATTTTATCTACTGATTTAAATAATTTAATAAAAAAACGAACAAGGGTTAAAATATATATTTAAACAAAACAAAGCAACTATAACTCAATATTTTGATATACCAACATATACAGATTGAGTCAGCTGATTAGAAGATATTTTTTTATGACACATATATTAATATAACCAGCACAAATAATTCGTCATATACAAAGTGAGACACTGACGAAATCTGGCTTTTGAGCCACTACCCATGGCCCCGGATGATATTCTCGATTATCTAGAAATCAGACATGTTAACAAGTATCTAGTGCCCAGTGTTTCGACATATAATAGATTACCCTAAATTTGGGAAAACCTTGAAAGTACGGAAACAAAAAATTTCTGGACCTCGATATGGATGGGGAACCAAATGTTACTCATCGGATACGTCTTCCGCGAGCAAACTCATTAAGTGACGAATCTGTCTCAAAATCTCCTCTATTTGATAACACAACATTGAGCATGCCGAATACATCTTCCACTGAATGTTATACGATAACAGAACTACAAGATAATATTAACGAACTTAACATCCAATTACGAAGTGCACATAAGGAAATCGAGAACCTAAATGCTGACAATGTACAACTAAGAATCGAACTGGAAAAAAGTTTAAAACTAAATGAGACTTATAAGAAGATCAGCTCATCTGACGTCATTCGGAATACACCCATGTCACGACGAAGACTACGCCAAAAATCTATCAAGTATACTCCGACTAAACCGCTACAGTCATTGACATCAGAAGAAGCTAACCTTGTCACAGTAAATAATTCTGCATTAATAGAACGTACTGAAGATTTGGAGGATACGTCGCCTGGCGATCCAACAGTAAATTGCACAAAAGTAAATAATTGTTCTAAAATTCACAATAAATTAAACACTTCAACGCCTCTGATTCAAAAAATAACAAGTGACTGTAAAAATAGAAATAATGTTCAAGAAGAGAAGCAGCACACCAATAAAATTGTTGTAATAGCAGATGAACAGGGACGAGATTTACGACGTACTCTTCAAATTCTAGTTGGAGAACGCTTCAAAGTAACATGTTTTTGGAAATCAAATGCCACTTTACAAGATGTTCTCATATCTGAGCGAAAGGAAATACAAAATTTAACAAAAAATGTCTACCTTATTGTGCTAGGTGGTATAAATGATAGGTCTCCACTTATATTTAAAACATGCATTAGTTATTTTTTATGTTCCTCTAGACATACAAATGTATTTTTCTGTGAAATTCCCTATAATAGGTATCTAAGAGAATCAAAATTAAACTACGAGGTGAAGTTTTTATGTTCCAAATTTGTTAATGTTAAATACGTTGATATGGAGTTTTCAAGGCAAATTCCTTGCAACAGGTTCTATTGTAAACACGTTTGTCAAATATTGCTGAAAGAAATATTAGAAACAGATTATAAATTAAAACTTAGCGCATTCAAAAATAAATGCAATTTTAAATATGAATCTCTTATTGACAAGGGTACTCAAACTGACGATTATGATATGTTATTGGGAATTTCAAAGCCGGACAATGTTCATAGCAGCCCAATTTCAAGACCATCCGAATCGTTTTTTCGTGTATAAAAAAATTAATATTCTACACCAAAACATCAATGGTCTTTTTAGTAAGTCTGAATTATTAATTGTAAACTTAGAATGGCTTATGGAACAGGGTAGATTTATTGATGTACTGTGTCTTACGGAGCATAACTTGTTAAAATATGATATTAATTTAATAAATGTATTTAATTACTCTTTAGCAGCATCTTTTAGTCGTCAAAATCGGCACGGTGGTTCATGTATTTTGGTTCACAATAAACACGAGTATAAGTTAGTCCCAACTGTGGACAAATATGCTATCTCAGGCATTTTTGAGTGCTGTGCAATCGAACTTATTATTCATAAAGTATTAATCATTTGCGTTTATAGACCTCCTCGAAATAGTATGGAACAGCTACAAAAATTTTATTTTAATTTAGACTTACTGCTCCACGACGTGTGCTTTAGTAAGAAAAAGGTAATATTATGCGGAGATTTCAATATTAACACGATGAAGAATACTAGAGATACCAATGCTTTAGTTCAAATTATCGACAGTTATAATCTGAAGCTAGCTATTAATGTACCAACCCGGCTTAAAAGTGGTACATGTATTGATAATTTTATGCATAATATAAGAGGATCGACTCACACCATCTATGAATTTGCTATATCGGACCACACAGCCCAGTTATTAACCTGTCCAGTAAAAGAAACAAGTTCTCTTTCTCATTGGTATGTCGAAAGAAGAGACTATCGAAAGGAAAACATTGACAAGTTTAAAGAATGCTTACAGTCACTTACATTTAACGAAGTATATGAAACAGATGACTCTAACAAAGCTTTTGACATTTTCCATGACATGTTCACATTATTTTATTATTTATGTTTTCCTTTGCAAAAGCTTAAAATACGCTGCCGAAAAAGACTGAAATGGATAACGAAGGGCATAAAAAATTGCTCGAAGCGAAAACGTGAATTGTTATGGGGTTATAGAAAACATCCAAGCGCATTAAATAAGAACAAATTCAAATTGTATACAATACGCTTAAACAAAATAATAAAATTAACACAGAAAGCCCAGAATGACTACACTATTAAAACGGCTTCGAACAAATCCAAAGCCACTTGGGGAATAATTAACAATGGAAAAAACAATAAACCCAAAAATGAAGTTAAAGAATTAACTGTCAATGGAACCATTATTAATGATCCCATTAGTCTAGCTGATGCTTTTAATGTCTTCTTCACTGATAAAAACCAAACTGACTTAGGTCATGGTACCATAAAGAAAACATCAGCATGCCGTAGTAACTATTCCCATTCCATGTTTATGAAGCCGACCACATCTGAAGACAGATATAAGATATATTAATACACTCATTGAAAAATACACATAGCACTGGTTTTGATGAAGTAAGTACTTATATACTGAAGTCAGTATCAAAAAGTATTTCACCAATATTAAGCCACTTAGTAAATATGTCTATTACAACCGGTGTGTTTCCAGAGAAACTGAAGACTTCAATAATAAAGCCTCTGTTCAAAAAAAATGAAAAAACAAATATAAAAAACTACAGACCAATTGCCTTAATATCTATCTTCTCTAAGATTTATGAGAAATTAATAAGTAGAAATTTATATTCATTTCTTGAAGCGAATAATGTTTTTGTTGAAGCTCAGGTAGGTTTTCGTAAGAATAAAACTATAAATTTGGCAGTTTACAGGCTTTTAGAAACAGTTATGAATGGCTTAAATAATAAAGTTCTTGTATCTGCACTGTACATGGATCTACAAAAAGCCTTTGATTATGTAAATCATGACATATTACTGGAAAAATTAGAAGGTTATGGTATTAGGGGAAACGTCTTGGATCTTTTAACGTCTTTCCTCAAGAATCGACGACAATGCACCCAAATTAAACGAATATGTTTAAAAACAAAAAAAGAAACCACATACACATCAGAATATCTTGATGTTACACAAGGAGTTCCTCAAGGCAGTGTATTAGGTCCATTATTATTTATAATTTATGTAAATGACTTGCCCAAATCAATTAATGAAAACATGGTACTCTTTGCGGATGATAGCACATGTAAAAATGACTTAGAGAGTGATATGAACATGACATTAAATCAAATAATTAAGTGGTTACATGAAAATAATTTATTAATAAATCTTGATAAAACAAATATTATGACATTTAGAAATAGGACAAATTATTTAATTGACATTGACATAGCTTTTAATGGACATAAAATTAATGAAGTAAAAAATACATAATTTTTAGGTTTAAGTCTTGATTGTAATCTTAATTGGAAGACTCAGGTCGAAAATGTAACTACAAAACTAAATCAGTTCTCTTACGCTCTGTATATGCTTGGAAAGATTGTGAACCAAACTGCTGTTATTACTGCCTATCACGGTTACGTAGATTCATTATTGAGATATGGTGTCATTTTTTGGGGCAACTCTGTTGATAAAGATATAGTGTTTAAAAGCCAAAAGAAATGCGTGAGAGCGATTTGTAAACTTAAGCCTACGGAAAGCTGTCAACCTTTTTTCATAAGTCTTAGACTTCTAACCTTTCCATGTATTTATATATATGAAGTTTCAATATTTGTAGCTTCAAATAAGAATTTATTTAGACCATTGAAGAGTGCACGCAATCATAACAAAATAGGTTTTCCGTTAAATCGAACGGCGCAATTCAGTAATAGTGTCTTTTGCATGGCGCCGCGTATTTACAATCGTCTACCGAAAGATATTTTGAATAGTTCCAATATTCCCAGCATGAAACAGAAATTGAAAGGTTTTCTTCTTAGTAAAGCATACTATAGTGTCAAACAATTTCTTGAGGACCAGTCTATTTTTTGAAAGCCGAATAATATGCTATATATAGAAACTGTATTAAAATTTCAATAAATTTTTATTCGTATCTTGACAATTAAAATAATTATTGAATTATGGTAACAGATATTTGACATCACATTATTATTTGATTATATTTACTTGTTGACTTATAAATAATTACTGTTATATAAATTTGAATGTAATTTTGTATTTGTTTTGTATTAATTTGATATTATTGGGAATGTTTAATTATGAAAAATATTAATGTTATGACAATTTGGTATTTATTATTTTTAGTTAATTAACATGAGAATATTTAACTACACTTGACATTTGTTATTACTGCAGGAACTGTAAAATTGTGTACACCTGTATGGTTGATTTTTGAGAACTATGTATGTATAGAATAAGATCCTCTTTTTGTACCAAATTTCACACAATAAACATTGATTTGATTTGATATGATTTGATTTGAGTATCGCAACCAGTACAGAATCGCCAGAGACCCCGCCCGTTTAACATGATTTAGTTAACGTACGAGAACTGAAAGAAATTGTCACTTTACAATAATAATATCCAGGGACAGGACGATGACAGGAGGGACGATATTCACACATGGCCATCTGATCCTAAATTAAGCGGAGCTGTACTATAAAAATAACATAACGGATATACTACTTTCTTTTACAAATACATAGATAATTAGACCGGCAATTGTGGAGATCTTGGGGGAGACCGTTGTCCTGCAGTGGGTGTCTTTCGGCTGATATGACAATGATGATGATAGATACACCCATACACAGGACAATCAAACATGTTCATGCATAAAAATATCTGTCCTGGGTAGAAATCGAACCCACGACCTGCCGCATACAAAGCAAGCATTTACCAACTATGCGAAGTGGCCCGTCAAACCGTCAATTTTCACAACGAATATGTGTCAAATAGTTTTAAATCACGGTAATAACTTTCTTAATATAACCTAATCCATCTGTTAGAGAACCCCGACTCCAAATATAATTATAACTGGCATTTGAATAAACAAACGCATCAAAATCGGTCCATCCGTTTGAAAGCTACGATGCCACAGACAGACAAACACATACAGAGAGACATCGTCGTCAAACTTATAACACCCCTCTTTTTGCATCGGGGGCTAATTATATTTTCTGTTATTTTTAAACATTGTAGGCTCAGATAAATGTATCGACGATCAACCGTAATGAGTCGTTTTCATTGGGAATTTTATTCCCGTTCTGTTACTTATTAATAGCATGACATTTTATCTGTCTGTGGTCTGACCTTTACGATCCTACGAAACGAAATGTCATTCGTTAAAATTAGAATAAACCGTATTTGATTGTAAAATTATTTCTGTATCTGATTAAACTTGGTGAAATTGGAAAGACTTGTTTGTACTTCTGCTTTATTCTTCTGATGGTGGATATTTCCGATCCCCGGAAGTCCTGGTGACATAAAGATCAACGTTCAACTATTGTGCTCACCGCTCTTAATGATAAATAATAATATAATATTGAAACTTTGTCTCAAGAGTTACGATAACATCAACAACTGGGGTAGAAGGATTGGCCATGGCTATTTGGCAGTGGTGCACATTGGCAAAGCAAGTTCAGTAGTGTTCATCTCCATCATTGCAAAATCTAACTTTTTTTAACCACAAAACGTTCTAGGTTCAAATCTTGATTCGAGTCAAAAAGCGCTTGTCGGAATTTTCTGAAACGAAAAGTTTTCAGTATCACCTGAGAGTCTAAAAGTTCGCAATGTTACAATCCCCGTGCCTCAATGCTAGCAGTCACATACCTGACCTCTTTCAAGTCGTTTCGACTTGTCGTCCCAACAGCGAATAGACATGCACCTATGTTTGCGCAGACACTTATGCACAGTTATATGGCCCGCGTTTTTTCTCCATTGATACTGGTCGTCATGGGTGAAATTTCACTCATCAACATCATATCAGCCAAATGACGTCTACTGCTGTACAAAGGCCTCCCTAAAAGATTTTCACAATGGAGTTGTGCCCATCATATGGAGGGATATGCTGCTTGGCAGACGGGTTGGCGATCGAAGTATGATGTTGTTTAAAGACTGAAAGATCATGGCCATAGAACTCATACTACTATTTGAATTGGAGGAGTTTTATGAGAAAGTTTGCTACTAGAAAGGAAAAGGAAGGTTAATCAGACTTGCCATGGGCTTTGGGTGACTCATAAATTTTTATGTAAGTCGAGATGAAATTCTCGTTACTAAAGTTCATTAATATCATTATATCGGCACCAAAGGGAAAGATAACGTAGTTTTCTTTTCAATACTCCAATAGTAATTGAAGATGCAAAGGAACGCTGTCTCATTAAAATACCCAATATTTTCTTGTCAAGGAACATATCGAGTTTCCAACAATATGCATTCCAAGGTAACACAACGAAAACCTCTGAAAGCATTTACACCTATATATTTTTTTAATAAAGCTACTTTTGGCCAAGAAGCATACGGTCCATCTGATGGTATATGACCCTATATGACCCACCCAAATGTTGCCAACCATTTCTCCCTCCTCTATGAACTCTGGCAACCTTACTCGCATTCGGAACTACACCATTAACTTAATAATGCTTTATTGCCTGAAGTGTACAAGCTGCTAATAGAGGAAAAGAAAGCTATAACCTCTCATATATGTTATTACTGTTTTGCGATACCCATTATTTTTCTTCTACGTGGGGTGTCGCACGTGGGCAGGACAATTTGAAGAAACATTCATCAAATTGTTATGTTCTGAAGTCTACATGTGGGAAAACAACCGCAAAAGATAGCTCAAATGTAGGAAGATGAAAACATACAGAAAAATTCGTGCTCCTTACGCGCTCTTATGCTTCACTGTTACCGAACAATGAATATTGTTGTGACAAGAATAGATTAATATTAATATTTATTTGATGAGTAAAGGAGTTTAATTTACATATAAACTTCCGGACAAGAGCTTCTTTTCACAATGAGAAGGCAGACTTCGAAATACCATCAAGAACATTTTAGGAGTACGCTCAGACATGTAGTAGGTATTAATTTTCTAATTTGCACATGAATTTGAAAAGTCAATGACGCGCCTTGTGTTTGAGCTCGTAGCTCGAGCGAGACCCAACTGACTCCATAGTCGAAAGGTCCTATAATGGTATATAATCGTTAATGTAATGTGTTCAATCCCCGCGCAGCAGCCCCAAAATATAATAGTAATAAAAATATATATTGGAATAATTAACGCACTGCCCAATCCCAAACTAGGCAGATCCTGTACTACGGCAACCAGACAACTGCTAAACACACATATATATTTCTAAATACGTACGTATTTTGGATAAGATTACACCCAGACGCTGTACAAATAACCGTGCTTATCACACAAAGATTTATCCTGTGTGGGCATTGAACTTATGAACTCTGGCTTAGCTGTTAGGGTCACTTAACAATAGGCCAACAGGCTAGTGAAAATAGACAGCACAAGAGAGCCGAGGTAGTCACCACTGCACCACACTTCCATTCGGTTTTCATTTCTGGTTAAGTGTTTTGCCTTGATATTCCTTCCACCCAACATAAAGGGCGGGTAATTCAATATCTTTCGAGTAAATGAGATACGCAACACCGCGTGGGTAAATCCACACATCTAAAAACATAAGACGGTTAGAAGGTTAACGGGAAGGGTGACATCCCTTAAATCTAGAATAAGTGGCTGTTTTTTGTTTTCTTAGCTTTTCCGGGAAGTGGAAGGTATTTCCATGTTATGAATGGTGGTTCCGGGGTTCTGGAGAGGTTATGTATTTGAGTGGAAAGGCTTAGTATGATATTGGCAGAAAATTTGGTGAAGGAACGGAACATACCTACTTTTTCCACTATTATTGAGGACAATGAACCTATGAGCTTTCTTCTTTATATTATGGGTAGTGATTACCCAGGGGTTCTACCGGCTAAGCCGCTGAACATCGATTTCTTAAATGGCGTTCAAATAAATAAAGGTTAAAAATGACTTAATCAATCATTAAATCGGCTTCCATGAGCACATGTGACGTCATAAATGGTCCGGAATCGATTGTCAACGTTGAAGCCGATTTAACGATTGATTAAGTCATTTTTAACCTTTATTTATTTGAACGCCATTTAAGAAATCGATGTTCAGCGACTTAGCCGGTAGAGCCCCTGGTGTCAGAGTTATTCAAGCCGACCAGTAGGCCTCTGACATGGCATAACGTCTGTTGCCTACTGGTTACAACCGGGACAACAGCATAACATGGCCTGCGGAATACCTAGACGCTCAGAAATTTAACCACTTTGGCGGTCACCCATCTATGGGCTGACCGCGAGCCTAGTTGCTGAACCTCGTCAATCACTTACGGACCGGTGAGAGCATTTGTTATGGCTTTTTTGATGATAAATTACATACATTTTACTGTAAATAATGTACATAGCTAAGTAATTTTTTAAATCAGTTAAGTTGTTTTTGAGTTTAACCAATTTTTATTCGTTCAAAGAAACTTACAAAATATCAATACAATGGATGTATATGTTCCATTTTATTTTATTTTTCTATAAGGTACTTAGATTATTAAGTAGACGCTAAAGTTCAAAAACATTTGAATAGGCTTCTAAAACCAATCTAGACTTTCAAAAATACATAAAATCGTCGTCTTATTGTTTTGGACAGTGTCCATTAGTAAGAAGTCGTTGAGCTAACTTTCGATTGGGTAAATCAATTTATTTTACAGAATGACAGTCGCAACTGTATTGGCAGTTGAACTTTTTGGCGTCGAATGATTGGCCTCTATTAAATGGATGGTTTTAAGTCACGTACAGACGAAGTCACGTCAGTAAAATCACTTGCGCCGCAAAAACCGTTCTTATAGCCTACTTGATAAAGATGCCACTGAGGTGATAGTAAATCGAGTAAACCTTTCCTCGTAGTTTTTGATTCACGATAGAGTTTCTTAGTTGAGCAAAGTAGGTACTTTTGACAATCAAGACAATATAAAATATTGAGAAACGTTTTAGAGATTTTTTGTCTCTGTCACTCAAATGTTATTTTTCTTTTAACAGATAGAGAAAAATTATTCACAATTATCGGTTAATTAGGATAGTTATAAGTGATGGTTTAAATGTTTTCTTGCTGAGTAATGAAATGTGGGTAATGGAATCAAGTCTATTTTAAAAAATGTAAAATCATCATCATATCAGCCGAAAAACGTCCACTGCTGGACAAAGGCCTCCTTAAGATCTCCAAAATTGCCGGTTTTGCGCTATTCGCATCCAGCGGTTTCCAGCGACACGCACAAGATCATTGGTCCATCTAGTATTAAGTTTAAAAAATTGTTTATCATCATCATAACTGTATTGTATCTAGAAGTAAAGATTGGAGGAGCCGAGCCCTGTGGGAGATGGGAAAGAGACAATGAAGTCGATTCGACAGCCAAGTCTGAACCCGGGCGTATCGAACACCAAGCCTCAGTAGAGCTATAATAATAATCATTTATTTCACATTCAGCCGTAGATTAAATCCATATTTGTTAGTATGCGAGCTTACAAACTAGTGTTAGTAATAAATAACAAGGATATTACACAATAAGTGGCAGGTACGTGTGGACTGCCCGATGATGGTGGAAAATCACTATACGACTGTGTGTAGCCGTATCCAGCGAGCCAGCATTGGAGAGTCCCACCGGTCCATCAGCGCGCGCAGGATGCTGCTGGGAATGTCGCGCGTGCGGCGCATGATAGATGCGCACCGTTTGCGCATAATGGCTGCAAAGCCGTCTGTGTCACCCGTTATTCGGTTAGCCTATCGGTAGCAGTTGGTCTAGCGGTAGCTCGAGGTCCTAGGTTCAAATCCTGGGTCAGGCTAATAGTGATTTTGGAACCATTCTGTAAAAAGAAAAATTTGCAGTCCGAAGTCTGGGAGTTGGCGGTATTATACCCCCGTTCCTCGGAGAGCACGTAAATCCGTCAGTCCTGTACCTGACCTCTTTCCGGTCGTGTCGCTAGGCGTCCCATCGGATCATGAGAATGATGGAATAGAAAGTGCTCCTGTTTTGCGCACACACTTGAGCACTATAATATGTTCGCGCAGATAGCTAATCTCTGTTGAAACTGGCCGCCGCGGCCGAAATTCAGCTAGGAGGACAATATTTTTTCATTGCCCTAGTATAATGCCCTGTAATTATATAACGCCGCACTACTTTGGAGCGCGACTTCGATTCGCACTTCACTGGTTTTTTACCCAATTATCGCTACCTAGCCTGTTTGAAAACTTCTTCTCTTCTTTACTTCGGTTCAACTTAGTAAAAGCTAACAAACAAAATTACAACAAAAACCACCAATACTTTTCAATTCACAACAAAATTTTAACTAAACTTTGATTGTTAACAAAAAAAATAAATCATTACCAACATCCATCACTGTACAAAGAGCCGGAAGCTGAACAAATCGCAAGTCATCCGAATGAATCGTTGACAATGCGAACGATCGCCGGCTCACAACGCTTAAGTGACTTTATAATTTCTTAACAAGTAGCAATGGATAATTGGCCTTTTTTTCGCCCGTGTATTCAGCATTTTTCTATATTTTTAAGGAAGTCAGGATGAAGTTTGTAAAGAAGAGATGAACAAATGAAATGGAATTTCTTATTCTCTTATTTAAAATTTTCTTAATACTTGCAAACTTGCGAAAATATGAAGTGAAGTATTTGTTTTCGAAGTTAATTTATGAATTCCCAACAGAATAAGAAGATGCTTGACTATAGCTACAATAGATGGATTGATTTTATTATTATTTATCATATCAACCAAAAGACGTCCGACAAAATGAAATGAGTGACAATGATAAGAAACTAGATGCACAGGCCATATATAGATGGGTGGCTGTAAAAATGGTTTAATTTCGGAGCGTTACCGTGCTTTGGAAGGCATGAAAAGCTGCCAATTGCAGCTATAGTCATTAGAAAACAATTGATAAGTTATGTCAGAGGCCTACTGGGTGACTTAACAACTCTGACACTTGAGAAACCACTGGAAGGAGTTATGATCTTAAAATCAACTCATTTATTCATAATGAGTTGATTTTAAGATCATAACTTCTACACGAATTACTTTATTATGCCAGATATTATTGACCCATGACATAAAAAATGGTTGATTAGTTTCAATTACGGCAGTTAGCTGCAAAGGTATAAGGATCTAAGCCAAGTCAGAGTCCAGTAAAAATAAGGAATAGGCCGAAAATAAGGAGAAGGAGAATAACAGCGCGTTCATTTTTAGGTTAGCAGTATAGACGGGTATCTGCTGTATCTACTTTTAACTTGCCGGGCTTTTGAATTATACATGCATTTTGCATATAAACTTACCTTGAGTTAGCAAAACTTAAACCTTTCGCAATATAACTTCTTCACTTTTGTACAACTACGTAGGAGTTATAAAACTACTTGCAGACTCATATAATTTAAGAGTGTAGTCTTATCATTTGATCAAATTTTTGTCATGATGTTCAGGCAGACGATGTCACCCATTTGTGCGGGATGTGTTACTCGTTGAACTCGTTGATTGAAAAAGGTATGCTGACATGGTTTGGCCATTTAGAAAGGATGAATGAAAGAAGATTGACAAAAGAAGTATATCTGGCCTGTGTGAATAGTACAACTGGAAGGGGAAGACCTCGTCGAACATTCTCTGACCAACGACGTTCAGACGTTCTCAAGAAAGGCCAGGTCAGCAACCGGCGAGCATGTATGAAGAATATAATGACAGTAATCGAGGTAAAAGAGGTGTGGAAGAATCGTTACAAATGGAAAAATGTTGTCTCTGCCTACCCCTCTGGGAAACAGGCGTGAGTCTATGTGTGTATGTATGTTACTCGTATAGTGCATAAAAAGTAGAGAGGATAATTATGTTTGTGCATTAAGCCAACGCAGCTACACTTTATTTTCACTCACTCTCATGTACCGATGGTACGGAATATCCAATAGAACTAGATCAGGTAGGGATAGGGCGGGTTATTGGACGATTCGCACGAAACGATTTGATTAGTTTGAATTTTAGTTTATTTTTCTTTCGTATTTAAAACACATGTTACCATTATTACTACTATACTTCAGGTTATTTTATCTTAACCGCATTTCATAAAAACAATTTGTGTGCCAATAGCCTACTACATATTTTTGGAGATGTCGATTCGCACACCAATAAATTAACAAGGTGCGAATCGCCAACAAAACAAAAAAAAATTAAAGGAGTCGATTCGCACCTTTTTCGTGCGAGGTCAATTTGTGTGAATCGTTTAATAAGCCGATAGGACCGATGGCTACATATTTTATACTTTATTGTTCTTCAATGATAATTTTTTTCAACAAACATATATCTTACACAACTAGTTTACGAAACTATGTTTATCAGTTTCTATAGTAACCTTCTATAGTAATCTTGACAATAACTTGATACGAGCTAGCTAAATATAATTTCAGTAATAAAATAAATTTTATAAATGTTTTCATACAAGATGTACCTAAATATCTATGTTACTAGAAATAATATCTAATGTATACAACTATATTACTACAAACATGTTCTGACTATTTACAAGCGCTTTTTTAAAGTCTACGTGAATAAAAACCTTTTTTATTTTATTTTATTTATTTTATTTTAACCAGGAAACTGATAAACATATGTTTCTATATACTACTCTGTCAAAAAAGCACCGGGAAAAGATCAATAATATACAAAATGTTTATTGTTATTCATCCAAATTTATTTTATCACCTTCAAAGTATGCTCCTTCAGAAACGATACACTTACGCCAACGAATAATCCATTCATCAAAATATATTTTAAACGCTGCTTTCGGAATTGAGTTCAGTTCTCGCCGCGAATTCTCCTTTATGTCTTCTACCGATTGAAAACGGGTACCACGAAGTGGTCATTTGAGTTTAGGAAAAGGAAAGAAGTCAGCTGGAGCCATATTTGGTGAATATGGTGGTTGCTGGATGGTATTTGTTGAGTGTTTGGTCAAAAATTCGTTCACAATGATGACCTTGTGCGAAGGCGCATTATCGTGGTGCAAAATCCAAGAATTTTCTTTCCACAAATCTGGCCTTTTTCGTCGAATTTGCTCTCTTAAACGCCGCATAACGCTCAAATAATATTCTTTATTTACCGTTCGACCTTCCGGTAAGAATTCAGAGTACACAACACCGCGGTAGTCAAAGAAAACAGTCAACATGACTTTGACTTTTGATCGACTATGGCGTGGTTTTTCGGTTTCGGTTCAGTTGGAAGGCGCCACTCCGAAGCTTGTTGACTAGTTTGCATGACAAACTCGTAAACCCACGTCTCGTCCCCAGTAACAATGCGTTTCATGAATGTTGGGTCGGAATTGACTCGTTCTTCCATGTCCTCAGCGACTTTCATGCAATTGAGTTTTTGGAGAAAATTCAGATTTTTTGGGACCAGCCGAGCGGCAACATGTTTCATACCCAAATGATTAGTTAAAATGGTACGAATCGACTCGTGAGATACAGAAAGTTCGGCGGCTATCTCTCTCAGAGTTGAATGAGGATTTTTAGTCACTATTTCCTTCACTTTTGCGATGTTAACTTCAGTTGCAGACGTTGATGGCCTACCAGCGCGAGGCAAATCTTTCATCACATCTCGACCGCTTTTGAACGCTTTGAACCACTGAGTTTTTGATAAAGTCGATTCACCGTAAGCCTTCTGTAACATTTTCAGTGACTCCAAACACGAAATTCCATTAGCGATGCAAAATTTAAGACAAATTCTTTGTTCGATATTTTTGTCCATTACGAAATTCGAAATACACACTATATATGATATTACTAAAACCAGCACTGTATTTAATATAAATTACAGATGCAACTCAAACTCCGCGCCAAAATGGAAAACAGTTGTGCCAATCTAACAACAACAAAAAAAACAAAAATTTGAATTTGGGACCATAAACAAATCATCCATTCCCGATACTTTTTTGACTGAATGTCCATACATGTAGAAGCATTATTCTCATCACACACAGATTTGTCCTGGCTGGGGATCAAACCACGACGTAGACGTTACGACTAGATCAACAGACCAGTCAAGTGTTTTTTGCCTTAGATGATCGCCACCTAAGATATATCGCCATACTATCTGCGCTTAAACACCATCATCACCACGTCTGCCAAAAGACGTCCGCTGCTGAACAAAGACCTCCCCTAAAGATAATCCTCACAATTGTCGGTCATCAATCAAATCACGGGTTCGCCTTGTGGGAGTCTGCCCACGCTGCGCGTCCCACTACGCGCAGCATAGACTCCCACGTGAAATAAGTATATATATTTACATCGTCAAATAATTTGATTCAAAGAAATCGTTTTAAAATCTGATTTTCGTTGTAAAATACCTGACTGAGAGGGACGGTTTTAAATAATAAGATACTCGTGTTTTTCGCATTACAGTATACGCAATACAGAGTGTACGTTTGTCCTCTGCCCTAATTTTACAATAAACCAAATAATAATACAACCCAAAAATGCAAGTTACATGGAAGAAGGTTAAGTTTTTAATATCCGATCCGTTGCCGTGGTTGGTAGATGCTTGCGTTTCACGCCGCACGTCATGGGTTCGATTCCACCCAAAACAAATATTTGTGTGCATGAACATTTCTGTTTGTCCTGAGTCTGGGTGTAATTATCTATATAAGTATATATTTACAAAAGAAAAGTAGTATATCAGTTATCTGGTTTCTATAATACCACACGGCTACATATCAAGCTATATTTCCCATATAAGCTGACCTGTTATTGTATGGAAATCCTATACAACGCGAGATCAGCTTATACTGGAAATGTGCTTGATGTGTAGCCGCTTAGTACAAGCTCTGCTTAGTTTGGGATCAGATAGCCGTGTGTCTATAATGTCCCAGAATTAATATCCTGGTCTGATCCCTTTCATCTTAAAAAGGTACCCTACATTCTTCAATTGTAGAGTGATTACTAATACTAACTGGGTATAATGACGGGCCTGTTGGCGTGGTTGACAAATGCTTGCATTTCACGCCGGAGGTCGTGGGTTCGAATCCCACCCAGGACAGATATTTGTGTGCATGAACATGTCTGTTTGTTCTGAGTCTGGGTGTAATTTATCTATATAAGTATGTTATGTACATATTTACAAAAGAAAAATAGTATATGTAGTATATTAGTTATCTGGTTTCCATAGTACAAGCTCTGCTTAGTTTGGGATCAGATAGCCATGTGTCACAGTATTAATATCCTGGTCTAATACCCTTAATCTTAAAAAAGTTACCCTATATTCACCCATTGTATAGTAGTTACTAATACTATTTAACTGAGGAATTATATGTGCGCCATCAGGTCGGGCTCTGTTTCTGGAAGGTCGTGGGCTCGTTTCCATTATCGAACGAAGCTTTCAGCAAAAACAATGATTTACTTCGGGGTATGGTTAGAACTGAGACGATCTTCATGTTCATGGACCTTCATCCGCCCAAGAGAACATTTAAAAAGAAATAGTTTGAAAGGTTCTATTTACCTGCCATGAGACAAAATGAACCCTAGTAGCTATCAGAGGTAACATATAGAAAAAGTAAAGAAAACAAAATTAATATTACGAAAACAGTATTTAGGCACACTAATATTATAAAGGAGAAAGTTTGTGAGTGTGTGACTGTGTATGTTTGTTACTTCTTCACGTCTAAGTGATCTTAATGGCGCTGGAGCGGTTTTAATAAAATTTGTTATGGAGTTAGCTGATAGCTTTATAAAGTGTAACGCGGGTAAAACCGCAGGGCATAGCTAGTTTATACATAATTACAAGATCCCGAAGGCATCTGGACTTGCAGATCGCTATAATACCAATGTTATGTGCATGCATAGTGTAGTTTAAATATTGGCAAAAGAATAAAAAAGTGTCTTAAGAAAATTGCTGATAAATAGGTACAAGAATTTTAAGGCACCCTGTAACTTATAATAAAACTTTATCTATGCTAATACTAATAAATTCTTAGCATAATACCTCATAAAACTAGGCTAAAATGGTCGACCTGTTTTTAGAAAGTCTAGAAATGTTAAGCCTAGTTACGAATATAGTCTGTGAGGTCAGGTCGAAGTGACCCTGTGAAGTTGGACATTCTGAGCTGAGAAACGCGAGATTGTACAGTTAACAAGATATACTAGAAAATATCGGTGAAATTACACGAGGCCTAGGCTTATGTTTCGTCTCTAGTCTAAAATGAAAGAGTTTAAAATAATTCATGATTTATTTGATTAAATCACTTTGCGGAATAATTCTCTTATCTGAAAATATTACGCGGTTGGCAGATGTTTGCCTTTCACGCCGCAGGTCGTGGATTCGATTCCCACCCAGGATAGATATTTGTGTGCATGAACCTGTATGTTTGTCCTGAGTCTGGGTGTAACTATCTATATAAGTATGTATTTACAAAAGAACATTAGTATATAATAATAATAATATCCTGGGACATTATTTACACACGACCATCTGATCCCAAACTAAGCAGAGCTTGTACTATGGAAACCAGATAATTGATATAATACATAATAATATACTACTTTTTCTTTTGTAAATACATATTTATATAGATATATACTACACTACCCAGACTCAGGACAAACAGACATGTTCATGCACACAAATATCTGTCCTGGGTGGGAATCGAACCCACGACCTCCGCCGTGAAAAGCAACCACGCCAACAGGCCCGTCAAAGTCGTCGTCGTGTAATATATTAGTTATCTAGTTTCCATAGTTTTAGCACTGCTTAGTTTGGGATCAGATGGCCGTGTGTGAATAATGTCCCAGGATATTATTATTATTACCTCATGTTCATTAGACATTAGATAATCATAGGTCATTTCTAATGTCTCATAAATATACTATTTTTTTATAGTACTATTACGATTTTAATGAGTTATTATTATTATTATGTACTATTTAAGCCACGCCCGCAGTAAGTAAATCTATACGTGTGTCGTCGCCGGGATATTTACAAGCACATAAATAAGTCTAAAAAATAGTTGTCCTAAGCGGGTATCGAACCCGGAACCCGAAGTGGCGAGGCGAATGTCTTCACCGCTGCGCCACACGAGCAGTAAAAAAAATTGCTTTTTTGCTGCTGACTGTACCCAATTTCCTGTAATAAGTCAAAAGTTTTTCTTTTCAGCCTTTTTTGGTGATATATATATTTGAATTTATGAGTTTGGAATTAGATCTTGATAACGATCAGGTAATTTGGGTACAGGAAATTGTTCACCTAATTGCAGTAATTCTTATACTCGATTATATTGGCCTTAGCCCCGGTAGGTAACGGATTCGATTCCCGCACCGAGCAATGTTTGTGTGGAAGTTAGTGTTGTCGTGCAGTGGCTAAAATAGTGGCCTCGCTACCGTCCCAACGATTCTTGTTTGTTTACATTTTAATATAGTAAAACAGATAACAGATTTTGATATAGTATAACACGTAAAGCCAGCGGTACTGTAACTGACCTCTTTCCGAACGTGTCGCTAGTCATCGGATCATGAGCGTGATGGAATAGAAAATGTCCCTATGTTTGCGTACACACTTGTGAATTATAATATTTCCCGCGCAAATTGCTAGTCTCCACTGAGATTGGCCGTGGTGGCCGAAATCAGCTAGGAGGACATTATTATTACCAGTCGAACATGTGTATAGTATAGTATCGTATGTATTGCATTGTATGGTATTGTTTAATCCAGTTTTTAGGGTTCAGTATCCAAATGGTAAAAAACGGAACCCTTATAGATTCGTCATGTCTGTCTGTCTGTCCGTCCGTATGTCACAGCCACTTTTTTCCGAAACTATAAGAGCTGTACTGCTGAAACTTGGTAAGTAGGGATATTCTGTGAACCGCATTAAGATTTTTACACAAAAATAGAAAAATAACAATAATTTTGGGGGGTCGCCGTACATAGAACTGAAACTCAAAAAAAAATGTTTTTATTGTATCCATACATGTGGGGTATCTATGGATAGGTCTTCAAAATCATGTCTAAACTGAATAGTTTGCGCGAGAAACACTTCCAAAGTGGTAAAATGAGTGCCCCCCCCCCCCCCCCCCCGTCTGTAACTTCTGAAATAAGAGAATGATGAAACTAAAAAAATTTATGATGTACATTACCATAGAAACTAACAACGAAAATTGGTTTGAACGAGATCTAGCAAGTAGTTTTTTTTTAATTCGTTATAAACTGCAATTTGCTTTCATTTAATCAGCTGAAATACTTGCTGCTACGGCACCCTTCATGTGCGAGTCCGACTCGCACTTGGCCGGTTTTTTTTACTTTCAATGTTTACTTTATGATCTGTGCACCTACCATGCTCTCTCTGCATCATCCTAAGGTTGACGGCAGAAAATGTCTAGGGCATTAAGTCCGTCTTTGTACAAGTTATGTGCATAAAGTGATAAATAAATAAATGTGTTTAGAAAACAAAGCCGATGGATAACACCTATGTGCACCCAAAGGGTGTTCCGGTTCAGCATTGGAATTCTATATTTGATATGCCAGTGTATATCGTTCGTAGCTGAACACATTACAGTGTATGGTGCAGGTTTGAGACCGCAGGACGATAAATTGTATGATTTCACATTTTTGCGAGAGGTTATGTGGTTTATAACTGTAGTTATTGTTGTGCATGGTTAAACAGGTCCGAACTCTCTAATAAGCCTATGTACTAACGAGATTTCTCTTATAATAACAGAACCAACTCATTTCCCATTCAAAGCAAATAGACTGCTAAAGAATTTTGAACGCAGATGACGTTATTTGGTTGTCATGTTGAATTTATGGGGAGAGCGTGACTTCTGTGCTCCCAAGGGTGGGGATCCTTTGGAGCTTGGGTTGTACTCGTATATCTTCGGAATCGGTTGGGCTGGAGACTTGTTCGCGCCATAGCAAAATACATCGTTTACTGTCTAAATAATCACTTAAATTAAGAGAATTAATAAAGAACTAGCTGTGCCCCACGGTTTTACCCGCGTCAAATTTTATAAATTATCATAGCTACTCCCCGTAGGTGATAGCATGATAATATGTAGCCCATATGTTGACCCAACCTCTTAGTAATATTCATGCAAAATTTGAAGTAAATCCAATCAGTATTTTTTGAGTTTAGCCCTGACATACATACAGACAAACATACACACAGACAAAAATTCTAAAAACTACATTTTTGGTGTCGATATCGATTGCAGATAACGCCCCAAGTATCTTTTAAAAAAAAATTCAATGTACAGTTTTGACTTTCCTACGATTTTATTATATGTTTATAAACATTGTGTTAACAAAAAAAGTGTTTTAACACAATGTTTATAAATTTCAAATTCAAGCATGAACCTTAAATTCTGTAGAACGCGGTATATTACTATCTATCTTCTATATAAATATATATAAATCAATTTCTGTTCGTTAGTCTCGCTAAAACTCGAGAACGGCTGAACGGATTTATCTTATCTGGGTCTTGAAATGTTCGTGAAGGTCTAGGGAGGGTTTAAAAGGGGAGAAAATTTCGAATAATTGCCGGGAAAATCCTGAAAACCGGCCTTTTCTTTTTCCCATATAAAAGTTTTCTAAAACAAAAGTTTAGGTCTTTTATTTAACGATTGAGGCTCAGTTAGTTTGATATATAATATACTCTTTATTGTACATCGGGATTTCAATAAATCAAGTGTAAAGGAGTGGTCTTATCGCAAGATGTGAACACAGAGACAACCTTGAGATGAATAATCTATACATCGTCTTTACATACAAATAAATAAAATTGAAGTGTCTGTTTGTAATATTGAAATAACCGTTTTTTACTACATGTATATGCATATTATATACGGCACATACACCAAAATAACATTTTTAAAATTTTTGTCTGTCTGTTTGTTCCGGCTAATCTCTAAAATGGCTGGACCAATTTTGACAGGACTTTAATTGGCAGGTAGCTGATGTAATAAGGAGTAACTTAGGCTACGTTTATTCTAGAAAAATGTTTTATTTTAGAAAAAACAAAAAAAAAATTGCTAATTAACACGCGGATGAAGTCACGGGCACAGCTAGTTAGAAACAAAGAATAAAAATATTTTGACAAAGGTTGGCCAACCACCTACGAAATGTAGTCTAGTGTTTTGCAAACACGTATGCACTTATTTTTCCCTCATAAACCCATGGGAGACTCTTCCAGTCGAGAATTGGGTGTATTGAAATTAAGAAGCACAATAATTTCTATCGGGAAGACGGTTTCAAATTATTGCCTTCATAGGTTCCAGTGGCTAAACATTTAACACCTCATTATGTGCAGTCGGTCAGGACCTCAGTTAGTGCACCCTTAACTGGCCTTATGAGAGTTATTAATTTTATTAATGTTTTTATACTTTATAGTTGTCTATACCGAATACAATAATGTCAATTTTAATTTATTTTTAATTGCAACGTGATTTGCACAATCGACCTATACAACATGTAACTTAATTAACGCACATCCTGAAAATAGTTTGTTCAGAATCGTTTACTGAATTGATTGATATCATTTTTAATATAGGTAATTTTTTATTCCAAAATAATGAAAACCACGGAAATTATTGTTATTTTAACCCTGTACAGTCAAAACAAATTGAAATGGACCTTAAGTCAAAGTAATAAGACTTTTATAATCGTAGTTTTATTTGAATTCATACAAATTCCATCATTTAATACAAAATAAAGAAAAATCAACTTTATGCCAAGAAACTAATTTAGTAAATAACAATGCATATACATGTTAAATTAAAATTCAGTGTATGTATTATGATTACAACATAATATTCTAATTGGGGTATTTCAGGGTGTGCGTTAATTACGTTACATGTTGTATATGATCGTAAATTTTCATGAATACTTAATCAATTGCTCTCATGAATATTTTTAGTTTAAAGTAATCTGCTTTAAAAGCGAACGAGTCCAATCAATTCGATGTACGTAAATAGCATATGAATTGACTGCACCGTTTTTGAACAGGGCCTGATACTCTAAGAAATATTACATCATGACAGCTGTAAAAAGTCCACAGCTGGACAAAAGCCTCCCCCAAGAATCGTCTTGAGATATGCCATAATCGCCACGCTTGGCAGACATATAAAAATATTTATGTCATAGTCTTAATTAAATTATCAACTTATCAATTAAATGGCCGAAGGAAAACTTGAAAGAAGTCTGCGGTCTGGAAATAACCTCTCAATATTGCTGTTAGTAAATATATCGTACCTACGGAACCCTCTCCACGTGAATTCAATTCGTATTTGTTTCTTGGTTTCGAGTGTTTTAAATATCCCTTTTATCTACTTTTAAATAAGACCAGTTAACTTAATTCTAGTTAATTTCATCTTATTTGGATGTCCTTAAATGCGGTAGGCATTTAAGGACATCCAAATAAGATTCGTATTTGTTTCTTGGTTTCGAGTGTTTTAAATATCCCTTTGATCTACTTTTAAATAAGACTAGTTAACTTAATTCTAGTTCATTTCATCTTATTTGGATGTCCTTAAATGCCTACCAGAATAAGTTTATTATTATTTATGATGTAGACGTGACTTTTCGGATCGCTCCCTAGAGTCTCTGACTGATGTACTTTGGGTTTCGAGCACTGAAGGTAGGCCCATAATATTATAATTCAGATCCATAATATTAAAGTTAATAATTCACTGTATTCGACAAATTTATTGGCGAGCGGTGTAAGCCGTTGGTTGTCGTATACTATTAGACCTTATTGACTAGTATTTCCCGTATGGGCAGTGACTACACTTGTGAAGAGTTGTTAACTAGCTTAATAATGCTGGACTTTCACGCCGCAGGTCGTGGGTTCGATTCCCACCCAGGACAGATATTTGTGTGCATGAACATGTCTGTTTATCCTGAATCTGGGTGTAATTATCTATATAAGTATGAATTTACAAAAGAAAAGTATAATTTGTAGCATGTCAATGATCTGGTTCCCATAGTACAAGCTTTGTTTAGTTTGAGATCAGATAGCCGTGTGTAAATAATGTCCCAGGGTATTATTAATTGTGATAGTAATTATTTAACAGATATTTAAATTAATAATTTATATATCTTGGGATAACGAATACATTGCCTAGATCAGTGTTTTTTAACCTGTAGATCGGGACCCCCTGGGGGGTCGCGAAACCTCTATAGGGAAGTTAGGAAAGCTAGTCAAATGGGACGCAAATGAATTTGGAGTATTATGAATAGGCCTGCTGCAAATATGTACGTTAACAGTTTAGCGCGAAGTTCCAAAACTCTGGCTAGTACTTTGTCTCTTGACAACCACCTAACCTCTGAATGATAAAGTAAATTTTGGTGGAGTGCTTTCTATTCCAATTCTTCACAAATTTTTATGATGTTTTTATCCAAACCCAGTGAAAATGAATAAAAATATTGGATATGTGTCACAAAATAAAAGAAACATGGAAAAAGCGGGTAAAAAACGGGTAGGGGGGTCGCGTGATGAAAAAGGTTGAAAAACACTGGCCTAGATCATACATCTGATCCCAAACTTGGCAAAACCTGTACCTTTTATGGTAACCAGATAACTGATAAACATACTTATGTATTTAAAATACATACATATTATATATAATTAAACCCAGACATGGAACAAATAATCGTTTTCATCACACAAAGATTTTTCCCGGGTGGGAATCGGAATACGAAGACCTTTGACTTTGCAATCAGGGTCAATAAACACGTGACCAACTGCACTGTCGAAAATGCAGACAGCGGTTTTCTTGTCAAGAAAATTTTACTAACACTTTTGTTTACTTCATCCAGGAGGTTTAAACACAAGTCCACAGCTGCGGTTGAACACTTTACCCTAGACCAAAGAAACAGACACACCATAATAATAAAATACATGTCCGTAATTATTACGATGCCCCTACATAATAATCTGAACATTTTCTCGGTAACTATACGCGTAAACAGAAACTTTATGTTACTGTCTATGGCATAATATTACGATAACGTTGGTAATTAAAACAGTAAAGTAGGGTCTATAAAGTTGGTTGTGGACGAAAATGTATACAGTTACGAATACATTATATTTCTGTAATACAGTCAAAAAGTCAAGTCGAAATTCGTTGACCCGTGTGTTTTGACTTACGGCACAGAGACGTGGTCACTCACTATGGGCCCCATAAAAAGGCTCAATGTCACCCAAATAAAAATAGAGAAGGCTATGCTCTAAGTTTCCCGGCCAGATTCAACCAGAAATGTCCAAATGGCTAACCAAAGTAACCGACATAGTCCGAAGAATTGCCAAGCTCAAGTAGTATTAGGCGAGGCACATAGCTCGTAGAACTTAGACGTTGGGACACAAAGGTTCTACAACCAGAAGACGCGGCGTGAGCAGGTGCCCTACAAGATGGATTCTATAACAAACTTCCCAATGATATTAGAGAATTGTCTACGAATAAGTTTAAAAGAATTATTAAAGCCAAATTGTGTAGCAGGGCATATTACAAAATTTCTGATTATCTAAGTGATAAAAGTGCTTGGGATTGAGTTGTTCTGAGTCAACACACATGATTATAATTAATCTTAAGTATATTTTATTAAAAAAAAAGGATTCCTACTGAGTTTTCTGGCAGTGTTTCTCAGTAGCTGCCACGTCATGCACTGCACGGTAGGGTAAAAAAAATATGACGATTCCACATAAATGGAAATTTTTTATGGAATAAATGAATTTGAATCTTTGAATCTTTGATGATCTTGTGATGGTCACCGGAAGCCGCTGGATGCGGGTAGCGTAAGACGCAAATGTGGAGATATTTGGAGGAGGCCTTTGTCCAGCAGTATTGGCCCTTCGGCTGATACGATAATGATGACGATAAATATAGCTAATAGAATTGACCGAGCGTCTGTTATCTGACCTCGAAACCTATTGGGAAGTTGGTCATGTGTCACTTTCTATTTATCTTTTTCTTCTTACTGTAACGATTGTCATTGATATTCTAAAGACAACCTGCACTGATAGCGTAACGCGCTCTATAGAAAGTAGCTCATCAACCAACCAGACCCACACAAAGATTGTTTGGCGTGGCAATCAAATCCACAAAGAAGCGCAAATTTAAAAAAAAATATTTAGTTTCAAATTAACACCTTTACCAATCTGTCTTTGGTCAACTTCTTATTGCGAATATGAACAAACCGCCCACCGTATACTTTGGGAGTGTGATCTCAAGCTACCACAATCTGTCAAATTTCCCCAATTGAAAGTGAATCGTACGCTTTTGTGATAAAGTTGAAAATCTATAAAAGAAATTTTACAGATTTGGGTGGCTGGATGTGCTGGCGTCTGTACTTATAATACTTAATCAGTCAGTATTAACATATCGGGCGCGTTAAGTCGTTAAAAAAATCTACCAAGAAAATATCCTACATACCGTGAAATTATTTCCATCTTTTATTTAACATTTAAGCTCTAAATGGTAAAAGAATAATTAAGTGTTTCACGCAAATAATTTAATTTGAACAACCCCTTAAGAGGTGTTTTACTACACAATTTGTTTAAGAATGAGGCTATTTGGTATATTTGTCTCAGGGGAAAATACGAAAAATGGCACTGCATTTATGTGCATTAGTAACTTTGAGTTACAATGGAATGGTCGGCAGGGGGGTAATTGTAAAAGTCTAAGTTTCTAAATAATATTACGCTACTTACGTTAATATTATAATATTAAATAATAGGTCTTTACCTATGAAATTGCCGTTTTGTATGAAAAAATTTAAACGAATTTTTTTCATGAATTTTTTTATTTGTATTAATCGAAGTAATCACCCATGCAATCAATGCATCTTTGCCATCGCAGTGGCAGTTTATTGATGCCCTTCTTAAAGAAATCAGCTGGACGGGAGGCAACAAATTCTTCAAAGGCATTTTGTACTGCCTCTCGGGTATTGAATTTTTTTCCCGCCAAGAAGTTATCCAAATTCTGGAAAAAGTAGTAGTCTGTAGGCGCAAGGTCTGGTGAGTAGGGCGGATGACGGAGAGCTTCCAACCCCAGTTCTTGCAACTTGGAGACCGTCTGCTGTGCAGTATGAGGTCGCGCGTTGTCGTGCAGGAGCAGCGGAGACGAGCGATTGACCAATGCTGGTTGGAGATGCGCCAGCTTCTCCATCATTGTGCTCAGTTCTTCACAGTACACATCTGCAGTAATGCTCACCCCGTTTGGTAAGAAGCTGTGATGAATCACACCGGCGCTAGACCACCAAACAGTGACCATCACTTTTCTAGGGGTAAGTTTTCGTTTAGGGCATTGTTTAGGTGCTGAACCAGGATCCAACCAACTTGCTGAGCGCTTGCGGTTATCAAACAGAATCCATTTTTCATCGCAGGTAACAATGCGGTTCAAAATTCCTTCATTTGTGTGTCTGTTGAGCAGTGCAAGGCACGTCTCGACGCGTACTTTGCGCTGGCGATCATTGAGTTCGTGGGGCACCCATTTGTCAAGCTTTTTTACCTTGCCAATTTGACGCAAATGGACCAATATTGTTTTGACGCTAACGTCGAAAGCTGCTGCTAATTCAGCCGTAGATTGTGTATCATCAGCTTCCACAACCGCCTTTAATTCGTCATTGTCGACCAAAGTCTTCGGACGACCGCGAGGTTCATTTTTCAGGTCGAAATTTCCAGAACGGAAGCGAGCAAACCAATAACAGGTGGTGCGTTGGTTTGTAGTGTTAGCTCCGTAAACGTCGTTGATGTTGCGTGCCGCTTGTGCCGCGTTGCTGCCACGACGGTACTCATATTCCATAATTACTCGAATTTTTAACGTATCCATGATGACGAAAAAGATTGAAATGCGATGAAAATGTAACACTAATCAATAAAGAAATGACTACTTTTGGAAAAAAGAATCCATGTTTTTAAAATAAAATTAATTTGAAATTAGAATTCTTAGCCAAACAAAAATTATTTTGATTTGAAATGGCCAGTACTGCAGAACGGCAATTTCATAGGTAAAGACCTAATATAAGAGATAAAATTGATAATACCTCGCTTAATACGTATCCACGTATTATGCGAGGTATATTATGAATTGTGAACCAATTATTTATAATATAAAATATTATTATGAATATAGCTTGGTAATTTAGAATGAATTACCACTTCAACTAGATATCCAGTTGATGTGGTAATCCATACCATTTACAGCTTAAATGTTAAAAGATGAAAATAATTTCACAGTAAAGAAAGAATTATAATAGAATACAGGTATATTTCTTGCTAGATTTGTTTAAACATTTAACCGCTGCACGCCCGAGCTATTAATATTGACCATAATAATAATTATGTTAATTATTAAGAATATGACTGCCAATGTACTTACAATGACTGCCAATGTACTTACAATGACTGCCAATTATAATAAATTTACCTACCCAATTAATACCTGAACAATATGCAAGTCACTTAATTTTGATCATCTCAATACATTTAATTTTAACAACCTCCCTGCCAGCCTTTGCGCCCGGGTATGATCAATCTCACCTCCCCACCGCTGCAATTCGTTAAACCAGTATCAACAGTGGCAAACAATAAAATAACACTAAGGCAATGGACTCAATGTCACAATTTCTTATGGATAGCTTGATTACCAGAGAAAGTTTAAGTACAACATTGACCCTTCATTTTTATATGACGCTACTACAGCTGGGAGTAAATAATAAATTACGTGTAAGGTATGCTTAAGCAGTTACGGGTAATATAAGCCGCTTATTTGACTGCAGTGTTATTCACAAGGCGGTGTCCTCTTGTTACAGATTCGATTCTGCATTGAACAACTATTTGTGGAACCCCCGTATCATTGTTCTGTGTCTGGTTTGTGTATGTGCTAAATGCCCGCGATGCGAGCATTGTTTGCAAACGTTTACCTTTTCTTGAAATCATAGCACATACCTCAAATGTTATATTTAAGTTTATTTTATACATTTAGAAAAAAATTAACAGTGCTCGACTCTTCATTCCCTTAAAAATTATTATGCATTTTGCTTCCAAATTTATATTAAACGGTTCCAAAATCAAATTATATAGCCAGAATATCGTTGTATTTACCCGAAAACTAGAAACTGCGCATCCATTTAAGAAGTTTCGCCTTTTTCATGTCAGATAAAAATAGGTGCAAATGGGAGCGTAATAACGAACGTATTAGATCGTAAAAAACTGCTATGGCACCCTCCAATGCCGCCTAATCTACAAAACTATAAAGCGCTGTAGCGCTACATATCAACGAGCAAATGGTACATCATTAAAATCACATTACTTGGTGCATTGCCGATGGCTTTTTAATCTCAAACCTGAAGCGCTTTGCGTTGAAATGTGACGTGAGGACCGAATGTTGCATTTATCCAGGAAAGGAAATACGTTCCATAATTCAAACTGACTTAGTTTGAAAATGGAACGATTTTATCGGGATCGACACTTATCGCTCTAATGAGGGATCATTTGCGCTCGCTCTCGGAGGAAGTGGTAAAAATGGAATTTATCCGTTTTATTATACAATACTTTTAGACTTTTGAGTTATTTGGTGAATAATATTATAGTATTTTTATCGTATTTCTATTAAGATTTAGTAAACTAATTATATTTGAAGGGACTCAAGTTTTCTATACATTAGTATAGAAAACTTGAGTCCCTTGAAATATGGTTCTGATGTTCAAAATTAGCTGGTCCCCATAGGTCACGAATCCGAGACTCGTGCGAGTCACCTACGTCAGAGATGCTTCGACGGGCACACAAATCGTCAGTTCTCATCCGGACTGTTGAAGAATAATAATTTGGCTTTTTGGGTCACAAGTTAAGACACCCAGTACTAAATCGAGGGCAAATATAAATCGTGGCTCAGTAATAGAGTTCCTTTTATAGGTTATAACAAGTAAAATATGAACAGAAGTAGACAGACGGACATACGAAATGATCCTGTATAACACTTTTGCTGCGCTTTTACCAAAATAGGGCCGACGTGATTGTATATGTCTAGAATTTGTGTCGCTTGTATATTTCAAGGTACGGAACTCCAAAAATACTGACGGTAAAATATATTTCTACGATTCGTACTCTTAAAATAACTTAGAGATTTCTCCGAGCACCTAAATCTATTACAGATATTTTATTTCAACATAAAACATTATGAATGGCCCCACAAAATATGTACAAAAATAACTTTTATAAGAAAGTTGTCATCTGCACGATTCGATTTATGTCCAACTATGTTGGGTATTTCTTGTTATTTCGAAACACTAATATAACATACGTGTAATATAATACGCAGAATGGATTATTTTTGGAGCTCAATATATTTCCGAAGCTTTTTTTATTTATTTATGTGAAGGAATGAAATAAAATGAATAGAAATGGAAGAATGAAATAAAACAACTTGTTCATTTTACAGCAATTCGCTCTGAAAAAAATACACAACACAACACATGAAATACAAATAAACAAAATAGTTGATTTTGCAAGAAAATCGCTATATACATTATGTATGTATTGTTGTTGGTGGTAGAGCTAAAGTAAAATTGAATTATATTTAATCACGTTTCGTAGTGTGAAAAATTGTTATGCAATAATATGTGCATAATAAACGTAAGAAAAAGCGTGGGCAGGCCTCCTACTAGCTTGGACAATAGTAAAGGTTTGACGGTCACCGTAGCCTAGTTGGTAGTGCTCCTGCCTACGAAGCTGGTGGTCCTGGGTTCGAATCCCGGTAAGTGCAAATATTTGTGTGATGAGCACGAATATTTGTTTCTGAGTCATGGATGTTTTCTATGTATTTAACTATTTATCTATCTATATAAGTATGTATATCGTCGCCTGGTACCCATAGTACAAGCTTTGCTTAGTTTGGGGCTAGGATGATCTGTGTGACATTGTCCCTATAAAAAAAAAAAAGGTGGTTTCTGTCTAGATTTATGTACTTAACAAGTTGTCTATGATGTTATCTAAAATCTTCTTCCTGTGTGAAAAATATTAGATGTTTACGTGAAGCTGAAAGAAATGAAAGTTAGATGGAATTTATGAGTGTCTATTTTCGGGTAGATAAGTGTATTTTTTAAATGTTGTATGGAAGTTTGAAAGTATTTATAAAGCTAAGTTAATTAATTGCTTAAACATGTTGCATGGAAGGCTTTTCAAACAATTCGTGAAGAAGGATTGATGGATTTAGATGTACTTTTTGTTCGTATCGGCCTCGAGAGGTTTCCACGCGCTTTGGAAAAGTAATAACAACTCCATCTCTGGTACATAACAGTACACTACACGCTTCTTCGAAATTTTTTATGCATTTGAGTGGATCCTTTGATAATTAAGACTTACTATTGGACCCGATAGGTGGCGCTGCGACGAGACCCCAGGTTTAATGTATCTACATATATTTAAGGCAATACATCGTTTTCCAGGACAGTTACACATACATAATCCGTTCTAGTACGTGTAGATCCTTAGATTTGCCGTTTGCATTTTTTAGAACTAATATTTAATCCGTGATAACAATGGCCGTTTACTCAGTTACTTTATTAAAGCTGTTATTAAAATGGTTAACTGATTTTTTTATATAAATATTCACCGGTCTTAATATTCACCGGTCACCGTAGCCTAGTTAGTAGTGCTCCTGCCTACGAAGCTGGTGGTCCTGGGTTCGAATCCCGGTAAGTGCAAATATTTGTGTGATGAACACGAATATTTGTTTCTGAGTCATGGATGTTTTCTATGTACTTAACTATTTATCTATCTATATAAGTATGTATATCGTCGCCTGGTACCCATAGTACAAGCTTTGCTTAGTTTAGGGCTAGGATGATCTGTGTGACATTGTCCCTAGATATTATTATTAATATTAATTACTGATTATTATTTTATGACACTTAAATATTGTAGTTTAAAAAAAAAAACAAAATGGCTATTTTAATTATAAAGATTGGATTGGATTGATAAGTTATGGTAGTTGAAATAAGCCGACTCTCCCCTAAGTTGACGTCAGAACAATTCATATTTTATTACATTTCTAATCTAACGTTTTTATAGCGTCAGGTATAACGGTGATGTTGCCACATTAAAATAACGCGCAATGGTATATAAAACACAAAAATATTCTTACCATAAAAGCTCGGATACGTAGTAAAAATTTAATTGTTTTACTAATCTGTGGCAGTAAATTATATTGTTATATTTATTGATCGGCCGCTAACTTTATTAGATTGAAACGCATATAAAACAATCATTTTAGTTAACTTTGTTGTATGCGCTGTGGTTGCCTTAGTGCCAGAGCTGTTGAAACTGCCCAATAGATATCTGATATAAAAAAAATATTAGGAGTCTATTGGGAGGCGGATGTGTAATGACTGCGACCGGGATCGACGGTTAATAATAATAATATCTGGGGACAATGTCACACAGATCATCCTAGCCCCAAACTAAGCAAAGCTTGTACTATGGGTACCAGGCGACGATATACATACTTATATAGATAGATAAATACTTATATACATAGAAAACATCCATGAGTCAGAAACAAATATTCGTGCTCATCACACAAATATTTGCACTTACCGGGATTCGAACCCAGGACCACCAGCTTCGTAGGCAGGATCACTACCAACTAGGCTATGGTTAATGCGTATAAAATAAAATTCTCCATCCTTATTCTCCAAGTCTGGTGGATTGTGGTGTTCCTTCCGTCCCATCCCAGTGGATCATATGAATACATCTGATTTTTGGCTAATCTCCATTAAAATTGGCCCCCATGGTTAAAATTCTACCAGGAGAACATAATTACATTAGCTAATCATAATTACCAATCATTAGTTGCGTTTTAGTTTGTGGTTCAGTTTAAATAGACAATTTTCCTACAAAACGCTTCTAAATACTTATTAATTAAAACACTAATTTTCCCCTGACAGACTACCTAGGTGTTTTAGCAATTTGGGCTACATGCTAGGGCTCAGGAGCCAAATAATTTAGTCGATTAATTAATTACTGCGATGCTTGAATTACGTTTCCCAGTTTGTCAGAACAGCACGCCGACTTTAGGGTTGCTTTGTTGATTTATTTTAATAGAACTGGTCTGTTGACCTGTGGTGACCCTGACTGCTAAAGTAAAGGTCGTGGGTTCGGACCCCACTCGGGACAAATTTCTGAGCGTCTCCGTGCTTCGGAGGGTACGTTAAGCTGTCGGTGTCGGTTTTAGTCACTAGACAACAGTCGTGAGGTGCTCATAGCCAGGTGCTCTCACCGATCCGTAAGTGTTAGACGAGGTCAAGCAACTAGGCTCGCGGTCAGTCCATAGATGGGTGACCGCCAAAGTGGTTTAATGTCTGAGCGTCTCTGTGCCACGAAGGGCTCGTTAAGCTGTCGGTCTCGGTTGTAGCCATTACGTAACAGTCGTTAAGCCATATCGGAGGCCTACATTTGACCAACTTTGACACTAGGGTAACCACTGCCCATACGATAAGTAAGTAAGTAAGTACGATTATTTTGTTCTATGTGTGGGTGTAATTTATCTACAATATGTATGTATGTAATCATACTTCTACAACATGTAACGTAATTAACGCACACCCTCAGACACCCCAATTAGAATATTATGTTGTAATCATAATACATACACTGAATTTTTAGTTTAACATGTAGGTATATGCATTGTAATTTACTAAATTAGTTATACCAATTCTTGGAGAACTTTTTGGTCATAGTACTACGTACGCAACGCACACAGTTGCACAAGCAGTTCACGCCGCCGCCGCGCCGCTCGACTCGACACAAGATTGCATCTTTCCATCACCAGCCAAAGTCCTCACCATTACGGTATACCGAACATCAGTGTGCATTAATATATTGGAAAGACATTGCGCGCGAAAGAATATTTGATAAAACTACGTAACTTCTTTCCACTAATACCCGCGCGTGACTAATGTTTACATTTATGTTAGCTTTTATCCTAGCCGCGCAAGCGGTGGTTCATTGTGGCTATCTCGCTCTATCCTGGGCTTTTAGTTTGCAGGAGAGAGGGAACGAAAGGAAGTAGGTGGTTTATCGGTGTCCTTTGTCCAGTTTCTGTTAGTGTGTGCGTGCGGTCAAATCGCTAAGTTTACAATGCATTTGTATAGACCTTAACTTTCTTGGAATAAAGTTTGTTTTTCTTTATTTTGTGTTGAAAGATGGAATTTGTATGAATACAAATAAAACTGCGATTTTAAGTCTTACTACTTAGACTTACGGTCCATTTCAATTTGTTTAGACTGTACAGGGTTAATATGACAATAATTTCCGTAGTTTTAATTATTTTTGGGATAAAAAAATACCTATATATATATAAAACTATATAAATGTCGGTGTACTTAAACTTACCCATTGGTACTCAGTACAAGAGCCTAATATACACACATACGTACATACATACCATACATATCATAGATAGATACTTACATATTACCTACGTGTACTTGTACTCTATATATCTATCATATTATTCTTAACATCATAGTACTGTCAATATCGCGTCAGTTGAGAAACATAGTGATGCATTCGAGGTTTATTTATTAGACTTATGTCACTGTAAATTTAATACAAACATTGTATTACCGTTGAGAACAAATTTGCATACACAAACAAACGAGCCTGTAGCCCTTCCCCCTGGACTGCGAAAGCAAGTAGACGTGTGTTCCGTGCTAAATAATTTTAAATTGATTATATTCAATAACGTTTTTAATTATAAAAGTGTCGAATTAATTCAGTCATAGTAATAGGGCGACATAAGGTAGCAGCGGGTTATCACCGTTAAGTGAGGAGTTTGTGTGAGGAGCGCTGTGGTGTGCGAGCCGTCTATCAACTAACAAGTAAGCCCGTTCACCGCGCATACATTGCTCACATTGACGCACACGGTCATCATCGCTTTACAACACGAACACAGAGCGCACTCACATTGCCGTGCTGTGCTGCCCATACGCAAGTGATTCTACTTCTGCGCGCTCACACTACTTTGGTCGGACTACATCTGCACGCATCGCGCTCACACAGTTACACTCTGCTATAGTGTACACACGGAAAGCTCCGCCACGCCGTGTCACCGCACCACCTGTGAGTTGCTAACGCCCTGGTACTTCGGATTCGGCTATTAGCGCCTCATTTAAGATTTGCTGCAACGTTTTGCTCGCTAACATAAATAAGGGGTTTTAATTTTTACTATGGCCACCCAGCGGACACCACCGAAGTTTGGTTCCACTCCTGATCTATCAACACCATCTTTAAACAGAAATGATTCACCTAGTACTATACTAAGAAACAAACATCCACGTGATGACATATCGAGAGAGGACTTTTTAGCCTTCACACAGGAGGTAAAAACCATGTTTTCCACGCTAACCAAAGTACAGGAAAAACAATTTAAAGATTTAGAGGCAAAACTCAAGCCAATTGATGAGTCAAATCAAGAAATTAAGAAAGCTTTACAATTCCTGTCCGATAAATATGAAGAGATTAAAATTAAATTTGAGGCAGTGGAACGAGAGACAAAATGCAACCGCGCCTATATTCGTACTCTTGAGGATAAAGTGGAGGAACTGCAACGAGCTTCTATTAGTAATTACGTAGAGATAAGGAATGTACCTAAAAGAGAGGCTGAAAATAAGCGTGACTTGACTGAAATTATCCAAACTGTTGCGAGTACAGTAGGCAGACCGCTTCAAACAGCCGACGTACGCAGCATCTTTCGTGCATCTGGAAAGGAAGGTTACACAAGTCCAATAATCATTGAGCTATCCAACTCTGAGCTCAAACAAGACCTCTTATCCTCGACCAGGAAATTTAACTTAGCTCACGCTAATAATAAACTAAATTGTTCTCACATAGGCCTGTCTGGAAATTCTCCAATTTTTGTTGCTGAACGACTAACAACACATTCTAGAAAACTACTTTACCTCGCTCGGCAATTGAAAAAGGATGGTACCATTGAAATGTGCTGGTCTTATAATGGAAAGATCTTCATTCGAAAACCTAACAATGATAAAAGTGTTTGTGTTAAATATGAGAATGAATTGAACGATCTGAAATCTGAACAATGACTCTATATTATGTACATTCTACTCATAATTTTTTCATCGTATAAAACTAACTGTACTATAATTTCGCTTCGTCTCTACCTACTTATGTTTATTGTAATTATTTATCAATCATTGCTGTACCAGGATCTCACCTATTCACTTTAATTCCATACTCACATACATACACGCTACTTTTCCATATTCTCTCCCGCACACGCGTATCACTAAAATACATTGTAGTATTTTCAAATATCATTCAAAATAAACAGAAATGTCCTCTCATCGGTAACCTAATAAAATTAAAATCAGCCTCTAGAGCCACCCTAACAGAAAATTCTATTCTTGTACCCAACTATCTAGATCACATTATCAGTACCCCATGCAATTTTAACTATCACATTCTAATCTATCCATATTCGATAAAATAGTAAAGGATTTTGATTCTACGACATTTATCCCCAACACTATTATTCATAAACCTGAAGATTGCCTATCTTACATAGAGAATCCCCACAAACAACTCACTTTCATAACCCTAAATATACGTAGTATTAGAAAAAACTTTGACGCTTTTTTAGTCTATTTAAAACTTCTAAAATTTGAACCTGACATAATTGCTCTAACTGAGTGCTGGCTGGACTCCTCGTTCTGTGGAAAACAAATAACAAACTATAAATGTCACTACACTACAAAAACTATTAATCAAAATAGTGGTATAGTATTATACACCAAAAAAAATCTCTCAGTAATAATATCGGAACCTGAATTTAGCGATGCGAATTGCCTTATAGCTGAAATTAATGGTAAAATTTCCCTGATTACTATTTACAGATCCCCATCGACCCACCAAATACAAAAGTTTCTCAATTCTCTCGACAAAATTCTGTCCAATATTCAAAATAATACTAGTATAGTGACGGGTGACATTAATATTGATATTAAAGATACTGCTATTGATACTAATAAACCCGACTACCTACTCTTGTCCGCTCATTACGGCTACTTACCTGGACATACTCTACCTACCCGAGGGCATAACTGCCTGGATCACTTTTTGGTGAAAACTAAATTACAGACAAGAGTTGCCGTGTGCAAGTGTGACATAACTGACCACGACCTAATTTTATTAAGTTTAGCAAAATCTCAAACCTCGGACATACAAATTAAAAATAGACTACCAAGGATTAATAGATTCCCTATTTAATACAGATTGGACCCCTGTTTTTTTGAGTCCTGATGTCAGTCAATCGACTAAACTATTCATAGAAATTTACAATAATGCCTTATCCTTGCACAAATCTACACAAAAAATCCGCAATTCAGATGTCATTATTAAGCCTTGGATTACGCCTGGACTCCTAAAATGTATTCGGCGTCGTAATGCGTTACACCTCGAATTACGAAAAAATCCCAATGATCTTGATCTGAGGAATAAATACAAAAACTATCGAAATTATTGCGTTAATTTACTGCAAAACCTTAAAAACAAACATGACAGAGAGAAACTACATAATAGCTTAGGTGACAGTAAAAAAACCTGGGATACAATCAAAGAAATCTGTAACTTGACAAGCGTAACATCTCACAACGAAGACCTCTTGAAACTTGAAAGTGACCCTAATACAGCACTGAACAAGGTAAACGAATACTTCTCTAACATAGGATCTAATTATGCCACAAATATATTGACAAAAAATAATATCGCCGAACAAGAACTAGTGCAAAGGGTAAAACTTCCAAGCTTAAACTCACCTCACTCCTTTTTCATGACCCCAACTGACGTGGTCGAGGTTAGCCAGATCATTGACAAACTTAAGAATAAATCTTCTAGCGGTTGCGACAGCATAAGTAACAACGTTCTAAAACTAGCTAAAAAATCTATAGTTGCTCCTATAGCACATATCTGCAACCTCAGTCTGTCTTCTGGTATTGTTCCTGACTGTCTGAAAATTGCTTCCGTGGTTCCAGTCTACAAATCAGGAGACTATGGCAATCCATCAAATTATAGACCCATTTCTATCTTAAGTACACTATCAAAAATTCTTGAGAAGATAGTCAACAAACGCCTCATGCATTATCTAGAACAGAAAAGCATTTTGTCAAGTAACCAATTTGGCTTCAGATTGAAGCGATCAACCGAGGATGCGATCATTAGTCTCACAGACTTTGTTTTTGATAAAGTGGGTGAGGGATCAAAATGCATAGGGGTCTTTTTAGACCTCGCAAAAGCATTTGACACTGTATCCCGAACCATTTTACTCAGAAAACTTGAACTAATGGGCATACGAGGTATGGCACTCAATTGGTTTTCTTCCTATTTGGAGGGTCGGAAACAGAATGTGCGTATTGGGGATCACCATAGTGATTTTACTCCCATTTCCTTTGGTGTGCCACAGGGCAGTGTCCTTGGACCTACCTTGTTCTTGGCATACATCAATGATCTTTGCTCTATCAGCCTCCACAACACACAACTATTTTGCTTTGCTGATGACACTGCCCTTATTTTCTGGGGCAAAGACTGGCCAACTGTTCGTGATTTGACTGAGACTGGGCTCCAAGAAATAGCACAATGGTTCGATAATAATCTTTTGACCTTGAATACCGACAAAACTAAGGTCATCGCTTTTCGCATAACTGAGAGAACTGCTCCTCCCAAAAATGTAAAGATTACTCTACATTCTTGCCCTGACCGACATAATCTTACTTGCTCTTGTCCAATTCTCAGCCAAGTAAGCGACATAAAGTACCTAGGAATATGTATCGATAATAAACTAAACTGGGCCAAGCAAATCGACACATTAAGTGGTAGGGTACGTAAACTGATGAGTGTATTTAGAAGGCTACGTGATGTAGCTGACGATGCAACCATCAGACTCGTGTACACAGCCTTATGTCAGCCCCTGCTTAGATATGGTGTTAATTCTTGGGGGGCTGCAGACAAGACTAAATTTCTTCAAATAGAACGAGCACAACGTGCTGTAATAAAAGTTGCATTTAGAAAACCTTTCCGTTATTCCACTGATGACTTGTATTCCGAAACCAAATTCCTTCGCGTCCGGCAACTTTTCATTTTATCCACAGTACTGCGCTTTCATAAAACCTCGCTTACTACGGTGATTATGAAGCCACGACGGAAACCAAAATGGTTAATACCCTTATCACGCTCTAATTATTCTCGGAAATCTTATAGCTACAACGGTCCCCATATTTATGGTAAAGTGAATTCTTACCTAAACATAATGAACTTATCTAATTATAAATGTAGGCAAGCAACATCTACATGGCTTAACTCACTTAGCTATCAATCTACCGAAGAACTACTATAATAATACTAAAAGCACACGAAAACAGAAACAATAGTTACCTTCCTATTATTATATAAATACACACACGATACCTACACTACAACTCACTCATGTACACATCCACATATAGACAAACACGCACATACATTCAGCTGTTAATGTCCTGGTATATCTTTTCCCTTATTGTTTTACTTATTTTGATTGGCACTTGTCGGTATAGCACTTCTCTTCTTGTTTACATGTTTAGATATAATTATTTTAAGGTTATTTTAATGTTATCATAAGGTTACATAATTCATGTTAGATATAACCACTTGGAAGGACCTAGTTCTCGCAATACAGGGTATCCTAGTGCGAGGACTAGACCACACTCAATATACTGTATTGTTGTTTTTTTGGAAATAAATGTTATGTTATGTTATGTAAGCGTGCTATTCGCAAATTTATTTTTATCTACGCAAATTGTGATCTTTGAGCTTTAATTTAACTTGATAACTTTGATATACTGAGATTAAATTGTGATTTTGATTGAACTGTGCTGAGATTGAACGAATTTCTTTACTTATATGTATTACATTAACCTCTGCTTCTTTCGAGCAACGGAGGCGATGTATTCATATTTTTTTGTTAAATCAGTAAACAACTTAATAACTAAAATGAGTTATTTTTTTAAGAATATCAAGAATTTGTTTTATTACGTCTGAAATAACGTAAGCTTTTTATTTGCAAAAATGATGACTATAGAGTGTTTTCCATCGACACATTTATTTTTGTTATAGATTAGGATAGGTAGGGTCTTGCTATTTTTAAAATAATGTTTCCGTTAACATTCCACATATACAAATAAGACGCGTTTATTTGTATTTTATTTTATTTGAGACAACGAACAATTGCGTCATTTGCTTAATACTAATACAGTGTTTCTTAGAAAAGACTTAGTCAACACACAACCAGCACCATTATCTACAACAAATTATCTCACTGTCTGATCGCCATATTGGTCTAGCAGTAGCGTGTTCAACCGCAGAAAAAGAGGTTCTCGGTTCAAATCCTGGGTCGGGTCGAAAAAAAGCGTAATTTTTCTGTTTAGAGAAATTCTAAGTATCTTCCGCCCGCTGTAGGCAGTGGTTACCGTAGTGTCAGAGTTGTTCTATAGGCATTTTATTAATATTTTTGGGACTACTCCCTCCCTCCTAACCCCCACTCCAACTCCTGTAAGTCAGAAAATTACAATTGGCGGTCTTATCACTAACATGTGAACTCTTCCAGACAACCAAGGAATGGACAATAATAGGAATTATTTAAGAGGGCAGTTGTCGGTGAACTTAAGCTGTGTTAACGGTACCCATTGGTACTCAGTGCAAAAGCCTACTATACACATACATACCATCATAGATAGATACTTACATATTACAATATTACCTACTTGTACTCTATCTCTCTATCATATTGTTCTTAACAACATAGTATTGTCAATATCGCGTCAGTGGAGACACATAGTCATGCATTCGAGGTTTATTTATTAGACTTATGCCGCTGTAAATTTAATACAAACATTGCATTACAGTTGAGATCAAATTTGCATACACAAACAGACGAGCCTGTAAGCGTGCTATTCGCAAATTTATTTTTATCTACGCAAATTGTGATCTTTGAGCTTTAATTTAACTTCAGATAACTTTGATATTCTGAGATAAAATTGTAAATTCGATTGAACTGAGCTGAGATTGAACGAATTTCTTTATTTATAGGTATTACATTAACCCCTGCTTCTTACGAGCAACGGAGGCGATGTATTCATATTTTTTTGTTAAATCAGTAGGTAAACAACTTAATAACTAAAATGAGTTATTTTTTAAGAATATCAAGAATTTGTTTTATTACGTCTGAAATAACGTAAGCTTTTTATTTGCAAAAATGATGACTGTTGAGTGTTTTCCATCGACACATTTATTTTTGTTATAGATTAGGATAGGATATCGTTTTAAGTATATATATAAAGTAGGGTCTTGCTATTTTAAAATAATGTTTCCGTTAACTTTCCACATATACAAATAAGACGCGTTTATTTGTATTTTATTTTATTTGAGACAACGAACAATTGCGTCATTTGCTTAATACTAATACAGTGTTTCTTAGAAAAGACTTAGTGAACACACAACCAGCACCATTATCTACAACAAATTATCTCACTGTCTGATCGCCATATTGGTCTAGCAGTAGCGTGTTCAACCGCAGAAAAAGAGGTTCTCGGTTCAAATCCTGGGTCGGGTCGAAAAAAAGCGTAATTTTTCTGTTAAGAGAAATTCTAAGTATCTTCCGCCCGCTGTAGGCAGTGGTTACCGTAGTGTCAGAGTTGTTCTATAGGCTTTTTATAAAAAAAATTGCGACTGCTCCCTCCCTCCTAACCCCCATTCCAACTCCTGTAAGGCAGAAAATTAATCAGTAAGAAACTGGGAAAAAAGTATTTACAGAACTATATAACAAGACTTATCAACAGTTATGTTTAATTTGCTTAATTTCATGAGTAGATAGCGCTCCTTAAGTTACATCCACTATTTATGTTTCACTCTGATAAACATAAGCATATATTTCTAAATAAATACATATTACTGATTACTTACACACAGACACAGAATAAATAATCATACTCATCCATCACACAAATATTGGTCCTGGGTATGCCACGATCTCTGGCGTACCAGCGAGGGTCACTAACCACTAGACCAGCATGCCAGTTATGTATTATAAATCAGTAATCATTTAGGCTGTGGTGCCGGCGACAAATATCAGAATCAGAATATCATCACCCCATGTCATCCCTTGGGGGGCGTAGAAGTCGACCCGAGGGAATATCTACCAGAGGATGGGCAGCAGCTTCCTTCTGATTACTATGACCATCTTACTGCGATCGCCAACCCGCCTGCCAAGCGTGGCGATTATGGCATATCCCCCCAAGACGATTCTTGAGGGAGGCTTGTCCAGCAGTGGACTCATTTAGCTGTAATGATGATGATGATGAATCATTTAGGCCAAGCCATATTTCAACCATCATATCATTTTGATTAGTTGCAAAATAATAGGGGGAGTTTTACCTCTGTGAAGCCATTTCTGCTGTTAACTGTACCTTAAAATATGAAACCATTTAATTCAATTTCACGGACCACATATCCTCCAACCCTGTCTGCTACTCGATGTGATTGCGGTACGTAGCTACGCCATCTGACGTCACAGCCTGACAGCCGTGAGCGAATATTAAAGCGTGTTGATATTGGAACTAACGTGTCGTGTGTCACGTGTTGCCCCAGCTTCCCCTTTAATTGACATTATTTTATCTGTAGCTAACTTTCGTTTTGTTGAATCTAAGTGCGCGAAATATTTCGAGTGTGAATGTGACGTAATAGTTTTACTGTGTGAACCTCATACATTTGCTGCGTGCTTAGTCGATACATTTCTTTCCCAACGTAATTATTTTCCGACTTATCTGGGGGTAATGCAGTGCAGTCACTGTCAGCAGTGTCGTCCTGTGTTGTCACGGCGAAGAGTATTACCACCTCATCTCATCTCACAGGGGGCATAGAAGTCATTTCGAGGGAATAGCTACCAGAAGCCGCCACCCATTCTGGGAGGTGGCGTCTCTCTGTGAACCATGGCTTTCATACTGCCAAGGGTGGCAATAGCTCATGTCGCAATTTTTCGGTCTTGTAGTGGAGTGACTAATCGTCATTTGGCTGATATGATAAATCCAGCAAACACAGCCGTACCATCCTTTTCTACAACTCACTCTAGGCGTTTCGACCCGACCAAAATTTAGAAAAAAAACTATTTTTTAGAAAATTACAGGCATAGAATTTACGCCAAACTACGATGGTTGAGTCACTATATTTATTCGAAGATGTGTACTATTCATACAGTCACAACAAACAAATAGTAAATAGTCTCTATATAAAATAGTTAGATAAAGAAAAATATAAATGAAGAAGACATGGAAATGGTAAATGAAAAGAGATTTATTCTAAACCACCTTGACATTAGAAAAATAAAAATGTTAGAACACTTGAGAATTTGTACTTACACGAAACATAATGGAAGAATAATTAGAAGGAAATAGAAGTCAATGTATACCAAGAACAAGTTACATAGATTCGGACCATGAAGGGGATGGCCTCTAAGGCGGGCTACTTAATCGTTATTGTTATTAGCTAGCTAGAGAACTGTAAATTAAAGTACATTAAACATTATACACATGACATAATTCAATTCAATTCAAATAATTTATTTCGGAAAAATATCCATATAATGTTAGTATAACTTAGCCTAATTTTAGTATCAATTACATTAATTATATTAAGGGTGGTTGGACTCTTACCCACCTGTATAAAATGGGAGAGTCCCACCGATCAGAAAACACATTCAGGATGCCGTTGGAGATGAAGCGCAAGCGCTCAATCATGGAAGCGCAGCGCCTCCGCATGATCGCGGCGAACCCGTCGACGTACGACTCCGCAAACATCCCCGACGCGCTACACCGCCACGGCAACCCCAAGAGCACCCTGAATGCGTTATTGTACTGTACGCGCAGGTCGCTGTATGCCCGCTCGGTATACTTGGTCCACAGACTGCACGTGTAAAAGGCAGAAGGCCTTAAAGAGCGTTATCTTAACTGGGTTAGTATAGCGTGCAAACCTGCGGGCCAGCATGTTGCAACGGACAGCCAGCGCCCTGCGCTCCCTGTCTATGTCTGCATTGTCTTTCAAGTCGTCAGTGACCCAAATATTTAAATTTTTAAACCCGACTTAAAGGAGACCCAGAGAGTGAGAGTTCAGGCAGCTGTTTGTAGGTTAACGTACCTGATTTAAAAACCAACCATTCACTTTTATCGGTATTATATTTGAGCCCGTGAGACACTGCATAACTTTCACAAATTTTGAGAAGCCTTATCAATGCACTAATAGATGGTCCCAATAGCACAAAGTGATTTAGAGAAAAAATAAATTCGTTTTAAAATACATACAACTGAATTAAACTTTTTTATCTATTATTCCGTGACCATTCTGGAAACATTCTCTATAGAACAAACATTTTCAAAATCGATTAAAAAACTAAAGAGAAATCTAAAAACATATAGTCGAATCTACAGCGAAATATTTCAATTCTAACTGTGAAGTAATAGTTTTACTGTGAGAACCTCATAAATTTTCTGTATGTTCATTGGTTGTAAGATTGATAATATACACATAAGATATCATCGTTGCGACTTTAAGACCTCAAGGTGTAATTAACCAACTTGAAAAGAATTTATAATAATAATAATATCTCAGGACAATGTCACACAGATCATCCTAGCCCCAAACTAAGCAAAGCTTGTAATATGGGTACCAGGCGACGATAAACATACTTATATAGATATAGATAAATACATAGAAAACATCCATGACTCAGAAACAAATATTCGTGCTCATCACACAAATATTTGCACTTACCGGGATTCGAACCCAGGGCCACCAGCTTCGTAGACAGGAGCACTACCAACTAGGCTACGGTGACCGTCGAAATTTAAATGATAGTGCGCGGCAGTTCCTTGTGAAAGCACGATGGTAATGGCAATGGCATATTAAGTATACTTAATAATGTTAATTACACCTTCTTGAGGTCTTAAAGTCGCGACGATGATATCTCATGTGTATATTATCAATCTCTCAAGGATTAATGGAGGTAAGATAAGGATAAAAGTTTGGCCCATTTTATCTATTTTGCTTTTACATTAATACTGAAATGGAACTGGCGTATATAATATTATAAACGCCAAAGTTCCAATCTAACTGAAAAACTATTATCGGGTATTTTTATGCAACAATTGAATCAGTAAAAACTGCCTGAATAAATGAAAGGAATTAAAAATAAACGCGTTGGACTGTGTGATATTCCTCCCCGGTCTCCCCTATACTAATTGAGGCTTATTTTAAATGGATGGAAAATGTTGGCGCATTTTGCATTGCAGAACTTGTGCAAACTAAAACTACCTTTTTTAATTTATTATTTTGCCGGTGAATATGTATTTATTCGAATAGCCAGTGGTTACATTAGTATTAGAGTTGTACAAGCCGCACAGAAAGTTTCTGTCAAAGTTGTTTCTATTTATGCGACTAGTCCCACCCTCTTAATGAAATAATAAAATTTATTCAGCACTTGGGTATTTACATACACTAGTACTTGTCAACCTCACAATGCAGTAGGTACATAAACATAGTAAAACCAGTATAAAAGTAACAAAAAAATATATAGGTATTAGTCGGTCCGTGCGGTCTGTCTTATCAGATATTTGTTCAATCATTCAATAAATAACAAGTTTCTAAGCTATTATTTTATTCTTACCTACCAATGCAACACCCGTAAGCTAGGATCTAGTGAGAAGGTACTGTTTATGAGGCTTAATCAGGAGAGTCACTAAAATCAAAATAACAATGCACAATGGCGTAAAAATCACGATACTTGTCAAGATCAAATTCGTCGGAACGTGTCTAGGTTCCTGTAAATTAGTTCAACTGACTTGGATTCCGCAAATGAAATTTGATCTTGACAAGTATCGTGATTTTTACGCCATTGTGCATTGTGATTGTGATTTTAGTGACTCTCCTGATTAAGTTACTTGCGGTAATCCAAATCTACTTCAAATGAATTGAAGCTAAAATACCAACTTGCTAGAAGGATGAAGTTGAATTGGATCTGGCAAAGATCTCTTCAAACGTAAGTGTTTTGATCCACATTCCTCTTATCGTCAATAATAAGAAAAACAGCATTTTTCTATTCATAATTGGTTTCTATTCAGCTTAAGAGATGTGTGGGTGTAAGTCACTTATGGCTTTTATTTAGTCTATTTACGGTACTTATGTATTACTAACTTTGCCCCGCGGTTTTACCCGCGTTAAACTTTATAAATTATACCCTATGTGTTATTCGGATATATAAGCTATATTACTATAAAGTTTCATCACAGTTCGGTAGTTTTTGCGTGAAAAAGTAACAAATATGTACATTCACAAATTTGCGCCTTTATAATATTAGTGTGATTTTGGTAGTGGTTGTTGTTTATATGGCTGTGTGTCAGTGGTAAACTTAATACAAATACCTAGTACGAAAAATAATTTTATAGTGGTCCACCAAAAATTTCCACTGTTGATTAATTATTCCCTTTGTATCAGAATTATGTATCATGTTAAGTTTAATTTAAACAATTGTTTATGAAGCAGAGTTCCAGTGTCTTGATATTTTAATTAATATTTCCGGTTTACTTACTGTTTAATGAATAAAAAAATATTTTTCGGACCGGTAGGGATAGATAAAGGATATATTAGTACTTTCCTGTTACGCCGCCGGTCGTGGCTTTACTTCCCACCCAAGACAAATATTTGTATGCATGTCGGTTTGTCCTGAGTCTGGATGTAATTATTTATTAAGTATATATCTCTTCCCATCGATCCCAACTGCAATGGTTACCGATCCGCGAATGACGATCATTACGAGCACTAACCACCTTATATTCTATTCTAGACTCTTCTTCTTCTCCATCTTACTTATCTCATCACTTTCTATATCTCTTTACTAACCATTCTAAAAATCTTCGCTCTTCACACAATCGTCTCCTCCAATGTCCATCTCACCGCTCTGACTTCATATTCATATCCTTTATTTGCAGTAAAGTTGGTACATTTAATTGGTCTTATAACTAATTACAGGTCCTTACAACTTCAGCCAATTTATTGACATGCAAATATTAACATTATTATAAATATATTGTTATTAAATTACCATTATTACATTGTTATTATTACATTATCATTATTACACCATTATTATTACAATTGCATTAATTAAATAAGTTATGCCATAAATTCACTTACGGAGTAATATGCTTTTTCTGTTAACCACGATTTTAAATTATTTTTAAAGGCATTTAATGGCATTTCTTTTATTACCTCTGGAATTTTATTATAGATCTTGCCACACATCGCGTAACTATTTTTGAGCTACAGTGTGGTTCTAGGAATTTTTGGCAAAACTATTCTTTCTGGATTTCTTTTGTTCCTGGGGTATTTATCTTTAGCATTAACAAATAGAGTTTTATGCTCTTTTACAAATTTTGCAGCCTCGTATATGTACATACACGGCAACGTCAATAACTTTAAATCATAAAAAACAGGCTTACATGATTCCCATGGGGGAATGCCTACTATAGCACGAACACATTTTTTTTGTGCCATAAAAACTCTATTTACCTCGGTAGAGTTACCCAAAAGAACCAACCCATATCTTAGCACCGAGCCTACGTACCCATGATAAGCTGTGAAGACAGTGTCTATGTTTGCTGTTTTACGCAGTCTGTACAAAACAAATACAAATTTATTTATTTGACTGCACACTTTCTCAATATGAGCTTTCCAATTACAATATTGGTCTATTAACAAACCTAAAAATTTTGTTTCATTAATTTCTGAAATGTGATGTTCATTATGATTAATATTAATTGGGTTACACCTTTTTCCATATTTTTTTAATTGTATTAAATTAGTTTTAGTCAAATTAACATGCAGGTTATTGTCATTAAGCCATAAAATAATAGATTGAATTGTATTAGTGATGTCAAGAATATGATTATTAATGTCATAGTTAGTAGAAATTATTATCGATATGTCATCAGCATATAAAGTACATGGGTATTGTGTAATTTCAGGGAGATCATTAATATAGAGCAGGAATAATAATGGCCCTAGGACACTTCGCTGTGGAACACCACATGTTACCTGTCTATAATTTGAAAGATATGTCTTTAGCTCTTTATTTTTACTTATATTTGTTATTTCAACTCTTTGAATTCTATTGCTTAAATAAGATGCAATCCATTTTAAGGAATGTCCTCTTATTCCATACTTTTCTAATTTATTTAATAATAATTCATGAGAAACGAAGTCAAATGCTTTCGACATGTCGAAAAAAACAGCAGTAACGTGGTGTCCATTGTCAAGATTGTTAATTATTTCGTTAGTCAAGTTAAAACAAGCTAGTGTAGTCGATTTACCCTTCTGAAACCCATATTGTTCACTTTTTAGTATTTTGTGCTTCTCTATATATACTTTCATACTCCTATACATAGCAATTTCAAATACCTTGCTAATGACAGAAATAAGAGTTATTGGTCTGTAATTTTCAAGTTCCTTCACTCTTCTTTCTTTGTACAGTCAATTCTTCAGTGGAATGCATTACCTCTCGAAATCAGGATGGCCAAGAGTCGCATCTCATTTAAAAGAAAAGTTCGTGAGCATTTACTTCGCAAATTGTTAGCAGAAACCCCCCAGTTATAAATTAAATATATGTTTCATGATCGGATTTTATAGTATTGTATCATATAGTTTAGTATTATATATTATAGTATTGTATAATATAGTATTTATAGTATTGTGTTTGTTTACTTTCTTGTTCTTTGATACCTAATTGTATGATCCGTGCACCTACCATGCTATCTCTGCACCACCCTAAAGTTGACTGGCAGAAAATGCCTTGGGTATTAAGTCCGCCTTTGTATTATTTAATGTGCATAAAGTTATAAATAAAATAAATAATAATAATATGTACCAGTAGTATATCAGTTATCTGGTTTCCATAGTACAGACGCCAGCACATCAAGCTAACCCAATGTGTCAAATTTACCCAATTGAAAGTGAACCTTATGCTTTTGTGATAAAGTTGAAAATCTATTCAAGAAATTTGACAGACTGGGGACTGGGGACTTTGAAATTGTACAGACGCCAGCACAACCAACTAGGATGTGCTGGCGTCTGTACAATTTCTGCTTAATTTGGGATGGCCGTGTGTGAATAATTTCACAGGATATTATCATTTTATATTATTATTTATATATAACATAAAATATTATACCAGAAACTTTTATCGCGAAATGTAGAATTCAAATTTGAAAATTTCCGGTATTCAACGTTCCGCTTTGATCTAATATTGCCCATCACCGAGCCCTCATGCGTCAGAGCGTAGAATATAAAGTAGTTATAGAAATATTCACTCACGTAGTCTCATGCGGCAATATTATTTTGACTATACTATTCGAGAAGAAAGATCCGTCTTTACTCTCGAACTATGTTTGACGACTAAACGCCAATGAAATGTAGTGATGTAATATAGTGAGTTTCGGTAGATTGCTAGAATATACAGTAGCAAATCCACGGACAAAAATTACAATGAGTGCTACTGTTTTCGTTAAGCAATTAACCAGTTACAGGGTACACGGTCAGTGATCAGTCTTGTTAGTAGCTGTTGGTCACTACTAATCTTGGGGTCACTACTAATCTTGAACAATTCTGACTTTACAATAACCATTACACATTAGAATTGATAAAATAAAATATAATTACCTATTTATTTATTTTGAACTTACTTAATTTCATAAATACTGTTCCGTTGTGTTACATAGAGTTAATTAGAGAGGTTGTAGAAATAGATTCGTGAACAATTTAAGAGGAAGGATTTTGTTCGTGAACACTTCTACACAAGTAAAACTCTAGAAAGTTCCTAGGATTGTGACAAATAAGGTGTATTTACATTGCTCCCGCATGAAAAGTCACAGTTGAAAGCTTAGCGCTTCTATGTGAGTTGGATCCAATCTTTTAGGTGAACATTTTATAGCTGCACTGACGCGCATTATGTCTTATCTTGGACTAGCGATCTACCCCAGCTTTGCGTTTTTAGATAGATAGTAGAAAAGTGAATTAGTATTATATACAAAACATGATTGAAACTTGATATAATTATACATGAGTAACGAGACTGAACAAGGTCAGGAATTAATATATCCGAGGCATCTTTAGAGCGTCTCTTGTACGAGAAAAGCTAAAAGAATGTCGTATGAGATAGTACGGACATGTCATGCGAAGGGATGAGCAGCACGTAGTACGCACTACGTGCTCCTCAATTCCTAAAGCATCGCAATTCCTGAAAAGAAGGGGAGAGACAGAGGTCACCCCCCCCCCCCCCCCCTGTAACGTGGTAGACCACCACGTATGGCACTAGTATGGCCGAACTTCTAGAGAAAGCCGAAATCCTAGATTCGACAGTCCAGGACAGACGGACTGGCGCAAAATAATTAGGAGAGCCGATCCCACCTAACATGGGTTAAGGAAAAGAGAAAGAAGATATAATAATTATATATATGTAAACCTCACGGATTTAGGATGTAACATTATTCCTCTCGGTTGTTGGATATTTTTTGCTGGAGTGTTGTAGGAAAATGGACGGAAATGTGTTACAGGAATTCGGGGAAGCGCGCGTGCTCGCTATTTGATTTAAGCAATGAGCGCGTGCGGAGGTGATGTTCATCATCATCATCATGTCAGCAAAATTGCGTCCACTGCTGGATTAAAGCCTCCCCAAGAATGGGCGATTAGCCATAATCGCCACGCCTGGCGATCCCAGTTTGATGGACACTGTTCACAGAAAAACGCTGCTACCCGTTCTCTGGTTGGTATTCCTTCGGGACTATTTTTACGCCCCCCCACGGGATGAGATGGGGTGATGATATTCTTAGCCGTCAACACACAGCGAAAGCGAAGAGGTAATTCGACTAATCACATAATGAATCAATTGGCGTAATTATTTCATCTCAATGTTATTACATATACCTTCGGAATGATAACATGTCATATGTTACATGAGTAAAGCTCGCTCGTTTTTTTTGTGGAAAATAATGTTTTGGATTGTGTTCCTGTGTCTTTGTTATTATAACGCTAATATTAATGATTATCCAAGTACTTGATATGATAAAGTTACCAATATTGTATATTTTGCGCTAGTCAAATATCTTGGGATAACTAACACACAGCTATCGGATCCAAACAAAGCAAAGCCTGTACTATGGAAACAAGCTAACTGATAAACATACTTTACTAGCGGTCCGGTACGTGCTTCGCTACGTATAAGGCATAGTAATAAAAAATGATTATTAATTTCATTTATTCAAACAAAAAAATATTTTAAATTGCTAAAAGATGTTGATATTACACTTCTTCAAGACTTTTTTAAAATTTTCTCTACGTACAAACCTTCCCTGGACTTTCACGAATAATTCAAGACCAAAATTTGCCAAATCGGTATAGGCGTTGTGGAGTTATAACATTACAACGAAAAGTGGCATTGATTTTTATATATATAGATAACTAAATACACATTATAGATAAATTTCACCACAAACCAATAATCATTCTCGTCACATAAGGCGGTTCACCCACTGAAGATGCGTCCCGCCGCGGTGCGCGGAACGACGGATAACGCGCGCGGCGACGGAGGCCCAGATCTGCCTTACTTAGCACTGAATTTGCTCTCCCGCGCGGTGATTCAGATTACGACCACTGCTGGAATCGACGTCTTACTTACTTTGTATGTTACAAATTTTTCTATGTCGAGATTCATCGTGCGAACGTCTTTACAGTATCAAATCACGCCCGGGACTGCGGAGCCGGTGTGTCATATCCCGCGGCACGCCCCGCGCTCCTGCGCAGATTGGCAGAAAGTGCGCGCGTGACGCCTTCCCGTGCATATCCGCGTAGGCAGTGTGTTCTGCTAGGCGTGATTTCTATATAAATTGAGATACTTGCATACAATGGTAAAATATGCCATCCCGCGCTACGCGACGGGGCGCGGTACAGTGGGTGGAGCGCCTAAATATTTGTCCCAGGTCCCCACCCACTGCTAAGCCTTAGGTCGATCGATCCCCATCGATCCCATGACCTCTGGCTTAGCAGTCAGGGTCATTAACTACTAGACCAAATATCTTGGATTAGTAGTACCTTAAACTTGACGGACTTTTTTGACGGTCACCGTAGCCTAGTTGGTAGTGCTCCTGCCTACGAAGCTGGTGGTCCTGGGTTCGAATCCCGGTAAGTGCAAATATTTGTGTGATGAGCACGAATATTTGTTTCTGAGTCATGGATGTTTTCTATGTATTTAAGTATTTATCTATATATATAAGTATGTATATCGTCGCCTGGTACCCATAGTACAAGCTTTGCTTAGTTTGGGGCTAGGATGATCTGTGTGACATTGTCCCTTGATATTATATTATTATAAACTATATTAAGTATCAAATCCCTGGCGTAAGTAGAAGCTGAAATTTACCGCCGGGACAGACTTAGAATATAGTTGGTTTCCAACTATAGTCTAACTCAAACCAACCATAAGGTCCTTTGTTATAATGTTGGTACTCTAGAAATGTGTTAAGTATATCACTGTTCGTCCTTGCTTAGGATTTAAGTACTTAAAACCAATAATAGGTATGTTATTATGTTTTCATTACTATTATCTACTCAAAACACACATCATCAATCAGCTTACTCACAGTACAAAAACTCCATAATAACATACAACTTACATGGTTCAACAAACAGGAAATACAACGTCCTCTAGCGACATGACAAATTAAGGATGAAACACAAGTGTCCGGGAAATAATATGGCAACGTTTACTAGTTTTTACGGATAGTACGCATGTGTCACGTACACTGTAGTTTCTCGAGATAGTTTGTTTTATGTGAACAAAAATAAAGGCCAAACTAAGGGATTACCTACAATGTGAAGGCCTTGTATGCTGTTTTGTGACGGCAGCAAATATCAGAATGTCATCACCCCATCTCATCCCGTGGGGGACGCAGAAGTAGACCCAGGGGAATATATACTAGATGATGGGCGGCAGCTTCTTTGTGACTACTATGACCGTAATACTGCGATCGCTAATCCGTCTGCCAAGTGTGACAAATGACAAATCCCTCAAGATGATTCTTGGAGAGGATTTTATTCATCAGTGGACATAAAATCGCTGTTATGATGATGCCCTTTGTGAAACACATGGAATTTCATGTACTGAATATATGTCAAACTGAAAGTTTTAGTTTTGTTTTACCCCACACACACACAAAATTACAAGGCCAAGCGCGCACTACGACTTTTTGTCGCGCGATAATTTTATCGCAGGAATGCAACGTATGAGTTGGTAGGGCAGTGCGGCAGTGCGTAAGAAAAACAAAATAAATAAGAAATAGTGTGCGATTTTCTGTCGCAGTGCTCGCGGGACCATACAATTCCATAAGCTCCAGTTTACCGCCGCGTTTTATTACTCGCATATGCGCATGTGAGTAATAAATCGCGGCGATTTTAAAATTGTGGTTTGCCACAATTTGCTGCGTTTGCTCGCGACGCGATTATCGCGAAAGTAAACTGGAGCTTATGGAATTGTATGGTCCCGCGAGCACTGCGACAGAAAATCGCACACTTTTTCTTATTTATTTGGTTTTTCTTATCTGAGGGAGACTGGCAGCCTTTCTTCAGCTGGATTGCATTTCGCCATCTAGTATTTTTGTATTCAATATGAAGTCAAATAATTTATTTCTCATATGTTTGATTTTTCATTCTATATTAGCCATATAACTTTTTGAGATATAGCCGAAGATTGTTATGTTTCTGATAAAAGAAACCCTTAATTAATCTATCCGCTGTAAAAAGATGAGTCCATAATTGCCGATTATATTTATTTTTTCTTCTTTCCCTTCGAAGTAATAAATAGAGACAAGAAACTGTGTCGCAAGAAGTAAAATCGTGGTGCGTGCTTGGCCTCATACAATTTGTTTTTCGCCACGTTTGACTAAAAGCGATAAATTCAAAAACTAAAGGATGGCTTTTCATACACATCCCGCGGTTCATTTTTCCAATTTTAGATCTACTTGATTCGCCTTAGATTACACTTGATTTAAAACTCACCATTCCGTTTCGATATACTGCTTGTGTACCTCTAGATAGTTCCAAATTTTTAACATTCTGAAATTTTATCTTTTTGTTCTAGATCCTTCGCCAATATGAAATACTTCTATCCTTGTCTTCATTTAGCTGTCTTTGTCTTCTTTTCAAAATCATCTAATGTCATTTCCGCAAAACGAATGTTGTCCTTTACATCAGCTATATTTTTTCTTTTGTTCTGGAAATTCGCACCATCTCAGTCTTTTTATTCTATTGGCTATTTTTTATAAAGAACTTTGTATGTCTCTTTCATCAGTTATCCTTTTTAATTTGTTCTAGTATTATCCAGAACATTCTCGAAACGTTACAAAGGGCCACCAGAAACCCTTACTGGTATTGGGGTTCAAACCCCGAACGTGACAGTATAATGCATTAGCATTTGCGTAAATTGGCAGCAATTTTATATGACGGTGATTGATAAAGATGTGACTGGCAGCTTTACTGCGCCAAAGTACTGTAGGCATTTATGTTTAGCGACTCGTGTGAAACTGGGGCGGATTGCTAGTTAGTTCTCTATAAATATCAGAAGGACGAGAAATAACTAAGGATATACATACAGTATATTTTATTACAATATTAACATTAAATATACTACGCTACGTACAAATTGACGTGTGTCGAGAAAGAAAACTTGGGGATCAAATGGTTGTTTTTTAATGTAGATCTTGGAATAATACTCGACGGGATGGTTGGCGAGGTTAGTAAATACTTGCTTTTCACGCCGCAGGTCATGGGTTCGATTTCCACCCAGGACAGATATTTGTGTGCATGAATATGTCTGGTTGTCCTGTTCCTGGGTGTAATTATGTATATAAGAATGTATTTAAAAAAGAAAAGGAGTACACGTAGTATTTCAGTTATATAGTTTCCGTAGTAGAAACTCTGCTTAGTTTAGGATTAGATGGCCGTGTCTGAATAATGTCCCAGGATATTATTATTTAACAAATAGCAGGATATGGTAGTTACAGTTCTATATCGAGGGTTAAGAAAAAAAATGTGCCAACGACTTACCCAATGTAGATGATAGATGACCCTGTTCTGCTTTATAGTGGAGTTTAAACCATTAAACAGGTTCTTGAAATTCTTTTACATGAGAAAACTTTTAAACGTGAGATCTTTCTTTCGCTAAAAAAGCAGGTATGCTGCTGAAGTTGTTTTTACTATTCTACTATATTTATCAAAATAAAGAAAACAAATGTAAGACTAACAGCACACGGCCTACCTTATGGTAAGCGGTAACCGTAGCCTATATTGCTTGAACACATATAGCTTCTTTCTTTCTTAGTCAGTCTAGTAAAAGTTTTCTAATGACGAGATGCATGAGTGGGTCAGTGTTCAGTAAAGTTTTGTGCGATTTTCGCTGAGGGTTAATTCTCAAAGAAGCGGGCTGCACCCAAACTAGGGAAAACCTGTACTATGGCAACCAGACAACTGATAAACATACTTATATATTATAGAACAAATTATCGTGCTCATCGCAATAAGATTTTCCTTGGGTGGGGATCAAATCCACGTCATTTGGCTTATTAATAAGGGGTTCTAGCAACTAGACCAACAGCCACTCAATAGGAATCGTCATTTCAGAAACCTCAGAATTATTCTTCTTTCCTGAATTTTTTTACCACTTTTATTGGTGGCAGATTATAAAAAAAACTTGTGTGTACTTATGTACACGCGTTAGAAGTTATACTTCTTAATATACAACTTGAACATAGTTATCAATTTTCATACCACCTAGAACTAACGTCATGCTGTTATTTTTACGATGCGCGCGCATCGTAAAAAATCACTCTCATACCACCTAGAACTAACTTCATGCTGTTAAATTTTTTGATGTCGGTGTGCGCGCGCATCGTAAAAATTCACCCTCATCATTTTTCTCCATCGCGCCAAAAGAAGTATAACTTCAATAAAAATTATAACAATTATTCGAGCAACTGCAATCCGTACTCTTAACCCATAGGTAATTAGTAATCAAGATGCTTACAACCTGGTGTTGGATTCATTTAGCTTCTTACCTGTTCTCATGATAACCGGGGTTCAACCGGGGCCGAACCGGGGCTTAACGAATTCTACAAGAAGTGGTTTCAGCCAACCTGGCTCCTAAAGAAATATTCATTTTTACACCAGGATTGTTCGGTTTAGAATTCGACCCAGTGTGCTGCTGAGTATAAAAGATTGATGGACGGCTTTCCCAAACGAACAGATTCAGACAAATCGCAATAACAGAAACTAATATCTGGTTCTAAAACATTATAATAACAGAACACCCACGTAAGAAAATAAATTGTTTTGTTGTGGAAATTGTTTTGTAACCCAAGAAGCCTACGTTAAGGGACTGAATAAATTCCTCGAATTATCTTAATAATAACTCAACTAGCCAGCATTCTCTATTATTATATTGACTTAGTTTTGAAACCATTGTTAGGTTGAAAAGCTCTCCTCCAAAATCTTACGAGGTGTAAACTTTCTCTTTAGAATTTCGTAAGGTTATGTCTGGACTTTTACTATTGAATAAATAATAATAATGAATAGCTTGGTAAAATTAACACACTGCCATCTGATCCCAAACTAGGCAGTGTATAACTAAGGCAACCAGACATTTAAATAGATATATGTATATTATAGATAAATTACTCAGACACAAAACAAATATATTGTTCATTTATTTAGGTTTAACAAACAGTTGAGAGTTCTGAGTTTCACAATATGTTACTTCCAGGTCATTTTACTATCTAACACATTTGGCCCACTTGATGATAAGTGGATATTGAAGTGCATGCGTTGCAGACCCTTTTCTTTGTGTTTTCATGACATTGGAACTCCTTAATGTATGCATTGTTATAATTCATCTAAAGAATTGTTATAATAATTAAATAAATATCTTGAACGACTAACACACTGCCGTCTTATCATCAACTAGGTAAAGCTTGTGGGAACACCCAAATACTCCGAAATATTTTATTCCGAATTTAGATGTTCCGATTTTTAAAAGTCCGAATTTCATAATACCTAAGAATTGTAATGTCTATTATTAAATATCACGAAATTTATCTTTCCGAAAGTCGTAAATGCGATTTGTTAGTATTCCGATTTTCATACGTTCTAAGAGCCAAATGCTTGAAGGGTTCTCGGTCCGAAAAACGACATTCCGAATTTCAATACTTCGAATAAACTAAAAATCAACACGTTGTGCTACAAAATTTTGTGTCAGAAACGAATCGCTGCCAAACCGACATGCCTGCTTGCATGCCTGCTTGCTTGCTGCATTCCTACTTGCATGCTGCATGCTTGCTTGCATGCTGCATGCTTGTTTGCATGCTGCATGCTTGCTTGCATGCTGCATGCTTGCTTGCATGCTTGCTTGCATGTTGCATGCCTGCTTGCATGTTGCATGCCTTCCTGCTTGCATGTTTTTTAATGCAGCCGCCGAGTGCCAGGTCCCTCTATTGTTGGTGAATCATTTGGGTTAGGTTAGGATAGAACTATGACCGGGGAAACAAAATATTTTATTCGAATTGTTTATATTTCGAATTTATCATTAAGTCGGACTTTTAGTTATTCGATCTATTGAAGCTCGGTATTTTAAGAATAGTAATTATAAAAGTTAGGAATATTGAAATTTAGGAATTATAAAACTAGGAGTAATGATAAGTCGGAGTTGTAATATTCGGAATTTTCTACCATCCGGAATTATGAAAGTCGGTATTTTGAAATTCGTATTTGTGACTGTCGGAATAAAGTTTTTCGTATTAATGTAGTGTACCCAAAGCTTTTACTATGGCAATCAGGCAACTGATAAAATATACACATTATAGATAAATTACCCTAGAAACAGAGTAACTAATCGTGCTCATGCGTACTTAAATATTTGTGTGGGGGGCTTTGAAGTTTAGTCACTAACCACTAGACCATCCACAAGGTTTCAAACATGTATCTGTTGTTACAGTGGACACGACTTAGGTAAATATACAATACCGTGATAGACTTTTAGATAGAAAGAATTACTTTTTTCTATCTAAAATGATAAATGTCTATCGCGGTGGCATCTCAGCGACTTAGGTGAGATCAACTGTATTGAAACAGATATTTTATTATCAAGAACAAACTGTTACATGTAAGAGAAGAAAAGAAATGAAGGGGAGAGAAAGAGAATTATATATTGTAGAGCTGTCTGTCACGATGGCACTACTAAGGTAATGTCAACTTTATTGAAAAAGATATTGTATTATTCTCTAGAAAATCTTACATGTAAGAGAAGAAAAGAAATGATGTGGAGAGTAAGAGAGTTATATATTACAGTGCGTAGAGCAAAAGACAGCGACGTATACACAATGATACAAAGCGATAGAAATACGCTTCAGGTACTACATAGGAACAGCATGCATAACGTTGTGCTGTTTGCCAATTTTGTATTCTTACATTTCTTTTCTGCCTCTAACTCTAATTTCAATGGAGGCTATTTTAGAATAAAATACTTTCAGTAACGTTGAATAACAGAGTCCAATTTAGTATCAAATTATTCAAATTATATCCGTTACAATAACTCACCCTTTTATTTTGAAGTTTAACACTTGCAAATATGTACTAATGGTTTTCTCTGAATTGTGGCGTGGGCAACAAAGAGAATCTGCCCACTCATAATTTCTAGGGCTGTCTCATTGTATTTTGTAACATTAAATATAATATTAAAATAAAGTATTATAAGATCTTTTATCAAACCCATGTTTAAGCGAATAAAAATATTTGATTTTTTATTTGCAAATAAATATGTACTATAAGTGTCTATCGTATGTCATTATGAGTATTTATTTATATATATAAAAAGGTCTTTAAAAAACGCTTGTGAATAGTCAGAACATGTTTGTAGCAATGTATCTTCCACTTATCTATGAACTTTGACTACCCAGTAGGGGATGAATGCCGTCGACGCATTATAAGATTAGAAATTATACCAATTGATAAAAAAAATATACCACTTCCGAGCAATTGCAACAATCTAAATAAGTTTATATATAAATAGTTTAAAAAAACACATTGTCATTGGTAGCAATTTTATCGTTACAACTACTTAATTAAGAAATAAAAATATGTATTTCTCCCGGATAAAATAGCCGCTTAACATGATGTACTACAAAAGGTACAGGAGTTTTTTCAGGACTAGGTCATAGTCTATATTTTGGGAAATAGTATCCACTCCTAAAAAGACAACACGTTTGATCTTAAAGCGTGGAATACCCTTCACTATATAGGCAGTTACTAACGAGGCAGTTTTGTCTTAGCATTTCCCGCGGGTGAGCACCCTAGTATTATTTTGGTTAGCCCACTCACCGCCTACGCCTAGGGTTGTACTGAATGACGCGTTAGTTGTGCCAATATAAGCATGACAATGCAAATAGGGGTGAGATATGCAAAACTTTATGAAATGGTTAGATATGACACAATAAATGATTTGGACCATTTTTCACGATTGATGGTTATAAAATAATGTAGATATGTAACACTCGCCTGCGTCACAACCAGAGGTACGGCGCCGGAATTCAAAGTGAAATTTTCAATGATAACGCAATTCTCACATCCTGTATAGATATTTTGATAACTCAATTTATATTTATTTTAACACATTCAAATAAAATCATATCATTTCTTTTCTCCTTTTATCCATCTCAAAACATACGCAACTTCCTTTTGATCTAATCGTCATTCTATTTCAAATTAGAATGATTTACTTTTAAAATATTTCCATCAAATTTAAATGGCAGCTATCGGTAGAAATGAAAAGGGATTATTTTCCCAAGTCATAAAAAAGGTTGTATGGGAGACAACATCATTACAGATAAATATTCTTAAATATTTTCGTCCATTTAAAAATCAAAAAGAAAAGGAATTTGATTCTATGTGAGTCTCCCCTTCAATGTTGCCCGGTGGCGACGATACGAACGCTGTTTGTATTTATAGTGTTACGCTAATTATTTGTATTTAAGTTTTAATTACAGCAACTGATAACCATACCTAAATACTTGTTTAGAAAATCACTAGTTTCGTCATCAATCACGCACTTTGAGTTAGGTATGAACATCTTGATTGTTGGAAGAAACACATACTATATAAATAACACCAAAAACTGCTTCAAATGAACCATCCAAATACATTGATTATCTTAAAATCAAAATAATATCAGAATCCATTTCCAAAGATTAAAAATTATATTGGCAATTTGACATTTCAAAATGCTAGTTTGTCTTTGGAACTTAGAGAAGGGAAAAGTGAATAAATGATTCTGACCAGTGTAAACTGTATAATTTTAATGTAAAAAACTAAATAATAAAGCAGAATGTTTATATATATATATATATATATATATATATATATATATATATATATATATATATATATATATATATATATATATATATATATATATATATATATATATATCAAGTTATGTGTGTATGGTAATGTAAGGCATTATTTTTAAAAACTAAAGTTTTTGTTGTTACTAGTCGTAGACTAAAAGTATTATTTGCCAAGTGATTTTTTTTTTAAATATATTTTTTTTTTTTTTTTTTGTTTATTGGGTAAACTAACAATATCACAATATTACACTATAATAATGTTTAGGCTATACAATATAATTAATTATGATATCCACACCGTTTACCACAGATAAAGTTAAAAAATATGAGTAAGTTCAAATTGAGAGTCGAACAATTATGCAAAAATTAGAGAAAAGATAGTATGAACAACATAATACATCAACAATAAAGTTCTTAATCTTGATGTTATACACTTATTACAACAACAGTATTACATAGTTACACAGTCTTTACTACATAGTTAGTAAAGGTTGTTCCTCAAGTGTACCGTTATGGCGTGGAACGGGCATTCGCCAGTATAAGCTTCTTGAATGTACTTACACTACTCGCAAAAACATCAATATTACCAAAATTACTGTTGAAGGAATCCAGTATACGACAAATGGGTGAGCGTTTGCCTGCATTAGTGCGTGAATAACCTGTGTAGAATGTCGGGATTGAACGACAGGCTCGCGGTTGCGATCTGGTAGGCACATAATAATGAATGCTGTTAATAATTTCGTTACAGTCGTATCTATTGTGACATAAGTCATACAAAAACATCGCTTGCAACTGTATTCTTCTCGACTTTAGATCTAAGAGTTGATTTTTTTGCAGCAGTGTAGAGTAATTCTGGTAGCTATGAAAGCATTTATAGTGCATACAACGCAAGAATTTTTTTTGCACCCTTTCAAGGCTATAAGAATACTTAGTATACAATGGATCCCAGATACATGTGGCATGTTCCAATTGCGAACGAATTAAAGATATAAATATGTTTCGGGACGGACAAAGTCATTACTGGCTCTCAACACAAAACCATACATTTTGTAAGCTTTACTGCATATTTTATCTACATGTGCATCCAACGTCATCTTAGTATCTAGTGTGACTCCAAGATCGCGGATAGTCTGTACTCCATCAAGATAGTGACCGCCAATGGAATAAGAATTGTTGCTAATTGACGTTCTTTTTCTAGTAAAAGTTAAAAATTTGCATTTATCAAGACTTAGCAGAAGTTTGTTTTGTGTACAATAATGATTAAATCTATCCAGATCCTCCTGTAGTTTATGCTGATCATTAACGTCATGAATAGTTCTGTAAATTTTCAAATCGTCTGCGTAAAGTAAAAATTTACTGTGACGAAAGCAGTTATGTATATCGTTAATAAATATAACAAACAGTAGTGGACCAAGAATGGACCCCTGCGGGACTCCAGCGGTAATAATTACCATGTTAGATTCGAATCCATTGATGACGACTTTTTGTGTTCTGTTGGTCACATAAGACTTAAACCACCTCCATAGATTACCACGAATGCCGTTAAAAGCAATTTTTTGCAGTAGTATTTTATGGTCTACGCGATCAAATGCTTTCCGAAAGTCAGTATAAATGCTATCTGTTTGTCTATTTGCATCCAAATTATCAAATATTTCAGAGGTGTAAACGATAAGATTTGTGACAGTGGAGTGTTTACGAACAAAACCATGTTGCTGCGGCAGAATAGTGCTGTGTAGTAATGGATAAATGGTGTTATGAACTAACCTTTCTAAAAGTTTCGAGAGCGCAGGAAGTATTGAAATTGGGCGATAATTAGTGACTTCTCTTTTTGAGCCTCCTTTGTGTATCGGTGTTGTTCTGGCCGATTTCCACACTGCAGGACATATACCCTCCATCAAACATTTATTGTACAATATTGCAAGCGGCTTATATATAGTTCTTGCAGTATTTTTAAGAAAAATTGGTGGTATACAATCAAGTCCTGGGCCTTTGGTACAGTCAAGAGCCTTTAGTTCTTTCAATACATCCGCTTCAGATAATTGTATATCACTAATAAAGTTGTTTGTTATTCCTATATCTACATCACTCAAATTTTCAACACTGAGAGTGTCTAAAACATCCGAGTGCTGAAAAACTGAGTGAAAGAATGAAGAAAATAAGTTACAAATTCCCTCGGGGCTATCTGTCTCCATGCCACCACGGTGTACACAGTTAGGAATATCTGATTGGTTTTTACGGTGTAATACGGCTAATACTAATTACGGCTAATACTTTTAAAATGGCTGAAGTCAAAGAGTTACTAAAAGAAGGCCAATTTGGTACGATGTCTTGGAATAATTGTATAAACTATATAAAAAAAGAAGAGGATAAAATGATGCAGCTTGACGGACTTTTAGATGCTGAACAGATCTGAACAGATGCACCTACCCAGGGGTTTCATTATACACGTGTCAGAATCGGAAGACTCGAGAAGTGAAGATACATTTAGTGAATCAAATTAATAAATAAATTAAAAATAGCTTATTGTTTTTTTTTTTATATAGGCCAACGATATATTTCAGGAATTATTTCTGTGATTAAGATAATGTGTGATATTCTGGCAGCTTACAACAAAATTATCAACGCTAATTTATTCCCAGGGCCATAACTAAAATTTATTTGTCAGGAAATCCTACATTACAAAAATCATTCGGTTACAGCTGTATGAATTCGTTCAGTCCTTCATTCATATAATTTCCCAACTCTATCAATTGTCTTTGGTTACCAGTACGCCATATTTGATTACCAAATAAGACAAGTAAGGAAAAATAGACTGTAAATATTTGTCGTTGGCGGCAAAACGAGAAAATATATCACTGTTAAGGTTGTAATAATGACATTACTTTTCGTAAAATTACAAAATAATAAAACGCAATTATTAGGTCTTTACCTATGAAATTGCCGTTCTGCAGTACTGGCCATTTCAAATCAAAATAATTTTTGTTTGGCTAAGAATTCTAATTTCAAATTAATTTTATTTTAAAAACATGGATTCTTTTTTCCAAAAGTAGTCATTTCTTTATTGATTAGTGTTACATTTTCATCGCATTTCAATCTTTTTCGTCATCATGGATACGTTAAAAATTCGAGTAATTATGGAATATGAGTACCGTCGTGGCAGCAACGCGGCACAAGCGGCACGCAACATCAACGACGTTTACGGAGCTAACACTACAAACCAACGCACCACCTGTTATTGGTTTGCTCGCTTCCGTTCTGGAAATTTCGACCTGAAAAATGAACCTCGCGGTCGTCCGAAGACTTTGGTCGACAATGACGAATTAAAGGCGGTTGTGGAAGCTGATGATACACAATCTACGGCTGAATTAGCAGCAGCTTTCGACGTTAGCGTCAAAACAATATTGGTCCATTTGCGTCAAATTGGCAAGGTAAAAAAGCTTGACAAATGGGTGCCCCACGAACTCAATGATCGCCAGCGCGAAGTACGCGTCGAGACGTGCCTTGCACTGCTCAACAGACACACAAATGAAGGAATTTTGAACCGCATTGTTACCTGCGATGAAAAATGGATTCTGTTTGATAACCGCAAGCGCTCAGCAAGTTGGTTGGATCCTGGTTCAGCACCTAAACAATGCCCTAAACGAAAACTTACCCCTAGAAAAGTGATGGTCACTGTTTGGTGGTCTAGCGCCGGTGTGATTCATCACAGCTTCTTACCAAACGGGGTGAGCATTACTGCAGATGTGTACTGTGAAGAACTGAGCACAATGATGGAGAAGCTGGCGCATCTCCAACCAGCATTGGTCAATCGCTCGTCTCCGCTGCTCCTGCACGACAACGCGCGACCTCATACTGCACAGCAGACGGTCTCCAAGTTGCAAGAACTGGGGTTGGAAGCTCTCCGTCATCCGCCCTACTCACCAGACCTTGCGCCTACAGACTACTACTTTTTCCAGAATTTGGATAACTTCTTGGCGGGAAAAAAATTCAATACCCGAGAGGCAGTACAAAATGCCTTTGAAGAATTTGTTGCCTCCCGTCCAGCTGATTTCTTTAAGAAGGGCATCAATAAACTGCCACTGCGATGGCAAAGATGCATTGATTGCATGGGTGATTACTTCGATTAATACAAATAAAAAAATTCATGAAAAAAATTCGTTTAAATTTTTTCATACAAAACGGCAATTTCATAGGTAAAGACCTATTATAATTTGAAGTCCTAGTAAATACTTGCACTCGTTCCCTATATATAGCACCAACTTATAATATTCTACTTTACTCTATAGCTAGGATTATTTTATACATTTTAGTTGATTTTGATTTGCTTTTAATCAGTATTAAGGTTGCTTTCAAATTATTTGGCGAAATTAAGTGTACTTACGACAAGACACTCAAATACAGTTCACGAGATTTTGCCAAGCGACGAGACGAAACGTAATTATTCAAAAAGTAAATAGCAATCTTGCGAACGGTTGTTCGCAAGTGACGTTGGACATAGATAGATAAACTCTTTATTGTACACCAAAGAAATAACAAAATAAAAAACAATCAATACCTTAAAAGTATACAATGGGCGGATACAACAAGATTAGACAAGTAGGAAGTACAGTCCAAAAGGATTGACTTTTTTAAGAGATTGCTTCTGTGGACTCAGTCACAATAAACCAAAAGAAAACCATGAATGCTAAATGATGCACTGTAGACTTCTTTGTTTGCTTCCTGCGTACAAAAAGTTGTAGGTAGTGCATGACTGAGAGCCGCATTCACTTGCGACAATGCCGCTACATACATCGTGAACAAAACGAAGTCATTTTAGTCTTTAGCTAAGGTCGAAAATCATCCAGCATAGCCTGACCTCACGACTTGCGCCTTCTTTGTCGATGAAAGTTAGGTGTGGACAGCGCAAGATCAACCTTTATGGAGATCCTTGGGACTGGCCGTTTAGTGGTAGAAGTATTACAGCTGAAATAATGATGTTAAAGAATTAAAACTATCGAACAATTTTCACGGGTCAAACGAAGCTTTAATAGATATGACAAGTATCCTAAAACAAACATTCAGTTCTGTTCAGTCATAATTTTATTTATTTGCTTAATATCTCTAATACATACTTGTATCATACTATTCAACAAAATATGTTATATGGTAACAGAAAGTAATAAGGAATATAATAAATGTCTAACATGTAGCTCCGCCCATTCTATCCGCTTCTTCAGCGTGATAAAGTTGAATATGTGCGTGAACCTTTGATGGCATTTAGGCGGAGAAATGAATGGCAGAGTCGTTAATAAGAAATAATTGACAACGAAGTAAAATATTCATTCCCTTATAATCTTTAATGTCTAACATAGAGTGGGTGGGTATATAATTTATACATATTAGGGCAAAGATTCTGTAGAAATTTTAAAAATATTTTTATCTTAGACAAATTTTATTAACTTATAGATATAAAATTTATACAAAAACTCCTTCATTATTTAAAGGTTTTGTACACAGAAAATTATCAAATCGATATCATATCGATCGTATGCTAAAGTTATACTTTGATTACCCGCATGCTTGTTTTAACTTTTTGATACATCGGCCGGAAAGAAATGGGTGCCTATAGGTTAGTGAAATGACTACCATAACCTCTGCGCCACACATTCAGTCAAAATAAATTATTATAATATGTGCACAAAATACTTTCATCTCGCTCTTTATAAAGCTCTTTGACATGACTAAAAGACCTTTGATCTACCTACATTCTTGCGTACGCTTTAATGAGCTTGATTGAGTATATATTATAAAATATCAGCGTATATGAATCATCGTTTAACGCCAACGCTATTCGATTTGAAGTCTTATCCAGATTAGTTCAAGGACCTAAATAATAATTATATTATTTACTTCATAAAGAAGAAATGAAAGGATGAATGAAAGAAGATTGATCAAGGAAGTATACCTGGGCTGTGTGAATGGAACAACCGGAAGGGGAAGACCTCGTCGAACATTCTCTGACCAAATCGGAGACGTTCTCAAGAAAGGACAGGTCAGAAGTACCCTAAACCAGCGAGCATGTATGAAGAATATAATGACGTAATCGAGGCAAAAGACGTGTGCAAAGATCGTGACAAATGGAAATCCGTTGATGATGAAATGATGATGAAATAATGAAATTTATTCAGCACTTGGGTATTAACATGCACTTGTACTTGTCAAGTTCACAATGCAGTACATGAACATAGTCGAATACAGTATAACAGTATACAGTGTTGTCTCTGCCTACCCCTCTGGGAAACAGGCGTGAGTCTATGTATGTATGTATGTATAAAGAAGATTATTTCGACGAACGGTATGGGCTTGTAACGTTTTGGTCAATTATTTGTAAATTAATTTTGGTGACTCTATTATTCATTGGCAATGGTATAGCATTGTTGCATATGAATTTTATTAAAATCGGTTGGCATAAAGACAGGTTGTCGTCACACCTATAATTAAAGTAAAATACATTGATACGGATACCAAATGGTTAGAGTCCAACTAGATTCTGGCCGGTTTTTATTGCATAACTACGGATTTTATATATTTAAGAGGTAGGGCATATCGTTCATTCGCTCAAAGAGCAGCCCGACTGGGGATGTACCTCCACCTTACAGAAAACTTTCCTTAATAATAACATTAATAATTTTAATGTTGTGTGTCCGAGTGTGAGTAAGGTTGTTTGCAGACTTTTTGCCCGCAACGCACCCGCGACTCCTCTAGTGTTACGAGTGTCCATGGGCGGCGGTGATCACTTACCATCAGGTTACCCACTTGCTCATTTGTCGCCCTCTAACATAAAAAAAATCGACTTCAGAAGGATACACTCTTATTAACCAATCTCTTCAGTATATAATTTAGCTATGGAGAGGATGCATATGCTCCTTGCAAAAAATAATCAGCAAGTTTGTTATTCTGCTCACTAAAACTATTCCAAGCAAACAGATCATTTATTTCTACCACATAAGTATACAGAACGTTATATCTAACTGCCATTTGTATGAAAAATGAGCGTTTTGATTTAGGATGTAATGACTTTTGCATTGGAATCACGTACATTGCGCGTCGTGTGGGAAATTCCCACAGCTTTCACGTACACGCGCGTCGATGGGAAAAGAATAATGACATTCCATTTCATTGAAGATCTGAATAATAAGGCGCATTGTGAGTTTGTTGCCGCCTTTTCTATGAATATGTATTTGTGATTCTTCGTCCTTGCCCTTGTCATATTTCTATTGGTGTCAATTCCACGTCTATCCTGTTGCGGCTAGACAGCAGCATTAGATGAGCGATTTTGATCAGAAGTATTTAGTTTTATTTATATTAGGGATAATTATTAACAGCTTCAATATAGTGAGTAGTGCATACTTAGCCACGATATTATCCACGATAAAAAAAGAACCAATTAATCAGATGCAGTAGCAAATTAAATTTGACTGATTTGTTAATTTAACTGAGATATAAAAAAAAACAAACTTGTACTTAAGTTCAATTTTACATCATTACGTACTATAGAATGCATTATACTATAATCTATACTAATATTATGAAGAGTTAACGTTTGTGAGTTTGTGACGTTGTAAGGCGTAATCTCTGGATCTACTGAACCGATTTTCAAAATTATTCCACCAATAGAAAGCCACGTTATTGAGGAGTGACATAGGCTATGAAAAATATATCCCGAACTTTTAACCCAAAGTACGAGTATTACGTGGGACAAACGGGCAGGGACAAAAATATTTATAATGCGGAACGAAGTTCGCGGGCACTGCTAGTATACTATTATATATATAGGGTGTTTCTTGTCGCATTATGTGGCCCGATGGACGATCTATATCATTCTAATAGTGTTTTCAAATGCTTTGGAAACTCGAACTTCTTTTAACTGACTTCAAAGAAGGAGGTTATCAAGTCAACGGCTTGTTTTTTATACGTATGTCTCTGTTGCTTGTGAACAAATTTTTATAATTTTAAATTTCCAATCGGTTGTCAAAAATAAAAGTAGAAGTCAATTTTATAGTAATTATTATTGTAACTAGCTTTATTTTGTCTTTTAATTAAGGGGTAACTCGTTTAATACTTTTTCCATAACATCTTGGCATACTCTTAATTTTTTGTTCAATTTATCTGTTCGTGTTTACACTTAGATTGTTCAAATAATTATATTTCAGTAATGTTGAGAAATTAAAGTAGTTAATTTTCTATAAATTCTGTAACACTATGCGCACATTTTTAACTGAGTAGCTACTAGAAAAATATCCGTTTCCAGCATTAAAAATTCAGGTTTTAGCACTTAAACGTTCGTGTTTAAAGAAAATTGTTGGTCAAAAAAGTCTTAGCGAACACGGAAACTATGTTACTAGAGCTGGTACTACTTTGTTAGTAATTTTAATTGCTAGTACTTTAGCATATTATGAAGGTACAACACGCATTCGGATTTAATTCCTTGACATAATTTTGATTTAGCCAATGTTAAGTAGACCTTTAATAATGTTCTCATGGTTTATGAGTACCTAGCCCTTTTTTGCTGTGTGGTTGAGGCATAGAATATTGCCATCGCGTGGGGGGCTTAAAACGCGCGTGGACCCGATGGGAATATCTCCTATAGAATGGGCAGCAGCGTCTCTCTGTATTCTAAGATCACATTACTGCGATCGCCAACCAGTTTGCCAAGATTGGCGATTACGGCATATAATACATCTAAATTATGGATACACTCCACTGAGGAAATCTTTTGGGAAGACCTTTGTCCAGCTGTGGACGTCGTTAGGCTGGCTTGGTGAGTTTCGTTTTAATTATTAAGGCAGCGGGAATGCCTTCGCTTGTTATCCTTAAAATGGGTCTGCGGGTGCGTGTGCCCGATTTGCACCGACTAAACCTAACCTGGATTTCGCTTGGCACCTGGTAAGCGGAAGCTCCATGACTGCTAGTGTGCTGCTCCAGTGTCGCCGTTTTGTACCGTACCCCAAGTGGTTCGGACACGTACCTTGGGAGGGCTTTGGTTTGGCTGTCTTCCTGTAGCTGCTTTGCAAGGGGCGACAGTAGAAGACCTTGCATAACCGAATGTTATCGTTTCACCTCAATGGCAATTATACAAGCTTATATACGGGACAGAATAAGAACTGCAAAGAAAACTATCAAAATGAGTTAAACACAGGTATAAATTAAATACACTGGATACGTTTGTTGCGAGTTAATTATATACTTTATGACAAATCTTAAACGAGTTAACTCTTAGTACTTACAACGATTTATCAGCTTTGTTTCTTTTTCTTTATTCGTTCTGTTATTTTACATATTGGATTCTTCTTTCATAAAAAAATTGTACCAAAAGGCGGTATTAAAAAAATCTACTCAGTTTTATGGGTTTTAAACAGTAATTGTAACGGTTGAAGAGGGTTCGATAGGCCGCCGGGGCGAAAATTAACGCACTTCCTTGAATATTTTTAGGAGTAGATTATATTGACAATCGCATATAAGGTAGGCCAAAGTTCCACCGGGTGGAAGCTTTAAGCTGTCTCAGACTAGTAAAAATAAGATTGTCCCACGTAGTGAAATCAAAAATCAAAAGCTTAGAAATGTGCAAGAAGAAATAAAAAAAAATAAGATCGTAGTCCTCGGTTGCGGAGGTCAACGCTGTGGGAAAATCTCAGTAGCGCCTTCTAGAAACTGTAGAGCACCATCTAGAGAAAGTAGCATGAACTAATTTGATGACTGATTACATAATTATATATGATAACTGTTACATAATTATGTACAATTATGTACGTTTAAATAAAAAATAAATATGCGAACGGGATTGTCCCGCGGTGATATCTGGGCCTTAATATAGTTAACGTGTGTGTGTGTGTGTGTGTATGCGTGCGTGTTTGGTGAGTGTGCGCGTGCAGTATGTACGTTGTTTATTCCAGCACAGTAAGCACGATTTATGTTTTTTTTTTTATAATATGAGTGCAGATATGGATTTAGTAATTGTTCAGAAAATAAATACACAACATCACAATTCCATTAATTGAAATGTAATGCGATTTATTAAAGCGTAGCATATATGAAAAAGTGGCATACGACTTTGAGTTCATAATTTTAGAGTATACTTTTTAATATCACGTAATTGCCTAGAAATGTTTGATTGGCAAAACGAATCAAATTTTAATACGATCGTTTTACGGCCGCTTTTACATTAAACTTGTAAATTTATTTTTTTATGAAGTCTCGGTTGGTTTCGTGATACTATGTTATGATTTATGCAAGAGGTCGATAGGTCAATGCTTTGCTTTGTAAATGGAAGGTTATTAATACTAACGAGACTTTAGGCTTAAGCTCTTCTAAAGTGATTTTTATACATCGCCTGAAATGTTTTCGTCCATCTATCGCATGTCGCAATATGGCGGCCAATATGTCGGTGCATCAGCTGACCGTATTTCATTTACAATCTCACTCATTGGTACAAGTGCTCCACGGTATTTGTGTTTTGATCAATGTGTGGTCGATCAATTGTCGTGATGGACAACGATAAATATATTCGTTTTGTACCTATGCTGTATTTCTTATTATACAGCTAGTGAGTCAAATAAACCGGTCAACGAATAAATTACCCAGCTATGCGAAAATATCCGATACATAATTAATTTTACGAGGCGCTCATAGCTAGATGCTCTCACTGGTCCATAAGTGATCGGCGAGGTTAAGCAACTAGGCTCAAGGTCAGTCCATAGATGGGTGACCGCCAAAGTGGTTTAATTTATGAGCGTCTCCGTGCTTCGGAGGGCACGTTAAGCTGTCGGTGCCGGTTGTAGCCATTAGGCAACAGTCGTTAAGCCATGTCAGAGGCCTGCTGGGGCGGCTTGAACAACCCTGACACCAGGGTTACCACTGCCCATACGATAAGTAAGTAAGTAATTAATTTTACGCCGTAAGAGATAACTATAATAAGGTAAGTCTGCAGTTTTAAAGTCTCAGTCGCATCGTGGTTTCATAATACCACACTAGGTTTTTTCAACGTTGACAACAGAGGCGAGTGAGCAAATTAGATAAACTGGTAACCCACACTAGGAAGCATCGCTTTGGTATTCAGAAGATTTTTAATAGGCTTTAGTGCCTTACTAAAGCCTATAAAAATCCTGTATACTCTGACACGAGATCAATCTGCTACACTCATATTAAGCGACGTAAATAGTAAAGACGCCAGCACATCGAATTACCCCAATCTGTCAAATTTCTTTTATAGATTTTCAACTTTATCACATAAGCATAAGGTTCACTTTTAATTGGGGACATTCGACAGATTGGGGAAGCTTGATGTGCCGGCGTCTGTACATAGCAATAAAATCTGATTGACGTCCCATTAATAAAAGCACGCTCCAAATGACAGCTGTGAGTAAAGATCTTTGTTATCGTTTTATTTATTATGGATATAAAGCCAAATCAACTTATGTGAGGAAAATGAGTTATATTTATGTTTAACATCGAAGAACTCATCTAGAACTCATTTAAGCTACTGCTATTTCTGCAATCTTACTAATATTAGGTCTTTACCTATGAAATTGCCGTTCTGCAGTACTGGCCATTTCAAATCAAAATAATTTTTGTTTGGCTAAGAATTCTAATTTCAAATTAATTTTATTTTAAAAACATGGATTCATTTTTCCAAAAGTAGTCATTTCTTTATTGATTAGTGTTACATTTTCATCGCATTTCAATCTTTTTCGTCATCATGGATACGTTAAAAATTCGAGTAATTATGGAATATGAGTACCGTCGTGGCAGCAACGCGGCACAAGCGGCACGCAACATCAACGACGTTTACGGAGCTAACACTACAAACCAACGCACCACCTGTTATTGGTTTGCTCGCTTCCGTTCTGGAAATTTCGACCTGAAAAATGAACCTCGCGGTCGTCCGAAGACTTTGGTCGACAATGACGAATTAAAGGCGGTTGTGGAAGCTGATGATACACAATCTACGGCTGAATTAGCAGCAGCTTTCGACGTTAGCGTCAAAACAATATTGGTCCATTTGCGTCAAATTGGCAAGGTAAAAAAGCTTGACAAATGGGTGCCCCACGAACTCAATGATCGCCAGCGCGAAGTACGCGTCGAGACGTGCCTTGCACTGCTCAACAGACACACAAATGAAGGAATTTTGAACCGCATTGTTACCTGCGATGAAAAATGGATTCTGTTTGATAACCGCAAGCGCTCAGCAAGTTGGTTGGATCCTGGTTCAGCACCTAAACAATGCCCTAAACGAAAACTTACCCCTAGAAAAGTGATGGTCACTGTTTGGTGGTCTAGCGCCGGTGTGATTCATCACAGCTTCTTACCAAACGGGGTGAGCATTACTGCAGATGTGTACTGTGAAGAACTGAGCACAATGATGGAGAAGCTGGCGCATCTCCAACCAGCATTGGTCAATCGCTCGTCTCCGCTGCTCCTGCACGACAACGCGCGACCTCATACTGCACAGCAGACGGTCTCCAAGTTGCAAGAACTGGGGTTGGAAGCTCTCCGTCATCCGCCCTACTCACCAGACCTTGCGCCTACAGACTACTACTTTTTCCAGAATTTGGATAACTTCTTGGCGGGAAAAAAATTCAATACCCGAGAGGCAGTACAAAATGCCTTTGAAGAATTTGTTGCCTCCCGTCCAGCTGATTTCTTTAAGAAGGGCATCAATAAACTGCCACTGCGATGGCAAAGATGCATTGATTGCATGGGTGATTACTTCGATTAATACAAATAAAAAAATTCATGAAAAAAATTCGTTTAAATTTTTTCATACAAAACGGCAATTTCATAGGTAAAGACCTATTATTATAAACGCGAAAGTTTGTAAGTATGGATGGATGGATGGACGTTTGTTACTCTTTCACGTAAAAACTACTGAATGGATTTTAATGAAACTTTACAATAGTATAGCTTATAAATCAGAATAACACTTAGGCTACAAGATATAAAGATATTGTGTGACTTGTCCGAAATATGACGATTAGTGTTAAGTAATTAGGAAAAATCTACCATCTGCGAGCTATTCCGGCGTGTACTGCCAAAACCGCTAGAGGTACACATCCTACTAATATTATAGGTAAATGCGAAAGTTTGTGAGTATAGATGTATGCATGTATGTTTATTACTCTTTTACGCCAAAACTACTTTAACGCGGATGAAACCGTGGGGCATAGGTAGTATATAATATAGTAGCTACCGCCCGCGGTTTCGTCGGCGTGGGGAGTCGATAAAGAGTAGCCTATTTCTTTCCCCAAGCATTAGAATATCCATATCGTATTTCATGAATACATTCATTTCACAACCACACTAAGATAATTCTTAGAGGTCTGTAATTTTTCCAACTTATCGTAATATTATGGCCAAATCACAAAAATATGGACCCATCTATGGACTGATCGCAAGCCTAGTTGCTTAACCTCGCCAATCTCTTACGGAACGGTGAGAACATCTAGCTATCAGCGACTCTGTTTCATTAGTATTTATTTTTTATAAAAGACGCGCGCCATGGAATCTTAGTCCTTGTGTCGCGGGATTCGATCACGGATTACACCCAGACTCAGAACAACTATTTATGGGTCACACAAATAGTTGTCCGGCGCAGGACTCGAATCCTCGACACGAAGCGGCGAGGCGAATGTCTTAGCCGCTGCCCCAGACGTGCAGTCAAATTTTACTTAATTAGTGATATTTAGATTTAGTGCAATAAAGTGTCTTCCATTCTATTCTAAACCAGTAGGTAGGTATTTCTAATACAAATTCAGTTGTTCGAATGAACTAAGAACATAAACGCTTGAATGAACTCCTTATTTTAACCCAAATCCAATGCGGATCGGATGATTAACTTCTTTAAGAATCCTTACTCAGCTGGTACAAATTCGGTTCTCTTTGTAGATGACTAATGCTATACTGAACCGGTCATACTGAACTTAATGTACAGTCAACAGCAAAAGTAGATGATCAATGTCGGATATTCAATACTAATTATCATAAATTGCGACAAAATAGTGTGGTGGTGAAGAGTATCTAGTTGAAGGTGTGCGTGAGTGTTAAGGGTAAAAAATATTAACTAGTGAAAACTGCCGCCCAATAGCATCATATACTCAAAACTCAGGTCCGATTTTGATCATCTACTTATGCTGTTGACTGTACCCAGGTCCGATTTTGATCATCTACTTATGCTGTTGACTGTACCATGTGGTGACGGCGGCGGATATCTGAATATTATCACCCTATCTCATCCCATGGGGGGGCGTAGAACCCGAGGGAATATTTACCAGACGACGGGCAGCAGCGTCTCTCTGTATACAATGACCATCATACTGGGATCGCCAACCCGTCTGCCAAGCGAACATCCCCCCAAGATTGATTCTTTGGGAAGGTTTTGTTCAACAGTGGACTTATTACAGCTGTTATAATGATGATGACCTATACATATAATAAAATCGTAGGAAAGCGAAAACTTTACATTGAATATTTTTTTAAAAGGATACTTGGGGCGTGATCTACAATCGATATTGAAGCCAAAAATATAGTTTTTAGAATTTTTGTCTGTTTATCTGTTTGTCTGTATTTATGTCCGGGCTAAACTCAAAAACTACTGCATGGATTTACTTAAAATTTTGCATGAATATTACTAAGACGTCGGGTCAACATATAGGGTACATATTATCACGCTATCGCCTACGGGGGAGGAGCTGTGATAATTTATGAAGTTTAACGCGGGTAAATCCGCGGGGCACAGCTATTATAATTAATAATCGTCAAAATGTAAACTTAACGCGAGCGAAGCCGTGGGAAAAAGCTAGTTATAAATAGTGTTATTTCTACCAAACTCATTTCTACCAAATATATTGTCCCTTACATATATAAAGTATAGTAAGTAATAGTAATTTATATATTGTATAAATTATATATCTAAGTTGGACGGGCCGTTTGGCGTGGTCGGAAGATACTTGCCTGTCACGCCGCAGGCTGTGAATTCGATTCCCACCCACGAAAGATATTTGTGTACACAAAAATGTCATTTTGTCCGGAGTCTGGGTACTTTACGGTACTACTATTTGTGATTGTACACGGAAGTAAAGCTAGAGTAAAGACGTTTCTAATAACACTTTAATCTAAGTTTTAGTTTCTTTAACTTGCAAATTGTAAGTTTCCGTGATGATTACCGTGGTATTACGTATCCTGAAGAAATCAATTGTGGCACGAAATTTTGCTATCGCTAGGCCGTTTTGTTCCTTACGAAATAAAGTAAGTTTATCCATTACATACAAACAAACACACAAATAAAACTATGTTATTTGAATAGTACCCAAAAACTTATTAACTTATTCAAAATCATTATTAGCACGTAAAGTGGGCTGTATTATGTTTTTATAATAAAAAGAGTTTCCTACTGTATTGTAAACCAAGGTATCAAAAATTTCCTATATAAGTTTTAGTTTGGTGTTTGCTATGAAAATGCTTGATCATAGATCAATAATTATAATATATACCTACTACATATTGAAAATACTCATAATTACCGAGAAAAGAATCCGTGAGATAAATGTTTATAGTTTAGTCAAGATCTATACCTTACTACCAACTCTACCCGGATTCATAACTAGGTAAGGGTAATAGTAAAGATAGTAATAAAGAAATAAATTGACTAGTTTGACTATTTTAGTCAAACAAGCCAATTCATTTTTTAATAAATCTTGTGATCTTAATATTTCTTTCTATTGATATTACTAATTGAAAATTAAAATATAAGAGATTGTGGTCACATCGTTGAAGACAATATATTTACACCTAAGATAAAATCTGTAATGATGACAGCGTCATTGTAATTGAAGGCAGGGTAGGATCCTCGCCGGCGAGGATCACGTTTGCCCCTTGAACCCTGATTGGATCCCGTGCCTGCAGTCCCTGCCAGTGATCACACTCTTAGAATTCCGCCTTTCTACTTCAGTGGCCTAAGCCCCATAAGGTTACCCTCAGGTATTAGCCGCTGAAGTTATGCTACTGGTCGAGAATCTTCTGCGCTAGCCTGCTACTAACTGCTCTGTGTCTTATTTTTTTTCACTTTATAATAGAGCTAAATCTTTTATAAAAGTAGCTAAGTAACTTGTTATTTAGACCGCGCGGACGGACTAGTTAAAATGTTTTGTTACTTTAATATTGTATCACACTTATATTATAAAGGTGAAAGTTTGTGAGTGTGTGAATGTGTATGTTTCTTACTTCTCCACGTCTAAACGGCTGGAGCGATTTTAATAAAATTTGGTATGGAGTTAACTGACACCCTGGATTAACACAACATAGGCTATTTATAAATATTAACGCGGGTAAGACCGCGGGGCACGACTAGTTTGAATATATTAATGTACTGACTTGTGAACTTGAAAAGTATAAGTATATGTTAATACTGTACCAAGTGGTGAATAAATTTCATTATTCCAAGAAGTGTCTCGGTCCCATCTCTACATAACTTGAGTCATCCTCAAAAATATACCAGTGAAGCCAGCAGCTCTTTCATTCGTTTGAATGAACCGTTCGTTATTGAGTGATTCTTTATTGATTGGTGGTGAATGGAATGCACAGATAAAAGAATGAATGAGTGATTGAATTCCATTGACCAATGAACGAGGTTATTGTGACAAGTTTTCAATTACAATTCTTGACATGTGTTGAAATATATTGTTTGTAGAATCGAATGGCTGTGTGAATGGAAATTGAGAGTATATTTACATCAGCCTTCGTAAAAGCTTTTACTGTGATGTATTTGAATTCATTGATTTTATTGTAGCTTTGAATACAATATGGTGTAACAAAAACTATATAGAAAATTTAAAAGCGCATTATAACCATGAAACTTTCAAGATAAAATTGTGATATAGGTAAAATTATTTTTGCTCAATAATTTGAGTTATTATGTAGTAGTTATATTATATGTTTTTCATCTTTTGCTACCTATATGATATTTTCACCGACTTCAAATGGAGACGATTATAAATTAGAGTCTTTAATTTAAGCAAGTGTTTTAAAAGATTTCTCCATTGTTTCAGAACCGATTTAAATAATACTTTTACATAAGATTTTCATTTAATTTTGTTAAAATCAAATAGTTGTATAGAAAAATTTAAGTGGGTGTCATTTTTTGGAACAGGAAGTATATTATGTACTTTACTCATATAGTCCTGTGTATTTAAAAACATATTTTTTGATTGCCGTTAGGACTCTCTCACTACTTCACCAGACTAGAGGAGCAGGACTACAGTCTAAGTAACGAGCGCCAGGGAGCACCTCCTTTGGCGTTCCAACCTCGTGTTAAGGCGGGCGTAGAGGCGCATGAGGGGAGGTCATGTGCTTCTGTTACGTGGAGTTACTAAGTGAATTAAATATATTACCTACTAGATATGTTAATTAACTATGCTCCCTTGTTACCTTCAACAAGCTTATATTAAATCCCACAGCTGGCCTAACACTGCGATGTGGAATAACTTTTCTTAAGTTAAATTGATATGAGTAACTTTAGACACAACTTAATCAAGAGAACTTAATTTAACTAACATTTTCTGCAGAAAAGGCTTTTGCAGAAAAAGCCTTCGTATATGAAAAAGTGGATACTTAAGTCATAAGTCCATACATTGTCTCCGAAACTTAATTAATACATTACTACATTAAAAATATGTATAATATTATGTATGTATAGTATATTATTATAGTATAGTATTATTAGTATTTATACAAATATAAGTATATATTTATGAAGCTTGTACATATGTAATGTTTGTATGTAATAACGTTATACATTTAATACACACGATAGGACACTTACAACTACCGCCTTTTCCATCTTAATTCTTCTTGTCCATCCAACGGTTGTCTGGAAGAGATCGTTACAAAGCGATAATACCGTCGATTGTACATGTATTTTCTTTATTAAGATATTGTGTATTGTGTTTTCTGGTGCAATAAAGTGTGCTCTATCTATCTATCTTAATGGGATGAGTGGATTTGTATGCTTGCATATTAACGAAGAGTGACAGCTGTACGAATCGTCCCTAAGAACCGACCCTCTTATACGTTGACATACATCAAATGACCTCTGGTGCGGGTTTATTAGTTTGTAGATTTAATTTGATATGGATTTAATTTTCCCACACCTTTATTGTGCGGTGAAGAAGAAAGCCTCATCTATATTTTTCGGTGAAGAAGTAAGCTTCCCCTTTATTGCCCGGCGATGTAGAAATCCTCTCCTTACTAGGCCGGTGAAGGGGAAAGCCTCTCCTTTACTGCCCGGTTAAGGAGAAAACGTCCCCTTAATTGTCCGGTGAAGGAAGGAGAAAGCCTTGCCTTTATTATCTGGTGATGCATAAAGCCTGAACGGGAGGCTCTTTGTTGTCAAGTAAAGGAGAAAATCTCCTAAGACTAAGCTTGCTATTCATGTTACAAAAACTTTGTACTTTTCTTTAATTTTGTATTACTTACTTTAATTGTTTGTGTGTATACACGCCAACACATCAAGCTACCCTAATATGTCAAATTTCCCCTATTGAAACTGAACCTTATACTTTTGTGATAAAGTTCTATAAAAGAAATTTGACAGGTTGGGGTAGCTGGATGTGCTGACGTCTGTACATAAAATAAAAAATTAAATAAATCTTTCAATAAAACAAATCTCTGTAGTCTTTAAAATAAATTAAATAATATTTATAGTAAGTAGTTATGCAATTATGTTTATATAGAGTACAAAAGTATCTTCAATTTACTTAAACGTTCATTCGTACACCTACCATATTATCTCTGCATCACCCAAAGGTCGACTGGTAGAGAATGCCTTTGGCATTAAGTCCGCCTTTGTACAGTTTGTGTACTAAAGTTTAAATAAATAAATAAAATTGCAGTACAGAATATCCATGGCAATCAAAATACAAAATTAATATGTAGTGTGAATTTCGTTAAACATCACTTTAATGAAGCTGAAATGCAATTTGCACCGCCATTCCGTTCGTACGCCCGATCAGTTACTATCCCTAGGCAATGATCCGTGGAGCACTGAAACAGCGTTTTGGGTATCGTTCTGGTGCAAATAATTTGCTATTTATATCGTCTTTTTGTATGTGCCTTTTTTTTGGCTTGTTAGTCTAGTTATTAGTAACTCTGGCTACAGAGGTCGTGCGGTAGATCCCCACCCACTTCTTTGTGTGATGAGCACGATTATTTGTTCTGTGTCTTGGTGTAAGTTATCTATAAATAATATGTACTAGTCGTCTCTGCAGACGCAGTCCTCTAAATAGAGCAAAAACTTGGAATCTGATTGCAGTGCCACTTAGCAAGTCTGGGTAAATCTACTATAAAACTATTTAAGGACCCACTCAAATCTATTATCTATACATATAATAAAATCGTAGGAAGGTCAAAACTGTACTTTGAATATTTATTAAAAAGAATACGTGGGGCGTAATCTACAATCGATATCGAACCCAAAAATATAGTGTTTAGAATTTTTGTCTGTTTGTCTGTATGTATGTCCGGGCTAAACTCAAAAACTACTGAATGGTTTTACTTAAAATGTTGTGTGAATATTACTAAGAGGTCGGGTCAATATATAGGGTACATATTATCACGCTATCACCTACGGGGGAGGAGCTGTGATAAGTTATAAAATGTAACGCGGGTAAAACCGCGGGGCACAGCTAGTCTACTATAAAACTATTTAAGGACCCACTCAAATACAATATAAATTGCTTAAGTGTAACAATTTACCAAAATTGGTCTGGTTGTTTGGAAGGAGCACAGTCAACTGTCCTGTATTAGAGATGGTGTTGTATACGGATTTAATTATTCTGTGATTTTCATATTTTACAATCCGCCAATGCGTTATTCTTGTGAATTTATTCACAATGTTACAAAGCGTGCATTACGGGTTTGTTGGGAAAGATTAGATCTTCTTGGTCGTGCATTTTTAATAACAAGATTTATTAACAACACTTGTACAAAACAAACAAAAACCACCTCTATTTATTTTTTTAATAAATCAAAGAAAATATTTAGCATTTTATAGATTATATACTTACTGACAATAATGGATTGTTTTAAAAAAATATAGCAATCTTGACAGTTGTTTTTTTTTCATACAGTTATTTTCTTTTTAGTTGATTGAGGCACCTGTCTAGTTACAAATTTAAGTTAATGACTACTAAAATACATGGATTTCGAAACATGAAAATATATTGTTATAAAATAGTTATGAGATGATGTCGATCGATGATGATGTGAATCATCGTCATCACATCAGCCGAATGAAGTTCTTTCACTATAGCACAAAGGCCCCATCCAATGATCTTCAGGATTGCGGCATATGCCATAGCTGCCACGCTAGGCAGATGGGATCGATTCAAATGACCATTTATTTACATTATTAATATTATACTGGTTACAATATAACTTCGGGCGTTATCTTTAGCGGCTTAGCTAGACAGGCCTATTGGCGTGGTTGGTAGATACGCTGCCTTTCATGCCGAAGGTCGTGGGTTCGATTCCCACCCGGGACAAATATTTGTGTGCATGAACATGTCTGTTTGTCCTGAGTCTGGGTGTAAACGATCTATATAAGTATGTATTTACAAAAGAAAAATAGTATATGTATTATATCAGTTATCTGGTTTCCATAGTACAAGCTCTGCTTAGTTTGGGATCAGAAGACCGTGTGTGAATAATGTCCCAGGATATTATTATTATTATATATTTTTACGCATCAAAGTATTTTGGTTCGTATGTATTCGGTATAATTATGCAATATCGAATACGTTACTTTCTCATTATATTAAGATGACTAATTAATTTAAGTAGGTACATTTATATAAACTCCCTAGTCTCTGGCTACCCCTCTGGGAAACAGACGTGAGTCTATGTACGTAATTTCTTAAATTATTATTATCACATACCTAAACCGGGCTTCACTTCAAAGTTATTAAGAAAATAGAAATACGTCTGCAAAATGAGCTTATGTGGGAATACAGACCACTTAAATAAACTAAAGAGGTAAATGAATAGAAATATATGATGATCCACAAATCAAAACAGATAACTTGTTATATCATCCAAAAGACGAGAAAATTGGGGAAGGCCTTTGAACACTGCAACGGAAAGAGGTCAGGTACGGGACTGACGGATTTACGTGCTCTCCGAGGCACGGGGGTGTGATACCGCCAACTTCCAGACTTCGGGGTGGTACTAAGAAATTTCTTGTTACGGAATAATCCCAAAATAACTTTTTGGCCCGACCCAGGATTTGAATCCAGGACCTCATTATCGGCGGTTTTATACGCTACCGCTGGACCAAAGAGGCAGTCAGTATTACTTTATGTTTAGTAGTATATTAGGTGTACACCATTAGTAGAAAGTAGGCTTAAAAGAATTTGTTATTTTCTTGGTTAAGTTTTTGATGCGAACTGTTTGTAACCCATCATATACAAGTCCCGCTCTGATAGATGTTGTCGGTTGAGAACACATAGTTGAGTTAAGCTCGCCTTTGTCTACCCTGTATCTAATTTATAACTTTCTTATCATATATTTCCTTGTGCAATAAGGAATAAACAATATGTCTCCCAATTTGCGGTGGATGGACGTGGAATATAAATAACTCCTATAACTTTCTGATTAAATTCCATGCGGGCTCCAAGATAAGAAATATATCAGGTGCAGATCTATCAGTTCAGAACTTTTACACGACTCCTTAGTCGAATAAAAATAACGACTCGAATACTAAGTAGACAGGAAACTAAACTGTTTTCACGTTTGCGTCCTGTTCTGTAAAAGGGACTAATTAGTAACTGTCAAATAAACAGGACAGTGGTGTTAAGAGAGGTAGGGCACAGCATTCATTCGCTCAAAGAGCAGACCGACTGGGGAAGTACAGTACCTTACAGAAGACATTCCTTAATAATAACATTAATAATTTAATGTTGTGATTCCGAGTGTGAATAAGGTCGCCAGAGCTCATTGGGGAGGGGGGAAGGGTCAGCAACACTTGTTTGCTGACTCTTAAAGGCCGGCAACGCACCCGCGACTCCTCTGGTGTTACGAGTGTCCATGGGCGGCGGTGATTACTTACCATCAGGTTACCCACTAGTTAGTTTGTCGTCCACGGATATAAAAAAAAATCGGTGACAAATCAGTTTAGTCAAAGTCATAAATCATTTATTACGTAAATAATTACATTTATGCGGAATCGTCATTTGTTTTACCCTACCGTGCAGTGCATGACGTGGCAGCTACTGAGAAATACACAAAATATCCTTACGATTAATTACAAACATGTGTGTTGAACTCAGAATAACTCAATCCTAAGAACTTTTGTCACTTAAATAATCATAAATTTTGTAATATACCCTGCTACACAATTTGGCTTTAATAATTCGTTTAAACTTATTCGTAGACAATTCTCTAATAACAATGGGGAGTTTTTTATAGAATCTTATACACCTTTGTTCTTACTTTTTGATGCTGTTTAACACATTAAAAATATTATGTAAAGAAAATATGTTGATTATTAATAATAATAATGACCTCATAGCCGAATTCGGCCACGGCGGCCAGTCTCAACAGAGATTGGCCATCTGCGCGGGACATATTATAGTGCTCATGTGTGTGCGCAAACACAGGAGCACTTTCTATTCCATCACTCTCATGTTCCGATGGGACGCCTTAGCGACACGACCGGAAAGAGGTCAAGCACAGGACCGCCGGCTTTACATGCTCTCCGAGGCACGGGGGTATAATACCGCCAACTCCCAGACTTCGGGCTGATGTTGAGAAATTTTTCTTTTTACAGAAAAGTCCCAAAATCACTTTTGGCTTGACCCAGGATTTGAACCCAGGACCTCATTAACCGAGGGTGAACACGCTACCGCTAGACCAACGAGGCAGTCAAAATGTTGATTATTACATAGGTAGGCACAGTACCCCAGCGTCTTCGCCTTATTAGACCTAGTAGGCCTCATGGAACTATGCGTACGAGTCCAATACACGTGTAGCGCAGCAGTTGAGACAGTCGCCACGCCGCTTATAGAAGAATAATTAAAATATTCTTAATTCTTTATTGCACACAGAAACATACATTTAAATTAAATTTTACAATGAAAAGTCATGTACATAGGCGAGCTTAATTCATTAATGAATTTTCTTCCAGCAAACCATTAAGACACAGAGACAGATTGCGCTTACCGCAAATACGGTTGGCTTTTTAAAAGAAATGTCTACTACATGTCCATAATAATATACAATCACCTGCCTAAATATTTAAAAGAATTGCCATTACCAAAATTTAAAAAACAATTGACTGACATGTTACGTATTAAAAATTATTACAAATTAAACGATTACCTAGAAGATAAGTTGACATAGTATTATTAAGAATTTAATTTAATTCCAATTAATAAATATTTTTTTTATTATTAAGCATGTATTAAAATTTTCACGTCATAAATTGATGACAGAATTTGTGGAGCATAATTATGTAACACCAATATTACCATGTTTTAGCAAATAAATAATTCTGATTCTGATTAGGAGAGTTCTAATGGGAGAATTATTTTATAATGGGTATAAACAGTGTACAACAAAATATTAAATTAAAAATATTGATAAAAAACACGCCAAATAATATATATTTATATATAAAGAATAAACTACATAAAACCTACATATCTATTATATACATAAATTAAAGAGATAAGAAGTGATTCTTAGTTCTGTTCTTAAATATACTTAATGACGAGCTATCACGTATATTCGAGTGATGGTCCCTAAGTATTTTAGTTAGTAAGTTATTTAATTCAGCTTACGTCTTTCGTTTAGCACAAGGTACTCGAAAAAGTACTGTTGCTACTAATTAACCATATAATTTTTGTAAATAGCCCATTTTTTTTGCGCATTCAGCGTTCTAGAACGTATGACCGATAGCTTAACAAAAACTTGTCTATTAGATCACGGTTCACGTCACGATTTATCACTGCTGCTCCTGGGTAAACATGTCTTCTTTATTTCCCTTTACATATTGATCTTAAGCTATTACTAACCACTTCTTTCTCACTATGTCCAGTAAATTAAGCTAGTATTTTTGTCGTACCTCCAAACCAGCGGCTGATGTGTATATGTAAATACGGTATTATCCTGCCTCTGTTCGTCCATAAAAATATAGATAAGAATAAAGAGGATATGTGTAATTATCATATTAAACATAGCAACGAGTGCACTACGTGAGTGCGACAAATAGGTGTACATTATAACGGTTGTGCGACTAAACTGTTCTACGACTCGTAGCGACTCGACTCCGTAGCGCGTAGTTCGAATGCACGCTTCTGCGACATACTGGACCTCGACATCGCGCTTGTATGACGAACGAAACTACGACACTAGATCGATACTACGGTAGTTCGACAATCGAATGTATCCTTTAACGATAAACCATTGATTTGCTTCTGACATTGTATGGTTATAGTTCTAACCTAACCTACTTTTCTAGTAGCTAATGTGCTTTCGAATTCAATTCGAATCATATAGTAGCCGACTATTTGAGACAGTTGGCGTGGTTGGTAAATGCTTGCCTTTCACGCCGCTGGTCGTGGCTTCGATTCCCACCCGGGATAGATATTTGTGTACAGGAACGAACATGTCTGTTTGTCTGGATGTAAGTATGTTTTTTAGAAAAGAAATACATATACATATGTAATATATCAGTTATCTGGTTTAGAGTGTACAAGGTCTGCTTAGTTTGGGATCAGATGGCAGTGTATAAATAAATAATGTCTTAGGTTATTATTATTAACTTCAGTGTACTTATCGTAAAAGCGTGCTTTCTGTCATGTCTAGTCGCAGAACATTTTTGTCGCAGATGCGTTAATCGCAGATCCATTTGTCGAGCTCACGAAGTACACATCGTAGCAGCACACATACAAGAAAATTAATATGCTGGAGTCGTCTATATGTTAATTGCTCTTAGGATTGTTTTCATGTTCCTAACCACTAATTTAGCTTTATATTATAAAATTTATTTTAGTAATCTTCTTTTATGAGAATTGAATTTGCGTAGGAGTAAGGTGTATTTTCCGTAATGAAAACATTAAGTATTCGAATTTGTACAGGATAATTATTTTTGATTAAAGGCTTTTAATTATGTTCGTTGCGTGGGTAGTTTATATAGGTATTTCTTCTGGTTCATTTTTTTTTGTCAAATCTAAGCGGAAGCGTGTTTCTAAATACAATTTGCCTTAAGATTATGTCTATCAAGACTAAAACTCGGGAATATTGAGTTTAGATTCAGTCATACATCATCAACCTGATATCGTTCACTGCTTAAAATATGCCTACCCAACGATATTTATAATGTTGCCATATGTTTGCCGAGTCACCGCGCTTGGCAAGGGAGTCGGCAACCGCAATTAGGTGGTAGCTAGTACAGACGCCAGCACATCCAGCTACCCCAATCTGTCAAATTTCTTTTATAGATTTTCAACTTTATCACAAAAGCATAAGGTTCATTTTCAATTAGGGAAATTTGACAGATTTGGGTGGCTTGATTTGCTGGCGTCTGTACATAGGAGGTACCGCTGCCCGACTAACTGGTGTATCCCTTAGTCACCTTTTACGACACCCACGGGATGGTATGGGGTGGTCCTGTAATTCTTTCTGAGTGTGAAACCACTCGGCTCGAAAAGAACTTAATTACACTAAACTTTATCTATATATATCAAAATCAATGCCACTTTTCGTTGTAATGTTATAACTAAACAACGCCTTTACCGATTTGGCTAATTTTGGTCTTGAATTATTCGTGTAAGTCCAGGGAAGGTTTGTACGTAGAGAAAATTTAAAAAAAGTCTTGAAAAAGTGTAAAATCAACATCTTTCCAAACTCCCATATACAAACAATTTCTATTAATACTTAAAAGCGTAGCGAAGCACGTACCGGGCCGCTAGTTACAATATACAATATTTGGAGTTTTGTACGAAAGAGCCAATTATGTATCAATGAGAAAGATAACATTACTTTTTATTCTACACTTAAATATCACAGAAAAAAAATTAATCCCAAAATTTTACAGACGCCAGCACATCCAGCTACCCCAATCTGTCAAATTCCTTTTATAGATTTTGAACTTTATGAAATAAGTGTAAGGTTCACTTTCAATTGGGCACATTTGACAGATTGGGTTAGCTTGATGTGCTGGCGTCTGTACAATGGCGGCTTTATCACTGAATGTGGTCACTTCCAGATAACCTATTGCAGGGATTGAGGTATGGAGTAACAAAAAAAATCCAACAGCAAGTTTGAAACAAAGCTCTTTAAGCATAAGTTATATCTATTAATGTTTTTAAACTTTTGTGATTTGTTCACATTTTTATATATTGTGGACACGGGTCTCAATCGAGATAACAATTTAAGGCAAATCATTTCCTTTAGGTTACGTCCTCTCCGTGAAGCTCAGGTTTCGGTATCTACCCTCGCATGGTCTTGATAATTTATATTAATAAGTTATATCTGTTTCATGATCTTAGCTTATTCATCATCACTCACATCTCACTCCTGGACAAAAACTTCCCCAAATGATTTTTACAATGGAGTTGAGTCAATAATTTGGACGGACATACAAAATTCAGCTATGAGCACGATTATTTTGATTTAAGAGTAATACTATAAGTACCTAATTGCTATTTTTCTTTGTTCCAGTCGTCTCGCATCAGCAACGCTTCCGGAGATGCATGTGAGAGACGGGACCCATGCCAGCATGGTGGCGTCTGCATTAGCACTGATGATGGACCGGTCTGCGAGTGTCGGGACGGGGATTATGAAGGCGCCTTCTGTGAAAGAGGTAAGTGTAATATTATGTACTGTCTTGAACTTTGATTAAACATAAGCCTTATTACGTCGAAACTACTGGAATCGGCCCGTTTCATTGACCAAGTTTTACAAAATATGGTTATATGGTTTAAGGTTTGTAGGCTATTACTCAAGTTACGCGTCAATCAAAATAGTATAAATATTTTTAGGTTTAGGTCATTGTAATTTAACTATAACAGATAAACATATAATCTCAAGGAATATTTCTGTGTAATAATGAGTAATATCCACATGTAATACAATATTTCATGTATCATTAATAGTTTTCACAGCGTACGCTAAATAATGTCTTTTATGGGAATATACTTTTTTGTTTTTAAGTAATATTAAATATTTGATATTATCAGTTACATTATTGTAATCGTTAGATTTATTCATACAATTCAATTCAATTAATTTCCACAATAAATAAACCAATATGTGAAAGAATTTTTAAAACATTTCCAATATTGGGGTAGATAAATATGGGGAGAAGCATGGAAAGACTCGCTAGTATTATATTATTAGTACTAATGCAGTAGAAATTCGCTATGACATTAGAAACCCTCAAACATTGTTGGAAATTATGTATTTGAGCTGTTCGGTCGAGACGCTGGGACAGTGGGGTCTTAACGCAAGTCTATTGTTTCATGAACTCGCGAAACGCAAAGAGCTGGCCTTTTTTGGGTCAAAGAATCAGCATTGTCATACTGCGTGGTAATGCGGACAGTCTTTGGGTACGTACTTTAGTTCCCGATGATGCGGAGAAATTTTTGAACGCCCTTTAGTTATAGTAGTCATTCATTTTGTTTTTATTTTTATATCAGTAAGTTTGAGTTACAATGTATTTTTAATTAAAATTCTAATTATATTTTTGGAGCACCCAATTAAGGGGTCTACTACTACCAGTTCCAGAACAGCCCACTCGTGAACCCCTGGGTAGCACTTAATGGAAAAATATTTTTTTATTAAAAAGACAACTCCCGCATTAGGGAATTTAATCCCTGTGTCGTGGGGTACTTTATAAACATATAATAGACGGACACAAATTACATCCAAACTCAGAACAACTAAATAGTTGTTCTGAGTCTGGATGTAATTTGTGTCCGTCTATTATATGGGTCACAGAAATAGTTGTCCGGCGCGGGACTCAAACCCACGACACGAAGCGGCGAAGCAACTGTCTAAGCCGCTGCGCCACACGTGCAGTCAAATGACAGAAGACATAGTATTCTATCTTTCTATGATCAGCTCGATTAGCTCCAGTATAAATATTCATAGAGTAAGGTAATAGGTCGGTAACGCATAAGTGTATCCATGTATGTCATTTATTGACTTTCACTTCACCGAAACGGTAGAAAACTAATTAAATAACTATTATTACCATAACTAGCTATGCCCCGCGGTTTTACCCGCGTAAAATTTTATAAATCATCAAAGCTCCTCCCCCGTTGGTGGTAGCGTGATAATATGTAGCCTATATGTTGACCCGACTTCTTAGTAATATTCATGCAAAATTTGAAGTAAATCCATGCAGTACTTTTTGAGTTTAGCCCGGACATACATACAGACAAACAGACAAAAATTCTAAAAACTATATTTTGGGCTTCGATATTGATTGTAGATCACGCCCCAAGTATCCTTTTAAAAAAATATTCAATGTACAGTTTTGACTTTCCTACGATTTTATTATATGTATAGATCATGGATCAATAGTCGTCTACCACCGTGCGTTTCAAAGGAAACTTTTTACCGCACACTACCACTCTGTGGACACAATTAACTGTGGAGATTTTCCCGATCCGGCAATCTTCATGAAGTGAGCCTTAGGCCAGCAACATTCTTGCAGCCACCCTGGGAGGCTACATAAAGCTTCACATGGAGGATAAAAATGACTTAATCAATCGTTAAATCGGCTTCCATGAGCACATGTGATGTCATAAATGGTCCGGAATCAATTTTCAACATCGAAGCCGATTTAACGATTGAGTATGTCATTTTTAACCTTTATTTATTTGAACGCCGATCACTATCCCGCTGTTAGGCGACTTAGCCGGTAGTCTCCTGGTGTTGCAGGCGTCCATGGGCGGTGGTGATTATTACTCAGGTGATACAAGTATTTAGTGGGGTACATGAATGGATAGCGTCAATTAAGGTGTTTATATAGGTATCGCAGTAAAGCCTTCTGCACCTTTGCTCCTTTCATAAGTTTTGGAATTTTTTCGTATAAAAAAAATCTCAGCATCAGCCCGTAGTCTGTAAGTTGGCGGTATTACACCCCCGTGGTTCGGAGAGAACGTAAAGCCGTCGGTCCTGTACCTTTCCGGTCAAGTCGCTAGTCGTCCCAGCGGATCATGAGAGTGATGGAATAGAAAGTGCCCCTGTGTTTGCGCACACACTTGTGCACTATAATATGTCCTGCGCAATTGGCTAGTCTCCATTGAGAATGGCCACCGCGGCTGAAATTCGGCCACGGTGACAGTAATTACTTACGTTCGGGTGAACCATATGTAGGCATATGAATCAGCCAATCGTAAGCGGCTACTGTCGCCTATGAACGGCTTTTGGCTTTGCCGACTAAATAATATGAAAATAAAACCATTACTTGAAAACTCCGCTCTTGCAGCTTAAACACACTAAGCACGCGAAACCTCAAATTGGTTTACTTAGCGCAAATATTAGAATTACTTCAACATGCTTTCTGGATGTAAATATTCATTTTACTGGGTGTAAGCCAAATTGGGCCTTTAGAGAGCATTTATATTGGTGGGTAGAGAGTTAATGGCCACGCTATTAAGGTTAGGAGTGTTTGACTGCTTGGTTGGTCTCGTGGTATCGTGCTCAACTGCTAATAGTGAGTTCTTGATATTTTTAGTTTTCTGTTATGATATATATATAAATCTCGGGGGGCACGTAAATAGAGATCATTACCAAGTAATGTATTATGAAATAAGAATTAGATTTAGAGTTCTAACGCACAAGTACTGCATAGGATGCAGTGCTATTATTGGTGCAGCGGTAACGAGCCAGAACCACTGTTCTGGCTCGTTACCTCGTTAAAGCTTATCTTGACAAGCAACTAAACTACACTTAGTTTAGTTGCTTGTCAAGATAAGCTTTTAAATAACGCCTATACCAATTAATCCATTTTTGTACATTGGTTGTCGCCTGTTTCACATTCGGTGTATTGAATTTTAGAACTTTAGTTTTCTTATCATTAAGCACAAGATTATTGGCATTAAACCAATGAACAACTTCAGAGATTGCATCATTAACATCGTCATAATTGCTAAATTGTCGGTTTATATTGAACGTCAAGGAAGTATCATCTGCAAACAACACAATCTCATGCTTATCCCTTACATAGTAAGGTAAGACATTTATATAAATTAAAAACAAAAATGGGCCAAGAGTAGACCCCTGTGGGACGCCCATTACCATTATTTTATGGCTACCATAGCTAAGTCGCAGATCAATACGGAACTTCTTATCAAATGTAAGTCACTGAATACCATATCGCTTAACTACCTTGATTTGCTTGTTATCTGAGGACTATGAATGACAGCTTAACGAGCCCTCCGAAGCAAGGACCATCTCTTACTTCAAGGACCATCTCTTACTTTTTATTCTATTCTAGTTTTAAAGTAAACACCTTATAACTAGATACCATCCAATTAAAACGTATTTAATGGGCTGTTTGTGTAGAGGTTGGTGACCCTGACTGCTACGCCAGGGGTCATGGGTACGATTCCCGCCCAAGACAAATCTTGGTGTTAAGAACACGATAGTTCTTTTACGTATTGGGGTGTATATTATCTATGAGATAGTATTTAGAAATATATAAGTATATTTATCAATTGTCTAGTTGCCATAGTGCAGGCTCTGCCTTGTTTAGGATCTGATGGCAGTGTGTTAATTCTCACAAGATATTCATTTATGTATTTATCTCACTAATTAAAAGTGTTTGTTATAAACAAGGACAGATAAAACATAAGGCAGCCAAATTAAAAAGGTCATGCATGTATTATCTATACATATAATAAAACCGTAGGAAAGTCAAAACTGTACATTGGATATTTTTTTAAAAGGATACTTGAGGCGTGATCTATAGTCGATATCGAAGCCAAAAATACAGTTTTTAGAATTTTTGTCTGTGTATCCGTTTGTCTGTATGTATGTCCGGGCTAAACTCAAAAAGTGCTGCATGGATTTACTTCAAATTTTGCATGGATATTACTAAGAGGTCGGGTCAACATATAGGCTACATATTATCACGCTATCACCTACGGGGGAGGAGCTGTGATAATTTATAAAGTTTAACGCAGCAAAACCGCGGGGCACAGCTAGTGAAACAATAAAGGAGCTTAATCCTATGTCGCGTAATAACACTAACTCTATTGTAGAGCTTTACACTGGACTGAAGATAATTGGTACTTAAACTAATATTCTAGAGAAGTTATACTAACTTGTTAAAAAATTATGAACAAAATTATAACTATATACACTTACTTTGTAAGTCCAACTTGTAATCTCAGAGGGATTCATTTCACAATAGATCAATATAACTTGCATCTCAAGTTGGGATGCAGTTGTAAACAAAGCCAAGCCAAACAATACAGAGTGTACAAAATTACTGAGACGGTGCATGAAAGTCAGATTCGAATAGTTGCTCGTTGTATTATATTTTCAACCGACCTAAAAAAGAAGACGTTATCAATTTATTCAAGTAACATAAGATAAGATAAAATAAATACACTTTATTGCACACCATTTACAGAACATAATTTACAATATAATTAATAATATTAAAAAGGTACAATTGGTGGTCTAATTGCTAACAACGATCTCTTCCAGACAACCTTCAGTTGTATCATATTGTTAGGAATTTGGAGTATGGTGTAAGAATTGTATGTGATAATAACTTATCACTAAAAGTGATGTCTACCTAATTGTGGTACTACCACTAACTCATGATCATCATCATGTCAGCAAAATTCAAAATTCGATAGGCTCAGCAGCACACATGTCGGATGTCATGTTGGTGGGGTTTGTGTAAACAACATCATCTACGCAGATGACATGGTGCTGCTCAGCGCCTCTGTTTGTGGCCTGTCTAAGCTGCTCGGCATTTGTGAGGAATATGCTCTCAGCCATGGACTGCTCTATAACAGCAAAAAAAGTGAATGTATGATTTTCGGGCCAGAGGTAAATGTCCAGATAGTATCCCTAGCATTATATTAAATAATGTACCGCTAAATAGGGTTGACACCTTCAAATACCTTGGGCATCTGGTGACCTCTGACCTGAAGGACGATGCAGACATAGAACGGGAACGTAGGGCGTTGTCTGTTCGAGCGAACATGATAGCTCGCAGGTTACACGATGCTCGAAAGAAGTAAAAAACACTCTTTTTAGTGCGTATTGCACTTGTTTCTACTCGAGCGCCCTGTGGGCTGACTATACTCAAACACAGTACAGCGCCCTACGAGTCCAATTCAACAATGCCTACAGAATGTTGTTGGGACTGCCACGGTTCTGCAGTGCGTCAGGAATGTTCGCTGAGGCGCGCATTGACTGCTTTTATGCGACGATGCGAAAACGGTGCACATCTCTGGTACGTAGGGTCCGCGCCAGCTCCAACACCATGCTGAGGATGATGGCTGAGAGGTTTGACTGTCACTACATTAACCATTGTTGCATGCTTAATGTAGTGACAATGACAAGGTAAATGAATTAGGGACAACACGTTACTGTTTTATTATCGGTCCGTATTTTCTTAATTATATATAACATATTAAATTTTAATTTTCGTGACATGTGATTAATTTTAATTCATTGACTTTGCCAATTTACTTTTTAATGTACTTTCTAATGTAATTTTGTGTTGTGTTTTGTCTTATTTCTCTAATTTTAATTTAATGTATTTATTATGATCCACTTGTTGGTCGAAATAAACGAAAAATAATAATAAAAATGACGTCCACAGCTGGAAAAAAGCCACCCCAAAGAATGGGAGGTGATGCCAAAATCGCCACGCTTGGCAGACGGGTTGGCCCTCGTAATTTGATGGTCATACGAGTAGTTCACAAAAAAACGCTGCTGCCCGTTCTCTGATAGGTATTCCCTCGGATGATTTCTACGCCCCCCACGGGATGAGATGGGGTGAAGATATTCTATGCCGTCACAACACAGCAACCACTAATTAAATACATATATTACTTAAACTTATCTATGTATAAATACTACTAATACTAATAATGATAATAAATATATCTAGAGACAATGTCATACAGATCATCCTAGCCCCAAAGCAAAGCTTGTACTATGGGTACCAGGCGACGATATACGTACTTATATAGATAGATAAATACTTATATACATAGAAAACATCCATGACTCAGAAACAAATATTCGTGCTCATCACACAAATAATTGCACTTACCGGGATTCGAACCCAGGACCACCAGCTTCGTAGGCAGGGGCACTAGCAACTAGGCTACGGTGACCGATAGATAGATATTATTAAGTTCTATTTTGTATTTATATTACCCGATTTCTTAGTTTTTCAGCGCCCTTTTGTTTCAGGTTCAATTCCCTTTCAGAATCACGACAAATAATCGTGTACTTCACACAAAGATTTGTCCCTGGTGGAGATCGAACCCACGACCTTAGCTTAGCAGACAGTGTCACTAACCACTAGATCTAGTGGCATAGCTTAAAACTATTCTTAAACAATTTGTATCAAACTGTTGTATTGCATCTGTGGAATGTAAAAGCCATTTATATTGAAATAGAACTGGAATCAATAAAACTCGCATTTCCAGTCGGAGCGACTGGCGCAGTTGTGAGTAGTATCCCAGCAACAATTCAAACAATACTAAATCACAAATACTACGCGATATAGGTTCTCGTTGTTGCGCTTTGATTTCTATTATGTTCATATTGATGTCCTCCCGACCGAATTTCGGCCACGGCGGCCAGTCTTAATGGAGACTAGCCAATTGCGCAGGACATATTATAGTGCACAAGTGAGTGCGTAAAGACAGGGGCACTTTCTATTCCATCACTCTCATGATCCGATGGGACGCCTAGCGACACGACCGGAAAGAGTTCAGGTACAGGACCGACGGCTTTACGTGCTCTCCGAGGCACGGGGGTGTAATACCGCCAAATTCCAGACTTCGGGCTGATACTGAGAAATTTCTTTTTACGGAAAAATCCCAAAATCACTTTTTGGGCCGACCCGGGATTTGAACCCAGGACCTCATTATCTGCGGTTGAACACGCTACCGCTTGACCAACGGGGCAGTCAATATTCATATTATAGAAGATATGAATAATAAGAACTTAGGACACAACAAAGAACGCCCTCAATCAACTATATATAGATCACACAAATAGTTATTTAATAATAATAATTTATATTTCTTTTCCACTGCATTCATTATTAATTTTATATGTGCCTACCTATTATATTTTTACTTTCAATCCATTTCCTTTCCTTGTTTTTTCAGGATCTCTAATAAATACCTACACTTAGCGAGGTTTCATCTTTCTTCTGGGTTTGTTTTCATTAGGAACCCAATTAATTCTATATTCCTAGTTGTTTATTTCGAACTGGATGCATGCTACTGCATAAAGAGCTTTATAAACGGGAAGTAGGTGGTCAACCACAAAGATAGGTTCGGCTCCTAGTCTAAATAGCTTAGGATTAGTCCCAGTCACGTACATACCACTGCAACCCCAATAAGCCAGTATCGTCAATGGCACATACCAAAAAGGTATGTTCAGGGGGAATCGCTTCCAGTTATGAATAGCTACCAAATTGATGAATTGTGAATACCATCTGACCTTGAAACTTGTAGTTAACCCTTAACTCACCATCATCATATCGTATGGCTTTTCGCATGCTGCTCGAATCCTAAACTTTAACACCAAAATGCTGCAGCAATATTTCTGCCGCTGGAGTAACATGGTGTATTTCTTCCAGGTCACCTTGAAATCCATAGATACGACCCTTAATTAATGTGGTTTTTACTGCCTCGTTGGTCTAGCGGTAGCGTGTTCTTCCGCAGAGAACGAGGTCCTGGGTTCAAATCCCGGGTCGGACCAAAAAGTGATTTTGGGACTTTTCTGTAAAAAGAAAAAAATTCTCAACATCAGCCCGAAGTCTGGGAGTTTGCTGTATTATACCCCCGTGCCTCGATGAGCTCCGGTCGTGTCGCATAGGCGTCCCATCGGATCATGAGAGTGATGGAATAGAAAGTGCTCCTGTGTTTGCGCACACACTTGAGCACTATAATATGTCCCGCGCAGATGGCTTATCTCTGTTGAGACTGGCCGCCGTGGCCGAAATTCGCCTAGGAGGACATTATTATTATTATAATAATGTGGTTAGAACACTTACCTAAACTGCCAAGGCTTATCACTACCTTCATAGCTATATTCATGAAAACTAGAACCGATGACTTAATGCTCTTCGAGGCACTGAGTCTTTTAATCAATCAAACTGCAGAACCAATCTTAATTTTACACAAAAACCGAACTCGTTACTTTTCTAGTGCAACCGGACGCTTACCCCTTCGGATATAGAGGCTTTTAAGCCATTGTGTTGTTATATTGGAACAAAACAGAACTGAAACTAAATTATAATGCATTAACATTTCATACAAAGGCTCTTGTTCGCAGACGCACAAATATTTAACGTACACAACTACTCATTATATCCCCATAAAGCGAATAGAGCTAGGGTGGTAGTGGCTGTCAAACTTTTTCCGTTCCAGTTATTCGGACTAGTTCTGCGACGGAATAGGGCTGTGCAAAACTATTCTATTCTTTGTATATCGATATTTTTAAAACTAATTGAATGCATATCCATAAATATAAAAATCAATGTTTGCATGTATGTCCTGTCTGGAGTCCTGTGGACTCCAATACGCCTGAAACGATTCTGATGAAATTTTCAGATTATTAACTCATACGGTGATTTAGGAATGTTAGGTAGCAGATATGGGACTAAAAAAATAAGAGTTTTTTTTTACATTTGTGTAATTTTATGTTATACAAATTAATATTAGAATTATATTATCCTTTAAGTCACATTGCAACGCATGTCTATTACAGCAATCAAAACAAATAATTTCACTAAAATCAGAAAAATCTAAAACAACAATAAAATCTATACTAATAAATGGTGTGTGTCCTGATGAAATACAAACTATAAATACGTCATAAAGTCACTAAGTGGTGTAGATAAAATTATTTTAAATCCATCCCTGCACTAGATCTGTATTCCCTTGGGAGCGATGATATACTTTTAAAGTTGTTTTTTTAAGAAAACAAAGTTCGCATTAGGAAAATTAATCCCTGTGTCGCGGGGTACTTTACAAACATATGATGGACGGACTCAACATTGAAGCTGTAACACTCTCTTGCGTTTGACTTCTTAATGCGACTATACGAATGTGAAATTTGAACAGTTAAAGTTTATATGCAGAAGAAGTTAATATGTTTTTAAATAAAAGGGATTAGAAGTAAATTATTTTAATAAAAAACCATTACACACACTACTATGATTTTGACGCATTGACAAACTGAGATGATAAACTGAGTGTCAAACATGAGAACAGATTAATAGTTTTCGTCTTTAATGTCTTTAACAATAGTCCTTACCATTATAAATAACTATTTAATACTATTTATTTGCAAATCCAATTGTCCAAATGTCAGTAAACCAATTCGTAAATGTAATGTTACGTTTGCCACTTCATACGATGATTTATGTTAAAACAACAAAATACTCGTAACAATCGAAATAATAATGACTGCACTCGGCATAGAATAGCGATTCTCAAAGTTTTTGCAATACGTGCTAAGAATTACTCAAGTTCGTACGAAAGTTTCCTCAATCCCCGCTGTGCAAAGTTGGGCACATGTTAAGCAATTAATTATAAGTCAAGTTTCGATGGGGAGGCTAAGTGACAGTAGAAAAGTGAAGTTGCAAGAAATGGAAGACGCCCAATACTGGAAACATATTTAAAGAGTTTTTTATTAAGGAAGGTTGAATTTGATAAGTAATAATAGACATAATAATCATCTTTATTTAAAATACATAAACTTACGTTCCCTGACTTCTGGAGTCGCTTCATAGATCTGTGGCACAAATGATAGTACACAATTTGAAAACAGATTAAGCAAAAGTCAAAAAACAATTATCCTTGGGGACGTTGTAGAAGCATCTATAGTAAATTATAATAATAATATCTAGGGACAATGTCCCAAATTAAGCAAAGCTTGTCAGAAACAAATATTCGTGCTCATCACACAAATATATGCACTTACCGGGATTCGAACCCACGACCACCAGCTTTGTAGGCAGGAGCACTACCAACTAGGCTACGGTGACCGTCAATTATAAATATATTAAATATCTTGGGCACTATTCGTCGCGCATTCAACTCCATCAGCCCTCTTACTGTAGAAAATTGAAGTTCCTTCAGACAGTAGCAGCGCGGAATGGTGGGGCCGTATTCATATTCATATTTGCAGTAAAGTTTTGCATTAAATTGGTCTTATTATAACTAATTTCAGGTCCTTACAACTTCAGCCAATTTATTGACATGTAAATATCAACATTATTATAAATATATTGTTATTAAATTATCATTATTACACCATTATTATTACAATTGCATTAATTAAAGAAGTTATGCCATAAATTCACTTACGGAGTAATATGCTTTCTCTGTTAACCATGATTTTAAATTATTTTTAAAGGCATTTCTTTTATTACCTCTGGAATTTTATTATAGATCTTGCCACACATCGCGTAACTATTTTTGAGATACAGTGTGGTTCTTGGAATTTTTGGCAAAACTATTCTTTCAGGATTTCTTTTGTTCCTGGGGTATTTATCTTTAGCATTAACAAATAGAGTTTTATGCTCTTTTACACATTTTACAGCCTCGTATATATACATGCACGATAACGTTCCCATGGGGGAATGCCTACTATAGCACAAACACATTTTTTTGCCGTGATCTGCGTCCCCGCGCCCGCCCTCACGTCGCGCCCGCATTCGTCACCGCTGCACTTTTACTTGCCTTCCACGCGAGCTACGGATCGGGCACGTCTTTATTGTTTGTAATGTAACTGTACTGACCAACTATTTCCAATATACCTATTTATACAGTCCACTGCTTTTATTGAGAACACCCGTTAGGGCCTAAACAATGACTGTGGTTGCAAATTAGTCATACCACCGCTATTAAAAGCATTCTTAAGCCACGATAATTAGTTCCTATTAGGCAGGCAGTGTGCTTGTGTACTGATTTGGTTATTAAAGTAGCATAAGATAGCTTTTATCAAAAATACAAGTTCAAATTTGCCTATGTACTTAATTTCATATTCTGAAAACAGTATTTTAATAATAAATGTGGCATTTCGTTGTATTATATTGTCCACTAGCCTCCGGGCCATCTTCATTAGTATGTTTCGGACTTTAGATAATAGTGTATAATAAATATCCGGGACATATCACACTGAGCCATCTAGCCCAAACCAAGCAAAGATTGTACTATGGGTACTAGACAACAGATAGAATAATAATAATAATATCTAGGGACAATGTCACACAGATCATCCTAGCCCCAAACTAAGCAAAGCTTGTACTATGGGTACCAGGCGACGATATACATACTTCTATAGATAGATAAATACTTAAATACATAGAAAACATCCATGACTCAGAAACGAATATTCGTGCTCATCACACACATATTTGCACTTACCGGGATTCGAAGCCAGGACCACCAGCTTCGTAGGTAGGAGCAGTACCAACAAGTTTTTGTATGTCCTTTTCATCTGCTGTCCTTTTTCTTTTGTTCTAGTATTATCTAAAATATTCTAGGGCTGTATATCCAAACCACAGAAAACAATGAACACAAATATTTGTCATGTGGGAGGAACGAACACACTACTATCAGATCAGAAGACAGGTTCAACCAACTGAGTCACTTACGCTTGTCGTCAAATAATATGCTCCTAGTCGAATTTAGGCCACGACGGTCAATCTCAACGGAGACTAGTCATCTGTGCGGGAAATATTATAGAGCATAAGTGTGTGCGAAAACACAGGGGCACTTTCTATTCCATCACTCTCATGATCCGATGGGAAGGCTAACGACACGACCGGAAAGAGGTCAGATGCAGAACTGATTACTTTACCTGCTCTTCGAGGGTCTTCACGGATGTAAAATAACAATAGAAATAGGGGATGACAGTTTGTATGGGAATATGTAAGGTTTATCGGAATCGTTTTTAAGTTTCCGACAAAAGACAAGATATTAGAGACTAGCTGTGCCCCGTGGTTTTACCCGCGTTAAACTTTATAAATTATCATAGCTCCTCCCCCGTAGGTGATAGCGTGATAATATGTAGCCTATATGTTGACCCGACCTCTTAGTAATGTTCATACAAAATTTGAAGTAAATCCATGCAGTAATTTTTGAATTTAGCCCGGACATACATACAGACAAACAGACAAAAATTCTAAAAACTATATTTTTGGCTTCCATATCGATTGTAGATCACGCCCCAAATATCCTTTTAAAAAAATATTCAATGTACAGTTTTGACTTTCCTACGATTTTATTATATGTATAGAAGATATTCTGATGTAACATTTACGGAGTCATTATAAAATGTGAAGTGTGAAAATGCGAAGTCGCGGGCACAGCTAGTACTCGTATACCATATAGTTATTAAAGTTTGTATAATGGGCGGTCGTATCGCTGCTGCGATTTTTTTCAGACAACCTTTAACGGAATATTACAAAAGAATCCCAAAAACTATTTAATATAGGCGGAGGTCAAAGCCAGATGCTTCCTTCGGTGACTTAAGGTTAAGTAAATAAGGACGCGATCAGCTTAATGATGCGGGTAAAGGCAAAGGTAGTTTTATATCAGACTAGCGGCCCGGTACGTGCTTCGCTACGTATAAGGCATAGTAATAAAAAAATGATTATTAAGTTCATTTATTCAAACAAAAAAATATTTTAAATTGCTAAAAGATGTTGATTTTACACTTTTTCAAGACTTTTTTAAATTTTCTCTACGTACAAACCGTCCCTGGGCTTCCACAAATAATTCAAGACCAAAATTAGCCAAATCGGTAAAGACGTTGTTGAGTTATAACATTACAATGAAAAGTGGCATTGATTTTTATATATATAGATAATCTCATTCTCTGCTGTGTGGTGATGGCATAGAATATCATCACCCCATCTCATCCTGTAGGGGGCGTAGAAATCGTCCGAAGAAATACCTACCAGAGAATAAACCAGAGCGCCACCAACAAACTGCGATCGCCAATCCGTCTGCCAAACGTGGAGATCACCATTCTTATTATCATATCTCATTAAAAACAGCCGATAATGCATGTCGTAGACCAACTGGGTGGCTTTATTGACTTTGGCACCAAGGTAACCGCGTATTACCGGGTAACTGGTAATTCGAATGATTAATATTTCCACAGCTATTTACCTCACTCTCAAACTAACTTAATATTGTAGGGAATAGAATAGAATACATTTATTTACACGGTACAAGGTTGTTAAAATGACATAGATCAACATGTTTCGCCGACACAGCGGCATGCAAAGAGTTACATAACAATTAAATATTAATAATATTGTGAAATTTTATTTTATTTTATTTTATCAATTAAATTATATAAATATATTATTATAGTAATTTTATCTATTAAATAATACGGTTTACATCTCAACTTCGATACTTCAGTTTTGATACAAGACCAAGACTAAAAAACTTACATGGATATTTGGCGAAAAATTCATTAAGTGAGTAAAAACATTCCTGCAACAACCACTTACGCAATTCGATACAAAACTATTTAAACGGCAGATCAGTAATCGATTTAGGCAAAGCATTGTATATCTTCTATTGGGTTTGAATAAAATAAAATAACAATAATAATATAAATTTTGACGGTCACCGTAGCCTAGTTGGTAGTGCTCCTGCCTATGAAGCTGGTGGTCCTGGGTTCGAATCCCGGTAAGTGCAGATATTTGTGTGATGAACACGAATATTTGTTTCTGAGTCATGGATGTTTTCTATGTAGGTATATAAATAAGTATTTATCTATCTATATAAGTATGTATATCGTCGCCTGGTACCCATAAATGATAGTACAAGCTTTGCTTAGTTTGGGGCTAGGATGATCTATGTGACATTGTCCCTAAATATTATTATTATTAAAATTGTCTAGCCTGTTGGTAATGGTTATTGACCCTGACTGCTAAGCCAGAGGTTGTGGGTTGGATCCCCAAAATCTTTTTGTGATTCGCACGTTATTTGTACTGTGTCTGGGTGAAATGTCTCTATAACGAGACGGACGGGCAACAGCTTCTTTCTGAGTATTATGACCATCTTACTGCGACCGCCAACCCGTCTGCCAAGCGTGGCGGTTATGGCATATCCCCCCAAGATGATTATTTGGGGAAGCTTTTGTTCATCAGGGGACTTGTTGCAGCTGTTTATGATTATTTAGAAATATATAAGTGTGTTTTTCAGTCTGTTAACAATAGTACAGGCTCAGCCTAATTTGGGATCAAATGGCAGTGTGTTAGTAGTCCCAACATTTTTTATAATTTTTTTTTGTTAAGGTAGGGGGAATGCCTATGCATGCCACCCGCAAAAAGTGTCTGCGGGTGGGTATGTCGGACTCGCACCGACTAAACCTAACCTGCCGTGGACTTATCTTGGCGCCTAACGGGAAGAGCACCGGGAACGCGGGTATGCTGCTCCGGTGCCCTCCTTTTGCGCCATGTCCCAGATGGTCGGGACACGTACCCTGGGAGGGCTCGAGATTGCCCTCCCCTATTGCCGACTCCTGCCAGTCCGGCACAGCGACTGCACCACAAACACATCGCTGTCTTCCCGGAACTGCTTGTACGTGGCGGTAGTGGATGACACTTCTCACACTACCGCCGCAGCCCCGAGGGGAGTTGGGCTAACGGCTGCCGTCGCCACCCTGACGCCTCCTCCGTCTACGAGCGAGTCCCAACATATTCTTTTATTTATACCTGCCTAAGGCAACGAAGTTCAAATAAATAAGCTCGTTGCAGTTTTGGTAAAAAAGTAGCAACAAAAGTAAAAAACGTAAAAAATTATTAAAGAAAAATATAATTCCCTTTAGAAATTGTATTTTAATTATGAGCAATTTGCAACGTTTGACATAAGCTGTGTGGATTATACGAAGGACGGTAGTAGCGATATACGGTATTTTGCATTCAACTTGTAGTTGTTCAGTTCCATAAGTAGGTTGAACATTTTAAGTATTACTTTTTACGTTATACGTTGTATTTTTAGAGTTACGTAGTTTAAACAAGGATCCTTTAAAGTTTTATAATAAATCCAGGCTCCTCAGGTGTTGCGAGTGTCCATGGACGGCGGTGATCACTTACCATCAGGTGACCCACTTGCCCGTTTGCCATCCTATTATATATATAAAATATATATATATATATATATATATATATATATATATATATATATATATATATATATATATATATATATATATATGTATATATCTTGGGAGAAGTAACATGGTATCCGAATCAGTCACAAACTAGGCAGAACCTGCACTATGGCAACTGACACAAAGCAATAAGCATACTATACACTTTTAAACGCGTATCATAATTATGTTATGTTAACAATGTTTATATATGATTTGCATACTTATGTACTTCTAAATAAATTCATACTATAGAAAGATTATCACACCCAACTTAAGACCACAAGGGTGGGGACTGAAACCATGATCTCCGGCTTAACAGTCAGGCTCCCTAACCTAAAGCAAGACCAGACAGATGACAAGAATAAGAATCTTGATTACTAGTCTTCTATGGGTTCTTAGTCTAATGGCATTCATCATCATCATCATATCAGCCGAAAGACGTCCACTGCTGGACAAAAGCCTCCCCCAAAGATCTCCACAATTCCCGGTCTTGCGCTAACCGCATCCAGCGATTTCCAGCGACCCGCACAAGATCATCGGTCCATCTCGTAGGGGGCCTGCCCACGCTGCGTCTTCCGGTTCGTGGTCGCCACTCGAGAACCTTTCTGCCCCAGCTAATGGCATTAAATTGTTTAAATCCGCAACAGTGGGAGCTGACCCCAAAAGACATGAGAAAAGGAGAAGAGAGGTATGAAGCCCACTTTTAATTACCTCTATCTGCTGTCTAAATGTCGATGACCGCTTCAAAACCATATTTTCACTCTTCCCAAGAACACGTCACGATTGAACTGACGACTAACCAAGCCCTAATACATGGCGGTAATGGCGAAATGATTGCTGTGGTCTACAACAAAGTGTTTTGCGCACATAATTTATTTGTCGACAAACTGGTCCGCTTTCTAAATTATATTTCATAATAATAATATCAAGGGACAATGGCACACAGATCACCCTAGCCCCAAACTAAGCAAAGCTTGTACTGTGGGTACCAGGCGACGATATACATACTTATATAGATAGATAAATAATTAAATACATACTTAAAATATCCATGACTCAGTAACAAATATTCCTGCTCATCACACAAATATTTGTCCTTACCGGGATTCGAACCCAGGACCACCAGCTTGGTAGGCAGGAGCACTACCAACTAGGCTACGGTGATTTTAATTGTTAGGTACTGTTCTAGGGCTTCTTTTTTGATATTTTGTTTAGAAGTAGTAGTCTTTGTCCGATTGTTAGTGCATATTGCTAGTGCAGTGGACAGGCATATAGCCGTAGAACCGACACAACGACTTAGCGTGTTCAGGCCCCTTACTAGAAGATGCTGGATGCGGGTACCGCAAGACTGGAAAATGTAGAGTCCTTTGTTCAGCTGTGGCCATCCTTTGGCTGTTATGATGATTCAAATTTACATTAATTTATTTTACGGGCATTGTTTTGTGTGGGAGTAGTTATTTCAATGCCAGATTTGTTGAAGCCGCCCTGTAGGACTCTGATATGGCGTAAATCTCCCCGGTTTCATTCTCATTCGGAATGACCGAGTGGGAAAGGGAGGGGGTGGCGTTGCAATTTATTTGAGAAGTGACCTTAATTTTAAGATTATAGCCACTTCATTGAACAATAATTCTATTACTGCTGAATATTTATTTCTTGAAGTTACCCTCAAAGGGTCTAAAGTCATTATTGGTGTGGTTTACTGTCCCCCACATGCTGATTACTTCACCGATTTCGATCTGGTACTGGAATCTTTGGGTTCGGAGTACTGTCATCACATCATCATGGGAGATTTCAACACCAACCTCCTCGCTCACAACTCCCTTCGCTCTCGTAAACTCCTACATATTGTCGAGTCAAGTAGCTTGCATGTGTTGCCTCTCCAAGCTACCCACCATAATATCAACGGCGAAGATACTTGGCTCGACCTTATCCTTACCTCTAATCCTGCCTTGGTTTCCTCTCATAGACAGCACGATGCCCCAGGTTTTTCCCGTCATGACCTTATTTACCTATCCTATACCCTGAAGCCTCCTAAACCTAGACCCAAGGTGCTGCACGTGCGTTCCTTTGCTAGGATGAATATCGAGAAGCTATGTAAGGATGCGTCGGAAATTGACTGGCTGGCTTTAACGGCAGCTCTAACCATAGACGATAAGGTACGGTTGCTTAATGATACAATTTTGAAACTTTATGACGTCCATGCTCCGTTAAAAAAAGTTAAATTCAAGCGTCCTCCAGCGCCATGGATGACGACCGAGGTTAGGATGGCTATGAGACGTAGGGACCTTGCATTTCGCAAGTTTAAAAAAGAACGTTCTGAACCTAATTGGAACCATTTTAAGACTGCAAGGAATCGGTGTAATCAGATGATACGTAATGCTAAACGCCGTCATATTTTTAATAATATATCCTCATCAACTCCTGCTGGTATATGGAAAGTTCTTGGAACTTTAGGTATCGGCAAGTCGCGGAATTTAGACCTTCCCAGTTCCATTGCTTTAGATGATCTTAATGTTCATTTCGCCACCTCTACATCCATAGATCACCTCACCACAATGCGAACCATCGCCTACGTAAATGGTCTAACGCGCTCTAACGTCACACCGTTTTCTTTTTCTCCAACCGATTCGAATGAGATCAAGAAGATAATCCTCTCTATCAAATCCAATGCGGTTGGCTGTGATGGTATAAGTCGACGCATGATCACAGCAATCTTGGATCACCTCCTTCCCGTGATTTGTCACATTGTCAACTTCTCTCTTGATTCTGGATCATTTCCCACCGTATGGCGTCAAGCTTACGTCCATCCTCTCCCTAAGACCTCTAATCCTTCTCTTCCCACACATTATCGTCCTATATCAATCCTTCCTTTTCTATCCAAAGTGCTGGAGTCCTGTGTTCACAAACAGTTTTCACATTTTATACTTGCCAACAGCCTGATTAGCCCGCTACAATCTGGGTTCAGGCCTGGCCACAGTACTTCCACTGCACTCCTCAAAGTGACTGGCGATATTAGGACTGCCATGGAGGATACCAAAGTCACAGTCTTGGTTTTGGTAGACTTTTCCAATGCTTTTAATACCGTCAGTCACGACATCCTTTTATCTATCCTTTCCCATCTAATGGTCTCTGACAACGCGTTGGAATGGTTTTCCTCTTATCTTCGAGGGCGTCAGCAGTCAGTACGCGTCGGTGAAACCTCATCGAACTGGTGTAATCTAGACACTGGTGTTCCTCAAGGCGGTATTCTCTCTCCTCTTTTATTCTCTGTTTTCATAAACCTCTTAACAAATGATCTTCAGAGTGCGTATCATCTTTACGCCGATGACCTACAACTGTATAGACATGCAAGCTTGGACGGTTTGTCAGAAGCGATCAACAAATTGAATATTGACTTAGACTTCATACAAAACTGGTCGAATAGGTTTGGTGTCACTGTCAACCCTGCTAAATGCCAAGCCATCATCATAGGTAGTTCTCGCTTGATGAGCCGAGCTAACTTCGATAGTCTACCACCTATAATATTTAATAACCTAGTTATTCCCATCAGTAGAAATGTTAAAAATCTAGGCTTGCACATCGACATGGCATTTAGTTGGCAGGACCAGATGGCTAGTGTCTGCCTGAGGGTGACAAATGTTTTGCGGAGTCTTTATCGTCTCAAAAACTTCTTACCTGAAAAAACAAAGATATTGCTCGTGCAGGCCTTAATCTTTCCCATAATTGACTATGGTGATGCGTGCTACTTTGACCTGAATGCAGATCACCTCAATAAACTAGACCGACTTCTGAACAACTGCATTCGATTCATATTCAATCTTCGTAAATATGACCATGTGAGTAGCTACCGAGCTCAACTAAAGTGGTTCCCTATTCGGCAGCGCAGAACCTTGAGAGCCTTAACTACCCTATTTTCACTATTAGACTCGCCTTCTTCTCCTTCTTATTTGACTTCTCAATTTCAATATCTTCATAGCAATCATAGCAAAAATCTACGCTCTTCTCACAACCGTCTACTTCAATGTCCACCTCATCGTACTGACTTTCTACATTCTTCCTTTTTTGTTCAATCCATTCTTCTCTGGAACTCTCTTCCTTCCGAAATCAGGATGGCAACGAGTCGTTTTTCTTTTAAAAAGAAAATGCGCGAACACATTTCCAAAAAAATGTTGGCAGAATCAGCTCAATAGCACTCTCTTCTATCGTTAATTGTTCTCTAGGTATATTTATTTATAAATATATATTAGTCTATTATAGTTTTTATTTATGTATTGTATGTAATTATTCATAATTATATATTTACAATGATAATCCACACAAGACGTTTTTAAAGTGCACCTACCTTGTTTTTCTCTGCATCACCCCAAGGTTGACTGGTAGAGAATGCCTACGGCATTAAGTCCGCCTGTGTACTTTCATGTGCAAAAGTTTTAAAATAAAATAAAAAATAAATAAATAAATACTAATGTCTAGTGCACCGACACGCTTAGAAATTGCTTGACCGCGTGTCTAGGTTCTTAACTTCCCCCACCACTTAACTACCGGTGGGGGTAGGCTTGCAAGGTGTCCGGCTTTAGCTGGACATGTTTGGCTTTTTGCGGTCGCGTCCGGCCAAATATGTACGTGTTTGGCCTGTCCGGCTTTTGTCAGGCTTTTTGTCAGAGTGGTGATTCGTACGATGGGATGAATATGCATATATCTGGCACCCACTCCATCTTCGATGTCATTCTCACTTTACATCATGTATAAATACTTTTTCCAACAGCCCAGCTGTAAAAACATTGTTTGGAAATAAAAAAATATGTCCGGCTTTTAGGGCAAAATGTCAGGCCTTATATAGGGGAACTGGCTATGATTTGGTATTGAGGAATTATGTATCCCGTTATCACACGGGGCGACAACAAGTAATTAAGTAATCATGTTGCCAACTCGCATTTAATTGTAATTATACAAATCACCAAAACACAAGCGGAGCATACTAAACGATAATTATTTAAGATTAATTTTATAATTATATTATAAAAGATTAATCACGGCCAGTGGTTTCAGTATAACGTTAACTTTTAATTGCTGCGTATTATTTTAGACTGTTTTGTTGATATGCGAGCACACCAACGACAACTATCTGTACGGAGTTGAGGCAGTCGCCGTGACCGAAACCGGTCTGGAGTCATCATCACTTCACTTACTTTATATAATTAATAGAATTAACAAATCGACGCGTACGTTAGTAATTGGATCATTCAATAAACTAGTATCTTTTATGTTGAATTAAATAGTTAATAGACTATGATATATGGACTTATCTATACTGTATATAATAAAATCGTCGAAAAGTCAAAACTGTACATTGAATATTTTTTTTAAATGATACTTGGGGCGTGATCTAAAATCCATATTGAAGCCAAAAATATAGTTTTTAGAATTTTTGTCTGTTTGTCTGTATGTATGTCCGGGCTAAACTCATAAAGTACTGTATGGATTTACTTAAAATTTTGCATGAATATTACTCAGAGGTCGGGTCAACATATAGGCTACATATTATCACGCTATCACCTACGGAGGAGGAGCTGTGATAATTTATAAAAGTTAACGCGGGTAAAACCGCGGGGCACAGCTAGTCATATATGAATTTCATCATCATTATATCCACAATTGCCGGTCTTGCGCTACCCGCATTTAGCGGCTCCAGCACACAATCTTAGGCCCCTCACACGATCTTAGGCCCATCTTGTAGGGGTCTGCACACGGTACATCTTCCAGTCTAATTGTCGAGCTAAAGTGGCAGTAGACAGGGAACAAAGCTGTTTTTGAGTGAAGACCATGAAGTTTAACGAGCTATGTGCCCTTTTTTTTTGATAAGGAATGCTAATGCATGCCACCCGCAAAAAGTGTCTGCGGGTGGGTATGTCGGTCTCGCACCGACTAAACCTAACCTGCCGTGGACTTCTTCTGGCGCCTGATAGGGGGAGCCCCGAGAACGCGGGTATGCTGCTCCGGTGCCCCCCTGAGCTATGTGCCCTGCTCACTGCCACTTCAGCGTGGGAATTATTTATGATTCGATCTCGCAGAGAAATTTCAAGCATAACCCTCTCTATTGCTCTTTGGGTGGCTTTTTGGGTCACTGTTTCATAAGTCACTGGCAGAACACACTTATTTTAACTTACATAGACATAATTGCTGAAATAAACATTTCAGTATATTGTACTAACTATGTCCTGTGGTTTCACCCGGTTTCAACTTAATAAAGCCTTTGTGTTATTCGGATATATAAGCTATATTACTACAAAGATTCATTCGAATCCGTTCAGTAGTTGTTGTGTGTAAGTGTAACAAACATCCATACTCCCAAACTTTCGCATTTATAATATTACTAGAATTTATATATTTTTAAATTAAATACATACACATGTTAGTTCAGTTCATGGATGGGTGATGGCCAAAGTGCTTGGAACAACACGTTAATCAATCGGTCTCAATTAAAGTCGACAGATAACAGTTACCAAGTCACATGCCACCCGCATTAGGCGACTTTGGGTGGGTATGTCGGACAAGCACCGACTAAACCTAACCTGAAGTATTCTTTTCTTGGTGCTTATGAAGAGGAGAACCCTGTGAACGTAGTATTCTCACGTTCCCTAGGCTCCCTTCGCAGAAGCAGGCTCGAAAAGCCTACAGGTCGGCTTGAACACTTCTGACTCTACGATAAGTCGCCATACGATAAACTGCCTCGTTGGTCTAGCGGTAGCGTGTTCACCCGCAGAGAACGAGGTCCTGGGTTCAAATCCCGGCTCGGGCCAAAAAATGATTTTGGTACTTTTCTGTAAAAAAAAAATTCACAGTATCAGCCCGAAGTCTGGGAGTTGGCGGTATTATACCCCCGTGCCTCGGAGAGCACGTAAAGCCGTCGGTCCTGTACCTGACCTCTTTCCGGTCAAGTCGCATAGGCGTCCCATCGGATCATGAGAGTGATGGAATAGAAAGTGCTCCACACACACTTGAGCACTATAATAGGTCCCGCGCAGACGGCTAATCTCTGTCGAGACTGGCCGCCGTGGCCTAAATTCGGCTAGGAGGACATTATTATTATTATACGATAAAGAGAAAAAGAAAAATGTATCAAATGCTAAATGTATGAATAATGATGTTGTTACGTTAACTTTTCTCCTTGACATTTAACTGTGCGTTTGTATTGATAATATTGTGGTAGTTCTAGTTTTAAATTGGACTATTAAATATTTATGGACCTAACCATTGTTTCTCCGCCCTTGATCGGAACATTACGTGGTAAATGCGAATCGATAAATATCATGATCGAGGTCTCAACGGTTACGGAACAGAACTAGTTCAATCGCTACTGTTATCATTATTGTTTTGTTTTTTAGTTTGTACCAATGTTGTACGACTTAAAATTTGATGTTTTGGTCTTTATATCAACATCAACAGCCAAAACATGGTATACAGTTCAAAAAATTCCCCAAGAATCACCACAGTGGATTTGCATTTGAGTCCAGTTTAAAAAGTTTGGGAATGAAGTGAAAATGTAAAACAGACTTAATTTTACTTGCTTGTTTGCACTGTTAAGATATTTCTGGACTATCTGTGAGCAAGAAGTAGCGAGGTGACAGTCGGACTATCTTACCACTCTTAACCGTTGCGCCAAAATCGCTTTTTCATCATTTGAACTGAGTATTACTAAAAATCGCTCGAAGACAGCTTTTATACTCGCAAAACCAATAATGTAACGTTTGAACAGTAGAGAAATACCATAATAAATATTAGTTAAACGCTAGGTACTTAAAGTTAAGTTGTAATGTTTAACCTTAAATGATCACTATTTTAATGGAGAAGTCTACGTATCTGCTACGCCGTAGCACGTAGCGACTTAACTTAAATGACTGCGACGTAGAGCAATACATTATGAGGTTCTCGTAGCAGCAATGAATTTAAAAAATCATACCATATTTTATATAAAGTACTATTTCTGCCATTTTTTATATAAAATTCTAAACTACGAATAGTTTGTAGCGTAGTTATGTTATGACCACGAAACCTAGCGAGTTCTAGATTGGCTCTATGCGCCGTTTAGTTAAACCATTATCAAGGTTTTTATAGGCGACTTCTAATAAAACTTTACTACCACCGATGAATACAAAATAACTGGCAATTTAGTATTTGTCTACAGTTACGTTAATTCTATTTACTTTTTTTAGGAGATGTTATACATTTTTACATTTTCTTGCTTGAGTTGTTAAGAAGTAGGGCTTAATCTTATTGCTTGCTTTTTATATCAACCATAAGCACCTTTTGGATAAAAGAAGAAAAAATGTGGTAACTTCAACACGCTTGCACTCAGGTCTACTGTCCCTTAAAGCTGTGTAAAAATCAAACTTTTAAGCCAACGCAATCAAAAGATACAGCCGTTAATGCCGCTAACTTCCGCAAATTTTTGACACTTGCAAGGGTATCAAAACCTGCAGGGTAATTTGGTACAAATCAACGTCTTATAGCACAAATAAAGGAAAAAATTGCGAAAACTGTAAATTTTTAGTTACATCATAAAATATATTAAGAATATTTTAGTCAATTTTATACTTACTACCGCTTCCCTCATTCCTATCAAATACTCAGGTCTATAATACCTTTAAGCTATACTACAGGTTTTTACAGAACCCTCGGTTGCGAGTCCGACTCGCACTTGGCCGGTTTTTAATTTAAATTTCTCATGCACATAAATATACTGACTTAATGTCAAAGGCATTTTCTCCTAGTCAACCTTTGGGTATATTTCCATAGGCATTATGTACGGTTAATACACATGACACCTACTTGGATTACAAGATAACATTAGAAAAGATATGAAAATAAATCTAGTACTCTTACTATTCTTCTTCTACTTATCGTATGAGCAGTGGTGACCCTAATGTCAGAGTAGTTCAAACCGCCCGGTAGGCCTCTGACACGGTTTAACGATTATTGTTTAGTGACTGAAACCGAGACCGACAGCTTAACGTGCCCTCCAAAGCACGGAGACGCTCAGAAATTAATCGTGCTTATCATATAGAGATTTTACCTGAATGGGGACTAAACCCACGACCTTTAGCTTAGCAGTCTGGGTCACCACAGACTAACACTTCTATTTAATTTGTTCATTATATTATATTGAACTAAAAATTATCAAAATAGCATCTTATAAAAGGACAATGGAGTAAAATCAGAACATTGTGTAAAACAAATTAATTTCGACAGTTGCGAATACATAAATTATGTTTTATTACTTCTCCAATTCGTTCAAAATGTTGGCAGCTTTATTATTTTACAATGTAATTGCTTGGGGTTCTTATTATGTGTCAATGTTTATAAAACTCTAAATTGAGGCATAAAAGGTATCATCATCTTAATTCCTATAGAATCAGTTTCAGTAATAGTGTGGGATAATTAACGATTGCGGGACAGCTATTTCTTTCCGTACATTCATATTCATGTTATTAATTATAAAATTAAATGTTATTTTGTACAGACGCCAGCACATCCAGCTACCCCAACCTGTCATTTTTTTATATAGACTATCACCTTAATCACAGAAGCATAAGGTTCTCTTTCAATTGGAAAAAAATTACGGATTGGGGTAGCTGGATGTGCCGGCGTCTGTTCGTAATATGTCCTACAGAAGCGCTTGCTATATGACTTAAAGTGAAAGTAAAGTGTTTTATATAATAATTATTCTAGTATTAGGAATTTATAGATAGCTTAAAGTGTCACATAGAACTTCAATTTCCATAAAATCTGCTTGCAAAATACACTATGGAGCTCCATATAATAATATATTGTGTTATTTGTCCGACATGTTTTTTTAGGGTTCTGTAGCCATTGTCAAAAAACGGAACCCTTATATATTCGTCGTGTCTATCTGTCCGTATGTCACAGCCACATTTTTCCGAAACACTTGGCCGCTTTTTTAAGAAAAATAATATTTGGTTTATTTCTAGAAACGAGGTAGAACACATGGATACAATATTTATATGGGAAGGGAATGAATATCTACAGATATTATGCAAACTGTTCAATTTTAACCCTATACTCACTCCTTGTGATCCTGTGTTTTTAATATCACAGTTGACCCAAAACAAAAACAATATGTTAATTTTAAATTTTCTTTAGCAATTTCGAATTGTGATTGGTAAAACGTGTTATCGACATCAACTAATTACAGCAATCTAAAATTAAAGTTTAAGTAATTTCACGGTAAAAGTGTTGTCGTCTGAGAGTTAAAAAAATAAATTTCCTTCCCATACACTGGGTAAAATTAGGTGGTTTAATCCAGATGTATGTATAGTCTTATATGAATGTCTGGCTAACAGGGGTATGCTTACATGTACTATTAAGGCAAACATAACATGAGAATAAACCCCCTTTAAATGCTAAAAGGGTAAAAAGGCAAAATAGGCATTGCTGGCTAGCTACCACACTCTAATCTAGCCAGGTCGATGTCAAGTCGTTCTTCTGCATTTCATCGTTGGTATATGTAAGCTAGCGCCTGGACAACATACAATTGAATTTCAGTATATCCATCCATAAGAGGATGTTTTTATTGTAATAATAAGGAAAAAGTAGGTTCAACTACTGATAGTATTCCAAAATATAAATGTTAAACAAAATAAATATAAAAAAGGCCCCAACTTCAATTCGATCTTTGTAATTTTTGTCAATAAAACAAACCCAACGTTTTGTTCACAATGCAATATTCAATGTGAAAATTACGTCTGAATGCATAAGTAAACAGAAAAAATAAATAAAAAAACTGGGGACTTTTACGATGCCAGTTTTTACTGCGCATAAGGGTCTGTATAATACATTTTGAGGGTTTAAAATATACGTCATATTACGTAAGGGACATGACGCTTTTTAGGGCCTGGAGTGTTTTTGGTCTTATTTCCCTTGACGGCGAAATTTTTGTGACATTTATGAAGGAGGTTTTTGTATTAATATTTATTTCTGAATTGAATAAATAAGTTCATAAATTGAGAGTGTAGTCTGTTTAGTTTAGATATTGAATAAAAGGTGATTGATAATATTGGGTTTAGTAGAAAAAGTAATTTATTGGAATTAGTTTTAGAGATTATCCATATCAATTTCAACCCACTGTTCAGTTAGCTGTATGAAATGATACCATTAATTTGGATTTCGAAATACTGTTTCAAATAATTTATAAAGAAATGTAACAATTTAAAATACTACGAACATATACTCCAAACTTACATACTATTAATCTAAAATACCTATAATAAAATACTGAATCATCCAAATCATCGCCTGCGGGCAAGGTGCCGAGAAAGCTGGCCACATTACACCGTTGTATAGTGTTGTTTTAAGTATGAGCCAGCTCTCTGTTTACCTGACGACTTGATAAGACGCCTGGACAGCAGCTTCCTATTGAAAACTCGTACTTCTGGGCCCCAAAGACCCATTAAATTTCTGTGAATAAATAAATCTAGCTAAGTAAATCATTTATAAGAGTCCACTATTAAATAATCTAATATTATAACTTTGAAACTGGTGAGATCAGGAAAGAACACGGATGACAAGTTGAACTGTTATTGAAGCAGTAATTAGAGAACCGAAAACGGGGAAATAAAAATATGAAGAAACATTTGTTCGAATTTCGGATTATTAATAGGTATACTTTGACTTTGACAGTGCCGTTAGTCTACAACCAGGTTGGGCCTAAAAGTATTATTTTCTCCCTGGTTGAGATAGATATGGAAGATATTTCCGCATACTCTCATGCATTTTAATAAGACCTACGTAGTTGGCTAGTTTCAGTTGAGATTAGCCGCCGTAGCTGAAATATAGCCTGGAACACTATTCTATATTTTTCGATACTTTAAAATATTTTTTGTAAAATATCGGGTTTAATATTATCCACTTTTTGTCATTTTCATATCCCACTTCTGACATAAAATGCCTAAATTTGATTTCAGAAATGGGATAGGAATAGATTCCTTGGCCCCAACGCACTAAGTTCGAGTATTTTTCTAAAACCATTAGTTACGGTTGCCATCCAAAGTTGAACGGCTTAGCTTTGATAGCACAAATTCCGAATCTTGAAGTATGGCGGGACTCAGATGGAATTTTTGCAAACCCCTGTAAGTCTTAACTTTGTTTTATGTGGCAAACTTCGAGATTTGGGGATTCTCATGTAATTATGGGTGATTTTATAATTTTGATAAATTATATGAAGTTTAAAAAGTTTTAATATAAAAATTACTGAGTGTGCCTTATTATAAATTACGACGAAGTGCATTTTTGGATTTATGAAACAGTTGGGTGTGTTAGGCAGCTTGGTTATTTACTCTACTAACTTGTAGGATCCTACATGCGCATAGAAACTTTTTCGGGTCGAATAAAATGTGATGCATACCTAATGTAACCGTCTGTATCGTGGTTCGGTATCGTTAGATAAGCTAAATACTCCTTATTGCACAATATGGGTATATGATTAATCTATACATATAATAAAATCGTAGGAAAGTCAAAACTGTACATTTTTATATTTTTTTAAAAGGATACTTGGGGCGTGATCTACAATCGATATCGGAGCCAATAATATAGTTTTTAGGATTTTTGTCTGTGTGTCTGTTTGTCTGTATGTATGTCCGAACTAAACTCAAAAGTTTGCATGAATATTACTAAGAGGTCGGGTCAACAAATAGTTTAGATATCATCACGCTATCACCTACAGGGGAGGAGCTGTGATAATTTATAAAATTTAACGCGAGTAAAACTGCGGGGCACAGCTAGTGAGAAAATAATTAAATATCTTGGGAGAACTAACACACTTACACCTGATCCCAAACCAGGCAGAGCCTGTACTTTGTCAACCAGACAACTGATAAACGTACTTATATACTTCTAAATGTCGTGCGTTGCTGGTCATAGGCCACCCTCAACAGTTTCTATAAAATGTCCATTTGAAAGGATTTCTAGTCACCTCGCTTGGCATGGTAGTTGGCGACCCTTCTTCTTATCGTGTCGATGGTAAGAATTATATTCTATCTTCCCAAAATTGGGCAACGCTGACCCCTTTGGCTGAAGCGTCATACAAGTCCTGAAGGGAACAAGAGACTGGACAGGAGGGACAAACGGATAAATGTGACATACTTTGGGGTGACACGCCGCACTCGCAGATATTTTGTGATGTGGGAATGTAACCCTATTTGCACATGTTTTCATTTGATCTTCCAACCTGGGTACGTAGTCTATTAAGAGTCCTCCAGGTTGGCCATGGCAAATTATGTCCCGGAGGTAATTTTTCCTTTGGCGGGACAAACAAAGGAGGAGCAAATTTGGCGACCCTAAACACATATAACAGATAAATTACACCCAAAAGTAGAACAAATAATCAAGTTCATCACACAAATTATTGTCACGGATGGGAATCGAACCCACGACCTCAGGCTTAGTAGTCAGGGTCAGTAACCACTAGAGTAACAGGCAAGTCAGCACAAACATATACAATTGGCGGTCTAATCGCAGTAAACGATCTCTTCCAGACAATCTTTGGATGGACTAGAGAGTACGATATGGTATACTAGCTGTGCTTTAAAGTAATTTTGGCGTAAAAGAGTAACAAACATACATCCATACAAATATACTCACAAACTTCCGCATTTATAATATTCGTAGGATGTGTACGTCTAGCGGTTTTCGTAGTGCACGCCGGAATAACTCGCGGATGATAGATTTTTTCCTACTTACTTGAACTTCTCGTCATATTTCAATTCACACAATATATTTATAAATTGTAGCCTATGTGTTATTCTGATGTATAAGCTATATTACTGTCAAGTTTTATTAAAATCCATTCAGTAGTTTTTACGTGAAAAACTAACAAACATCCATTCATCCATACTTACAAACTTTCGCGTTTATAATATTAGTAGGATAATAGGTCATTGTCCTGGGACATTATTTACATACGACCATCTGATCAAAAATTAAGTAGAGCTTGTTCTATAGAAACCAGATAATAGATACGAACCCAGACTAGGGACTAACAGACATGTTGATGCACACAAATATTTGTCCTGGGAGGGAATCGAACCCACGACCTGCGGCTTGAAAGGCAAGCATCTACCAACTACACAAACCAGCGTAACTTATGTGACTTAAGTATTTGTTGTGTTTAAGTTTTCGATCGTTAAGGTTGACCTTGATGACGAGACCTAAAATATTGACTCCAAATATTAACATTAAAATATGAAATCCCACATTTGAATATAAATAGCACCGAGCTTATAAAATATGATATAAGGGTTTATTATATAAAATTTATTCAGTTCCCACTTAACAGTCGGCTTTGTTTAACTGCTGAAATTTTTATTCTTCCGCACCTCGACATAAAAGTGCGAAATATATTTTAGGACAATAACATTTGACTTGGCCTGGAATAATAATGTTGCTATTTTTCTTTTTAATTCCACTTTTTGTTTCTGAGAACTGTAAAAATGTAGTCTATATTATTACAGCTTCTTCTCTCACTTTTCACGGGTTTAGATGTAAAAAGAACTTCAGTTTTGCTATAAATAGAATAAAACAGCGGTGGGGAACGAGTTTTACTTACTGACTCTGGCTAGAAGTTTCTAGAAGCTCCTTGTCTGATGCGAAATTTACTTTCTCGTGTAATAAATATAAAAAATAATGTCCTTCGTTTTGAAATTCAGTCAGTCCAAATCGAGAGTAGCCATAACGGGGCACTTTTTTTTATTTGAAGCTCATAATTCGATGGTACCGGCTTGCTGACATGACCGGAAGAGATCAGGTGCATGACCAATGGATTTACACGCTTTCCAAGGCGACAACTTCCAGACTTCGGGCTCGTATTGAAATTTTTTCTTAACAGAAAAATTACAATATCACATTTTAACGCGACCCGTGATTTGAACCCAGAATCTTATTATTGCTGATTCAATATCCTAAGACTTGATTGACGAAACTAGTCTATATCGTCTGGGTCTAATTATCTAAATATTTAAGTATGTACCTATTTACAAAAGAAACGTAGTATATGTAGTATATCAGTAATCTGGTTTCCATAGCTCTGCTTAGTTTGGGATCAGATAGCCGTGTGTAAATAATTTCTCAGGATGTTATTACTGACTGCGGCCAGCCACCAGTATTAATACAACAACCACCATCTGGTCTTGAAATCTATGAGGATCCATTTACTAAATGGAAAGTGTAGATAGGTGCCAGATTCTATTGAGATTTTGACAACTTATAAAGAATGTATGTGTTCATAACAACCGAGATAGACAGCGTAAAGTGCTCTCCAAGGTATAAACGCTCTTGAGCCAACCAAGCCCAGATATAATTTTCGATTTTTACAGAAACATTGTACGGGAACCAAAATTTTACCTCCCGAGCACACAGACACACACGACTGCTTACACTGCCCGGGCACAGAGGGCGTCAGCCAATTTTACTGAGCGATTGGAATAAATTTTCGAACCATTTTGAATCCATGGCATATAAATTTAAGTTAAATATATGAAACGGTAGAGGTTACCTACAGGTATATAGAACCCTTTTTCCCAATACATTATGACGCGGGAATTTAAAATTTCACTGAAGCGTAGTGTAAATTATATGTGGGTTCTTTACTACGTAGATTTCTTTATCGCGTTTCACAGATCATTTGGTTCGGTACCATCGTTTTGAGGTTTTTTTGTTGATGCTGCGACAAGTAAAAGTGCTCTCCTTTTTTGGCCAGTTTATTTTTTGTACTCTTATCGAAGTTATGGTTACAATTCCGCTAAAAGCGGCGAAAAATAAACGGCCATTAGGTAAGATTTGTTGTTGGTATCTATGTTACGTGAATATTTACATCATTGTTAAATGGCTGCATAAAAATAGAACGTATTTGTTTGCAAGCGTTAGCTCGGTGGACAAGTAATATCGTTTTCAAAACACCTAGAGCCGGCTGCAATTTTTGTATAACACTTGATTTAAATTAAGTTTAGATTAATTAAGTATGTCAGCCAAGAGATATCCACTGCTTTGAAACGGCCTGCCCAATTATATCCACAATGGCCGAATCCAAATTATCTAAATTTAAGAGAGGTTAGGCAAAGCGTTCATTCGCTCAAAGAGCAGCCCGACTGGGGACGTATCTCTACCTTACAGAAGCCATGTCTTAATAATAACATTAATAATTTTAATGTTGTGTTTCTGCGTGTGAGTAAGGTCGCCAGAGCTCATTGGTCCACACCAATGAGCTCTGGCGACCAATGAGCAAGACTTGCTTACTGACTCTTAAAGGCCGGCAACGTACCCACGACTCCTCTGATGTTGCGGATGATCATTTACCATCTGGTTACCAACTTGCTCGTTTGTCACACTCTGGTACAAAAAAAAATCTGTCGCTAGTGTGCTACTAGACTAACGATGTAATGAAAACCCCAATTGGATTAGCTCAGAATAATACAGTAGTAAGTACTTTTCATATTTGCTTAACAATGGGACTTCTGTATTATTTTATTGAACAAAGCCATCTAGAGATTGTCTATAAAACTTGCACAAGACATGACTATAGAAAAGTTATATAGAGTCCGTCTTCCTAGATATAATGCAAATGGTAAGAAGCTCTCCTCGTAGCAGACCTTGTGAAATGTATTATACGCTACGGTCATATTAGTTGCTAGCTGTGCCGGGCGGTTTTACCCACGTTAATTCCAAAAATAAAATAATATTATTATAAAATAAAATAAATTAATATAAGCTACATTACTACAAAGTTTCATCGAAATCCGTTCGGTAGTTTTTGCGTGAAGAAGTAAAATAAATAAAAAAAGTTTTTATTCACGTAGACTTTAAAAAACCCCTTGTAAATAGTCAGAACATGTTTGTAGTAATATAGTTGTATACATTATTATTTCTAGTAACCTAGGTACTCCTAATTACGTACACTAGTACCTCCTAATTAGGTACACATTGTATGAAAACATTTATAAAATGTATTTTATTATAGCAATGATATTTAGCTAGCTCGTATCAAGTTATTGTCAAGAGATTATGTTTAATTATCTAGTTTAAGTCTAATATTTTATTACATATTGTCAATGGGTCTGTCTATATTAAGGTATTATTATTATGACGAACCTTGTGTCAAGTAACAAACATACACACTCACAAACTTCCGCCTTTATAATATTAGTGTGACTATTTCGTATTGTTGTTTAACGTCGACATCCGTAATATTTGACTACATGTAACGTGGCGTGGTAGAAGATTACTCGAGCTAAGCTGTACTATGAGCAACATACTGCGTTCGCAAACATGTCTGCCGAGCGCGGTGATTATGGCATATCCCGCATTTTTGAGGGAGGTTGTCCAGCAGTGGACGTCATTCACCTGACATTATGATGACATGACTACCATCGATGTTCTTATGACAACATGTACCGACGGTTTCAAACGATCTCGAAGGCACCAAGGGTGGGTCCTGAACTAATTGGAATCCGTAATAATCTTAGATTTTAATCTTCTTTTACATAGGCAGGTAGGTAGAGACAACGGATTTATATTTGTCTCGATCATTGCACACCTCTTTTATTTCGTCTACTGTTATTATATTCTTCATACATGCTCGCTGGTTTAGGGTACTTGCTTGCTTATCGTATGGGTAGTGGTAACCCTAGTGTCAAAGTTGCTCAAGCCGCCCAGTAGGCCTCTGACATGGCTTAACGACCGTTGTCTAATGACTCCGAAGCACGGTGACGCTCCAAAATTAAAACCACTTTGGCGGTCACCCATCTATGGACTGACCGCAAGCCTAGTTGCTTAACCTCGCCGAGCGCTTACGGACCGGTGAGAGCATCTAGCTATGAGGGTACTTCTTTAGATAGATAATCATGATACCCCATTACCCCGGAGGTCACAAATTACAAATACGAGTGTGTACATGAATTAAAGGCATATACCGAAAACGAAGATCGATGCATTTGAGTTCTATATATTACCTAAGTTTAATGAACTAAATGCGTCAGTAGCCCCCACTTGCGACTTTAGCTCATTAGAAGACTGCCGAGTTGAAGAAAACTCCAAAGTACTGATATTCTCATTAGCCAAATGGCAAAGTGAAACTTTGTTCAAAGTAAAGCTCTGGAATGAGAAAAGAGGTTTAAAGTACTTATCAGTAGGTAGTTAGACACATCTGTGTAGCTAATATAATGGGGGACTAGTTGTAAATGTATTTTCTCATGTTCTATGCAACTAAGTCTGAGAAATAATTACAGACACTTTTTTAGTAAGGCTGGAGGAATGCTTTTGCATGCCACCCGCAGACACTTTGTTGCAGATGGCATGCAAAAGCATTCCTCCAGAGTATGTCCGACTAAACCCAACCTGCCGTGGACTTCTTCTGGAGTCTAATGGGGGAGCCCCGCGTACGCGGGTATGCTGCTCCGGTGCCCCTCTTTCGCGCCATATCTCAGGTGGTGGGGAAACGTACCCTGGGAAAGCTCTAGTTTGCCTGCCCGACTCCTGCCAGTCCATCACGCGACTGTGCTCGCTGTGATGGACTGGCAGGAGAAGAACAGATCGCTGTCTGATGAGCTGGTTGCTACCAGTTCCGGGAAGAGATTTTTCCTCTACTGCCGATACGTGCACGTGGTGGCAGTAGAGGAAAACTCTCTGCACACGGTAACACTTATGGTGGTCAATCATATGCTATTCCCTTAACCCTGGTGACCTTAGTCACATCCAACGTAAAAAACCAGCCAAGTGTGACTCGAATACTCTATAAAAGGTGTAATAGTATAAAGTAAATACTAAGCATAAGTTAAGGAGTTTAATTATACAATAAAACTAAAGAACACAACTAAAGAATAAAAGAATAACGATTAGCTGATGCTTTTTGTATGGGGTGCCAAAAATTTTTTGTTCGTATTTCACAATTTGGTTTTTGTTTGTTTCAGTTTCATGAGTAGATAGCGCTCCTTGAATTACGTCTACTATTTACGTTACATCTTGTATATATATTACTATATATGTGTTAATATGGTGGCGGCAAAAGTAATACACACTCTGTGAAAATTTTATGTGTTCATCATCATGTGAGTTTTAGTAATGGAGTTCTCTTGGTTTCCTTTTGCAACTTATCGTCTCATGTCTTTTCCGGGTGAGTTGCTCATACAAACAACAAACGTTATACCTGGCTCAGTTAAAAGTTACCATTTAGTGCTACCCAGATTGCTAGCTTAATAGAATACATTTAATCAGAAATAAAGACGTACAATAAATCAAAGAAAGAATACAGGAGGTATAGATTACAAACAACATACACAATAAATAGAGATACAGCTTAGTAATGAGAAGAGAAATAAATAAATATGCTTAAATCAATGGACCTGGTAGCAGGACCTAAAGATGTTAAAATAAAACGGCTGAATGGTAAAATTTCAAGCAGATAGTAAATGCTCAAAGTAATACAATGTGTAAATCTTTTATACATCACCATCACAATAGCTGAAAGAAATCCACTGCTGAACAAAAGCCTCGCTTTGCCCACCCATTTGGCGATCGCAATTTGATGGTCATAGCATTCGGGTCGACTTCTACGCCCCCCACGGGATGAGATGGGGTGATGATATTCTGATATTTGCCGCCGTCACCACACAGCCTTCTCGTATAAACTTGACGTAATAACAAAATAAGCTAGCTAGTAACAATATTGCTAGCTTTGTTTATTTTCTTCTTTCTAGAAAAAGCAATCAATTTTGCAGAGTTTTTTTATCCTAATTGTTACATGGAATTTTTAACTTTGTTAAGATTTTCAAGTTAGTTGATTAGCTGAAGCGTAAAATGTAAACAAACAAGCAGACACAACTATGATGCACATAGGCACATAGACTGTCTCCCGCTTTGCTCTGGACGGAAGTGGATATGTATTCTTGTTTCTTTCTGATTAAATTCGTTGTGGGATCTAAGACATGCCTGAGCCTCACCGCTCAGTGTTATTTGACTTCTACTGGATAAGATTTAATAGAGAGAATAGAATTTAGACTGAAAAATTGCTCGTCTAAAAACGAATAAACTTAATTTTATACATTTTAACACTCTTGCCTGCATTTTGGCACAAATCCCGAGAAAAATCTCCCTCATCCAATTTAGCGACGAAGTTTAAAGAACGTCAGTGATTGAGCTCAAGACTTCTTAATAAAGACTTAAATAACTTAACTTCCTTCCTACTATTTTCTTCGCTATCTGCACAACTAACTTAAATCAACCGGAGCTGAGGGTAATGAAAAATCCATCTCAGATTTTACTTTTTAAAAGAATTTCAAGGGAAAGACAGAATTGATTAACAATTTTTATCTCGGAAGGTTACTCATGAATTCCAATCCGAGTCGTCGTTGTCTGTTTTTCATAACTCACTTACAGGTGCGAATTGATGCAACCATTGAGGCTGCACCAATGTCGAGTGCCTCAAATGGTGTAACTGTTTAGCACTCACTATTCAGTGGTCACGTTAATGTCGTAACAAAAGCGACCCGAGGACCGCCGTACCTGCCGTATAAATTAGACATTTTGAAGCGTAGATTGCTGTTAACACTCTGTTGTAGAAGAAAGAGGGTGTACTCCTTTAGTGATCCATTTTTGACAGCATACCACTCAAATATTTTAATAAATTTCGAATCGTTAACGTACAGGAGACATGAGACATTTGGCATGTTTACCGGTATTTCTATATTATCGACCATTACCCTTATACTAATGGCCAAGAATAGTACCTTGGCTCACTCAGTACCGAATATTATACGGTTAACAAACAAAATATATATAATACAATCCATGCCGTATTTATATACGGCATGGATTGTATTATATATGTAATCGATTATAATAATATAATCGATTACATATACATATACCAAAACTAAAATTTTATTAATGTTGATATGAAGCACGTTGGTATCTACGTGATCAATAGCTTTCTTATAATCTAAGACATAGAACATCAATCTGTGTGTCCTCGTCTATGAATTGTGATGTGATGATAGTTATATGTAAATTTTTCAGATATAACAATAGTTTTCGTCCCCCACAATATCTATTTTTAGCACATTTTGCATGAACACATATGATATGAACAGCTCCGCAAATTTTATTTTGTGATGTTAACTTAAACAAACATTGCGTGGGAGGGTAATGAGACATCACCGTCGTTGTGGGTTTATATGCAAAATGTTCTAAGAATAGATATTGCGGGGATGTTACCAGTTTTTCGCTGCAATCTGTTATTTTTTAAGCAAAATACCTTGCCGCGACTGTTTACCCCTTGCGCAAAAAGAACGTGTTATAAGATTGAGGTGAATAATTTTCACTCAACAAATGTGGTAAGTCGTTTATATATTGGGATTCTAGAGATTTATTTGTTTAAATATCTACTCTGTACGGCTACTACCGTGTAGATGTTTGCTTAAAGGATATGTCACTAGCATTTCTATGTAATAACAAAACAAAGGAGAAGGAAACTTCTGGGCCCAGCAGTTAACTACTTGAAATGTGGATTAAAAAAACCGTTATATTTTTCTAAAGGAAATCACAAAAAATGGTATCATGATTCTATCTAGGAAGAGAAAAAACTTAAATTAAGTTATGAAACGAAATAATCGATAAAATAATGATGAATTGCTAGCAATCGATTAAGAATAAATCGGTAAAATCTCAGAATATGTTTGAAAATCGAGTGACAAGTGTTTTTTCGTGGAATCGATTCTAGCGGATCGTAGTCCTTTAATTTTTGTTCGGGCAACACTTCTCTCGCTGGCAGCCTTTACATGCTCTTTGACTGTCACTCGTTCGTTGTCTTTCGTTTTAAGTGCGCACGTTTTTTCCTTGTTTTATTTGCGGTTTTCTTCGACTTTAGTGACTGCCCGGGGCGTGGGGGATCCAAACGTGCCAGATCTTCGACATGTCACACTCTCCATGCATAAAACCATAACACAACCGAAGCTATTCAAAAATATTTTGTAAAAAACTACATAGTTATAATACAACCTCACTTTTGCTATAGTTCATATAACTTGATTCCTGGATAGCAAAAATTTCACCAAAATTTCAGTGAGGTCTTGTTATTATGTCCTCTCACGAATAAGGCTAGTTTGATTCAGTTAACACCTGGGCCCAGTAATGTATAGAGTCATTTCCTTCTCCTTTATTGATAGTTTATTGAGTAATAATCTTCCAATGTGTCATTACATTTTTCACTTTCTACAAAAGGTACCAGATCAGAAAACGTTTCGTGTCGGAACTGGCGATGCGGCCTGAGTTATCATCTAATGGTAGAAATTCCTCAGCTTATCTATTTATTCCCAAAGGCTATGAACGTCAAGAGATATCAGCTACTCCCTTAAGCGGAGAGGTCACGTCATGTTTACAATGGAAATGACAAGACGAGATGGATTTATCTTTCTAGGCAGGACGGACGCTTATAGTTATTGACAGAAATACACTTATTAATAATATATGAATGACTAGCTATGCATTTACCAGAGTTAAAGTAATTTTGGCGTAAAAGAGTAACAAACATACACCCATACATCTATACTCACAAACTTTTGTATTATATTAGTAGGACGTGTACCTCGAGCGGTTTTGGCAGTGCACGCCGGAATCGCACGCAGATGGTACATTTTTTCCTACTTACTTGACACTTATCGTCATATTTTGGACAATTCACACAATATCTTTATAAATTGTGGCCTATGTGTTATTCTGATGTATAAGCTACATATACTATTGTAAAGTTTAATTAAAATCCAATCAGTAGTTGTTTTATGAAAGAGTAATTAACATCCATACATCCATCCATACTCACAAAACTTTCGCATTTATAATATTAGTAGAATTGTACACACGGAAAAAATACAATAACACGTTGGATACAAAGAACATAATGTATAATAGGTGGTCTTATCGCCTTAAGTGATCTCTTCCAGACTGAACTGTTGGTCTTGAGCACGATTATTTGTTCTATGTTTGGGTGCAATTTATGTACAATATGTATGTATTTAGACATATTATGTAAGTATGTTTGTAAGTTCTGTGGCTGCCATAGTACGGGCTCTGCCTAGTTAGGGATCAGTTGGTACAGCGTTAGTTGTCCCAAGTAATCTATTATTTATATATGATTCGATTCACAATTCTAGCGAATTCACAAAGTTGTAAAAAGATTTTTATGGCATGTGGCACATCTCTAGCAAGAGGATAGACTAGAGAATTTTTGAGGGAGTTCGAAGATCCCGGTCGCTTTTGGGTTTTGTTTTATAGCAATGTAAATAGCTCTAATATGGACATCTTTAATTGAAGTCCGAAACATTGCGAGTAAATTAAAAAAAAAAAAAACTAGATGGCTAATGTCACTAATTTTGATATCAAAAATACTGTCATACAATACAAATCTAAACAAAATTAAAATTCAGAGTCTACGACTTCTACTTTTTTTTTATTTGTATTTGAATGTACAATTTGGGTATTTTTTAAATAAAATAAAAAAAGTCGATGAAAAAAAATCGACAGGGCATGAATAGTGTTTAGGGGTCTGAAAGGATAGCAGATGACCCCCCCTGTCGACCATTTCAATTTGGCACACGATGCACCAAACACCCTGTATATTCACTGACAAGTAATTTTTATCTACATTTTTAAGTTAAAGTTATATTTGTGGTCTAGTCGTTAGTGACCCTGACTGATAAGCTAGAGGTCGTCGGTTTAAGTATGATTATTTGGTCTGTGTCTAGGTGTAATTTATCTACTAGATGTATGTATTTACATATACACTTATATATTTTATTAGTGTTCTGGTTGTCATAGAAGAGGCTCTGCGTAGTTTGGGATCAGATGGCAGTGTGTTAGTTGTCTCAAGATATGTATTAATAATTTGTCGACCTTCCTCCATTTTCATTCATGTTTATTATCCGGAACCAGTAACCAAATAAGCTACTAACTGTAACAATTGTGATAGGTAATTGGGACTGACGATGGCATAACGTGTTCAAACGATATCGGTCAATCAACCAGATTCCAAAAGTAATCAATCGTTTTATATAGTAGAGTCAAAGTCAAAAGGACGGCTTACACTCTTTGGGCGCAATATTATTGAATTGAATTAGAATTGATTGAATGTTTTTCACTGAATAAAATTGTTCAGTAACATAACAATTTTTTAAATAATATAATCAGTATAACATCTAAGTATATATAATGAAATCGTCTTATTTTCCAAAATTAATTTGGAACCACTAGAAATGGACTTTGTTTAATTGGCACTTATTCAAAAATAGTGAGTTGATCATATTTATAATTCAATTATTCATGCATCTAGACTTTACCCCAATACCTTGATTTTTTCATTGTGATCTTGCCGAGGAAAACCTTCTGTCATTTTGCGCTGTGAAATGATAGCATTTCGGTATCAATATTCATAAGAATACTTATATATTTCGTTGTGTCAAAATTATTTTATATTTTGAATCTTCAGATTTTAATCCTACAGTGCGGTACTTCAGGTTGCATCTACTGAGAAACTTAAAAAAGAAATCATGACTATCTTAACATGTTATTACAATTTAATTATCTGAATACGTTGAATTAAATGTACTAATTCCCAAGCAATTTTATTATTATTATAGTGTGATACTTTTTATATAATAATATGAGAGATTTAAACACCGTATGAATAGCTTTTTCATAAAAGTAAATTGCATTCAAAGGGTCACCATGCACTTCACAGGCTTTTTCGTACTCTTCTAAACATTTGTATTTAAAAGTAAATCCACTTAGTCTTATCCAATCAGTTTCCTCAGACCCGACACAACCGATGTCTCCCGACTTCTCCCGAACGCCCGTGAGGTCATTCTTCACGTTTCCGGAGTCCGTCATCGTACCCATTTCCTGACACGCGTCGTACGCCATTATTCCACCCGACGTACGACGGAAATCAACGAGCGGACCCGAATGCGATCGCTCGGAAATTTGAATTGTGAACTATCCAAGTAGCCGTTGGGCAGGGCTGTCAAAGGCAGGGAAATGGAACGTGTCGTTTTGTATTGGAGAAAGTGACATATAAGTATTATACCTATCGTGTCATCCAGGATATTAAGCCTCATTATGTTAACTTTGTTATAAGATTGTTATTAGTTCTGAGGCTACTTGTCATTGATGGTGCTCATTTACGAATGACCATAAATATGTTAAATCTGTGTCGTGATGATGATGATCTACCAATGACAAGAAATAATTTTAAATGGTATGTCAGCCATTTTCTAAGTATAATTATGACTTGTGTTTACTTGGTGAACACGTTTGTAGTTTGATTCGTACATCTCCAATATCATTGTGTTTATGCTCGGATAAATTTAGGTAGATCTTCAGATGCTAAGTAAGCATTCTGAAGAACTTATTATTGGAACGAATTTCCTTATCGCGCGTTGTGAAAGGGGGCTAGACGGAAAAAAATCTTACGAAAAATTGTCACGACACTTTTTGCAGCTGTGCGGCGTGCGCATGTTTCTCTGTCTGTATGTCTCTCTCTCTCTCTTATAGAAAGCAAGCCAGATATTTTCATTTCTATTTCGCACTGAACAGTGTGGTGTCGCGACGATTATTTTTGTTGAGTGTATACAGGTTTTTTGTACATAATAAATAATAAGAAATAACTTCGTTCCATCCGGGTGTCCCTTGTCACCTCTCAAGTTTTTTTATTAAACTCTTAGCGCCTAAAATCTTCAAATACCAAAATTACTCTGCGACTAAATAGTTCAGGTTTGTGTGCGCAAACACAATTACACTATATTTATTTACACTCGTAACGAAATGGGACGTCTATCCGACAATTTAGAGAAGAGATCATGCGCAGGACTGACAGCTGCTTTACTTACGTGCTCTCCTAAGGACAGGCGTACAATATCACCACCTTCCAGATTACGAGCTGCTGCTGAATGTATACCTTGAACGAAAAATCCCAATAAAAGATTTGACAAGAACGTTGGGTTCAATTTCTCAGTCTTACTCAACACTGACCGGAAATATTCGGTTGAACACGCTACCACTGCAGTGCTACCAACGAGGCATATTCAAAGCCTTGGCAATACAGAATTCACTGCTAAACGTTTCTGTATTTCGATTAAAAATAATGTATGCTCGCCTCTATCCAATTTGTTTGCTTTGGTTAACCCTGGCGAACTAAATTGCGTGGCAAAGGTCGCTATGCAGATTTGCGGAACAATCCTACCAGTATAACGAACTACCGACATAGAATACGTAATATTCAGTAAGGGAACTAGCTAGTTTAAAAATATATTTATGTCAATCAATACAAAGTGTTTAATATTTTATTTTATTTGTGAAGCTTACAGCTACATACAATTGGTTACAAAAATTTGATAAATAAATGCCTTCTTCTTCCTCGGTCCCTCAATGCTGAGGATCGCGACCACAACAGCGAGCTCTCCATTCGCTGCGGTTGTTGCAGCTGTGGACTGCCGTCTGGATGTCCGGCCCCACAGTTTTCCTGATGGCATCTATCCATCTTGAGGTTGCTCTGCCCCTGGCTCGTCTTCCCTCCATCTGACCCACTATGATGTGCTGCTCCAGACTATGCTTAGGAGACCGCATGATATGTCCGAAGAAGCGAAGGGCCTTTTGGTGGCAGATTGCTGAGAGCCTTGTCGTGATGTTAAGCTCCTGCAGTATGGACTCGTTGGTTCTCATAGCGGTCCACGGAATTCTGAGCAACCTTCTCCAACACCACATTTCGAAAGCATCGATCTTTTTGCTATCGTTGCTCTTGCATTGCCATAAATGCCATTGACCAATAAATAATTATGTGACTTGCAAGACTCAAGTCTGGGGACTAACTGGTTTCGTCTTGCTTAAAAGAATATATGTGAAATTGTTTGTTCACTATCACAGTAATATTATAAAGGCGAAAGTTTGTGAGTGTGTGAGTACGTATGTTTGTTACTTGTTCACGTCTAAACTGCTGGAGCGATTTATATAAAATTTGGTATGGAATTGGCTGACACCCTGGATTAACACATAGGCTATAATTTATAAAGTTTGTCGTGGGTAAAACAGCGGGACACAGCTAGTAAAATCGCCACGTCTTCTTGACAAAATTCTTAAAGTTACCATTCAATTTTAAATAGTTATATGACGAGGTAAAATTTTACCGTGTTAGATTTGGCGTACAGTTTATATTTGAATCGAAATGAATAATTTTGATCAAATTTGCCATGTTTGTTAACTCGTTTTGCTAGTTTTCTATTTACTGTCTTTTCATTTTACTAGATCCCGAAACGATTCATTATTTGTTGAATTTCTGTGCTAGTTATGTGTATATTGACTGTTGGTGGTTCAACTGTATATAATGAAGTCTTAAGTCATATCCCGGGCTGGGCCAATGTGGAGTTATTCTGTTAAGAAAAAGTTCTCGCTATAAGCCCGGTGTATAAAAATTGGCGGTGTTACATCCCCGTGCTTCGAACAGCACATAAAGCAGTCCGTTATGTACCTGAAGATGTTAAGTCTACCCGTCTCAGTGGATCATGAAAGTGAGAGAATAGAAAGTTTACTTGTGTCTGCGGCCGACCGTTTCACTTAATGTCCTGCGCTGATGGCTAATCTCCATGGAGACTGGCTAGTATGTACGAAATTCGGTCAGGAAGACATTATCATTATCCCGTGTAATACTGAAATCCTCACACTCCGTGCCGATGAATTTGAATATTAGATCTACTAACCATTTGTGGCGTCGCTTCACTGGATTATGGAATAGATTAGGTCTTGTTACTAGTGCCTTTGTGTAACAGTCCCTTGTGAAACTGTTAGTGTTGGCACTAATTTTCAGCTGTTTGGATACAGATTAACTTGAGTTTGGTACGCTTGACGATAAGCCGGGGCCAAGTAATGTAATTGTAGTAAGTAAATTATTTATCGGGCCGCGATTACTAGAATTACTGCTGTGTGGTTGATGGCATCGAATATCACCGCCTCATCTCATCTCGTTGGGAGTGTAGAAGTCGGCTCGAGGGACTACTTAGATACCAGAGCATGGGCAGCAGCGAACGAATCGAAAACGAATATCATACCGCATTCGCCAACTCGTCTAACAAGCGTGGCGATTATGGCATATCCCCAAGATAATGATCACAAGTAGCGCAAGACCAGCAATTGTGGAGATCAGCAGTGGACGTCTTTCAGCTGATAATGATGATGATTGCTAGATTCAGATGTTACAGTTTTTCAGGCCACTGTCATGGCTTAATGACTGTTGTACTTTGAATACATCAGGGATCGACAGTTTAATGTTGGCTCCGAAGCACGCTCAGAACTTCGGACTGATTATACTCCTAATTGCTTAACCTCACCGTTCCTTTACGGAACGGTGAGAGCAAGAGAGTAAAACCGATAACTGAGGCAGTATGATTGTGGATTGACAGTGGGCAGGCCGCCTTCAAGATGGACCGATGATTTTATGAGGGTCGCTGGAAGCACTGGATGCTAGTAGTGCAAGACCAAAAGTTGTGGAGGTCTTTTGGGGAGGCCTATTTTCAGAAGTGGACGTCTTTTGGCTAACATGACGAAATAGGAAATGCCAAAGCCAAAGAAGGTTTTATATAAAGTGCTAGAATATCTTTGGAACTGATCTTGATGATACTATTAATATTGGTTCCGTTGATTATCCGTGTCATAAAAAAATACAGACAGTATAAGTTGCTCATCAATAATTAGGAAAAGTAAACTTGAATGGTCGACAAAAAAAAGATTTTTTACAACCTTTAACTAAACTAAAATTTTCTTCTGATATCAAAATTGGACAAAAAATGATTAATATATCCGCCGGGAGTCCAACTTATACCAAGCAAGTATCTTCTGCCAAAATAAAATGAAAAATCAGGCTCACCAACCAGTACCCGAAATTCCCCATACGAGGCTATCTATTCTAAAAACAATTAAAAAAATATCGTCCGATATTGGACACGATCCTCTCGCATCACATTCCTAAAATTGAATTTTCAATTAATCGACTCGGCCGGCGGATGGTTCCAGAACTTCAGCGTGAATTTCATACCCGCATGTTTTTCGATTTATAGCTTTTTTGTTATAATCAATTTGCGTTATGTTTGTGTGTGATTTTCATTGGAATAAAATAGTCTTGAAGGACATGAGAATTTAAATCTAAAAATGTTTTTTTTTAGTTTAGTTTTCTTTACTTGGGCAGTAAGCTGGTGAATGCATGACGAGAGGGTTACGAACAGTGTGATCGGGCGAGGTTAGTGAAGATAAAAAGACATAGAGTTACGTTTCATATTTTACTAGCGGCCCGGTACGTACTTCGCTACGTATATGGCATAGTAATAAAAAACATGATTATTAAGTTCATTTATTGAAACAAAATAATATTTAAAATTGCTAAAAGATGTTGATTTTACACTTTTTCACGACTTTTTTTTAAATTTTCTCTACGTACTCTTCCCTGGACTTCCACGAATAATTCAAGACCAAAATTAGCCAAATCGCTATAGGCGTTGTTGAGTTATAACATTACAACGAAAAGTGGCATTGATTTTTATATATATAGATTATAGGAACAGAGAGAAAAGTGGCATTGATTTTTATATATATAGATTATAGGAACAGAGAGAAAAGTGGCATTGATTTTTATATATATAGATTATAGGAACATAGAGAAAAGTGGCATTGATTTTTATATATATAGATTATAGGAACAGAGAGAAAAGTGGCATTGATTTTTATATATATAGATTATAGGAACAGAGAGAAAAGTGGCATTGATTTTTATATATATAGATTATAGGAACAGAGAGAAAAGTGGCATTGATTTTTATAATAGGTCTTTACCTATGAAATTGCCGTTTTGTATGAAAAAATTTAAACGAATTTTTTTCATGAATTTTTTTATTTGTATTAATCGAAGTAATCACCCATGCAATCAATGCATCTTTGCCATCGCAGTGGCAGTTTATTGATGCCCTTCTTAAAGAAATCAGCTGGACGGGAGGCAACAAATTCTTCAAAGGCATTTTGTACTGCCTCTCGGGTATTGAATTTTTTTCCCGCCAAGAAGTTATCCAAATTCTGGAAAAAGTAGTAGTCTGTAGGCGCAAGGTCTGGTGAGTAGGGCGGATGACGGAGAGCTTCCAACCCCAGTTCTTGCAACTTGGAGACCGTCTGCTGTGCAGTATGAGGTCGCGCGTTGTCGTGCAGGAGCAGCGGAGACGAGCGATTGACCAATGCTGGTTGGAGATGCGCCAGCTTCTCCATCATTGTGCTCAGTTCTTCACAGTACACATCTGCAGTAATGCTCACCCCGTTTGGTAAGAAGCTGTGATGAATCACACCGGCGCTAGACCACCAAACAGTGACCATCACTTTTCTAGGGGTAAGTTTTCGTTTAGGGCATTGTTTAGGTGCTGAACCAGGATCCAACCAACTTGCTGAGCGCTTGCGGTTATCAAACAGAATCCATTTTTCATCGCAGGTAACAATGCGGTTCAAAATTCCTTCATTTGTGTGTCTGTTGAGCAGTGCAAGGCACGTCTCGACGCGTACTTCGCGCTGGCGATCATTGAGTTCGTGGGGCACCCATTTGTCAAGCTTTTTTACCTTGCCAATTTGACGCAAATGGACCAATATTGTTTTGACGCTAACGTCGAAAGCTGCTGCTAATTCAGCCGTAGATTGTGTATCATCAGCTTCCACAACCGCCTTTAATTCGTCATTGTCGACCAAAGTCTTCGGACGACCGCGAGGTTCATTTTTCAGGTCGAAATTTCCAGAACGGAAGCGAGCAAACCAATAACAGGTGGTGCGTTGGTTTATAGTGTTAGCTCCGTAAACGTCGTTGATGTTGCGTGCCGCTTGTGCCGCGTTGCTGCCACGACGGTTGTTGGCGACGGACCCAGGCAACTTTCGGCCGGCAACCCGTACTAAGCTACGGGAGGTGCGGAACTACCTCAGCCAATTACGTTTCACGTAAATATTCAAAACATTTCGCTAAAGATGACAATAGTACTTCAATTTAACATTTTTAAGTCATCGCGAATGTTTGTTTGGATAGTTACGGTAGATATACTTACATTTAATTGATATTTTCATAAAACTTTAACATCTTAGTAGATATTAGCAAATTAAAAAGTTAGACAATTTTTCACAGTTAGGTTTTAGGTTTTACAAAGTTAAAACCTATGTAATTACTTTATTTTTACCTATATGTATAACATATTTAAATTTCATTCACCTAACCCTAGGAATTTAGAAGTTATAACAAATTCTAGATTTCTAGGTTTTCCATGCATACCTAGACTACCTGGGTTACCTAGGCCATATCAAATCATTGTCATCATGTAAAGATAAGTTAGTTTTACAATGATTAAACTAAATTGGGACCTAGAATAATCTAGGTCACGAAGTAACAACCTAGATAACCTAGATAGGTTTTTGCGTATACTTCGTTTCGGGTTATAGCTACATATAACCTAATTGTTGTTTTAGATAGTCCTAATCAAGGTCTATCACAACGTACCTAAGTTATACAGATTATATACCTAGGTCACGTAGTAACAACCTAGGTAGCCTGGATAGGTTTTTTGCGTAAACTTCGCTTGTTTTCATAGCTATATGCAAACTGATTATTTTATTGGACAGCCCTAATCGAGGCCTATCAAAGCACACCAAGTTTGTAAAGGTTGTATGCCTAGGTCACGTAGTAACAACCTAGGTAGCCTGGATAGGTTTTTTGCGTAAACTTCGCTTGTTTTCATAGCTATATGCAAACTGATTATTTTATTGGATAGCCCTAATCGAGGCCTATCAAAGCACACCAAGTTTGTAAAGGTTGTATGCCTAGGTCACGTAGTAACAACCTAGGTAACCTGGATAGGTTTTTTGCGTAAACTTCGCTTGTTTTCATAGCTATATGCAAACTGATTATTTTATTGGATAGCCCTAATCGAGGCCTATCAAAGCACACCAAGTTTGTAAAGGTTGTATGCCTAGGTCACGTAGTAACAACCTAGGTAGCCTGGATAGGTTTTGCGCGTATACTTCGTCTTTGGTAATAGCTATATGTAAACTGATAGTTGTATTAGATAGCCCTACTTGAGGCCTATCAGAGCATACCAAATTTGTAAGGGTCATATTGCGGAAAGCTGAGTTATTAAGCATTTTCTTTTGGCAGGCGCTTAGCTACCTCGAAACTGTACCGTCACGACGACAGTTTCATAAAAAGCGATATAACTCAGCTATTTCGCTATATACCTATTTATATATATGTATATTCTGGTTTGTAATTTTATTTTACACCCCAGAAAAATAAGGGTGTCATTATAAATCCAACTTTGGGAAATTTTTTGTAAAATTGATGAATTTGTTCAGTGGGTATTTCGATATTACTTATTAAAACATTTTAACCAAAAGTGAAAAGAGGGTACTTTTGGATTAGGCGCTTCACGCTGATTGGTGAACCCTAAAGAACAAAGACATCAATTCTGTATATAAACTGTGCGATTTTCCTGGATATTCATTCCGTATCCAGCAGTAGTACTAGAAGCAAATTGTAAATAGAAACTTGTGAAATAAAAGTGAAGATTCTTCGAACCATTATCATCGTGTTGTTCCTGTCGAGTCGACGTTGGCCTCCCCTGGTGCTACCCTGTACCAGTTACGAACCCACCCGGCGCTGGATCTGCAGTCCGATTCCTATATTGGAAGGGTGCCAGCCCATTGTTTCTGCATGTACGGTTATCTGTAATCTGGGAACCGTACATGTTTGTTGGGCCCTTCAGAGGAAAAGGATAAGCAGGAATCAGTGACACATTTTTCCACAACAACACTTAGTGGATTGTTCAATCGATCCACTATAGATATCGATTGTTGATGACGCCCCAAGTATCCTTTTTAAAAAATATTCAATGTACAGTTTTGACTTTCCTACGATTTTATTATATGTATAGAAGATCATCGAAGTGTCATGTGTCATAAGTATTATTTTACCAAACAATTTTTCACCGATTTACAAAATAACTTTTTGCTATTGGCCGATTGGTATGACATGGCAACCGTCAACAAGCGAGCGTATTCCTTTCTCAAAGGCCGGCAACGTACTTACTTACTTACCACCAGGGGACCCGTTTGATCGTTTGCCTTCCCATTATGTCAAAAAAACGTGTGTGCTCTAGACCACACGACGGAAGTAAAACTAATATACGGTGACCACTTACCATCAGGTGAGTCGTAGGCTTGTTTTTTTTTTATTTATATATTTATTAATTATCTCATCACAAAACATTGCTTACAGAAACATGATCCAGAAATAATACTTGAAACTGTCCACGGTGTCCACGGTGTCGGTGTCTTTGCAAATAAGTTGTAAAAAAAAAATATATAAAACGTAACTGGCTATCAGACAAAGAAAATGTGTGGTCGCACCTCTCTCTCCTGTTCCTATAATCTATATATATAAAAATCAATGCCACTTTTCTCTATGTTCCTATAATCTATATATATTAGGTCTTTACCTATGAAATTGCCGTTCTGCAGTACTGGCCATTTCAAATCAAAATAATTTTTGTTTGGCTAAGAATTCTAATTTCAAATTAATTTTATTTTAAAAAAATGGATTCTTTTTTCCAAAAGTAGTCATTTCTTTATTGATTAGTGTTACATTTTCATCGCATTTCAATCTTTTTCGTCATCATGGATACGTTAAAAATTCGAGTAATTATGGAATATGAGTACCGTTATAGTGGTTCGATTGAACAATCCACTAAGTGTTGTTGTGGAAAAATGTGTCACTGATTCCTGCTTATCCTTTTCCTCTGAAGGGCCCAACAAACATGTACGGTTCCCAGATTACAGATAACCGTACATGCAGAAACAATGGGCTGGCACCCTTCCAATATAGGAATCGGACTGCAGATCCAGCGCCGGGTGGGTTCGTAACTGGTACAGGGTAGCACCAGGGGAGGCCAACGTCGACTCGACAGGAACAACACGATGATAATGGTTCGAAGAATCTTCACTTTTATTTCACAAGTTTCTATTTACAATTTGCTTCTAGTACTACTGCTGGATACGGAATGAATATCCAGTTTTTTTTTTTTTTTTTTTTTTTTTTTTTTTTTTTTTTTTTTTTTTTTTTTTTTTTTTTTTTTTAACGTGACGCGTGCAGTTAGCCTCTCGGCTTTTACTGCTTCACCGGACAGTAGGGGTGAGCGTGGGCTCTAACCGGCCTAGCAAATATAAAACTACAAACTAAGTACCCGCGCCGGAGGGCACCCCCTGTGGGGCTCGAACCTCGGCTCTGGGCGGATACTGACGGGGAGAGGGCGAGAGATCATGGTTTTTAGGGAGTTTAGTGCAACTTTCGCTCTACGTTAATGACATGACGCGGCCCCCCTTCCGCGTTGAGGGGGGCTTTTTATCGGTACGATATGCAAACTAAGGGTCATGGAGGACGCTGGTGGTCGCGACGCGTTCGCGGTCGTACTCGCATCCGGCGAGTACGAAATATCGGTTGTGCAGTGTTGCGAGAGTCTCTAATCGAATTGATTTGGTTTAAGTAAACGGTGATCTCGTCGTCCGATTCGTCTATGACGTTCTTCGGACGACGGTGTTTACGTGAGAGTCGGGAAGGAGTGTATTTGACCGCCTGTACCACCAATTTACTTGGATGGTGAGTGGCAGAGTCAAAGTACCTTTTGGACGCTTGCTTCATCCATTGCCTGATGGTAGGCAATTGGAGATCAGCATGGAGGCTTTTGTTACGGACGAACCACGGTGCGCCCGCGGCTCGTCGCATAAACTTGTTCTGGACTACCTGGAGGAGGTGGATGAATCGATCCTTAGCGTGCGCGAAGACCGGGCTCGCATAGGTCATCATGGGTCGAATGCACGTCTTGTAAATTCTCACCTTGTTTTCAAGGGACATTTTACTGCGTGCATTCAGGAGGCTGTGTAATCGATAAAGGGCAAATGAGGCACGGTTACGAGCGTATCTCAGATGGTCCTTGAAGTTTAACTTCCGATCGAGGATCACTCCCAAATATTTGGTTTTCTTCTCCCAAGGGATCGGTTCACCAAACATTCGGACGGGATCGGCGGTGGGGGCGGGGTCTATCCTAGAGAAGAGCACGGCTGCGCTCTTGGTGGGATTGACTTCGATCCTCCATTTCCTGAACCATTCGCCGAGGGCGTCGGCTGAGGATTGGAGTTCTCGGTGGATGACTGACGTGCTCCTACTAGAGTAGTAGAGAGCTGTGTCGTCAGCGAAGAGGGCTAGATGAGCCTTATTGGGTCTGGGGATGTCGCTGGTGTACAGCGAGAACAGGAGCGGGGCAAGGACTGAGCCTTGGGGAACTCCTGCGCGTATCGGTCTGAGGGAGGAGTAATTTCCCTCGACGCGGTAGCTAAACGTTCGGTCCGTAAGGAAGTCTCGTAAGATGTGCACGAGACGGTCGGGCACTTTGAGTTCGAACAGCTTATATAATAAGCCGTTGTGCCAGACCTTATCGAACGCTTTGGCCACGTCGAAGAAGAGTGCTCCTGTGTGGGCTCTTTGACGGGCAGCTTTCACTAGGATGTGTTCGACAATGCGATGCACCTGGTGAACGCTGGAGTGTCTGGCTCGAAAGCCAAACTGCTCGTCAGGGAGGATATCGTTTGCGCGGATGTAAGACGACAAACGGGCGTGAATGATGCGCTCGTAGAGTTTCCCCATGGCGCAGAGGAGGCTAATAGGGCGGTAATTCGCCGGATCGGATTTGGGTTTTCCGGGTTTCGGGATGCCAATCACGTTTGCCTGTTTCCACTGGTGTGGAAAGATGTTGTTGGAAAAGGCCGCGTTGAAAATCGCGACCATCAGGCTAAGTAAAAGCAACGGGAGTTGCTTGAAAACGCGATTGGTGATTCCGTCATACCCGGGGGCTTTGCGAGGGCGGAGGTCCCTGATCAGAGTTTTAACCTCTTCGATGGTCACTGGCCTCAGGGGATCGTCGTCGTCGACGTCTGCATCCTCCCGGGAGGGGGCAGTTGGGGTCGGAGGGAGTGGTATGGCGAGCCTACGTTCTACCTCAGAGTCGACCTCGTTGAGGTGCTCCGGGTCTACTGGTAGGGTGCTGGGAGAACATTGGGTCTCTAGATTGTCGGCCATGCATTCGGCTTTTTCGTCGTCATCGAACGCGGGGCGTTGATTCGGACGCGTCAGCGGGGGGATGGTCCAGTCGGTGTCTGTCTTGAGTCGCTTGCAGAGATTCCAAAAGGCCTTCCGCGAGGGTTGAATCTCGGCTAACGTCCTATCCCACCCGGAATCCCGCCTCTCGGTCATGCGTTCACGTACAGTACGCTGTAGTTCACGCATTCGAGTGCGGTTTTCCAAGGTGTTATAGGAGTCGAAGGCTCTGATGGCCGCGTTCTTCTCAGTCACTAACTCACGCAAATCCTCCGGGAGCTTCCACCGTCTGAACGCGTCAGCCGCTGGGACCTCCCGGGAACATTCGTTCATTTGGATTTGGATGTGAGTCGTGAAAGAGCCGATGGCTGCATGCGTTTGCTCGGGGGTCTCTATGAGGGATGGGATCGAATCTAAGTGCTCCGATGTGGCTGACTTGAGTTTACCCTCAAGTTTCTGCCAGTCGGTAACATATCTGGGTGGGAGGTTGCTATCCGCGCCAGAGTGGCTTGTGCGGGAGGCAAGACTAAGGATGACCGGTCTATGGTCGGAGTCTAACTCGTGTAGCACTTCTACAGAAGCCAAACGTAGGTTTGTATTCTTAAGGAGTGCTATGTCGAGTATGTCGGGTCGGTGACTGTCAATTCTGGGGAAGTGGGTCGGTTCGAGAGGGACTATAGGGTCGAACGGTATGATTGCCAAGTGATTAGCAAGTGCGCGGCCGTTCGAGTTGCTCGTACGGCAGCTCCATTGCTCATGCTTGGAGTTTAGATCGCCTGCCACTATGACAGAGCCATCTAAGTCATACAGTGCTTGGAGATCGCTAAGTAGTATCTCCTTGTCTGGGGGGAGGTAGGCCGAGACTATCGTGATTGGCTGATGGCCTGTCATGCCTATTCGACAGACAGAGACCTCAATGTTCTTCAGCACGGGAGGGTCCAAAGGTACGCAATGCAGTGATTTCTTAAAGTAAATCAGCGTGCCCCCTTTGGCGGAGTGAGTCCTATCGTTGCGAACTATACGATAGTTGGCAACTGTAGGACTTCTCCGTTTGCTCGGTTTGAGGAAAGTCTCTTGAACGAGGAAGAGATCAATTTGATGATCGCAGAGGAATTCTGCGACTTCATCGCGTTGTCTCGCTAATCCGTCTGCATTGTAAAACCCGATCTTTAAAGATCTGGGTTTTAGCCTGCAAGTGAATTGGGGAGTCATCAACGGGTGTACAGCCATTACGGTTGAATTGATTTAATAAAGCGGCGGTATAAGTGTGCCGCGTCGATGGCCAACTGGATGTTGGTCGGATCAGCTTCGGCCCTCTGGGTGAGGTCCTCAAACTGATCGAGCAACTCCCAGCCCTGAGTCATGATGCGCTCGGCAAAGCCTGAGGCGCGCCCTTTGCTATTCGCTTGGGGCGCCCGGGTTTTGGGCGCTGGGGCTGATGACTTTGGAGTCTGGGCTCCTTTGGCCGGGGCCTTTGGAGCCTGTGACTTCCTGGTCAGCGGGTTGTAAGCCCAGCCCGATTTGACTGGGGCGGGAGGGGTCGCGCTGGTTGAGGGTTTGGGGGACGCCTCTTTAGCTGGGACTGGCACAGCCTTAGGGGCGACCGCCTCACCCGCAGCCTTGGGTGCGGTCGAGGGGACGTAATCTGGCAGAGGCCAGTGTGGTCTTGCTGGTCGCAGGGATGTCTGTTGGACATCCAAGGACATTAGCGGGGGAGGGCTTGCTTGGGGCTTGGCGGAGCTAGTCTGCGCCTGAGGCTTGCGAGCGTTGCGCTTGCTGCGAGGCCTCCTGGCGGGTCTCCTCGCCGGTGCCTTGGGACAGCCGCGATAGTTCGCAGGGTGTCCCAAGGACTGGCAGTTGACACAACCGGGTGGCTCGGAGCATTCGCTACGATCCTTAGGTCTTGGGCATTCGGAGGTGTGATGACCTGGGGTCAGGCATTTAACACACCTCGGGGCGACGTGGCAGTTCTTAGACGAGTGCCCGTACAGTTGGCAGTTGTGGCACTGCCCCTGTACGGTCCCTCGCCGCGGCGGCTCGACGACGATGCCGCCGACGCCGCAAACTGTTTTAAGGACAGTCAGGATTTTCTGTCCTTCCTTCGAGTCGTCAAGGTGGACCAGCACCATATCGAAGGGCTCGCCACCGTTTGATCGGCGCATCCGATGCACCTCTCTCACGGGGTACCCTTGGGTGGTTAGGTCCTCCTTGATGGAGTCGATGGGAAGGTAACGGCACACTCGGCGGATAACCACGCGGAGTGTTTTGTCCTCAGCGGTGCCGTAAGTGTAGTAGTCTACCTTACGTGCATCGAAGAGAGCCGTCGTTGTCCTGTATTCAGTGGAGGTCTGCAGCTGTATTTTGTACATCTGCTCCTTGAGGATGTATGTAGTGCTGAGTGCGACTACACCTTTGGCTTTTAGCGTGGTGGACAAGTCTTCCCACTTATCGATGCTGAGTAGCATGATAGGTGGGGGCTTAGTGGTCTTGGCCGTGAAGCCAGAGGGTTTGGCCTTTGCCTGTGAGGCGGGGGCGCTTGTAGTGGGGGAAGAGGGGACAGAGTTGGTGGCGGAGGGTCTCTCCGTGCGCAACTTCTTCGTCTTGGCGCTCTTCTTGCTCTTCTCCTGAGTCGAAGCCTCAGAATCAGAGCCGGAAGAGCTGCCAGACGAAGACGACGACGACTTGTCGCCGCGGGTCCGCTTATCAGCTTTCCCGCGCCTGACGGTTGTCCACTCGTTGTGAGCGTCGTCTTCGCTGTCGATCGGTACGACATCCATCTCTTCCTCTGTGGCTAGAGGCTGAGATGGAGAGGGGGTACGGTTACGGGGGAGTGGCGACTGCCTGTCCGTCTGGGTGAACGGGGCAGAAGAGGAGGGGACGGAGAGACTGAGTTTCTCCTGCGCTGTTGCGCCGGAGCTGGGGAGGTCGTCTCGCATGAGCTTAGTCTTCACTGACTCCATCAAGTTTGCCCAGATAACTGGGTCAGACTTGAGGACCTTGAAGGCAGCCTCAATGAAGCGTGGGTCCTTGGTAATGTCTACCATGGAGGCGGGTACGGGGGCGGCCATCTTGTGATGGTATTAAAAGCCTAACAACTACCGAATAATTACGTTAGTTCGCTCCCGGAGCGTTCCGAGAAGAAGAACTAACAAGAAACTTCTCGGCGGTCGCTCTAACAATAGAATGTCCCTAACAACTATCACCTCGGGTTGGACGGGCCCGAGGGTGTGTTGGTGTGTGTATCACCCTCCTCGCCGGGTTAGACGAGGAGGTATGTGTACCTATGGTGAGCCCTAAGCTTGTATCCCTCTCGCCAGTCTTATTGTGCGAAAGGGTTCCTAGCAGCTCTAATGCAGAGGGCGATATGGGCCGATGAATATCCAGGAAAATCGCACAGTTTATATACAGAATTGATGTCTTTGTTCTTTAGGGTTCACCAATCAGCGTGAAGCGCCTAATCCAAAAGTACCCTCTTTTCACTTTTGGTTAAAATGTTTTAATAAGTAATATCGAAATACCCACTGAACAAATTCATCAATTTTACAAAAAATTTCCCAAAGTTGGATTTATAATGACACCCTTATTTTTCTGGGGTGTAAAATAAAATTACAAACCAGAATATACATATATATAAATAGGTATATAGCGAAATAGCTGAGTTATATCGCTTTTTATGAAACTGTCGTCGTGACGGTACAGTTTCGAGGTAGCTAAGCGCCTGCCAAAAGAAAATGCTTAATAACTCAGCTTTCCGCAATATGACCCTTACAAATTTGGTATGCTCTGATAGGCCTCAAGTAGGGCTATCTAATACAACTATCAGTTTACATATAGCTATTACCAAAGACGAAGTATACGCGCAAAACCTATCCAGGCTACCTAGGTTGTTACTACGTGACCTAGGCATACAACCTTTACAAACTTGGTGTGCTTTGATAGGCCTCGATTAGGGCTATCCAATAAAATAATCAGTTTGCATATAGCTATGAAAACAAGCGAAGTTTACGCAAAAAACCTATCCAGGCTACCTAGGTTGTTACTACGTGACCTAGGCATACAACCTTTACAAACTTGGTGTGCTTTGATAGGCCTCGATTAGGGCTATCCAATAAAATAATCAGTTTGCATATAGCTATGAAAACAAGCGAAGTTTACGCAAAAAACCTATCCAGGCTACCTAGGTTGTTACTACGTGACCTAGGTATATAATCTGTATAACTTAGGTACGTTGTGATAGACCTTGATTAGGACTATCTAAAACAACAATTAGGTTATATGTAGCTATAACCCGAAACGAAGTATACGCAAAAACCTATCTAGGTTATCTAGGTTGTTACTTCGTGACCTAGATTATTCTAGGTCCCAATTTAGTTTAATCATTGTAAAACTAACTTATCTTTACATGATGACAATGATTTGATATGGCCTAGGTAACCCAGGTAGTCTAGGTATGCATGGAAAACCTAGAAATCTAGAATTTGTTATAACTTCTAAATTCCTAGGGTTAGGTGAATGAAATTTAAATATGTTATACATATAGGTAAAAATAAAGTAATTACATAGGTTTTAACTTTGTAAAACCTAAAACCTAACTGTGAAAAATTGTCTAACTTTTTAATTTGCTAATATCTACTAAGATGTTAAAGTTTTATGAAAATATCAATTAAATGTAAGTATATCTACCGTAACTATCCAAACAAACATTCGCGATGACTTAAAAATGTTAAATTGAAGTACTATTGTCATCTTTAGCGAAATGTTTTGAATATTTACGTGAAACGTAATTGGCTGAGGTAGTTCCGCACCTCCCGTAGCTTAGTACGGGTTGCCGGCCGAAAGTTGCCTGGGTCCGTCGCCAACAATATCAAAGCCAAAAATATAGTTTTTAGAATTTTTGTCTGTGTGTCTGTTTGTCTGTATGTATGTCCGGGCTAAACTCAAAAAGTACTGCATGGATTTACTTCAAATTTTGCATGAATATTGCTAAGAGGTCGGGTCAACATATAGGCTACATATTATCACGCTATCCCCTACGGTGGAGGAGCTGTGATAATTTATAAAATTTAACGCGGGTAATACCGCGGGGCACAGCTAGTATTAAAATATGTCAAAGAATGCATATAGCAAAAAATACGTCGCTCGACGGTCAATAGTTTTCAGTTTAAAATGATCGGTTCCCCCACTCGACGTTTAATTTTAGGATTTGTAATTTTCGAAATTGGTTTTATTAAGATTTGCATTGCCAATAATGCTATAAAACTAAAATTTAATAAGAAACAAACAAAAATAGTTCAATATACGTACAAATTACAGATCAATTACACCCAGACACAGAACAAATACCCACAAAGATAAAAAAAATCCGGCATGGCGATCGAACTCACGACCTATGGCGTAGCCGTCACGGTAACCAACCAATCATCAACATATTAGATCAACAGGCCAGTCAATTATTTTCAACTCTTATTTCGTTACCTCTATTTTCAATATTAACCACATTTATCCCCCATCGAATTAACTGTAACTTAGTAAGTCAAGTGGCCGTCTGCTAACGTCATATCCTACCCGCAAAGTTGGACATCACATAACTTCAGGTAAATGAACGTAAGTTCCGGTGGAGATGAAATAATGGGGAGATTCCCTCGACGCGACAGATGTAGGGATAATTGAAGCTTCTGTTAGTTTGGCCGCAGTGGAAAAAGTAACAGTTGGCAACACTTGGTAGCGTGCCAAGTTTCTCGAGTATTCTGTAAGAGGCGATACAATTGGCAGCAATTAGATTTCCTATTTTTTTATCTATATACAACATGTAACGTAATTAACGCACACCCTCAAACACCCCAATTAGAATATTATGTTGAAATACATACACTGAATTTTTAATTTAACATGTAAACTAAATTAGTTTCTTGGAATAAAGTTTATTTTTCTTTATTTTGTATTTAATGATGGAATTTGTATGAATACCTACAAATAAAACTGCGATTTAAAATTTAATTCACGACCTCCACGGGATGAGCAGGGTTGATGATATTCTGATATTTGCCATGACTGCCTCGTTGGTCTAGCGGTAGCGTGTTCAACCGCAGATTATGAGGTCCTGAGTTCAAATCCCGGGGCGAGCCATAAAGTGATTTTGGGACTTTTCCGTAAAAAGAAATTTCTCGGTAGCAGCCCGAAGTCTGGAAGTTGGCGGTATTACACCCCCGTGCCTCGGAGAGCACGTAAAGCTGTTGTCCTGTACCTGACCCCTTCCGGTCGTGTCGCTAGTGTCGACGAATAGAAACTGCCCCTGTGTTTGCGCACACACTTGTGCACTATAATATGCCCTGCGCAATTGGCAAGTCTCCATTGGGACTGGCCGCCGTGGCCGAAATTCGGTAGGAAGGAGAGTATTCGCCGGCGTTACCACACAGCACACTCTTCTAACTAGGAAAAATCCGAGAAAACATGGAAACGTCCAGTATCTAGCCATATAAAACCACACACACACACACTCACATTCCATTTCTATCTCGTTCGGTCACTCGGTCAAAGGGGGTTAAACAACACAACAGTAAAGTTTTACGGGTGGAGGCGATAAGGATATGGCTGCAATGTGTTCTGAGTGATGATACTGCTCAAAATATACTTTATTTTCAATATGATATTGAAGTAATTGGGATATTGTAGGATTATCTGAAGTCCGAAGAGAGGGGGAGGACTCGATAATACTGAAATCCGGAAACCTGCTCTATTACCGGGAGGGTGACCAAATATCCCAAGGTGGTGTCGGGTTCATAGTCCACAAGTCCCTCGTGAACAACCTAGTGAAAATCGAGAGTGTGTCGAGGAGGGTTGCGTACCTTATACTCAGAATCACCAAGCGGTATTCGTTGAAGGTTATACAGGTATACGCACCCACTTCGACACACTCCGACGATGAAGTCGAGGTTATGTATGAGGACATATCCAGAGCCATACATACCTCTAACTCGTATTTCACTGTGGTCATGGGGGACTTTAACGCGAAGTTGGGCAAACGATTCGGTAATGAGCTGAGAGTGGGGCAATTTGAAACTGGAGACCGGAACCCCCGGGGCCAAATGTTGGCCGACTTCATGGAGAAAGAGGGACTCTTTATGATGAATTCCTTCTTCAGGAAGCCGGATCACCGCAAATGGACCTGGGTGAGCCCCGATGGTAATACTAAAAATGAGATAGACTTTATCTTGTCGACGAGACGACAGATGTTCAATGATGTCTCCGTGATCAATGCGGTTAAAACCGGGAGCGATCACAGACTGGTCAGAGGCTCATTGAACCTTAATGTCAAACTCCAGAGGTCCCGACTGATAAAGTCTACGCTCCGACCTTTACCTATCCACGTCCAAAACCCCGAACCATTTCAGCTCGAACTGCAAAACCGTTTCGAATGCCTAGCAGACTGCGAGGAAGTGGACTCATACTATGACAGGCTCGTAGAAGCTGTCCATACGGCTGGGTCTAAGGTATTCAAGGCCCGTCGTACAAAGAGAACTAAAAAGATCTCTGACTTTACCCTGCAACTTATGAAAGATAGACGGAAAATGGTTCTGACATCCTCAGATGATGCTACCAGATATCGGCAGCTCAACAGACAGATCTCAAAGTCTCTGACTCGCGACACGCGGCAATTTAATACAATTAGTATTAAAGAGGCCATCGAGCGAAACAAAGGCTCTAAAGTGTTCGCAAGAGCTCTGTCTGTTGGACAGAGCCAACTGACGAAGCTGAAGACTGAGGATGGTAGAATCGTCACGTCTAAGCCTGAGTTGCTGGGGAGAGATCGAGAAGTTCTACGGACAGTTATATACGACAACGGAGCCACCTGTCAAAAGTCATGCCTCAGATCCCAGAGCACGACTAACCCGACATTACACCGAAGACATCCCGGACGTCAGCCTGTACGAGATTAGAATGGCTCTCAAACAACTCAAGAACAACAAGGCGCCTGGTGATGATGGAGTTACAGCAGAGCTTCTGAAGGCGGGTGGTACACCAATCCTACGGGCCCTTCAGAAGTTATTTAACTCCGTCATACTAGATGGTCAAACGCCACAAGCATGGCACAGAAGTGTGGTGGTGCTCTTCTTCAAAAAGGGCGACAAAACCCTATTGAAGAATTATAGACCCATCACATTGCTGAGCCATGTTTACAAGTTGTTTTCGAGGGTCGTTACGAATCGTCTCGCGCGCAAGTTTGACGACTTCCAGCCTCCCTAACAAGCCGGTTTCCGAAAAGGCTTTAGCACCATAGACCACATACATACGCTGCGGCAAGTTATACAGAAGACCGAAGAGTATAACAAGCCACTGTGTTTAGCGTTTGTGGACTATGAGAAAGCCTTCGATTCTATCGAAACATGGGCCGTGCTGAGGTCTCTCATAAGGTGCCAAATTGACTACCGGTATATCGAGGTGATAAAGTGTTTGTATGAAAACGCCACTATGTCAGTGCAACTCCAGGACCAGATCTCGAAACCTATCCACTTGCAGCGAGGCGTGAGACAGGGAGATGTTATATCTCCGAAACTGTTCACCGCTGCATTGGAAGACGTCTTCAAGCTTCTGGACTGGAAAGGCTTTGGCATCAATGTCAATGGCGAGTACATCACTCACCTTCGATTTGCCGATGATATAGTTGTCATGGCTGAGACCATGGAAGACCTCGGTACAATGCTCAATGACCTCAGCAGAGTCTCTCAACAAGTGGGTCTGAAAATGAACATGGATAAGACGAAAATCATGTCAAACGTCCATGTTGCACCCACTCAATTGAAAGTTGGTGACTCTGCACTCGAAGTTGTAAAGAACTATATTAACCTAGGACAGACCATCCAACTAGGTAGGTCCAACTTCGAGAAGGAGGTCAATCGTAGAATCCAACTCGGCTGGGCAGCGTTCGGGAAGCTACGTAACATCTTCTCGTCCAAAGTACCGCAGTGTCTCTAGTCGAAAGTCTTCGACCAGTGTGTGTTGCCAGTGATGACATACGGAACAGAGACGTGGTCGCTCACTATGGGCCTTATTAGAAGGCTCAAGGTCACCCAAAGAGTAATGGAGAGGGCTATGCTCGGAGTTTCCCTGCGGGATCGTATCAGAAATGTCGAAATCCGCAAGCGAACCAAAGTCACCGACATAGCCCGAAGAATTGCAAAACTGAAGTGGCAGTGGGCGGGGCACATAGCTCGTAGAACCGATGGCCGTTGGGGCAGAAAGGTTCTTGAGTGGCGATCACGAACCGGAAGACGCAGCGTGGGCAGGCCCCCTACAAGATGGACCGATGATCTTGTGCGGGTCGCTGGAAACAGCTGGATGCGAATAGCGCAAGACCGGCAATTGTGGAGATCTTTGGGGGAGGCTTTTGTCCAGCAGTGGACGTCTTTCGGCTGATATGATGATGATGATTGAAGTAATGGAATCAGGCGTTTTTAGGGTTACGTAGCCAAATGCCAAAAATGGGACCCTTATAGATTCGTCATGTCTGTCTGTCTGTCCGTCCGTCCGTCCGTATGTCACAGCCACTTTTTTCGAAACTATAAGAGCTATACAGTTGAAACTTGGTAAGTAGATGTATTCTATGAACCGCATTAAGATTTTTACACAAAAATAAAAAAAGAACAATAATTTTGCGGGCTCCTCATACATAGAACTGAAACTATTTTTTTTTTCATCTTAGCCATACATGTGTGGTATCTATGGATATGTCTTCATAAATGATATTGAGGTTTCTAATATCATTTTTTTTTACTGAATAGTTGGCGCGAGAGACACTTCCAAAGTTGAAATATGAGTCTCCCCCACCCCCTGTAACTTCTAAAATAAGAGAAAGATAAAACTAAAAAAAATATATGATGTACATTACCATGCAAACTAACAACGAAAATTGGTTTGAACGAGATCGAGCGAGTTGTTTTTTTTTCTACGTCATAAATCGTAAACCGCAATTTACCTTTCATTTAATCAACTGAAATACTTGCTGCTACGGAACCCTTCATGGGCGAGTCCGACTCGCACTTGGTCGGTTTTTTATAATAAAGGATGGCAAATGAGCAAGTGGGTCACCGGATGGTAAGTGATCATCACCGCCCGCCCAAGCAGCAAAATGTGGTCTAGTAATTGTCCTGGAACCACCATTTCATTAGGACTATAACGGAATAGTAAGCAATTATAACCACGGAAAAGGGCCCAATTTATAGGCGTATTTTAGCTAATTAAATATCTATAGTAGACTTGGTGAATACCATTTTGACCAATAACGGCCATATAGTTGGACTATGTAAAACTATTTTCTCCCGCGAAGCCAACTATCAGCGCTTAATGGAACCAATCACGACAATAGTAACCTTATAGTTAGACCACGTAGAACTATTTACTCTCGCGAAGCTAACTATGAGCGCTAAATGGAACCAAACACGACAATAACGTACACAGTGAATATCTTACAAGCTCATACAAAGTGATGTGAATTGGTGAATGTTGCTATGCACATTTGTAAAGATTAATTAATATTGATAAAGGTAAGTTATTATATTTTTATAATAAATATTATCTAGAATAAGAGTAGGGTGTTAGTTAACAATAAGTGAAGCCGTGTTTGAATGTGCATGGCGCAGGTATATTTTCGGTGAAGTGTAATAATTTTTTTGTCAAAATTTTTAAACGCCCCTCGAAATTCACGTTTTCATTAAGTTGATTTTTAAAATAATGTTGGTTTCAGTAAGACATACAACGAAAAGTCGCCATCTTGACAAACTTGGTTTTCCCAAATACATTAACAAACCGTTATAGACGTACTTTGTTTAAAAATGGTAAATATCAGAACTATTGCTTGGCCATATTGTTTGGAATTAGAGTTCCGCAAATATTGTAATGTTACGTTATGTCTATGTTGTTATTAGGTACCGATGTCTTATTTTCATATTTTTGTTAAGGTGTGAGGTGTGAAAATGGTAATGTTTCTGGACGTCGATAGCTTTTTTAACTAAAAGGGATTTTCGAGCTTTAAAAATTGTTTGAAATATTTTCTACTTCTATTTTTGTGCTTTCCCTTGCTAACTTGGTTTATTGTTTCACAGAATCGTGATCAACACCAAATTAGTGAGATGCCAACGGTATCTCGAGAAGATACTCGTTCAAATACTACAAGATCACTTCATTTACAACAAAACTCGGCTACCATTCAATCCGGTTCAGCAATTTTACCTGTATTTTCTTTTGTCGCGCAAAACCCTCAACTTGTCATAACAGAATCAGAAGAAACACTGTCAGATGTCAGTTTAAATGCTCAACATTTCGTTCTTTACAACACGGATAACCAAATACAGCCTGTCGAGGATGGTCAAATTCCACAACTTCAACATGAAGTAAAGTCAATCAAAGAAGACATTTAAACCATCATACCAAATCAAAATGCACTTTATGAAATACAAACTAACATGTGCTGAGTGCTGTGTCGAAGAGAGATTCAGAATGAATTAAACTCGTACATCCAATGACCGTTTCAAGAAAGCAAGAAGACGTAGATGTAGACATGTTATAAGAAATCTAAGAGAACTTGAAGAATTTGAAACAAATACATTTATTCAAAATTTCTAATAAAGAATTGAATGCCGCATGTCGTATTGTATTCTACAGCCCCTTTTCTAACATCGCTATGTATTTGAAAATTGGAATAGTTTTCAATATCGCATTCATCTTCTTGTACAGGTACCTCACTAACACAATCTTCCAAGTCTACATTTAAAATTGCTTTAATCGATTAAACGTTTTTTCGTGCAGAATCATTAAAATAAACATTTTGTCTTAAATTTTCACAATAACAATTTTGTACGGAACCTTCTCATATTTCTACGATTCAACAAAATCAAAATATCCGTACTGAGACTATAACAGAATTTGCAAGACCATTATAAACCAATGTTTTCTTGTTCAGGACACCACGGATATAGTTTTGGATACTAAGTATATTATATTAAACCTTTATAAGCGTGTTAAGATTATAACGATATTAGTTTATACCACTATATAACCGCTCCATTTTACTGATAATTGTTCTGTAAAGTAAATTTATAAACCCTTATAAAACCAAGTAATAAATGCAAATAGTATCCAGAATGTTTAGTTCTGTTTATCACTCTTATTGGTGTACTTTACTTATAGTGGTTCTATAATGTTTCTTGTTAGTAGTTATAAGCATAGCTTACCAGTTTATCTGCTCTTGAGTGCGTTTACACCCTCGCGATACTTTTATAGGTCACCCAAGCTTATATTTGACCTTTAATTTCGGCCTATAAGTAATTATAAGTTAATGTATAGGAGGAGATATACTATAAGGCCCAACTAACTCCATGCTTGCTATTATAAGCGATGCAGCAAAAACTAGAACCCTTAAGAGAACATTAAAAGTGCTGGAGTCCTATAACGTCTTCACTATACGATAATTTTGCTGCTTGGGCGTGTACTCTCGCAACACCGGAGGAGCCGCAAGATACATAATACTTTGCAGATCAAAATACAAACTTTAATAAAGCACTCGAAGAGTAAGCATATCTTGAAAATGGTCCATGTAGGACTGAAACACGTGTTGGGTATCATACCGGCGCATTTAATTTGCTTGATATTTTTGCGGGCGGAGGGCGCAATATACACGTCCCGGTTCGATTAAACTGACGATTAGCGTAATTAACACTACATATTAAACTTGGTATTTTGATTAATATGATATTTATTGTAGAGACACCAGATGGGCTCATTGTTGGGCTAGAGATAGATTCGAGAAAACCATTTCACTCATTTCTTTATTTACAAGAAATGTATTAAATTCCCATTATAAATAATTAAAGAAAAAATAAAAAAGGTTTTTATTCACGTAGACTTTTAAAAAAGCGCTTGTAAATAGTCGTTCTGACTATTTGCAAGCGCTTTTTTTAAAGTCTAGAGCTAAAGTATGTTTGTAGTAATATAGTTGTATACATTATTATTTCTAGTAACATAGATATTTAGGTACATATTGTATGAAAACATTTATAATTTTTTTTTTATTATAGCAATGATATTTAGGTAGCTTGTATCAAGTTATTGTCAAGAGATTATGTTTAATTATCAAGTTTAAGTCTCATATTTTTACTACATATTGTCAATGGTTCTGTCTATATATAGGTATTATTATTATGACGGACCTTGTGTTAATAACGACGGTCGCGCTTTAATGCTACCACCGGATCCAATGCGCCCCAACTGAGAAGACCCAGCGAAACAAACTCAGTGGGTTCATCTACTACCGGTTTCAACACGATAAATATTGGTATGTACATGTTTTGACGCTTGATATCCAAATACATATTAATGTCCTCCTAGCCACGGCAGCCAGTCTCATTGGAGACCAGCCAATTGTGCGGTACTTATTGTAGTGCTCAAGTGTGTGCACCATAAACATATGAGCAATTTCTATTCCATCACTCTCATGATCCGATGGGACGCCTAGCAACTCGACCGGAAAAAGTCACGCATAGGACTGACGGCGTTACGTGCTCTCCGGGGCATGGAAGTGTAATACCGCCAACTTTCTTTCTTCGACTTCGGACTGATACTGAGAATGTTTTCTTTACAGAAAAAATCGCTATTCATTTTTTTACCGACCCGGGATTTGAACCCAGTTCCTCGTTATCTGCGGTTGAAGACATTAACCGCTAAATCAACAAGGTAGTCAATAAATACATATAATTGTTTTTTACTTATGATGAATTACAATTTATTCGTATTATATTAGCAAAATCTACAATGTCTGTTATTTCAGTATTACATTTATGACGATGATAATACTCCGTCTATTATTTTTTAAATGTTAATTAATACAATTGAAACTATAATAATAGGTCCCTAGAATATCTCGAAACGAAATATTCTTTGCAGTTAGTACACACGGCTACATATCAAGCTATACAATTCCAATATAGGCTGACCTTTCATTATATGAAAATCCTATACAACGTGAGATAAGCTTATACTGGAAATTTATAGTTTGATATGTAGCCGTGAGTACAGCTTCTGATTCCTTCCAATCTTTAACATCCAATTGTATTTCGCGATAAGGCTGACAATTGAGTTATAACTTGATTAAGTTATTTGTATCAATTATATGTATGTATGTAAAAATATATAAGTGTGTTTATCAGATGTCTGGTTTGCCTAGTTTGGGATCAATTGACAGGGTGTTATCTGATTCAAGATATTTGTTTATTATTATTTATTGCTGTTTTTGCGATGAAGAACCAAAATTAATTTCCAGATTGAATTTACATTCTAGAACCTTTTTAATATTATACTAGCTGACCCGACAGACCTTGTCCTGTCTTAGCGATGACTATTAACGCACGCTATCTGTCAATACTATGTCAAATAAAAAAAGTTACATTAAAAAAGGTTATATTGTCCAAAGCGCTAAGGTTAGATTAGAAATAATATTTGGTTGTGAAGTATTCTTAAATTTTCTTATTTTTTTTAATTCTTTTTTTTACATAAGAACCTTCTCCTGACAATAACAAAAACAATAAAAAAAGAAATAGTGAAATCGGTCCAGCCGTTCACGCGTGATGTCGTGACAACGGAAAACGGATTTCATTTTTATATATATAGATTATATTTGATTCAGCGTTATTAACCATGTAATCAAGGCAATTAAACTTCTATACTGGTCTTTCAAATAAGAATTTTACTTATGTCATCAACATTTATGGCTCCACGGTTATGCAAATTTATTATACAATTTATTAATAATTCTTTCACAATTCTTTTGATGCAGAATATTTGAATTAAGTGTAAACACCATATTTTGAGGTCCTAGTTGGCCATCGCGTCGGTTCATATCTTACGTAATTTTAAAACAGGTGCAACTTATGTTTAATGAACTTTCAAACCATGTAGATTAAACTAGCTTCAAGGTGAAAGAAACTGCATAGAAATCGGTTCATTATTTTTAAGAGCTATCAAGGCACACATATAAGCTATGAACTTTAACATCGTCTTTGTGTAAAGTGAATTAATATGAAAATGACTTTGAATTCACGTCGTGTGCATTCAGGTGCAAATAATATAGATAAAGCGGAACAGATAATAATTAACTTCGCCCTGAGGCGAGTTTATTGTATACGCTTTTTTAACAAGCTCCTTTATGATACTGAAGGACTATCGTAGGAGTTTAAATCAGCCGTAAGCGTGTTTCCTTCGATTGTTTAGTCTATAATAATAATAATATCTTAATTTATTTTAACCATGTCTTAATTTTATTTAAGATATTCTTTTTTGAAATTATTGTCTTTAATACGAAACGCGGGTAATTCTGTAACACTGGTTTTATTACCTAGTATAAGTTCTAGGGACTTCAACTAAATTGTACCATATCTGTATGTTAATAAAGATTTCGATTATGAATAGTTTGGTTGACAATTAACCCGTTAGGTATAACAGCAATTAGTTTCCATGTTTTTTTATTTTATTTTCATATAATTTGTATCTACCTTCTGAGACACGTTTGCTAGTTGCTGTCTTATGTCACACTAATATTATAAAGGTGAAAGTTTGTGAGTGTGTACGTTTATTACTTCTTCACATCTAAACGGCTGCAGCGATTTTAATAAAATTTGGTATGGAGTTAGCTAACAGCCTGCATTAACACATAGGCTATAATTTATAAAGTTTAACGTGGGTCAAACCGCGGGGCACAGCTAGTACAGATATACACTTCACAGCATCTGATCCGTTTCCAATATAGCAGTGAATGTAGGAAATATATGAATGTATTCAGCTAGAGTCCTCGGGGGAGAATAAATATAGAATGCAATTTATTGGAAACCATTTCATGAGAAATGGCAATTTGCAAGTGGTATTATTCTATGAGGTATTGTTTCTTGGGTATAGCAGGTCGATAATTGCCTATGCTTTTGGAATAGGACTCATCAGTACGTCATCATTCTATTTCTTTTACAAGTCGACGCCCGTACTAGCGGTACTTTACAAACATACCACCACTAAAGGCGTCATCAGCAGTGCTGTGCATAATCTCTGTCCATTGCATACTACGGATTCTACAGAAGCAACAATTGCTCAAAAGTCAGAAGCTTTCGAGGGCGGGGAAGATGTTCAGGCCATAATATATTCTGCCTGATGATTTCTAATTAGCAACGCACTCTTATCTCGTGGAACGTTGCGCGATCAGCGAAACGGCGCGTTACGTCAACTATTACGCAGTGAAGCTCCATACTGTTCACATCAATTTTTATATATTTTATTGTAAATCCAAATGTCTATAGTAAACCCATAAATAAAAAGCAGTTGCCAAGGAGATTTTACTTACAAAGTCCCTTCGATTACCTAAGAAGAAGACCGGCGTAATCATTTGGTCATCATCATCATCATCATATCAGCCGAAAGACGTCCACTGCTGGACAAAGGCCTCCCCAAAGATCTCTACAATTGTCGGTCTTGCAATTCGCATCCAGCAGTTTCCAGCGACCCGCACAAGATCATCGGTCCATTTTGTAGGGGGCCTGCCCACCCTGCGTCTTCCGGTTCGTGGTCACCACTCAAGAACATTTCTGCCCCAACGGCCATCGGTTCTACTACGAGCTATGTGCCCCGCCCACTGCCACTTCAGTTTGGCAATTCTTCGGGCTATGCCGGTGACTTTGGTTCGCTTGCGGATAGCCCTCTCCATTGTTCTTTGGGTGACCTTGAGCCTTCTAATAAGGCCCATAGTGAGCGAGTGTCGCTCACTAATCATTTGGTACGATCAGACAAATACCTAGTAGTTCTGTGAGGATATCGAACCTCTGGGACACAAAGAGGCGAGCCGTCTGTCTTTACCGCTGCGCCACGCGTGTAGTCACTCTGTATAGTAATGAACTTGCCTTCTAACAAAGGTTGCAGGCTTGATCTTTACACAAGTGAAGTATTTGACTAGCCTGTTGGGTTAGTGGCACTGATTGCTAAGGCAGAGATCGCGGGTTTGATTCCCACACGCGACAAATCACACGATGGAATAGGGAAAACAGAAAAACACAATAAGAATAATAGTGTACTAGTAACTAGTAGGTAGTTGGATTTTTGAACGTGGCGGCTAGTTTCAATTCACTAGCCAATAGCGCGACCCATATTATAGACCACAAGTTATAGAACAAAAATCACACGATAGAAAAGGGAAAACAGAAAAACACAATAAGAATAATAGTGTACTAGTAACAGTTTCTATTCGTCCTATATATGATTCGATTGGACAGCTAGCCATTGCTGAAAAAAGGCCAGGTACATGTTAACACCACTATCTTCTAGAACTTCTCTTAACAGAAAAATCGTAGTATTAATTCTTTGGCCCGACGCAGTACTTAAACGCAGAATGATACTATCTCCTGTTGAAAATGCTCCTAGTAGACTAATAAGGCAGTCAAACAATAGATTTACACGTACATAAATATAGAACTTAGAACACTTTTAAAAGTAATTTTAGGAATACTATTCACGTCTGTAAAGTTTCTTAATTGTGCAGACCTTTAAAGTAAAGGAACTCGTTAGTTAAAACCGAAAAAGCGAGCACTGACTCTCGACATCCTACATAAAAGAGAAAACGATAATCACAGAGTAAATAAGAGAATTTAAATACATAAAAGAACCTAAAAAAGAGTTCTATTCCGCAAACATCACCGTTTGTGAAAACGAATTTCGAAAATGGCGTCCTATTTTCAGTTTAGTAATGGCCTATTTAACGTTGGAAACGAAGAAAAAACAATAAAAGGGCGTTAATACACCCCACAAATCCGTCTGTTAATTAATGTAATAATTTTAGAAAGCAATTTGGATACGATCGAACGAAAACTAGAAAACAGTAACTCCATTTTATGATACCTTTGGGTATTAAAATGCAGATTCTGATTGTGACGGGTATTTTCCGGTTGGAAGCATTTTGAACCGGATCGAACCACTTTTAACCACCTCGAGCCGAATTATAGAAATATACGATGCATATCTCACGCGTGGAACTCGTATTTTTGTTCGATATGGCTTTTTATAGTCCAGTTATAAAATTATTTCGTTTTATATACAGAGAAATATGATTGTGAAGTTGAGAACTTAAATATTATTATGATATTTATTTAATATTAAAAATTTACGAAATCATTTTAAAACAATACATCCACAAAGTATTGAAGTAATCCCAAACTAAGCAGAGGTTGTACTATGGAAACCAGATAATTGATATATTACATACTAGCTGTGCCCCGCGATTTTGCCCGCGTGAACTTTATATACGAGTATTATAGCCTATGAGTTAATCCAGGGTGCCAGCTAACTCCATACCCAATTTTATTCAAAGCGCTGGAGCCGTTTAGATGTGAAGAAGTAACAAACATACACACTCACAAACTTTCGCCTTTATAATATTAGTGTGATACATCTTTTCTCTTTTTTTAAATAAGTACATACTTAAGTATATAGATAATTACACCCAGACTCAGGACAAACACACCTGTTCATGCACACAAATATATGTCCTGGGTGGGAATTGACGGCCACGATGGATACGACGTGCGGCATCAAAGGCAAGCATTTGCCAACCACTTCAAGCGACCGGTCAAGGAGGTCATTTAGGAGTATAGTACTCAAATAACAAGTGTGTTTAGTTCTTGAAAAAGATATCAACTTCTGTGTTACATAAGGTTTTTATATTTGCATAACTATCTTTATTATAATATGTACATAGACCTACGTAAATAATGCCCGGTATCAAAAATCTTACGAGGCTTATTATGGTACTTAGTACATACTTAACATCGAACACATGAATAATTCCTATCTTGTGTACTTTACCTCAAAGTTTCACGTTAATGAACAGCCTTAAAACTGGTGTTCTAAGTTGTAACAATTTTGGATTGTTCAGTCTGCACGTTACGTCCGTGGAAACACTTCAACTACGAAACCGCCCTTGGTGCTTCCATAATAGAGATGCCGTTAAGATCACAGTGTGGCTGCCGTCATTTGTACATGAGCCAATTAGAAGGGTTACTACAGTTAGAAATTCGATAGTAAGAAGGTTTGGTTTTATGTTTATGGCTAGTTTTCGTAACTTACTAAGATTACTTACTTGGTACCTACAATTTAGCTCACTGGAGATTAAAGCGTAATTTTTTGACACTCATAACATAAAAAAAATGGTTTTTTTTCACGTAGCCTTTAAAAAAAGCGCTTGTAAACAGTCAGAATATAGTTAAGACGGACGATCTTGTGCGGGTCGCGGGAAGCCGCTGGATGCGGGCAGCGCAGGACCGGGTATTGTGGAGATCCTTGGTAGAGGCCTTTGTCCAACAGTGGACGTCTTTCAGCTGATATGATGATGATGATGAATATAGTTAAGTAAGTATACATAATTTTTTCTAGTTATATATAGATATTTAGGCACACGGATTGTTAAAACATTTATAAAATTTATTTTATAATGGTAATGATATTTAGGTAGCTTGTATTAAATTATTGTCAAGGAGAGTGTGTTTAGGTTTAATTATCGAAATTTATAGTTAAATCTATATTTTACTACAATAACTTTTTTCTTCTAGTATTTTTCGTTTGGGACCTCATAAATTAAATGTCATCATCATTAGGCGGGTTTCGAACTCACTCTCTACTATTCGGGGGTAGACACTCTACTGTTAAGCTATGAAAAATACACACTGGCGGACTAACCGACACCGGTTCGATCCCGCCGGACGATTACATTCATACGACGGTCACCGTAGCCTAGTTGGTAGTGCTCCTGCCTACGAAGCTGGTGGTCCTAGGTTCGAATCCCGGTAAGTGCAAATATTTGTGTGATGAGCACGAATATTTGTTTCTGAGTCATGGATGTTTCCTATGTATATAAGTATTTATCTATCTATATGAGTATGTATATCGTCGCCTGGTACCCATAGTAAAAGCTTTGCTTAGTTTGGGGCTAGGATGATCTGTGTGACATTGTCCCTAGATATTATTATTATGTTTACCCAGTTCTGAATTCAGATATACGCTTTGTAGAAATGTACGAACAAAAACTTAATAGCTATATACAATGAGTGAGAAGGTTTCCAATTAGTCTCGAGTTCTTCAATAGATAGAAAGATGTTTAATAATGAAGGCATTGATTATTGCTTATATAAAGTACAGAAAATTTACAGGCTTAAAAAACTCACTTATTTATATGATTTGATAGTATAAGCAAATCATAACGTTTTTACCTTTACCCTTCAATCTCTCTAATATTATAAAGGAGAAAGTTTGTGAGTGTGTGAGTGTGTATGTTTGTTACTTCTTCACGACTAAACGGCTGGAGCGATTTTAATAAAATTTGGTATGGAGTTAGTTGACACCCTGGATTGATATATAGGCTAAAATTTATAAAGTTACGCGGCTAAAACCGTGGGGCACAGCTAGTAATTTATATAAAACTACAGATAATTTACAGGCTTAAAAACTTGCTTATTTACATGATTTGATAGTATAAGCAAATCATAACTTTTTGCCTCTACCCATAAATTAGTTATAGAAGGATGAAGTCAGTTTTCCAAATTTGTATTTCCTCTATATTTCCTTAATATATATCGACTAGAAATGAATAAAGAATGACATGCTTAATCAAGTATAAATTAGGGATTATAAGGGTTGATAAGGGTTAAAGGGATGGTTCAAAAATATTATAAGTTTGTACTACTTTGAGAGTATCAGATTTACGACCGCATTTAAAAAGGAGAAAGTTATCAATTCGACTTTATATATTTGAAGTGAAAAATAGTTTGAAAAATAGTTGAGCACTTTTTGATTGAATAAAAACCTTCAAGTCACGGTTCCCATGGGCTTATGGGGTACAGTATATATAATACATATAGCTATGATGACGATGATGATGTCTTTCCGGCCGAATTTCGGCCACGGCGGCCATTCTCAATGGAGATTAGCCAATTGTGCAGGACATATTATAGTGCACAAGTGTATGCGCAAACAAAGGGGCACTGTCTATTCCATCACTCTCATCATCCGATGGGACGACACGACCAGAAAGAGGTCAGGTACAGGACCGACGGCTTTACGTGCTCTCCGAGGCACGGGGGTGTAATACCGCCAACTTCCAGACTTCAGACTGATACTGAGAAACTTATTTTTACACAAAAATCCCAAATTCACTTTATGGCCCGACCCGGAATTTGAACCCAAGATCTCATCTTCTGCGGTTGGACACGCTACCGCTAGACTAACGAGGCAGTCATCGCATATAGCTATATGTATACTATGTATATATATGTTATTATTGGGTGAACAAAAAGCTTGAAACTCCCGTCACGCTTCCCAGGACTCCGTAGCGGGGCCTACCAACCTTGATGTCAAAGTCAAAGGTACTTTATTCCGTAAAAATTTTACATTTATTTGGAATCGTCATATTTTTTTTACCCTACCGTGCAGTGCATGACGTGGCAGCTACTGAGAAACACTGCCAGAAAACTCAGTAGGAATCCTTTTTTAAAATAAAATATACTTAAGATTAATTACAATCATGTGTGTTGACTCAGAACAACTCAATCCCAAGCACTTTTATCACTTAAATAATCAGAAATTTCGTAATATGCCCTGCTACACAATTTGGCTTTAATAATTCTTTTAAACTTATTCGTAGACAATTCTCTAATATCATTGGGAAGTTTGTTATAGAATCTTATTCATTGCCCCATAAAAGAGTTACTTATTTTGTGGAGACGGGTAGTATGCAATATGAGATTATTATTATATCTAGTATTTACATTATGTGTATCGCTCCTTTTACAGAAGGAATCGATATTTTTATGCACATATAGTAAGTTTTCATATATATACTGAGATGGTACAGTTAGAATGTTGACCTCTTTGAACTTTTCTCTTAGAGATACTCTCGGGCCAAGATTATAGATAGATCTTACAGCTCTTTTTTGCAATATAAATATGGTGTTAATGTCAGCAGAGCTACCCCAGAGAAGAATTCCATAGGACATTACACTATGAAAATAACTGAAATAAACCATTCTAGCTGTGTCAACATCAGTCAGCCGTCTAATAGTTTTCACTGCATATGCTGCAGAACTTAATTTGCCGGACAGTTTTTCTATTTGTGGGCTCCATTGTAGCTTTGAGTCAATAGTGATACCCAAGAACACAGTTGATTCAACAGGGTCCAACCTAGCTCCATTAAGTTGTACATTGGTTGTCGCCTGTTTCACATTCGGTGTAGTGAATTTAATGACTTTAGTTTTCTTATCATTAAGCACAAGATTATTGGCATTAAACCAATGAACAACTTTAGAGATTGCATCATTAACATCGTCAAAATTTCTTAATTGTCGGTTTATTTTGAACGTCAGGGAAGTATCATCCGCAAACAACACAATCTCATGCTTATCCCTTACATAGTAAGGTAAGTCATTTATATAAATTAAAATCAAAAATGGGCCAAGAATTGACCCCTGTGGGACGCCCATTACCACTGGAGATCCCGGAGATATTTTACCGTTTATTTCGACCTTCTGAATTCTATTGCCCAAGTAAGAAGTCAGAAGTTCGAGATGGAGTTATCAAATCACCCAACGTTCGACCCATTAAAGAACGTGTCGGACCTTGGGACGATTCGAGAGAGCGGTAACACAAAGCACAACGAGACTCTGAATAACTAACAAATGGATCACCCAAGTTGTTAGCCATTGCGGGAGTCGAACCCAAAACCCGAGTGCTGAGTTAGTAGCCAGGTGACCTTAACCACTGCGCCATAAGGGTATAATAATAATATCTGGGGACAATGTCACACAGATCATCCTAGCCCCAAACTAAGAAAAGTTTGTACTATGGGTACCAGGTGACGATATACATACTTATATAGATAGATAAATACATAGAAAACATCCATGACTCAGAAACAAATATTCGTCCTCATCACACAAATATTTGCACTTACCCGGATTCGAACCCAGGACCACCAGCTTTGTAGGCAGGAGCACTACCAACTAGGCTACGGTGACCGTCAGCGATAGCGTTATTCCGGCCTTTGTGGAGAACGTTGTGGCTTTTGTCCAGCAATGAACTACTTACGACTGACATGATGTGCAATTAGCCTTGTAATAAAATTTATAACGTAATCTAAAGCTACTAGAAAAAAAGCTGTAAATTTTACATATTCTCATACTCTTTCTAATTTAAGTGTTGTGCACTTGTCGGTGTAGCAAGTCTCATAAGAAAAAAATTAAATTAAAATAAAAAACTCTTAATTATTATTATTATTATTCGTTTATTTCGACCAACAAGTGGATCATAATAAATACATTAAATTAAAATTACAGAAATAAGACAAAACACAACACAAAATTACATTAGAACTTAAAAAGTAAATTGGCAAAGTCAATGAATTAAAATTAATCACATGTCACGAAAATTATAATATTAAAATTAAAATATAATTAAGAAAATACGGACCGATAATAAAACAGTTATGTGTTGTCCCTAATTCATTAACCTTGTCATTGTCACTACATTAAGCATGCAACAATGGTTAATGTAGTGACAGTCAAACCTCTCAGCCATCATCCTCAGGATGGTGTTGGAGCTGGCGCGGACCCTACGTACCAGAGATGTGCACCGTTTTCGCATCGTCGCATAAAAGCAGTCAATGCGCGCCTCAGCAAACATCCCTGACGCACTGCAGAACCGTGGCAGTCCCAACAACATTCTGTAGGCATTGTTGAATTGGACTCGTAGGGCGCTGTACTGTTTTTGAGTATAGTCAGCCCACAGGGCGCTCGAGTAGAAACAAGTGCAATACGCACTAAAAAGAGTGTTTTTTACTTCTTTCGAGCATCGTACAAACCTGCGAGCTATCATGTTCGCTCGAACAGACAACGCCCTACGCTCCCGTTCCATGTCTGCATCGTCCTTCAGGTCAGAGGTCACCAGATGCCCAAGGTATTTGAAGGTGTCAACCCTATTTAGCGGTACATTGTTTAATATAATGCTAGGGATACTATCTGGACATTTACCCCTGGCCCGAAAAACCATACATTCACTTTTTTTGCTGTTATAGAGCAGTCCATGGCTGAGAGCATATTCCTCACAAATGCCGAGTAGCTTAGACAGGCCACAAACCGAGGCACTGAGCAGCACCATGTCATCTGCGTAGCTGATGTTGTTTACACAAACACCACCAACATGACATCCGGCATGCGTGCTGCTCAGCCTCTCGATAAGTGCGTTTACATATAGGTTAAAGAGCGTTGGCGAGGTCAACCCCCCTTGCCTCACCCCACTCCAACCTGTATGGTTCAGACAGCGCCCCCGACCACCGAACTACGTTGACCTGGTTCCCGTACCAATATTTAAAAATACGAATGCATTCACTTGGCAGGGATGTGTCGTTCAGTTTATCCCAGAGGATATCATAGGACACCAGGTCAAACGCTTTCGTAAGGTCGAGGAAGCAAGCATAGACTGGTGTTTTGCGATCAGTATAGTACTTGACAGTCTGCTTCAAACACAGAATAGCTGTTTCAGTGGAGAGTCCCGATTTGAAACCGAATTGATTGTCATGTAACTCGAGACAATCACTCATCAGTGTGTTAAGAAGACTGTCAAGCACCTTAGACATAATTGTAGCCAGAGATATGGGTCTATAGTTGTTGGCGTCGCTTATATCACCAGTTTTACTTTTCACGATCGGTACCACCACGGTTTGCATCATAGCTGGCGGTAGGTATGAATGCCCTAGGCACATGGAGTAAAACATAGCGAGAACCCTTGGAAGATGGACGCCAGCATATTTAAGATGTTCGATACTCAAGTCATCGTGGCCAGGAGACTTGCCTCGGGTCATGGTCGTGATAACCTTCCCAACATCTTTGGCCGTAAACTTTACACTGAGCTCCTGCCCTTGAGTCATACCCTCAAGTCCCGACCGTGATGATCCCAATGGTGAAGTTACCATGAAATGGCTTTTGAACATATCAGCTATGTTTTTTGGATCAGTAATGCCAGCAACGCTCACAGGCAAGCCCGGCCTTCTGTTTACTTTATTAGTAGACTTCCAAAAACTACGAAAATCATGTTTGGCGTGATGCGATGCCAGAATATCCATTTTAAGTTGGTCACGGTTATTTTGACACCACTTTAACCGGCTTTTAAAGATTTTACGGCTTTCTTGCATCTCACTCCAAACACGACCCGACTTCGGCCTGCCATATAATGTCCATAACTGGAACTTAGACCTGGCCTCCCGGTGAGCACTACTAACATGTCTGTTCCATCCTACTACAGGTTTCTTCTTATGTATCCTGTTATTACCAGAATAACTGTCATTAGCCGCTCGGCCTAAGATGTCTACAATTTTGTCATACATTTTGTCGATAACAAACTTATGTTATATACTTAAATCTAATTTTAGATAACAAATCGCCTTGAAATTGAAAGTTCTTTTACTGTCAAAGGTTAAAAATCCGTTTCTGAAGTCAGTTCCATTAAAGGGGGTACACATTAGAATATACACACAGAAATTTGCATGCAGTGCGAGACGCGCTCTACATCCGAAATTGAATTTCCCATGCCTATTCTAAAACCAATATGGCTTCCATCTCCCTTCTCTAAACGAAACTCCTGTACCACGTTACCGTGGGAAACAAAGCCATCGGTTAAGTTTATACCTGTGCCTGACAATACTTGCGTATCACACGAATTGGGATCAACATTACCTTCAATGTATAACGACGTTGCGAATTTACCGTAACCCTCAGCGATAGAAGTTACGACCGCATTCTGAGAATTGTTATGTTTCTTGTGCAAATCTTTTTTTTTGTTATGAATTAGATAGAACTAAATGCGTGTATTTTGATTTTAATTTGATTTGCAAAAGATTTAATTTTTGAATGCATGAAGTATGACATTTTCGCTGTGTGAACATGTGAAGGCTGAAAACCTCACTACTTATTTGGAAACCGACGATTTTCAGAAAGCGAGTTTTTTTGCCTTGAACCGGATATACTTCTTTCCCGGGCAGTGGGGATATAGTTCCCACCAGATTTAGAACTCTATTAGTTTGTAATAAAGTTCAAAACCAATAAATTAGAAATATACCTCCTGCCCGGGTAAGGGTTCAGTAACCCTTCTAGTGCGATTATAATAAAAGGCAGACAAATGCCATTTATTAACTATTGTGTCTGTAATATATTTTTTTATAATCCCAGAATTGTTGTTGACCACAACAAAAATAACAACATTTAACTTTAAATTGATATTTCTTCAGGGATTGATTAAGAATTTCGACACCAATAGAGTCTTTATTATGTTAATATTGTCAGACATGTTGATTTAGTGGCTTATGACTCTAACTGCTAAGCAACAACTAGTGTCCACAAATCTTAGTGATGGGCACGATTATTTGTTCTGTGTCTGGATGCAATTTATCTATAGCTAACTGTGCCCAGCGGTTTTACCCGCGTTAAATTTTAAAAAATATTACAGCTCCTCCCCAGTAGATGATAGCGTGATAATATGTAGCTTGTATGTTGACCCGACCGCTTAGTACTATTCATGCAAAATTTGAAGTAAATCCATGCTTTTTGAGTTTAGCCCGGACATACATACAGACAATCAGATAAACAGACAAAAATTCTAAAATCTATATTTTTGGCTTCGATATTGATTGTAGACACCCCCCAAGTATCCTTTAAAAAATTTCAATGTACAGTTTTGACTTTCCTACGCTTTTATTATATGTATAGATAAATATATGTCCTGGGTACAAGCCACGCTAATCGGCCCTTCATATTAAACATTTAAGGTATCATCAGTCATCACATCACTTAAGCGTGTCAAACACATATCTATAGGTAATACTATAACATTAAACTTAACGTACTTATGTTTGGAATACATTAGCTCTAATGGAGAACGCATGTAAATCGATCACCACTCGAAGCCATCTACTATATTGAAATGTGCCACCGTTTCCCATATTTTTTAGGACCACCATAAATTCCATTTGATGCCTCTCATATGCCACCAAAATGCAAATACTTTCTAACTTTAAGCGTTTTTGAGGAAACGCATCAATCTCATGTATTTAACGCGAGATGTCAGATTTTTTCTCGAATGACAGAATAATTTTATTTTAATTCTATGCTTATCGTTTTGAAGTGAAATGTCATTAGCACCGTTGTGATTTGAAAATTCAATAAAACGAAAAAGCGACTTTAACAAGAGATTAATGTATTTATTAATTGGATTTAGCCTGTGTCAGAATAAGATAAATTACTACGTTGTCCCGTGTATTTGTGCCTGTGCACAACGAAGCATTCTGAAAATGTCTGATGACACAAACAATCTTATCTACTATATAAAAATAAGTCGGGTTTTCCTTCCTGACGCTATAACTCCAGAACGCACGAACCGAAATCCACGGTTTTGCTTTCGTTGGAAAGGTCTCGGGCTCCGTGAGGTTTATAGCAAAGAAAATTTATTAAATTTAACGCAGGTAACACCGCGGGGCACAGCTAGTTTATTATAAATAACTGCCACGTCTATAGGATCGATTTTTGTGTATTTGTGGATAAACCTATTTTTGTCGAATCTGGTACTAAAGATGGATCACTTTATTTTATTTTTAATAAAAACGCCTATAATAAATAGATTAAAATAAATGTCTACAAATGTTACATGCATAGCTAAGATTATTAAGAATATTGAAATCGGCGAATTTTTCAGGACACCTCAATTTTAGTATAGTTTGTTTTTCACTAAAAACACGTATATAATAATACAATAACATATAATAATACTACTACTAAATAATACACCGAAAGTCTAAAGTTAAGACAATACCCTCTTAACCCTTAACTTGGCAAAGTATCTCATAATGCACATATTCTAAGAAAAAATATATGAGAACAGATTTGGTATTAATTGTTGTTCTTTTATTTTATACCTTTATTTGAGACCCTAGTTATTGGTACAAAAAGAGAATTTATTACATCTGGCAACATTTGTATTCAGTAGATCGTAATTTGGCGGAACGTGCGCGTACGTCTACGAGTTATAAGGTAAGTATCGATTATAATCCTAATAAAATATGTATATTACGATAAATAAATGTAGTTATTATTTGACTGAATGAACATTCTTTAGTTTACGTTAAAAAAATGATCAAACAACAATGATTTTTATCTAAAATATGACGGTCAATATTCATGTATCTACAAATGCACACTGCCATGTTACCACATTATGACCTGACTTTTGCGATGTGCATTTTAAGATACATTGCCAAATATACAACACTAAAGCTTACATTATGCAGTGTGCATTTGTAGATACACCGCCAATTTATTAGATAATTATAAACCTATGCGATTATAATTATTATGCACTAAAAATAAACACATACTATATATTTGTTTCCTTTTTAGGCTGGTAGAAGAGCACAAAAAATATTGACTTTGGTTCGGAAACCAGGAGCGAGTTCAGATGGCTGGAGTATCGAGTATTGTCTACGATTTCTTGATCTATAGTGGAGAGGACACTTTACGATTTCATCAAAGTGTGGAAAAAACCAGTATGGGTTGGGATCTAAAGTAGTCATAGGTTTGAGAAAGTCGATCAAGAGCCCGCTTGCAGTGTGATTTATTTTGATAATTTTTTCACCTCCATCGCATTAGTACATTATTTGAAAAATGAATTCGGAATATTTTCTTTGATGACCGTGAGATCGAATCGTCTTCGCGGAGGTGATAAAAACTTCCTACTAGTAAAGTTTTGAAGAAAAAAGGCCGAGGAGGATTTTCAAAAATCTCTTCAAATCAACGAAAAATAGCTGTTGCCAAATGGTTTGACAACAAATATTTTACAGTCTTTAGTTCTTACGCTGACGCTCATCCAGTTCATCACGTATTGCGATATAACAAAAACAAAAAGCGCAAAGAGCCTGTGCCTTGTCCGAACATAGTTTGTCAATATAATTCCCATATGGGGTGTGTGGACTTAGCGGATATGTTGATTGCACTTAACCGCACAGAAATGCGAGCACATGGATGGTACATACTTCTATTCTCGCAAATGATTGATATCTGTATCAACAATGCATGACTCATTTGTAACTATCATAAGAAGTAGTAAGATATCTTCACCTTATTACTTCGTATGATAATGTAAGACCACCATGGTAGCCAGCCTCACAGTGCTTGTAGCGGGGGCTCTTGGTACTCGTGAACGATCTCGCCAGTATCCCCTCTGTACACTGAGCGTCCGCGACACAGTCATCCGGGGAGGGGAGGGGCCCGAATGCCTCCTCCCCTCCCCAGTACGCACAAGCGCGTTTAGGCAACCTGCAGATTACTTCTTTCCGGGACCGCTTATACAAGACGAGTGGAGTTTCTCCTACAAACGACTGCGGTCCCAGGGGCGGCACCCAGTCGGAGAGAAGCCAGCCGGGCGGCGGCGCATACTCTCTCGCGTTGGGAATAGCTCCCAGCACATTAGTGTCAATGTCCACTTAATCGGCGCCGTCTCTGCGGGAGGGATCGTTGCGCTCCCTTTTGCGCTCGGCAGCCTCCTTCTTGAGCATAACAGCTTCACAGAAGGAGCCACCGCGTTCCATCCGGTTGTCGCTGCCAGCATAGCCGAAACCACTGCTAGCGGCGAAAGGTCCAATCCTATTTCAGTGTCCAGGACCTGCCTCGCGGGGCCCAAGCTGGGCATTCCTCGAGTGTATGTATGTTGGGCCGAGTCCGGGCCGCCGCCACAATGGTGACACGTTGGTATCGATGTGATAGGATTACATCGATACCAACTGTGATTTAAGACTGTGATTTAACATATAATTTGATTAAGATATCTATGTCTAGAAGACCACATAAATAAATATTTGTACAAAATTAAAATGTATTTTATTTTCTAACAATCAAGCAGTGTATCTTACAGTGCACATGGACTTCCAAAAGTATATCCAAAGACAACTTGGCAATGTGCATAATTAGATACGTGGTATAAATACAAAACGAATATTGTTGGAATTTTATTTTTATTTTTCTGGGGTCTAATTACCAGGTAATACCTAAATTTAAGAAAGAATTTAAAATCTAGTGACATCAAACTCTCTGCCAAGTTAAGGGTTAAAAATAGAGTTTCGGTGTGGGTGCTCATTTTATCTTTATCGAAATTCAATATGTGATATTATTCGAAAAATAAAAGGAGCAACAATTTATGATAATTCGATTAGACGTTATCATCATGAGATTCTTAATATATACCTACATATATTTTTTAGGCTCAAGTCTTATTTATATGTAAATTTATATTAGTAGATTCACTGGGAACTACCACTACTACTTAGCGATAAGACCGCCGTCTGTACCTTATTGCTTTTTTCGGGAGTAGTCCCTCCTTCTTACCCACCACTGCAAATCCCGTGAGCCAGGATCACTGATCACTGAACTGAACACTGAACTTACCTTATAGCTTACGTAAAACCCACTTGTGGCGCAGCGGCTAAGACAGTCGCCTCGCCTCTTCGTGTCGCGGGTTCGAGTCCCGCGCCGGACTACTATTTGTATGACCCATAAATAGTGGTTCTAAGTCTGGATGTAATTTGTGTCCGTCGGTTATTTGTTTGTAAAGTACCCCGCGACACAAAAACGTTCATGTCACAGTGTAATATTATGATTTGGTGCAATCAAGTCTATCTATTTACTATGACATTTATAGGTACCTGTTCTTCGTTTAAAGTGTTCTTTTATTTAATAAGAAACTATGTATAAGGATTTATTACAGCAACATTTTACACTGGTACGTATAAGCTTATTTACAAAATGTAATGTAGGAATTTTGAATAAGATTATTTCTGATTAGAAATAATCTTATTCAAAACCCTGAAATACATTTTGTCTATTGGGTGAATGATATATAGAATAACAAGGAAAACGAGCAAGTGGTTCATCTGGTACTTAAGCGATCGCCGCCGCCCATAGAGAATCGCAACATCACAGGGGCTGAATGTATATAGTTATGTTGTATGGGGCATATGTTCTCGGCCTTTAAGAAATACTACATTAGGTTCACTTCTTTAACCTTAAAATATCATACGGAATCGGATTGGCAATATACACATACGGAGATATCTGTACAACAGTTGAATGATACAAAAGGGAAATGCTAATCATTATAACAATAAGGGGAGAGATGGAAGAAGCTTGAGAAATAAACATAAACAAAACTTACGAAATTTAAAGTTTACTAGACTTCTCAAATTGAATATAAATTTTATTTGAAAAGTCAACAAATATTGAAAGCATTTACTACAAACTCCTGGGAATAATAAAACATGGATATTACTCTTAACTCAATTTTAAAATAATGAAATATGGCGTTACTGAAGAGAAAGATAATTAATTTGGATAGGTTGTTGTATTGTGGAAACTTGATACTACTTCCTTCAGAGAAAACTTTAAAGGAAGGAAAAGTCTTTCTTTTTACAAGCTGTAACATCAATAGTTAGTAATTTAAAGATTGCAATCTACCCATGATACTGGACGAATAGCATAATATCAGTTTGAGTTGTTTTTTTCTGCAGCTTACCATACATAATTCGTCAGCAGATCAAACGTGGGAAGTATGAAGGTTTGTGTGTATTCTGCAAGTTAATAATAGTTATTGATGTAAAATTGTTTTGTAAGGAGTAATAAACATTTTATTATTTTTATTCCACCTCATTTATTTATTTTATTATTATTGAAGTTATACTTCTTTTGGCGCGATGGAGAAAAATGATGAGAGTGAATTTTTACGATGCACGCGCACACCGACACCAAAAAATTGAACAGCATAAAGTTAGTTCTAGGTGGTATGAGAGTGAATTTTTACGATGCGCGCGCACGATGCGCGCGCATCGTAAAAATTCAATAAAATAAACAGCATGACGTTAGTTCTAGGTGGTATGAAAATTGATAACTATGTTCAAGTTGTATATTAAGAAGTATAACTTCTAACGCGTGTACATAAGTACACACAAGTTTTTTATATTGTATGATAGCATCGCGTTAAGACTGACCTATCCAAAGTAAATGTATAAAATTAATAACTTGACAGCAACACTAGTAATGTTTTGTTATTCTGCTTAAGCAGAATACTTACCCAGATTGTTTCATTTTTTATTTGATATTTGTCATTAACAGTCCCATTAAAGACAATTTTAATGTAAGATTTTAATGCTTGCTTTTCGCGCCGGAGGTCGTGGGTTGGATTCCCACCCAGGACAGATATTTGTGTGCATGAACATGTCTGTTAGTTGTGAATCTGGGTGTAATTATCTTCTCGTATATAAGTATGTGTTTACAAAAGAAAAGTAGTATATTAGTTATCTGGTTTCCATTGTTCAAGCTCTGTTTATTTTGGGTTCAGATGGCTGTGTGTAAATAATGTCCTAGTATATTATTATTAAAAGATGATTGTATATTACTTTTTTATTTGTTATAATTTGAATTTTAAGTTAGATTTAGATTATAAGCTGATACTAACAGAAGCTAACACTTTTATAAATAACACATTATGGAGTTGTCCGAAATAAATGCAATATTTTTCAAAATTCAGTTTCATAGTCAAATTAAGCTTTTTGTGTGAGCTATTCATGTTACACCTTGTGTACACATGTAATAGGTTATCCGAAAACGACTGTTATGCCATAAAACTATGCAAAGCCGTAATAGCAACGTATAATTTAACCACTAAACTAGTAACACGTAAACAAACAGACCATGAATCGTTCTCGTGGGTGTAATAGCATAGGTTTCCTCCAAACCCCGGGAGTTGTTGCGAATAGTTAGAAGGGTGTACCGCAGGGTAGGTCGTTAGGCCCGTTAATATTGAGCCGCGAATAAGAAACCTTTCTATCAACTTAAGTATTAAGTTGTCCTATTTTAGTTAGAACCTACTGTTCAAGTTGAACTTAAATGAATTAGTCATAGTCAAAGTCATTTATTCATAAATAATATCAATTGTGTTTGAATGTAACATAAAAGATTAAAATATTAGTACAATTATCAATATTATCTAAATTCTCTAATAAGCCAACATAACCAAAAACATAAATATTAAATAATCATAACAATACATATAAATTTAATCTACATAACCAAAAAGCTAAATGTAACATAATGAAAACAATACATACGTCAATCTAGAACGAATTGAAAATAAAATGTCAAACAAAATGTCAATAATAATAATATCATGTCAAATTGTACCAACAGTTGCACTTAATGCGAAAATATTAGATCTAGTCCCATCGACCGTATTTTTAGGATTGACACTTGATTCAAAATTGCAATGGGGTCCTCAGATTGAAAAGTTAGCAGGTAAATTAAGTTCGGCTTCCTATGCTGTCTGGAAAATAAGGCAATTGTCAGATGAACAAACTGCTAGATTAGTGTATTTCGCGTACTTTCATAGCATTATGTCGTATGGCATTCTGCTGTGGGGTTCGGCGGCTGACATAGGTACTATTTTTGTATTGCAGAAAAGAGCAGTCAGAGCCATTTATGGTTTAGGCAGTCGCGATTCTTTGCGAAATTTGTTTAAAGAAATAAATATACTTACTGTGCCATCGGAATATATATATCAGAATATAATGTTTGTTAGAAAAAATATTCATAATTATAAAAAGAAAAGTGAACTGCATAATATAAATACTAGGAATAAAAACAAACTAGCCATGCCAGGCTTTAGAGTAAGCAAAACTAATAAATCATTTTTAGGAAATTGTATTAGGTTTTATAACAAGTTTCCTACTCAAATTACTGATCTGCCTGACACAAGTTTTAAAACACATATTAAACGTATACTTATGGCTAGGGGTTATTACACCACCAAAGAGTACATCGATGACAAAGACGTCTGGCTCTCACTTCCTACCTGCACATTGCTCGCTGGAGATCTTGTAGCCATATAGACATGACTGATCTGCTGTGTTACGTGAACTATCTGTAAATGATTGCTATCATATACTTAATTTAAAATTATTGACTCTGTCTCAAAATGAATAATGTTATTGTTTCGAAGTTTTTCTTTTGTATACCTAAATATAATCTAAAATAATAAGCATTCAGACAACCGATCGAGCATATATTGTGTTTGCCTACTAAATAATTACTCCAATTGGACCAAATCCCGTGTTCATGCCCGCTTGAGTATGTTTCGCCGGACCGTCTCAACTGGGTCGTGTTGAAACCGGTAGTAGATGAACCCACTGAGTTTGTTTCGCTGGGTGTTCTCAGTTGGGGCGCATTGGATCCGGTGGTAGCATTAAAACGCGACCGTCGTTATTAACACAAGGTCCGTCATAATAATAATACCTTTAATATAGACAGAACCATTGACAATATGTAGTAAAAATATTAGACTTAAACTAGATAATTAAACATAATCTCTTGACAATAACTTGATACGAATTAGCTAAATATCATTTCTGTAATAAAATAAATTTTATAAATGTTTTCATACAAGACGTACTAAATATCTATGTTACTAGAAATAATATCTAATGTATACAACTATATTACTACAAACATGTTCTGACTATTTACAAGCGCTTTTTTAAAGTCTACGTGAATAAAAACCTTTTTTTTTTTTTTTTTTTTTTTTTTATTTATTTAACACTACAGACTATCTATGGAGTATAGACATCTTTCTAGAAGATACGCTTTCAATTTATTTTTGAACTGTTTACTATATAGTTCAATTTTTAATTCCGAAGGAAGCTTATTGAAAACCTTCACCGATCGATAATACGAGCTATGCTTCACTACATTTAAAGAAGGCGTTAATTTGGAAGGTAAGTCCTTTCACCTTGTCTTTCTCGCATTATTTTGTCCTCTAACGTCTCGTATTCGTGAATATATTTGGCTAGATTACTCAATAAAATCAAAAATAAATTAAATGAGTAAATTACTTAATTTACTATTATATTTTTTATAAGACAGCACCCGCACTAGGGAAATTAATCCCCTGTCGCGGGGTACTTTACAAACATATCATTAACGGACACAAAGCACCTAGCACCTAGATTCGGAACAACTACTTATGGGTCACGCATATAGTTGTCGTGTGTTGAAATCGAACCCGGAACACGAATTAAGACAATTATCTTAACCGCTGAGATACTCGTTTACTCGAGAAGCAGAAGTTATTAATTCGACTAAAATAAATCAAATTTAAGTTAATGAACATCAAACAGCTGCTCCGTCTACAATACTTACAAACTTGTACACAAAAAATTTACAGAGCTCGCTTGATTCCAACTTATCCTTTGTATAGGTAAAACAATTTGCCAAGCGGAGGAGATGCCGCCGTGTGAGATTTTTAGTTCTGGTGAAGATAAGAAAGTACAAAGCCAAAATAATTTATGAACGTTTAGAGATTACGACTCTTTCAATGCATTCAAACTCAAACTTGCCCAATACATTGTTAAAACATACACATAACTCAAATAGCGCAAGTCGAATGAACATTGAATGAGTCTAAGTGACGGTGTTAAAACTATTACTGTTTTAACTATAGTTACTAATTTGAAGTATTATTATCATGTACCTACGTGACTTATTCTTTGTTGATAATAAGATTTCTTTAAGCCTTACTGTATTTATATATTGGGACTAGTCTCTCTCTCTTACCAACCACTGCAATTCCTTTAAGCCAGGATCAACAGTGGCCAGCACACAATGAATTGACACTGAGCGGTGAGGCTCAGACATACCCCGGGGAATCGCTTTAACTGTCTTGGATCTCGCAACGAATTTAATTAGAAAGAACCGAGGAGTTAGAAAATGAATAGTATTACTGTGTGTATTATCACTTTTTTGCTTTTTTTGTACAGACGCCAGCACATACAGGTACCCCAATCTGCCAAATTTATTTTAAAGTTTTTTAACTTTATCACAAAATCATAAGGTTCTCTTTCAATTGGGGAAATTCGACAGATTGGGGTACCTTGATGTGCTGGCTTCTCCGTTGTTTACAAACAGATTTTATTTATTCGACAGGGTATGGTCTCATATAAATGTATATACTTTTGTACTAATCGTTTGTTGAAAGAAAAGTTGAAGTTGTTTTTATGTTTTCACACTGGTAGTGAAAACATAAAACCAATTCTTTATTAACATAAGTTTTTCTACCAAAATAACCACTTCATCACGCCTACTTTTCTTATTATTCGATAATTGATTCGGCATCAAAATCAGCAGGTAGTTCAGAAATGTAATAAATATTTTGGAAATTGTTCCTTTAAAACCATTAAGTTCATGTGAAATAAAATTATTAATAAATAACAGGATGCTTTTGGGAGCTATTTTTGACATCATGTTTTATCAAACTATTATTATAAAGGCGAAAGTTTGTGAGTGTGTATGTTTGTTACTTCTTCACATCTAAACGGCAGGAACGAATTCATATAAAATTATATATAGATATAAAATTTGGTATGGAGTTAGGACTACATAGGCTATGTAGATTATAAAGTTTAACGCGGGTAAAACCGTGGGGAACAGCTAGTTTTAAATAAATAAAATACGAATTTCTAAGCAAGTTCTAAGTCTTAAGATAAATTAGGGTCTATAATTCTAACACAATTCTTCTTTACCATGTTTTGTGGTTTTGGTTAGTTACGTATTTATCCATGGCACAGATACCGAGACCATTTTCCTAGACAGACTAGAGCCCACAGGGAGTGCATAAACGTGGCCGACCGACATGCGACATAAAACTGGCGACGAACGGTTATGTCGGAAGCGCAAGCATTCGGACCTTACCTAGGGTGAAGTGAGTTAGAACGAAGACATGTAGATTCAAGGAATCCAACTTCCGTACATTGGAATACAATATAGCCTTTCCTAGTTTGTGAGCTAACTTACTTTTTTTGAAGTTATACTGCTTTTGGCGCGATGGAGAAAAATGATGAGAGTGAATTTTTACGATGCGCGCGCACCGACACCAAAAAATTTAACAGCATGAAGTTAGTTCTAGGTGGTATGACAGTGAATTTTTTCGATGCGTGCGCATCTGCGCGCGCATCGTAAAAATAACAGCATGAAGTTAGTTCTAGGTGGTATGAAAATTGATAACTATTTTCAAGTTGTATATTAAGAAGTATAACTTCTAACGCGTGTACATAAGTACACACAAGTTTTTTTTTGGTAGTAGAAACCTATTATAGGTGCCTGCCGTTTGGGGAGACGTCGGGGTATGTGGGAGTCCACAGGGTTACCAACTAAAACCACCACGGCAGTCTAGCCTCTAGATGCTTATTACTTACTGACTTATTACTTATTGTATGGGCAGTGGTTACCCTAGTGTCAGAGTTGTTTAAGCCGCCCAGTAAGCTTCTGACATGGCGTAACGACTGTTGCTTAATGGCTACAACTGGGACCGACAGCTTAACGTGCCCGAAGCACGGAGACAGTACACTGTTGGTTAACCAAATAAGTGATTTACTAGTGAGTGTATCCGTGCTACGGAAGGTGCGTTGAACTGTTGATACCAATTTAAGTTATTAAACAACGTTGTCTGCCTCGTTAGTCTAGCGGTAGTGTGGTCAACCGCACTTATTGTCCTCCAGGGTTCAAATCTCAATTGCCCCAAAAAAAATCAGCCCGAAGTCTGAGACTTCACAGTATTACCACCCTCGTGCCTCGTAGAGCTCGTAAAGACGTAGATCCTGTACCTGACCCCTTCCTGGTTGTATCGCTAGTAGTCCCATCGGATCATGAAAGTGATGTAATTGAAAGTGCCTCTGTGTTTGCGCATAAACTTGTATAATATGTCCCAAGTAAACAGCTACACAGCTACACAGCAGTCAATAAGTCCAGACACACTGATCACATACGCAATATACGCGGACATTCCTAGAGATCTATTAACTACACGGCAGTACAGGAGTAAAAACAGCAAATAGAATATAAAAAATATCGAATGATTAATTTAGAATTTTGGTCTGGGACCTTTTTTTAAATAAGTGAAAACTTACTGATAATTCTCTGTGGTTGAAATAACTTGTTGAATTCAATGAATTCTCTATCGAAATTATATTTATAATTTTGTACAAGAAGTTTACGAACTGCCGTAACTCTTTGGATATTTGGTCTTAAAATATTTTACAAATTATTAAGAAGCCATTTTTGCCAGTAAAAGTTGGCAATTTATCAACAAGAATGTGTTAAGTCAGACAAGAATAAGCATTGCCATTTTGAAATTTAATTTAGCACCGTGCGTTTCACAAGGAAGTTTCTGCCGCGCACTACCACTCTGTGGAATCAATTAACTACGGAGGTATTTCCGATCCGGTATGACATGGTAACCTTCAAGAAGCGAGCCTATTCCTTTAAAGGCCGGCAACGCACTTGCGGCTCCTCTGGTGTTGCGAGTGTCCATGGGTGGCGCGCGGCGGTGATCACTTATCATCAGATGACTCGCTTGCTCATTTGCCATTCTATCCATCCTATTAAATAAAAAAAACTTGAGAGGTGTCAAGGGACACTCGGATGGAACGAAGTTATTTCTTCTTATTTATTATGTACAAACAACCTGTATACACTCAACAAAAATAATCGTCGCGACACCACACTGTTCAATGCGAAATAGAAATGAAAATATCTGGCTTGCTTTCTATAAGAGAGAGAGAGAGAGACAGAGAGAGAGAGAGAGAGAGACAGACAGAGAAACATGCGCACGCCGCACAGCTGCAAAAAGTGTCGTGACAACTTTTCGTAAGATTTTTTTCCGTCTAGCCCCCTTTCACAACGCGCGATAAGGAACTTCCTTCCATAATAGAAACTTAGTAACAGTGAATAAAACTAATTTTGACGGGTTTGTGGCGTGGTTGGTAAATGCTTGCTTTGAACGCACTACCTGCGGGTAGTAGGTTCGATTCCCACCCAGGACAGATATTTGTGGGCATGAACATGTCTGTTTCTCCTGAGTCTGGGTGTAATTATCTATATACGTAAGTATGTATTTACAAAAGAAAAGTAGCATATGTAGTGTATCAGTTATCTGGTTTCCATAGTACAAGCTTTGCTTAGTTTGGGATTAGGTGACCGTGTGTGAATAATGTTCTAAGATATTATTATAATTTTGTTTTATATTTTGGCGGTTATGTAAAACTGATTTCATACATATATTTATTAATAATATATAGGGACAATGTCACACAGATCATCTAGCCCCAAACTAAGTAAAGCTTGTACTATGGGTACCAGGCGACGATATACATACTTATATAGTAATACTTATATACATAGAAAACATCCATGACTCAGAAACAAATATTCGTGCTCATCACACAAATATTTGCACTTACCGGGATTCGAAGCCAGGACCACCAGCTTCGTAGGCAGGAGCACTAACAGGCTACGGTGACCGTCAAAATTTGCAGATCAGTTGATCTGTTTTTACCAAAGGTTTCTCTGTCGATCGCTGATGGACCATGACTGGTCTCTTGGTCTAAAGGTTGGTGAGCCTGTTTGCTAAGCCAGAGAGTTTGATACTGGGGGTGGAATACTGAGAAGTCTTCTTGAAATAATAATATCAAAATCACTTTGTCTCAACCTGGAATTTGAACCTAGGGCCTCATTATCTGCAGTTAAACACAAGCCTACAAAAAGTGAAATGATATCGTAAAAAAGTATTCCTATATTTAATGTCCTCCTAGCCGAATTCGGCCACGGCGGCCAGTCTCAACACAGAGTGGCCATCTGCGCGGGACATATTATAGTGCTCAAGTGTGTGCGCAAACACAGGAGCACTTTCGATTCCATCACTCTCATGATCCGATGGGACGCCTTAGCGACACGACCGGAAAGAGGTCAAGCACAGGACCGCCGGCTTTACGTGCTCTCCGAGGCACGGGGGTATGATTCCGCCAACTCCCAGACTTCGGGCTGATGCTGAGAAATTTTTCTTTTTACAGAAAAGTCCCAAAATCACTTTTGGCCCGACCCGGGGTTTGAACCCAGGACCTCGTTATCTGCGGGTGAACACGCTACCGCTAGACCAACGAGGCAGTCAAATTCCTATATTTCAAGGCCTATGAAGAAGAAGAAGAAGAAAATACATTTATTCAGTAAACAAGCACATACAATCACAATCCTAACTAATACCTATTATAAATGCGAAAGTAACTCTATCTGTCTGTCTGTCTGTTACTCTTTCACGCCAAAACTACTGAACGGATTTGAATGAAATTTGGTATACAGATGGTCTAGACCCTGAGAAGAACATAGGCTAATTTTTATAATTAGGATAACACAGGCCATATTTTAGAAAGTTTAACGCGGGTAAAACCGCGGGCCACAGCTAGTAATATATATAAATAGGTACACATACAGAAGACCTTAATGGTTATCTGTGCGAGTCTGAATTGGTCCCATCTCAGCACTAGCTGCAACATTAACTGTTGCAGCGCTGGTTTTATGATGAAACCATGTAAAATAGCTCACAGACATTGATGTGTTAGTACAGCTCGCAGTTACATCTTCAAAGTACCTGGACACTAATTTGATAACTTATAGCTAATTAAAATAATAAATGTATGGCAAAACGAACTTATAAAATAAAACATTAATAAATTAACAATAATTTCTCAATGCATATCAATCACACACAGTATCTAAAATAAGATGATTGACGTACACACCACGTTTTTAAAACGCGCCGTGAACGCGCTTTTTTCCTACAGAGCAGTTTGATGTTTGTTTGAATCGATAAAAACGCGCGTTTGTATCGCTACAAACGCGCGTCAACGGCGCGCTTTCAAAACGTGGCGTGCTTAGGCTCTAAATGTAACAAATCAAATTATTCATTTATCTCTGTTACTGACCCATAGAAATAGGACACCTACAATATGTTAATACCTTGAAGTACAACAATCTATTTTGTTAACCGATTTTAAAAAGAAGGAGGCTATCAATTCGTTTATATGTTTTATTGTTTTTATATGGGGTTCGTGATTTATCTGTACTTGTTAACAATACAATACAAATATCGTTTATTTTTCTCCACAGACATTTTTTAGGTGATGTAGATACTTAATACTATGTTGTGGAGACTGGAGCCAGTACTAGGTAAAACATGTTTAACCAATTATAATAATTACTAGCTGTGCCCGCGACTTCGTCCGCGTGTTAATTAGTTTATTTAGTTTTTTTTGTAAAATAAAAGACTTTTTCTAAAATAAAAGTAGCCTAAGTTACTCCTTATTACATCAGCTACCTGCCAATAAAAGTCCCGTCAAAATCGGTCCAGCCATATCAGAGATTAGCCGGAACAAACAGACAGACAGACAGACAAAAATTGTAAAAAATATTATTTTGGTGTATGTACCGTATATATATTCATATTAATGTAGTAAAAACCGGTTATTTCAATATTACAAACAGACACTCCAATTTTATTTATTTGTATAGATTTCATTAGATATGGAATGATTCAAAAATGGATCCTACATAATTGATCCCATATTTTTGTTCCAATTGGATATTATGATAAAACGATAAAGTTTGACAGCATTTTAATCATCACCATCATAATATCAGCCGAAAGACGTCCACTGCTGGACAAAGACTTCCCCCAAAGATCCACAATTGTCGGTTTTGCGTTATTCGCATCCAGTGGTTTCCAGCGACCCGCACAAGATCATCGGTCCAACTTGTAGGGGGCCTGCCAACGCTGCGACTTCCAGTTCGTGGTTTGTGGCAGTATTTTAATATATTTTGTAAAACGCCAGTAACTGGAGCAGCGTCTTCAAAGGAGTGAAGCCGTAAATTTACATCCGGTTTAAGACCGATGGTTCAATGACTTTTAGGTGTTGTTCGTTGAGTTTCAACATTTGTTAAGGATGTTAAATTGGTATTAAAGGTAAATGGATTAGTTTCAAACTGGCTTACTTATATATTCTTGTTGATTCGCAGTTTACGCTTAAAGGGCAATTTGTAACGAGTTTATGGGTTTCGTTAGTTATTAACAGTTAATTTGTTTATTTATTTAGGTGGACCACCGTTTATACATTAATTTATCAAGTTGTGTCCGCACAGTTCTACATACCAATCACCACCAGTATCACCACATAATACAATTATATGATAGAAATGTTTATTAAGGTTAATTCAATAATAAATATCTTGGGACAAGAAAACACTAAAGAGAGCTTTAAGAGAGGTAGGGCATAGCGTTCATTCGCTCAAAGAGCAGCTCGACTGGGGAAGTAGGTCCACCTTACAGAAGATATTCCTTAATAATAACATTAATAATTTTAATGTTGTGTTTCCGAGTGTGAATAATGTCGCCAGCGCTCATTGGGGTGATGGAAGGGTCAGCAACACTTGTTTGCTGACTCTAAAAGGCCGGCAACGCACTCGCGACTCCTCTGGTATCGCGAGTGTCCATGGGCAGCGGTGATCACTTACCATCACATGAGCCACTTGCCCGTTTGTAGCCCTCTGATATTAAAAAAAAAACTTATTTATTTCTAAGATAAATTGCACCCAGACACAGAAAAAGATGTGTTCTGAGTCTACGAACCGCTGAACCAACAGGCCAGTCAGATAATAAAACAGGATAATATTTAATGCTACCTAAACTTAAGATCGGTACCTTCAATAACTTTGTATAGAATTTCGGGTTTTTGGTTATCGATTCGGGTGTAAAGAAATATATCGGCTTCCGGTTTTGATACCTATTACAATAGAGTTGCGATCATATCTCTTTGTCTCATAGTCTCACGTTTCGTATATTTAAGTTTTACTTCAGTCATGTGGTCTAAACACTCGTTTTTTCTAGGCTTATCGCCAACATGATTGTTTCAAATGCTATATACAAAGCGCACTGGTTACTCGTAATCTACCACCATACCATCAGTACCTATATTAAGTAGATAGTCTAGTCTAAAAATACCTGCGGATAAACCGTTGAGGTCATTACACTTATCTCTCAAAAGGCATTTCACATAATATTTTCCGAATGTATTGTGTTATTTCTGTTTGTAGTACTCCCAATCCCATTTAATACGATTGAACAAAACACGCACATTAAATAAAGCCATGAGCACAAAAGCTAAGAACTCAACCAAATAATGTTTGCTCATAAAACGAGCACCTGGTTGTACACAACGTAATATCTAACATTATATTCACGTGGAAACATCTTTGTAATTTCACCTGGAGTTTATAAAATGCTTTCATTATTTTCATTCAAGTTTGTTTTCGGATACTCACGAGAGTAAGGTAAACTTCCCTGATTTTGTATTTATTTTATATAAAATTTATGTGGATACAATTACTGCAAATATATTAAAGATAAATGAATGGTTTTAAAGAAATCTCTTCCAGTAGACTTGTCAAAGAGATAGAAATAGGAATAAAAAAATAAGATAAACTTTTTCTAGAGAATCTATTGGAACAATGGCACCATTACGGAAGCATTTAGCAACAACTATAAATGCATATTAAGAATAAATATATATAAGCTGTGTGGTGACGGCATAGAATATCATCACCCCATCTCATTCCGTGGCGGGCGTTGAAATCATCCGAGGGAATACCTACCAGAGAACAGGCAGAAGCGTTTTTCTGTGAACTATGACCATCAAACTGCGATCACCAACCCGTCTGTCAAGCATGGTAATCATGGCATATCTCCCCATTCTTTGGGGAGGCTTTTGTCTAGCAGTGGACATAAGGTGGCTGACATGGTGATAAATAAATACATATATCAAAGATAGACACGACAGATAGTGTTCTTCCAACCATATTGGCAGCAGAGCTCTGGGTTCAACTGGAAAATGTATGAATAGGTATAAATATCAGCTTTCTTGAAAAGAAAACTATTAATAATATTATAAGGAGGGATTTTAAAGTGTGATCTACAAGGAGCATCAGGAGAATATTTAAAGGAGAAACGCACTCGACTCGTCTCTGTAATTCATGATTGTAATCAGTCATGATTTCAGATTCTGAAATTAAAGTCTTAAGCGAATGGATTTTAACTTCATACCGATGACGTGACATGTCCCGGAATGTCGGTATATATTTTGCTAAGAAATAAGCATTGTCACGCAACGGGGAGTTGTTCCTTAGTATTCTGATAGTTGGGACCCCATGGGCCCTAGTTTCGACCGCCCTAACCGTCTGGTCCTTTACCATCATTGTACGCCAGGCCGCTTTACAATCCAAGACAGAGAAACCAACATCTACGTACTCAAAATTTATATTTACTCTGACCTCGAGTTATAACTTGATTTGATATAATAAAATTTTGTCACTTCATTTTTGTGAGATATTTGCCAGTTCACCAAAACTGAAAATAAAATATCCTACTTCTTACTTATTTATAAATGCGAAAGTTTTGGAGTATGGATTTGTGGATGTTTGTTACTCTTTCACGCAAATTCTACGGAACGGATTTAGATGAAACTTAATACATACATAACACAAAGGTAACTAAAGCGGCCAAAACCGCGGGGCACAGCTAAAGTCAGTAATAAACTGAAGTACTTAATAATTTTGAATGCTCAATGAAATATTTTATAGTATTTATCGTCTGACTTTGATGTTAAATATTTTTAATAACTTTATAAGCTTATCAAACATTCCCTTTGAGGTGTTAAATAGTTTTTGTTTTCTAAATTATTCGTTAAAATTGTATTCTAAATAAAGAACGTGTTAAAGTCGGCCAGCTTCCATTTGGAGGAGAATTTGCTTTTTTGTTACAAAGGGGAAATATAATTGAGTGTAATCTACTTTAAAAGTTTTTCTTTTGTTTTGTGTGGGAGTTTTAGAGTTTATGTAGGTATCATAAACTCTATTTTTTTGATTCATAGCATTGCCTATACCTAGTATGCCGTGATGTTAACGTCGTTACCTGTATAACATCTCCATGGGATATATATATTTATACATATTTATATATACACGAGCTATCAATCAAATAAATATAAATATCATGACATAAATTGAGTGATAAGGTCAGTTACAGTCAAAATTTTGTATTGAATGGGCATAGTTAAGCCGAAAGGAGTCATTCCACAAATTAGGTAAGATTGAGTTAAGTATGTCATCGTGGTAGTCGAATCTATCATGTATTGGAAACCCATTTTTTTATGTTCACGTATACTAGGTTTTTCGATATCCTAGCTTAAGCAAATATCAATCAAAAATATATGAAGATAATACAAAATACATTTGCTGTACAAATTCAGTCTGCTTGAATTGTATCTGAGTACAAATGTGTTTCTATGAGTATCCGACCATTCATCCAGGTGATACAGATGAAATTTCCACCACTGGTGACAGGGTCTATGTCGAAACGTAGCGGCAGGTATAAGTTCGAACAATTCCTCATAACAATCCACGTGTTACATGCGGTCGTCACATGTGGACGCCACGGCTCTCCACAAGGCAAAAAAAAGAAGCTGATAATAGCTGGTGCCCCGGCCCAGGGGTTGCAGCAGCATTCCATGAGGTTTGTGTTTTTTTTTGGAACGAAGTTCCTTATCGCGCTTTGTGAAAGGGGGCTATATGGAAAAAATTCTCACGAAAAGTTGTCACGACACTTTTTGCAGCTGTGCGGCGTGCATGTTTCTCTGTCTGTCTCTCTCTCTCTCTCTCTTATAGAAAGCAAGCCAGATATTTTCATTTCTATTTCGCATTGAACAGTGTGGTGTCGCGACGATTATTTTTGTTGAGTGTTGTATACACTCAACAAAAATAATCGTCGCGACGGTTTTTTGTACATAATAAATAACTTCGTTCCATCCGGGTGTCCCTTGACACCTCTCAAGTTTTTTTATTCAGTTTTATGGTTAGACAGCGCTCTTTAAGTCACCTCCACTATTTAAATTACACCTTGTACACTTCCCAGAAAGCTCAATCCAATCACAAAAACAACAGCCTCAAATAATGAAATTACAATCCAAAACACAGAGCAATAAAATAACAGAAATTACATTACGCTCCAATTTTAATTCTAATTACGCCCTCAAGGTGAAACAAGTTCCTAAAAGAAAAGTAAAATACGAAAACTCCCATGAAACCCAACCGTGCTGAGAGACATCTATAAAAACTTGTGTACTCCGAGAGCAAAATCATAACGGTGACAACTGGAACGAATAAAAAGGGCGTAAAACTCTTCTATAGAGCGCTGGATGCGACGTTTGTAACAACTGCCCTCTAGGGTGCTATGAAACGATGTAAAAAATTAAACTATGCGAACCACGACATTTTAAGTTAATGGTATGGCCATTAAAACTGTGGATTCTAATGTTTAGCTTGTAGGAATGGAGGAAATGGGATTGAAGTATTTTAATGTTCGCTCTTGTTTTGAGCACGTATTTACAATTTACATAACGTTGGTCACAAAAACTATAAAGCGTTTACTGGTTTGTTAGTTGTCAGCTAACTAGGTACGTGGTCAGTACATTGATGGTTAACCATACAAGTAATAATAAAATAAGATCAAGTGAAACAAACTCAGCGGGTGAGTCCACCACTGGTTTCAACACGGCCTAGATGAGACGTTCCGGCGAAATATGCTCAAGGGGGCATATACAGGAGATTTGGTCTACTTACAGAAAATATTTACTATTACTGACTCAGTTATTATTGTGCCGATAATCGTCACCAATGATTTAATAGAAAAGAGCTTCGAAAAACACCTTAGGCTGATTTGCAATGTACAGTCGTGCATACCTAATCGTCATCATGGAGACAAACCGACTAAGAGGATTAGCTATTTATTTTTTTATGGAAAATAATAGTAATTCCAGCCAGATTTCCTCCCAGGCTTTATTTTTAGCATCCCTGTCCTTATATAATTGATCTGAGGCATCCCACAAACATCTTAAACGAACTTCGTCGATCAGACGCCCCGTATCGAGGAACATATAATCGTTACTAATTTTAAGTGCAAAGAGGATAAAAGCACTACTTTTTATTTAAGTGTACGCAACGGCGCGTGCGAGACGCGTCACTCTGAAACGCTAGCTGCCAGTAGAGGAGCTCGGGCCGCGCGCGCATCGCCAGCGCTGGCCGACGGCGCGCGTGTCACCGGCGGCGCGTTTGAACTGCGTGACTATGAAACGCAACTACTATCTAGTGTAATTGTAAGCGCGCGCGTTTGGACGGCGCCACTCGCCGGCGCGACTCTGAAATCAGCCTTAAGTGGTTTAATCAAGAACTAGATCCAAAGAGCAATGCTTTTCATCATCAGCTATCATTGTGCCGATAGTAGAATTCTGTCAACGATCTTACAGCAAGCAGCTTCGACAAACACAATAGGTGGTAGGATCAAGAACCAGATTCAAAGAGCAATGCTTTTGGACACGGTTCGCATTGTCTGTAGAGCCGTTACTGCTGCGTACTGCTGCCAGATGCGGATCCTATTTTTTATATTTCAAAGTGATTATATTTGTGTTAAATAATAATACGTATGAATAAAATATAATAATAATATCCTGGGACATTATTCACACACGGCCATCTGAACAAAAATTAAGCAGAGCTGTTACTATGGAAACCAGATAGCCGATATAGTACATATAGGTAAGTCGCATAATATAGTTTTCTATAAGAGGAAGAACTTTTAAAATCAGTTCAGTGTTAAGGAAAGAGATATAGCTACAAATTATCAAAACTCTTTATAATATTGGTTCAAATAGTTTAGATTGTCATCATAAATGAAAATTGATATCTAAACGGCATAATAGTATCACAAATTCACATTTTCTTCGCCCACTTTAGTATTTCAATAATGAATAATAGGCTAGGTCCTTCTAGGCTGACAAGACAACGGATTTCCATTTGTCATTCATCTTTGCACACCGCCTTTGCCTCATTTACTGTCAGTACTACATACTTCATACATACTCGGCAGTTTAGGGTATTTCTGACGTGGCCTTTCTTGAGAACGTCTTCGATTTGGCCAGAGAATGTTCTACGAAGTCTTCCCCTTCCCGTTGTCTCATTCACACAGACCAGGTAAACTAATTTTGCCAATCTTCTTTCATTCATCCTTTCTAAATGACCAAACCATCTCAGCATACCTTTTTCAATCTTTGTGACGACATCCTCTTTCACACCGCAACGCTGTCTTACATCAGTATTTCGTATTCTAAGGACCTAGGAAACATACATACCTACAAAAAATCAACTTTTTAATATTAGTTCAAATAGTTTAGATTATCACACAAATGAAAATTGACATCTTAAATGGCATAATAGCATCTGAATTTGACATTTTCTTCGCCCACTTTATTATTTCAATAGTAAGTGACAGTCAATTTATACAAATCAATATTTACTCCAATTAGCTTTCAAATTGTCACTAGTACGACGAGGTAAGGGCTCAATTGTGTTAATCTTGGGATTACGAGACAGCCATCAACCCTCTCAGTTAGATTGCGTTGTTATGTTTATGCCTCGTATAGCCTACAGAGGTATTTTGCACTTGATGGGCCCGTTTTAGCTTTACGTTGAATAGTTATTTCTACTTTATTAACTGTACGGCTCATTTTCAAGGATGTTTATACGTCATTGGCTGTTTCTACTACGTAGGCATATTGTTAACCTTTCTTTTATTTTTTATTACCCGGGGGAATGCCTAATCATCCACTTACCAGGTACTTACCAGGTGGATGCGCATGCCACCCGCAAAAAGTGTCTGTGGGTGGGTATGTCGGACTCGCACCGACTAAACCTAACCTGCCGTGGACTTCTTCTGGCGCCTGATAGGGGGAGCCCCGGGAACGCGGGTATGCTGCTCCGGTGCCCCCCTTTTGCGCCGTGTCCCAGATGGTCGGGACACGCACCTGGGGAGGGCTGTGAGTTGCCCTCCCTAATTGCTGACTCATGTATATTATTAACCTACTTAAAGAGAGGGAGGTTATTTTTTTATAAATTGATGATAATAATATTGCTGTGTGGCTGGCGGCATATGATATTGCCACCCCATCTCTCCCAGATAACGGGCAACAGCGTTACTTTGTGTACTACGACAATCATACTGCGATCGCCAACGGGTATGCTAACATACTTTTATTACTGCCAACAGCTTATGACATATCCCTCCATAGCCAGATGCTCTCACCGATCCGTAACTGATTGGCGAGGTTAAGCAACTAGGCTCGCGGTCAGTCCATAGATGGGTGACCGCCAAAGTGGTTTAATTTGTAAGCGTATCCGTGCTTCGGAGGACACGTTAAGCTGTCGGTCCCGGTTGTACATTAGGCAACAGTCGTTAAGCCATGTCAGAGGTACACCAGGGTAACCACCGCCCATACGATAAGTAAGTAATCTCTCCATATGATGGACATAACTCCATTAGCAGAAAATTCTGCCATTGAATGTACCTTGGGTCTATTTAGTCCACCCCCGTCTTTCTATTCACTAACAGTTCTGGTCCATTCATCGGTTGCCTGGAGTAGTTGACTTCTAGTGATAAGGCCGCCACTTGTGGTATTTCCATTTAAATGTTATTTTTTACTCTAAGTTATGACTTTGTGTGCAATATAGAGTTATCTATCTATCTATAACTCCATTATGGAGATCTTTTGGAGGCCTTTGTGCAGTAGTGGACGTCATTTGGCTCTTACCGGTCCGTAAGCGATCGGTGATAGCAAAAAAATCACGTTTGGTGTAGGGAGCCCTCTTAAATATTATTCGACTTCAAACCTATCAATAAGTAGCACATACAAATTATAGTTTTTCATTAATATTAAAGGTATTACGTTTGCATAAGAGATGTATTAAATTTAATCTTTATTAAGATATTTTTTTTATACTTTTTTAGTATTTGTCGTTATAGCGGCAATAGAAATACAATCTGTGAAAATTTCAACTGACTAACTATCATGCTATATCATGAGATACAGCCTGGTGACAGACAGAAAAGTCTTAGTAATAGGGTTCCGTACCCAAAGGGTAAAACGGGACCCTATTACTAAGACTTAAGACCGTGGTGCCCGTGATATAAGTTATGTAACGTAAGTGAGCTAAATATTAAATAGGTACCTAGTCGTTCACTACAGGCAAACATTTGTAGCCTAACTTGCTTGTGTTAGGTTGGATGGTATTTATTTAAATAAAAACTACCAAACAATAATATCCCAAACTAGACAGACTGTACTATGGCAACTAGACCCAAAATATGTACAGGCGAAATATTATTTCGCCTGCAATATATGTTTTTGTTAAGTTCTCTGTTAGCGTTTTTTGATTCGTACTTGTTAACTTATGTCCGCTGGATTGGTGTAACTTCATAAAAATGAGTGTTGTCGGCCTCTTAATTCACCGATTGTTAATAAACCTGTTACAGCAACTGGCTATGTGATGGCGTGTTCTACCGCAGATAATGAGGTCCTGGGTTCATATCCCGGGTCGTGGCCAAAAGTGATTTTGCCATTTCTCCGTAATGAAAATTTCTCAATATCAGAACGAAGTCTGGGAATTGGCGGTATTATACCCCCGTGCCTCGGAGAGCACGTAAAGCCGTCGGTCTTGTAGCTGACCATAGTAGTCATCCCATCGGATCATGAGAGTGATGGAATAGAAAGTGCCCCTGTGTTTACGCACACACTTGTGCACTATAATATGTCCTGCGCAGTTGGCTAATCTCCATTAGGAGTGGCCGCCGTGGCCAAAATTCGGCCTGGAGTACATGATTATTATGCTGCGTTATATTTAGAAATTGCAAAAACAAAACTAATTAGTATCACGCGGAATAACAAAGAAGATGAAACTCGAACAAAAATATATTTTATTATTTGAAACGCTTTTTGATCGCTAACGATCACGGTTTCAAGTGGAAGCATGTTTCCTTTCAAACGCACTCTCCAATGAAGTAGATAAAATGAAAATGTAATAAGAATCGTTTGAGGACTTATATTACTTTGATTAATTTACTGAACACCATTCTGTACCGTACTGGTCTAATGCATCTTCTTTTGCACAGTTTTAACCTACATCCGGGGTACTCTCTTCTCATTTGCTCTGTTCGAAGCGCTCATAACCAATACCTCTACAACCATTGCATATAGTTTATTTACTCGATGAAACTTACGATTTTTAGTATAGACATTTTAAGTTCTTTGAAGTTTTGGCTAGAGGTGGTACTAATTAACCGAGAGAGAAATGAAATGAAATATATTCATTTGCTTTAATGTCAGAGTATATTAGTCTACTGGGCATCTTGAACAACTCTGAAACGTAGTAGTCCATACGTAGGTAGTAATTGCTCTGTCTGGTTGTGTGACATGGATACTGAAGCAAAGAGAGAAGAGATTAAACTCATTTGTGAAATATAGCATTAACTTTTGATATCAAACCTGAGTTCTGCCCAGCGTCGAAGTTCGAATCCCAAAGTCTTTGGCGTGGGCAACTTAGTTTGTAGTTTTCGCAATATAATATTATAATAATATCCTGTGCGTTTATTGATACACAACAGAGTTAGTACTATTGAAATCAAATAACTGATAAACTACATTATACTACATTTTTTTTGTAAAAACATACTTATATAGATAATTACACCCAGATTCAGGACAAACAGACATATTCAGGCACACACATATTTGTCCTGGGTGGGAATGGAACCTACAACAACTTGCCGTTAAAGGCAAGTGTCTACCAACCACGCTAACTGGTATATATATACATATGCATACATATAGACGGTCACCGTAACCTAGTTGGTAGTGCTCCTGCCTACGAAGCTGGTGGTCCTGGGTTCGAATCCCGGTAAGTGCAAATATTTGTGGGATGAGCACGAATATTTGTTTCTGAGTCATGGATGTTTTCTATGTATTTATCTATCTATATAAGTATGTATATCGTCACCTGGTACCCATAGTACAACCTTTGCTTAGTTTGGGGCTAGGATGATTTCTGTGACATTGTCCCTAGATATTATTATTATTATATATAATCTAATTGACTGATAACTTTAAGCACCTAGGTGTCTTTAAACCGCTGTGGATAGACAGCGGTCTATCCTGATATATCCAAATTAAGCCCGATAGTTATAGATTGTCCGCTTCCTTTGGAATCCTACGTAGATTTATATTTTGTTTACCTAGAACCGTGCTCGCACAATCCCTTCTTATATCAGACTAGCTGACCCAGCAGTCTTCGTACTGCCTCAATCGATATATAAAAGACCTAAACTTTTGTTTTAGAAAATCGTTTTATGAAAAAAAAGGGCTGTTTTTAGGGTATTCCCGGCAATTATTCGAATTTTTCTCACCTTTTAAACCTTTCCTAGACCTCCACGAACATTTCAAGACCAAGATAAGATAAATCCGTTCAGCGGTTCTCGAGTTTTAGCGTGACTTACGAACAGCAATTGATTTTCAGATATATAGATAGATTTTGCAGATGTCAGCTATCTTGGTCTCAATTCGGTCCAGCTTGATAAATATCAGCATCTCAATAATGACTATGTAAGTATGTTAGTAGTTTTTATTCTGTGATATACTATGATTCATATGGCATATGGCTATAAATGGCTTTACATCCGTCCGAGTGTTACACACACGGTTGCCAACTGAAAACCAGCGCTAGGTGCCCTCACCTAGCTTATGCTGAGATGGTAACACTACGGCAGAGCATGCAGGAGCAAAATAAGTAGCAGGTTCTTCTTGTTTAATCTTACTATCTTTTATGTTCAAGTTTGTTGTATTTTATGTTTTCATTCCTGTGTGTATTTGTTGAATAAATTTATTTTTATTTTTTTATTTATTTATATTTGGACTTCGTAAATGTGAACATGTTTCCAAATTTCATACAGAGCGCCCTATTTGCCTCCACTGGAATGCTAATACTCTTAGAATTCTCTACAATAATATTTGTACACCATTCACTACCTCTTATCTTGAAAACGTTTTTCATTCTTTCATGAGTCACATTCCAGATTCCTGAGATATTCGGAAAATCTCGAGCTAACAATGCCAGCGCATTCTACTAAATTCTTTGACACGTATTTTACGGTACGAAATGTTCGATTGTGAAATGCGCTGCCTTTTATAATGAGACGTGCACAAAGTTTGCAAGACTTTCAAAGACTTGTCAAGAGCCACTATCTGCCCCAAAACAAATTACTCTCAACATAATAAGGAACATAGATTTAAGTCTTAAAAACTTAAATCTATTATTTGTAATAAGAACTGGTTTGGTGCTAATTCTAAACAAACATAATATCAATTTTTGTTAACGATCTTCTCTCTTTCTTTCTTTTATAATAATTTTGTAATTGTATAGTTTTATGCATACCAAGTTATATAGTCTGTAATATGTAGTAGCTATGAATGCGGTATTACAGGCGTCGAGGGTCTAGAACTGGTTTATCTACACTTTGTATGCTACATAATACGCTTACAGATAAAATATAAGTAGCCCGCTGTCAAGTCGAACATCAAAAACCGATTTACTACCCACGATATTGTATAGACGAATACTATACGTGCGCAAGCCGTCACTACGGTATATATAAAAAACCAGCCAAGTGCAAGTCGGAATCGCCCATGAGAGGTTCCGCAGCAGCAAGTATTTCAGTTGATTAAATGAGAGAAAATGTTAAATAGTCCTAAGTTATCCTTATTTTAGACTACCCTAGATAACTGAAACTGTAATTTTCCCAAATAAAATAAAAAAAATGCTAAAATTAAAATATTGTCTCTAAATTGACTTTCAATACTAAGCCCACTGCTTTTAATTCTTAATAAGAGATTAAAACCTAAATAGACGAAGAAGTTTTAATTTAATTTCAGCTACGGTGTAATAACCTCACCAAATCCAAACATAATTCCAACCACTAGCGAAGCTATAAAATTCACAGCAGCACATAAAGCTTGCCAACACGAACTTATGGTAGTTAATCAATTTCCGAGGGTTCAGGTGTCGTTGCCAAGTTTCTGTTCGATTAAAACGTAATATCGTAACAAGCAGTGAACGCAAATATACATGGAAGCATTCCTAGCTCGCGAAAATGACCCAACGCAGATTGTGCCGCGGTAGGCGGGGCTTAAAAATTGTGCCGCGGACCGAGTGGGACCGAGTTTGCGCACTACAGGCATCAATGGCGGTCGTCTGTCAGTTATTAGTTTCAGCGTGTTTAATTTCCAAAAATGCCTTCCTGTGCAGTGAAGTGTTGTATTAATAAATCTCATTTGCATAACAAGAGTGTTGGAATTAGTTATTACGAGTACGTACATCGCTATATATTTTAATTTTATTAAATATGAAGTCAATCAAATACACAAAATATATGGTGATGTTGTTATGCAAACGAATCAATTTATTTATCTACACAAAAATTATGACGAATTTTGTTTATTTATTACAATTATTTTAATCTTAGATAAAATACTCAGCATCTTTAGGGTATGCACAAAGAATGGTAATGGTGGAATGGTAATGGTGGTATTAAAACAGCTTTGGTTTCTTCAAATTTCCACTCGATCTAAAGCGAAGAGAACTATGGACGAAAACGGTTCGTTTGGAAATTAATTCAATTCAATTTTATTTATATATTTACAGGGTAACTTGTAAAGCACCAATTACCTCACAGGACTAGATGGTTACCTATCTACATACTACACAACCATAAGCAACAACATTTATTTTACAAATTTTGATAATTTGTATTTTTTTTTGTAAAAAGTCTATATTAATTAATTTACCACTTGAATGTTTATAACTCTACGTGCATCGTAAATAATATGTAACCAGGCGGCTTGCGTAATCTTTGCGATACCCGTATAGTAAGTTGTTGCTTATGGTGTTAGCTTCCTAGTCCTGCGAGGTTGTTGGTATTTTACAAGTAATTCTCCATATCTAGATCACCTATAATTTCAAGTCGATTCATCCACGCGTTTTCAAGATAAAGGGTATTGACAGACAGACGGACGGATGGATAAAGAAGTGAAGGGGGCCCTAAAAAGTAGTACTTAAGTGTTATGTATACCTACGGAAATTGTAAATAATAATTAGTGAATAATTGGTCACAAATTTGTTTTATTTACCTTATATCATAGCAAATAAACCCATTACTCGCCAAATACTGCTATTTAAAGACCTTCGAAAAACGCTTGCCGTAAATTTCAAGATACTGTATATTTTATCATTATTCTTTATTATTTTAATAATATCAATGTCACGGTGAATTATTTTCGTTGCACTTTATAACATAAAACATCCCTTGGCGAATATCATGAACATGGCAATTTAGACCCGAACATGACGTCATAAAGTCTACTTTTAAAAGGTGTATCTGAGCGGTAATATTTTGGCCAATCGGAGACGATATTCCGTTGTGTCAGTTTGATTGGGATATTGGGTCAAAATTTGCGCTTAGTTTCCTTGAAGTAATGCTTCCATGTTTATTTGCGTTCACTGGTAACAAGAAGTGCTGTTCAATTATTACTGCACCAGGAAAATATAAAGAAACACGGTTGTATTTATATTGTAGAGCTATTTGCTGGTTTGTTATGGCCTAGTGGATAGTCACCCTGATTTAAAACATAAACAAAATGTCATGTCTAAATAAACCGGCAAAGTGCGAGTCGGACTCGCCCATGAAGGGTTCCGTAGCAGCAAGTATTTCAGTTCATTAAATAAAAGGTAAATTGCGGTTTACGTAAAAATCTATGGGTCATAAAAATAGTGCAGGGATGTGGTACAATACGAGGGTACTGAGGTAGTAACTACCTTCATTACTTCACCACACTCACTAGATCATCGGCCCACCTTGTGACCACGCTGAGTCCTCCGTTCGTAGTCACCATTCGGGAACCTTTGTGCCCCAGCGGCCGTCGCGTCGGTTCTCCAAACTATGTGGCAATGTAAACGAAAAAAATGTTTTTGTAAAATTTTAGAGTTCGAATCAAGTTCAGGGCTTTGAAGCTACTGTTAATATTTCGAAAGATAAAGTTATTTCACAAACTTACAATAATGCTTAGGCCTAAATTTGAGTTTATCTCAAATCTTAGGATCAATTACCATATATTTGGAGTTGGAACAATATGTAGGTCTATTCCATACATTTGAATGAAAGAACGGTACTTTTATGATAATGTTAACATAAACTAAATAAATGTTTTTGACAACAAGCTTATTTTGAGATGTAACAAAGTTTAGGGTTCAGAAACAACTGATATAATTCAAATGATAATGTAATTTCGCAAACTTAACAATGCCGCGTGAGCTCAAATTTTGTCTTTCATTAGCTTTTCCTCTTTAATTATCCTTTGGTGTTATTTTGACCTTTTGAGGTCCAGTTATTACGCCACATCATCATATTGTTATCTATTATTTTAGGGCCCCTTTTACATATTAGTATTTCATTTAATTTTTGGCTGCCTTTGAAAATTGGACCCGTACATTTATTATTTTCAAAAGCTCGTTATAGGGTCGTTTACATTATAAACGGCTGATAAAACTCCTGTAAAAGTATCCAGAGACTTATTAATTAACTTACTTAAGTTACAAAATAATTAAATTAACAAATTTATTTGTGTGGTGATGGCGAAGAATATCATCACGCCATCCCATCCCGTGGGGGGCGTAGAAATCTTCCCGAGGGAATACTTACCAAAGAAAGGGCAGCAGCGTTTTTCTGTGAACCATGACAATCAAGCAGGAATCGCCTACCTGTCAGCCAAGCGTGGCGATTATGGCATATCCCCTCATTCAGTGGGAAGGCTTTTGTCCAGCAGTGGACGTAATTTGGCTGATATGACTTGACAGTTACTTTATAACTATGGCGTAGTGATTAAGGTTGATGCAACTTGCTTTGGGATTGAACCCTGCGTAGTACAACTATTTGTGTGATCCATATATAGTTGTTCTGGGTTTGATGTGTGTCCGTGAGTTAAATAAATAATAAATAAATAGTTTTTATTTTCATTAACTGAACTTATCCTAATTACAATATTGTTGGGGCATACCTTTTAGGCATAGCATTGCCTGTGTTAGAAAGCCTCGCTTTTCCACATGCAAGTGGAAGTAAGTGTGAATTGTACGTTTCAAGTCTCCAATGACAAAGTAATTTATATCTTTAATTTGGGTGTTTCTAATACAATAATTGGCATTGAAATCACCGTGTACTTTTAATATTTTCTTTGAAAGTTATGATACCTACAGATTTTTTGACTTTATGTCCAGGGCATAAAGACCACAATCCAGTACAGATATTTTAACACCGACCGTTTGCTACAAACATATACTGCTGATTTCATTACTTATCTCGACATGATTGCCAATTAAGTAAATCGTTTATACCATTCATAACGAACTTTATAATGAGACGGATGAAGATTGAAGAATGAATTTTAGGCAATTATACAGGATGTTCCATTTGTATGCCCGTCGATAGTACCTACTTTAGATATTGACGATAGGTCACGTTATAGGAAGAAGACTACTTGATTTTTTTAAATAAGTAAAACATAACTTATTAACAGTCACAGATTTCGATTTATTTGTCTTGTGGGGGGACCGAACCCAAAACAAGCGCTAGTATAAGTGGTTAAGCACTGCGTCACACGTGCAAACTTTTGCATACACTTACCGTATTACAATAGAAAAAAAGTCTTACAAATAGGAATCTATACATATAATAAAATCGTAGAAAAGTCAAAACTGTAAATGGATTTTTTTTCTATAAAGGATACTTGGGGCGTGTTCTACAATATATATCGAAGCCAAAAATATAGTTTTTTAGAATTTTTGTCTGTGTGTCTGTTTGTCTGTATAGCCCAGGATAAACTCAAAATGTACTAAATGGATTTACTTCAAATTTTGCATAAATATTACTAAGAGGTCGGGTCAATATATAGGCTACATACTATCATGCTATCATCTACGGGGGAGGAGCTGTGATCTATACATATGATAAAATCGTAGGAAAGTCGAAACTGTACATTGAATATTTTTAAAATGAATACTTAGGGGGGGTTTTCTACAATCGATATAGAAGCCAAAAAATATAGTTTTTAGATTTTTTGTCTGTATGTATGTCTGGGCTAAACTCAAAAAGTACTGCATGGATTTACTTCTAATTTTGCATGAATCAAGGTCGGGTCAACATATAGGCCACATATTATCACGCTATCACCTACGGGGGAGGAGCTGTGATAATTTATAAATAGAACGCGGGTGAAACCGCGGAAAAAGATCTAGTTTTTATAAATGTAACAATTACATAATAATAAAAATAAATAACCGGAGGTCATATCACACATATCAGCCGAAAGACGTCCACTGCTAGACAAAACCTCCCCCGAAGATAACCACAATTGCCGGTCTTGCGCTAGCCGCATCCAGCGATTTCCAGTGACCACACAAGATCATCGGTCCATCTTGACATAAATACTACATATCATTTATTTTATTTAACATACATGCCAACATAAATTATTGTCCTATCACATAAAATTATGAAATACTTGTAACCAATGTCATTCTATACACATGTGTATAGAATGAGATCTTTTTGTGTTCTTCTTTTGACTTCTTTTTGTATATGGTTGCCTCTTTTTATCTTACTTACTTATCGTATGGGCAGTGGTTACCCTAGTGTCAGAGTTGTTCAAGCCGCCCAGTAGGCCTGACATGGCTTAACGACTGTTGCCTAATGTACAACCGGGACCGACAGTTTAACGTGCCCTCCGAAGCACTCTTTTTATAATAATGGGAAAAGACTGGACTTCACGACACAGATTGACCCTAGTGTGAGCCAGAGAAAGATATTGTTTATATATTATAGTTATATGTGTCAGAATATTATCTGTAATCATGTACTAGGTGTTCTGAATTGAAATAACTTATTTTTATTCTTTTTGTTTCAGATAAAGCGCCCTCAGAAGCAACGTTTCGCGGCGCCGAATTCCTCTCGTACGACCTGACGCAGACGGGGGGCGAGCCTATAGTAAGCACGCAGGATGCCATCTCCTTGTACTTCAAGACGCGGCAGCCCAATGGATTATTGTTTTACACTGGTTAGTTTTTGAATTAGATAAATTTATTTTAAAGCATTATTTTATTAGATTTATAAAGACAACGCCCGCACTAGGGAATTTACGCCAAAATAATAAAGTAATCCCTGTGTCGCGGGGTACTCTACAAACATATAATAGACGGACACAGATTACATCCAGACTCTGAACAACTTTTTATGGGTCACACAAATAGTTGTCCGACGCGGGACTCAAACCCGCGACACGCAGCGGCGAGGCGTCTGTCTTAGCCGCTGCGCCACACGTACAGTCAATCGTATTCTCAAAGCATGTCTAAGTCGTATATTGATCACTAGATGTGCCCCGCAGTTTCACCCGCGTTAAACTAAGGAAAAAAATGAGTGTACTATAGAGTACGCGACGGCAGTAAAATTTTGATATACGAAATCCTATGAGATGGCTATGAGAGAAAGCGAGAAAGAAAATGTGTGCTTGCAACTCTCTCTTGCCCCTACAGTAATATACGAGACGTGTCTCTCTCTCTTTCTATCACACTTTTCGTAACGCTCTCATCACGCATTCATCAGCTTACTCCGCAAGTCAAAACTTACTTACCCAGAATTTTGTTTCTACACAGGTCATGAAGCCGATTATCTCAACCTTGCTGTGCGAGATGGCGGTGTTTCTCTAACGATGGGACTTGGCAATGGCAAACAGGAGATGCATATCAAACCATCGAAAACCAGGTTCGATGACCATCAGTGGCACAAGCTGACAGTCCATCGCAGGATACAGGAGGTAATTTAATTATAGTATACTATCTTGATCCTCAGGTATAAAGATGTGCTTAAGCGCCACGTGAACTGTGGCGTAGAGCCCTCGCAATGGGAACAGCGGGCAGCCAAACGGACAGAATGGCGGACTTTTGTCCAAGGCAAAGTCGACTGCTTCGAGTCTTGAGGGCGCGCTGGATTGGATGCCAAGCGCGATGAATTGTAAGCCAGACCACCTGCGGCAATACAATTATTACAATGGTGTGCTCACATGCCCGCAATGTGCGAGGATTTATTCCAATAAAATTGGCTGCGTAAGTCACATGTGAGCACACGAACGTCGGCTACTATAGCAGAAGAAGCGGTCGCCGTGGCCGAAATCGGCCGGGACCACATCATCATCACTATCTTGAAAGTGGTGTTTAAACAGAAACAGGTTTAGATACGTTCTTATGAATCCCAACTTGCGGTAAATCAAATAAAAACAATTTAAAAAGCAACAAAATTGACATATTTTTGTACCACTTCGTCACAATGTTATAAAACAAGCTTCCAAGCTAGTTTTGATTAGAACTACATCAAGAAAGATGTCAACATCAATTGAATTGGAAAAATGATAATTAGAATTTAAAATTGACACAGATTGATTGTCATAAAATTACGTTAAAATTTGGTACATTCAAATAATGATAATATATACCTACGACGGATCCGTGGCGTGATTGGTAAATGCTTGCTTTGCACGCTTCAGGTCGTGGGTTCGATTCCCGACTAGGACAGATATTTGTGTGCATGAGTCCTGAGGGTGTAATCCTACTACTATTTCAAATACCAAAGTTTGTGAGTATCGATGGATATTTGTTACTCTCTCACGCAAAAACTGCTGAACGGATTTTGATGAAACTTTGTAGTTATATAACTTATATATCCGAATAACACATAGGCTATGATTAATAAAGTTTGACGCAGGTGAAACAGCTAGTTATCTATATAAGTATGTATGTATTTACAAAAGAAAAGTAGTATATTTAGTATATCAGTTATCTGCCTTCCATAGTACAAGCTCTGCTTAGTTTGGGATCAGCTGATTGTGTGTGAATAATGTCATAAAATATTATTATTATATAATGGGTATCATATTAACTATCTCTGATCAGGGTCAGGGTCACTGACCACTAGACTGAAAGGCCATATCGACATAATTATAAGACAAAAACAGAGAATAAAATACAATACGTTCTGATACTCATTAGTATTAAAACGCCTGCCTGGTTGGTTTAGCGGTAGCGTGTTCAACCGCAGAAAATGAGGTCCTGTGTTCAAATCCCGGGTCGGGCCAAAAAGTGATTTTGGGGCTTTTCCGTAAAACAAATTTCTCAATATCAGCCCCAAGTCTGGGAGTTGGCGGTATTATACCCCCGTGCCTCGGAGAGCACGTAAAGTCGACGGTCCTGTACGTGACCTCTTTCCGGTCGTGTCGCTAGTCGTCCCATCGGATCATGAGAGTGATGGAATAGGAAGTGCCCCTGTGTTTGTGCACTAAAATATGTCCTGCGCAATTGGCTGATCTCCATTGAGACTGGCCGCCGTAGTCGAAATTCGGCCGGGAGGACATCATCATCATCATCAGTATTAAAAGCAATATTCTGTTCGTAACTCCAGGGACTAAGTTTTGTATTAGTTTAGATTGATACAGATAAGGATTATAATTAATTGGATTGCCCGTGTCCACTTCATTCCTTGAGGGAAATCACCGTCTTAATGTACACTAAGTAATACTAACAATGATGGCTCCTCTCGAAGGGTAACAATTAAATGAATTAAATTTATTCTTGCCTGTTGGCGTGGTTGGCAAACGCTTGGTTTTAACGTCGGAGGTCGTGGGTTCGATTCCCACCCAGGACAGATATTTCTGTGCATGAACATGTCTGTTTGTGCTGAGTCTGGGTGTAATTATCTATATAAGTACATACATCATAAACTCACGCCGGTTTCTCAGAGGGGTAGGCAGAGACAACGGATTTCTATTTGACACGATCTTTGCACACCTCTTTTACCTCCTTTACTGTCATTTATTCTTCATACTATGCTCGCCGGTTTAGTTAGGGTATTACTGACCTGACCTTTTTTGAGAACGTCTCTGATTTGATCAGATAATACTTCTACGAGGTCTTCCACTTCCGGTTGTACATATGTATTTACCAAAGAAAAGTAGTCTATAAGTATAGTATATAAGTTATCTAGTTTTCATAGTACAAGATCTGCTTAGTTTGGGATCAGATGGTCGTAAGTAAATAATTTCCCAGGATATTATTATGACGGTCACCCTAGAAGTAGTTGATAGTGCACCTGCCTACGAAGCTGGTGGTCCCGGGTTCGAATCCCGGTAAGTGCAAATATTTGTGTGATGAGCACGAATATTTGTTTCTGAGTCATGGATGTTTTCTATGTATTTAAGTATTTATCTATCTATATAAGTATGTATATCGTCGCCTGGTACCCATAGTACAAGCTTTGCTTAGTTTGGGGCTAGGATGATCTGTGTGACATTGTCCCTAGATATTATTATTATATAAGTATGTATTTACAAAAGAAAAACAGTGTGCAAATAATGTCCCAGATATTATTATTGTATTTTAAATGGTAGGTATATAAAAGTAATGAATAATATGCTATGTTATTTACACTATCAAATGTGGCTACTGAGTAAAACCGTGCGCGTGATATATATTCTTTTATTGGTTTGAATAAGACCTTAGCATAGCCTATAATCCCAAACTAAGCAGAGCATGGAAACCAGATAACTGATATATTACATATACTAGTTTTCTTTTGAAAACACATTCTTATATGGCATGTTCATGCACACAAATATCTTCTCTGTCCTGGGTTGGAATCAAACCCACAGCCTGCGGCGCGGCGTGTAAGGCAAGTATTCACTAAGCCCGTCGAAAATGAATAAATCACATAATTTGAGGCTTTTATACCCAACTAAGTAAACGCTTTATAACTTTAATACAATTTTGTATGACCAGGCTATTTAACTATTCTATCAAGGGTGGCCTACTTTTGGATATGTGGGTCACTTTTTCATATCATCTCCGTAAGATACGGGTAATATGTCCTTTAGAATAGATTTTGTCATATTTGGAGCCGATCGAGGAACCTTTATAATATACACATGATATGGATAAATATTGGTACCTTAAATAGGAAGTAAGTATTGATAGAGTCATACTATTTTGGTTTTTACATTCCATATTTACCTTAGTTGAATACATATGGATGCCTGTTAAAATGGTGGGAGAGACTTTATATGCTGGTGATATTACTGGTTATGGAATATATAAGTATGTCTATCAGTTGTCACGTGCCTTAGTACAGGCTCTGCCTAGTTTGGGATCATATGGCTGTGTATTAGTAACCTCCAGATATTTATTTGGGTAATTTACGAACAGAGCTTGGAGTGTATTATTTATTAAAGCAATTTCAGCTCTATTCTTTCTAGCTCATCTTTAGAGGTATTTAGAAAAAGAACAAGGGGACACTTTTGGTCACAATCACTGTAATCTATAATATATGTATTAGTATATTTAGGAGTTTTATATATATGTAGTGTGTATAGTATGTAATTTGTTTATATTATTAGTATGTATTAGTATGTAGATATATATCTTTTTCTACCAGTTGGTAGTAGCAATTAGCATCACTTAATTTTATTTTTCTTTTGATGTTGTACACTGTTTTTACTCTTCTTCTACAGATCTCCCTCTGTCAGTGGTTTGCTGGAAGAAAACTCATCAATAAGTTAAGCTCGCCCTTGTACATTAATTTACAAATACACATGTTTGAAATGTTTATTTTCTGTGAACAATAAAAAATAAGAAAAAAAAAATATAAGGGACAGCAATACATAAAAAAAGCTCAATATGTCTATAATATCTGGTTATATATTATAGTAAGCTCCCTTTCATTGCACTTACTATTGTAAGAATTGTTTAGTTTCAAATCAGCACCGTAAATCTGTCTTTGTTCAACTCTTTATTGGCAAACAAACCGCCACTACTTACTTTTGATCTCTGGCTGAACCAAAATCGGGAGTAATATATTATACAGATATTTGTTTTAATAATTTTCGTGCGTTTAAGTGCTTTTGCCATTCTCACTATTTGAATCAAATATAATTGTTTGTTTTGTTCCCATTTGCATTGTTTTATGAGGCTTTAGCCTCGTTATATCATTCTATCTCCCGTTATGTTCTGCAGCGACCACTTCTCTGCTCTTTTTTTCTAACTCTTTCTTCTTTCTTTCCGATTAAATTCTTTGCGGGATACAAGACAGTTGAAGCGATTCCCCGGGACGTGTCAGCGTTATTGCGCAGTATCATTTCTTAGTGTGCCACTGTTGATCCTGCCTTACAGGAGTTACAGTGGTAGGTAAGAAGGTGCGAAAAGTATCAATAAAAAAGTATTTAACTGTTAACATTGTCATATAATAAAAACTTTATTAGGAACATTTTTATATACAACATGTAACATAATTAACGCACACCCTCAAACACCCCTATTAGAATATTATGTTGTAATCATAATACATACACTGAATTTTTTATTTAACATATATATGCATTATTATTTACTAAATTAGTTTCTTGGAATAAAGTTTATTTTTCTTTATTTCGTGTTGAATGATGGAATTTGTGCTAATACAAATAAAACTGCAATTTATAAGTCTTATTACTTTTATTTACTGTCCATTTCAATTGGTTTTGACTCTACAGGGTTGATATGACAATTATGCAATTATTAATTACCGTAGTCTTAATTATTTTGGAAAAAAAAATTACCTATATTAAAAATGATAAAAATCGATTCAGTAAAGGATTCTGAACAAACTATTTTCAGGAAGTGCGTTAATTACGTTACATGTTGTATAGTGGACACGGGTCCCAATCGCTATAACGATTTAAGGCAAATCATTACCTTTAGATTACCCGACGTTTCGGCATGGATTGCACCAGCCGTGGTCACGGGTGGCATGGTGTGGCTCGGCAGCGTCCTCTCTGTGAAGCTCGGGTTTCGGTATCTACCCTCACATGGTCTTGATATTTTTCCTTCTTTTCTTGTACGGAACTGTCGGTATGTCTACATACAACACTAATGACATCAGCACATGTAGACATACCGACAGGGATACCAGAAAAGTAAGGGGCAAGTTACCAGTAAAGCTCATCATTTCTTAAACAGAAGTGTTCAGAGTGTTTGAGATTTTGCTATAAGTATTTTTGAAGAAGTAATCCTCCAATACCACCTAATACATTTCATTTATTCGTCCGCCCAAATTCCCAGATTTCATCAGGTCAAATATAAAACGTTCATCGCTCCGCAAATATTTTATGACCGAGCGCAAGTTATTGCACTGAGTTGCTACGTCTGAGATCGAAAGCTTACTCATTGCATACTGGGACGCGCCTCATACTTCCGTTCAAGAAAGTTTGATAGAAATATATTAAATGTAATTAGGTGTGTCATTTTAAGATTGTTTTTTTTTCGTTGATAAAATACACAACGCCCGTGCTAACAAAATTTGTGTGAAACGTAACTGGCTATGAGAGAAATAGAAAACGTGTACTCCCACCTCTCTCTCTCTCTCTTGAAACGTAACTAGGTATATTTCTATCTGCATTAACTTATATGTCCATCTCAACTTTCGTTCGCCCCGCCCGGTCACATTTTTAGTAACGCTCTCGTCACGCATTCTCCAGCTTACTCCACAAGTTAAGCGTGCTTAAAGAAGATTTAGTTCAAAAAGAAAACGTTAAAGCCGAACACAACTCACATTTACATATTATTATTTAATTTATCAAATTATTTAAAAGTATATAAGTTTAAAAAATCCTTATTTTAATAATGTAAAGGATTTATATATAAATTTTGATAAAATTTTCGTCCTTCTAACTCTTACAAGTATTACAAATATCATGTATACTTCATTGTGTAAAAAATGTAAAGTTTAAAGTAATACATTAAGGCTGAGATCTATAGAGCGTACTTAGACTTTGCTCAGACTTTACTTAGACAGAAGTTAATGCATGTAACGAAATTACAATTGGTGTTTTGACTTTGTCTGTCTTAGCTTATGCTAAGCATAATCTTAACTTCAAAAAGTCTATAAATACCAAATCAAAGTATAAGCTTAGCATACATTTAGCAAAGTTTTACGTAAGTAAAGTTTGAGCAAAGTCTAAGTACGCTCTATAGATCTCAGCCTAAGACTTTAGGTAAACAATAGCCAATTTGATTGAGGAAGGATATTTTATAGTACATTACATTATACATTTTCGGGCTTAAAAAGGCTGGTCCTAGGTCAAGTTCAACTACCTTGTAAAGGGCTAGAGAATGTAAATTTAAACGAGATGGAACTACTCAAATGTTGGGCTTCTATTGTAATTTTGAATTGGAACTGACTTAAGGTGACGTCAATCTGTTTTACATTATTGATACCGCAGCTCTCATACACCAACCTATCTAAAATATTTCCCATAATACGTTATAGCACACATTACAGATACAATAGTTAAACAACGTTCTTCAGTATTCATCATCATTATGTCAGCTAAATGACGTTCACAGCTGGACAAAAGTCTCCCCAAAAGAATGTTTGAGCATGTCTACCTGCATGTCAAAGTGATAGAAATTTTACCCACCACTTACTGTCGCCATTCTCAACTGTCAGTTATAAAATAGTAGGTAAAAAAATACAAGGTGCTGATTATAAAAATATGCGCCAAACTTGCTGTAATTTATCTACAGCAGTATTCTTTTTTAAAGACAACGCTCGCTTGTGCTGCATCACTAATGTTGCGCGAGCGAGCGTTGCCTCGGTCGCGGGGTACATAAAAAAAAAATAGCCTTTATTTTCTTCTGACTTTTTCACATCTTGTAATGAAGTAGAATATAAACTATACTTAACTAAACTATACTTATTTATATTTTTCCTATATGTATAACTTAACTTTTAATATAATTTATCAGGTCAGGCTGTCTTGCGACATAGGCCTCCTCAAGTTCCCTCCACCTTTGCCTGTCCATTGCTGTCATTCTCCAACCTTTGGGCAGATCGTCTTCCCATCTTTTTTTCTGTCTGCCTATACGTCTCTTTCCTTCCGCGGGGTACATTACATACATATAATTGATGGTTACAAAGCAGACCTAATCTCAGGATAACTATTTGTGTGACCAATAAGTAGTTGGTCTGGGTGTACGGGAAAAGGAACACAGGACATGAGGTGGCGAAAAGACTGTCTTTACCCCTGCTCCACGTATTATACAGCGACGTGCTGATTAAAACCTTCAGTATTCCTTTTGCCTTAATATATAGTCCGGTAATTAGTTATGTGGGTCTATTCGTTTAACCTACGTTGTAATTGTAGCAATTCTGTGTCGATAAATTTGCTCGGCTGTGGAATTGGGATATGTTTCCTGTGGGTTACGCGTGTTAAGCACCGTTTAAACCAACCTATTACTGTCACGCCATTAGACGGTTCGAACCATAGATTAAGGAATAAACAAATAGGAGAGCAATTCTAATTACATGAGAACTAAAGTTACGGTAATTGATTCATATCCCAACGGAGTGTACAATTGCGTTTCATTTATTAGTGTAAGTAGAATAGAAAAAATATTCTATACCGAATAGGAAAGGCCATGTGATGTCTGCTAGATAATTAGAACTTCGGCCATTTTCAATATTTACTTTATAAAAAGAGGTTAAAATCAGTTGTGTGTTTTTAAAAAAGCAGTGACGATTACGCAGTGTTCATCATCATCATGTCAGCCAAAACCGCTGGACAAAAGCCTCCCCAAAGAATGGGGAGGATATGCCATAATCACCACGCTTGGCAGACGGGTGGGCGATCGCAGTTTGATTGTTATAGTGCACGGAAAAATGCTGCTACCCGTTCTCTGGTAGGTATTCCCTCAGTCGATTTCTACGCCTCCTACGGGATGAGATGGGGCGATGATATTCTATGCCGTCACCACACAGCATATTACGCAATATTAATTTATGTTAATCTAAAGAGTCAGTCTACTCTGTGTGAATTATAGGACAACAAAATTGATTACCCCTTTCTAACTTTTCGTTTTTCCAATTCCTTTTACCAGTTACCAGTTCACTTACGATTTGTGTGAACTAACCCGTCTAAACGAAGCTCGACCGCTAGTAAATAGTTTATTTACGTGCTGCGTCCATCCCTACCTATTCCGTTATCGTTAATTATGTATTTATGTGGGTCTGTGCCTTTCTGGGCCTTTCTCAGAATGTGGGCTTATCGGGACTCGGATTTGATGGTTAGGTTTCGCTGATATATTAGTTACGCTTTTTCTTTGATTGATAGGCATATTGGGTGGGTCAGTGGTCGGATTTTTGGGTACAAACCAATTGATTCTCTTCAAGTACCAACCTATTGGTAGGCCAGAGTATGGTTATTATGTAAATATTTTTGGAGATTTAGACACGAATGATGTTGCGTCTATAGGCTATAGCTTCGGTAATCCCTGGGTAGCGTTTAACGGTAAAGATGAAGATAAAGAATTATTCATTACGTAACTGTGTACTATAATATACAATACATAACGGAACAGCTTTTAGGATCAACAGTCTACCCATATCGGAAATGCAATACAAATAAGTCTATTTAATTTGTTCTAAGTAATAATTACACATTACTTTTTGGCAAAAAACTCATGAAAACTATAGTAATCATTCTCTATTAACATATTCTTTTATTTAGTTTTAAACAATTTTCCATTTGAATTCTTTATATCAGGCGGTAAATGGTTATATACACGAATGGCAGATATATAAGTAACTTTATATCATACTAGCGGCCCGGTACGTGCTTCGCTACGTATAAGGCATAGTAATAAAAAAAAATATTATTAAGTTCATTTATTCAAACAAAAAAATATTTTAAATTGCTAAAATATGTTATTTTTACACTTTTTCAAGACTTTTTTTTAATTTTCTCTACGTACAAACCTTCCCTGGACTTTCACGAATAATTCAAGACCAAAATTAGCCAAATCGGTAAAGGCGTTGTTGAGTTATAACATTACAACGAAAAGTGGCATTGATTTTTATATATATAGATTTATATTGTCTACGAATGTTCCTCTTTGAGTCTGATTTAAAACTAAAATATTGCATATAGTATGTAGATAGTTTAAGTTAGCTGGGGAAGTATTTACGCCTTACAGACTAGACTGTACGTAAATTACTCCGGGCGTGGCGCATGTGAAGGTAGAATATTTTGGGTACAATTTCCGCAAAGGATTACAATATGTGTGTTTCATTTATTCGCTGTAGAGATTTATTTACGCCATTTTAATTAATTTCCTTTCTTAAGGAGGGTGCACGACAGATGAGCTTGTCTGATAAATGTTCTGAGTCTAGGTGTGCTTTGTATCGGATTGCAGATTGAATGTTTGAAGGTCCTCCCGATACAAGCAATAATTTCACCTGTTGAAAACATTTAAAATAATATTAATATTGCTAATTTTATGTTTATGTTGTGGTCATTGGTTGAAAGTAAGATAATCAGATGACATCTATAAAACTGGAACAAACCGCCGTGATATTATTTATACCGAACACCATAGCATAAGAACAATAATGCTTTATACCTAGTACCGTTGATCTGTTCATAGACTCCAAATAACAATGATTTACTACACTTAATCTTACTCAACAGGGGTACTTAAAACCATGTCTACACTAGGCATGGTTTTAAGTACCCATGTTGAGTAAGATTGTAATTGGATGTGAGTTTTGTTAACGAATCGTGGTACGAAATGTCTTGAAATTTCTTGGATGTAGACAACTCGCTAATTCATTTTATTTTGTTTCAGATTACACCACTAACGAGCTTCTGCAGGGTAAGTGCATTTTATGAACGTCTGTTTCTTCTCTTGTGTTATTATTAATTTACTTAATTGTAATTCCGTAGCAAGATGGTAAGTTTGAATCCTCGTGGTGTTCGTCCGTCTGTTCGTTTGCTGTTTATCTCCCTATCCGCCGAAGAATGCGTATGATTCGTTTATGTACAAGTTATTCAGTGTTTGACTGCCTCGTTGGTCTAGCGGTAGCGTGTTCAACCGCAAATAATGAGGTCCTGGGTTTAAATCCCGGGTCGGGCCGAAAAGTGATTTTGGGATTTTTCCGTAAAAAGAAATTTCTCAGTATCACCCTGAAGTCTGGAAGTTGGCGGTACTACACCCCTGTGCCTCGGAGAGCACGTAAAGCTGTCGGTGCCGACCTGACCTGTTTCCGGTCGTTTTGCTAGTCGTTCCATCGGATCATAAGAGTGATGGATAACAAAGTGTCCCTGTGTTTGCACACACACTTGTGTACTATAATATGTCCTGCGCAATTGGCTAATCTCCATTGAGAATGGCCGCCGTGGCCGAAATTCGGCCGGGAAGACATCATCATCATTCAGTGTACGGGAAACGTAAGCAGCGTTTTTCTTATCGCGATTGAGACGTGTGCAGATATCATCAACTTACGGGAATTGATTTACTAACTTCATATATTTTTGGAATTGAGTTAATTAACGCTTAATAGTTGTGTTAAGTATTTTTTTTATATAAATTCAACAACAAAAACACACGCAGCGGACTTCTTAAACGATCAGATCATGCAAGGGACGTGGGAAGTTGGCCATTGTGGAGATTCTTGTGGGTGGCCTTTGTCCAGCTGTAGTCGTCTTTAGGATGTGATTATCATGACACTAGAAAATATTTTTTATTACTTATATAATATAACTACGTAACTATTTTTATACATCTATTTTATACATACCATAATTTTAGTATATTGTAGGTGTGCAACACGCAACTTTAGTAGTTGTGTGTTGCACACCTACTGCTAATAGCTGGTGTTTAGCTCCTATTCTTTCTAAGGTTGTTTGGAATATCAACTAACACACTGATATTTGATCCCTAACTACTCTGAATCTGTACTATGGAAACAAGACAACATACTTATATGAAAACAAACAGATATCATAGAAAATAAAATATATCCAGACACAGAACATATAACCGTGCTCAACACACAAATATTTATCCTAGGTGGGGATCGAACCCACGACCTCGACTAACCACTGTATCAGTAGGCCAGTCATTAGACATAATAATAATAATAATATCTGGGGACAATGTCACACAGATCATCCTAGCCCCAAACTAAGCAAAGCTTGTACTATGGGTACCAGGCGACGATATACATACTTATATAGATAGATAAATACTTATATACATGGAAAACATCCATGACTCAGTAACAAATATTCGTGCTCATCACACAAATATTTGCACTTGCCGGGATTCGAACCTAGGACCACCAGCTTCGTAGGCAGGAGCACTACCAACTAGGCTACGGTGATCGTCATAATGTCATATAATCTGTTCTATTTTATAGTTCCGACCGACTTTTAACACTTTATGCAGGTTTACAAATTCCAAAAGTTATTTCACGTGAGCAAAATTTTAATGAGGTCATAATAGCCGAGCCGTGAGTAACGCTGGTTGTATGCTATTACTGGCATAATGACTTTCGTAATGACAGACAGGATCGGCAGTATACACCTATATGCTCCTATAGGTGAAGTGCCGAAGTCTATATAAGTATTTATTTACAAAAGTATATCAGTTGTCTGGATTCAATAGTACAGACGCCAGCACATCGAGCTACCTCAATTGTCAAATTGAAAGTGAACCTTATGCTTTTGTGATAAAGTTGAAAATCTATAAAATAAATTTGACAGGTAGCTGGATGTGCTGGCGTCTGTAAAAGCTCTGCTTAGTTTGGGATCAGATGGCCGTGTGTGTATAATCTTCCAGAAAATTGTTAATTTCTTTTTATTCGTTGTTTGTAAAACGATTTCTTTTTATATTTGATGGAAAATGGTGAAAGAATGGTGCCACATAAATTTAATTCAAATAGGTAGTTACAATAAAAAGTTGAAAATATTTTTAAATCAATGATTTTTCTATTGATGACAACCCTGCTGGCACAGTTAGAATCACATCGATAGTAACATTTTTATTCTAAAATGCTCCTTAATGTCGAAATTTTACGTTCCAACTCTTTGACGCTGCCAGTATTTGGCTCTGTAATTTACCTTAATTGTTCCATTAGTTACTTTAATAGTTTGTACATTCAATTCGAGTTACAGTTCAAGCACGTACTTACCTACGTCGTTTTAGTCGACGGTCTTTAAGTAGTTGGTTTCAAGAGTAAATAGTTACGTTCGGGCTATGTAGTGGCGGGGACAATTCAAAAGGGAATTCCTCTAGTATGGTCTCATTTAAATTATGGTTTGTCAAATTGGTTGTGAATGAGGTCATGGGTTCAATCCTGGGTCGGTCGAAAAATTGATTTTATTTTTTTCTGTTGAGATAATTTTACAGTATCAGCCCTAGTTGATGGGCCGATTGGCGTGGTTGGTAGATACTTGCCTTTCACGCCGTAGGTCGTGGGTTTGATTCCCATCGAAAAAAGATATTTATGTGCATGAATTTGTCTGTTTATCCTGAGTGTAATTATCCAAATGAGTATGTTTTACTAAAGAAAAAGAGTATCATAACAGCTGTAAGAAGCCCACTGCTGGACAAAAGCCTCCCCAATAATCATCTTGGCGGGATATGCCATAATCACCATGCTTGGCAGACGGGTTGGCGATCGCAAGATGGCCATAGTACTCAGAAAGAAGCTGCTGCCCGTCCTCTGGTAGATATTCCCTCGGGTCGAGTTCTACACCTCCCACGGGATGAGATGGGGTGATCAGCTAGACTCTTTAGACTCGATAGACAGACGCGCCCGCTGGATAATCGACGATAGATACCTAACAAGTAAAAAGCTGCAAAACTTGGATCATCGGCGTCTGGTTGCAAGCTTATCGGTTTTCTACAGGCTGTTTCATGAAGAATGCGCTCAAGACCTCCATGAACTTATCACTCCATCTCCCTTTTTTCATCGGACTACAAGGCGTCGGCAGGCTCCCAACCGCTATGTCGTTGATATACCATTATGCCGTACGAAGCGCTTTGCTTCCTCTTTCATCATACGCACGGATAAGCTGTGGAACAACTCCCAAACGACGTGTTTCCAGACTCATATAACAACAAGGGTTTATTCAAGGTTAGAGTGAACAGGCATCTTATGGGTACGCGCGGTCCACCTTCGACCACATCTTCACTTATCATCAGGTGAGATCGTGGTCAAGCGCAAACCCATTTTGCATTAAAAAAATGATATTCTAATATTCGCCGCCTTCACCACTCAGCAAGTTTTTATTCACTCACTTCATAATCAACTAATTTAATGTTTAATTGCGTATATGGCTATTTGAACTTATAGTTATAAGTGACTGTGTTTTAATTATCAACTTAGCTTCTTACTTCTTAGAATCTTATTGCAATTTAATTATGTAAATACGTTGAATTAAATCTACGAATCCTCATGCAATTTTAACATAAATATAGTCTGAAGCTTTGCTACATGCTTTGCAATGAAATTTTTGTTTTAAATTTGTTGATTGACATTATAATCTCCCCTTTCGCTATGTGGAGATTTAAAACGCTTATAATAGTAAAACATTTTCTATTCTCGATAAATCCTACTCTCAAATATGCATCTATATGTCAGTATTAAAATAGTTGAGAATTAAAAGTCACACCGATTTCAATTATAGAGCCATCGTTGAATACCTGACGTTGGCAGCTGCCTCACTGCAGCAATAGAATGAGAACGACGAATTTCTTTACTGCATTATTAAGATTCTGTTCGCTGTAGTGAAGGCTTTCTGTGAGAATTAATTAAAAAGTTTGCTAATGTTCAGTGACTACCTCGTTGGTTTTATGGTAGAGTATTGAACTGCAGGCAACGAGGTCCTGGGCTCAATTCTCCAAGCTAAGCTGTCCTGAGGTCAGGTGATAAAGTGAATATGGGATTTACATACATACATAGACTCCCGCCTGTTTCCCAGAGGGGTAGGCAGAGACAACGGATTTACATGTGTCGCGCAAACCTCTTTTGCAATCATTATATTCTTCATACATGCTCGCCGGTTTAGGGTACTTCTGACCTGGCCTTTCTTGAGAACGTCTCTGATTTGGTCAGAGAATGTGACTAAATCGGATTGGGATTTATCTGTAAAGAAAATTTTCTCAGAATCAACCCGTAGTCTGGGAGTTGGTGGAATAAAAGCCCCGTCCTTCGGAGAGCAAGTAAAGCTGTCGTTGCTGTACCTGATCTCTTTCCGGTCGTAAAATTATAGTCATCAGATCAAGAGAGTGATGAAGAAGAAAGTGCCTTTGTGTTTGCACATACACTTGTGCACTATACATACTATATGTCCCGCGTAGATGGATTTTTCATTGAGACTAGTCACCGTGGCCGTAATTCTGAAAAACGACTGCACGTGCCGCTTCGTGTCGCGGTTTCGAGTCCCGCGCCGGACAACTATTTCTGTGACCCATAAATAGTTGTTCTGAGTCTGGATGTAATTTTTGTCCGTCTATTACATGTTTGTAAAGTTCCCCACGACACAGGGATTAGATTCCCTAGTGCGTGCGTTATCGATTTTTTTTTAATATTCAATTAGGCATACATTACTAAATAACATGAGTATGAGTATGTGTTATCACCGGCGCTCTCTCTATTTATTTACCATTACGGCCTGGGCACAGTTTCTGGCGGTGCGGGGCGCGGTGAGGCGAGAGGCGCGGCGGGCAGTGTGATTTGCGGTGGTATGCCACAGCTAGACTAGTAGCGGCGTCAGCGGTGGACGTATTTAGGGAACGGCTAAACTATTAAAATGTCCCTGTCAAAAGTGGAACGGTATAGCCTCGAAACAAGTGCGTTCTTAGCTTCAGACAAGAATAGGAGCGCACCCAGTTAACCAAAAAAGGAGAGAACTTGGCGAATTTCATACTCTTTATTATGATTATAGGAACTATCCTGATATTTTTTTTGAATATACGAGGGCAAGAATAGAAACTGTTGTTTTATTTCGTCCCACATTTTTTTTACAACATGCCTATATTTATGATGTGGATGTTTTGACATCCATATTGCGGGTCTACTCAGTATTTCACTAATAAATTGTTCCACATTCATTATTTTAAGTTAAAAACGCGCGGTAGAAACAAAATTATTTGTTTTGGTCGTGCGATGCCGAATGCGTCCAGCGATACCGCCGCGCGCGCCGCTCTGAGCTGTGGCCGCCTGGATACTCGCTAGTACATTTGTTTCATTCGCACACCGCATAGCCCGTCACCGCCGCGTGCCGCGCGGCCTCTCGCCGCGCCTCACGTCACGCCGCAGTCCGCGTCGCCGGTAGCTGTGGCATGCTTCATAGGTTGTCTACCATTTGTTATTGCCGCTCACCGCTTGCCGCACCTCACGCCGCGCCGCAATCCGTACCGCTCTTGCCTGTGGCCAGGAGGTTAGGGTATAGTCCGATGTGATGTAGTTCCTATCAATGTTTTTACGTAACTCCAAGGCGTAGAATTAAGATACCTACCGATCAATTTCTGATTCTAGGCTACTAGCTAACATTCTTAATTCGACAAAAAATATTTTATTTCGCTGAACCTAGGTGTCAAACCTAGAGGAAACCTACCTAAAATGAAGTAATCTTAACCAAATTATCCTGAAACGGCACTGTTTCCTGTGCCATATTAAAGAGTACAAAATAAATAAACGGTGAAATAAATAAAGCAGTATTGTCAAAAGATTAATATTGTGACAAAACGTCTTCAAAACACTCAAATCCTCGTACATTTGCTTTTCCATATTCATTCCAATATAACTCAGAAATGTCTTAACTCAAATATTTGTCTTTCAAACGACAAGAGGCTTATTACATCCTCATCTTAATCTTCGTTTGATCACAATGTACATTTTCGACCAGAATGGAAGCCATTAAAGGGTTTTAATTTTTTCAAATTGGATCAGCAATTAATATACAGCCAACCCGATGTTTCGTGATAACTTGCTTGCAACAACAACCAAATCAATCACGGGCAAACTAGAATACGTGTGATACAGCAATTCTTCCTGTAGTTAATGCTGGCAAATGTTAATGTTGTCAAAATTACACATACAGCAAAATTATGTTGCGTTTTAAGTACCTACTATAAGTGGGATTGGTTTTGTTTTGTGAGTTTAATTATTTCCTTCTTTCTTTCTTTCCATAAAAAAAATATCACTTCTTTTTTGAGTCCATTAATAAAAATAGCACGTGGCCATGATTAAGATAGCAACGAATTAAGGATTATTTTTTGTCGGTTAAGACTTTAAAAAGGGAGAAGAAGAAACATATCAATTCTGTTATAAATATGTTTTTTATTTTTAGGTTGCGAGATGAAACTAATTTAAGATATTATACAGATTTTGTTTGAATCTCAATACAAACTTGGGTTTAATGAAGAAAAATTATAGTTAGTTATATATTTTAAAACACCCAATAAGTGTAGAAATTGGATCTATCCTTAATCAGCTGGACGGGAGATGTATCTGCACCATATACCGGTCACCATAGCCTAGTTGGTAGTGCTCCTGCCTACGAAGCTGGTGGTCCTGGGTTCGAATCCCGGTAAGTGCAAATATTTGTGTGATGAGCACGAATATTTGTTTCTGAGTCATGGATGTTTTCTATGTATATAAGTATTTATCTATCTATATAAGTATGTATATCGTCGCCTGGTACCCATAGTACAAGCTTTGCTTAGTTTGAGGCTAGGATGATCTGTGTGACATTGTCCCCAGATATTATTAGATATTATATTCTATAAGCAGTGCATAATTGCCATTACATGTATAACAAACTAATAATGTTGTTTGCTGTATGAGTAAGGTAGGGTAAAAGACTTACTGATGTGAAACCAACTTTGAAATATCATCATACATATGGTAGTAGCATGGCCTGGTTGATCCAGCGGTCCTGAATTCAGATCGCAGGTCGCGCCTGAAAATGATTTTGGGACTTTTCTGTTCACAAAATTTCTCACTATCAGCCTGAAGTATGGAAGTTGGTGGTATTATACCACGTGCCTCGGAGAGGACGTAAAGCCTACCGCTCGTGTCGTTAGCCTTCTCATAGGATCATGAGAGTGGTACAACAGAAAGTGTCTCTGTGCTTACGCACATAATTGTGCACTTAAATACGGCCCGTGTAGAGCCTAAATTCGATCAAGAAGACGTTATATTATTATATGTTAGTGTTAGAAATTTGGCGCTTGTTCTTGGCTTTCATTCTGTGTGTTACTTTTCTTGTGAATCACTGAAGCTGAATGGAGTAGACGGAATATTAAGTGTATGCTTTGATAAACATTAGAAGATAAATAATTTATAAATTAATTATATTAGCAATTATTATCGCCTTTTGGAATTATTACTAATTTTTGTATATTTGGTAGATAATTAAAATGAAATTGGGTGGATGGTTAGAACATAATTTTGAGTACATACCTAAATAACGGAGTCTATTTTATATCTTCTTACAAAACAAGATTTCATGATATACAACTAACATTAAACTAACTAAATAAATATACATTACAGTCAAATTTATGTTACGTTACACAACGCACTCTTATGGCACAGGCGAGTGGGAATAATATACGAATAGCTTTGTTATTTATCCGTTTCAGCGAAGTATGATTAATTGTTCCATCTTAATTGGAGACGTATTTACTAATAGAACCATTAAACTCCATTGAACGTGAATATTTGTTCTTTTAATATTTTATTTTTCACTGACCGAGCCCAGATGGTGAGGTTACGACTCGTGAATAGACTGGACCAATTAGTGGGGTTTAATAACAAGGCTCTTTGTTTTCAAACAGTGAGGTTTATTTTTATTTTAGAGCTAGGGACAGAGATTATAATACCATTTATACATAAAACTAGCTGTACCCGCGACTTCGTCCGCGTGTTAATTAGTTTATTTCGTTTTTCTTCTAAAATAAAAGACGTTTTCTAAAATAAAAGTAGCCTAAGTTACTCCTTAGTACATCAGCTACCTGCCAATAAAAGTCCCGTCAAAATCGGTCCAGCCATTTCAGAGATTAGCCGGAACAAACAGACAGACAGACAGACAAAAATTGAAAAAAATGTCATTTTGGTGTATGTACCGTATATATATTCATATTAATGTAGTAAAAACCGGTTATTTCAATATTACAAACAGACACTCCAATTTTATTTATTTGTATGTATAGATTTTATAAAGGAAGGGAGTATTCTTTAATTATTGTGTTATAAATATTCCCACAGCTATAACATTTATAAAACATTATTAAATTTATATAGTACCATATAGAGAGCTTATTTTAAGCCTTCCGAATAATAATAATTAAAATTTGTTCTCAAAGAACGGGGAAACAGCGCAAAATATAGGTATCGTTCATACATGACTGCACGTGTGGTGTAGCGGTTAAGACAGTTGGCTCGCCACTTCGTGGCACGGGTTCGAGTCCCACGCAGGACAACTATTTGTGTGAACCATAAAGAGTTGATTTGAGTCTGGATGTATTTGTGTCCGTCAATTATGTGTTTGTAAAGTACCTTGCGACACAGGTATTATATCCCTAGTGCGGGCGTTGCCTTTTTATAAAAAAGTAAAAAAAATCCGAGAACAGCTGTTTATGGGTAACATGAATAGTTGTACTGCGCAGGCATCAAACCCGGGATTATCTTAACGGATCCGCCACACGTTCAGTCAAATAAAAAAAATAAGAGAGGTGGGGCACAGCGTTGATTCGGTCAAAGAGCATTAATGTTGTGTTTCTGCGTGTGAGTAAGCTCGCCAGATCTCACCGGGAGGGGGGGGGGGGGGGGGTCAGCAACACTTATAAAGATATTGCTGTCTCTTATAAAGGTCAGCACCGCACCTGTGAGTGTACAGATGCCAGCACATCCAGCTACGCCAATCTGTCACATTTCTTTCATATATTCATAATAATATTTCACAAAAGCATAAAGTTCACTTTCAATTGGGAAAATTTGACAGATTGGGGTTGCTTGATGTGCTGGCGACTGTACTTGGGCGGCGGTGACCACTTGCCATAAGGTGACCCACTTGCTCGTCTGTCGCCCTCATATATAAAAACAATTTATGACTTCATTCCCTATCAAATAACAAAAAGAATTATCTAAATCGGTACATAAATAACCGATAAATCGCGTCATATACATACCCAAAACACACACACACACAGGCGATTTCATAACTTTCTTCTTTTGAAGTCGGTTAAAATAACAACTGACATTCACTTTCTAGTTTTCAGATTCTTTTGTTTTAAGTATTTTTTAGAGATATCCTTAAAAAAGATTATATAATTGATAGATATCAATGAATAACAAGGCAAAGGTCGAACTTGTTAAAAACATTTGTATCCAATTTAACTACGTATATTTTTAAAGCAATTAATTGATCAAACTCCAACGAAATCTGGAAAACAAACTGAATAAAACAATTTTTACATAAATACTTCTAGATGAAGCATTGTCTAAAAACTTGAGGACTTCCATTTGTCTGTTGTCGATGAATGTGTTATCGCTAGAATATGTTGCATTACGTAATCTCACTTCTCTGCGATATATAGGGAAATGAGTATATCACCTACGAAGAAGGCTATATTGAAGTATAAAGAGAATAATAAGTATAGCCACTTCTATGCTCGATGCATATCTACCGTCAACAAAGGAGATGTCTTTACCAAGGCGACCTCTTTGATCGCTTTTATTTTCCTTTGTAAGCTTTATTCCTGAGACATCTAACTATACCACATCTCGCTGATTTAATTCTGTTATTTTCTTGTGAGAGAGAACGAAGCCATAGCTGCTGGCTTTTTATGATGATGCAGGGGGTATGTTTATGCATACCACTCTTAAAAGGTGTCTGCGGGTGGGTACCGACTGAACCTAACTTGCCATGGACTTCTCTTGGTGCCAACGAGTAGAGTGCCGGGAACGCGGGAGTGCTGCTCAGATACTCCCCTCTATGCCATAATTACCAGCTGCTGCCAACCGGCATAATGACTAAACCACAAACAGATCACTGTTTTTCCGAAGCTACCTGTACCTAGCGGCAGTTGAGGACACTCTTTTTACTGCTAACGCCGCCCCGAGGGAGGGTTAGGATACGCTCCGTCTGCAAGTAGAATTGGCTCGTTTTTGACCCTGCTCCGTAGCCTTTTTGGAGCATGACTGCACCACGGCATCCCTTTTGGTGGTGACACCCGCCAGCTTCGAGCCTACGATTGCTGGTGGCGAGCGATCCCGTCCATTTTTCGACACCAGGACGCCTCTGGGGTTAGGTTGGGCACTCGGAGAATGTGTGTTAGGCAGAGTCCAGGTGTTGCAAGATCATCGCAATGATGAAAATGTATCATCGTTTCTTGGTCTATACGGCTCAGATGCTCCCCAAAACACCCGTGTCCGGTGAGTATCTGAGTCTATCTGTAGGGGTCCTCACGGCCTTTCTTTCTTCCTCGAGGTGAGGTAGGATGGCACTAAGGCTGATTTCAGAGTCGCGCCGGCGAGCGGCGCCGTCCAAACGCGCGCGCTTACAATTACACTAGATAGAAGTTGCGTTTCACAGTCACGCTGTTCAAACGCGCCACCGCCGGTGACACGCGCGTCGTCAGCCAGCGCTGCCCGAGCTCCTCTACTGGCAGCTAGCGTTTCAGAGTTTCTAGAGTGTACGCAACGGCGCGTGCGAGACGTGTCTCGCACGCGCCGTTGCGTACACTTAAAATGGCTGTTGAGACGCGCTGGCCCCGGGCGCGTGCCGCGCGCGTAAATCTGAAATCAGCCTTACGGCATCCTGGCGCGCGCCACTGTCTGAGTACGCATTACTATTTAGTCGTCACTTTAGGAATATAATCAAACTAGTGTCAATAATTGTGCTACTGCCTATTATAAATACAAACATTTATCCAATACTGTTGAAATGTTTCTATCTCCAACCATTTTAATTGGGCTAACTATCGAACAACGAATTAGCTATTTGTTTTATTGTTTATTTGTTACCAATATAGGTTGAAATTTAATCTTTTAATTAGGCACAAATAACTTCTAATTGTATGTAATCGAAAACCGGCTGGTGCGCGTATTGGCTGGTCTGTGGGTCTAGTGATTAGGGGCTCTGGCTGCTACGCCAGAGGTCGTGCTACGAACCCCAGCCAGCACAAATCTTTGTGTGATGAGCACGATTATTTGTTTTGTCTGGGACTAATTTATATGTAATATGTATGTATTTAGAACTATATTAGTATGTTTATTTTTAGTATTCGTATTTGTCTGGTTGCCATAGTACAGGCTCCGCCTAGTTTGGGATCTGATAGCAGTGTGTTCTTTGCCATAATCACCACGCTTGGGAGACGGATTGCATTGTCAGATGGATAATCGCAATATGATAGTCATATTACTCAGGGAAAAGCTGCTACCTATTCTCTCTTATAAATTCCTCGGGCCGACTTCTAAGCCCCCCACGGGATGAAAAGGGGGGGTGGAGATTTTTTATGCCGTTAACTATTTGCTACACAGTAAGTGCACTCATCTATTAACCTCCCCATTATTAAATTTTTTTTCTTAAAAGACGCTCTAATCAAATATTAGGTCTTTACCTATGAAATTGCCGTTCTGCAGTACTGGCCATTTCAAATCAAAATAATTTTTGTTTGGCTAAGAATTCTAATTTCAAATTAATTTTATTTTAAAAACATGGATTCTTTTTTCCAAAAGTAGTCATTTCTTTATTGATTAGTGTTACATTTTCATCGCATTTCAATCTTTTTCGTCATCATGGATACGTTAAAAATTCGAGTAATTATGGAATATGAGTACCGTCGTGGCAGCAACGCGGCACAAGCGGCACGCAACATCAACGACGTTTACGGAGCTAACACTACAAACCAACGCACCACCTGTTATTGGTTTGCTCGCTTCCGTTCTGGAAATTTCGACCTGAAAAATGAACCTCGCGGTCGTCCGAAGACTTTGGTCGACAATGACGAATTAAAGGCGGTTGTGGAAGCTGATGATACACAATCTACGGCTGAATTAGCAGCAGCTTTCGACGTTAGCGTCAAAACAATATTGGTCCATTTGCGTCAAATTGGCAAGGTAAAAAAGCTTGACAAATGGGTGCCCCACGAACTCAATGATCGCCAGCGCGAAGTACGCGTCGAGACGTGCCTTGCACTGCTCAACAGACACACAAATGAAGGAATTTTGAACCGCATTGTTACCTGCGATGAAAAATGGATTCTGTTTGATAACCGCAAGCGCTCAGCAAGTTGGTTGGATCCTGGTTCAGCACCTAAACAATGCCCTAAACGAAAACTTACCCCTAGAAAAGTGATGGTCACTGTTTGGTGGTCTAGCGCCGGTGTGATTCATCACAGCTTCTTACCAAACGGGGTGAGCATTACTGCAGATGTGTACTGTGAAGAACTGAGCACAATGATGGAGAAGCTGGCGCATCTCCAACCAGCATTGGTCAATCGCTCGTCTCCGCTGCTCCTGCACGACAACGCGCGACCTCATACTGCACAGCAGACGGTCTCCAAGTTGCAAGAACTGGGGTTGGAAGCTCTCCGTCATCCGCCCTACTCACCAGACCTTGCGCCTACAGACTACTACTTTTTCCAGAATTTGGATAACTTCTTGGCGGGAAAAAAATTCAATACCCGAGAGGCAGTACAAAATGCCTTTGAAGAATTTGTTGCCTCCCGTCCAGCTGATTTCTTTAAGAAGGGCATCAATAAACTGCCACTGCGATGGCAAAGATGCATTGATTGCATGGGTGATTACTTCGATTAATACAAATAAAAAAAATCATGAAAAAAATTCGTTTAAATTTTTTCATACAAAACGGCAATTTCATAGGTAAAGACCTATTATAATACCTGTGACCTGGGATCCTTTACAAATATATAATCGACGGAGACATACTACATATAGACTCAGAATAACTATTTATGGACCACACAGATCAAGAATCGAACCTGGGACACGAAACGGCGAGGCCATTGTATCAACCGCTGCACAACGTGCGGTAAAAATAAAAAATTATGACAATAAATATTTTGTTACCAAACCAATATTGAAGTGACAGACCCAATTCAATTATAGATAGGATTAAAAACGCAATAATTCCCGACTGAATACATAAATGGAACAAATATGCAAGTAATTTCGTTGAATGACAATAGCTCAGCTACAAACAGTTGTTAAACTCGGCGTGACAGGTGACACGTTAATGCCGCGCGAGCTGGGACGTGAGTTTTGATACCGAAGTAAGGTAATTATATACGTGAGGACGTATTAGAATAAAATCATTTTAAAGAGATCATTTGTCAGGAGCTTCAGTAAAAAAGAATACGCTTTTTATCAATAAAAGTATGTAATAGGTATAATTTGTTATTGATTGACAATCTGCTGCCATCTCGGCTAAGTCCAGTGCTAGTAAATTTTTGCTATATTTTCAATTTAAAACCAGTAACCTGACAGCATAGAATTTCACCAACCCATATCATCTCGTGGGGGGCGTACAAATCGAATTGAGGGAATATCTCCCACAGAGCTGGTAGCAGCGTGTTTCTGTACAACATGACTATCATACTGCAATCGCCAACCCATCTGTTAAGCGTGGCATTCTTGGGGGTGGCTCTTATCCAGTAGTGAACGTCATTCATCTGACATCATGATGATTATGATGAAGATGACCTAAAATAATGATGACCATCAGATTCCGTTACAGGCATTTGAGTATTCATGAAAAATTGATTCATATGTCATATTCATACACACCATGAATTTTTAGTGTACCATAATCGCCACGCTTGTCACACGGGTTGGCGATCGCAGTATCATAGTCATGGTATACAGAAATACACTGCTACCCGTTCTTTGGGAGATATTTTTCGATTGTTTTTGAAGTGAGAACTTTTTTTAGCGCGTAGTCCACTTTTTGGATGCAAAAAAAGCGTGGAAATCCCGTCATCGTCACATCATGCATTATTAAGTTATTTAGATTAGACGGTCGATTATTTAGAAGTGTAAAAAATAGTTTTCAGTTCTGTTCCAAAGACTGCCCCATTATGTTTTTTTATAGTACTAGCAGTTTTATAAATGGCATTATGTATTGTACATGGACATGGCAGTGGTTCAGGCAGTCGCTTAGCTTCTAGTTCGGCGCTCTTGTGTTCTCTCGATCCCGTACAGGCCAACTATTTGTGTGTTATGCTTTGTCATTGTGAATAGAATTTAGGTGGAATCATCCGCGATACAGGGATTTATTAGTAATTTAACCTTAATTTATTTGCGTTGCGCTAATTGTTATGTCGTGGTGTTTTTGTGACATTTAATGTTTTTAAACTTCGCGATTTGTACACATTTTTATATACTGTGGACACGGGTCTCACTCGCGATAAAGATATAGGGAAATCATTACCTTGGTTACCCGACGTTTCGGCATGGATTGCACCAGCCGTGGTCACGGGTCGACTGTGTGGCTCGGCAGCGTCGTCTCCGTGAAGCTCGGGTTTCCGTATCTACCCTCGCATGATCTTGATGTTTTTCTTTTACGAAACTGTCGGTACACACGACACTAATGACATCAGCGCCCGGGCGCACTACGTTGGTTACGCGACGATGGCACTTCGTTATTACAGGATTCCAAGATGGTGAGAGGTGGTATCCGTCTTCCCGGTTGAAATTAATATGTTTCTTTATTTCAACCGCTTCACGTACTATTCTGGAGTAATAGTGACGATCGGTGGAGAGGACCCGTGGCTTGTGTAAATTTGTTCAGTCGTTGAACAAATTTATCCAGTGTTGAAATCCTGTGTCGATTACGTGCTCCACTATTGCTGATTTCTTAACCTGTCGGACATTTGTCAGTTGGATCCGCACTCACTTTGACAATTAACTACTATATCGTTATACTCCTGTGGTAGGAAAGATAATCTCGAATGGAATTCATATTGCAATGAATTCAATATTCGATCACAAAAGAAGAATAGCTCTCAAACTTTCACAAATCCAGCAACTATTGAAGTTGGTAGCGTGGAAATTTCTCAAAACTCACTCGCTTGGACTTGTTACTCTGTTACGGTTTTATATCGGTGGAATGAAACAATAATGGATTTGAAAGTTTCATCAGCATCTGGGAAAGTAAATTATACTATCAAATACTTACCAATCTGCCTACTCTGTTTATTGGATGGGTAGATAAATAGGAGCATGAACTAGTATTTTGAATCAGCACTTTATGCCAAATGATTACTTTTTTTGGCAATATTTTTATACTTAGCGTTGCGTTATTTTATTTTTTGCCACTGTTGGACAAAGGCCTCCCCTAAAGATTTCCAAATTAAAATTGTGTCCATAATTAAGAGGGATATGCGCTCATAGATAGATACACTCAACGGTCAGTAGCGATCGGCGAGTTAAGCAACTAGGATCGTGCTCAGTCTATAGATGGGTGACCATCAAAGTGGTTTAATTTCTAAGCGTTTCCGTCCTTCGGAGGGCATGTTAAGCTGTCGTTCCCGGTTGTAGTTATTAGACAATAGTCGTTAAGCCATGTCAGAGGCCTACTGGGCGGCTTGAACAACTCTGACAGTAGGGTAACACTGCCCATACGATAAGAAGAAGAGGGATATGCTATAATTATAGTACACGTCTACTGAAACTGAGCGTCGCGGTCGAAATTGGGTCAGGATAATATTACGTTGAACTCAAACGAATTTAAAACAAAATGTAATTCGTTTGCAAAATTTTGCTTTGATGCGTTTTTCCTTTCCAATTAATTAAACACTCCATACCTATCAAAGCAGAAAATGTGTATGAGAGCATTATGCAGAAAATTGGAATCTCTTAGTAATAATTTAATTATTAATATTCATAATGGCATGCGGTTAATAAAGCCGTACCTTCGTATGATCAATTGCGATTCTGCGTTTATTTGATGTGCTTCGTTGAGCGTTAATTTATGTTACGAAAATATTCATGTTTGGGATTCCGTACCCAAGGGGTACCAACTCTGTTAATTAAGCTTCGTTGTCCTTCTGTCTGTCTATCTATCTGTTTCATGAACCGTAATAATATATATATATATATATATATATATAATATCTCGGGACAATGACACACAGATCATCCTAGCCCCAAACTAAGCAAAGCTTGTACTATGGGTACTAGGTGACGATATAACTTATATAGATAGATAAATACTTATATACATGCCGAAAGAAGTAAAAACTATTTTTAACACTTCTATCCTAAATATAGTTGACACTTATCATTGAGATTTTTTTTTAAATAGACAATGCTCGCACTATGTAATCTAATCCCTGTGTCGCGGGGTACTCTACAAACATATAATAGACGCACACAAATTATATCCAGACTCAGAATGACTATTTATGGGTAACACAAATAATTGTCCGGCGCGGGACTCAAACTCGTGACACGGAGTGGCGAGGTGACTGCCTTAGCCGCTGCGCCACACGTACAGTCAAAACGTCGCGACATGATTGTAGAAAACAAATATAATAATAATAATAATCTGGGACATTATTCACACACTGCCATCTGATCCTAAACTAAGCAGAACTTGTACTAGGGAAACCAGATAATTTATATGCTACATTAACTAATTTTCTTTCGTAAATACATAGTTATATAGATAATTACACCCAGACTCAGGATTTTTATTTATAAAATGTATACTAAAAACGCAAGGAAGTATATCTATTTACATATATATACAGTATTCATAATAATATCCTGGGACATTATTCACATACGGCCATCTGATCTCAAACTAAGCAGATCCTCTACTATGGCAAACGGTCTACTGATATACATACTTATTTATTTTTAAATAAATACATATTGTACATAAATTACACCAAGACACAGGACTAACAATCGTGTTTAGCACACATTTTTCTCCTGGCTGGGGATCGAACCCACGACGTCAAACTTAGCAGTCAGCTAGTCAACAGGTCTGTCAGAATTACCCTTTTGGCTATAAAAAAATATAAGGTCATCAGAAAACTCTTAAATAAGAGACATCTGTTCAAAGTACTATTTATCCAATATTTATTTTACGTTTATTGCGAACTTCGGTCCGTTCAATATGAAAAAAGTTTGTCTTTACATTTATTAAAAAACTTGGCTGTTCACACTTGGCGTACTTGATAACTTGAGGGTATTGGAGCAATGATAATTACAGCCTATCGTAGTTAGGTGCCGCGGTTTTACCTGCATTAAACTTTATAAATTATAGCCTATGTGTTATTCGGATATATAGGTTATATTACCACAAAGTTTTATTATAATCCGCCCGGTAGTTTTTGCGTGAAAGAGTACCAAACATACACACTCACAAACTTTCGCCTTTATAATATTAGTGTGATATATCTAAATTTTGAAATATATATAAGTCCACAACAGTAACCAATTAGTGTAATTTGTTAGTTTGTTTTAATAGGTACGTATTTCGCTTTTTCACCTCGCGTAAAATACCTGCAACCTGCAACTAGTAGCTCGTTTCCTAGGCTTTTCACTTACCTTTGTAGTTAGCTACTCACACAATAACATTATTACTGAAAAAATGATTGTCATCTTAACTATTCACATTCTCATAATCATTGTCATAGACCTGTTAACCAATGGATGCCACAACGTCGTCGTGCCTGTGCTCAAGTGATCGAAATCAAAGCGCGCTAAAACGCCCAAAGAGCAAGAACTAGCCAGTCTACTTAGGTCAATTGCTTGATTAATACGTCCATTATAACGTGTCGTATTGGCAAATATGCTCAAAAATTCAGTAAATCATATTCCTCCGGAACATCATCCTCACCAAGGGAAGCCTAAATTTGATCTGCCAGCGTGTATCGTTCGTAGCTTAACGCAGAGCGCCTACATATAAATATAGTATTTTTTTAAGTTATTATTTTAGATATTGTTTGGTGATTGTAAATATTGTATATGCAGAACGGCAATTTCATAGGTAAAGACCTAATATTTACAATCACCAAACAATATCTAAAATAATAACTTAAAAAAATACTATATTTATATGTAGGCACATATAAATATAGTATTTTTTTAAGTTATTATTTTAGATATTGTTTGGTGATTGTAAATATTAGGTCTTTACCTATGAAATTGCCGTTCTGCAGTACTGGCCATTTCAAATCAAAATAATTTTTGTTTGGCTAAGAATTCTAATTTCAAATTAATTTTATTTTAAAAACATGGATTCTTTTTTCCAAAAGTAGTCATTTCTTTATTGATTAGTGTTACATTTTCATCGCATTTCAATCTTTTTCGTCATCATGGATACGTTAAAAATTCGAGTAATTATGGAATATGAGTACCGTCGTGGCAGCAACGCGGCACAAGCGGCACGCAACATCAACGACGTTTACGGAGCTAACACTACAAACCAACGCACCACCTGTTATTGGTTTGCTCGCTTCCGTTCTGGAAATTTCGACCTGAAAAATGAACCTCGCGGTCGTCCGAAGACTTTGGTCGACAATGACGAATTAAAGGCGGTTGTGGAAGCTGATGATACACAATCTACGGCTGAATTAGCAGCAGCTTTCGACGTTAGCGTCAAAACAATATTGGTCCATTTGCGTCAAATTGGCAAGGTAAAAAAGCTTGACAAATGGGTGCCCCACGAACTCAATGATCGCCAGCGCGAAGTACGCGTCGAGACGTGCCTTGCACTGCTCAACAGACACACAAATGAAGGAATTTTGAACCGCATTGTTACCTGCGATGAAAAATGGATTCTGTTTGATAACCGCAAGCGCTCAGCAAGTTGGTTGGATCCTGGTTCAGCACCTAAACAATGCCCTAAACGAAAACTTACCCCTAGAAAAGTGATGGTCACTGTTTGGTGGTCTAGCGCCGGTGTGATTCATCACAGCTTCTTACCAAACGGGGTGAGCATTACTGCAGATGTGTACTGTGAAGAACTGAGCACAATGATGGAGAAGCTGGCGCATCTCCAACCAGCATTGGTCAATCGCTCGTCTCCGCTGCTCCTGCACGACAACGCGCGACCTCATATTGCACAGCAGACGGTCTCCAAGTTGCAAGAACTGGGGTTGGAAGCTCTCCGTCATCCGCCCTACTCACCAGACCTTGCGCCTACAGACTACTACTTTTTCCAGAATTTGGATAACTTCTTGGCGGGAAAAAAATTCAATACCCGAGAGGCAGTACAAAATGCCTTTGAAGAATTTGTTGCCTCCCGTCCAGCTGATTTCTTTAAGAAGGGCATCAATAAACTGCCACTGCGATGGCAAAGATGCATTGATTGCATGGGTGATTACTTCGATTAATACAAATAAAAAAATTCATGAAAAAAATTCGTTTAAATTTTTTCATACAAAACGGCAATTTCATAGGTAAAGACCTATTATATAATCTCAAGACTAGAATGAAACTCAAGTATATTCATGAAGTGAAAATATTGTATTTCATGAACAGGGCCGAGTTACAATACTGTATATAACATTATCGTAGCTGTTTTGACAATCATTAAGGTAAAAGCTCCTAATACGGCGGTAGTCAAAATCGCTTCCTATTACGGTGGTATTTCTATTTTCGAATTGTATTCCTGTTTTATTCAGTTTAAGTACACCAAAACGTAAACTGTTTTTTCCAAATTTATTACTTAATGACTTAACTGACTTTGCAAGTATAGCACATAGACAACACAACAAGATCAATCAGTTTGTGTAACCGCATCGACGTGAGAGGCGTTTCCATACAAACGCGGAACAACAAAAGTAAGAACACTAATATTTATACACTAAGTTTTTGTTATTAATAAGCGTTCAAGTTTGTATATATATTATTTATAGCATTTTACTACTATTACACCCACTATTTAAATAGCTCGTTTCATATTAGAAACTCATATTTTGGCAAAAAATAAGAAATAAAATACCGCCGTAATACGATACGAATTTTATAGATTAATCCTAATACGGTGGTATAACTCCGAGATAGGAAAAACACTGGGCATGTTTAATTGTTTATAACTTTCAATTTATTAACTTATTGAATTAGTTCCAAGTTTAGTTGAAATAATTATTAATCTCATAAATTAGAAACCATATTCTGCGGTATGTGTTCTTAATTAGAAATCTAGTTAAATATGAAAACTGCTGAGTACTCAATGTTGGTTTCTTAGAAAGGGTAAAAATAGGAATATTTTAATTTATAACAAATCATTTGACGGTCACCGTAGCCTAGTTGGTAGTGCTCCCGCCTACGAAGCTGGTGGTCCTGGGTTCGAATCCCGGTAAGTGCAAATATTTGTGTGATGAGCACGAATATTTGTTTCTGAGTCATGGATATTTTCTATGTATATAAGTATTTCTCTATCTATATAAGTATGTATATCGTCGCCTGGTACCCATAGTACAAGCTTTGCTTAGTTTGGGGCTAGGATGATCTGTGTAACATTGTCCCGAGATAATATATAATATATTTATTTTGTATAACTGTTGACTTGAGTTTTACACATCTGAGCCAAAAAACTGTTATCGTTTGATTAAGCATTTACACTCTTTTGTTTATCAAAATTTTGATGGGTTACAATTAGGATTATTAAAAACACGAGTATTTTTCCCATTACGGTGGTAGTTATTTCCAGGTAACTCTGTATTAGGCTACATGATCTCCTATTCGACGGTCACCGTAGCCTAGTTGGTAGTGCTCCTGCCTACGAAGCTGGTGGTCCTGGGTTCGAATCCCGGTAAGTGCAAATATTTGTGTGATGAGCACGAATATTTGTTTCTGAGTCATGGATGTTTTCTATGTATTTAAGTATTTATCTATCTATATAAGTATGTATATCGTCGCCTGTTACCCATAGTACAAGCTTTGCTTAGTTTGGGGCTAGGATGATCTGTGTGACATTGTCCCTAGATATTATTATTATATTATTATTATGGCCCTATTCATAGAACATAAAATTACAAGATTTAGGGTTGCGTAAATAAATAAAAAGCTTTGTGTCTTTTTTTTGTGGATTCTTATTTGATATGCATGTTTTTTTTTTGATAAAACCAAAACCGATAAAAACTTTAAAATTTATGTAAATATTTTTATTTAAATTTATGCAATCCACGAAATTTTATTTTGTTTTTATAGACAATATGGACAGAAAAAAACGTAAGTGTTATACTAATGCAAAAAAATGAGCGATGCGAAGTCGGTCTGTACGGAAAGATCTGTCTATACAGACCGATTTCGCTTTGCACATTTTTTTCATTTTACTGAACGTAAAAAGAAAAATCAACCTTATTTTAATAACCCAAAACGCTTTTTACAACGTGTGTATGAATGCACGGTTATGCTATATTTGTAATATAATATATTGTGTAATTCCATTAAAAGTGAATCAATGGTCAATGAATGAATAACTTACAATTTACTTTACCAACACATTTATATTATTTGTACGGAACTTCAATGAATATAATTTCTGACCCTCCGTATTAGGAGCAGTCTATCGCAGTAATAGGCTCTGACCAAAATCATACCTCCGTATTAGGGAAAATCGATCCGACTATTTAAATATTTTTTTAAAATAAGAAATATCACGAAAAGAAACAGACTGAACAGCAATACAATATGTAAGTTCCACATTTGACAATAAAGTTGTTTGGTACCTTTAAAAATACTTACAAATGCTTATTTTTGTTTCTTACATTCAAATGTTGCGAAATACCTCCGTAATAGGTGCTTTTACCTTAAATATTTTTAACTTTTCACAATAAAACTGCAGACACGGCCCTAAAAGTTCTTTTAAAATTGGAAACTATAGCAAAGAATGCCATTGAAAAATAATAATTATGTTAAGATTTATAGCTCTATTGGGGATGGGTTTTATAATTGGTTTCTCTCAGTCATTGGAAAAGTACCTCAATTAAACGACTGGTTTAAAAGAATGTAATAAGGTAGGCGAAGTGAGTCAGCACATTTCTTTAAAAAAGTGAGAGGCCGTTTGTTGGCCCCGCTGCCCTTTATCTTTTTTAAACACTTAATCCGATTCCTATTTATAAAACAAAACGTGCAACACTAACCACTAACTTAATTTGTATAACGGGATAAATATATTTATTTACAGTGTTATTTAATATAGTATAATGATCCTCACTTCTGTCATACTACTTCAGTGTAAAGGATATATATTGGGTACAAAATTGTTAAAATAATTTGTGGACGACGGGGCTGGTTCCACTGTAACTTACTTTTAGCATTTAAGTTATTTATTAAAACCCTCAGTGTAACTGTTTTTGTGGTAAAAAAAAATAATACTCCACGAAAGTTATATAATGTAGCCTAAGACGTTTGCAACTCACATGACACCACGCACGTCCAAATTGATTTTTTTGAATGGTTATTACCAATGTACAAATATACTAAACTAATGTTTTTTTTTTTACCTGACACAAAATAAATCACTGTAATCTATTTTCTAAGCTTAAAAATTACATATATAACTCTTCATATTGACCACCTGAATCCAGATTGGACAGCGAATACTTAATACGATAGAACATGTATGAACCAATTACAAATAAATCAACAATAAATATGTAGGTATATTTTTTGGATTTACCGTGGGTTCTAACCATCGCAATGATTCAAACAAAACAGATTATTCTTCGATACAAAAATTTGAATTTTCCTGCCCTACGTGGAAATAATAATTAACTAAAATTAATGGTTTTGTTGTATCTCAAACAATCAGGCCCCCGGCTGATGGTTGATTTCTTTTTGACATAATATTTAAAGATAAATTACGACATCGTATTTTCAAAACATTCAGCGCATATTTTAATTTAAGGTTTATGTATAAGTAGGTAGGTTCTGACGGTCGTACGTTGTCGATGGAAATATTTAGATTTTAACAACGAATTTATTACAAAACAAAGGGAGTATTGTCACACTTTGATCTAAAGGGCTCCTTTATAATTGAAAAATACTGTTGTGGCGTCAAATGTACTTGTAACAGTAGGATACAGAGGCCTCCAGTGTTAGCTCACTTATGATTGCAGCGATTCTTAAAAAAAATCGCTCTATGTATAGATAGATATAAAGCGATTTTTTTAAAGAAGTGTTTAATAGTGATGTGTTGTTAAGTGTCATTAATAATTATAATTTTGTTTTTTTGATGTGGTAGATAACCACAACATTAGCTTGTCTGGAATAGATCGCTGTAAGCGATAAGACTGCTTATTGTACCTTTTTTTTAAATTATTTGAGATCTTGTAACTATTATGTATAAATGGTGTACAATAAAGTGAATTTATATCTTATCTTATCATTACGAATTTTCAGACCCCGGGCTGAAATTAAGACAAAAATCTCAATGTCACGCTACCACTAGATCTATTATTGTAGGACCTATTTGTCATACATACCAATTCGATCAGATCATAGTGATATATTCGGCATAAGTAGTCATTATTAACGTCAAAGCATTGGGAATCCATTTGGGTAGTGTGGTGTCGGATATTAGATTGATATGTCTATGTCGGTCATTGTCGATATGTGGTACTCCATCACGGATATTGTATTGGGTGATATGTTATAGCGATAAATCGTTTTAGTATGAATAACATTTCTGCAGCTTAGCATACTTCTAATTTCATACTGGAAGCAAGTTGGGTTGTATACGTTAAACAGTTGTAACTGATGATTCACTCATAGCCAGATGCTCTCACCGGCCAGTATTCGGCGAGGTTAAGCAACTATGCTCGCGGGCAGTGCATAGATAATAATAATATGATTTATTCAACACACAGTTTATAAAAGTAAACCAAAGAATACAAGGAACAACTTATGAAAAAATATAGCAAACATCACACATAAAAAGCAAAAAATAAATAAATAATAAACTAGAACAAACAATGTTAAGTGATGTTCACCTGTACCACTACATATCCAGTACATAAATGCTCCCCGGTGTAATATTGTGTGAGATAGGTGACCGCCATAAAATAGGACACAGATTATTTCTTCTTATGTTATATTTTTTGTCCACAGGTGTCAGCAGTAGTCGATGATGTATACTCCGACCATGCCCACGTGGCCGGGTCTTTCACAATGCTGGCATCATCCAGAGCGCACGTTGGTGGCTCACTCAACGCCAGGGCTCTACCGGGTGCAAGAGTGCATACAAACTTCATTGGCTGTTTGAAGAAGGTATGTGAAGGTTCTTATAATGGTAACTTCATACTGTGTTCAAATTTTCTAAGAATTAATCTATATAGAAGCTAGGCAGTTGATAAAAAAATATGAAAAAAAATATAATAGTTATTATTATATTTTTTTTGTGCCAATTGCCAACCAATTGTTATTATTTTATTTTTAATTGGTATTTCTTTGTTCATATTTTATTACACTTCTTCTTTTGCACTTTATTAACTTTGTGCAAGTATCCATATCACAAATATTAATAAAAATAAATATAGCATTTTTTGTAGATAAAAAGAATGGTGTTTAAATGATGCGCTTGCTAAATAATACTTAGGTATAAGTAGGTACTTACAATTGCAAATCTTGGAAGATTTGATATAGGATAGATTAAAACACGGTATTAAAGTAGAAAATAATACAAAAAATAGTACCTATTTATTTTAAAGTGGAGATTACGTATTATTAGTTAGTTAAATAATATCAATGACAAGTTTAAATTGATTTTATTTAGCTTACGCTGTCAATCCACCCCAATATTAATACAATGGTTTCTTGGAAGAAAACGTGGAACGGAGCTCCATCTGTGGTGGAGGCATATTGTTCCAACAGTTAGGTTTTTTATGTTTTTTATACCAACGCCCGCACTAGGGAATCTAATCTCTGTGTCAATCACAAATTACATCCAGACTCAGAACAACTATTTATGGTGCACACAACACCTTAATTAATAACACATACAATACCTTAATTAATTTAGTACGTTAACTTAGTTTGGTAATTAGGAACTACAGCTATTTAAATGACTTGTATTGTGTGAAAATAAACAATTTAAATTTTGAATAAACCGTCTGTTCTAGTTAGCAGCCGAGGATCATACACTGTATTGGCATAGTGTAGTGTGGATAATACCAGAGATTTTATCGAATGCATGCCTAAGTCCTCAGACAAATAGGGTCTTCAACTTTCAATCAATAGAAACAATTATGTATGCCACCCTCGGTGTATGAGTCAGACTCTGTTCCGAGTTTCATATTACTTTTTAACTTTAATATTTATCATATTTGAATAAAGAGCCTTTGGGTAATGAAATTCTTTGTCAATACATGGCCTCTAGCTGATTGGCTAATTTAATATCACTGTGCATTTTCCCACTTTAAAAAACCCTACCTAAAACCAAAACTTCGATATCGAATATTTGTTTGTCAAAGAGAGATCGAATCTAAATTGAACGACGCTTAGAGCAATGAGAATAAGGGCCCAGGTATCCCAACAAGAAACCAAGACTTCTGATGAGGGCCTTCATAAACTCATGTACTTTTTTCAACATTGCACAAGAGTTGTGTAGACAATCACGTGTTTTGCGTTTAATTTACGCACTGGACATCTGTTTTGGACTCACACCGATTTGCATGTTTGTTAACTCGCTGTATGCGGATAGCATTTTCTCTCTTTTAGAGGGAGGCATTTCCAACAGTCGAGGTCTTTCGGATATTATGATAATGATGATGAAACTCCCCTGCGATGGCTGCGATACAGGGACTTCCTTTCTTAGTGCTAGCGTTGTCATGAAAAACATATATAATAGTGGTGGTCTTGCCGAACGAACAAAATGTATAGAGGCTATATACCGAGCTATACTTACCAAAAACATTTTCATAAATGAAATTTACTCAAACCTACTATTTTTTGTTCCCCAAAAAACTACGTGAATAGCCTACGTTCAAATGTCATAGATAAATTGAAGAAGATTTGTCTATACCATTTATAATTCGCGTCGGCGTAATCGTCAACCCGCTAAACATTGGCTTGTCGGGTTAACGGCGTCTGTTACACAATTTATCACCCGTCACCGCGTCGCCACTGAAAGGAAACATCCAATTTCAGACGAGTCTCGCTACAGCTATTCTGTTTATAAGATAACATTGTTTTTAAAATTACTTTAAGCACTGGGGAACTCTTCATCAAAATTCGCCTCGTAAGTGCTTAAATATAAAAATATAAATAGATAAAAATATAAATAACTTACAAGGTGCATAAATAGTTTCGTCACAGATAATTTTATTTCCATAACTGTATACAGATTGAAGATGTTATAATAGTTCAATTGCTCAACAGTTACCTATACTACCGTAGCCTAGTTGGTAGTGCTCCTGACTACGAAGCTGGTGGTCCTGGGTTCGAATATATAGCAGTTCGAATATATAGTGATAAGCACGAATATTTGTTTCTGAGTCATGGATGTTTTCTATGTATTTGAGTATTTATTTATCTATATAAGTATGTATATCGTCACCTGGTACCCATAGTACAAGCTTTGCTTAGTTTGGGGCTAGGATGATCTGTGTGACATTGTCACTATATATTAAAAATAAAAAGGTAAAAAAAATGTCCTGGGACATATAAGGATATGTAATATGGGATAGATAATAAAACTCAGACTCAAGACAAACGAACATGTTCATGCACACAAATATGCGTCCTGGGTGGGAATCGAACCCATGATCTCTGGCATGAAAAGCAAGCATTATCCTACAATGGGCGTATTTTGGCTGATATGATGATGACAGATTTTTTTCGAAACGGCTGACACCCTTCAGTACTGTCAGCCATGCTGAGGTATATCGCTGTAACAGACGGACTGACTGAACAACTGACATAGGTGTTTTATTACCACATTAATGCGGAACTCTAAAAATAAATCTGGCTCCAATAAAAATGCCATAAATCACTCCTATCGTCTATCCAATCTTAATATTATTTTAATTTATTTTTTAAACTTGACAACAGATAAATAAAACGTTATAATAAATCAGTACCTTTCGGTATTTTTGTCATAAGCAACATACTCTTTGAGATCATAAAATACTTTGCGTTATAGCCATCATATTAGCAACGATTTGAACATTTTGCCATCAAGTAGTTTAATTTCAAGTGGTAGATGAATGAATGATAAAAAATTGGTGCCGTACACAATGTATCAGCTGTTAGGCTGATTTCAGAGTCGCGCGCGCGAGCGGCGCCGGCCAAACGCGCGCGCTTACAATTACACTAGATAGTAGTTGCGTTTCATAGTCACGCAGTTCACACGCGCGCCGTCGGCCAGCGCTGGCGAAGCGCGCGCGGCCCGAGCTCCTCTACTGGCAGCTAGCGTTTCAGAGTGACGCGTCTCGCACGCGCCGCTGTTGAGACGCGCTGGCCTCCGGCGCGTGCCGCGCGCGTCACTCTGGAATCAGCCTTAGTTATTCTAGTGGCGTAAAGTTAAATTTTTGGTGTATTTCGCAAGTTAATGTGTTACACATTATTCAGTAGGCAAATTAAACTTCTTAAATTACGTCCACTATTTATATACCTCATAGCTATATGCTCTCACCGGTCTGTTAGTAATTGGCGAGGTTAAGCAACTAGGCTCGCAGTCAGTCGATTGATGGGTGACCACCAAAGTGGTTTAATCTCTGAGCGTCTCCGTGTTTCGGAGGGCACGTGAAACGTTTGTCCCGGTTGTGGTAATTAGACAACAGTTAACGACTGTTCCATGTCAAACATAAACAACTCTGACACTAGGGTAACCACTGTCAATACGATATGTAAGTAAGTATTACACCTTCTATATGAACATCGTGTATTAGACCTTGTCTGGACTGACTGAATATACTTGAACCTATCGATCCTAAGTTCAACGACTGAACGATCGAATCAAAGATTTATGCTAATCATAGTGCAGTGTCTACTGAAAGACGTGTATGTAAATGTATCGATAATGTCAAGGTTTTCTTTGTGGTATACACGTTACCAGCTGCCATTTTTCTATGAAAATGTATAAGTATTTTTCCTCTGTAGATTTTTAAGAGACTATTAACGGTTTTATTCATATGACTCTCAACTTCTTAGTATTTAACTTGGTAATGGATTCAAAATAATTCAATACCATGTCTAACCACAGCTTTTTTCTTTCTGTATCGTCTACACGTTACCAGCTGCCATTTTGCCATTTTTTTCCCTGCATATGATTTTTAAGGTACTATTAATGATTTTATTCAAATGATAACAAACTACTTAGTATTTAACTTGGTAATGGATTCAAAATAACTGAATAATTTGTTTACCCACAGCTTCTTTCTTTCTTTCTTTATTGTATTAAACGTTACAAATTATAGCCTATGTGTTAATCCAGGGTGTCCTAGGTAACTCCATACCTCCATAAGACGATCACCGTAGCCTAGTTGGTAGTGCTCCTGCCTACGAAGCTGGTGGTCCTGGGTTCGAATCCCGGTAAGTGCAAATATTTGTGTGATGAGCACGAATATTTGTTTCTGAGTCATGGATGTTTTCTATGTATTTAAGTATTTATCTATCTATATAAGTATGTATATCGTCGCCTGGTACCCATAGTACAAGCTTTGCTTAGTTTGGGGCTAGGATGATCAGTGTGACATTGTCCCTATATATTATTTATTATTATATTATTATAATACCAAATCGTATAATACCAGCCGTTTCGACGTGAAGAAGTAACAAACATACACACTCACAAACTTTCGCCTCTATAATATGTGTTAATTTCTTTAGTTAAGCCTTTTTAAAGGTCATAAAATATGCTATTTTATATTATTTCAAACCCTCCAGCGCCTTAAGCTACATATTACGTACTGTGACGTATACGTACTGTGGCAAATTGAATGTCACTTAAGCGCCTTGATGTTGCGAATGTCATAAGCTGTTTGACGACACAGTAAATTCTATCAGACAGATATAAAAATAATTTTCCTGACGTGAACAAATAAATGTCGGAGTCGTATATAATGTTTTTTGAACTGCCACATTGGTCTAGCGGTAGCGTGTTCAACCGCAGATCATGAGGTCCTGGGTTCAAATCCTAGGTCGTGCCAAAAAGTTAAGTCTGAGAGTTGATATTATTACATCCCCGTTCCTCGGAGAATACGTAAATTCGTCGGTCAGACGTATCGCTAATCATTCAATCGGATCATAGGAGTGATGGAATAGATAGTGACCCTATGTCCTATATTTCTCACGCAGATGGCTAGTTTCCATTAAGACTAACCACCAAGGACAAAATTCGTGATGGGAGGACTTTATTTATCTTACTAGCTCTTAATGGTTTTGTTTTAAATATTAGTGTATTGTTAAGTACACACTGGACACTACTGGATGCGAATAGCGCAAGACCGGCAATTGTGGAGATCTTTGGGGGAGGCCTTTGTCCAGCAGTGGACGTCTTTTGGCTGATATGATGATGATGATGATGAAGTAATTGAAATTACTATTAATTTGATACTGTAGTGGTATCATCATATCAGCCGAAATACATACATCGAAGACAAGACAAGACAAGACAACTGCCGGTCTTTCGCGAACCGCATCCATCGGCTTCCAGCGACTCTCACAAGATCATCGGTCCATTTTGTACAGGGCTGCCCACACTGTATTCCGGTTCGTGGCCACCACTCGAGAATCTTTATAATACAACGGCCGTGGCTTCTATGAGCTATTTGCCCCTAACTTGACGGACCTGTTGGCGTGGTTGGCAAATGCTTCCTTTTCACGCCGGAGGTCGTGGGTCCGATTCCCACCCAGGACAGAATTCTGGGTGCATGAACATGTCTGTTTGTCCAGAGTCTGGGTGTAATTATTTTTATAAGTATGTATTTACAAAAGAAAAGTAGTATATGTAGTATATCAGTTATATGGTTTCCATAGCTCTGCTTAGATTGGGATCAGGTGGCCGTGTGCAGGGACCGTCTGGATACTCGTTGAACGGGTTTTTGAACGGGTATTTTTAAGCGCTTAAAAAATAAACCCTATGATACGAGTTACACCTTCGAACGGGTGTAATGAACCGCTTCCGAACGGGTTACCCTTTCAATACCCTGTAACACTGTAACAGGGTAAGCCATTCCAATCAAGATATTGTAATATGCACTCTTTTGCATCGAAATTGGTTTGATAATTGCATAACCACCACCGCACGTGACATCTAGTCGTAATAATTTTGTATGTATGATTTTAAAGTTCAATTTTGCTTGTCGCTAAACACTGTAATTTTTCGTGTCTGTTCTTGTTTATTGTCATCATTTCTTTTAATTTGGAACTCCGTAGGTACTACGGACTTAAGTAAAAACAATTTAGCAGTTATTTTTTTAAAGTAATACATTTTTTTTTAAATAATAATAATCTATTATTATTAAAAAAAAAAAAAAAAAAAGTATGTGTTACACTTCGTTGGTCTAGTGCGTGTTCAAACGTAGATAACGAGGTCCTGGGTTCAAATCCCGGGTTGGGCCAAAAATGTCTATGAGATTTTTGTGTAAAAAGAAAAATTTCTTATGTCAGCCCGAAGTCTGGGAGTTGGCGGTATTATAGCTTCATGCCTTGGAGAACACGTAAACTGACCTTCCGGTGTCGTTAGTCGTCCCATCGGATAATGAGAGTGATGGAATAGATAGTGCCCCTGTGTTTGCACACACACTTGTGGTATGTACCGCTCACGCATGTGTCCATCTAGCCGAATTTCGGCCCCAGCGGCCAGTCTCGATGGAGACTGGCCGCTATGAGTGCATACTCATAGCGGCCAGTCTCCATCGAGACTGGCCGCTGGGGCCGAAATTCGGCTAGGAGGACATAATTATATTATAACAAAAAATTTAATTATCATTCTGTTAAAGTTAAACCGCGGAGGCGTGGTGGCGTACACCGTCATTGAATAGATGCATCATCATCATCACCATCACATTATCATCATATCAGCCGAAAATACTGCTGGGCTAAGCCCATCGCTTCCCAAAGATACTCCACAACTGTAGATCCTGCGTTGCGCGCATCCAGCGGCTGTCATCTACCCTCGCAAGATCATCGGTCCATCTTTTTGGGGGGCCCACGCTGGGTTTTCCGGTTCATGGTCGCCAATTGAGAAACTTTCTGCCCCAGCGGCCGTAGAATCTGTGAGCTGCAACCGTATGCCACACGCGAAAAGTGTTGACAGATCACTGTCTTCTTGGTGCTGGTAACATTGACTTCTCTTACTGCCGCCGCAGCTCCGAAGGGGAGTTGGGCTACTGGTTGCAGCCGCCGCTCCGGCGCCTTCTCCTTCTACGATCAGGATCAGCTCTCTCCCGTTCGCACTCGACGGCCTCCTTTTGGAGCATGACTGCCTCATAAAAGGGGACCACGGCCATTTAGAAGAGTCACCCACCAGCATTGCCCCTAAGATTGCCGGCAGGGACAGGACCCTGTGGTGGTACGCAGTGGTGACAGTGTGTTGTCGCTTCTCGGCCGATCCGGGTCAGCTACTGACCGAAACACCCGTGTCCGGTGAGTGTCTGAGTCAGTCTGAGGTCTGGGTGGGAGTAAGAGTGGTTGGGTCACCTACGCAACCACTCCTCCTTCCCACCCAGGCCTTGAGGTGAGGTAAGATGGCACCGACGGCACGCTGGCACGCGTTTAGGCGTAACTCTAGCCGCGCGCGAGTGCACTAATTTGTGCCGGTAGACATCCCGTCGGTACTCAATGAATGTCTGTTCTGGCGCCCTCCCGTTCTCCTGGCGGACGCAGATTTCGGTTTAAACCACCGCGTTAGACCGCTTCCCTAGTGGGGTGGTCTGTCCTAGGTGTAGATATAGCTCTCCACAACCTCGAGTGCAGAGTCTCTAACCTTAACTTGAATGGGTGCAACCTGAATGTTCGACATGATATTAGTCTTATCCATTTCAGACCCACTAGTAGAGAGACCCTGCTGAGGTCTTCGAGCATTGTAAGAAGGTGAGGGATGTATTCGCCATAGACATTGATGCCAAAGCCCTTCAGTCCAGAAGCTTAAAGACATCTTCCAATGCAGCGATGAATAGTTCCGGAGATGGAGATGTTATATCTCCCTGTCTCACGCCTCGCTGTAATTGTATAGGTTGCGAGTTCTCATACAAACACTTTAACACTTCGACGAGGTGTCAATTTAGTGTCAATTTACCGGTAGACAATTTGGAACCTTTGGAAAGATCAAAGTACATCCTGGTTTCGATTCAATTTAACGCTCAGCATAATGGCTGGATATATCCTCGGTCTTCTGTATAACTTGCCGCTGCGTATGTATGTGATAATGGTACTAAAGCATTTTCGGCGAGCGGCTTGTTCAGGAGGGTGGTTGATGTGAAACCTGCGCGTGACATGATTCATAATGACTCTCGAAAACAACTTGTAAACATGGCTCAGCAACGTGATGGGTCTGTTATTTCTTCAAAGAGTTTTTATCGCCCTTATTGAAGAAAGCACTACCGCACCAATATGTGCCATCCTTGTGACGTTTGACCTTTTAGTATGACGAAGTTAAATACCTTCGGAAAAGCTCGTAGGATTGGTATACCATCCACCTTAAAAGGCTCTATTGTAACTCTGTTATCACCAGGAGCCTTATTGTTCTTGAATTGTTTAAGAACCATGCTAATCTAATCTTAAAAAGTCTTAGGCATTAAGTTACCATATTTCAGACAAGGCCAAGTGAGTAAGTTAGAAATTTAGCTGTTTGGAAATTTTGAAACAACAAACAGGCGTTTTCCTAAAAGATAAAATTTGAGAGGTGTTGAATGATTTTGTAATAGCGATGCCTCATATATTCAATCACTAGTGACAAAGGCATTTATTATAAAAAAATGACAAGATTTTTGGCAGCTCATTGCTCTAGAATAATAGAAGATATTGATTGAATTGGTATGATCGATGACTAAAATGTTGGTGAGTGACAGATATGTAAATACTATAACTACTAATACAAACGTCCATATCTTTATTAATGCAATAAGAAATGAACACGCTGGTAAATCTAATAGCTTGCAATTTACTTGCAAGAGCGGCGGTAAACTTCTTTTTTTAAAAAAACGTTATAACCACTCAATATTAAAAAAAACCGGCCAAGTGCGAGTCGGACTCTCGGACAGTATTTCAGTTGATTAAATGAGAGGTAAATTGCGGTTTACGATTTAAGACGTCTTAAAAAAAACTACTTACTAGATTTCGGTCAAACCAATTTTCGGTGGAAGTTTGCACGGTAATGTACGTCGTATATTTTTCTCCTATTTTAGAAGTTACAGGGGGGGGGGGGCACTCATTTTACCACTTTGGAAGTGTCTCTTGCTCAAACTATTCAGTTTCGAAAAAATAAATATTAGAAACCTCAATATTATCATTTTTGATTTTTTTACTATTGTTCTTTTTTTACTATTGTTCTACACTAAAATTATTGTTCTTTTTCTATTTTTGTGTGAAAATCTTAATGCGGTTCACAGAATACATCTACCAAGTTTCAACAGTACAGCTCGTATAATTTTGGAAAAAAAGTGGCTGTGACATACGGACGGACAGACAGACAGACATGGCGAATCTATAAGAGTTCCGTTTTTGTCATTTGGCTACGGAACCCTAAAAACCGTATAATTGATTGTTCTACTAGATTGTCATCCATTTTTCAAATTCTAAGGCCATCGGTTTCTGTAAAAGATATATGAGATAACCAGTTTGTCATTTTTTCAGACCACTTCTTGGCACAAAAACACAGGCAGTTGCCTTAAGCCAATTAATAAGGCCATAGAAGCCGTATTTTTATTTCAACTATATTTGCAAATGAATTAGTAACTAATATGAAATTACGGTAAAGAACTTTATTAAATACAGAATTTGTCTTGGAAAACTTGTACCTAGGTGGTGGCCTAAATGTATTTTAATCAGACAAAGGTTGCCAGAAATTAATATATGAAATATATAGACAGTTACATAGCCTAAGATTGCTTGACTCTGAAAATTCTTAAAGTTATATGCACTTCATGATATTAAACATTTTAGTCACGTCAATGAATATACATAATATATCAGTTCATTTCATACAATAATTTAAATAATAATAATATCCAGGGACATTATTTTCACACGGCCATCTGATCCCAAGCTAAACAGAGCTTGTACTATGGAAACCAGATGACTGATATATTACATATACTACTTACCCTTTGTAAATACATACCTATATAGATAATTACACCCAGACTCAGGACAAACAGACATGTTCATGCACACCAATATCTGTCCTGGGTGGGAATCGAACCCGTGAGCTCCGGCGTAAAAAGCAAGCATTTGCCAACCACGCCAACAGGCCCGTCAATTATTTTATCGTCCTCATGTCAGCCAAAGTACGTCCACAGCTGGACAAAAGCCTCCCCAAAGAATGGGAGATATGCCATAGCTTGGCAGACGGGTTGGCGAAAGAAAGTTGGATTGTCATAGTTCATGGATAAACGCTGCTGCCGGTTCTCTGGTAGATATGTCCTAGGTCGATTTCTACGCCCCCTACGTGATAAAATGGGGTGATGATATCCTATGCCATCACCACACAGCAAAATATTATTATAATTATTTAACAAAATATAATCACATCATACAGATTGTCACAATATTAAGATTAAAGTAAGTCAGTTCTTTAAATAACACGTTAATTATTAACTCGATTATTTGTTGTCATTAAACTTTCAAATTTAAAATATAAAAAGTCGTTCGTTCGTCAAATTTGTTGTACCTACCTAAAAGTAGTTAGGCAATGAGGCACCGCACGGGTGCGAGTATACCTATTGCCATCTACACGCTGCTAAGTTGATTGGGTAATTCAGGGTAACACGAATAAAACCTTTTCAAGAGGGTAAGCTATTCAAGGGCTTAAGTCATTGAAAGGGTTAACCCTTTCCCGTGGTTACCATAAAAAAGTGTTAACCCTTTCACTGGGTTTTGAGGCTGTAAGTCAATCAAAGGGTAACACTGCGATACGAGTTACCCAATGAACGGGTTACCCTATCAAACGGCTTAACTCAGAAGCGGGGTTGTCCAGTCCCTGGCCGTGTGTGCCTCAACTCCCCCCTTATTGTGACATGGGTACTCCTAGATTATCATCATCATCATCACATCAGCCGAAAGACGTCCACTGCTGCACAGAGGCATCCCCAAAAGATTTCCACAATGGAAGTAATTTGGGGGATATGCCGTAATCGCCACGCTTGGCAGACGGGTTGGCAGTTAGATAGTCATAGTACTCAAGAGAACGCCCCATTCTCTGATATATATTCTCTCGGGACGACTTCTACTCCCTCCATGGGAGGAGATAATAATAATAATATCCTGGGAAATTATTTACACACAGCCATCTGATCCCAAACTAAGCAGAGCTTGTACTATGAAAACCAGATAACTGATATACAACATAATATGCTACTTTTCTTTTATTATATATGTATTTTATTGTTATTATATATTATATATGTATCAATTATGCCTTCCTATGTACTCGTACTAACCTTGTAATACGGTATACGTGAACGGCTCGCCGGTACCCAGATAAACCCGGTGAGGTTTTCGTGGTACGGCATGCAATATTGTATAAATCTAATATAAGTTTATTGAAAATAAAAAAACCTAAAAAGAAAAATATAGATGATTACATTTACCTCAGGACAATTAGACACATTCATGCACACATATATCTGTCCTGGGTGGGAATCGAACCCACGACCTCCAGCGTGAAAAGCGAGCATTATGCCAACGACGCCAACAGGCCCGTTGAGGTGACGATATTCTTTATGGCCGTAAGCCACACATGGGTATCTACTACTAATTCCATTAAAAAGTCAATACTCATTATCTTCTATTCTCACAGGTGGAATTCTCAGCGGACACCTTACGACTGAACCTCGTGGACCTGGCGCGTACCGGCAGTAAGCTGATCACAGTCACCGGGCGACTGGAGTACGCGTGTACTGCCACAGACTCAGCTGATCCTGTCACTTTTACAACCAGAGATGCGCATTTGGTAAGTCTGCACTATTTCTAGAGAATATTAGGATTTTAAGAGAAATGTTAATCATATTATCATTATTAATTTTTAATTTTGTAGCATTATTCGCAATGCAAAGCGTTTATCTAATCTGAAAAATGGAAATCATAAATTTAATCGTCCGGCGGGTCTCGAAGGGTGTTAGCAAGGGAATCCTAAATTTTAATCTGCCAGCGTGTATCGTTCGTAGCTTAACGCAGTGCGCCTACCCCGGATTGGTAGATGGTGCAGGTTCGAGACCCACCGGACGATTAAATTTATGATTTCCATTTTTGAGATATTATCATTAGATTTTAATTATGCTCATAATTTTACATTAAATATTAATCTTTGGTCACAAAATTTAATTAATTAATTATTAAAGACTTTTTGTGAAAGGTTGATTATATGAGAAGCTCATATTATAATAAACATTTCCCTTAAAATCTTTAGTACTAGAGTATTAAAAATATATGATTATGTTTATATAGTAATAATTAATTTAATTATCTTAGTGCTAAATGTTTATTAAATAAGCATAATAATATTCAATGCAAGAGTATTAAATATTAATATGCTCATATAATAAAACATTTAACACTAAGATAAGTCGTAAGATAAACCTAAAATACCTATGATATTATAGAAGTATATTACAGGGATTTAAAATTCTTATTAATTGATACAAATTTATTTATTTTTCTGTGCAGTCACAATATTATTATGATATTAGGGCACAATTTTACGAAAAAAAGAAACTTAAACTCAGCCAGAAACAAAATGATCAACGCTTACAAACTTTAATTTTCTTTGGATGGAGATAAGATATGAATAAAATAAGATTATATGGTAGAGATATGACTACAAAAAAGTAATAATTAACGGGTGTTGACCCTACCCAAAACCCATTTATAAAAATTTGCTGGATTCCTCTGGTGTTCAAATAAATTTTCTGACAAACATTTTTTACGCACGAATAACATTACATTCACTAATCTCGAACTTAAAGTTATTTTGTTTGCTAAAGACTTGTTTTTCAACACAAAACTCGTCCTAGAAAAACTACACAGGATGCAACAATACAGAAAATAAAAAAGGCAGTGTTTGGAGACCGCTGATAGACGTGAAACTAAATAACTTGTGAAATGTATATATTGAATTATAATTTAAAATAAATTCTAAAAACTATACTAGCTAGCTAGCTACTAACTAGAAACTATAGTCTTTAAGTACAAAATGAAATATTTAACATCTTCTGTATGACCGTTTGTTTCTTACCAAAATAAATAAAATAAATTTCTAAGTGTATATTTTGCATGTTGATGTGCTTCACGATGTTTTAATTCATGACCTCGCTTTCTAATTACCCTCCTTAAGTTACGTCCACCATTTTGTTACACTTTTTAAATTCTAGAATAAGCGAGCGAGATGCCTACGCGGTAAATGTTATTCTTAAGACTAATCTTAGCTAAGACTAGTCTTAAAGAAAGTGAAGTAGATTGGATTGTGACCCGGCTTCCTAGTGACCACGTTTAATCGTTTAAATGTTCAAGTAATGTTCAGAAATCCCATTCACATTCATTAGAAAGGACTACTTGTAGAGCAAATTGTCTTAAGACTCTTATACTGGACTTTTATTGTTTGAATTCCATTTTAATTGAGGTAGAGCTTTGCGTTCTTCCGCACCTCCACCTCCCGGTATATTCATTTTGCGTCAAACGCTTACTCAAGTTAGCTAAAACCTGCTTTGTTACTTGACTGCTAAGTATTAATATGTATTGATTTAAAGTAGGTTTCTATTAATATAATAATAGTACCTTAATAAAGACAGAACCATTGACAATATGTAGTAAAAATATTAGACTTAAACTAGATAATTAAACATAATCTCTTGACAATAACTTGATACGAGCTAGCTAAATATCATTGCTATAATAAAATAAATTTTATAAATGTTTTCATACAATGTGTACCTAAATATCTATGTTACTTGAAATAATAATGTATACAACTATATTAGGTACTACAAACATGTTCTGACTATTTACAAGCGCTTTTTTAAAGTGTAGGTGAAAAAAAAAAAAACAATTCATCTAATCTTAGCTTTTTGGATTATAGAAATATAATTATTGAAATACATATGCATATTAAGAATTGATTAAGTAAATTTGTCTACTAAGCCAGAGGTCGTGGTTTCGATTCTCACCCAGATATTTGTGCGTTGAGCACGATTATTTGTTCTGTGTCCGGGTGTAATTTATCTATACTACGTATGTTCATAGAAATATATAATTTTATTTATTTACAGTTGTCTGGTGGCCATAGTATAGGCTCGACCAAGTTTAGGTTGAGATGTCAGTGTGTTAGTTGTCCGAAGATATTTTTGACCTGAAAACTTCTTTACACACTTTGAGCACTCGGTGAACAAAAATCATGGAACTTGCGTCATCGTCACCAATTTCAATTTCAATTTTCAATTTCAATTAATTTATTGCAAGTCATGTGTATACAATGTTGTTACAATGGTATTACTTATGTTTCAACATGATACCCTGTAAGGGCACAGCAACATTAGGTACATATTACATTAATACTTAATATTTATCATTTTAATTTTACACAATACAATCAATAGAATAAATATAAAATTACAGTATTATTACATAGTTAAATAATTAAATAATAAGAGAAAAAAAATATATAAAAAAGTTTCATGCATGTCAATGATAATTAATTTTACATTCAATATATTAAATGTCATCTGGTACATCAAATAGTCAGGGAATTCAAGGAGAATGTCATATTATTTGGTTCCAGGTTTTACCTTCTAGCATTAATTTTATATTACTATTTATTTATTTAGGCTGGCTGTCATTGTAGAATTCTTGTAGCGTATAAAAACTTTTCTGGATTAAATAGCCTTTGAGTTCTCTAATGAAAGAATCACATAATTGTTCGTCTCGTATAACTTTTGGTAGTTTATTATATATATGCCAAATGCTTACCATGAGCTATAGGTATACCTGTGTGTACTTTTTGGGTGAATAAAAAGCGTGATACTCGCGTCATTGTCACCGCCCGCTTCCGTTTGAATTTATTTTAAATTATAATTCAATATATACATTTCACAAGTTATTTAGTTTCACGTCTATCAGCGGTCTCCAAACACTGCCTTTTTTATTTTCTGTATTGTTGCATCCTGTGTAGTTTTTCTAGGACGAGTTTTGTGTTGAAAAACAAGTCTTTAGCAAACAAAATAACTTTAAGTTCGAGATTAGTGAATGTAATGTTATTCGTGCGTAAAAAATGTTTGTCAGAAAATTTATTTGAACACCAGAGGAATCCAGCAAATTTTTATAAATGGGTTTTGGGTAGGGTCAACACCCGTTAATTATTACTTTTTTGTAGTCATATCTCTACCATATAATCTTATTTTATTCATATCTTATCTCCATCCAAAGAAAATTAAAGTTTGTAAGCGTTGATCATTTTGTTTCTGGCTGAGTTTAAGTTTCTTTTTTTCGTAAAATTGTGCCCTAATATCATAATAATATTGTGACTGCACAGAAAAATAAATAAATTTGTATCAATTAATAAGAATTTTAAATCCCTGTAATATACTTCTATAATATCATAGGTATTTTAGGTTTATCTTACGACTTATCTTAGTGTTAAATGTTTTATTATATGAGCATATTAATATTTAATACTCTTGCATTGAATATTATTATGCTTATTTAATAAACATTTAGCACTAAGATAATTAAATTAATTATTACTATATAAACATAATCATATATTTTTAATACTCTAGTACTAAAGATTTTAAGGGAAATGTTTATTATAATATGAGCTTCTCATATAATCAACCTTTCACAAAAAGTCTTTAATAATTAATTAATTAAATTTTGTGACCAAAGATTAATATTTAATGTAAAATTATGAGCATAATTAAAATCTAATGATAATATCTCAAAAATGGAAATCATAAATTTAATCGTCCGGCGGGTCTCGAAGGGTGTTAGCAAGGGAATCCTAAATTTTAATCTGCCAGCGTGTATCGTTCGTAGCTTAACGCAGTGCGCCTACCCCGGATTGGTAGATGGTGCAGGTTCGAGACCCACCGGACGATTAAATTTATGATTTCCATTTTTGAGATATTATCATTAGATTTTAATTATGCTCATAATTTTACATTAAATATTAATCTTTGGTCACAAAATTTAATTAATTAATTATTAAAGACTTTTTGTGAAAGGTTGATTATATGAGAAGCTCATATTATAATAAACATTTCCCTTAAAATCTTTAGTACTAGAGTATTAAAAATATATGATTATGTTTATATAGTAATAATTAATTTAATTATCTTAGTGCTAAATGTTTATTAAATAAGCATAATAATATTCAATGCAAGAGTATTAAATATTAATATGCTCATATAATAAAACATTTAACACTAAGATAAGTCGTAAGATAAACCTAAAATACCTATGATATTATAGAAGTATATTACAGGGATTTAAAATTCTTATTAATTGATACAAATTTATTTATTTTTCTGTGCAGTCACAATATTATTATGATATTAGGGCACAATTTTACGAAAAAAAGAAACTTAAACTCAGCCAGAAACAAAATGATCAACGCTTACAAACTTTAATTTTCTTTGGATGGAGATAAGATATGAATAAAATAAGATTATATGGTAGAGATATGACTACAAAAAAGTAATAATTAACGGGTGTTGACCCTACCCAAAACCCATTTATAAAAATTTGCTGGATTCCTCTGGTGTTCAAATAAATTTTCTGACAAACATTTTTTACGCACGAATAACATTACATTCACTAATCTCGAACTTAAAGTTATTTTGTTTGCTAAAGACTTGTTTTTCAACACAAAACTCGTCCTAGAAAAACTACACAGGATGCAACAATACAGAAAATAAAAAAGGCAGTGTTTGGAGACCGCTGATAGACGTGAAACTAAATAACTTGTGAAATGTATATATTGAATTATAATTTAAAATAAATTCAAACGGAAGCGGGCGGTGACAATGACGCGAGTATCACGCTTTTTATTCACCCAAAAAGTACACACAGGTATACCTATAGCTCATGGTAAGCATTTGGCATATATATAATAAACTACCAAAAGTTATACGAGACGAACAATTATGTGATTCTTTCATTAGAGAACTCAAAGGCTATTTAATCCAGAAAAGTTTTTATACGCTACAAGAATTCTACAATGACAGCCAGCCTAAATAAATAAATAGTAATATAAAATTAATGCTAGAAGGTAAAACCTGGAACCAAATAATATGACATTCTCCTTGAATTCCCTGACTATTTGATGTACCAGATGACATTTAATATATTGAATGTAAAATTAATTATCATTGACATGCATGAAACTTTTTTATATATTTTTTTTCTCTTATTATTTAATTATTTAACTATGTAATAATACTGTAATTTTATATTTATTCTATTGATTGTATTGTGTAAAATTAAAATGATAAATATTAAGTATTAATGTAATATGTACCTAATGTTGCTGTGCCCTTACAGGGTATCATGTTGAAACATAAGTAATACCATTGTAACAACATTGTATACACATGACTTGCAATAAATTAATTGAAATTGAAAATTGAAATTGAAATTGGTGACGATGACGCAAGTTCCATGATTTTTGTTCACCGAGTGCTCAAAGTGTGTAAAGAAGTTTTCAGGTCAAAAATATCTTCGGACAACTAACACACTGACATCTCAACCTAAACTTGGTCGAGCCTATACTATGGCCACCAGACAACTGTAAATAAATAAAATTATATATTTCTATGAACATACGTAGTATAGATAAATTACACCCGGACACAGAACAAATAATCGTGCTCAACGCACAAATATCTGGGTGAGAATCGAAACCACGACCTCTGGCTTAGTAGACAAATTTACTTAATCAATTCTTAATATGCATATGTATTTCAATAATTATATTTCTATAATCCAAAAAGCTAAGATTAGATGAATTGTTTTTTTTTTTTTCACCTACACTTTAAAAAAGCGCTTGTAAATAGTCAGAACATGTTTGTAGTACCTAATATAGTTGTATACATTATTATTTCAAGTAACATAGATATTTAGGTACACATTGTATGAAAACATTTATAAAATTTATTTTATTATAGCAATGATATTTAGCTAGCTCGTATCAAGTTATTGTCAAGAGATTATGTTTAATTATCTAGTTTAAGTCTAATATTTTTACTACATATTGTCAATGGTTCTGTCTTTATTAAGGTACTATTATTATATTAATAGAAACCTACTTTAAATCAATACATATTAATACTTAGCAGTCAAGTAACAAAGCAGGTTTTAGCTAACTTGAGTAAGCGTTTGACGCAAAATGAATATACCGGGAGGTGGAGGTGCGGAAGAACGCAAAGCTCTACCTCAATTAAAATGGAATTCAAACAATAAAAGTCCAGTATAAGAGTCTTAAGACAATTTGCTCTACAAGTAGTCCTTTCTAATGAATGTGAATGGGATTTCTGAACATTACTTGAACATTTAAACGATTAAACGTGGTCACTAGGAAGCCGGGTCACAATCCAATCTACTTCACTTTCTTTAAGACTAGTCTTAGCTAAGATTAGTCTTAAGAATAACATTTACCGCGTAGGCATCTCGCTCGCTTATTCTAGAATTTAAAAAGTGTAACAAAATGGTGGACGTAACTTAAGGAGGGTAATTAGAAAGCGAGGTCATGAATTAAAACATCGTGAAGCACATCAACATGCAAAATATACACTTAGAAATTTATTTTATTTATTTTGGTAAGAAACAAACGGTCATACAGAAGATGTTAAATATTTCATTTTGTACTTAAAGACTATAGTTTCTAGTTAGTAGCTAGCTAGCTAGTATAGTTTCTAGTTATAAAGATTATAGTTTCCTCATGGATTAAAAAAGTATTAGTTGATGAGCTATGTTCTAAGTTAAGGTTATACTAAAGACAAAAACATTTTTTCAATGATGTTAGGTACTGTACAACAGAAAATTTAAATGTCTGCTAGTTTTTCGCTATTATTATAAAGTTCACAGGCACGCCTTACAAACATGTTCTTACAATAACAGGTTCTACTTTTGGGGATAGAAAATAAATCCTTTTTACGGCATTGACGCTCTTGTCCACGAGGTGAGGTAGTTTTTAGATTTTTTTCTGTGTGTCTGTTTGTCTGTATGTTTGTCCGGGCTAAACTCAAAGAGTACTGAATGGATTTACTTAAAATTTTGCGTGAACATTACTAAGACGTCGGGTCAACATATAGGCTACATATTATCACGCTATCATCTACGGGGGAGGAGCTGTGATCTATACATATAATAAAATGGTAGGAAAGTCGAAACTGTACATTGAATATTTTTAAAATGAATACTTAGGGGGGGTTTTCTACAATCGATATAGAAGCCAAAAAATATGGTTTTTAGATTTTTTGTCTGTATGTATGTCTGGGCTAAATTCAAAAAGTACTGCATGGATTTACTTCTAATTTTGCATGAATCAAGGTCGGGTCAACATATAGGCCACATATTATCACGCTATCACCTACGGGGGAGGAGCTGTGATAATTTATAAATAGAACGCGGGTGAAACCGCGGGGCGCAGCTAGTTATGAATCATTTTATAAAGCAAAATAGAATCACAACAAACAGCTGATGCATTTTGTATGGATACAAAAATAATGTTTTTATTGTATGTTACAAGCTGGTTTTATATAATTTCACCAGTTTTATGGGTAGATATAAAATTTGGGTAGACAGATAGAGCTTTTGGACATTTTTCCATCATTATGTTACACCATGTATTCATTTATGCAAAAATGTAGATAACAACATTGAGCCATTAATATTTTATTTTTATGACCTTATTGATGTTTTACAATTACGCGACGTGTTTTAGAATCATTATATGGACAAAAAACAACTGTGAAATATTATTAAGTATTTGTTTATAATTAAGATATAGGTAAGCGTATAATAATTACGCTTATTTTCACATCTTCACGTTTCGTTCAATAGAAAGTTTTAGAACTCTGTTTTATCGTTAAAATTAATGATTAACTCCATGTAGCAGTTGGTAAAAGAAGGTAAGTAACTTGAAAATAACGAGGTTTGCCAGGGTACGTGTCCCGTCCATCTGGGACATGGTTCAAAAAGGTGGCACTGGAGCAGCATACCCTCGTTTCCGGGGCTCCTCCCACGTCAAGAGATGTTCACGGCAGTTTAGGTTTAGACGGTGTGAGACCGACATACCTACCCGCAGACACTTTGCTGGTGGCATGCGTAGGCATACCCTTATCAATAAAAAAAAAAACTTAGGACAAACAAACATGTACATTCATGTACACATCTATTTGTCCTGGGTAGGAAACGTATCCCATCGACTAGCGGCGTGAAATAAAATAAATAAAATAAAAAAGGTTTTTATTCACGCAGACTTTGAAAAACGCTTGTAAATAGTCAGAACATGTTTGTAGTAATACAGTTATTATTTCTAGATTATTACAGAAATTTAGGTACGCAGAATGTTAAAACATTTATACAATTTATTTTATAATGGTAGTGATATTTAGCTTGCTTGTTTGAATTAAGTTATTGTCAAGGAGATTATGTATTATGAAATATGTTATTATGAAAGGCAAGTATTTACCAATCATGCCAATCGGCCCATCAAAACAGACGATGAGGAGCAATTTACAGTTATTAAGAGGTTAAACACATAGTTATGCCATCAGTCCATAGATGAGTGACCGCAAAACGTGATTCCTGCGCATCTCCATGCTTCGCAGAATACGTTAAGCGTTCGTATAGAGTGTAATGTTCAAAACACTCGTGTTCTGACATGGCCGTCGACCGCTGTCTTATAACTTGAACCAAGACCTGAAACAAACATTTTCCTACGACCATGTTTTTTAATCGGGCTAATGGCTTTAGTGACCTCTTATGCTAAGACAGACATGTCAGACACAGATGTTCTAGATAAGATGAGTATGATAGATTACTTATTTATGAAGGAGCTTCAATTTGATACAGTGTTAAGCAGTACCACTCAAATTTTGCTTTAACTTGGAGTAAATTTATTTCTATCTACAATTTGTATTACTAAAATATTAGTTTACTTCAGGTACCTTATGTTTATTATGAATCATGATATTGGAGAATAACAATACATTATTTTAACACATATTACACACACAATAAGAGCCTTCTATGATCATAGATAATATCTAGGCCGAATTTTGCTTTGCAGGAGTTTTTCGAAAACAAGTCTACCAAAATAAGAATGTTGTTTTATTTACTGGTTGTATAAAATAAATGATTACACTTTCAATTATTAATATCTATATTTATTTTAAAAGTGTTATTGCGTTGAAAATTAACGTAATATGGTCGTTGAAATGTTTATATATTGCAACAACCATATATAAGTCTCTTTAATTATAAATTTAGTTTAATTTATTATCTTTATTATAGTTTGATAAATTTAAATATATTTTTACATATTTAAATTATTAAATTTTCTGCAATATTAAAGTCAAGCGACATTAAAAGTCTTTGATTTCTTTAACATCATCATCAGCCGTAATACGTCCTCAGCTGGACAAAGACCTCCCCAACAGACCTCTACATTTACCGTTCATGTGCTACGCGCATCCTGCGGCATCCAGTGATTCTTACTAGATCATCGGTCCATCTTATCGGGGGCCTACCCACGGGGCGTTTTCGGTTCCTGGTCGCCACTCAGAACCTCATAGTGAATATAACAAATTTCTAAGAATAAAAAACCACATACTTTCTGTCGCAGCGTTCATGTTGCAATACAACATTTTATTTGTAATAACTTCAATTTCTAAACAAAATTTTAATAAAGAATTAGAATATTGGCGCATAACAATTACGCCTATTTTTCCGCATAACAATTATGCCAATTTTCCGTATAACATTTACGCTTTTTCCATTTCTTTGTTTAATTCCACATAATAGCCAGCCGATTTCCATTCTCAAGTCTTTACTTTGCAAATTTGTAACTAATAACTAGTTAACTAGTGCCAATGTATTTATAACTTACAAATCTAGATTAACAGTGTGAGAGTAATTTCGTGCAACATTACAAACTGGAATATGCATGACCAATTTGCAGCTGCAAGTTACATTCATTTGTGTGTGTGTGCGTATGTGCGCGTGTGAGCTGAGTTTGTAGTAACTAACTTTATGTTTGAGGCACTTAGAACTAGACATCTTAATTAATAATTAGTACAGCCTATAAAAAAGAAACATATAACGTATGTGACAAAACCCCAATTCCAAATAGAAAAAGAAAAGAGTGGTTTATAAGCTGTGTATATTACTACAAAATTTAATCTAAATTCGTTTCGTAGATTTTTCGTGAAATAGTAGCATCCATACATCTATACTTGCAAGCTTTCGCATTTGTAATATTAGGAGGTTTTTTTTTTATTCTTTTTTAGTTTGATAACATTATATTATTGTATCTAGTATACATATGTATCTTGACACAGCTAATATATTACCATCTGATCCCAAACTAGGCCTGTAATATGTCAACTCCAAATAAGCATACTTATATATATTTCTAAATTTTTTTTTTCTAATACAACGCCCTCACTAGGCATATTATTCCATGTGTCGCGGGGTACATTACATACATACAATCAAAGTACCTCTATACTCTGAAGAACTTTTTATGTATCACACAAGTAGTTGTTCGTTGCGGGAATCGGACCCGGGACACGTAGTGGCGAGGCGACTGTCTTAACCGCTGCGCCTCACGTGCATTATAGATAAATTACATCACACAGAGATTTTCCCTGGGCGTGGATCGAACCCACGGCCTCAGGCTTAGCAGTCATCAGTAATTGGACTATATTGTAAAAGGGTTTTTTCCTAGAAGCTAACAATAGGTTCTGGCATCGCATAATATATTTAGACACACACGCGTATGAACTTTGTAGAAAAACCGGCCAAGTGCGAGTCGGACTCGCGCACGAAGGGTTCTGTACCATTATCTATAAAAACGAGCAAAAAATTCATGTTTGTTGTATTGGAGCCTCTTTAAATATTTTTAGTATTTGTTGTCATAGCTTCAAGAGAAATACATCATCTGTGAAAATTTTAACTCTCTATCTTTCTTAACGTTCATGAGATACAGCCTGGTGACAGACAGCGAAGTCTTAGTAATAGGGACCCGTTTTACCCTTTGGGTACGGAACTCTAAAGAGTGTGATTCTGAGTGTTCTACCCACAACTTATCTGTCAACCTTTCTGCTATTTCTAGAAAATATATTTTTAGCTATGTCAAATAATTCTTAATGTGTTTTTATAAATATCTTTCTCGAATATGGAAGGCAAAATGAGAATTATTTATATGAAATATGGCTTAAAAATGTTTATGACGAAACTAGATTTTAGAATAAAAAGCCGCAGTAAAATAGGTTTTTGGGTGCTGCGAAACCACAGAAACACGTTTTTAATTTATCTGTTTGCGACAGCGGTGAATTATGACTACTACGCGTCTATTATATAAGATTGTGATGAGATACGAAAACCATTTATTACACAAATATTATAAAGGCGAAAGTTTGTGAGTTTGTGAGTGTGTATGTTTGTTACATCTTCACGGCTAAACGGCTGGAGCGATTTCAATAAAATTTGGTATGGAGTTAGCTAACACTCTAGATTAACACATAGGCTGTAATTTATAAAGTTTAACGCGGGTAAAACCACAGGGCACAGCTAGTATTATATGAAACATACATTTTTAGACAAGATTTGTATGGTATAATAACATTTCCTATCGATTAAAAAAACGTACTAATACTATAAATCCGAAAATTTGTGAGCATGGATTTATAATAAATGTATACACGTTTGGTACTCTTTCATGAAAAACCTACCGAACGGATGTAGATGAAACTTTGTAGTAATACAGCTTATTTGTCCGATTAAAACGTTAAACTTTATAAATTATAAAGTTTAACGCGGTTAAAAATGCAGGGCACAGCTGTATTAAATATATAACTTGAGACAATTAAAACACAGCCATATGCTTCCAAACTAGGCAGAGCATGTACTATGGCGGTCACCGTAGCCTAGTTCGTAGTGCTCCTGCCTACGAAGCTGGTAGTCCTGGGTTCGAATCCCGGTAACTGCAAATATTTGTGTGATGAGCACGAATATTTGTTTCTAAGTCATGGATGTTTTCTATGTATTTAAGTATTTATCTATCTATATAAGTATGTATATCGTCGCCTGGTGCCCATAGTACAAGCTTTGCTTAGTTTGGGGCTACGAAGATCTGTGTGACATTATCCCTCGATATTATGTATTATATTATGGCAACCTGACAACAACATAACTTATATATTTCGAATAAAATAGATAAGATAGATTACACTCAGACAAAGAACAAATAATCGTGTTTATCGCATAAAGATTTTTACCGGTTGGGAGTCGGACACACGGTCTCTGGTTTAGCAGTCAAATTCACTAAGACAGTCGGTTTAAGAAGAAATGTGAAAATGTGAGATAAAGAAAACGTATATGGGTCATTATTCTTATTCAAGCGGCTTTACTTAGAAATAAAATACATCAAAAAGTCAGCAAGCCATATTTTTTTTCGCGTAAATGTTAATTTCTCTCTTATCTGGGTTAACGATTATTATTCAATTATCTTTATAATTAAATGTAATTAAAAATAAAATCTTCCCATTCTTTGATTTTCATGGAGTGTCCCAAGCCCCGATTAATATAATAATTTAAAACTAAACGCTAGATGCTTACCAAATAAACCACTAAGTCCTAAAAAGTTAATAATGCCATGAAAAATTAGACCATAATTCTAAAAAAACCACATTTCCTAAAAAATATTTAAATGTCCCGAGGTAATTGCTGATTTGCGCGAATTATTGTAATTTTACTAGGATATCTCTACATTCGCGGCCCAATGATGCGTCATCCTAAGTCAAGTTACAATTACTGTTTCAAAACATAGAACCGACTTTATTATAAATTTGTATACCGACTTTGATAACATTTATTTCCAGTTTAAAAAGAAAGGAACACATTGACCCACGGTCAGTCTATAGATGGGTGGCCGTCAATGTAGTATAATTTCGTGTCTATGAGCTTATTGAGTTACTGGGCTGCTTGAATAAACTGACTATAGGGTAACCTGTAGTGGGTAGTCTTTTCTGGGTAGTCCATCCAATAGTGCCTAGTCTAATGTAAAAAAAGTTACAAATTATATATTATAAAAGTGGCGTAATCGAGTATGTTTCTCCTATTGTTTTACTGCATGTTCTTGATTGCACTCTTGGATAACATCTTGCATTTTGTAATATAGGGTTCGCAGTTCATGTTTAAAATAATAAGTAGAGCGTAAAGAACTTAACCCCATATTACAAAATGCAAGATTTTTTTATTATTAATAAAATCCCAAAACTACTGTAAGTTTTAAAGTTAGTGTCTAGATTTTGGTATCTTACATTCTGTAAAACTATTTTTTATATTATTGTTTCGTCAAAAAATCTTTACTAACAAAGTAATTCTTGATTATATCGGATTAAATTCGTTGCGGAATTCAAGGCAGTTGAAACCATTCATCGGGACGTGCCAGGGCCTTACCGTTCAGAGACTTTTAATTGTGTTCCACTGTTGATTCTAGATAAGATGAGTAGGAGTGGTGAGGACCACTGCTACTCCTGTTAGCCATACTACACTCAATAAAGAAACTGTCATCTCAATAAAAAACGTCGTTAGAGTTTAAACCACTATATACTAATATTACATGTAAAAACTATTTTTTTTAAAGACACCGCCCGCACTGTGTCACGTGGTACTTTACAAACATATATTACAAACATATTTACTTACATTTAATAGACGGACACAAATTACATCCAGTCTCAGATCAACTATTTATGGGTCACACAAATAGTTGTCCGGCGCGAGACTCGACACGAAGCGGCGAGGCGACTGTCCTAGCCAATGCGCCACACGTGAAGTCAAAACGTCGCGGCATGATTGTAGAAAACAAATATAATAAATAAATAAATACACACATCAACACAATCTAGGGATATTGAACATTTCATTGTTTATCTAGAAAACTATAAACATTTTGTTATGACTGTAAATGGAAGAATTAAAGATAATTTCATGGCCGATATTTAAACATTAACAACACGATGCGATTTTGTTTTTCTAATTAATAAAAGTCTTAAATTAATTAAGCCATAGAAAATTACTGAGTGAACAAAAACATTTTATTCTTATAAAATTATTCAATCGAATTAAATGAATAAAAATCTTACCAAATCTGATAATCAGTAATCGGTATTTCCTCCTCTAACATTAATCACACAGCGGCAACGATTTTCCATACTTAAAATTAAGGTGTCAATGTCTTGCTGGGGTATGCAGTCCCAAGTTCTTTTTAAATGTTCGAAAAGTTGTTCTTCTGTTGTCAAGTTGGGCGGAAAATCCCTCAATGCTCTTCGCTGTAACATGTCCCAGGCGTGTTCAATTGGGTTTAAGTCTGGCGACTGTGGAGGCCAATCTAATACCTGAACATCGTGTTCTCGAAGGGCGGCCCTCACCAGCCGCGCTGTATGGGAAGGTGCATTGTCATGCATGAGCTGAAATTCTTGCCCCGTTAGGGCCCTGAGCGGGACAATGACACGTTCTACTACCTCCTCACGGTATCTATGGGCAGTCATGCTGCCCTGAATCCAAATGAGTTGGGTTCGTCCGCCGATTCGTATTCCTGCCCACACCATAATTGTCCCGCCTTGGTAAGAGTGGACCTCCTGTGGATGTCGGAGACGGCTGACCCTGCCTGGAGTTCTCCAAACGCGTGTTCGTCTCGAATCTGGATGAAATCCATAGCGGGACTCATCAGTGAACAGCACCAATGACCATTGTTGATCACTCCATGTCAAATGTTCTTGAGCCCATAAAAGTCGCCTACCGCGATTGCCACGTCGCAGCGCTGGGACTCGTAGCGGTCTGCGAGCATGAAGACCAACTTCATGCAGCCTCCTTCGCACGGTTTGGTCGCTCACCAGCAGCTGCTGACCCTCCTGGAGCCTTTGCACTAGTTGCATCGCTGTGATATTGGGTAGTCTTCTGGCGGTCATTTGGAGAAATCGATCCTGTCTCTGAGTGGTAACACGATATCTACCTGTGTGCCGTTCTGCCACATCTCCAGTAGCGCGATAACGTGACCACAGCCTGGATACCACATTTTGGCTTGTGCCCAGAGACTCAGCAACGACGCGTTGAATAGCACCGTTTTGTAACATGCCAACTGCCCGTAACATTTCATCTCGACTCAAATGATGGCGTGGCATGACGCTAAAAAGCTTACACAACCAATTGAGAAAAGAAAATAAAACAATTTATCAGGTTTTCTTCAATTAACAATTAACACAGCAAAAAAAATTTTAATGCAACTTCTTGAAATTAGATACAACTCAAGATTGCGCTGTGCTTTGCGTGTTTTCATTTGTTTCTCATTTTAATTTTTAAATTTTGAATAAAGAATAGACAAGGTTTAAATCTGTAAATAAACTTTTTAAGGAAACTAAATAGGTTTTAAACAATAAAGCCATGTTTGATTTCAAAATAACGTATCCCTAGACTTTGTTGATGTGTGTATAATAATAATATCCTGGGACATTATTTACACACTGCCATCGGATCCTAAACTAAGCAGAACTTGTACCAGGGATCCAGATAACTGATATACTTATGAAGTATATCAGTTATCTACTACAGGTTTCGTGGTAACTACAGGTTTCGTAAATGCATACTTATATAGATAATTAGATTTTAAGAAACATAACTAAAAGGTACCCTTAAAGAATTCTCAAACCTAAAAACCGGAAAAAAGAAACATTTTAAAACAACCAAAACAAATAATAAACAACGTTCTGATCAGTCAATACACCTCCAATAATAAAAACACCAGTCCAATTCATTACGAAACCGCTCGCAAAAACTAAGTAGCGATTAAAACAATGGGGCTTCGGAAAAATCGCTGGCTAAACCGCCCCATTTAAGATGACCGTTGGCCGTTCGAGAGCACTTCGAACGTCGAACTCGCTTAGCTCAACCATGGGTTCTCATTAATAGAACGGTTTAATATGGAGGTTGTAAAAATAAACGCTGCTGATGTCAGGTGACGGCAGCGAATATCCGAATATCATCACCACATCTCATTCCGTGGGGGTGTGGAAGTCTAGTGTTCGAGCCTAGGGAATATCTACCAGAGGACGGGCATCAGCTTCTTTCTGAGTACTATGACTATCTTACTGCGATCGCCTACCCATCTGCCAAGCGTGGAGATTATGGCATATCCCCCAAGATGATTCTTGGGGGAGGCTTTTCTCCAGCAGTGGACTTCTTACAGATGTTATCATGATGATGAAAACTAAAAGTGTATTGTCTTACTCACCAAAGTTTATCAGCCAGCGTCTATAGGCAAAAAACATCTGCTTGCCTCAGGCAGACCGTAGGCTTATTTGTTAAATTTATTTTAAAATAGCTTAAGATAATTTTATGTCAGGTAGTCAAATTTAATTGATTTTTTAATAAAATTTAAATATAATAATTATGATACTCTTGAGCTTTTCTACTTATTATTCAGGTTCATTTAGCTTACTAGTTCACAGAAATTTAGTTATTCTGATTTTATTTCAAAATGGTTTCACATAATAAATTATTTATTCTTTCCAGAATGTTCTTATTACTCTGAGAATAAAATAAAATATACCATTTGTATGTGTGTTTGCGTGTGACTTATCAGAATCTGATAAAATAAACATGGATCTTATTTTTTTATGTTATTATTTTAACCATGAACTACGCTTGTCAAGATGATTTTTCATTGTACAAAAGTTAAGAAGTTGGCACGTTTAACAATAGCACCTATACATCTAATACGATTCAGCAAAAACTCATGGTTAAAGTTCTAGACTCGGTCGAGTGTCGCTTCGGAACTGATTAGATCCGAGTGGCGGTTATTTGATTTGTGTTAAGGATGGGTTAGACTGTCTATTGAATAGGACGGTTGATTTGATGGGACAGTGAAGTTTGAGAATGGAGGTAAATGATTATGATTCAATTTTAGTTAGAGTTTGGGTAGGCAAATTTGATTTACTTTTTGGAAAGGTTGGTAACTAGGCTGAGTGGCGACGGCGGCGTTGAATATCGCGGACCTACATAATTAATACCGAAGGATGCGTGGAAGTCGTTCAGAGGAAATACCTACCAGATAACAGAGATCAGCATATCTCTGCGAACAAGTTCCATGCTCACCATCATAATTTGCTAATCGTGATGATTATAATCGGTAGCGCGAGCGCGAGCGCGAACGGACGCGTTATCGGTTGTGCGAAATCAGTAGCGTAAAAAGTGTATTTATTTATTATAATAAATGGGTACGAAGTGCAGCGGCTGTGATGCCGCTATATACGACATTTCGTATCTGGAATGTACGAGGGATAAATGCAAAAAAACTTATCATCTTAACTGCTTGGGTATAACAATGAAGACATTTGAAGGATTTACCGAGGAGTGTAAGTCAAATTGGAGATGCCCGGAATGTGTTTGCAGTGCGCCGAGGAGGGATAATTCGGATACACCAGTTCGAGGTACCCAGAGTGATATGAATAAAACATTTACTCCATGCTATGTAAACACAGAGAGAGGCAGCAGGGTTATTTCGAAAGAAATAATGGAAGCGAACATAAGTTGTAAAATATTGCAAGAATTACAAGAATTTAGGGCTGAGATGAACCATAAAATAAATGAGCAAATAAGGGGGTATAATTTACTAAAGGAAAAGTTTGTCGACACCGAAAAGCAACTACATAAACTGCAAGATACTATGACGGTGGTAGAGAAAAAAGCAAATAAAGTTGATGAGTTACAAATAAAAATAAAAACTTTGCAAAAAGAAAATGAACAATTACAGAATTGTCTTAAACAAACACAGTCTACAACAGAAGGAAATAACTTAACAGAAAATATTATACAGGATACCAAAACATATGCAAAAGTAATAACAAGCAGCGAAATGCAGGCAGTTAGTAAAAATCTGACGGTTACTAGCAAAAAAGATACAAACTCAGTGGCGTGTGTGGCCACGAAACCGACAGGTGTTACAAAAACTTCTTCAGAATATTGTAATAAGAACCAGGTATCGACAGATAATATAGAACTACCCATGGAAACCACCAAGAAGGAGGAATTATGGACTACAGTACAGAGAAGGAAAAACAAATATCCTGGCAAACAAGTAATAAGAGGAGGAAATATCAGTACAGTAAATATACAGGGCACAGAAAAGAAAAAGTTCTTACATGTTTGGCGGTTAAAAAAGGATACAGCGGTTGAAAATTTGGAAATGCATGTAAGAAACATATGTGGTAATGAGACGCAAGTAACAGTGGAGAAAATCAAGCATAGAACTGAAAGGGACTATGCTTCATTTATAATAGGAGTACCGGAAAGTTGTTACGAGACACTCTGTAAACCAGAATCCTGGGCTGTTAACATCGAACTGTGCGAGTGGGTGTGGTTTCGTAAGCCACCCAACAAGCAATGAAAAATCATTAAATACAGTGGAAATATATTACCAGAACGTGAGAGGACTGAGAACGAAATTAGATGATTTTTATGTGGGAATCTCGTCGCATAACTATGATTTTTTTGCAATTACTGAAACGGGGTGCAACGATTCTATATATGATTCTGAACTTATCCCACCTGGATACAAAATACTCCGGTGTGATCGCGCAGATGGAAGAAAACAGGGCGGCGCGTGCTTAGTGGCCACACCGCGGTACGAGCTACGGCAACTAAATACACCCAGCGATATATGTATACAAGATCATGCGTTTGAAGTGGTTAGCGGGGCAGTTTATTTGCGTAATAAGTTCATGTTTGTGATATGTGTAGTATATATTCCACCGAGATGTAATGACAATGAATATATGGTGCTATTTAATTTAATAGAAAATTATAAGGATGACTATAGTGAACTAATAGTGATAGGCGATTTTAATTTATTCTCTTGCTCAACAAATGTATGCAATTATTTTGAGTACTTTAGTACATATTGTGAGTTCATCCAGTGCAACAGAATAGAAAATTGTAACGGACGTCAATTAGATCTCGTTTTGAGTACGCCTTCGGTTGTGAATGGGTTGGAGGTGCGCGTGGCCGAGCCTATCATACCGCCCGACCCATACCATCCGCCGCTCACCACTGCAGTGACGCGGCGCAAGCGAGTGCGGCGCTGTGAGGTGTCCGCTCCCGCGCAGCCGTCACCACCCGCGGGTTTGGAGGGAGAAACACACGCGCATAATGGATGGAACTTTTATAAGGCAGACTTTACGCGTATGTATTCATTAATAATGGCTATAGACTGGACGCCAATGTATACATTAGATGTGAATAGTAGTTTAGATTTCTTTTATGAAGTTTTATACAAAATCATGGACGACTGCGTTCCAAGAAAAAAGCGAAGCCGTGGAAACTCGGAGTACAGTTACCCCGAGTGGTACACGAAAGACATTATTCGCAACATAAATATTAAGGCTAGGCTTCATAGGCAGTATAAGTGTAGCAAATCAGAGGATGATTATAAGGCCTTTTCGAAAGTTAGGACGAATGTAAAATGGTTGATAAATGTAGCATACGAAAATTATAATGACCGAATGCAAAGTGAGTTTCTAGAAAACCCAAAAGCCTTTTGGGCCTATGTTAACTCAAAAAAAGTTGCCAGAAGTTCACGAAAAATTTTAAAAAATAATGAGGTACTGACTAGTGAGCAGTGTGTCACTGAGTTCGCGCAGTATTTTTACTCAGTTTTTAGCCCTAAGATACCGGAGCTAAACGTGGAAGCAGCGGTCAAACAAGCTGGTGCCGAGAATGGTGCAGCTAGGGTACACTTAGAACAACTGAGGCTTGATGAAATACTATCATCTTTGCAAAAGCTCAAGCCAAAAAGGTCAACAGGACCTGATGGTATACCGCCATACATTTTCAAAGACTGCCGACTAGTACTTTGCAGACCGCTTCAGTACATATTTAACCAGTGCCTAGCGCAAGCCATATTTCCAGAAATATGGAAAACAACTAAAGTCGTCCCGGTCCCTAAGGGAAAAGCGACATCTAGTGTGGACCAATACAGACCCATAGCGGTGCTTTCGACACCAGCCAAAGTACTAGAGGCCGCAGTACACAAAAGCATACTCTCGCAGGTAAATGTACAACTTTCGGAAGAACAACACGGTTTTCGACCTGCTAGAAGCACGACCAGCAGTTTAATAAACTATATGATTTACATGGTGCCGGAGGTGGATGCTGGAGGGCAAGTAGACGTAGCTTTCTTCGACTACAAGAAAGCTTTTGACCTAGTGGATAATGACATTCTACTTTCTAAACTGGCAGGGGTAGGGTTCACTCCTCATTTGTTAACCTTCTTTGCTAGTTATATGCAAGACAGACAACAGTACATAGAATATGATGGATGTAGGTCAGGATATTATTTTACTAGGAGCGGAGTAAGTCAGGGCAGTAACCTGGGGCCATTGGAATTCATATTAATGATAAACGACCTTCCGAAAGTTGTGAAAAATGCTCGTTGTACATTATTTGCAGATGATCTAAAGTTGTATCTCACTATCAAAAACAGAGAAGATTGCCAAAAGTTACAACAAGACATAGATAGAGTGGTAACCTGGAGTAAGCATAACAATTTGCAATTTAACGTGTCAAAATGCAAGACTATATCTTTCAGTAGGTCACATTTCCCGGTTACTTACGAATATCATATTAGCGAGGAAGCCATAGAAAAAGTGTCCGAAATAAGAGACCTGGGCGTTATATTCTCCTCGAAGCTAGACTTTAGAGAGTATATAACTAAAATCTGTAAGAAAGCCTACAGAAATCTAGGATTCGTACTACGAGTGGCTAAGGGCTTCAAAAATGTTAAGGCAATCATTGCACTGTATAACTCTTTAGTAAGAAGTCAATTAGAGTTTAACGCAGTCGTCTGGTCACCACATGAGACTAAATATAGTCTTATGCTGGAGAGAGTGCAAAATAAATTTATAAGATATTTATATAACAAATTATATGGCGTATATCCTTTTTATCCAAATAAGTATCCAACCTTATTCATATTAGGTATGGTAGGTTATAATGAGTTAAAAGTTAGAAGAAGTTTAGCGTTGGTCTCATATATTTTCAAGGTGATGAGAGGGAAAATTCAAAACCCAATCGTATTGCAACAAGTGTGCATGTATGTTCCGGACAGATATGTGTGGCGGCGGCGGCGACCGCGGCTACTGGCTGTGCCGCGCGGCCGCACTAATCTGATGGATGAGGCCCCGTTTACGCGCGCACTTCATATTCTTAACCATATAGCAGAAGACATAGATCTATTCTGTTGTACTTTGGATGGATTCATAGTCAGAGTGCTTTACGAAATATGTTATACTTCTACTGTTACGTAGATTAGACTTAAGATTTAGGAAACTAAGTCGTGTGATTGTAATTTAAATGGAAAATAGTTTTAAGTAAAATTTTGTTGTCTACAATATCGCATTGGGTGATAAACCTGTAATGATACTTGTAATGTGGAAATAAAAATAAATAAATAAATAAATAAAAAATAATCATCATTATCATGTCAACCAAACGATGTTCACTGCTGACTCTCAACTCAATAACCAAATTCCAAAAACTAAGAGTTAAAAACTAAAAATAAACAAAATATTAACTAAGATTTGTGTGTTCGTGTGTGTGTGTGTGTGTGCGTATGTGTGTGAATGGGGGGATATGTCATAATCGCCACACTTGAAAGACGGGTTTGCGATCGCAGTATGGTGCTCATAGTACACAGAGAGACGCTGCTGCTCGTCCTCTGGTAGATATTCCCTCAGGTCGATTTCTACGCCCCTCACAGGATGGTGGTGGTGATATTTTATGCCGTCGGCCACACAGCAGTCGGTATATCTCCTCAATAAGGGATGGCTATTGTCCAGCAACGGACGTCCGTCGGCTGTCTTTATTACTTGCTACAATAAATATCCAGGATGTATCACAGCGCCATCTAGCCCAAACTAAACAAAGCTTGAACAGACGCAAGCACATCCAGCTACCCTAATCTGTCAAATTTCTTTTGTAGATTTTCAACTTAAGCATAAGGTTCACTTTCAACTGGGGAAATTTGACATAATAGGGTAGCTTGATGTGCTGGCGTCTGTAAAATGGATACTAGACAACGGATAGAAATGCTTATTTACTTTCATTTGCAAATATATACATGCAATACACTGAAAACTCTCACACCAAGGCAAATGCACATGTTCATGAACACAAATATGTGTTTTAGGCGAGGATCGAACCAGCAACCTTTGTATCAGAAGGCAGGTTCACTACCAATTGAGTCCTAGCAGCCGTCGGTCGTGAGTCACTCGTGCATCTTAGGTACCTAGAATAGCGAAGAAAAAGTTTCTTATAGTTCATTAATGTATTACTTTGTTATTTCCGGTCGAGATACTTATTTATCTACGTACCATTCTATCTTGGGACAGAGTAATAGTTAAAAATGTCGACCGCAAATAGTCCGCAGTCTAAAAGTTATCTTAGAGTCAGAGTTTCTAGAGCCGCCGTTATTTTTTTGTGGTCGAACCATTTTATTGGTTCATAGGGAGACGACGGGGTATGTGGGAGTCACAAGGGTTACCTACTAAAACACTACTAGCCTAGCATCTATATGCTTTTATTGATGGCTCCGGGAACTCGAAACGATTGTCATGCGAAACCGCCACCGTTTATTTTTTATTTATTTAAAATACAGGATAATTGTTTAGTGCACATAGCATGTTTAAACCACAAAGGTTTGTACTTACTGCTACAGGTAATCTACGCCGATACAATTATCAGATATCTACAGGAGTTTGGCATGTACATTTCACCGATTAGTCAGAATATTAAATTTGTTGTAAGAAGTAAGACTTGAGTCTTACTTTAATATTATGTATAGTAATTTTATCACGCAGATTGGAGGGTAGCTCATTAATTAGTCGAGGAACTAAATAGCCAGATGTGCGTTCACGCTACGTATTGTTTTCCCGGACTGTGCGAAGCCGGTTTTGTGGTGCCGGTTTTGTTGCGACGACGCGTGTATACAGAATGTTGAATTCTATCCTTTAATTTCTCATTAAAAAATTGTTGCACCTATGTGTCTTAAAATAAGCTCCTCACTAGTCGGGAAGCCCCTGTTTTATGTGTAGGCGACCTGCATCTGCCACATGCATCTGGCTCTTCCCGGGCCCACCTCCTTCAGGACAAGGGTTTTCAACAAGCCTAGTAGGTTAATAAATACTTACTAGGCGGCTTGAAAACCCTTGTTAAAACTTAAACCAAAATATTTTTTTATAAACAATGTATAAATATGAAATCGGCGAATGAATATAAAGTAGTGAATCTTGGGGAAATATGTCTGAATAATCAATTTGATTGACATACTCTGTACTTTTCCATTTAAATTATAATCAACTTTGTATTTACTGTAATAAGATTTCTGGTTAGAGTGACCTTAATTTAACAAGAAACTTTATTCCGGTAAATTTCCCACAAAAGCACATTATAATTTTCATAGTAACTACATTAGCTATTCAATGGTTTCCTAGTAAGCGCTTTAAAAGCGATTAAGTGACCTTACGAAGGGTGTAAGGGAAAGTGTGATATAAACCTACTATAAAGAAAGAAAGAAATAGTTTTTTTTTCATTAATTGCATGGTCATAATTGTATACAGAATATAATAATATGCCGTCGGCCACACAGCAGGCTTTCTAAGGCTAATGGTTTATATTTTGATTGACTTACATGATATGTTACATAGTAGTACATGCACACTGAAAAGGCTACTAAGGTTGCAGCAATATTGCCACAGCGCTGATATTATGACTTGTTTAAGTCTTACGTTATTTCTCTTAATAATTGTATGATCTTTTTAATATGACTGGCCTGTTGGTCTAGCGGTTTGTGACCCTGACTGCTAGACCAGACCAATCCGGAACAAATCTTTGTGTCATGAACACGATTATTTATTCGGTCTCGGTGTAATTTATCTATAATATGTATTTATATAGAAATATACAACTAAAATACATCAGTTGTCTGATTGCCATAGTACAAGCTTTGCCTAGTTTTGGATCAGATAGCAGTGAGTTGGTTGTCCCAATATATTTGTTATTATCATTATATAAACTTTTCATCAAATGATTACATCAGTTCCTTGAGCCTCCGCTAGAGGATGCTCCTTTTTGGGTTTAGTGTAACTGTCGCCACGTTAGTACGCGAAGGCGCGGGTTACTCGTCCAATTGAAGATCAAAAGTTTGCGTTCGTACTTTCCCGCTGGCAACTGCATAATAACAAGAGTGTTTCTAATGGAGTTTCTAATGTCTTGTTCTACGTCTTTATATACCGTACCTTATCATGGAGATCTCGCCTTAGCATGGAGAGTCTCACAATTGTCATCACTTTGGCAGTCATCCTTCGATAGACTGACCGCGGGCCAAGATGCTTAACCTCGCCAATCACTTAACGGCCGGTGAGGGTAACTGGCCTCAGTACTGTGGTAAAAAATATTTATTATGTAGTGTAAGTTTAAGTTAAGCTGTCATTTACCCCCGATATTTATTTATTTATTTCCAAATTACACACTATCATTACAGTTTAACAACCAATGCAATAGTGCAACATGAAAAATAAGTTAAACATAACAATCTTAAATTATACTTATAACTACTTACATATACAATATTAAACAATATCAAAAAGCCTTATTGCCTATAAGTATATTTATAGCCTTTGTGAATTCACTCTGCGTACACGAGAACAGATCCAGTTGTCCCGTACTTACTAAGTTATTGAGCGCGCGCAGCGCACGATTGACTGGTGCGCGCTGTAGAAGGTTGGTGCGCGCGCGCGGCACATCCAGTAAGGGTGGCTGACGCCGTCGCTCTCTAAATGCATCCGGAACACTAAACCGAACGTCCTTGAGAATGGCTGGATTGTGTATCGTTCCACGAATCACTTTCCAAATATAGGTGGCTAGAGCTACTTCCCTCCTTACTTCTAGTTGGAAGTATCCTACCATTCCTAAAATATAACGAGTAGGATACAAAAGCGGAAATCCTGGGTACACTCCATAAAGTTTTAAATACATAAACCTAATAAACTTGTTTTGAATTCTCTCTAACATGGTAATATATTTGGCTTCATGTGGAGACCAAATCATAGAGTTACATTCTAAATGCGACCGCACAAATGCTTCAAACAACGCCTTCAACGCACGAATGTCAGTAAATTGACCAGCTTCCCGCAGAATCAAGCCTAGACCACGAAACGCCTTTTTACATACCTTTGTAATGTGAGATCGAAAGTTAACGTCGGCAGTAAAGTGGATACCTAGGTCCGTGACCTCCGTGACACGCTGCAGTGGTTCTCCTCCCAAGCAGTACTGGTGGTGATGCGGGGCGCGGGCGCGACTGTATGAGAGCACTGTACACTTTGATACATTAAAATACAATTTAGATATGTACAGTGGCACCCTTCACTGATTGCATTGTGCCGTGAATGGATGCCCTTATTACTTTAGAAATTCGCATTTTAATTAAATGTCGGATTAATGTTTGCAGATTATAAAAGGAGAGACAATACGTAGGTCGTTCTGGAAATTTTAAGGGACAATTAACGAGAATTGTTGACTTCAAGCAATGTCGTTGTAGATCAGGGTCCCCCTGACAGCAGGCGATTGGCACATACCGAACGAACGTTCCCTAAATTAACGAGGGAAGCTGAAGGGAGACTTTTGACCTACAAAAGAGTATCTGAAATCAGGTCAATGTTCTAAAAATATGTCTACTGATTCTTCATTGTTTTATCGAACTCATAATCTTTTATATTTTATTTATTTATTTAGGTTAGCCAACAATTGTTCACACAATACATTTAAAGTTATACTTGCTTATTAGTACGTTTATAAGTGCGACAATTACTTACAGGCTAACACAACATGCACCATTTATGGTTATATAAGTAAAATATAATAGTATAAAGCCAAAAGAGTAAATACAATTTAAATACATTCAATTAGGTAATTTAAACAAATAATAAAAACCGGCCAAGTGCGAGTTGGACTCGCGCATGAAGGGTTTAATATTTTTTAATATATAATATCCTGGGACAATATTTGTAAACAAACAGTAGAGTTAATATAAATTGTTAGTAAAAAGTCCTTTTTTCCTTTACAACTTGCTCTGAATATTTTCTAATACTAATCACAAAAGTTTACCGAAGCATATTTTTAGAGAGTGCATACAATTATTTTATTACATGTTAAACGTCTAAAATCTGGGCCTTAAATGCTTTCACTATTAATGTACCTTGTATATTTTAAGACTTTATACATATAATATATATCGGCGCAACTACATTAATTAACCAAAAACAAATGCGTCATAGGAGTAGTTTTAAGTCTTTGTTTAAATTACTCTTAAATAGTTAGTTAAACTTAATGAATTTAGTGTTAAAAATCAAGTAATGATTTATAAACCATCTTAACATTTGTACAATTGATGATTTTAATAGTTTAATTTACATTCGTTCATCGAACAAAGAAAATACGTAACATGTTTGTCGCCGCACATTTCGTATAAATACGGCCGACGGGTCGAGTACAAATCTTCGATCCGATGAATGCCCGCTCCGGACCTAAACCGGTAGCGAGGCCCGCGTCGCGCATTAACGTAGAGCGACAGTTGCACAAAATCCGCTAAAACCACGATATCTTGCCCTCTCCACGTCAGTATCCGCCCAGAGCCGAGGTTCGAGCCCCACAGGGGGCGCCCTCCGGCGCGGGTACTTAGTTTGTAGTTGAATTTTTGCTAGGCGGTTAGAGCCCACGCTCACCCCTACTGTCCGGTGAAGCAGTAAAAGCCGAGAATCTAACTGCACGCGTCATTTAAAAAAAAAAAAAAAAAAGAGTTCAAATCACTTTCGCTCGAGCCGTCGGACCGTACGGATCACCTTGTATCGAAGATTGTTATGGAATAAAACTTCACGAAACATATTTCGGGTTTTACTATCGCCATGAGTAAACAACCTTCAGTGGATAACCAACGTGCAGATAATAGTGACGTCAGTCTTGCTGACGTCATCATGACTAAAGACAACGATACCCCCGTTTCTCCGTTATATATATATATTAGTAGTGTATAATAGTTGCAGTTTGACGGTCACCGTAGCCTAGTTGGTAGTGCTCCTGCCTACGAAGCTGGTGGTCCTGGGTTCGAATCCCGGTAAGTGCAAATATTTGTGTGATGAGCACGAATATTTGTTTCTGAGTCATGGATGTTTTCTATGTATATAAGTATTTATCTATCTATATAAGTATGTATATCGTCGCCTGGTACCCATAGTACAAGCTTTGCTTAGTTTGGGGCTAGGATGATCTGTGTGAGATTGTCCCTTGAAAAAAAAAAAAAAGAAAGAAATAGTAGTACTCATTATATGAAAATAAATTAATAAAATTTTAATATTTAACATTACTAGATAGAGCATTTTATATTCAACACTTTTAACTTAATGAGCATAAATATGAGGCGTGGTTGGTTTTTATATATTTTTATTATATAATTTTGTCCTTTCATGTCGCAGGTTGCAGATTGATTCCCATCCAGGACAGATATCTGTGTGCACAAACACGTCTGTTTGTCCTGAGTCAAAACAAAAAAATTTCACCAATAATCCATTAGCTATAAATTGGATTTGAGGCAAGCCTTATTTACTAAAGTACCAGAAGCGTCAGCCAATGTACCATACAATGCTTCTAAGATATTGTCGTATTCAAATCGCTTAGCTTAGAAGGATTGATAGAGCTAGTACTTGAGATAAGGAAATGGTTCCATTCATCGTCGCGATATGTCTTTTGATGATTTATGTTAGTAGTTTGGCGTTGGTTGACGATAAAGATGTAATATCACTAGTATTATAGTGGGATGAATGCCTTGCAGGTTTAACGCTAGCAAGGTCAGGCGAAGAAATCACAATAATATTATAAAGGCGAAAGTTTGTGAGTGTGTATGTTTGTTACTTCTTCACGTCTAAACTGCTGGAGCGATTTTAATAAAATTTGGTATGGAGTTAGCTGACACCCTGCATTAACACATACACCCTTATTTAGAAACGAAGTCTAAAGTTAAACTGCAGTTGATCCTTGGTTTAGTCGGAAACCATCCAATGCGATTGCTTGTTCCATAGTTCAACTGCAGTTTAACTTTAGACTTCGTTTTTAAATAAGGATGTTAGGCTATAATTTATAACGTTTAATGCGGGTAAAACCACTGGGCACAGCTTTATTTTATGTGAGAACAAACGAGCAAGCGGGTCACCTGAACGTAAGTGATCACCGCCGTCCATGGACAATCGCAACACCAGAGGAGTCGCGGGTACGTTGTCGGCCTTTAAGAGTCAGCAAACAAGTGTTGCTGACCCTCCCCCCCACCCCGATGAGCTCTGGCGACCTTATTCACACTCAGAAACACACCATTAAATTATTAATGTTATTATTAAGGAATGTCTTCTGTAAGCTAGTGTTTAATAATAATAATAAATATCTTGGGACAGCTAACACGCTGCCACCTGATCCCAAACTAAACAGAGGCTCCAACACATCTCGGCGTTAGAAGGCATGCGAAATATCATCTAGATAAGTAACACTTGATAGTTACAAGTTGTACCAAAATAATTATAATAATAATCATCATATCAGCCGAAATACGTCCACTGCTGGACAAAGGCCTCCCCCAAAGATCTCCACAATTGCCGTTCTTGCGCTATTCGCATCCAGCAGTTTCCAGCGACCCGCACACGATCATCGGTCCATCTTGTAGGGGGCCTGCCCACGCTGCGTCTATTATTATTATTATGTTATAATAATAATATAATAATATCTTGGGACATTATTTACACACGACCATCTGATCCCAAACTAAGCAGAGCTTGTAATATGGAAACCAGATAACTGATATACTACTTTTCTTTTGTAAATAATATCATATATGGATAAATTACACCCCGACTCAGGACAAACAGACATGTTCATGCACACAAATATCTGTCCTGGGTGGGAATCGAACCCACGACCTCCGGCGTGAAAAGCAAGCATTTGTCAACCACGCCAACAGACACAAATAATACAATACATAAAATAATAATAATATCTTGGGACAATGTCACACATATCATCCTAGCCCCAAACTAAGCAAAGCTTGTACTATGGGTACCAGGCGACGATATACATACTTATATAGATAGATAGATACTTATATACATAGGAAACATCCATGACTCAGTAACAAATATTCGTGCTCATCACACAAATATTTGCACTTACCGGGATTCGATCCCAGGACTACCAGCTTCGTAGGCAGGAGCACTACCAACTAGGCTACGGTCATCGTAAATATCTAAACCTTGTCTGATCTTACTATACACGTTCAAAGCATGTGTGTACTTTCCACTGCGCAGTATTTCTCCCGGGCATTTTCCTTGGAATTTCTAGCCTAGTTGTTGGAAATACCGCCTGCCTCAGCTATTGGACGTTCGCCGTTAAAGTAAATTATTATAACCCAAGTGGGCAGTTAGCGAAGGCTCTCTGCGAAATATTTCTAACACAGTTCTGGCTTCAATTCTTTTAGTTAAGAATACGAAATGGGTGTACTGGTGCTTATTTTTAGTGGAGTTTGAAATTATGTTGTTAGGTAACAATGTTAGTGTTGAAGTTGACTGACCTGATGGTGTAGTGGTTAGTTATTATTGTTCAAATCCCGGTAAGTGCAAATATTTGTGTGATGAGCACGAATATTTGTTTCTGAGTCATGGATGTTTTCTATGTATATAAATATTTATCTATCTATATAAGTACCTATGTATATCGTCGCCTGGTACACATAGTACTAGTTTTGCTTAGTTTGGGGCTAGGATGATCTGTGTCATTGTCCCTAGATATTATTATTATTATTTATTAATCCTTCATTTATTCTGTCAGTTATATGTGTGTCGTAGGCATCGTCAGTGCCGCCACCAGCGTGAATTATTTGCGAAGCCGCTGCATCATACTGTCGCTTGAGCCAAGTCTCCAGTATGTCGAACCCTAGATGTGCTAAAACGCCCTCCTATATCGATTGCCTAAACGATTGATTAAGTAATTTTTAACCTTTATTTATTTGAAAGCCATTTAAGAAATCGATGTTCGGCGACTTAGCCGGTAGAGCCCCTGAATGTGATGTGTTTGCCGGTCGATGGACCGACATTAAGCGAATACGTTTGGTTTTCTGCGAAAGAAAGTATGCAAGGATGTCCAGGATTTTGTATTAAATTTTGTATGTAACCTTAAAAATAAATTATGTAATGTTTCTATGTTAATTAATGTAATTGGTTACTAACTATTTTAGTCTATACATATAATAAAATCGTAGGAAAGTCAAAACTGTACATTGAATATTTTTTAAAAAGGATACTTGGTGATCTACAATCGATATCGAAGACAAAAATATAGTTTAGAATTTTTGTCTGTTTATCTGTTTGTCTGTATGTATGTCCGGGCTAAACTCAAAAAGTACTGCATCGATTTACTTATATAATATATAAGTAAATCGATGCAGATGCATAATTATAAAATCTAACGCGGGTAAAACCGCGGGGCATAGCATTAGCTATGCCCCGCGGTTTTACCTGCGTTAAATTTTATAATTTATCACAGCTCCTCCACCGTAGGTGAAAGCGTGATAATATGTAGCCTATATGTTGACCTCACTTCTTAGGAATATTCATGCAAAATTTGAAGTAAATCGATGCAGTACTTTTTGAGTTTAGCCCGGACATACATACAGACAAACAGATAAACAGACAAAAATTCTAATTCAATACCTATTAAGGTATGTCAAATTTCCCCAATTGAAAGTGAACCTTATTCACTTTCAATTGGGGAAATTTGACATATTGGGGTAGCTTGATGTGCTGGTGTCTGTACATAACATATTTATTTTAAATACGAGATAAATAATTTAATTGTATATGTTGACTGTGGTTGAAGAAAACTACTTTTGAACATAACTACACTACTTAAGTTGTATACCACCGGAGAACCTAACTGATATCAAATGTTCAGTGAATTCCTCGCAATACTCCGGACATTACACACACTTAGCCGTTTACAATAAATACCATTTTATATTTGAAATAACACAAATATTGTGGAACACGATAATACTACTTGACCGGGATATATGGTAGTTATCCAGACGGCACTAATTTACTACCAAGCCTGCTGGGTATCATTGCCTTTTGGAAATGACATTATTGTGTTGCGTGGGGGAGAAGTATTGTATTGTTTCCAAACCTGATTGTTCTTTCTTCAAACTTACAAATATTTTCCAACGATATACTCCGGAATGAAAACCTACCATTGAAAGTGGTATTAAGGCTCCTACACACAGTATCGGTAGTATTTTCCCGTGAAACTATAAATATTTCTGGGCCTACTGTACTAAACTTATGAAAAGAATAGTATAATAATAATATCTAGGGACAATGTCACACAGATCATCCTAGCCCCAAACTAAGCAAACCTTGTTCTATGGTTACCAGGCGACGATATACATACGTATATAGATAGATAAATACTTATATACATAGAAAACATCCAATAATATTTATTCCTCTATAAGCTCTCGACTGGTAAATCTTCTGGACCTTCGTCATCATCTTCCTATCAGGCGAAAGATGTCCACTACCGGGAAAAACCCATAGATCCCCATAATTTCCGGTCCTACGCTACAGGCACCCGTGGGCTTTTAGCGACCCTCACAAGATCATCGGTCCATCTTGGGAGTCTGCCCACGCTACGTCTTTCCGTTATCTCCACTTAAGAACCTTTAATACAGGTTTTCTTCTAAACCTACAATAGGCACCAGCTCTCACAAAACTAGTTAATTAGACTAAGTGACATAAAATGTATTACCACTTTTGTACTTGATCGTTGTGAGAGAAATAAATTTATTTATTATTTATTTCTGCCCCAGCGGCCGTCGATTTTAAGAGCTTCTTTGGTTCACCTGCGGATTTGCACATTTCTGATTAGATATCGCAGAGAAATAACGAGCATATCCCTCTCCATTGCTTTATGGCTAACTCGTAGCCTTCTTATGAGGCTGATAGTGAGCGACCACATCTCTGTTTCGTAAGTTCTCAAGGGCAGCACACACTTGTCAAAGACTTTGCTACTGGTTGAAAAATGTCGTCAGAACTCATTAGTGCGTGAGTTGCCTTAGAATTTCTTTACCAATACCAAGTATTCTTGTTTCCCGATGGCACGTGATTCTTGAAACAAGCGGAAGCGTTGAACATCTTCAACGACTAGAAAAAACCGGCCAAGTGCGAGTCGGACTCGCGCACGAAGGGTTCTGTACCATTATCTATAAAAAATCATATTTTTTTTTATTGGAGCCCCCTTAAATATTTATTTTATTTTATAGTATTTGTTGTTATAGCGGCAACAGAAATACATCATCTGTGAAAATTTCAACTGTCTAACTATCACGGTTCATGAGATACAGCCTGGTGACAGACGGACAGACAGCGCAGTCTTAGTAATAAAGGAACTTTACACCGAAACTATGCACCACTTTTTTACGTCATATACGTGAACTGTATGTGTGTAGTAACCATTAGAGAACGATCTGAAGGTCACAAACCCACTAAAAGGTCAAAGTTTGTCAGGTTCGCCTTGGCCAGCTTTAGGTAACCGTCAACCCTTATAGCGTACTTATAGGTTGCGCCGGGGTTAATGGAAATAACTGATTTTAATGCTCAGATAAGGACGCTGGGGAAATGTGAGTGGTATTGCTTTCTATGGTATGTACCTACCCAGTTTATAGTTTCCATTTGGTGTAGTATATATTACTGATAAATTACTTTAGCGGTCATTCGTTTTCGATTGCTTCCATGGTGTTATGGTTGAGGAAGTTTCTTCGCTACAATCACAGTACCCTCGTATTTTTGATGCAATTCCCGCATAGGGCAGGTATTTGTTTGGAATCGCGTGGGAGTGAATTAGGGTGCTTTATGAACTATATAATTACTCTGAGTCTCTGTGAGTTTTGAGTCCGCGAGTTGCATGTCTGTGGCTGCCGTAAGAGAATTTGTTTTATTTAGCATAGTGGGCGGTGTATTTTTTATTAAAAATGAAACCTTTTTCTAGCTTTAGGGGACTGTTTGAGGTTTTTGAGAACCTAGAGAATTAAAAGAAACTGCGGCGCAGCAGTAAAGTCTGTCGCCTTGCCAATTCGTGTCCCGGGTTCGATGCCCGCACATCACAACTATTTGTGGTGTCCATAAATAGTTGTTCTGAGTTTGGATGTTCTTTGTATCCATCATATCTGTATCTATCTAATGCGGGCATTGACTTTACAAGCAATGTAAAAAGCCTTTTTTATTATTTTTGTCAGTCATAGTCGTGTTTGCTCTTTCCACGAGTAGGGTTATAGATGAACAATTATAAAAAAAAACATTTGTATTTTAATTAGGATATTAACAAAAATAATACTTAACGTATTATCATCTTATATATTTATTTTTTTGACATAACACACTATTTATTCAATGCTGTTTTATTTATCCATCGATTAAAGGTTAAAATTAACAGCTACACAGAAACGGGCATAAGCAGTCGCCCTTATAAATCTGTAGACAAGCAGCGAATATACACGAAGGTGCCAATATGTGTGTAGGCGCAGGCACCTAAGTGTGCAGTAGTAGGTCGTAGATAGGCTTTGTATTACTGCCTATTTATATAACACTAGCTGTGCCCCGCGGTTTTACCCACGTTAAACTTTATAAATTATCACAGCTCCTCCTCCGTAGGTGATAGCGTGATAATATGTACCCTATATGTTTTGACCCGACCTCTTAGTAATATTCATGCAAAATTTGAAGTAAATACATGCAGTACTTTTTGAGTTTAGTCCGGACATACATACAGACAAACCGACATACAGACAAAAATTCTAAAAACTATATTTTTGGCTTTGATATCGATTGTAGATCACGCCCCAAGTATCCTTTTGAAAAAATATTCAATGTACAGTTTTGACTTTCCTACGATTTTATTATATGTATAAACCTTTACTATACATGCCCCAAAGTGGGCACCAAAAAATCAATTCCAAGAAGCTCATTATTAGGGTAATAATGAGCTTCTTTCTTGGAATTCCAAGTTTTAAAGTTTAAAGTTAAGTTTAAGTTACGAACATTTAAATCGATAAATTTTCTGAGAACCGTCCTATTATCCGACAGACATACACAAACTATTTATTTAGTAACAACATAAAGTTTCCAGATATATGATAAAAAAGTTTATATATTTCAGACATATTTAAGTAAAGTTTGCTAATAATATAAGAAACAAAACGTGTCTTTAAACAGATTATTTCTTTGTTATATTTCAGGATATTAGTTTGACATGCATTAAATGCCCATGATATTCATATAGAAAAACTAAATAAAGGACTAAGCTAAATAAATATAAAAACTAGTCTAATAATACTCCATATGCAGGTATGCAGATATTTATTACAAAACTATAATATATATTTCTATAATCGCGTACAATAAATAAACAGATTTTGCGATATAATATTTTAACTCGACTCGTTGAATTGAATTCGTTTAATTAATTATATCGTAAATGTATTTTATTTGAATTTTAATTGATTAAAATATGTTCTTTTATATAATTTATTGCATAACTTTATGTACAAATTGTTTGATATGTGTTTTCTATTTGTTATGTATAAATCTTGTTATCTGTCAATTATTTAATTGACTAATACTGGTCAAGGTAATGTAAAGTACTTCGTGTGCGAACGTTGTGCATACCTGTAAGTGACCTACTCACACTGGATTAATCTCTCTGTATTAGATTCATACAAGCAAATTATGAATGGGTTGTTGGTGTGCCATATCAATAAAAAATAAAAAAAAACCTAGGGACACTGAAACTTATCTTGACATAACCAGTAGCGCAATCTGTGTACTAACTGGCATCTAACTGTGGTCGCCAACTCGCATGCCAAGAGCGGTGACTAAGGAAAACCCCTCCAAATGGCAATTGTTATAGGAAATAATGGGCATCTTCCAGGCTTATGTCCAGCAGTGGACATAGGCCTCCCACAATGTAATATCGATGAATATGAAACATCCATCCTTATTAGAATTTTATAGTATTATTCGCAATGCGAAGCGTTAATCTAATCTCAAAAATGGGAAAGGGTCCTCCGGAAGGGTGTTAGCAAGGGAATCCTAAATTTGATCTGCCAGTGTGTATCGTTCGTAGCTTACGCGCCTACCCCGGATTGGCAGATGGTGCTGGTTCGAGACCCGCCGGACAATTAAATTAATGATTTCCCATTTTTGAGATTACATCCATCTTTATTCAATAAGTATGAAGCACTTCACTTACTTTTACAGAATGCGTTTCAAACATTAAACTATACATTTTTAAATACCCACTTTAAAAAGTAATTTATTTTTCTTACGTTTCATAATGAACCTGTTATACATACAATCCGAGTTGAATTTCCTCTCTCGACTGGTTATGTAACTAAAGCTACATTATTCACGATATGTTGTAGGTAGTTTGAATTTATTCCTGTAGTGTGGTATTTCACTCAGATTGCACAAAGGGATTTGTAAATGGTTTTTAACTCGCAATCGTTGCAAAATTGCCTTTTTACCTTGTCAATTAAGAATGCTTTCTATTATTTATTTTAATTATTAACATTCAGATATCATTTCTTAAAATTCAGACCCAAAGTTTTTATTGGACATACATTATAAAATATAGTGTATAATTGACGGGCCGGTTGGTATGGTTGGTAAGTTGGCCTTTCACGCCGCAGGTCGTGGGATCGATTTCCACCATGACAGTTATTTGTGTGCATGAACATGACTGATTTTTTTTTTATCTATCTAAGTGTGTATTTACAAAAGTAAAGTTGTATTAGGTTGAGGAAAAAGCCTTTCGCATTATAGTATGTATGAACTTGTCATAAAATCTCTTTGGCTATTATACTATTTTATCTGGCTGGTTTTGGTATAATTGAAAGTTTAAATTTTAAAGAACATAATTCCAAATTCAATTAGGAAAATGTGTGATTTTCGTACTATTAAGATGAGTGAATTTAATGAAGAAATTCGATACATTTTAAAATTTTACTACAAAAAACGTAAATAGTCACGCAAGCCGCGAAAAAAAGTTGCGATGTTTATGGACCTAGTGCAGTTTCTGTGAGAGTAGCACACATTTGGTTTAAGCGTTTTCATTACGGAAAATTTGATGTCAAAGATGCACGTGACATGCAGCACGTCGCTCTGGTCACCCTATTACGGATAAAAACTATTCCATTTTTGAAAAAGTGGAGTAAAATCAGTAGTAACGAACTGGGAATTGACCACAAAACAGTTTTGGGGCATTTGAAAAAAAACCTACATACTTTAGTTGAATGTAAATAAACTACATTAAAAAATGTTTAGAATTTTCTTAAAAAATGCGAAGAAACTTATTCCCCAACCTATTATATTTAGTATATCAGTTATGTGATTTCCATTGTACAAGCCCCGCTTAGTTAAGAATCAGATCATTATGTGTGAATAATGTCTCAGGATATCCTACTAATATTATAAATGCGAAAGTTTGTAAGTGTGTGAGTGTGCATGCTTGTAACTTCTTCACGGCTGGAGCGATTTTAATAATATTTCGTATGACAGCTGACAGCCCTGCATTTACAAAATTTATAAAGTGTAACGCGGGTAAAACCGCGGGCTACAGCTAATACCTAGGTATTCATAAACTTTAAAGCGAGTGAATAAATATCATTTATTTCATATATATTTTAGGCTAATTCAGAAATCATTTATTGTAATAAGAGAACTTAAGATGTTATTTAAGTAATAGGGTTTTGAGCAACACAATTTAACATTTTATACGGTGTAGTTAAGAAGGCTTTTTGAAAGAAAAAATATCAGCATTCTACGAAAGACTTTTGCTGAGTAATTCACATTAGTTTACAGGCATTTTATCGCACTTTAGATCTTCAACATTCATGTTTGAACATGACCCCATGTGACCTACTGAAGGTCGATATACGAATAGCATATAAATGGTAAATTTGTTTTTGAAAATGAGCTTTATTACTGTTATAATGGTAAGCTTTTTGTGGACATGAAGATGCATACTCTATTAATTAGGAGTTTTCTAGACGATAAGAATTCCGTGAAGTCGATGCCACATCGATTTACTTTGACTTTGACAGGTTCTGTCAAAGTCATAGCATATCGTCGTGGCATCTTTAATATGACTTTAATAAATAAATAAAGGGGTTTTTAGGGTTATGCAAAAAAATAACACAAACATATTTACATGCATAAACAGTTTACAATTATCTATATAAGTATGTATTTAGATCAGAAAAAAAATTGAGTATTTAGGTATATCAGTTAGCTAGTTTCCATAGTACAAGCTCTGCTTAGTTTGGGATCAGGTAGCCGTGTGTAAATAATGTCCCAGGATATTATTATAATTATATTATTATAAACTGGTATTGGAAGACTCTTTTTAAGAACGCAATAATCGTTTTATAAGAGTTAATAATACATACATATCTTGGAACAACTAACACATTTTTTTTTATAATATTATGAATCAAATTGTACTATAGTGGCCAGACAACTGATAAAAATCCTACTATCATTATAAATGCCATAGTTTGTGAGTATGGATGTTTGAATGTTTGTTACTCTTTCCAACAACAACTACGGAACGGATTTTCATGAAACTTTGTCGGAATATAGCTTATATATCCGAATATATTGTCAGAATGTTTGCGTTTCTGTGCTAATGATGTATGATTGTATTTTAAAATCAATATTTATGTATTTAAAATTATTATTGTATTAATTGCCTTTAATTATTGTAATTGGTGTTCTACCGTTTTAATTATAAGTAAAATAAATAAGTAAATAAATAACGCATATGTTATAATTTATAAAGTTTAACGCGGGTGAAACTGCGGGGCACAGCTAGTATACTTATATATTTCTAAATACGTATTAATGATAACTTACACTCAGACACAGAACAAACCATTGTGCTCATGACTTCTATGACTTGGGCGGGGCTCTAAAACTCTGGCTTTTCAGCCAAGGTCATTATTGATAATTTGATGATAATAATAATAATGTCATCCTAGCCGTATTTGGCCACGGCGGCCAGTCTCAACAGAGATTAGCCATCTGCGCGGGACATATTATAGTGCTCAGGTGTGTGCGCAAATACAGGAGCACTTTCTAATCCATCACTCTCATGATCCGATGGGACGCCTAGCGACACAACCAGTAAAAGGTCAGGCACAGGACCGACGGCTTTACGTGCTCTCCGAGACACGGGGGTATAATACCGCCAACTCCCAGACTTCGGGCTGATGCTGAGAAAATTTTCTATTTACAGAAAAGTCCCAAAATAACTTTTGGCCCGACCCGGGATTTGAAATTTTGACCTTGACATTTTCTTTATTACGTAGGCAGTAAGGATATTTTTCGTAGAAAAAATATAACTCGCAAGTGTATAATATAATCGACTGCAGAAGCCAATAATAATAAGCATTTTAATCTCAGTTATGGCCAAGATTTCAGCCAATTTAATACAAAATGAATATTTACCACATTTTGGCGGCCAAATATCAGTAATAATGAGTGGTCATTAAGAGACATTGTATTATCATTAAGTGCACCAATTGGGGCGCCCTATTTTAACGACTGATACTTGACAATAGGCCTCCAGAACCAATAATGTGCCCCGGATCGAATTTCGTCTTTGGCAACAGAGACTTCTACGCAGGACATGTTTTGGTTCACTATTGTATGCCCAAACATAATAAGTTTGCAAATAAGTTTTACATGTGTTACTATATGATAAAAAATATCTTTACAAAGAATATTTCTGATAAGGCGTCCTTAACACCAAACATAAGATAACGATGGGTGGCGGTGATCACTTACCATTTGGTGCTGCCCTAAGCCATTTGCCCTTTTTTTTTGTCAAGGCAGGGGGAATGTCACCCGCAAAAAGTGTCTGCGGGCGGGTATGTCGGAGTCGGATTCGCACCGACTAAACCTACCTGCTGTGGACTTATCTTGGCACCTGATGGGAGGAGCCCCGGGAACGCGGGTATGCTGCTCCGGTGCTCCCCTTTTGCGCCATGTCCCAGATAGTCGGGACACGCACCCTGGGAGGGCTTGGGTTTGCCCTGCCCTATTGCCGGCTCCTGCCAGTCCGGCATAGCGACTGTGCCACAGACAGATCGCTATCTTCCCGGAGCTGCTTGCATGGCGGCAGTGGAGGACACTTCTCATACTGCCATCACAGCTCTGAGGAGAGTTGGGCTAACGGCGGCCGCCGCCACCCCGACGCCTCATCGGTCTACGGGTGGGATCGGCTCGCTCCCGATCCCGCTCGGCGGCCTCCTTCTGGAGCTAGACTATTTCACAGAAGGAGACCACGGCGTCCCATTAGGAGACCACGGCGTCCCATTAAGCCGTTTGTCTTAGTATCAAACTTAAAAAAAAAGAAAGAAGATGAACAAAAAACATCGTATAAATTTTATCGACCATACTTTTGATAGCTTAGGTACTAATTCATTTACCAATTTACTATGTATAAACTTTATATCTTATTGATTGGACTTCAATGATATTGAAAGTTAAGTGATTATTGAATAGTGAATGCCATTTTTATTATTCGATTGACATATGTAGAAATATATATGTGTTTTAATATTTTTAAGTGAACCCTAAAAACTAACATATTGTGATATAAATAACTTGGGATCTGATCAGATTTCCGATCTTTTTTTGTCCTAATTTCATTTTACCGATTACCATATCTCATAGATATTATTTTACCGTCTTGTTTGCCATACACCTAGAGTGTTATTTAAGCCCGCGTAGGCGGGGAGTGGTAGGGCGGCCCGCGAGCTGAGGAAGTGGTTGAAAGTCCGCCGCCGCGGCTAATGCTGGCCGGCGTTAAAAAACGAGTTGATAATAGGTCAACTGATACAGTGGCATACGTGACTTAAAAACATGACGATAAAAGTTGAAAAGTTTTAGGTGCAATGAAATTCGGTCGAATATTTTTCGAACTTATGATAGGTAACCAAATAATTTACTAATACCAGATGTGCCCGCGATTTAAGCGTGTTTGTCGAAAACTAAAAGGCATCGTTTAGATAACAGTACAGTCATTATCAGTGCCACGTCTTGCACTGCTAGGAAGGATAAAAAAACCATGACGATTCCCCATAAACGTAAAATTTTAACGGAATGAATGAATTTTGAATTTGAATTTGCCGAAATTCAGCCAGGAGAAGCACTATTCCAAATTAAGATTACGTCTTTCACGTGACTTTGAGAGTCTTCAAGACCTACTGTCAATACATTTCACTCTAAGCTTTAATAATACTAAGTGAAGACTCCATCAAGATTGGAAATCTTCGTGGATATTTTCAATTTATATAATGACCACAAACGTAGACCTACAAGCACTTTGTTTAATAGTGTATAAATAAATAACGTAACAGAATAAATAAAAAAAATGGTTTTTATTCAAACAGAATTTTAAAGCACTTGTAAATAGTTAGAACACGCCTTAGGTCGTGGGTTCGATTCCCGCCCGGGACAGATATTTGTGTGCATGAACATGTCTGTTTGTCCTGAGTCTGGGTGTAAATTATCTGTATAAGTATGTATTTACAAAAGAAAAATAGTATATGTAGTATATCAGTTATCTGGTTTCTATAGTACAAGCTAATAATAATATTATACTAATAATGATATTAGTTAAATTGTTAATAATAATAAAAAAAAACTTGTGTGTACTTATATACACGCGTTAGAAGTTATACTTCTTAATATACAACTTGAACATAGTTATCAATTTTCATACCACCTAGAACCAACTTCATGCTGTTAAATTTTTTGGTGTCGGTGTGCGCGCGCATCGTAAAAATTCACTCTCATCATTTTTCTCCATCGCGCCAAAAGAAGTATAACTTCAATAATATTTAGGGACAAAGTCACACAGTTCAGATCATAGTTCTGTTCACATTAAGGTAAGAATTCAATATTATTATTATGAGGGACCTTGCCTGTATAGCGACGGTCGCGTTTTAATACGATCACTGCTAATAGTACCTATATAGATATATTGACTTCTCGATCGATAGTAATAGCATATTATTCCATGAATTTCACAAAGTACCTACTTAAGTATCCAATACACCTTGACATTGAAAACACGAGTCAATCACATCTCGAATAAATTGAGCTAGCTCTCGTAGGCCTTCTAATTCCCAGAAAGGTAGTCAATAAAACTGTTCTTGTAAGTGCTCATGATGCTTATATGGGTCCTTGACGTAAATTCGAAACCTAATTAAGGTACCAGTCTCTCACAAAGTTGGGCATAGTTAGGCACATGCATTGTTTATAACTTACCTACCAATGTATTAACTAACCCCATTTGTGATGAGAAAATAAATTGATTTAATTTACTAAACAAGTGCTTTTTCTGGAATAATTCAACCAACAGACAATTTGCATTATATATTATTTGCATGCTGTATATAGTATTTAAAAATTCTTTTTCATGAATTTAAATACGAAGCGTGTGTAGGTCCATACATGGTGGACCGCTGATTTTGTGAGGTTCGCTGGAAGCCGCTGGATGCCGATGGCATAAGACCTGCCACTCGATTCCTTCTGTAAAAGGAGCGATACACATAATGTAAATACTAGATATAAGAATAATCTCATATTGCATACTACCCGTCTCCACAAAATAAGTAACTCTTTTATCGGGCAATGTATAAGATTCTATAACAAACTTCCCAATGATATTAGAGAACTGTCTACGAATAAGTTTAAAAGAATTATTAAAGCCAAATTGTGTAGCAGGGCATATTACAAAATTTCTGATTATTTAAGTGATAAAAGTGCTTGGGATTGAGTTTTTCTGAGTCAACACAGATTGTAATTAATCTTAAGTATATTTTATTTTTTAAAAGGATTCCTACTGAGTTTTCTGGCAGTGTTTCTCAGTAGCTGCCACGTCATGCACTGCACGGTAGGGTAAAAAAATATAACGATTCCACATAAACGTAAAATTTTTACGGCATAAATGATTTTGACTTTGACTTTGACTGTTGATATCTTAAGGTTTCTTCAGAAAATGAGGTCCTGGGTTCATATCCCAATTATTTTCTATATCGTTTAGTAATATTTTGTTTCTTCCACAGATCTTGCCGAAATGGGAAGCAGTCAAGACCGGCACGATATCATTTAAATTCCGTACAAACGAACCAAATGGCTTAGTAGTCTTCAATATGGGCGCCAAGCCACCAAGGGTAGGTTGCACGGTAAGGGGTGGAGCTTTTGGGGTAGACCACTTAAGAGACCATCATCATCATTGAGTCCATCACGATCATGATCATCAACAATGCTTTGTGGGGGAACGTGAGATGACTTCAGTATTGATATCATGAGTTTGTTGTTTCTAACTTTATGAGATCTACTTCAGTGAAGATGTTTGAAACCGACATCAAAAGATGGAAGTTCAACTGCATGTTAAAGCAATGCTTTCGAAATGGTCTCGTATAAATTTTGTTGGAATCAGTTGTTCTAGCGAAAAGTGTAAGTCTAAGTTATCTGATTTGGACAAATTTCATATGGGACCTTCCAAATAAAAATAAATATACAGAAATCGGTGCACGAACAACTAAAAAATTTGGTAACATAAGTATCGTAAGTTAAGGAGCTTAATTTGCCTATGAATCTGGAACATAAAAACATGTAAAATTCACAAAAAAAAATCTCCCCATATAAGAATAACGCAATAGTAAAAGTTAGGCATAGCAGAAAAAAATTGAAAATAGAATAAATGCAGTGGAAAAAGTATGTGTGGTGTAAACTTGAGACACAAAATACGAAATACTGATGAAAGAGAGCGTTGTGCTGTGAAAGAGGATGTAGTCACAAAGACCGAATAAGGTATGCTGAGATAGTTTGGCATTTAGAAAGGTTGAATGTTGGAAGATTGATATAAGAAGCTGAACTGGCCTGTGTCAATGCTACAACGAGAAGACCTCGTAGAGCGTTCTCGGACCAAATTGGAGATATTCTCAAGATATGCCAGCACAGAACCGGGGAGCATGTATGAAAAATATAATGCGAATAAACAGGGCAAAAGAGGTATACAAGGATCGTGACAAATATAAATCCGTTGTCTCTGCCTACCCCTCTGGGAAACAGGCGTGAGTTTTTGTATGTAAAAGAATAACGATCAGGTGATTGATTAAGTATGGGGCCCCAAAAATTTTTTTTTGTATTTCACAAATTGGTTTCGTTTCATTAGTTTAATTTTATGGGTAGATACCGCTCCTTAAGTGACGATTCATGTATACATGCAATATTAATGAATATAAAACAAGCAGTTGAATTAATAAATTCCTTCTTTTTTGAAGTCGGTTAAGACTGAAAGTGATAGAATGCTTGTTTTGTAAGAATGAATCAAGTTTGGAAGAGTTTATTCAACTAAATTAGTGAGGGATGTCCGAAAATTATCATTTTGAGACAATCGTATAAAAATTATTCAAATTAAAAAATAACAGTAGTTAATAATGAAATTATGAAAGAAAACTATTATTAGATAGTGACTTTAATTCAGTAGATAATACTGATTTCTTAACAATGTATTTGTCATGTGTAGCGCAGCGGTTAAGACAGTCGCTTCGCGACTTCTTGTCCTGGTTTCGATTCCCATGCAAGACAACTATTTGTGTCCATCAATTATATGTTTGTAAAGTACCTTGCGAATCTAGGATACATTTTATTAGTGCATAAATATATACTTATTATAGATAAAATACATCCAGACATAGAACAAATAATCTTGCTCATCACATAAATGTTTGTCCTGGGGGGATCGAACTAGAGACACAAAGTGGTGAGGCGACTGTCTCAACTGTTACGCCACAGGTCACTTAAACATAAAATAGAATTACTATATTTTATACAATGTAGAATTAGCCCTTAATTTGACAATGGCATATAGTAACCACTTAATTTTAAACTCTATTATGTTGTATTAAGAGCTAAAATCAATGAATTAGGAACATAGACTATGACTAGTTAACTCTAAATTTAAATGGACCTTGATCGCATTGTTTAGATTCTCAAAACTTTTGATTGGAATAGTTCACACAAACGACATCAAACTCATGACCCGCCCGAATAGTTAAACACGTATACAATTTAAATCCAATAACTGAATTTCCCCCCCCCCCCCACTAACCTCAATGGATCCTTAAATCTCAAATTTTAATAACACGAGAAAATTCATGAGGGAGCTTTCTAAGTCCCTTTTTATTAAATCTCTTCATATAATGTGCCGGCACATAATTTTTTGATTAAAATTTGTTTGAGTATTTAATTTTGTTAAAGTACCGTATTCATTGAGGTGCTGCATGGTAGGTTCAAGTTGGAGAATTACCAAAATTAAAATCACAATTATAGGGGAATTTGTGTATGGTACCTTATAAAGTTTCACCCACTTTGATGATGTGATTTTTTTATGTTATTTGTCTGTTGCCAAGAGAGTTACTCCCATCGCATACATATAGCAGCGTTGACTTTTGAAACAACCAATCTTTGGCCTGCAATTACTTAAGAAATCAATATTAAATATGTGTGATATAAAGTCACATTAATATTGTAATAATACTGCTATAAGAGCTGGTGGTAAATACTCTGGTACGCACCGTAGAATCCAAAGCACAAATAAGTCCCCAGCACAGCACAAAATGCTTGTTTAAATTAAACCGCTGTAAGAATCTATTAATGAATTTGGTGTCTAAACGTTCTGTTAGAAGTATACTGTGTGATGTTAGGTTTTTTGGGACCAAAGGAACTCGGATTTCAATAGGAAGGCTTTATTAATACCTACACAAATTCGCACCATTCGCTGCTACAACTCACAATTTCACATAGATATTTAATTATATTACTTCAGTTATAATATATAATGTTTGAATTGCCTTGCTTCTAATTTATGTTTAATATTTTAAATATATTTTGGGTAAAGTGCATTTTGTTTTATAATTATTAGTTATTATCTCAGTTATATATCTCAGCACCGATAATATACCTATTACTAATAACTAAAATATGTTTATTCTATTTGCATTTCTTTCTAAAATCACTGTTTTAGGAAGGATAATTAACCTTTAGTTGTGTCTCAAAATATTGTAGGAAAATAAGCGAAATGTATTAATCTGTCGACTAATAAACGCATAATGACGCGCGTCTATTGGTATCAAACAGTTTTAGTAGTTTGACACGTCCATGTATTCCCTGTTCTTTTCTTACGAGCTATATTAGAGGGAAATGTACCTAATGATATTCAAATTAGTTTAGTGGTGTTTAATACATAATCGACATCAGTGTTTATAATTACTGTTTTATATAATATCATAAAACCGACTTCAACTTTGTTATATGACAAGCAATTTAAACAAAATCATAGAACTTACTTCAACTTTACTATATGACAAGGGATTTGAACAAAATCGTAGAAGCGACTTCAACTTTGCTATATGACAAACGATTTGAACAAAATGTTCTTCGAAGTCGGTTCAGAATAGTTTGTTTGGATTTAAATTGCAAATATTACGTGTAGTGAAAGAAATCCTTATTATTACTATAATTATGTATAATTTGTTTTTGTTATTTATACTTCGCAATTATGTTAATAGTCTTGTCATCAACAATTTATTTATTGAATCCTCCTAACTCAAAAGTAAAGAAATTGACAACACGAACTTTATTTTATAATTAATATATATTATTAAATTTTGATGACAGTCATTCAATTTTTTTTATACTTTACCAATAGAATTGAAATAAAAACGGTTTGGCAATTATTATAGAATATATTACAGAATACAAATGTCTATTCTTTCATCCATGTTTTTAGATTTTTTCCTAAATTCGCCATCGCGAGATGTTAACACCTCAATTTCGGCCTATTATTATTGATATGAATATCGCTAACATGTGGTTTTCACAACACGGTGGCATAAGTCACACAGCCACCGGAACTCTGATCTGTTTAGTGACCAGCTCGATCATGTGATTTAATATAGCTGGATTATTTTTTCTGGGGTTATGTTAAAAAGCAAAGTCTATATGGAGCCAATCGCATTTTTTCAGTCATAAAATCTTAAAGTGACTAATCAAATAGACCCACCGTTTTGGTTAAAACTGATAAATCTTTGATGATAATTTAACATTTATTCAAATATGACATACATTCAATTTTATTGTATTAAAAACCGTAACGCTTGGCATTTATTAATGAAAAATTATATCTGATAAATGTTAAATTATCATTAACCAAAATGGTGGGTCTATTTGATTAGTCACTTTAAGATTTGATGACTGAAAAAATGCGATTGGCTCCATAATCCGTTTAATTTAATGTTATATGTTGATTTACAAAACAAAGTTCTTGTTGAAAACCTCTTTATATTCAGCAGTTTTATTCCTAAGAATGTTATAGTATTAGGTATTGGAATTTCATAGCTTTCATTAATAAATAATAGTAGTAGAAATATTTTATTCAAGCATGTACATAGTATTTTTATATTATGAATAGTTTATGTATCTTTAGTATCATGTTATTTATATGTGTAATGTTTAAGTATATTCTTTACGTAATCTATATTATTATCTAGATTTATTAGGTGAAATATATATCAAGCACTTAAGGTAAAATTATTTGTGTGCTCCATTGAGATGTTGATAATATTAGGATAACTTAAGAATATATATTGAAGCACGAGGTTCTGTAAAAATGGTGTATTCGTTGTTGGTGTTTTAGATGTAGTACAATCCACCCCAAATCCATGTAATTCTTCTACGATTGTGTTAATATCTCATCGCGCCACCTAAATTTTCCAGGCTGATCTCTTTGCTGTTGAGATCCTCAACGGCTACATATACGTGCACATAGACCTAGGGTCTGGAGGAGTGAGAGTCAGGGCATCTAGGAGAAGGGTTGACGACTCACACTGGCACGACTTCTTACTACGAAGAAGTGGGAGAGACGGAAGGGTAACAGTCGACGGTGCTAATGCTGAATTCAAAACACCGGGTAAGTCAAAATTAAATTACTTATCCTATCCACATAGTTTTTTAGAAATCTGAAATTTGTTACGAGGTCCGAATGGCTGAAGGATTCTGTCTATGTTTAAAATACCACACTTAGCCCTTAGGAGAAGAAAACTTATGGCAATAGTTAAAAATGGTTAGCGTCGTTGATATAATACTAAACCGTTTTACGAACACGTTCTGTCATATTCCTGAAAGCTGTTCAATCAACATTTTTAAAAATGTCTATAAAATGCTTTCTTTTCATGCCGGAGGTCGTGGGTTCGATTCCCACCCAGGACAGATATTTGTGTGCATGAACATGTCTGTTTGTCCTGAGTCTGGGTGTAATTTATCTATATAAGTATATATTTACAAAAGAAAAGTAGTTGTGTAGTATATCAGTTATCTGATTTACATAGTACAAGCTCTGCCTAGTTTGGGATCAGATGGCCGTGTGTAAATAATGTCCCAGGATATGATTATTATTATATTCTATAATTCTTTTGTAAAGCGACAACGCCCGCACTATAGATATGAATCCCTGTATCGCGGGGTATTTTAGAAACATATTATTGACGGCGACAAAGTATCCAGATTCAGAAAAAATATTACTTCATAAACTAAATGTGAAAATTCAGACAGTCGCCTTGCCACTATATATATATATATATATATATATACAACTTGTAACATAATTAACGCAACACAAATTACAAATAAAACTGCGATTTTAAAAGTCTTATTACTTCGATTTAAGTTCCATTTCAATCTATTTTGACTGTACAGTGTTAATATGACAATAATTTCCGTAATTTTAATTAACGTGGATTAAAAAATTATCTATATTAAAAGTGATATAAATCGATTCGGTAAACGATTCTGAATGCTGCGTTAAGTAAGTTACGTGTCATATATATATATATATAATTAATAATAATTTCGCACCTAGTTTATTGTTTATGCAACATCTTAGCAATAGCATTATTTCATTGATTAGATTAATTTATAGCATCGTAACAGTCTGCACGATATGGCATAATTGATGATGATGATATATTCCCGGCCGAATTTCGACCACGGCGGCCAGTCTCAATAGAGATTAGTCAATTGCGCAGGACATATTATAGTGCACAAGTGTGTGCGCAAACACAGGGGCACTTTCTATTCCATCACTCTCATGATCCGATGGGACGACTAGTGACACGACCGAAAAGAGGTCAGGTACAAGATCGACGGCTTTACGTGCTCTCCGAGGCACGGGGGTGTAATACCGCCAACTTCCAGACTGCGGGCTGACACTGAGAAATTATTTTTACGGAAAATTACCAAAATCAATTTTTGTCCCGTTCCGGGATTTGAACCCAGGACCTCATTATCTGCGGTTAAACACGCTACCGCTAGACCAACAAGGCAGTTATAGTATAACTTTACTGGCTAACTGTTTGTGTTAGTAATCATATTAATTAGTTGATGGTAATTTGTATTATTGTTACTGTTTATCCATCTTAAGATCTAATTAGGTCAGATAATTAATTACATTTGGGTAGTACGTACCGCTAATCTAGTAATTATAATTAACTTGTGACGCGTTCAGCTGTTCTGGGTTTAAAACCCGGGCCAGTACATCCTGGGTGGTGCCAAGAGCCAATAAGTGTTATTGTGGTTTTTGTGGTATAGAGAGGCAGCCTCAATACTGGAAGATAATGACAGTGTCTCTGAGAACACATGAACCTGACGATCATGGGCCTGATCTCTTCCCAGATGTATCGATTACCCGTCCCATTGGATTATGAGTGTGAGGGAACAGAGACCACGGACCTGTGTTTGCGCATAGGCATCTGATAAACGAAATATGACTTTTGTGCTTGACTGCAAAGATTGAACCATAAGAACCTATTATCAATATAATAATATCCTGGGACATTATTTACACACGGCTATCTGATCCCAAATTAAGCAGAGCTCGTACTATGGAAACCAGAAAACTGATTACTACATATACTACTTTTCTTTTGTAAATACATACTTTACTCAGGACAAATGAACATGTCTGTCATGCACACAAATATCTGTCCTGGGTGGAAGTCGAACTCACGACCTCAGGCGTGAAAAGCAAGCATTTGCCAACCACGCCAACAGGCCCACCGAATACCGTCTATAATATAAATTCTCACTTAACACTGGAAAATCATGCGTGGATAATTTAGACTACCACAAAATTAATTAGAATTATCCACGTATGATTTTAACAAGTGAGTTTTTTTTTTTTAAAAGATAACGCTCGTACTGGGGGTTTTAATCCCTGTATCGCGGGTGCAAACATAGAATTGTCGGAACACCGAACAACTATTTATGGGGCACACAAATAGTTGTACTGTGCGGGAATCATACCTAGGTTACAAAATGGTGAGGTGACTGTTTTAACTGCTGCGCCACTTATGTCAGTCCAATTGATATTATAGACCAGTGTTTTTCAACCTTTTCCATCACGCGACCCCCCTACCCATTTTTTACCCGCCTGTTTTTCATGTTTATTTTATTTTGTGACACATATCAAACATTTTTATGCATTTTCATAGGGTTCGAATAAATACATCATTAACATTTGTGAAGAATTGGAATAGAAAACACTCCACCAAATTTAACTTTATTATAGGTTAGATGGTTGTCATGAGACAAAGTTCCAGCCAGAGTTTTGGGACTTCGCGCTAAACTGTTAAAGTATTTGCAGCAGGCCTAATGATTATACTCCAAATTCATTTGCGGCCTAGTTTCCCATCTTTTTGCAACTTCCCTATAGAAGTTTCGCGACCCCCCAGTGGGTCGGGGACCCACAGGTTGAAAAACACTGTTATAGACGATATTTTTTATACATATTTGTGATATTAAATATGGCTGAAATAGACGAGGATCACGATACAACTATTCACGATACAATAACTGATCGAGATCGACTTTTGACACTGACATCCATATAATATTTCTCCCTCTGATATATTATATACGACACATGTAAGCTTCGATCAATAAAAGTACATGTAAGAGACTTAATACCACGCATATTAACAGTGCTATTTTATTTATTTTATTTTCTGTGTACCGTACATTTCCCGATAGAAGGAAAGAAAATAAAATTTAAGTAAAGAAAATAAAATAAAGTTAATAAGTAGCATCTTCTAATTGTGACTCTTCAATTATTTCAGGAGAATCCAATCAGCTGGAATTGGATGGACCATTGTTCGTCGGAGGTCTTGGGTCGGAGTATTCAGCGTCAAGAACACCTCCGGTGTTATGGACTGCGGCGCTGAGACAAGGGTTCGTTGGCTGCATCAGAGATATGGTACTGAATGGGAAGCCTCAAGATTTGACTGCGTATGCTCGACAGCAGGATTCTGGTAAGTACTAAATTATTATTGACGATGTCTTGCTGTATAGGTAAACTTAATCAATCTGTAACAATTTAGCACAACAAGCTGTCAGTTGCGGTTATCTGACAGCTTGGTCTGGTCTAAATGAATGCCGAGATTAACTGAGATACCGCGCGCACGTACAAATCGACTGGGCCAGGCACCATTGATGTTTCACTGACTTCGGATTCTCAACCGCATTACTGCGGAGATCAATATTTTCCACTGTGCTCAGAGTGAATTCACAAAGGCGGCCACAGATATTCTAAGCTATCTTATAGGGTATTGGAAATATAAATAAAATATACGTAAATAGTTAATATTAAGTCGACACTACTGTATTGGGGTCCTAACCCTACAGGGTTAGGACCCCAATACAGTAGTAGTACTTTTACAAAAGTAGCTGTAAGTTAGTGAAATAAATTAAAAAATAGCCCAAATACTAGTTCCCTACGGAATTGAGGTGAGATGATAATCTCTGGATAAATACTGATAGCTGGGCACAACGGATCAGATTGGGATCAGACTCCAATATAGATGGGTACTTTGACTTCTGACATTAGGGCATTTTTAATACCTTTAGGATAGAAATAAGTATTTTAGTCAACACACGCTTAAGGTAAATAAACATGTTTTATAGATCGCGACTAACACTTCAAACAACAAAACAATTCACGGACGTACATACTCAGACTAAGAACAATTGTATATGGGGCACCTTAATAGATTATCTGTGCAGGGAATTTATTTTATTTATTTATTAAGAAATCCAACAGCGATACAGATAATAACACAATTTACAGAATACAATATAAAGGGAAGGCCAATGACTGGTTTTCATCATCAAATCAAAGGAATCTATCGCGTAACACGAGATAGTAGGCGAGGCAAATATAATAACCAATACGGCACATGGGCAATCGAATACCTGTTTTATGTTGATTAAAAATTACTATACACAGAAAAAATAAAAGATTTTTTTACCAGTGGAGTAATAAACTATTTGCCCTGTGTGGGGATTGAATCCAAAACCTCTGAATTAGTCAGCGTCACGACTGGTTATACGAACAGGCCAGTCAAAAACATGTTTCGATAATGAATGCAAACCTACTATATGTGCATAAAATATCGATTCCTTCTGTAAAAGGAGCCATACACATAATGTAAATACTAGATATAAGAATATTCTCATATTGCATACTACCCGTCTCCACAAAATAAGTAACTCTTTTATGGGGCAATGTATAAGATTCTATAACAAACTTCCCAATGATATTAAAGAATTGTCTACGATTAAGTTTAAAAGAATTATTAAAGCCAAATTGTGTAGCAGGGCATTTTACAAAATTTCAGATTAGTTAAATGACAAAAGTGCTTGAGATAGAGTTGTTCTGAGTCAACACACATGATTGTAATTAATCTTAAGTATATTTACTATATTCTGCTGTGTGGTGACGGCGACAAATATCGGAATCAGAATATCATCACCCCATCTCATCCCGTGGGGGGCGTAGAAGTCGACCCGAGGGAATATCTACCAGAGGATGGGCAGCAGCTTCCTTCTGATTACTATGACCATCTTACTGCGATCGCCAACCCGTCTGCCAAGCGTGGCGATTATGGCATATCCCCCCAAGACGATTCTTGAGGGAGGCTTGTCCAGCAGTGGACTTATTTAGCTGTAATGATGATATGTTATTTAAAAAAAGGATTCCTACCGAGTTTTCTGGCAGTGTTTCTCAGTAGCTGCCACGTCATGCACTGCACGGTGAGGCAAAAAAAATGACGATTCCACATAAATGTAAAATGTATACGGAATAAATGATTTTTGACTTTGACTTTGAATGTAAGCATTCCGAAATTGTTAAACTCAGTAAATTATATTCAAAACCATAATGTTTGTTCCACAGCATCGGTGCGGCCAGCGTGTCACGTGCTGATGAAGCAGTGCGTCAGCTCACCGTGCCAGCACGGCGGCTCGTGCTCCGAAGGGTGGAACAGGCCGCTGTGCGACTGCTCTATGACTAACTATGGAGGACCCACTTGTGGGAGAGGTGAGGAATTTATAATGACATGAAAATGAAAATGTTTATTGTGTCTCAAATGGTTACATCAACAAATGTGGATGAAACAGCCCCATTAAGTAATGAATAATACTTGTGTTGGGGTTGTCTCGCTCCTTCCCTTATTCCATACTTAACAATATTTGAGAAAAGAGATGAATATAACTATTAAACTGAAAATAAGATAAAATTAACAAACAAAAAATTAGAAAATAAAAATAATAGTAGAAATAGAAAAGAAACAATAATCTATACACATAATAAAATCGTAGGAAAGTCAAAACTGTACATTGAATATTTATAAAAAAGGATACTTGGGGGTTGATCTACAATAGATATCAAATTCAAAAATATAGCTTTTAGAATTTTTGTCTGTTTTTCTGTATGTATGTCCGGGCTAAACTCAAAAAGTGCTGCATGGATTTACTTCAAATTTTTCATGAATATTACTAAGAGGTCGGGTCAACATATAGGCTACATATTATCACGATATCACCTACGGAGCTGTGATAAATTATAAAATTTAACGAGGGTAAAACCGCGGGGCACAGCTAATTAATAATACTTGTGTTGGGGTCTCGCTCCTTCCCTTATTCCATACTTAACAATATTTGAGAAAAGAGTTTAATATAACTATTAAATTGAAAATAAGATAAAATTAACTAACAAAAATTTGAAAATAAAACAATAGTAGAAATAGAAAAGAAACTGTAATAAAATAGTTTGCAGCTCTGTGTATTGTTTGATTTTGAGTATAGTATGTACCTATGTGTGATTATAGTAGTGTGCGAGTTTGAGGTTGTGTTTTTGTATGTGTTTTCCTGTTTTCTGGTGGTACGATATTATGAAATAAGTGTTCATGTAAGTCTATCTAGAATATGCTCTGTTTCTTCGTATGTTAGAGATTTTAACCACTCGGTTATCATTTGTGATGTTGAATGACATGTTATAGTAATAACACGCGACAACATATATTGAAAAAACAACATGCGGGGCAGTATTATTAGCACTTTTAAGAGAATGTCGAGTACCCCCAAAATGGACTGTATTTGTGGAGCATCGGTCCAATTCATGGCCCACTTAACATCGTGCCCAGCCTGCTCTACCACATGTTCATGGCAGGATCTTAGGAATCCCACAAGCAGGGCAATCAGTGTGGCCACGTTCTGGGCCGCAAAAATTTTATGAGTTTGCCAGCGCCACGTTAAGGAGAAGCAATAATCTAAATTATAATAGTTGACACATCACGTTGACATATACTCTTTGTATATATATAATTTATACTAATAAGTAGGTAATAAAGCACGGAGGTATATCTATTTACAGCCGCCAGCACATCCAGCTACCCCAATCTGTCAAATTTCTTTTATAGATTTTTAACTTTCAGAATCAGAATAGTTTATTTATAAACATAGGTGTAGAACATATACATTTCACGCAAAAAGTACTCAAAGCGTCTTAAGCAGTTTTCCCTCCAAAAAACAACAACACACGTAACATTGACACTATCTTGTCTCCAGAAAATTAGCGACCATTTTATAGAATAATGTTTATTTTTCTACAATATATTTCCTAATGACCTTATATAAATTATTTAAAAACAAACTTGAAACTACTAATAACAACAAATTGTATCATCATCAGCCTAGGACATAGGCATAGGCCTCCCCTAAAGGTTGCTATAATGTTGCTATTTGGAGGGGTTTGCCTAGGTCACTACTCTTGGTATGCGACTATGTGAGTTGGGGACCGCAGTTAGATGGTAGATAGTACACAGGAGGCGCTGCTACCCATATCTCTTTTTATTTGTTATTATGATTATTGAATATTCAAAATAGATTAACAATGAGTAACTCCATAGATTATTATATTATATTATAGAGACATTAATATTTAAATGCCAATTCAATCCATTAAATTTCATTACAGAATCACCTACAATATTTCTGAATGGGAGTCAGCATCTCACCGCTGCACTGGGGCCTGAACACATCACTCAAACTGAGGAACTCCTACTGAGGTTCCGTACCAACAAAGCTGGGTTATTGCTGAGGACTGCATCGGAACACTCGGCTGATAGGATTGAGTTGGCGGTTGCTGCGGGGAGGGTGAGAGCCAGCGTGCGTCTGGGGGATAGGGAAAAGGTATGTGATGTTTGATTGGAAGAAAATTAGAGGAAAAATGCTATAAAAACATAATTTAAACATTATTGTATGTTTAACACTGCTGTGTGGGTGACTGCAAAAAATACCACCACTCCTTTTTATCTTGAGGGCGTAGAAGTCTTCCGAGGCCATATATACTAAAAGGACAGGAGTGTTTCTCCGAGTCCTATGACTGTCATAATTTGATTGCCAACCTGCCATGCCAGCCAAGCTTGGAGATTATGGCACATTCCCTAAGCACGCCATTTGGTTATCATGAAGATGATATTAATAGGCCATATAGTAATAAAGTTGATAGGAATAGGCAAGCAACTAAATTATAGATATTATAAATAATGGTGTTGGTTGATAATGTTGTTAAAATCGGCCCCAAGCAGCTTATTTGGATACAGAGTTTTACCCGGGTTGGTAACTGTAGTCAAAGGTGATATCGCATAAATTTGTAGGGTATAAAATTAATGTTAGCATTTTTGAGTTCAATATTCTAAAATATTCAGAACAAGTATCGTCTCTTTTCTATAAATTTTACTAACAAAAGTAATAGGAAATTTATCTCTCAAGATAAGTGACGAAAATTTTCGAAAACTACATAATTTTATTTTCTAATCGTAGCGCTTATGTCATATTCCTCCAAATGATGGGCACTATTCCACTGAGGAGATATTTTGGGATGGCCTTTGTTCTGTAGTGGCGTGATTATGATGACGTAAAAAGTCAAAATGTGCAAGGGAGATGGCTGCACGCTGACGCGACGGCAGGCTTAACGTACGGTCTTAAATTTCTCATGACAAATTTTTACTACGACTTTCACGAGTCAGATGATATTGACACTTAATCTGAAGGTATTGTTCAGATTTTATGTTGATGTTTTCTTCACTGGGTTGGGAGCAGGTGTGTATTGAGCAAATCTATGATCGTATTTATTTATTGTTGTTAAAGATTTTACTTTTAGTATTCAGATATTCTACCTAATATATTTTTATATCGTTTTGATACGTACTCTGGGATATATGACATTGAAAAGGGACATATTTCTTTAGGTCCAGATATTAGGTGTAGTCTGCAGTTGAGTTTTTTAAATGGAAAAAATAGCATATGTATGTTTTACATATTATGCGCTTCGGCCATTTTATGAGATTAATATTTCAAACTAATAATAATATTGTAAAACTGTTTAAACAATTTCTCTGTAGTAAAATATATCTAAAACTATAAATACTTATATAACCAACTATAATCTTATATAACCATTTTGACAAAAAGGCCAGCATTTCATTTATTATATTATTTGTATATTCCTCTAAAGTGCAGATATTAATTTCCATATCTTAACAAACTAAAACTATGAACAAATTATCGTAAGCAACTTGGGTCCTCTGGTGTTTTGAGTTTTTTTGCCAAAGAAAACTGCTTTCTGGCTCTTAAAATATGGTAATCCAAATGAAGCTACAAAGAATTTAGGTAGAATAGGTTTCTGTCGAGATTAGTATGTCCCATACGACGTGTCTTGCCGAAACACCGGCTCCTGCCTACCGGTACAGCGACTTCGCTACAAACAGATTGTACCACGTGACGTTGTAGGGGACACTTTAAATTAAGCCACTAGGAATTTAAGTAGATTAGGCTTTTATCGAGATTCGTGGTGGGTTTGTTTGGTGGCTTGTACGTCCTATGTGGCATGTGACACGTGGCGTGCGACACGTGGCATATGCAACCTGGCGTGGGACAGGTAGCATGTGCCATGTAGCGTGGGGCACGTGGCGTGGTACACGTGGCGTGGCTCACGTGGGTAGGTGCCACGTGGCGTGGGACACGTGGGTACGTGCCACGTGACGTGGTACACGTGGCGTGGTACACGCGGCATGCGCCACGTGGCGTGGACGCGTGCGTGAGACGGGGCCGTGGTTGCAGAACCTGCTGGCGGGCAGCGCGGTGGCGGACGAGGCGTGGCACACGGTGCGCTTCTCGCGGCGCGCCTCCAACCTCAAGCTGCAGGTGGACGGCGCGCCGCCCGTGCGCGGTACGTTATGTACGTATGCACGGGGCACCTCCCGCACACTCTTTTATTTTGACCCCTCAGTAGACGACAAGGTTGGTTTTGCTTTGGCTGCGTTGGGGACGTGAAGGCCGCTTACACATAACACTCTGCATTACACTCCGCTGGCGTTCTGGTTCAAATACGAAAAAAGAACTATGTATATTTTTAAATGCGTTCCTTGGCGGTGGATAATTTCGTCCACTTTGCTGATAAAAAAAAAAGAAAAAATAATTAAAGATATAAAAAAAAATACTGGCATGAAATAATGAAACGAACTATATATTTTTTTCTTTTCATGATGGCATTAGAAGCTTCTATTGAAATTATTTTTAATTTAACAAAAATGTTGCTAGGATTAAAAAAGGCCTGATCGAAAAGGATGAAGTTGATTTAAAATAAATAAACTTAACCTTTTATAAATCAATTCATCTGTACTGAATATGGAAAGTGTATTTGATAGTTTTCTTTAAATATACATTTAATGATGACAGCTACTAACATAAAACAAACATACACAATTACAAAATACAAAAATGAATGAGTATAATTGATTTAATATGTATTGCAGTAATATAAAAGCCAACGCAGTCAAACCAAATATAGAACTTAAGACAAAAATTTGAATTGCCTTGATCAATTTCAGGGCAATTCAAATTTAACACTTTTCTAGTTCTTCGGAAAAGTGTTTAACTGTTAGACGTCCTATTAGAAAGTAGAGTAGATGCTTTTTTTCAGTTATTTGATAGCTGGCACTGTGAATCACCTTTCTGTTCGTCACTATTATTTATATTCATTTATATTCATTTCTTCTTAGTAGTATCCTATGTGTGCGTGCTTAGTATTTCTGCAGTTGATAAATGCTGTTCTGTATCGTTAAAACCACAATATTTTTTTATGGAAATTACTAAGCTGGTATTTTTTATCACTCTTAATAGTATTATTGTTGTTTGATTTAGTTGTGTCAAGTATGATGCAAATTTCTCTGAACAGCATTTATTTATATTTAATAATAAGTGAAGAACTACGTATTTCAAATTGTGATTGGTTTAAAAAAATACTGTTGTTGAATTATATTATATTGATATCTTGTAAGTGCATTTGGTTAGCTCACAAGACATCTTTATATTATTTAAGAGTGTTCGTAATTGAAGTTAGTGAGATGTATTCTACTTAATTCTATGATAAATAAAACTATGATACAATTTTTTTTTAATACGGTATTATTTTATACACATATTGCATTTGATAAAATTGTGATAGAATTAATATGAGAATACCAAATTGTTGTATTGGTTATGAGCGATGCGTAGGGTTGTAAGAATGCTGATAACTTCTGCTAGTCTGTATGCCTCTAGAGGATCAATTTATTGTCAATGGATTTTTCACAGTTGTTGCTATGCATTATCTTCTAGTAACTGATTGACTGTCTCATCAGCATACATCTACTATGCTTAACTTTCACGTAAATCTGCAGTTCTTACTGTACATAACTACAAGTTGCTGCTAAAGTAATTCTATGAGGGTATACTTTGCTGATTTATTTTTAGTTTCAGTCAATGTTGTGGCTAGGTGTGTATTGATAGATCTAAGTCGTGATACTGACACGTTAGTTCTTTTTACAGCTGAGACAATTTTAGGGAAAGCGTCGACTTTAGAAATATCGACGTTACATTTAGGGGGCATGTTTCACCCTGAAGAAGAAATACAGATGACGTCAACATTACCAAATTTCGTTGGATATCTACAAAAGTTTGTTTTTAATGGTATCAGATACATTGATATGGCAAAGACTCTCGGCGTTGGGAGTAATGATGAAAACAATAATATATACGATACTTCGAATTTAATTTTTACGGGAAAATTTGTGAAGCCTGATTCGTTAAACGTTTACAAATCAGTAACGTTTAAGTCTAAGCATACGTATGTGGGTTTGCCTTTATTGAAGGCATATGGAAACACATACTTGGATTTTTATTTCCGAACAACTGAAATGGATGGATTGCTATTTTACAATGGTGGGAAGAAGCAAGATTTCATTGCGATAGAGTTGGTGAATGGCCATATACACTGTGTTTTCAATCTCGGTGACGGAGTTGTGACCATGAAGGATAAGTTGAAGAATTTTTTGAATGATAATAGATGGCACACGGTATCAGTAAGACGGCCCACGCCAAAAATACATACATTGCAAGTTGATGATGATTTGGAGATGCATACTACAAGTAAGTTATTTCTGTCTTCTTCTTCAAATAAAATAAATAATTGCGAATAATTTCTTATTTCTTTATCTTATGGCCTTAGTAAATTGAACAATTCTGACACTTGAAGCTGCCCGGAGATGGCTTAACGACTGTTGTCTAACGATAACAACTGGGTTCATTAGTTTAATGTGATCCGTGAAGAGAGACAAGTACTGAAATTGTTTATGAATACCGTATTTAACAGACTTAAATCAGGAAGCAGGTTTTCAACTTGACTATATGCTTTCTTACAAATTCCTCTGTTGTTTGTGAAGTTATTTTAATTAATTTTTTATTATCCCCTATCGAATAAAACTGATTTCGAGACGGATCCATTTCCAATTAGTTCGCATCGATTGTTCTACAGAAAACTTGTTTGTATGTTTTAAAAAAATTAACATTATAATATCTTGCTTGCTTTTTTATAATTATATATGTATACGTTTACATTTCAGGTTCAAATCTCATGTTGGAACTAGACAGTGTGCTGTACGTAGGAGGCGTACCGAAGGACATGTACACCTCATTGCCAGTAGGCGTGCTATCGAGGCAAGGGTTTGAAGGTTGTATGTCGAGTTTGGATCTGCCAGGTGAATCTCCGTCTTTGATGGATGACGCCGTGGTTCCCAGTTCTTCCTTAGGATCAGGATGTGAAGGTATTGTAATATCTATAAGTTGGTTCACATTTTGTTGAATTCTATTTTAACATATGTTTACATAAATGAAAGAATTTAACTAAAACTCATGCTATGTTTTGCTTAAGAAATACCTACAAATTATTATTAGAATAATAAGGTACATTATATTAGGTAAAATATTAAAGTAAGTGTATAGTATTTGTAGCTTTTTAAAGTTAACTATAAATCAAAGTATGAGATGGATATAATCCAATGAAATGAAAATGATTAAAATCCAACACAATAAATGACGACAAGTCATTATTTATAAAATAATGTAATTATAAATTAATAATATTTATATAACAGTGTAAATGTCAACGTAAAATTGTAAATACCTAAATAAATTGTATTGACTAAATCCATATATCTCGTAAGATTGTAAACTGTCGAAAGATTGCGAACTGCTTACAATTTATTTTTTGTATCATAATCTATCGAAGTGAACCTGTTAAATCATAACCTTATTTGCATAAATAAAATTTGTTTCTGGCCCTCTTCAGCAGCTGTCGCTTTGCCCACTGACTTGGGGGCGCGTTGTTAGTTCTAAATTCTAACCTAACGTTACCTACTTTTCTAGTAGCGAAATATGCCCGAGTAAACAGTATAGTACATATAATCTAACGATATAATATACAAGCCTTGAAGACTTTCGCTACTTAATAAGATAATAGAACTGTGCGAGGCCTCAAGCCGACTAGCAAAATGAAAATGCAAACGAAGAAATTGGCGCCAGGGACAGTTCTGATTTTAAGGGTAGTTACTGACAGAGATATAATATAATAATAATATCTGGGGACAATGTCACACAGATCATCCCAGCCCCAAACTAAGCAAAGCTTGTACTATGGGTACCAGGCGACGATATACATACTTATATAGATAGATAAATACTTATATACATAGAAAACACCCATGACTCAGAAACAAATATTCATGCTCATCACACAAATATTTGCACTTACCGCGATTCGAACCCAGGACCACCAGCTTCGTAGGCAGGAGCACTACCAACTAGGCTATGGTGACCGTCATGATGCTTTAAGTACAGTTGCGCAGAATAGAAACAGAGAGATGAAACAGATGCATTCGCGATTGTACCCATTCTCGGTTGGCGAGTACGATATATCGGATTGTGTATTAGAGACTCAAGATATAATAAAATTTAATAGCTTTGACTTGCTCTAGGTAAGACTTGATCTCACGTGGAACATCTACTGACGTTCCTGAGATGACGGTGCTTATGGGAGAAACGGAATTTGACTATTTTGCCCGTTAAGGGACTTCGATGAATCATAGCCGAACTGAAAAAACGTTTAAACGTTTACTTCGACTAATAGTTGAATTTTTCTCCTTCTTAAAGAACCGCGGCGGAATAGTTCTAAAGCCTTTGTTTTCACCGCCTCCGCTGTGATATAACGTAGTTAAGACTTTTATCTGTCCCCAGCACGTCTTTTACCAGCGACTATACCCAGTTAAAAAGTAATATGTTGGTATTCTCATTTCAGGGCCAACAAAATGTACGCATAACGCATGCGCAAACAAAGGAGTATGTGTCCAACAATGGCACACGTATGCTTGTGACTGTGATCTGACGTCATTTACTGGACCCACGTGCTATGATGGTAAGATACTGTTAAAACAAATACTAATAATAAAATAAATGATTGTTATTTAAGAACTAGCTCTGTCCCGCGATTTCAGCCACGTTAAACTTTACAAATTATAGCATATGTGTTATTCAGATGTATTACGATTAAGCTCCATCAAAAATACCTCCGTAGTTTTGGAGTGACAGAGTTACAAACATCCATACATTCATCGTTATAAACTTTTGCCTTATAATATTAGTAAGATTTAGGACTGAAAGTTGTAATTGTCATAATAACAATGTGGAAATGATGATTTGATATGTCGTATTATAGAAGATGAAGACAGAAGTAAAATGAATACTGCTGTAAAACTTAATGTCACATGAATTCATTGTATGTATATTAATCAAATCAAATCAAATCAAATATTTTATTTGCGAAAATGGGTGGTTTACATTAGGTATTACAAAGGTAGTAGGTATCACCATAATCAGCTTTTAGGCATGCAAATATTTAAAAAAAATGCTCGCAATACAAACATTTACCTAAAATTACAAAATATAAATGTCATAATTAAAAAATGAATGTCAAGAGAATTACAGAGAAAATAACGAAGAAACTAACTAATACCTTACAAATATAAAAATACATTAATACAACATGAATTATAAATATTTATCCGTCAAATAGTCGTTAACAGCATAGTAGCACTTTTCAATAAGCCATTTCTTAAGATTACGCTTGAACACGACAAACTCTAATGTTTCAAGCAGTTTGGTTGGTAAGTGGTTATAAATTCGAGGGGCCATGCAAAATATGCTCTTATTTAGTAATGCAGTTTTGTTTAATGGAAACCGTATTTTATTGTTATGTCTGCTATTACTTAATTTTTCAAACATATTTATATTACTTCGAGTAAATAATACTACTTCGAGGATATAGATGCTAGGTAGTGTGAGTACATTAAGTTTTTGGAAATATTGTTTACAACTATCTATTGGTTTTAGTTTACAAATGGCTCGTATACATCTCTTTTGTGCTTTGAATGCTGTGTCCTTATCTACAGAATTGCCCCAGAACATAACTCCATACCTTAAGAGGGGAGTAACATGACCGTGATATGCCACTAAAGCTGTCGATGAATCAACTGTTTTCCTTAAATATATAATGCATATGAAAATTGGTTAATTTTTGAAACTATTGAGTCTAAATCTGAGGTCCAGTTTAAATTGCAGTCAATATTTATGCCTAAAAATTTTGTTTCGTCAACTTTTTCAATTCTGTGTCCTAAGTAATTAATGTCAATGTTATTTAATTTATTTACCCTATTCCAAAATGTCATAAATGTTGTTTTGTCTAGATTGATTTTTAAATTATTTAATGTTAACCAATTAATAATGTTATTCAAATTATTATTTATGTCCTGCTCTATTTGTAAATTGTCGTTTCCAGTGAAAATAACCGTACTATCATCAGCAAATATTGCTTCCGTAGACCGCCTTTTCAAAAGATGCTAAATGATATTGTCGCTCTCTGATAGATGGCGGTAGCAGTAATGGAATGTTAATCATACGCCTGTATTGATAACTCTTGTGCAGCTATTTAAATTACTTTTATTATTTCTCTGTGTAAAAAATCGTTAAATTAGTAAAAAATACTTGAAACATCAGTTTAAGTAAATAGTCCGACGCACAATCTTAAACCCGAAATAATGATATTATTAATCCATTATTGATTTAAGTTTATTTCATTAAATAAATTACACTGAGAGTCCACATTAAATGGAGAGCGATTTTAAACCGATAGTATTATAAGTTTGAATTGACGTTCTTTAAAAGAGTAGAAAGTAAAAGGGACTATTTACTGAAAATAGTTTTGAACATGTCGAATTAAGATTTTGATAGATGGCATAGGTTAATGAACGGATAAATTCATATCCATTGTACAAATCGACACCATTAGAAAACAATAATAAACCGGCGAGCATTTATATGTAAGTATGTATGACAGTAAACGAGGCAATAGAGGTGTGCTTAGATCTTGACAAATGGAAATCCGTTGTCTCTGCCTACCCCTCTGGGAAACAGGCGTGAGTCTATGTATGTAATAAAACAGGTTTAATATACTCGTAAAAGGTCACGTTTTGCGTAAAGTAATCGGTCGCTACGTTGCTAACGTGAATAAAATTCAAAACCCTGGTAGAACTTTAATTATTTTTCCGTGTTTACCGTAATCTAATAACATTCCTAAATAATCAATTTGCATGGTAACACTAATAATTCTAAACCTTATACGTAAAAAAACATACAAATGACACGATAAAAAACGTTTTAATTTCTATGTTTACTTCATTTGATTATTGTAATCAGACTTATGATGAGTTTACTCATTTAAGAAAGTCAAAAAAATATTAATATCACCTTATAACTTCCGAAAATTTCTGAAATATATCATTTTTCCGATTAGTGAGGTTGCTTTGTCTCTTTCTTGCGGAACAACTTTAACATGTAAATTATATGAGAAATGGGTTATGTCGTGACAGAGTAGTGAAATTTTACTTTCACTTTTTCAGAATCAATAGCATACGAGTTCGGACCGGGTCACGGCGTCATCACGTACACGTTCCCACCTGACGCCGTCGCTGACACTGAAACAGATAAAGTGGCGCTCGGCTTCGTCACCAGCAAATCTGATGCGGTACTGCTGAGGATCGAGTCGTCGAACACACAGGACTATATGCAGATGGAGATAGTAAGTATACAAGTAGAGTAGTTCCTGTGCCTTTTTAGTTGGTACGAGTACAAGACGAAAAGTAGTTAAGTAGATTGACTTTTCGTATGTTCCAATGAATGTATTCCCATTTGTCGTATCGTAAGTTTCCTTTCATACCGGTAGAAAGGTTTCAATTTCCATACCGAACAACATTTTCGTGATAATTAAAACTTCATCCGAGATCTTCTTGCTTTGCAGAGCAGATTATCTAATAGAAACTAACAGATGGGCAAAACCACCAACTCTATAAATTAGGGGTGATACTGAGAATTTTCGTATAAGTTTTTTTTTATTTTTTTGAGTTTGTCGAGTTGACAAGGACATTAAAAAAGTCAAAGTCTTAATTATCTTCTTCCAGATAAGTGGAAACCTGTTCATGGTATACAATGTGGGGGGCGGAGACCATCCCCTCGGCGACGAGACCGCGAAAGTGGACGACGGAGCGTACCACGTGGCGCGGTTCACTCGGAACGGGAGTCGGTCGTCGCTGCAGTTGGATAACTACGCTGTTATTATCAGGCATCCGCAAGGTGAGCTTGGTGCTGACGTATTAATAATTTCACATTTGACGTCACCTTTAATATTATCAGAAAATAGACAAGGAAAAGAAATTGCTTCGTTTGAAGAATCAAACATAGATTTATGTTTGATTATTCAGATGAAGCAATTTCTTTTACTTTTTTGTTTAGTTCTAGACCATGCCCTCACTGAAGTTTTGTGTCGCGGCGTATTTTACAAACATATGAGGCACAAAGTGCATTTACGGGTCCCACAAATTGTTATAACAATAATAATAATCTTCATTGTACAGAAAAATACTTAGGTAAGTCATGTGGCTGACTAGAAAATTATCGTTTTTTTATTTAATCGGATTTAAAGTCAATTTGAGTTCTATTATAAAAATCGGTTTTGGTTTAAAAAACACAATATAGGTATACTATCCAAGTTTCAACACACGTGACATACGCAAGAACGGACAGACAGATAGATAGAGTAACTATGATAGAATCGTTTTTGGGGCACTGTATATTTATACAACTGAAATAAATTTAACTAATATTCACTAATGCAAAACTGAATAATTCTTTCATCTTCATTTGTATACGTGGTGGATATCATAGTATCAGAAGTACTAAGCCCTTCAAAGCACGGACACTCATAAATATGTTAAGCATGTTTTGTTGTCACCTATCTTAAGATCAACCGCGTGCCAAAGTGCTTAATCTTGTCGATCGTTTTTTGTTTGGAGAGAAAAATTAGAGAGTCAACATTATTTTTTGAAAAACACCTTTAACCAACCTACTTTCAAACACTAATGTTTGCTGTAAAATTTCAGGTGGTCAACAATCAACGATATTCAACGGTATGTCCAAAGTAACAGTGGGAGGGGCTACTGGTGGGGGTCGGACCTTCGGCGGAGTAATCGCGGGACTTGTACTGGACGGAGTGAGGGTGTTGGACCTAGCGGCTGCTGGAGACCCAGCCGTCTCTGTCAGGGGGGACGCCAGGAGAGCTCACACACCTCTCGACAGAGATATCAATAGGATGCAGCAGGTATATAGAATAACGAATCGAGAGAATACAAAGAAGCTGTGTTACCTACTTCTTAGTTTTAAAAATATATCGAGTTTTATTTATTTGCAAGTTAACTAAGTAATAATTCGACTAACACAGTTCAAGCGAAAAACTGCGTAACACTCGTGCAAATCTTTTGGTACCGCTTCCTCAGGTGAAAAAGTCAGGTTCTTCATCCTAGTCTCTCATTACTGCTGTATCCACAAGTTCCAGCAAGTAAGCAATATATGGATCGAAATGAACGTATCCCAATTACCTACTAGACACCTACATTTTGAACGCACTGAATCCAAACCTAAAAGTATCAAAAGTGGACCAACCAGAAGACAAATTTAAGAAAGAATAAGAAGAAATACACTATTACATAAAGAATATGCGAAGAATAATATTAACACTTCCAGACAACCAAATAAAATGGAAAAATTCTTGGAGTCTGAATAAAATTGAACTGCATATATGAGGAACTAACAAATGGGTGTGAATAACGAGACCGAGAAAAAAAGTGATATGCTAGAAACATTGACTTAATAAGACCACAAAAGAAGATTTCTTGGTAACACTAGAACATCACGACGGTTAAAGAGTAATTAATTAACATTAAAGTCAGAGAAAATCCTTAACCTTAGAACATGATAAAATTTAAACGAGACTTACCCTATAGCTCTCTAACATAAATATTACAGAGAATCGGATCACGGTACTAGAAAACCAGGTACTAGGAAATTTTTGGGCACTGTGGAAACAATGTTTTACACTTCTAATCTAAATAATCTACAACATAATAGCTATACATATAGCTCCAGGGAAGTGTGACGTGACGATGACGCGAGTTACATGATTTTTGTTCACCCAAAAAGTGCTTAACGGGCCCAAAGATATTTTCACTTTAAAAATAAATTAACTCCAACTAGTACCATATAACCAAGGAGCTATATTGATTTTTATATGGAATTGTTCAACTTTAAGAACAATCTGCGTGCCACAATATATTTAATCAGATTTCTTCAAAGCTTGCATCCGTACAAATAATGCAAATTTATAGAGGTTTTAGAAGATCAACAGTTGGATTCAAGCTAACATACATTTCGTGTTTACAGACTCCACCGTCAGGTTACGGAGGACCAGGAGTATTAGACGAGTTGGTCTACTCGGGTGCAGGGTCTGGCTGCAGGGATGATGATGAAGATGCTTGTGTGCTACCTGACGCGGGGTCTGGTGATGATCTTATCACCCCTGTTTACGTACCGTCTACTAGACGACCACCGTCAAGACCGCACAAGGTAACTATTGAATATTTGCCAGGATTTTTAAAATTTAAATATATGTTTTACTAAGATATGACTGGCAGTTTTTTTCCAGAGTTGGAGTTAAATTCACATTTGCATTACAAAAGGAAACGTGTCTGATAGAAAAACAATTTAATTTCTATTAAATTATTATTTTTCTGTTTAGGGTGACACAAGTGGGAAACTAATGAAACCGTGTGATGATGAGGACTGCATTGAAGGGTCTGGATCCAGCGTTGATGAAATCACTGAGCCAGAACATCCCATGACAACGTATGTAAAAATTGTCTCGTATAACTAACGGTTTAAGTACATTCAGTCAAAAAAATATCGGGAATGGATGATTTGTTTATGGTTCCAAATTCAATTTTTTGTTTTTTTTTGTTGTTGTTAGATTGGCACAACTGTTTTCCATTTTGGCGAGGAGTTTGAGTTGCATCTGTTATTTATATTAAATACAGTGCTGGTTTTAGTAATATCATATATAGTGTGTATTGCGAATTTCATAATGGACAAAAATATCCAACAAAGAGTTTGTCTTAAATTTTGCATCGCTAATGGAATTTCGTGTTCGGAGTCACTGAAAATGTTACAGAAGGCTTACGGTGAATCGACTTTATCAAAAACTCGTGCTTATGAGTGGTTCAAAGCGTTCAAAAGCGGTCGAGATGTGATGAAAGATTTGCCTCGCTCTGGTAGGCCATCCACATCTGCAACTGAAGTTAACATCGCAAAAGTGAAGGAAATAGTGACTGAAAATCCTCATTCAACTCTTAGAGAGATAGCCGCTGAACTTTCTGTATCTCACGAGTCAATTCATAACATTTTAACTAATCATTTGGGTATGAAACATGTTGTCACTCGACTAGTCGCAAAAGATCTGAATTTTCTCCAAAAACTCAATCGCATGAAAGTCACTGAGGACATGGTAGAACGAGTCAATTCCGACCCAACATTCATGAAACGAATTGTTACTGGTGACGTGACGTGGGTTTACGAGTTTGACATGCAAACTAGTCGACAAGCTTCGGAGTGGCACCTTCCAACTGAACCAAAACCGAAAAAACCACGCCAAAGTCCGTCCAAACCGATCAAATGTCAAAGTCATGTTGACTGTTTTCTTTGACTATCGCGGTGTTGTGCACTCTGAATTCTTACCGGAAGGTCGAACGGTAAATAAAGAATATTATTTGAGCGTTATGCGGTGTTTAAGAGAGCAAATCGACGAAAAAGGCCAGATTTGTGGAAAGAAAATTCTTGGATTTTGCACCACGTTAATGCGCCTTCGCACAAGGCCATCATTGTGAACGAATTTTGACCTAACACTCAACAAATACCATCCAGTAGCCAATATATTCACCAGATATGGCCCCAACTGACTTCTTTCTTTTTCCTAAACTCAAATTACCACTTCGTGGTACCCGTTTTTAATCGGTAGAAGACATAAAGGAGAATTCGCGGCGAGAACTGAACTCAATTCCGAAAGCAGCGTTTAAAAAATGTTTTGATGTATGGATTATTCGTTGGCGTAAGTGTATCGTTTCTGAAGGAAACGGAAGGAAGGAAGGAAGGAAACGAAAAGGAAGGAAATTTGGATGAATAACAAACATTTTGTATATTATTGATCTTTTCCCGGTACTTTCTTGACAGAGTAGTATTTATAGGGCCGATAAAACTAAGTGGAGGTAGCGATTCGTATTTATCAAACTAACTGTATTTATTATATATTAAACGAAATATTTTTTAGTCGAATGTTAAAAATATATTTAATAGTAAATAAAAATGGCCAAATAAAATTATTTGAAATGAAATTCTGCCATTTTATAGTATGTCAAATAAAATTGTATCAAACACGATACTCTAAACGAAGTTATGCGAAATTATTAATCTGCCATCTTAAAAGTACGCCAATTAATTATTCTACAAAATATTTTTTAAATTAAATATTAAAAAAAAAAAAAAAAAATTATGCCAAGTATGATTTCGCCAAATAAATTTTGAAGTATCCCCGATAGAGGTGCCTTTTTTGAGGTTACTTTTTTAAAGATTGAAAAATATTCTTCATAGACGTATCTCTTATTCGATATTAAGTACAGTTAATAAGTAGGTAATCGATGTTTGCGTATGTAAAACTTGGTTGACAATATTTCCAAGAATTGCTTAGTTTGAATAATTTGCTATAACCTTCACTCCGCATTGGGCTGCAACTGAAAATTTGCTTACATTAACATTTACTGAGATGCAAAGCCAGTATTCATCTACTTATAACATTAATTTAAAGTGTCTGTATTTCCAGTTCCGGAGCAAGCAGTACCCACAGCATGACATCTCCCACCATAATTATAGTCTCCACGGAGCACGTGGATAAGTCTATCGCGGGATCCACCGCCGGGTCCCCCGGCGCCAGTGAGGCCACCAAGTCCAGTACCGACGGCCAGCCCACGCTGCCCGACCACGACAACATGAAGGCGGGCACGCTGGACAGCGCGACCACGCCGGAGCGCCGGACCACGCCTACTGATGGTAACCCAGAATTCTAATTGTCAGGAAACTATGTAGGGAAACACATGTCCTTTAAAAGCCAATTACATTTAGGAATAAAATAAATAACATTTGAAGTGTTGAAAATCGGATAATGGTACCACAAAATTCAATAACTTCTAAGTAAATAGTAAGAGTTACGCCTTGTATCTTATCTTTTCATCTCAAGCCTAATATTTCTTGTGAAAATTATATATTAAATCATTTGTCTAGCTCCTATCCCAATCAAATTGGTTCCATCGTAACATATTGTATTCTTCCATTTATCTCTTCTTGACACCGTTTCACTGTCTAGCTGTATCGTCTTTCAGATAATCTAACTATCATTTGCTTACCCTTTCTCTACTCGCAACGCCGTCGTTCCTACGAAAACCGTACCATACGTTTGAAATTCTTCAGATCTTTCAAACGTCCTCTAATATGCGTCTTTATTCTTTTCTATATCCATCATTGACACTCGAAAAATCCTTCTTAGGATTCGAATCTCATTAGTATGCAAACACCTTCCATTTTTACCTGTAGTTCTCTTGATTTCTGACTCATACGAGACGAAAGGGCTTAATACGGTATACAGGACTGAAGTTGCGGAAAAAATGACCTCGGTTGTAATTCTTCTTCACAGATCATTCACATACACACACCAGCTATCACTTTACGCCGACGTTAACAGGCAGGCATGGTAATCTAGACGAGGCAACTCACACCACTGAAGAAGATTCCAACAACATACCAGAATACGAAAACGGCCGTGAGAACGAGATAGAAGCTAGAACACCCACGTACGAGAGTGAACAGGACAGAATACCCGGCAGAGTGCCGCCCGAGTACAATGGGTACGATGTGACGCCTAAATGGTACCATCCGAAGACTACGGACAACAGGGTTGTTCCACCTGAGTCAGAGTTCTTCGCTACTATTGTTGGTAAGTATTCTATTCATAGTGATTTATATTAATCGATGTTTGTATAGGCGTCCCTTAAGTCCATAAGGAACACACACAACCTTAAAAGTAGGAGCAATTTTGATAACATTGGATCTTTATTTTAGCCCAGAGATTAATTTATCAATGAGGAAATATAAATCTAATTTAATTGTGAGGAAGTAAAAATCATTAATTTCTTGAATAGAAATCTGAATAAAAATTAGTTTTGCAGAATAATTCATTGTATAAAAGCGTGATTTTTAGGTTTATTTAACTATGTTTTTAGTAAATTGTGTTTCTTTTATTTTCAGGAATTGTAGCATCGGTGCTGATAGCGATAATTTTGATAGTGATCATAGTGCTCAAGTACATTGTGTTCAAGTTCGACCCCTCGTATAAGGTGACAGAAGACAAGAATTATCAGCAAGGAGCGAGTGCCGCACTATTAGGGAATCAGGTATTGTGATCATTACTTAATTCTAGTTCATTAAGAATATTAATATACATGTAATAGCAATAGCAATAGCTTAAAAAAAATAGAACTTTGGTACTTTAATTTTTATTCGCTTTCTCCTCCGATTCGTCCACCTAGGTAGCTAGAGAAAGGCGCAGGCTAGCTAGGGTAGGATCCTCAGCGACGAGGATCGCGTTGCCCCCTTAACACGTGATCGGTAATCCCGAGCAAGTGATCTGACCCCCATTTTGAATTCCATCTTTTTACTTCAGCGGCCGCCTGAGCTGTGGCCCGAACCCCATAAGGGTGCCCTCTGGTATTAGTAGCTTAAATTAAGCTACTGGTTGAGGGCCTTTTGCGCTAGTCAACTGCTCGTTGTTTTCAATTCTTTAATTTTAATATACTATTGCTAAATGTAACAATAATAGCTTAGTAACTTGCTATTTATTATTTATTTAAGGATTAATTAAAAATATATGTGACCAAAGAGACCGCACGGACGGACTAATTCAAAATATTTTGTTGCTTTAATGACTGTTTTAAACTGTGTTTTTGTATTACATTATGAGCTTGACAAATACAAGTGTATGTAAATACCCAAGTGCTGAATAAATTTCATTATTTCATTATTAATAATTCGATTGAATAGAAAAGGTGTTAAATGGATAGTCTTCTGGCCCGGTGAGGTATGGCTGGTCATCGCGGTCCGTCTGTTTGTGTTGAGAACTTGTATATGCGCTAAGTTTGTACGCAACGTTTTCACTTTGCATGCGCGTTGCAGGAGTAGTGAAGATGTGTTCCATTGATTAGTATTATTTTCGTTTCATTACATCAATCCTCCTCTCAGACTGAGATTTTATTTAAGTATTAGGTTTTTGCCATGTTGATGTTGACATATTAATTATAAGGATGCCATATAGGTCTCCTTGCATTAAATGCCAATATAAACACGCTTAATGTCCTATAATAGTGACACCTTGCTTAAAAAGAAAATTATGACTTTAAATGTTATAATAAAATATAAAAAAATGCGATGTAATATTGCATTTTTTATTACAGAATAGGATGAAACCGTTCTTTGAAGCTAACGGTTGAACTTTGCTCGGGCAAAATTTCATATGCCACTTTTCAGCGGAATTATTTGTAACTTAACTTAGACGTCACGTGCTCGTAATCTAGATACGTTTAAGATCGAGTCAGACTATCTTGGTTTTCGGTTAACTATTGTTACTTCGTTGTCAGATTTGGTTATTTTTGAAAAGTACACTAAATTATTGACATTGTACACTTAACTATTTACTTTTAAATTCAACATGATTTCCTCATTTTAAATTTGATGTGATTTTTATGATAACATTATTTCTAGTTATAATTTTATCATCAAAATCACATCAAATTTTAATTACTATAATAAAACGTCTCCACGCCTATCAACTATTTATAAGTACTGACGATTATAGTCCTGTTTTAAACTGTCAATGTTTCAAGCAAGAGAGCGCGCGTGAACCAGTCGACCACATGATTGACCGATGATTCATAAAATTATATAGAATAGTTATTTTCTTGGCCTGATTTGAATGCCTTACAATAACTTTTAAGTACATGCGTTCTTTTAGGTAACGTTCCGTCACGCGCGGGCGCGCGTCCAGAAGTATCCCCATAATTATATTTTTGAATATTACTTAAGTTTGAATTCAGATTATAAGAACATACATATTAATATTTATTTGAAGTATTCATTATAACTAATAAAGTCAGTATTTTGATAGTAAGAAACATTTTACAAAATCACCTCCCGTACATATATGATTTTTAAGGCACTTAACGTACGTGTTAATATTTAACAAATTAATTACATGTGAGTAAATTATAATTATTTTCTTATAAAATAAGAACCGAAAACATGTAATCAGAAAAATATTTAAAAACAAAGAACAAAAAATTACATCACCTCAATATCACTATCGTGCAGTACGTTTATCCTCTATAATTTGTGTCGTGTGTTGAAAATCTTCGCTATCAGAGTCACTAGAATCCTGTAGAATGTGTGCAATGGTGTTTTCTGAGAGCTGGTGACTTATTTTTGCTGATATACAACGTTAACTCTGAAAAAAAAACCAAACAGAAATATATTGAAAATAGAAACTACGTAAAATCACGGGCGGCGTCCACAGGTATCCCCAAGTATGTAAAATACTTGCTTACCTTAGCGGAAACGTGACGTACGTCCTCCTGTTGAGAGTCTCTGTGGCGCACTGAGATTAGCCGAAAGCGCGTGACCGTTGCATGTCAATTTGAAAAAATACGGTTCAAAAGACAGACCCCGCCCGTGACGTTAAAGGTTAAGTTATAGTTGATGGTTGTTGCGCGCTGAGTTTGTTTCGCTGGGTCTTCTCAGTTGGGGCGCATTGGATCCGTCGTTATAAACACAAGGTCCGCCATAATGATAACATTTAATTCGTACCTTAATATAGACAGAACCATTCGACAATATGTAGTAAAAATATAGCTAAAATTTAAAACTTTGATAATTAAACCTACACATGATCCTTGACAATAACTTAATTTAAGTTAGTTAAATATCGTTACTGTTATAAAATAAATCTTATTGTAAATTATTTCCTACAATCCGTGTACCTAAATATCTATATGTACCTAGAAATAATTATATATTACTATGAATATGTTCTGACTATTTACAAGCGCTTTTTTAAAGTCTACGTGAATAAAAACTATTTTTATTTATTTATTTATTGTTGTACAGGCGCACTCCAGCTACCAGAGCGGAGCGTCCAGTGCGCCCCCGGGCGGGGCGGGCGGGGGCGCGGGGGGCGCGGGGGGCCTGGCGCTGCAGCCCGCGCCCACGCAGCCCGCCAAGCGCGACGGGATCAAGGAGTGGTACGTGTAAGGGCCCGCCCGGGGGACGCGGCGCGGCGGGGGCTGTACGACGTGATGACTGATACCCGAGTGTTTTTAGTATTGTGTAAATATTGATTAATGTTGATCGTGGCTCGTCTGTGTGTACGGATGCGAATGTTGAACCTTCCACATGTTAGCCTGTGACTCGATCGCGGCGGTCGGTTCTTTTGGGATTCCTGATGTTTCGTTTCAATATTTCCAATACCCGTTTGAAGATGTATCCGGTTTCTTTAAAGTAATTCGTCGGTTCAATACTGAGAAAGTTATTCATATAACTTAGTCATACCTATGTGTTACGCGATGTGATTTCATTTCCCAACCTCTAAATACCACTTAGAAACCTTTACCATGGAATCTCGGAAGTAACACAAACCGTGACGATTATTTCCACTATAGCAGGATCAAAGTTTATAGTATTGATTCAAATAACGCGGTTTATTAACGAAAATTCTTTTAAATATAAATATTTTTTAGAAGACCTTTTACAGATACCTACATTATTTTAATATCCAAAAATATCCTTTATTCCCAAGTTGTAGTCTATTGTGTGGAATGTTAAGACGTTAGGACTTGATAGAAAACCTAGAGAATATGGAATTGCGTTTTACTATTGTATAGTTAATTGAGTTCTCATTTTGTTTTTTTTTTCTTTTATATTTTATTGTTAAACCTTAGCTTTTCAGACCTGTACATTGCTGTAACTCATGTATTTGCGACTTAACTTTTCTATCTACATTGCCTTTAATAGTTTAAACTAAATTAAGACTAATGTATATTGGTTGTAGATGCTCTCTTGATCTTTTATCAAAACTCGTACCTACATAAAGAAATATTAATTTTATACATAACATTATATCAATAAAATGAGATAGCCTTTCGGTTTTAATATAATTTTAACACATTACTACAACTTCATTTACATAGAAACATAATAGATTCAACTTTGTAAATATAAAGTAACTTATAATTCTTGTTTGATGTATTTATGTCCAATTTTGATAAAATAACCAGAAAGTGTGCTAATCCTAAATAAGAAATAAGGTGAAAATGCTATATTTGGAGCTGCCATCACGAAATTGAAGCATATCGTTCAATTGAAGACTACAATACTTTTACGATTCTCAATAATCTTTCCTATATATATTAGACGTTATACAATATTTTTAAATAGACGGGGTGAGGCGAGTAGACTAGAAAGGAATCATAATCATCAGAGTTTAAGATCTAAATTCGCTTGGAGTTAGATATGAAAACAGGTATATTATTGTAGGACGCGTAACAAGTATGAGCTTGTAGATTTGGTATGGAATGTAGATGTTCTGCGTTCGGACATATCTTCCTAATAGCATTTTGTATTTTTGGGACACTTTCAAAGCTTGATCACTGCTGGAACTCGAGAACTACTTGAAGCAGTAGCTTCTCTCAGAGAGTTTTTATTGAACTTTCTATAATAAATTAAATCCATGAGTTTGGGCGGTGATCCTATATTTCCTCCCCGTTGAAGTAATTTTTTTGTTCAACCTTATAATATTTGCTTCAATAACTACAATTTCAGGCCTAAAGGACATAAAGTGATGTGAACTCGTGAATTATCCAGTCAATTTATTGTTAAAGTATAAATCTTTTCAATGCAATCATTTTCATTATAAATCGGACATTAAGGCAATAAATGACAGATCTTATTCGTGAGTATGAAATAAAGTATCCGAAGGATTTTGAATAAAGCATTTGACAATGTTTTGCACGAGGCCACGTGAATCTTCTGCCAAGTTAAACTATTATGCTCATTAAAATTAAATTATGGTCATTTCAAAATAAATGTTTTGATGCAAAGAGTATGTAAACGTTAAATATTGTCTAGAAGACAAAAATATCAGTTGGTGTACCACAAGATCCCAATATTGGTCGTCTTTTAATTTATTATGAGGTTCATATGCGAACACTGTACATTTTTTTGCCGTCTCTAGAATAAACCAGGCCAATTATCATACAAATTAATTGACTATCTAATTAGTCTGGCGGTAAAGATTTCATCGCTCATATGTTTGATTCTGAGGACTGCAAGTGGTGTTATTGGGTTTTTGCTGCCCGGAGTCAAGAAAAAATTAGCAGTGTTACACCCCCGTGCCTTGGAGAGCACATGAAGCTATTGTATCTGCGCCTGACCTTTCTCCTGTTGGGTCGGATTGCCGTCCCATTACAATATGAGAGCAAAAAATCAGACCAGTACCAGTATTTACGTTCAAACTCATATATTAATCAGGCTAAGGCGAGTAAATCTTCGCTGAGATTAACCGCCGTGCTATTTGTAGCAAGCAGCACTATTATCATAATAAAATTTTTGGCAATGTTTCTTCAGTCAATTTAAAATATGTACACAGACGCCTTATCTAATGACATTGGAACATTTTTAGGGCTACCTTCCCAAATATATTGCATGCATTTCCTCTCCCACATAATTTATAAAAAATAAACTGCTTATTTTTTTACATCTAGTGTGTACTTGTACATCCACCGTCCCAATTTCCTCTTTCCGATATAAAAAAAAACTTGAATTAGCTTTAATAATAAGACGAAAGTAACATATTTATATAGATTGTTATAAAGCACAGGTTTTAGGTATTCAAAGTTGCATTTAATGTGTTGTTTTGAGTGTTGGGGATATAGATTAAGTATCCGAAATAATTGCTTGTATTGCTATTAACCCTTTCCCGGGTAATGTCAATATACTAGTCACCATATTTTAAGTCTACTGCCTTGTAATAAAATTCAATACCAATAAATTTGAATGATACATACTGCTTTATACATTTTCTAGTTTGAAATTCTAGTGATTGATTGCCATATTTGTTTTTAAAAAGAAATTGTAGAAACAAACAACATGATAACGTAGAATGACAGTTGCACATATTGTCCCTAATCGACCCTCTCATGAATCTGCTGTCAGTAACTACCCCCAATCAGGTTTGAATTTCTCTTACGCTAGTTACTTAGTTTGTATTATAATTTCCTAGATGGTTTGAGTCTATCTTGTATTGTCCGGTAAAGCATTGAATCATACGGTAATGTAAGGTGACGTATCTGTATTCTTAACACTCAGCAATGTTTATTGTAAATAGTTATTCAATATAATACAGTTAAGATAAGTTGTACTGTGCAGTGTATATCACACTCGTTTTACGGCACAAAATGTTAGTAAAGACGATTTGTTTATCTGTCAATTTTAGTCGTAATTTAGTGGGTTAATTATTTATACCGTGACGCGTATATTTATAATTATTATTGTAATAGATTGTAATTTTGTTTTGTGGAAACAGTTCTAATAAAGACTTCATTTATTAATCTTGGTAAGTATAAAATTATTACCCAATTAGTACCCAAAATTGGGCAAAGCTCTTTGGCTGAAGCATCATACAACTTCTGAAGGGAAATCGAGACTGAAGTGGAGGGGCATTTATTAATAGATAGCCATTTTGAAAATAAATCATGTAATCAGAATGACTGCTGGACAAGAACCACCCCCAAGAATGGGGGGATATGCCATAATCGCATACCTAGCTGGGTTTCATAGTTTATAATGATGCTGTTGCTCATCCTCTAGAAAATATACCCTCGGGAGTCGTCCCGAGGGTTTATTTTCTATTAGATATTGAGAGAGGATTTATCTTTTCTAAAATGGAAAACCACACATAAGATCCATTTTTCTTCTAGACAATGCCCACACTAGGATACAAATAAATCTCTATCGCGGAGGGTGCCCCGAACATGCAATTAAGGGCATTAAACAAACAAATTTAGACCTCGATATAAGATGTGTCCTTAATCATGGAGGAAATTGAAGGAGCGATTTTAACTCATGTAACTGAACATATTAATCAATTAGTGAAAAAAAATAATTGGCTCCCATAGACAACGAGTAACCTGATTGTTATTTTTTGTTTGAGAAGTTAATTATCTTTCTGTATATTTTGCAAGTTGGTTTTACACGTTGTTTGGTTAAAAAGGTATATTAATCACATTAAATTTCGTTATTATTTGTTACATTCAATTGGGGTGACTACCTTATCAACTGCAACGCGTGCAGTCTTTATATTTGTCATATGCACAAAATTGCAGAAGAAAGACAAAATTCTTTTCTAACATATCAGTGTATTAATATTTTTATAAATAAGGGCTATAAAAGTAAAGCTCTAATTGTTGATGTAGAAACTTGAGGCGTGACATTGCTGTCGAATGAATGTAAGCACTCCATCACGCTCAGGTAGGTGACGCTGCATCGGGTTTACTCGGTAGCAATAAACTTAAACCTAGCTTGGTTCGGTGACACACTATAGCTTGGCTCCAGTCTTCATCAGCAACGTTTACTATTCTGCAACAAGTTTTCACATCCCACCCTAAGGTTGTCTGGAAGAGATCGTTTTGTGCGATAAGACCCATTTCTACAACTTGTTTGTGTAATATCTACTGTCATATGTATTCTTATGGTGTACAATAAAGAGTATTCTATTCTATAATGTGTGGGCATAAACAAACAATTATTTTGTGTCTTAAGATTGTAGTCAATTGTTACAACTGTATCCATGAAAAATTAAATGTGAATATTATAATTTTGTCCGTAACAACATTGATGTTACACAAGATTCCGGTCGGACCAATTTTGATTTCAATTAAAAAGCGACAGTTTTTAAAAATAATAAAATATATTATGTAAATTATATTTTTGTGTTTGATTTTTATTGAATCCCAGAAATGATTATCTTGAATTAATTTGTCGTCCAAGGGGTGGAGATACATCAGGATGTCAAACACGATCCTTCAAAATGGTGATGAATATGACGCCTTAAAAACTTTAAAAGAACTCCGGACTGGCTTATTGGAACGAAGTTCCTTATCGCGCTTTGTGAAAGGGGGCTAGACGGAAAAAAATCTTACGAAAAGTTGTCACGACACTTTTTGCAGCTGTGCGGCGTGCGCATGTTTCTCTGTCTGTCTCTCTCTCTCTCTATAGAAAGCAAGGCAGATATTTTCATTTCTATTTCGCATTGAACAGTGTGGTGTCGCGACGATTATTTTTGTTGAGTGTATACAGGTTTTTGTACATAATAAATAATAAGAAATAACTTCGTTCCATCCGGGTGTACTTTGACACCTCTCAAGTTTTTTTTTATATAAATGGAAGTGAACGATCCATATCCTGCCTGGCTGCTGCTGCTACAGCCTGTACAGGCTGCTTAGGTCATGTGGATCATTTGCTCCTTCTAGAAACTTGTAAATATTAATGAATTAAATAAATATCTTGGAAGAATTAACATACTGCCACCTAACCCCAAACTTGGCCTATATTTTATATAATTTCAAAGTACAGGTGAGGTCAAACTAAGTTCCAAGAGAAGTAAGTACTTCGACCCGTAAGGATCTGGAGATATTTAACATTTAACCGCCATCTGTACCTAAACTAGGCGGAGCCTCTGCTGTGGCAACAAGACAACTAATAAACATATGATTATAGTGGGCATTATATTACGAACAACTTATTTTAAAACTAAGACTGAGAATTTTTCATTAGCCAAATATCCCTGTAAGTACCAATTTTTTGGCCCGATGCAGGACCTAATTGTCGGCGCCATTGCAACGCCGACGATGTACGCGGGGGGCTGAGTGGAGTGCGGGGAGCTTGGCTATTCACTCCGTACCCTAACGGGCCTGACCGCAACTACAAGGCACTCGCCGATTGCTCCCTCACGGGTCAACACCCCTGTGTCTCTAATATAATTTTAACTCTAATATATAAATGTTGTTATCGGTTGAGTCGACTATCATCACACTCATTACCTTTGTTAAACACGCTACTGTTCCACCAACGAGGCTACTTACACACAATATTCTCATGGATCATCAACAGTCTGATATCGTCCACTGCTAGACATAAACTTCCCCCAAAGGTTTTAGTAAGGTTGCCATTCGGAGAGGTTTGCCCTAGCCCTTTGGGAAGTGAGTAAGCGACGGGAGCTGGGTGGTAGCTAGTACACAGGTGACGTTGCTGCCCGACTTTCTGGTGTATCCCTTGGTCGCCTTTTGTTTTCTTTTTTGGCCAGAAACCACACGGCTAGGCTAGGCCATGGATATATCCCCTCGGGGCTGCGGTGGCAGTATGAGAAGTGTCTTCTGCTGCCGCAACGTGCAAGCATCTCCTGGAAGAGAGCGACTTGATTGTGGCGGAGTCGCTGTGCCGGACTGGCAGGAGTGGGCAATAGAGAAGTGCAATCCAGAGCCTCCCAGGGTACATGTTCAGACCGTCTGGGACATGGTGCAAAAGTGGACACCGGAGTAACTCCTCCCATCAGGCGAGAATTCCTTGGCAGGTTAGGTTTAGTCTGACATACAACCGCATTCACTTTTTGCGCCTTATCAAAAAAAGCTAAGAATATAAAAGTCAAACCAGCAATACGGATCCATTTGATTTTCTATCTCTCTCAATTCGTCTAAACTCTAAACTATAAAGATGGATAAAATATATCGTTCTTTGATCTTTGATGTCCTCCTATGTTTATTTAAAGGAACTCTAGTCTTTGGTATAAAAGCCATTGAAGTCAAAATAATACTCAACTTGCATTCAACTCATATTAATCGAAAACCACCTCAGGTCTCTCTTGGGAAATGCGACACACGCATGTTCGCATTTGATATGAACAGTGACAGTACTTCAAAGGCTACAATGATAAAATCAGTCAACTGAAACCCAATGCTCTTTCAACATCACCTCACAGAACATGAAAGAAAATGTTTGATGAAAAACTGCCTTACAAAGTGAGTTTTTATAGTTGTCATGACCGCAAGTGAATGCGTATTGAGGGGTATGCGTATGATATATTTGAATTTAGATTGTTCTTTTTGAGTATAACTTCTTTAGTCACGCTTGACTTTAGGAGTAAGCTGGTGGAAACGTGACGAGAGCGTTATGAAAAGTGTGATCGGGCGAGGCGAACGAAAATTGAGAGGGAGATATAAGTTAGTGAAGATAGAAAGGTAGAGAGTTACGTTTCGTATATTATTGTAGAGGCAAGAGAGAGAGGTAAGAGCACACTTTTTTTCTCTCTTTCTCTCATCATAGCTAATTAGGTTTCGTATATCTAAGTTTTACTTCAGTCGTATGATCTAACTCAGAATTTATTTTTATATGGTGGTCCTGGGTTCGAATCCCGGTAAGTGCAAATATTTGTGTGATGAGCACGAATATTTGTTTCCGAGTCATGGATGTTTTCTATGTATATAAGTATGTATATCGTCGCCTGGTACCCATAGCTTGCTTAGTTTGGGGCTAGGATGATCTGTGTGACATTGTCCCTAGATAATATTAGATATTATATTATTATTATATTTATTTACCTCTCACTTATAACTACAAGTTCATCAACTAATGCGATAATGCGGCCTTATAATTGGACTGACCTCATACAAATTATTTACTAAAAGAATATGAGGGACTTTTACTGAGCTAAATATTAGTCTAGGTGTGACCTTGATCAAGGCCCTGACCTTGACTAATCAAATACACTAACCTTGGCTAAGCCAGTGGTGTCGATGTAAAGCAGAATACTCAGTTAGTCGAATAAAATGCGAGATTGTGATACAGCTATATTTAATATGTAATATGCAATCAAAGTATATGTACGCCATATAGGCAAAACATAATGTTACTAAATGAATGTTATCTTTACATGTTGCATGCTATATTGAGTAGGTATACTCATGATCCTAATAATATTATAACTGCGAAAGTTTGTGAGTATAAATGTGGAGATAATGGATATTTGTTACTCTTTTACGCAAAAGCTATGGAACAGATTTTGAGGAAATTTTGTAGTAATATAACTTATATATCCGAAAAACACATGGGGCACATCTATTTGAGAAATAAGAAAACTGAATCTGTACGTTTGTTTAATGTTATCAATTTCAAATTAAAATAAAATCGTCAATATTAAATTCGTTTCCAGTGTTATTATCCTTATTATGTTTCATTAAATCACCATGAAAGTTTCGAAATTTAAAACCGTGAGTAACAATTGATAATTTGACATATCTTGTTTGACATTAATGTTTTCGTTTAAAGCATTGGAATGCTTAGGCAAAGAAAACTACCTCGTCCGCCGTGTAAGTGAAGTCATCACACCTTTTTTAGTTTTTATTTTTTTCCTCAGAACAGAAGAAATAAAATGTATAAAAAAATATATTTGAACTTAGGATACAAAAATAAAGAAATGGTATTTTTGTTTTAAGGTGGTGTCAGTTTTGAAATGTTGTCAATTCTACTTAATTTGCTGTTTGGTCAACAGCGACAAATTACAACCACCCCATTTAAAAAAATAAGTTAGTAAAAGTGAAGTTCTTTCTAGATTTATCATAAGTATCGTTACAATATCTTCTTCGCCAGTTACAGAACATAAGATTGTGTTATACAATTTAGCATGCGGGGTGAATATTGCCTTTTTGATGTTGGTGGTTACAACGATACTACATGCACAAACATGCAATATTTACCTACGTCACTTCATTTTATTTAGTCCTGTTAGCAACGCCAAAATTTAGTTTGGCAACGTTTAAATTGTAAAGGGAAGCCGATGGAACTGTAATATATGGTCTTCTTACCACTAGTCCGTAAAGTATCTCTATAATTACCAACACAATGGTAAAAGCAATAGATTTTATGAACAGACAGCACATCAAGCTACCCCAATCTGTCAAAACTCCCCAAATTGAAAGTTGAAAATCTATGAAAGAAATTTGACAGATTGGGGTAGGTGGATGTGCTGGCGTCTCTACATGCACTTGAAGTAAAAAGTAGTGATTTATTTAAACTACAAACAGACATATCAGTATTCAGCTCGAACGCTTTGTACCACTCCCATTATTAGGTACATATTGTAATTAAATGTTTATTACAATAGTAGCTTAACTTTAAAATTGCTGTTTTAATATTATATTGTTATGTATGTAGATATTCTAGTATTAGAAGTATTAACACTACATTTTTATTGACATAATCTCACGTACATTTTTATTAAATAAGTTTTACTGACTAATTTTGCCTAGACTACTTAGTCATCGTATGGGAAGTGGTTACCCTTGTGTCAGAGTTATTCAAGCCGCCCATTAGTCCTCTGACATGGCTTAACGATAATTTTCTATTGACTACAACCGAGACCATCAGCTTATTGTGTCCTCCGAAGCACGGCGACGCTCGGAAATTAAACCACTTTTGTTGGTCACTTACGGATCGGTGAGGCTATGAACTATGTATTAGACAAAAAGTATTAAGATAGAGATATATTTCTTTGTTTAACATTGTGTGTTTGTGATACAAAAACCTTAGATAGAACATATTATTAACGGTCACCGTAGCCTAGTTGGTAGTGCTCCTGCCTACGAAGCTGGTGGTCCTGGGTTCGAATCCCGGTAAGTGTGATGAGCACGAATATTTGTTTCCGAGTCATGGATGTCTTCTATGTATTTAAGTATTTATCTATCTATATAAGTATGTATATCGTCGCCTGGTACCGATAGCACAAGCTTTGCTTAGTTTGGGGCTAGAATGATCTGTGTGACATTGTCCCAAGATATTATTATTTAGCATGTCTAGCCACAATCAGCGTAGGTACCCATTAGTGAGTCATTATATGATCCGGAAGACTCCCACTGCTGGACAAATGGGAGGCGATCCAAGACCGCCCACCAAACCGCAGACCAAAGATCTCAATAATTGCTTGTCTTCATTAGATTAGTGAGTAGATCAAGTCAATATTTTCAAGATGTTGAACACATGGTTAATGTATTGTATGTCGACCACAGGCGACGATTTATATTCTGTTTTTTATTTCTAGGTATTAAATATTATAGTAGGTATGTAAGTTTTGGTTATATGCCAATATGCAAAGTAATATATTATTAACAAAAATTGGAAAAACAAATTGGGTGCCCCTTAATGTACGTACCGAATGCCATATATGAAAACATTCAATCATTGTGCAAATATTATCGTGACATTGAAATTTAATTCCCAGTTATTATTAGAATTTAGATGGGTCAGAAATAAATGAATTAATAATATGCATGTATTTGAAATAGAGACTTATAAAAATAAAAATCAAATCCATAGAAGTCATTTTTGGTAACATTAATAGTATAATATCAATAATTCACATACAATTTCATATAATGAATACTAAAGTGTTATTGTTTTATTTATATAAAATAAATTTATATATACAACATGTAACTTAATTAACGCACATCCTGAAAATAGTTTGTACAGAATCGTTTACTGAATCGATTTATATCATTTTAATTTAGGTATTTTTTATTCCAAAATAATTAAAACTACGGAATTTATTGTAATATTAACCCTGTACAGTCAAAACAGATTGAAATGGACCGTAAGTAAAAGTAATAAGACTTAAAATCGCAGTTTTATTTGTATTCATACAAATTCCATCATTGAATACAAAATAAAGAAAAATAAACTTTAATCCAAGAAGTTAATTTAGTAAATAGCAATGCATATACATGTTAAATAAAAAATTCTGAGTATGTATTATGATTACAACATAATATTCTAATTGGGGTGTTTGAGGGTGTGCGTTAATTACGTTACATGTTGTATATGTGTCTCTTTATTTATTTTGAGGGGCCTGTTGGCGTGTAGATGTGTGGCAGGTTGTACTATGGAAACCAGATAACTATTATATGCACAATTTTCTTTTTGTCAATACATACTTATATAGATAATTACACCCAGATTCAGGATAAACAGACATGGTCATGCACACAAATATCTATCCTGGGTGGGAATCAAACCCACGACTTCTGGCGTGAAAAGCAAGCATTTGCCAACCACGCCTACAGGTCTGTCTATAAATAAGTAAGGAAAAATCTAAAATAAGTAAGGAAAGAATTCCATGTTTGATAAACACAGGCTATAAGCTCTCTAAAGATTCCAAATATAGCACGATGGCTATATTTACCGGATTGAATAGATTCTGCCTGGAAAAATATCCGTATTCCTATAAAAAATCAAGCCTAAAATAACTCGCTATTTTATCATAATCCCAGAAGTAGCTATTTCAAAGGACAATCGAACACCAACACACACCCACAAAATGCCGTAGGCATATCTATCATAAAATTTGTAGAATGAAACTGCTATATAGTGATTTTCAAACAAACCTTCGTTTAACATTGGAAAATTTATATCAGACTATATTACTTACTTGCTATTTTTTTTTATATTTTAAAACTTTTGCACATGAAAGTACACAGGCGGACTTAATGCCGTAGGCATTCTCTAACAGTCGACCTTGGGGTGACGCAGAGAAAAACCAAGTAGGTGCACTTTAAAAACGTCTTGTGTGGATTATCAGTGTAAAAATATATAATTATGAATAATTACATACAATACAGAAATATAAACTATAATAGGCTAATATATATTTATAAATAATTATACCTAGAGAACAATTAACGATAGAAGAGAGTGCTATTGAGTCGATTCTGCCAGCATTTTTTTTGTAATGTGTTCGCGAATTTTCTTTTTAAAGAAAATTATCGAATGGGTAGTGGTTACCCTAGTGTCAGAGTTGTTTAAGCCACTCAGTAGACCTCTGACATGACCTAACGTCTGTTGCCGTCTGTTGCTTAATGGCTACAACCGGGACCGACAGCTTAACGTGCTCTTCAAAGCAAGGAGACGCTCAGAAATTAAACCACTTTGGCGGACACCCATCTATGGACTGACCGCAGCCTAGTTGTTTGACCTCAACGATCTCTGCGGGCCGGTGAGAGCATCTGACTAAGAGCTCTTATATATATATACGCTATAGTAACTATAGCCTATATATGTAGGCTAGGCTAGGTAGTATATGTAGGCTTTAGTTATACACGGTTGAAATCCTATTTAAATGCTTCATATTCTTTCTAAGTATAAATTATAACTAGAGGCTCGCACTTGTTCGAAATTCGACCATTAAGGTTCTATTGTGAACGACTATAGACAAAGCTATCATATAAAAATATTAGCTTTTTGCGGAATTTTGCGAATTGTTGACGTGCTATGCCTTGGCTATCCCACCAGCATCCTAAACGCGTTAAATAAATAATAAAAATAAATAAAAAAGGTTTTTATTCACGTAGACTTCAAAAAAGCGCTTGTAAATAGTCAGAACATGTTTGTAGTATTATAGTTGTATACATTATTATTTCTAGTAACATAGATATTAGGTACACATGTATTGATAGTATTAAAACATTAATAAAATTTATTTTATAACAGCAATGATATTTAGCTAGCTCGAATCAAGTTATTGTCAAGAGATTATGTTTAAGTTTAATTATCTAGTTTAAGTCTAATTATCTAGTTTAAGTCTAATATTTGTGATACATATTGGCAATGGTTCTGTCTATATTAAGGTGATATTATTATGACGGACCTTGTGTTAATAACGACGGTCGCGCTTTAATGCTACCACCGGATCCAATGCGCCCCAACTGAGAAGACCCAGCGAAACAAACTCAGCGGGTGTCTCTACTACCGGTTTCAACACGGCCCAGTTGAGACGCTCAGGCGAAACATACTCAATGGGGCATATACACGAGATTTGGTCCACTTACTGTAATTATTTAGCAGGCAAACACAATATATGCTCGATCGGTTGTCTGTTTATTTATTTATTTTAGGTTTAATTTATTAGAAAGAGAAAATAAAAACGTCAAAATAAAAGTAACATTAATCATTTTGAGACACAACCAACAGTTCTGAAATTCGTAGAATATTTAAATAATAGATAGTTTTATTACAGATAGTTCATGTAACATAAAAGATTACTCATGTCTATATGGCTATAAGATCTCCAGCGGACTATGTGCAGGTAGATGCCGACCGCCAAATGTCTTTATCGTCAATGTAATCCTTAGTAGTGTAGTAACCCTTAGCCATAAGTTCATGTTTAATGTGTGACTTAAACTTATTATCAGGTAGTTTAGTTATATGAATAGGGAGCTTGTTATAAAACCTAGTACAATTTCCCATGAATGACTTTTTTGTTTTGCTAACTCTAAAGGCTGGTATAGCTAGTTTGTCCTTATTTCTTGTATTGACATTGTGCAAGTCACTCCGTTTTTTATATTTATCTAAATTTTTCCGCACAAACATTATATTCTGATATATGTATTCAGATGGAACAGTAAGTATATTTACCTCTTTAAAAACGCTTCGTAGAGACTTGCGACTGCCTAGATTATAAATAGCTCGGACTGCTCTTTTTTGTAATACGAAAATAGCACTTATGTCAGCTGCTGAGCCCCACAGCAGAATACCATAGGACATAATGCTATGGAAATAAGCAAAATATACTAGTCTAGCAGTTGGTTCGTCTGACAATTGTCTGATTTTCCAAACTGCATATGAAGCTGAACTTAATTTGGCAGATCATTTTTCAATATGAGGACCCCATTGTAATTTTGAGTCCAGTGTTATTCCCAAAAATACGGTCGAAGGAACTAAATCTAAAACTTCCTCGTTAAGTGCAACCGTTGGTTTAATATGAGTCACATTCGGCAATGAGAATTTGATGCATTTGGTCTTTCCTGCATTCAAAAGAAGATTATTTGCCGAAAACCAATTTGATATGAGGCTGAGAGTTTTATTAGGTTCTATAAGATCCTTATCTTTCCTACTCACTTTAAATATGAGTGACGTATCATCAGCAAATAGAATGATGTCTGATACTTTCTCTACTAGATATGGGAGATCATTTATATAAACTAGAAATAAAAATGGACCCAAAATCGATCCTTGGGGCACCCCCATTTTGACAGAATGTCGTGTTGAATTTACCCCGTCTATTGAAACCAGTTGTTCTCGACCTGATAAATAGGACATTACAAGATCAAGAGATGTGCCAGAAACTCCATAGTATTTTAGTTTCACAATGAGCGTATGGTGGTCTACGCAATCAAAAGCCTTAGAGAGATCGCAGAAAACTCCCAGCGCATCCTGCGACCCCTCCCAAGCCTCCAATATAGACTTCATTAGTGTACACCCCGCATCCTGAGTAGAACGGCCCTTTGTAAACCCAAACTGCTTGTCATGCAATATCCCATTCATGTTAAAGTGCGACAACATCTGGCTGAGCATGAGCTTTTCAAATATTTTACTTAACGCTGGCAGTATAGAGATGGGTCGATAATTTGTGGCATTATTTGAACAACCTGATTTGAAAACAGGTACTACCTTACTGATTTTCATAAGGTCTGGAAAGACGCCATCACTTACACAGCTATTGAAGATGTTTGCAAGGATGGAAGCAATGTTTTGTATAACTGATTCAATTGCCATTACAGACAGTCCCCATAAATCCTCTGTGCCCTTTTTTTTAATGCTCTTAAAAGCTTTTAGAATATCAGCATGTGTAACAAATCGAAAACTGAATTTGGGCACAATTGGTTTAATAGATTGTTTTAAAAAGATTTCTGCCACATCCGGTGACGACGGGAGGCACTTAGTAGTAACTAGAGGCATATTTGTAAAAAACTCGGCAAAAATGTTGGCAACGGTAAGTTTGTCTGAAACAAGTTCGTCATTAATATTTAGTTCCACTGTTTGGTCTCTCAATCTTCTTTTACCCGTTTCAGTATTTATTATTTGCCAAGCTGCTTTTATCTTATTATCGGAGTTTTTTATTTTTCCGCTTATATACAAACATTTAGCTTGGATGCAAACTTTTTTGAAAATTTTTGAATAGTTACAAACATAATTTTTAAAATTGACATCAGATGTATAGGATCTTCTGTCATACAACTCATATAGGACATCTCTACTCCGTCTAATGCCTTGAGTTGCCCAATTAGTAAATTTTATCTTTTTATTGTCAACTTTAATGTTTTTTATTTTACAACTTTATTAAATTCGTTACAAATGCAATTAAATAATATACTGTACATGTCGTTAGGGTTATTTGAGTTAGATGAAAGATGGCCCAAACTAGTCTCTAGGTTGGAATTAAACTTCCCTAAGTTAGATTTTGTGAGTGGCCTACAAGTGATTATTTGCTTTTCTACAGTTATCACATTACTTAGTCTGATCATCTGGCATTTATGATCAGAACGAACACCGCTTACTAAACACTTCTCAGCGACTTCAAAATTTGTAATAATGTTATCGATGCAGGTAGCTGATGTTGGTGTGACTCTTGTGGGCTCAGAGAATACACATTGAAGATTAAAAGACCGAAATAGAGACAAAAACATATTCAATTCAGGTGAAACTGTTAAAATATTTATATTGAAATCACCGCATACAACAATTTTTTTACTACTTTTGAATTTCTTAAGAATATCCTCAATTGTGGATGCAAAGAGCTTTAAGTCAGATGATGGTGGTCGATAAACACATAATATGTAATAGAATTGTGTTTCAACACAAGCTACCTCACACACACGCTCAATAGACATTTGAGAGATATCTTTCCGTTCTTTAAATTGAATTTGGTTCCGTAGAAGTATCAGTACACCCCCACCATCTGCAGAAGTCCGATTATAAAAACTGGCAACCCTATAGCCACTAACATTAAAAGCCATTGTGTGGCCCCCAACCAAGTTTCGGTAAAACACAGAATATCTATATGAAATTTTTGACTAAAAAGTTCTACATCTAGTATTTTGCCAGAGAAGCGGTTAATATTTTGATGAGATAAAATTAAAAATTGATCACACTTCTCTGTTGTCTTACTTAATTGTTTAAATTACTAACTAAACTAATCTTAGTAACATTACTAAGCGATGATAAAAATAGTGACTTCGTCATACTACTTATGACTGAGTTAATAATTGAAGATACTAATGTAGAAAATAAATGTAAAAACTTTCTTGAGACATGTAATGTACTCATGGTCAACCTATTACTATCTATAAATTTATTTGTGTCAAAAAACATAAATTTGTCATTGTAATGACTGACTAGAAACTGTAGATGCATATTAAGTTTATGAATATAATTATTTATTCTGTCAGGCATGTTGGCCAAATATGGAAAGGCACACAATATTATTTTTTTACAATTTAACTCCAACATCTTATTAAAACTATCTGTAATATCTTTTTTTTTTCAAGTTCTTACAATTTCCTACCAACAAAGTAATACATGAATTTTCACTGTGTTTATTCTTAGTTAATTTGTCTACAATATCTGAGAAATGTTCTCCTGGCAAGCAGTAGTTAATAAAGGGACTACTTATCTTATTAATAAGCAAGGTACCAAGGCCCTTGCCTATATTGTCAGAATACAATATAGAGCTATGTTTATTGTCACCTTGTGTACATACTGGTGACCCTGACTTTAGTTGTGTGCATGACTCCAATATTGTACTGCTGCTGTTTATTAATTCTATTGCATTTTCAGCTACCAACTTTTTATTACACTGTTTGGTTGGCATTTGCATTTCATTTTTAAATGTCTTATAATTTATATATGTTAATGCTAGGGACTCTTCAAGTGTTTTAATCTCAGATAGCAAATACTGAGTGTCCTTTTCGTATATAATTTTACTGTCCTCTAACTTAATTTGAAAGTTTTCTATTTTATCTAATAAAGTTTTACGCTCTTTTGTTAATTGGAGAATGTATTTTTGCAGCTTTTCACTACTTAAGAATCTAATGTTAGGCTGGCAGTCTACAGAGTCATCCCCAGTCAAGTCAATTGTCAAAGTTGTCTTAACTGGGAGATGCTCCGGACCACAACTGGCTAACTCATCATGTAAGCTCTGATTTATTGGAGTCATTGCACATTTCTTATTTTTACTACAATTTAAGAATTTATTTTTATAGTTAATTAATTCCATTTCAAGCTCCCTAATTTTACATAGTGCTTGTTCATACAACATTCTACATTCATCAAAAGGCTCTGTCTCCGCATGTAATCTGTCTCGCTCTTCATTGGTAGATTCGAGTTGTTGGTTGAGATTCACTAGTTCTCTTTTCAATGCCGTGTTACTGTCAATAACTCTTTTAATCTCGACCTCATTATCCTCACGTTCTTGTTCAAGTTTTTGACACAGGTCTTTGTATGTTTGTAAGTCCTTGAGAGCAGACCTTAACTTGTGTTCGGCTACCTGAGTTGCAGCCATGCTACGAGTCTGCATGTTGTGAGGTGTATGAGGTTGGGCTGAAAATAAAGATAGTGGAACAGAAAACTTGGAGAGAAATAAATAGGAAAGTTAGAATATATGAGTTGAGACTTCAGTCAGAGTACTTTGAATATAAGAAAAGAGAATATAAAAAGATATGAAATAACAGAAGGACACTAAATTAACTTTATTTTAAAGCAATACTATATATATATACCTCCTAAACATATATATATATATATTTATGTTTAGGAGGTATTTAAAGGTTATTTATTTGACACCTGAGAGTTGATAAATTGAGAGCTAGGGTCTATGCACGTTAACTTAATTGGGAGAGTATATCAGTGTTGTTATTGTGTTATTTGTAGTATTTGCTGTCTGTAACCAATAATATTGTCGTCGTATATGCTTCCACTCAGTGCGTCAAGCAAATCGAGACAGAATATGGCTAATAGGTATGATAGTGGACGTGACTCAAACTAATGAGCCGAGTAAATGTTTGGTTAGATATTATGTGTAAATTATTTGATAATTAGACTAATATACTCGCCGGGATTGTACACAAAACTTCATAGTAAACTCGAATAAAGTTCGTTGAACGGGGCGTTGACAGCTGATCGGAGACAGGTCCGCTAATCGAGTTATCTCAGGGTTTATTTCCTCACAATACATTCACAATCACGTATTAATCGTGCTAAATTGATTTACTGCTATAATATTTATTATTTTATTATGTTAACCACGGATTTATAATTAATTACAATTTTATTTCCACTAGTACGATTTTAGACAACCGATCGGCAGTGTTGCCACTCCCTTTTTTTGTTATTATATTATTAGGGCGTTATGTGCCTCTACATGCGTTGTTTCCGTAAGATCTTGGGCATTAAATGGCAGGATAGGGTCACTAACGAGAGAGTTCTAGAAATAGCACAGCTACCTAGCCTGACAGCGTTTGTTAAACAGAAGCGTTTACGTTCGTTGGGGCATGTGCACAGAATGGAACCCACTCAAATACCACGATGTGTTCTGTTGGGTGCGGTAGCTAATGCGAAGCGCGATGTCGGTAGACCTCTGCTTCGCTTTAAAGACTTCACCAAGCGGGATATGGCCGCTTTTAAAATTGACCACTATAGCTGGGAAAAGCTCGCTGAAAATAGAGTTGAGTGGCGCAAACGTGTAGTGTAGGGTCGTAAGATCTGTGATGAAGCCTGGTTCGGTGTACTTACTGATAAGAGACGCGACATGAAAGCGGCTCGGCACCAACCACCGCAAACTTCTCTTGTCAGGCCTGCGGCAGGCCATGTCTCTCTCGCATCGGTTTGTTTAGCCACCATAAGAAATGTCTCTCAGACAATGCGCCGTAAATCATCTGCAACAGACGCAAAGGCCATATATATTATATATATATATGTGCCTCTGCGTATAGTTAACCTACACATTGCACATGTAAAAGTATAAAATAAATAACAGGTCATACGATAAATTAGTAAGTGATATTATTTCATGTATTATAGGGACCTTGAACCAGCAAGTTATTACACCATTACCCTCAGCTCATGAAACCTTATGCTACATAGAATCGATTGCCATAACATTAGGTTAAGTTCATGGACTAAGCTCCGCATCATTTACATTTTTATACCCAACAATTGAAATCCAAACATATCCACTTATTTCCATGATAGCTTTACCGTATTCTTATACGTTTATATATAATCGCTGAAGGAATAAAAACTTGTACAAAATGTTCTAAGACTATAATAAAATACTAGTTTTATTGTCTGGGTTTCTAGATACATTTCTTTTATTTGTACCTTTATTGCTGGATGTCGAGAGTATTTGAAATAGATGATCGTGTATGTACATCAACTTTAAGTTGTTAAGGGCACGATATAGCTAACGAAATATAATACAATAGTTTATTTATTAAAATAATATCAGACATTTCTATTAACATGAGCTCCGCTTAAGTTCTTTTTTTTAAAGCAGGGAGAATGCCTTCGCATGCCACCCACAAAATGCGGCGGATAAATATGTCCTGCCATGGACTTTGACCCGGGAACATGGGAATGCTGCTCCGGTGCTGCCATTTGCTCCACGTCCAAGTGGCATAGGACACGTGCCATGAGAGGAATATAAGTCTTGTCCTCTCAGATAACCGGCTCCTGCTAACCAGCATAGTGACTTCATCATTAACAGGTCGCTCTTTTCCTGGAGCTACTCGTTGTTGACAGCAGTAGAGGACTCTTCATTGCTTGCTTCAGCAGCCCCGAGGGAGATAAATAAAAAAAAAAGGTTTTTATTCACGTAGACTTTAAAAAAGCACTTGTAAATAGTCAGAACATGTTCATAGTAATATATAATTAATTTATAATTATTTCTAGGTATATATAGATATTTAGGTACACGGATTGTAGGAAATAATTAACAATAAGATTTATTTTATAACTGTAACGATATTTAACTAACTTAAATTAATTTATTGTCAAGGATCATGTGTAGGTTTAATTATCAAAATTTTAAATTTTAGCTATATTTTTACTACATATTGTCGAATGGTTCTGTCTTTATTAAGGTACGAATTAAATGTTATTATTATGGCGGACCTTGTGTTTATAACGACGGTCGCGCTTTAATGCTACCACCGGATCCATTGCCCCAACTGAGAAGACCCAGCGAAACAAACTCAGCGGGTGTCTCTACTACCGGCTTCAACACGGCCCAGTTGAGACGCTCCGGCGAAACATACCCAATGGGTCATATACACGAGATTGGAGAGTTCGACTACCGGCTGTCGCTTACTTACATTCTCCGTCTGTGAACTCGATCGACTTTTTCTTAATTCCGCTCGGCTCCTTTTGGAGCATGATTGCCTCATGAAGTAAACCATGACATCATCGTATGGTAGAGTCATCAGCCGTAAGCTAGTCTGTTCCAAATATAATCTTCTAGTAACAAGCCCGTTAGGTTAAGTCTGAAAGGTAACTGACAACTGTATTCTATTACTTAGAATAGAGATTATGGATAGCTTAAGCTCGGCTTTCGGCAGACCTTGCTTGCAGCAGAACCTTATAACGTACTCCACTTACAAGCGGGTTAAGTATATGTAGTGAGTGACTACGTATTCTCAAGTTGAACTCGCGGTATGTTACTTAAACCAAATATAACGGACAGCATGAGCCCGTACAAGGTGTAATATGTAAGTATGATTTCCACTCAGTATATGACTGCACGTGTGGCGCAGCGGCTAAGACAGTCGCCTCCCCACTTCGCGTCGCGGGTTCGAGTCCCGCGCTAGACCACTATTTGTGGGACCCATGAATAGTTGTTCTAAGTCTGGATGTAATTTTTGTCCGTCAATTATGATGCGTTTGTCAAGTACCCCGCGACACAGGGATTAAATTCCCTAGTACGGGCGATGTCTTTTTTAAAAAGAAAGATAAAAAGAATATAAACGTAATCTACTAAAAACTCTAAACTACTAAAAATAATGTCGTCCACTAACAAGCCGGTTAAGTTACGTGTATAGATATAGTGAGTGGCAACAAACTCTCATCTTGTGCTTGCGGAATGTTAAGAACCTGGTTTTTATTCGTTAAAGCAGGAGGAATTCCTACGCATGCCACCCGCAAAAAGTGTCTTCGGTAGGTATTTCGAACTCACACCGACTAAACCTAACCTGCCGTCGGCATCTCTTGGTACCTAATAGCACGAGCCCTGGGAACACTGGTATTCTGCTCCGGTGCCCTTTTGCGGCATGCCGCAGATGGTCGGGGCACGTACCCGGGAAGGGACCTGGATTGCCCTCCCCTATTGCCGACTCCTGCCAGCAGCTTTGGGGCTCTCCCAAGGACCTACGTCCTACGGCGCCTTTCGGCTGACATTATGATGTTACATACACAAGCCTGCTTCCCAGAGGGGTAGGCAGCGACAACGGATATCCATTTGTCACAATCTTCGCATACCCCTTTTGCCTCATTTACTGTCTATTATGACGTTGATGATGATATATCGTTATACATTATTTAAAAGAGGTAGGAAATAGCGTTCATTCGCTCAAAGAGCAGCCCGCCTTAGGAAGTACCTCCACCTTACAGAAGACATTCCTTAATAATAACATTAATAATTTTAATTTTGTGTTTCCGAGTGTGAGTAAGGTCGTCAGAGCTCATTGGGGTGGAGGGAAGGCTCAGCAACACTTGTTTGCTAACTCTTAAAGGCCGGCAACGTACCCGCGACTCCTCTGATGTCGCGAGTGTCCATAGGTGGCGGTGATCACTAACCAAAACAAAATACACCTCATTTTTATTTAAATGTAAATACATTTAAATTTATCTATACATAGGTATAATAAAATCGTAGGAAAGTCAAAACTGTACATTGAATATTTTTTAAAAGGATACTTGGGACGTGATATACAATCTATATCGAAGCCAAAAATATAGTTTTTAGAATTTTTGTCTGTGTGTCTGTTTGTCTGTATGTATGTCTGGGCTAAACTCGAAAAGTACTGCATCGATTTACTTAAAATTTTGCATGAATATTACTAAGAGGTCGGGTCAACATATAGCCTACATATTATCACGCTATCTACGAGGGAGGAGCTGTGATAATTTATAAAGTTTAACGCGGGTAAAACCGCGAGGCACAGCTAGTACCTATATAAATAAATTACACCCAGACTCAGGACAAACAGAGATGTTCATATACACAAATATCTGTCCTGAGTGAATTGAACCCACGAACTGCGGCGCAAAAGGCAGCATTTACCCACCACGCCAACTCGCCTGTGAATTGGAACAGCATAAAACGTCCTGACCTTAAACCAATAAGACGATTACAGTGGAAACATTAGAAGTCAACGTCGTAGTTAACGTAAATATACAAAATTATTTTGAACTTTCATATTTTCAATAAAAGGTTACTCCCAAGGCCGCGCTGTTGGTCTGGCGGTAACGTGTTTCATCATATCAGCTATAAAAAGTCCACTCCTGGACAAAAGCCTCCCTCAAGAATCATCTTGGTGAGATATGCCATAATCGCCACGCTTGGCAGACGGGTTGGCGTTCGCAGTAAGATAGTCATAGTACACAGAAGGAAGCTGCTGCCCGTCCTCTGACAGATCCCTTGGGTCGACTTCTACGCCCCCACGGGATGAGATGGGGTGATGGTATTCTGATATTCGCCGTCACCACATAGCAAAGCAAAAGTAGCCTGGTTTACCGAAGCTAATGAGGTCGCGGGTTTAAATTATTTGAAATTTAAGGCTATTTTTCGGGACTAGTCCCTCCCTCTAACCCACCGCTCCAAGTCCTGTAAGCCAGGATCAACAGTGGCACACAATGAAATGACACTGAGTGGTGAGGCTCAGGCATGGCTTCCAAAATTTGCATGATAATGCAACTAGTTACTGTCCGACTGAAGGGCAAGGGTCTCTTCTCGTGATTCGAGGAGACAGGCCATAACCCACCCCGCTGGCCTAGTGCGAGTTAGCAGACCTCACATCTCATCAAGAACATTCTGGAGAACTCTCAAGCAGGCAGGTTTTCTTACGATATTTTCCCTAACTATTTTAAATCGTGGGACTTTATTTACACTGTCTGGGTGGGAATCGAACCCACGAGCTGCAGCGTGAAAGGCAAGTCTAGAAACCACGGCAACTGGCCCGTCGTTTAATAAACAATATCTTACTTACTTATCGTATAAGCAGTGGTTACCCTAGTATCAGATTTGTTCAAGCCGCCTGCAGGCCTCTGACATGGCTTAACGACTGTTGTCTAATGACTACAACCGGGACCGACAGCTTAATATGTCCTCTGAATCACGGAGACGCTCAAAAATTAAACCACTTTGGCGGTTACCCATCTATGGACTGACCGCGAGCCTAGTTGCTTTACCTCGCCAATCACTCGGGGTGAGAGCATTCCCATACATTCCAATAAATATAGTTGTTTTATTTTGACAAACTGGGTTTTTAATGAAAGATTGTAACGGGTAACTCACGTAATTAATTTTATGTTGGACTAGCTGTGCCCGTGACTTCGTCCACGTGTTAATTAGTTTATTTTGTTTTTTTTTCAAAAATAAAAGACTTTTCCAAAATAAAAGTAGCCTAAGTTACTCCTTATTACATAAGCTACCTGCCAATAAAAGTCCCGTCAAAATCGGTCCAGCCATTTCAGAGATTAGCCGGAACAAACAGACAGACAAAAATTGTAAAAAATGTTATTTTGGAGTATGTACCGTATATATACTCATATACATGTGGTAAAAATCGGTTATTTCAATATTACAAACAGACACTTCAATTTTATTTATTTGTATAGATTCGGCCAACGTTTCAACTTCTTCTGGAAGTCATCTTCAGGGCGAACGCGACGTCGTGCGGGTCGCATTCGCCCTGAAGATGACTTCCAGAAGAAGTTGAAACGTTGGCTGAATCCAACATAAAATTAATTACCTCCACCTCCACCTCACGTCAGTTTTAATAATAAAACTAGTTTTTTTTTCGTTTTCGTGGGTAGCGCTCCTTAAGTTTCTTCCAAGTTACAACTTGTATATATTTTATTGTATATAGAAGGCAAACAACAAGGTATGAATATTCAAAATTCACGTAGTTACAATGTGATCGGGTTGCTTAACAGGAACTTAATAATTAATTTTAGGAGATAACAAGGCCCTTTAGCCACCCGATACTTCTTTGATCATCGATATGTAGTAGGTATGTATTTGTAGCGTCGTTGTGGTGGGGTTAGAGAGAATTTGTGAAGTAGGTCGTTTTATTTATGAATTTTAATTTATGAGCCTACTGATTTTATTTTTGAAACGCTAAACGCTCTTCTTCTGGGCACGTTGTCGGTGAATGACAAAATGTACAAGATTTTGACTTTCAACGCTTCTGATATGTTTTGTTACTTAGTACTTACATGACTGATCTTGTAACCATATAGACATGACTGATCTGCTGAGTTACGTGAACTATCTGTAATATGATTGCTATCATATACTTAATTTAAAATTATTGACTCTGTCTCAAAATGAATAATGTTATTGTTTCGAAGTTTTTCTTTTGTATACCTAAATATAATCTAAAATAATATGCATTCAGACAACCGATCGAGTATATATTGTGTTTGGCTACTAAATAATTATTCTATGTGGACCAATCGTGTTCATGCCCGCTTGAGTATGTTTCGCCGGGCCGTCTCAACTGGGTCGTGTTGAAAGCCGTAGTAGATGAACCCACTGAGTTTGTTTCGCTGGGTCTTCTCAGTTGGGGCGCATTGGATCTGGTGGTAGCATTAAAGTGCGACCGTCGTTACTAACACAATGTCCGTCATAATAATAAATAATTCAGACAATATGAAGTAAAATAATAGATAAAACAATAAATTTTGATAATTAAAGCCTGGGATACACTAGGGAACATTTTGTCCCGAAACACGACGCGCAACACTCAATATACGTGACGCTGAAACGTTGCATAGTGTGCCGCAACATTTCCCGGAACATTGTACGTGATGCGGGGCATGTTGCTTGCTCCCGCCTCGAGAGCGAGCGCACGTGTCCCGCGTCAGTGTCGCGCCATTTGTCACCAAGTGTAGTCGCGTACGCAACGCGCCTCTTAACATGGCTTTAGTGTGGGGAAATGATACCGTGCTTTCATTTCTGGAGCTTTACGAAAGTCGTGAATTGTTGTGGGATACGTCTCACCGTGATTATAGAAATAAAATAAAGAAAAATGACTCATGGGAGGCTATTGCCAAAGAGCTTAAATTGTCTAGAAAAGATATAGAAACCAAAGTTACTAGTATAAAGTGTACTCTGTCGAGTTATAGATTAAAATTTCTTTTACTGGAAATAAAAATACAATTTTATAAAGTAGGTATGCATTGTCTTTAACTTATATCTTAAATATTTTTTATCAGTTCTTTACAAACATCTGATACTATTTTACATATCAGTTGTATTGACACTCGAAAAGTGTACGACAAGTACCTCAATGTAATGGCAAGTCTGATATGAGGACTAATAGCGTTCCGTAGTATTGTATACTGTTTGGCTATGGAAGGACCGATCATTTGCAATAAAGTTTCAAAATCAGATGATAACATTCGAGTAAAATTTACAAACAATCCGTCAGACATTCGGAGATCACTTAGAATATTAACTCTTCTTTCTCGTTGTAGTAAGAAATTCCGCATCGACCACCTTCTCTTTCTTCTACGTTTCAACACTCTCGATATAATTACTATGTACGCAGCACTAATAGCCACAACCTCCTCGGGCGACATTTCTATAAACACTGACTAGTGTGGTCAACACAATGTTCCGCGACATACACTTCGGCATGTTCTACGTAGTTGTTGAGCAACATGTTCCGCAACATGTTGCTCCATTTGCCCCCTAGTGTATCCTTGGCTTAAAGTTAAACAGACAATACACTTAATACAATCTAGCTAAATATAATTGCTATTATAAAATAAATTTTATAAATGTTTTCATACAATCCGTGTACCTAAATATGTGACTAGTATATGTAACTAGATATGTAACTAGAAATAATAATGTATATAACAATATTACTTCAACATGTTCTGACTATTTACAAGCGCTTTTTTAAAGTCAACGTGAATAAAAACCTTTTTATTTTATTAGTATATAATATATTTTGACTGCTTCGTTGGTCTAGCGGCAGCGTGTTCACCCGCAGAGAACGAGGTCCTGGGTTCAAAAAAGAAAAATTTCTCAGCATCAGCCCGAAGTCTGGGAGTTGGCGGTATTATACCCCCGTCCCTCTCTGAGCACGTCAAGCCGTCGCGGCGTCGTCGGTCCTGTACCTGACCTCTTTCCGGTCGTGTCGCTAGGCGTCCCATCGGATCATGAGAGTGATGCAATAGAAAGTGCTCTTGTGAAACGCACACACTTGAGCACTATAATATGTCCCGCGAAAATGGCTAATCTCTATTGATACTGCCGTGACCGAAATTCGGCTAGGAGGATATTATTATATATATTATAATTGTATTTTATATTAATCTATTAATATTGTGAATATTTAATTAACTTATTGGTTTAATTTATAATATGATAACGTTATACAAGAAACATATTTGGCGTTTAGGTGCATATAAAACTGACAACAAACGTATTATTAAAGTTTACTTACACTCATCGGAAATTGCCAAAACAATCTTACGCAAAAAATACATGATTAAAGACAAACACATCAAAATCTACTCCGATCAAACCCCTACCCAACAAAAATACATGAAAACATTAAAGGAAACATTACAACAACGTACTCAAAGTGGCGAAAGAAATCTAGGGATCAAGTACATAAAAGGAACCCCTAAAATAATCAATTTAACATCAAAAAAACTAAAGAGGGGACCAAAAACATGTTATATTAACCGCACTCAGATTGACATCGAAAAGATCACTTGTGAAATTACTAGCCGATATGATACTTTTAAATCAGATTCAAACTCACTACGAATATTTTATTCAAATATTCGCAGTCTAGTCAAACCTGGAAAACTAGACGAACTTAAATGTATTCTTACAGCAATAAAAAACGTTATACATATTGTAATATTGGTTGAAACTTGGATAAAGTCAGAAGCTGAAGCTCAAAGATTACAACTTCCGAACTATTCACACTACTACAATTATAGATCACATAGTAGAGGAGGAGGAGTATCCATTTTTGTCCACAATAATATGAAACATGATTTTATATGTGATACATGTGACAATGACAACCATTTCATATGGGTTCACCTAAAAAAGTTTTCACTAGATATTGTTGCTGTATACAAACCAGAAAGGACAAATACATCACAATTCTTGGAGTTTTTTTCAGAACAACTTCAAAGCCATAAAAGAACCATTATCCTAGGGGATTTTAACTATGACTTACTTAAGAAAGATCGATTTACCATGGATTATAAAGAAACACTCCAAGAAAATGGATACAAAATACTAAATAAGATCAACGCTAAATACTGCACAAGGGAGACGACCACAAGCAAAACAATACTGGACCATGCATTGACTAGCCTAGTAGATAATAATTTTCATCTCTCTATCATCGACTCGCCAATGTCAGACCACAAGCAAATCGTTTTGGAAGTGAAAAGATACAAGCCTAAACCATTAGTAAAGCAACACTACAAAGCTATTGCTTATGACACATTATATAAATCAATAGAGAAACTGGACTATACTAAAATTGGAGATGATTTTGGGAAGTTTCATGAAGCAATTAAATCGGCTATAAAAAGTAACGAAATTAAGTAACAAAGATTCTAAACCCTCCCCAGACCGACTGGATTAACAAGGAAATAATTGAAAAAATAAACAAAAGAAACTTACTATGGGCTGAACTCAAAAGTAACCCTACTGATATGGAATTAGAACAGAAATTCAAACATGAGAGGAGAAATGTATTTGTGGATATTCAGACGGCCAAAAGTACTTATTACTACAAAGAATTTTATCAATGTGAAGGTAAGCCTTTGAAGATGTGGAAGTTAATAAATAGCCTCTCTAACAACAAACGCCATCAAAGCTCATTCCCATCAAAACTAGAAACTCCAAACGGAATCATTTCTAATCCAATAGATATTTGTGAGATTTTTAATGATTACTTTTCAAGTATAGGCTCTCTTTTAGCTAGTCAAATCCCTGCTCCTTACCATCATCTTCTAGTATCTACCAACATCACAACACTCACAAACAAATTATCACAATTAACCCCGGCAACACAGGATGAGATTGGAAATATTTTAAATAATCTTAAAGAAAATATAAGTTCTGGATTAGATGGTGTCAATGTCAAAGCCATAAAGTCATGCAAAAAATTTATACTGTCCACCCTTACACAGTGTATAAATAAATGTTTAAGGGATGGGTCTTTTCCAAACGTGCTTAAAGTCGCAAAAGTCACACCTATTTATAAATCTGGATCTAAATTTGATCCCGGTAACTACAGGCCCATATCTGTTTTACCTGTGATCTCAAAAATATTGGAAAAACTAATACACAACAGACTGTCGCAATACCTTGATTCGGTACATTTTTTATTTGAACATCAGTATGGGTTCAGGAAAAAATCAAACACCCTTTCAGCTGCAGCTGATCTTGTTACCAAACTAAAGACCAATATCGATCAGAAACATATAGCGTTAGGAGTATTTATTGACCTCAAAAAGGCATTCGACACGGTCAGTCACAAGCATCTCATACGCAAATTAGAATCCATTGGGATTATAGAAAACGCACTAAAAATGTTCCAGTCTTATCTTGACGGTCGGTGCCAGGTAGTTAGGATAGATGAGCACATTAGCAATCCAAAATTAATCAATTGCGGCGTTCCACAGGGCTCAATTTTGGGCCCCCTTTTATTTCTCATTTATATTAATGATATCCATAAAATAGGATTAAAAGGATATATATCACTTTATGCAGATGACACCTGCCTATTTTACTATGGTAACTCCATACACACTATTATAGAAGATGCTCAGGATGATCTTGTAACCTTAGAGAAATGGTTTTTAAGCAACTTACTAACCATCAATGCTACAAAAACCAATTACTGTATTTTTGCGGCTAAAAACAAAAACATTTCTGATCATCGTCCTTTGGTAATTAATGGAACTGTCTTGAGTAGGGTGAATAAAGAAAAGTTTCTTGGACTAACTATAGATAGCCAACTGCAATGGAAGCCACACATCGACAAGATAAGGTCAAAAATTTCAAGTCTTACTGGGATACTACGTGGTATTGCGAAATGTCTTCCCCAAAAAATTCGCTACACAATCTACAACTCGCTAGTAAAACCCTACTTAGATTACCTAATTGAAGTCTGGGGCTCAGCCGCCAAAGTACATATTGACACATTGCAGAGGGCACAAAATAAAATAATCAAGGTTTTATTTAACTATCACTATTTAACTTCAACCAAAACAATTTACAGTGAAACAAAATTACTTAACATTACACAACTTTACCAATATAACGTAGCAGTTTTGATACGTAAAATTTTAAATAGAGATATTCACACACACATAAAATTTACAAAAATCTGCCACGTACAATCACGCAGTTCAAGGCGACCAAACAATATTGTTCTTTATAAACCCAGAACCAATTATGGAAAAAGGACTATTGTATATCAAGGAGCAAAACTGTTTAATTCGTTACCTAACTACATAAAAAGCGCTACGAGCCTAGACCTATTCAAAAAGCTATTAAAACAACACATCTTCAAAGGTACATGAATCAATATAATATCTCGACATAAATTAATTATTTTAATATTTACGTAATTGATAAACTTCACAAAATAATTAACTCGAACACCCGGTGTAAAGGCATCTTAATATCTGCACAACCGCATCAACGTCAAGACAACATAACTTTATAATTTTGTCGACATACCCTACTTATTATGTTTTGTCAACAGCTCACTCCGTTAATGGGCGCATTGTAAAGTATTTTATTTTTAAGTTATTATAATTAATGTAAATTTGTTTCTCCTTGAAGTGATTATTGTAATCTTTGAGAAATAAAGAAGTTCTAACCGTATATTTGAAAAATTATGTTTTCTCAATTTGGAAGTTACGATTAGAGAACCACTATTTAAGCTATATGAATCTACCTAGCTTCATGTTAATTCTGCCTGTGTAAACAGAACATTATCAATATGTTTTAACTATAAGGCTTAAAAACTTGAATTATATCGTTAAATGCGGGCAACGTATTAAATTGTTAACGCTCGGGCCGTGGGGTCCAAACGCTTTAACACTTTTTCGTGACATCTCAAAACGTCTGGTCGATGCTTCACGTGATCAGAGGGCTGGCCAATACTTAGGTCAAAGAATTAGCATTGCCATTCAACGTGACAATGCTGCCAGCCTTCTGGGTACGTTCCCGGTTCAAAGCGATGTCGACGAATTTTTTGACGCATAAGTTCATTGGTTAGACTTTTTGGACTTATTTTATTTATGTTTCTTTGGTTGATACGTTAGGTTATTTCAATAAAAATTGATTCATATAATTATAATATTTATGTTTGTATGTAAATAAAACACTAATTGTTGACAAATCTGAAACAACATACCGCTTCGAAGATTTTCGTGCAGCAAATGGTGGAGTGGCTTAATGGCCGAGGTTCAGGGTGAGAATGGATTAATGTATCATACGAATATGCAAATTTATAGTTATATAGCTTATACGTCCGAATAACTCATAGGCTTTACTAAAATATATATAGTATAGTACATTTTTTATATTTGTCTGTCAATAAGAAATAGTTGTTTGGGATCAATTAAGTTAAATAAAATTCGGTTTATTATTGCGCTCTTTGTCTTACTTGTTCATTTTGGGAATCAATTGACACTTCACGTGTGTGGCCTCTAGATAAAAGAACAAACGCAAGCACACCAAGCTCCCCCAATCTGTCAAATTTCCCCAATTGAAACGGAACCTTATGCTTTTGTGATAAAGTTGAAAATCTATAAAAGAAATTTGACAGATTGGGGTAGCAGGATGTGTTGGCGTCTGTACATTCCTTCATTATATCAGCCGAACGTTCACTGTTGGACAAGGCAAGACATTAAATACAAAGTACAATCTTTTACCATTGAATTATTTCTAATCTTCGTTATTTTATAAGATTTCTCCAATAAAATTATTTTCGATTAAATTCTAAGAAATGTATCCACTTAGTTATTTACCTCTGCACTTTAAATATCAAAGTTTTTACCTCAACGGCAATCACTTTGCCATTTGCGGAGTCTTCGCCGCGAGCATTAGCCGCCGAGCAAGATGCTTCCTACTATTTCAATATTTCTATTTTTCATACATTTCACTTCAAGCATGAGTGAAAACCCACTACTAATGACAACAGGAAATTCTGTACAAATAGAAAAAACAGCTGAGTGCGTTTTAAAACTTTCAGCTAAATATTTCGTCGAGAAAAAAGCTTTAAGCGGCAGCATCGTCATTATCAACATTAATTCTTATACCTCCACTACACAAGGACTATTATTGCAAACCATACACAGCGGGACAAAATATTCTATTATGGTAAAAGATTCTTTTTACCCACACGCAAACGCTTCACATTTTCCTGAGAAAGCTAAAAATTATATGTTGATTTTAGAGGAGAAATCCGAACTGGAGAGGAATATTTTACAATTGAACAAATTGCCCACCTGGAATCCACTGGCTAAGGCAATACTATACTACCAATTGAAAAATAACGAGACTGGGGAAGATATCGCAATGGAGTTTATCAACGAACTAAGATATTATAAGTTGTTTAAATCAATAATATTTATTTACGATGAAATTAATGAGGAAGTAATTTCTTATACCTGGAAGCCATATAGTGAAAATAATTGCGGAGGGAAGTGCGAGTCGGTGTATATTTTGGACAGGTGCAGGGAAAATGTGATATATGAGTTAAAGCGACAAGAAGAAATGTTCCCCTTGGATATGAAAGGTTGCCCTTTAGTAGCGTATGCTGTTATTGCTGAGCCATACGTCATGCCTCCTGTCAGGAAGTTAACTAACACTTCATTTGGTGATGCTTATGAGTTCGCAAAAGGTGGGGAAATAAATCTCATAAAAATCATATGTGAATTCACCAACATGTCACTGATTACTAGGACCTCGGATAAAGAAGAGAATTGGGGTATAGTTTTTTCAAATGGTTCTGCTACAGGGGCTTTTAGTGTTTTGAGGAATGATTCTGCAGATATTGTCATAGGTAATGTTGAAGTGACTAGAGTACTTCGAAAATGGTTTCATCCAACTGTGAACTATCTGCAAGACGAAATGACTTTATGTTTACCAAAAGCAGGACAGGCGTCTACTTGGAATAATCTTGTGATAATTTTCCAATGGTCCACATGGGTTTGCACGTTTTGCAGTCTAATTATAATGGGGTTGCTGTTTCATTACTTGTATTATAAAGAGCAGAAGGGTTTAGTGACTAAATGGCCCACAAATTCGTTGCTAATGACGTTCAGCATGCTTTTAGGCTGGGGTGCATCGTTCGAGCCGCGTAGTGCAACATTCAGAATCTTAATATTTGGTTGGCTCTGTTTCAGTGTAAACATGGGGATTTCATACGAATCGTTTCTCAGAAGTTTCCTAATGCATCCGCGATTTGAGAAGCAGATAAGTACCGAAGCCGATCTTATACAGTCTGGAATTCCGTTGGGAGGTAGAGAGATTTATCGGTCTTATTTTGAGACTAATAATGCGAGTTCGTTTTATTTATATCGCAAGTATAACTCGACTACGTTTTCGGAGGGTGTTCGACGGGCAGCTTTGAAGAGAAACTTTGCTGTCGTTTCGTCGAGACGACAGGCCATTTACCAGGACCAGAAATTAGGTAAAGGGGCGCCATTGATTTACTGTTTTCCTGAAAGTAATAATATGTATAAGTATGGGGTTGCGATATTGGCGAGGCGTTGGTTTCCAATGCTCGAACGGTTCAATAACATTATTAGAAGTGTTTCTGAGAATGGATTGATTAATAAATGGATGAACGAATTGTTGATCCATACCGCAAATGCTGAAGGGGCAAGTACTATAGAGCCTTTAGCTATACAACATTTATTGGGGGCTTTTATGTTCATTGGACTTATGTACGGTGCAAGCGTAGTAATTTTTATATGCGAGCTCGCTATCGGTTTTATTGACAAGAGGGGTGGTTTTAAATTATTCTGCAAATTCCCCCGGGTAAGAGGGGGATAGAATATCATATTTTCTCACCCTAAAATCACGCGTTGTAAAGTAAACAATCCAGCACGTTTGTTATTAGGATATTACTGATTAATTTGGCTAGTGCAAGTACGACCCACCTGTTAGCAACCAGTAACCATAGTCTTATGACGTTTATAACAACAACCATTCCTAACACTTTTGATGCGCATTGGCGATCCGATTAATGTCTTTGATAGGACAAAATTTTGTAATGAAACACACCTATTCAAATAAAATACGTTTATAATATGGATGTTTTATTTTGTAAAAAAGACAGTGCCCTTACTAAGCAAATTAATCCATGTGTGCGAGTTACTTTATAAACTTGTAATTGACGGATACCAAGGACATCCATAGGCAAAAATACTATTTATGGGTCACACAACTAGTTCTCCTGCGCGAGAATCAAACCCGGGACACGAAGTGGTGAGGCGACTGTCTTAATCAGTGAGCCACTCATGCAGACAGAACTGTAATTTATAATATTAACTTAGTAATGTTACTTTAAATACTAAATAATCACGGGCGAAACGTTACGATTATGAAAAAGTTTGATATAATTTCTAGATGTGATTTCTGAGTACAATAAAGAATAAAAAAAATTGTATATATTCTATTACGTAATAACTCTGAGCGTAATATCTTCTCGTCCCAAATACCGCAGTGGCTTAAGTCGAAATTCTTCGACCAGTGTGTGTTGCCACTTGCCAGTGATGACTTTCTTTCGTGTCAAAACATAAACATCTAAAGTACCAGAAGAAGAGTACTAGTTGTAAGTGTTTATCTAAATAGGCATTTTGCAAAGTTTCTATAATACGAGTATCATAAGTAGGAATACATAATATTATATTACATCATAATACATAACTCATCGTCATTAATAGGCTCTTGATGTAACGTAAAAGTCACAGGATTATGGAAATTTAGTCATTTCGTGAAATTACTGAAATTAATATGTTAGTGGGCGAGTTGCTTTTACTGGTTAGTTAATGTTCGGTGCGGTAATAAATTTAATCACGCATATGTTGTTTGGTCAACGTCGGAGTTTTAGCACTACGGAGGACACTTTCAACTGTCGGGCGCGGCTTTCCGTAGTCATAAGGTTTTGACAAGCCATGCCAAAATCTATATGTGGCATCACCAAACACTATCTCGTGGTGGTTCTCTTTGTGTCGACGTGTTATTCGTATAGCTTTCTATAATATCTCATATGAACAGGCAGTAGATATTAAAAACTGTCAAACTACTATAAGCGCTTGTCCTATATCCAAACTTAATATTATAAATGCGAAAGTAACTCTGTCTGTCTGTCTTTCTGTCTGTCTGTCTGTCTTTGCTTCAAGCCTAAACTACTGAACCGATTTGTGTAAAATTTGGTACAGACATAGTTTGGAACTTGAGAAAGGACATAGGATAGTTTATATTACAAAAAATAAAATAAAAAATAAAATAGCGCCATCTATTGGTCAAGAGTCGGTATCAATTCAGTACTGAAAATTCATCGGAAAAATGTAATGAAATAGTAAAAAGGTATGAAAATATAATATAATACAACTTTTAGTACAAAGAAAATGCTCTAACGGAGTATAGATAATTCTATTAGTACTATATGTCGAGTTGGTGATCGCGCAATGGTGTCGATCGTTACACGAGTTCGGTTCATGTTATTGTTTTAATTCATCGGAAAAAAGTAAATAAATGGTAAAAAGGTATGAAAAAAATAATATCAATATAATACAACTTTTAGTACAAAGAAAATGCCCGAACGGAGTATAGATAAACTAGCTTTTGCCCGCGACTTCGTTCGCGTGGAATAGTGACTTCCGGCAGATTTTTGGTTTTACCCACATAGTTCCCGATCTCGCGGGATCTCTTCAAAAATGAAATGTGGAAGATATTCTAGGGAACTCGTCAAAAATCAACATAATGAGCTTTTGAATTGAATATCACTTAGGGCATTAAAGCCGTTATTGCCGGAAGTCACTATTCCACGCGAACGAAGTCGCGGGCAAAAGCGAGTACATAACTAAATGTACTAACGCGCTAATTGCTTATTTGCCTTTAGCATTACACACCAAAACTAAGTTAACATTAGGTAACCATAGATGCCCTGTCATATTCATAATAAAATAAAAAAGTCATTAAATATAATAATAAAAATATAATTCTAAATAAAAATAACTAAGTAAAAAAATATATTAAAAAGATATAATATCAAAATTAGTTCAATTATGTGTAACTAAACTAAGTGCTATATAATAATAATACCTTTAATAATATCCTGGGGCATTATTTTCACACGGCCATCTGATCCCAAACTAAGCAGAGCTTGTAGTATGGAAAGCAGATAACTGATATACTACTTTTCTTTTGTAAATACTTACTTATATAGATAATTACACCCAGACTCAGGACAAACAGACATGTTGATGTACACAAATAGCTGTCCTCGGTGGGAATCGAACCCACGACCTCCGGCGTGAAAAGCGAGCACTTGCCAACCACGCCAACAGGCCCATCAATATATGTATATCAATATATAACCGTCGTCATCAAGTTATAGCATTTATTTTACTGCTTACTGTAATACAAATAAATTAAATCGGTTCGTTCCTAATCTCTGGTATTATAATGCTTCAACTCTTTATTAGGTCTATATATATCTAAACCAAGCGGGTAAAGCCGGGAAAAAGCAATTTTTTTAAAGACAACTTTATAGGAAACTAGCGGCCCGATACGTGCTTCGCTACGTATAAGGCATAGTAATAAAAAACATGATTATCAAGTTCATTTATTCAAACAAAAAAATATTTTAAATTGCTAAAAGATGTTGATATTACACTTATCAAGACTTTTTTTAATTTTTCTCTACGTACAAACCTTCCCTGGACTTCCTCGAATAATCCAAGACCAAAATTAGCCAAATCGGTAAAGGCGTTGTTGAGTTATAACATTACAACGAAAAGTGGCATTGATTTTTATATATATAGATTGTATCCTTGCGGCACGGGGTACTTTAAAAACATATTATTGACTCAAACTTAGAACAACAATTAAGAATAAGAATAATTTATTTCAATTCAACACACATAGTACATAATTACGGACACTATTTGACATGTTTTTTTATTATTATATAATAATAATAAAGCCTTTATTCAACAATCTTATAAAACAATATATACAATCTCTTTGATATATTCACCAGTAATACGCTTGCTCAGTTTGAGCTCGCTCCACGCACGCAAGGCTAGTGGATACAGCTTTAAACGAATCGTGCCGGATTATCACTGGGTGTTTGAAGCCGATCCCGGTAAATATGCTGTATCCACTGGCTGGCATAGCGCCACCAGACGTTCGCAGGACTGTAGCAAGCTCCCTAGAAAGGGCCAAAATGGATGGTGATCCCCGGCACCCCCTCTATGGACATAGGCTACCGCCGCAAAGGCTTAAAAGCCGAAATAGCTTTGCCAAATGCACCACGCCACTAACGACCGATCCCTCAACAGCAAGATGCAGCATCTGGCGTGCACAAAAAGGATTCATGGATCAGCTTGTCACGCTTTCCGAAAGCCTCCCGCCTGGACATCAATTACCGTGGCCGATCTGGAAGTCCCTAAACAGACTCCGGACTCAGGTGGGCCGAAGTAAAGAAAACATGTCTAGGTGGGGACTGTCAGGCAACCCTAAAATGGACTGTATTTGCGGAGCATCGGTCCAATCCATGGCCCATCTAACATCGTGTCCAGCCTGCCCTGCCACATGTTCATGGCACGACCTTAAAAATGCCACAAGCAGGGCAATCACTGTGGCCACGTTCTGGGCCACAAAAATTTAACAAGTTTGCCATCGAATCGCTAAGAAGAAGACCAGTTTCGCGAAGATTGTCTTACTATTCAGCATAGGCCTCCCCTAAAGCTGGCCATAAAGTGCGGTCTTGTGTCTTCCTTCTCCATGTGGCTCTTGCTATTCTTTTTATGTCGTCTTCCTGTCTTCGACGCTGTCTCCCTTTCTTCTTTTATCTTGTCTTTGACACCATTCGGTCACATCCTTAGCCCACTTGACTTTTTTATTTCTTGTATGTCATGTCCATCTCCACTTTAGTTTATTGATATCTACAATATGTCACATCTGTAACTGTAGTTTGCCGCCGGATTGTTTCTAGTTTTATTTTATTTCTTAGTTTAATATTGAGCATACTTCTTTCCACAACAACAATAGGATATCTATACATAAAAAAAATCGTAGGAAAGTCAAAACTGTACATTGAATATTTTTTTAAAACGATACTTGGGGCTTTATGTACAATCGATATCAAAGCCAAAAATATAGTTTTTAGAATGTTTGTACCTACTGCATGGATTGACTTCAAATAGTATAATAATATAGGTTACATATTATCACGCTATCACCTACGGGGGAGGAGCAGTGATAATTTATAAAATTTAACGCGGGTAAAACCGCGGGGCACAGCTAGTAATTTATAAAGATTAACGTGGGTGAAACTGCCGGGCCACTGCTAGTAAATAAATAAATAAATCGGGACTAGTCCCTCCCTCTTACCCACCACTGCAACTCCTGTAAGCCAGGATCAACAGTGGCACACAATGAAATGACACTGAGCGGTGAGGCTCAGGCATGTCCCGGGGAATCGCTTTAACTGTCTTGGATCCCGCAACGAATTTAATCAGAAACAGAAAAAAAGGAGGAGTTAGAAAATGAATAGTTCCACTCCCTCCAGAGCAAAGCGGGAGACAGAATGATGTAAAGAGGCTATAGCCTCATGAAATGAGAGATTTGCAACTAGAGAAGTCAGCTGCAAAAGCACCGAGGATCAATTTAAGGGTCCTAAGTGAGCTGTTATATTTGATTCCAATAGTAGGTATGGCAAAAGCGCTTAAATAAATAATTAACCGCTGGCTGTTTTAGTTGAAAAACATTTATCTGTTGTCCAATTTGATACATAACGACTACATAAACATATTTATGTATCCCAACAAAATAAAGTGTAGGAAGATATGTAGGCAACAAAATATAATGTCCCATTCTCTGTAACAGCTCCAAAGGGAAATGTGCAATATTCGAAGCGTATTTGTATCGTCGGGCGCGTTAAGATGTATTTCCGGGATGTAATATATGTTATATTAAACGTCTGGAGAATATTAAGATATTTTAAGGTAGCTACGTATATGTTTGTTTATTATATATTACCTTTTAGTGTGTACTATTGTAATAAGGTACAGTAGACGGTCCTGATTACAATGTAATTATAGTTTTGTCTCTGTATACTAGTTGAGCCTACTTCAGAAGCAGCTCAAATGCTTTTTAGTTTAGTTTAGTATGTAATATTATTGTATTTTTATTCACGGAGCTGATATATCTGTGGACAAAAAGCTCCTTAAATAAATAAATAAAAAAAAATGTAATTATAATAATAATATCCTGGGACATTATTTACACACGGCCCTCTGATCCCAAACTAAGCAGATCTTGTACTATGGAAACCAGATAACTGATATACGACATAACTACTATTTTTTTTTGTAAATACATACTTATATAGATAAATTACACCTAGACTACAGACAAACAGTTATGTTCATGCACACAAATATCTATCCTGGGTGGGAATCGAACCCACGACCTCCAGCGTGATAAGCAAGCATTTGCCAACCACGCCAACAGGCCCGTCAATTATTTATTTATATAATTATAAAATATGAATCTATCATGTCATGAAAGATTTTTGTTGTCTGCAAACTAAAACTAATTTAATATAAATAAATATCTGGAAAATATCAGATAGCGCCATCTAGTGCACAATTGGGTGTCCACCAAATTGGTTCCATTTTTGAGCGTCTCCGTACTTCGGAGGGCACGTTTAGCTGTCGGTCCCGGTTGTAGTCATTAGACAACAGTCGTTTAGGCATGTCAGAGGCCTACTGGGCGGCTTGAACAACTCTGACAGTAGGGTAACACTGCCCATACGATAATTAAGTAACGGATGTAAAAATAATAAAATAAAAAAGGTTTTTATTCACGTAGACTTTAAAAAAGCGCTTGTAAATAGTCAGAACATGTTTGTACTAATATAGTTGTATACATTAGATATTATTTCTAGTAACATAGATATTTAGGTAAATCTTGTATGAAAACATTTATAAAATTTATTTTATTACAGAAATGATATTTAGCTAGCTCGTATCAAGTTATTGTCAAGAGATTATGTTTAATTATCTAGTTTAAGTCTAATATTTTTACTACATATGGTACAATGGTTCTGTCTATATTAAAGGTATTATTATTATGACGGACCTTGTGTTAATAACGACGGTCGCGCTTTAATGCTACCACCGGATCCAATGCGCCCCAACTGAGAAGACCCAGCGAAACAAACTCAGTGGGTTCATCTACTACCGGTTTCAACACGACCCAGTTGAGACGGTCCGGCGAAACATACTCAAGCGGGCATGAACACGGGATTTGGTCCAATTAGAATAATTATTTAGGAGGCAAACACAATATATGCTCGATCGGTTGTCTGAATGCTTATTATTTTAGATTATAAATATAATCTAAAATACCTAAATAGGTATACAAAAGAAAAACTTGCAGGTAGGAAGTGAGAGCCAGACGTCTTTGTCATCGATGTACTCTTTAGTGGTGTAATAACCCCTAGCCATAAGTATACAGTATCAGGCAGATCAGTAATTTGAGTAGGAAGCTTGTTATAAAACCTAATACAATTTCCTAAAAATGATTTATTAGTTTTGCTTACTCTAAAGCCTGGCATGGCTAGTTTGTTTTTATTCCTAGTATTTATATTATGTAGTTCACTTTTCTTTTTATAATTATGAATATTTTTTCTAACAAACATTATATTCTGATATATATATATATATTCCGATGGCACAGTAAGTATATTTATTTCTTTAAACAAATTTCGCAAAGAATAGCGACTGCCTAAACCATAAATGGCTCTGACCGCTCTTTTCTGCAATACAAAAATAGTACCTATGTCAGCCGCCGAACCCCACAGCAGAATGCCATACGACATAATGTTTAATTTAAACAGCAAATTAAACTTCTATATTATCATACCTGCCATGTTACACACTTGTGAATAAAGATAAGTTTCGCTAATGATGGCCACACGCGACTACCACTAGGAGTGACAACTATATAATATGTCAAGGTGGGTTGCACTGTTCGATTTTAACGGCAGTTAAACCATTAATTGGTTAGTTTAGTTTCTTAACATTACAACCCCTCAATATCAATCATATATCAATCCTTAAAATTTAGTGTACTTTTAGCTGAACTGCAGCTACGGAGGCCATCGTCAACCTTAGTGATCCTGAGTGCTAATAAGAGGTCGTGGGTTCGATTCCCACTTGGGATAAATAAATGTGTGATGAGCACTATTATTTTTTATGTGTGGGCATATTTTTTCTATAATATGTATGTTTTTAGAAATATGTTTATCCTAAATGTGCATAAATTTCATATGTTGCTCGATATGTGGAATGTAGTCTATTGTTTCCTATCAGTTGTCTGGTTGCCATAGTACAGGCTTTGCGTAGTTTGAGATCAGATGGTAGAGTTGTCCCACGATATTAATATATTTACTAGCTGTGCCCCGCGGTTTTACCCGTATTAAACTTTGTAAATTATCACAGCTCCACCCCCGTAGGTGATAGCGTGATAATATGTAGCCTATATGTTGGCCCGACCTCTTAGTAATATTCATACAAAATTGGAAGTAAATCCATGCAGTAGTTTTTGAGTTTAGCCTGGACATACATACAGACAAACAGATAAACAGATAAAAATTCTAAAAACTATATTTTTGGCTTCGATAACGATTGTAGATCACGCCCCAAGTATCCTTTTTAAAAAATATTCAGTATTCAGTTTTGACATTCCTACGATTTTATTATATGTATAGATGCTCGGGCACACATTCGTGCACTACAATAATAACACAGTGCACATTATTACCTCACTCTCATAATTTTTTTGGACGGTTATCCGATACAACTGGTTGAGATCAGGCGCAAGACCGACAGTTTAACGTGCTTTAGGTGGCACGGGCGTGTAACACCGCCGACCATTTTTCTGTTTTATATTTTATGACTAATCAATCAATCAATATCTAAAAAGAACGATTTAGATAGCGCCATCTGTTGGTAATGGTCCAATCTAAATATTGACATATTAGCTTTATTAGTCCTGTAGGCTTCGGTATGATGGCGTTATGCGTCTTCATTGCGTTAGGTTAATAGAGCATTGAATGGATTGTATAAATTTTAGTACACCACGGTTAGAAAATGCCCACTCATTGTATGAGGAGGCCCTTTCCCTGCAGTGAAATAGTAATGTGCTGCATAACCACCATCGTAGACGCGTTTGCTGAACTATTTAGTGTGGGTACCACAATTAAATAACTTGTACATCTTAATTGCTAACAACTAAATTTAAATTTATACAAACATGCAAAATGAGATGATGTTTAACTACCACCATTAAATACTGCTGTGTGTGGAATCCACTTTATAGCAAATATATGGATCAAATTGAGGCTGTACAACGTAAGTTCCTTAGATCCATGCACTATAGATGCCACCGTGGTCGTCTAAAATACCTGCAGTTACTAAGTAGATACAAGATTCTTTCCTTAAAACGTAGACGTACTCAACTGGAAGCTATGAAGCTTCTCAAAGTTTGCCGTAATAATGTTGACTGCACCTAAATCAACAATAAATTATGTTACTCAGTTCCAAGAACAGCTCACCGTCGAGAGGTTAGGGCGCGCACACTATTTGCAGTTGGGTCTTGTAGAACCAACGCTGGTGTGCGCGCTCCCATGCATCGGTTAGTGAACGAATACAATATCCATTTCAATGAACTTGATATTTTTTTATGTTCTATGTACCAATTTAAGAAAAAGATCATTAAAGAAATCGCTTGGCGTAAATGATTAATCATCGTACTACTCCACCATTTTTAGAACACACTCAAAATATTTTTATATAATTACCTTTAATAATTTTTTTTTCTCTCTTTCCTTTAATAATGTGAAATCCAGTCATTCATTATTATTACAAATTTATTACTTTTCTCTCTTTGTAATTTTTGAACTTAACTAATAATGCTTTCAATCTAATGTGTATGCATATTCCTTAGATTTCACACACAAATCTAATGTTGTGCCTCTGGTTTATATTCCTTAAATATTATTGTCGCAACCTGTGGAAAATGTGGTTAGACATACATTTCATAAATTTATATGTTTAGAATTAATTATTACTTACCTAATGCTCAATGCATATCTGTATGTTTTACCGAATAAATATAAAAAAAACATTCCATAATATTAAATATTGATAAAATTCGAAACTCAACGTTTTCCTTTTAAACTTATACTTACAGGTGTAAAATATTTCCTATATCGTAGAATATATATTTACAAAAAGTTGTTAAGTACCATTTAAGCTTATTTTACGGAAGGAATTAATGTATACACGTGTTTGTCCTTTATTAACGTTTCACAGTGTAAGCAGACTATCAAGTTTAAAGCCGGCTTCAAAATGTAATTCATCGTAGAAATCTTAACGTTAAAAGTATAAATGCATCATTTTAATAAAACTTGAGAGGTGTCAAGGGACACCCGGATGGAACGAAGTTATTTCTTATTATTTATTATGTACAAAAAACCTGTATACACTCAACAAAAATAATCGTCGCGACACCACATTGTTCAATGCAAAATAGAAATGAAAATATCTGGCTTGCTTTCTATAAGAGAGAGAGAGAGAGAGACAGACAGAGAAACATGCGCACGCCGCACAGCTGCAAAAAGTGTCGTGACAACTTTTCGTAAAAAAAATTTCCGACTAGCCCCCTTTCACAAAGCGCGATAAGGAACTTCATTCCAAAAATGAGGTAACGTCCGAGAATATTGTACATAAAACAAGTAACTAGTGGTTAATGGCCAGGCTGCTAAGCCAGAGATCCCCACCCAGGACAAGTCTGTGTGTAGTGAGCACGATTATTTGTAGTCTGGGTGAGTGTAATTTATGTTAAATACATATGTATTTATCAGTTACCTGGTGACCATAGTATATGCTATGCCTAGTTTGAGATCAGGTGACAGTGGTTTAGTTGCTCGAAGATATTTATCATTATTTGTAAATAAAGCAAACATCGGATTACTTGTTGGTGATAATAAATTATATGCTTATGACCATCTATCATCTATTATGCTTATGAATATACTGGGACATTATTTACACAATCGGCAATGTGATCCCAAACTTAGCAGAGCTGGTACTATGGAAAAGTTAAAGAAACCTTTGGAGGAGGCCTATGTCAAGCAGTTGACGATATCAGGCTGATGGTCATGATGATATCATATATGGATTTTTAATCTGACTATTGAGGCTTAATTAGATGACAGTCAGTGGTACCGGATATAATTGATCATAGAGGTAAAGCATTTAGGAACGCGCAAATGGCGACATTGGTGGCCACCACATTGGTTTAATTTCTGAACATCTCTGAGATTTAAAGCGCGAGTTTAGCTGTCGTTGTGGTCGGTAAACAACAGCCATTTCATAAGCCTACTGGGTGGAATGGACAACTCTGACATTAGGCTTACTCTCTACTTAAAGTCGTGATCTTATATAATCTTTCCATCCTTTAAATTAATTCCCACGTATTCCATATGGACCTTTCCTTTAAGAATCTTAACGCTGATTAACCAACAACATTCATCCTGAACTAGTACTAACACCGTTTGCATGTTAATCCTGACCCTTGATTAAATTAACGTACAAACCTTTAATGTATCATTGTTTTCAGGTTAATCCGTATCGCTTAGTTAAGTTAACCGACAGTTTTGTTAACTGGGACTATTTACATGTTTTGAGTTCTACCCATGAGTCTATACTATATATACTACCCATATTAATGGTATTTTCAAAAATTACGGTAGTAAGGATCTTGAAATATTTTTGTATGTAGTAAAATAATAACATTAGAAACGACATTCAATGATGCGTATAAATATTAAAGAGAGAAAAAGTAACACGTTTTTTTTATAAACACAGTTTAGTTAATGAACCCTAAACGATGCGGTTAAAATAATTATTGATCTTTTTTATAATTGTTGTTATTTGCATAAACACTAACTACTTGGTTCGCTTCTGAATATAAACCTGTAAGTGGTTTTCAATAAAGTGTATTTATGTTATCTCATAGCTATAATAATAGTTCCTCGTGGCCATATACTCTAACCAGCCCGTAAACTTTCAGCCAGATTAAACATCTAGGCGCATAAGTAGTATATATTCGAGCCTAGCAGCGGCACCGCAGTCCGAGGAGGTGTGCCCTCACCAAATATTCCACAATTTATGTCAGAGAAGTAGTCGGGCATCAGCATCTCCTCTGTACTACGTACTAACAGGCTGATGATATTATGTACTGGATGATCTGAATAAACCTGTCTCGAAGACAACCGTTGCCCATATATTAATAAATATTATAATGTTGAATTCCTGAGCGTGAATACCTTTTTGAGCAACAAAGTTATCATGAATAATAAAATTATTTGGGCGATTTATAGATAATACGAAACTATAACTGCGTATCATCCGAATGTTTGTATGGCTATTTCCAAATTAAATTGTTTATATAAACAAATTTTAAGACATGTTTACAAATATTGGTAAAATGTTCCATGGAACATTTTATGCGATTCACTAATTATTGAACATGATCGTGCTACGTTATGATAGATTTCACTATTTAACTATTCTCTGTAATGTGATACGACAAACATTAATTTTATATGTTTTTAACATGGTTATAGTACAATTCTCATGGTAGAGGAATAATTAATCCTTAACTGTTGGTTAACCTAACCAACGGTGTCACTCCTCCCCCAGTAACAATTCATCTCGCTGTACGTTTGAAACTGACAAGTGCTCCGAAGGGCCAACCATTAGTTACGCCAAACCGAACCAGCGATATATTCAAGACTTTTTATCAACGAGACGTCTAAAAGTTGTCCAATGAAATAATTTATGAGTCGAGTTTTTGTCTTCTTGGATCTTTTAAATTTTCTATTTAAATTGGTAAAATATGAGGTCAAGAACAAAATGAGACGAAAGCTCCAGGTAAAAGTGTGTTACAGACGCCAGCACATCCAGCTACCCCAATCTGAAAAATTTCTTTTAAAGACTTTCAACTTTATCATTAAAGCATAAGGTTCCCTTTCAATTGGGGAAATTTGACAGATTGGGGTAGCCTGATGTGCTGGCGTCCGTACATTGGGTACCTTAAGGTAATACTAAAGTGGGGTTGTGACTGCGACGAATAACTCCATCCACCTTCATCCTGTGGGATGTATAGAAGTGTTCTCGAGGGAATAACCGCACCATACTGCCTAAATAGTATCCTGGGACATTATTCACAAACAGCTCCGATCCCAAATTAAGCAGAACTTGTACTATGACAATCAGATACTATTTTTCTTTAGTAAATACATACTTATATTAATAGATAATTACACCCAACACAGGACAAACAGACATGTTCTTGTACACAAATATCTGTCCTGGGTGGGAATCGAACCCATGACCTGGGGCGTGAAAAGCAAGCATTTACCAACCACGCTAACTTTTTCGCTCAATGAGCATTTTGGCTGGGCAAGTTCTTCCCCTTGTACAAATCACACTAGGATTAAGCGTCCTTGTGTTACCACATAGGTAATGGTTTGACTGCCTCGTTGATCTAGCGTAAGTGAGTTCAACCGCGAATGAGGTCCAGAGTTCAACTCCCAGCTGACCGAGAGAGGTGATACCAGAATTCTTCTACTAAGAAAATCTCTCAGTGTCGGCCCAGATGTCAGGAAATTACATATTATTTATTAAAACAATAGGCTGATGTCAGCTTCTTAAAAGATTTTAATGCGGAATATTTCTCCATCTGAAATCTATTTAAGCCTGGATGATTCAACGGCACGTTTTATATATCTTCTATTCGATATACATAAAATAAATTCGGGTTATTTACACCATTTATAAGTCAAGAATAACGGCGGATTGTGATGATCGCTGATTTTTTGGACTCGTCTCTTCAAAGAATAGCAGAATAACTAAAATTATAGATCATGAAAAACAAAATTATGAACATAAATAATTGCAACGAATAAAAAGAAAAACGACTGTCAATACCACACAGAATGTACTAAAATTTTCAAAACAAATCCTTAATCGATGCCTGTCACTGAATACACATATGAGCATCACAAAGTATTGTCTTTGGTTTGTTTTTTTAAGAACTTACCGATTGATTTGGACTACTATGCGACCAAGAAAATATAATCTTTCCCAACGACTCCGTAATACAGGCTTCATAACATTGGGAATGAAGAAGAACGTTTGCGCATAGGTAAAATAACAAAATATTTAAATCTGTATAAAACACAATATCTGTTACAAAAATTTATATTTTGCTTAAAAATTAATATATTTGTTCAAGTTCGTCCGGATTTTTAAGGAGTTTGGTTAGTTTTTTGGCTCATTCTATTTTCTCCTGTTCATTATAGCTTATAGGGGATCGACTGACGTGGTACGATAAATTGCGTGTTGTCAGCCTCTTAAGTGTCTTGGTAAGCGCAAATTTCTAAGTCTTCAAATAACTAAATTCAAAGTGATATACAAATAATACCTCCACAACTCCAAACCATTTCCAAACAAAATCTTTATCATCAAACTATAATTAATTCAACTCAACAACAAAGTAAATAATCACTCAAATATATTTGCACCAAACAAATTAATCAAGAGCACCGCAAATCAAACGTACAACTCCATCCAAGACACTTCCAAATGTACTAAATATACAAACCATCATCCCTCACAAAAGGGTGAACATAGGAGCTAGCTCGTCTATAAATTACTCCTTGCTCGCGCAAACCAATGTATCCGCTAACATTTATCATTCAAAACTCAACCATAACTTCTAAGTGTCAAGATTCATAACGGCAGCATTTATAAACTTGTGTTTACTGTATAAAGATGAATGGCATAACCCAACTGTCTCATGCTGGGTGGTCTTTGACAGACAGACAGTGCTCTCGGTATTTGTATATCACGTGTGCAATTTTTACTTTTACATGTACAAAGGAAGTTCAGTCTTTTTCCTGTAGTGTAACTGTGATAGTTTTGTTGCGTGAGTTCTGTTTGATCTGATGTGCTCCGATTATTTATGTAGTCAGTTTACGTGTATATAAGTTTGATTATTTTTAATATGATGGATTATAGCAAGCGGGATCCCAAGCTTAGTAACAAATGAGATTTTAAACTAATTTCCATATCCTAAAGTTTTGTTGTATGTATAGTATTGTTGCATGAATTCTGTTTGCTCTATTGTTCTACGTTAGTTTTAATACTGATTTTATTTGTATACAAAATGTTTTTTTTTATATGACGGCTTACTGTTCGCCTTGGAAGATTGAATTGCTTCAACAAATAATAGAACCAAGGCTTGTATCAAATAAGACTATTTGAAATTAATTTCCTTATCTTCATAAGTAAATCTTTTCTTTTGGAATGTAAATGTGATCGTTTTGTCGAATTAATTTTGTTTCAACGTGATGCTCTTCATTATTATGATCCATTTTGAGGGGCCAGTTGATAAGATTAATTTCTAATACGGAGATGAATTCGCAAATTCAGTGGTGTGCGCCATGGGTTTGAACGGGAAACCACAGCTGAATGACGTCCACTGCTCGACAAGAGCCTCCCCGAAGAATGAGGGGATATGCCATAATGACCACGCCCGGCAATCGAGTTAGTGACACAGTATGCGACACGTTCGCTGGTAGATATTCTCTAGGGTCGACTGCTAAGCCACCCACGGGATGAGATGTGGTGGGGATATTCTATGCCGTTAGCCACACAGCTGGATTTGTATACATAAACATATTTGTATGCATAAACTAAAGATGGCCACATATTTGCCATCCTTGCCCGACTTAATAAATTTGTAAATTGTGTGTATACAGATTGAAAGTGGAGCATTGGTAAAGGTAGTAATCTTACTATTAACTCAGTGCCTTCACGTTTTTAGTTCAATTCCGCCAGAATAACTATTTGTGAGACCCATACAAGGTTTGAAAATCCGCTATACAGAGATTTACTACTCTAGTGCGGATTTCATCATTAGTAATAAAAGGTTCACCAAATTTATGCAAATAGAACCAAATTCATGCAAATAGAGAAGTATTACCACTATCCATTGTTTTCAATATTCATCGAAATAAATTTTTCAACAAATATAAACGATATATACACTGATTGTAGGAAAATCTCATAAAAATGGCGTCAATGACGTAATAATTGTCATAAATATAGCGAGCACTCGGGAACGCGTGTATTATTCAGAAGAGAACATTATCATAAATTGAAGAACGCTTAGCGTGTTTGTCCATGGACTAAACTCGGCCCAAACGGCTGAAAATGACGTACAATAAACAAAAAGCTATTTTAGTTTTAAAATTTACGAAACAGCTCTACTAATTTATGCATGAGCTGTAATTTTTGCTTAGAAAACTCATTCAAAAAGTTCAAGAGTGCCTACATAAGTGAGAACTGGAACAATTACGTGGTGTTGGTAACTGTGACGGTTAAATGTTACATATCTAAAAATACCAACATGCATGTGTCTCGTACTTCGTCAATTTTCTAATAGATTTTCAACTTTATCACATAAGCATATGGTTCACTTTTAATTGGAGAATTTTGACAGATTGGGGTAGCTGGATGTGCTGGCGTTTGTACTACACAATATTAGTACATAATTATTATATAGAGCGGTATCGGTAACAGAGTCGTCGAATATTAAATTATTTTATAACCTGTAGTAACATCAAGAGGTTTGTTGATATATTTTTATTCAAATAAATTTTACATATTTTTTTATAAAAAACTTCTTAAGGCGCTTTGGGCATTTTTGCGATCGAAAAACAATTGAACTCGTGACACCTCTCTATATAATAATTATGTACGAATATTGTGTATACCGACGCCAGTACATCAAGCTACCTCAATCTGTCAAATTTCCCCAATTGAAAGTGAACCTTAAGCTTACGTGACCGGAATAACGTAGCGTGGACAGGCCCCCTACAAGATGGACTGATGATCTTGTTATACCCTCTAAAGCGGATGACCGGTAATTGTGGAGATTTTTGGGGAAGGCCTTTGTCAAGCTATGGATGTCTTTCGGCTAATATGATGATGATGATGAATGATACGAGTACGTTCCCAATGTGAACTTGATTCCTTCATTAGTTCCGTTTTCATGGACGTCCGTCATGACGGTCCGTCATTATATACACAGTGGACAAATACATTTAGGCGCGATGTACACTCACTTTGGCTGTACTCAGCTGTAGCCAGGCAAATGTTTCCACGCTTTTTATTGATAAACTGAATTTTGCCGGCGGCGTTATTTTCAAATTTAAGCGCGGTGAAACAAATAAACAAAAACTTGAAAAACAAATACAGGGTATACGACATGGTGGGATATTAAAATGTTTGTTTTATTGGATTGATGTTTTGCCCTTAGAAGCCATATAAACACATTGATGAAATGGGTAAACAATTTATTAAAAGTGTTTATTAAATTTTCTTGTTGATTGACAGTTCTTCTCACAAAATCTCATACGGTTGTGGCCATTACGATATGTAAGTGATTGGACAGGTTTAGCACCTCGGCGCCCAGTCAGCCAATCGTGATGAACACGATACTTGTTCTATCTGAGTGTAAATTATCTTTAATAAGTAGGTATGTGGTATGTTTGCCATAGTATAGGAACTGCTTATTTTGAGTTCAGATGGTTGATAGTTGTCCCAAGATATTTATTTTTCGTATACCCTTTTTTATTTTCTTTTTATGTATGTTGCAATAACATGTTCTACAAGTTATGCAGTTTTCTAGGCAAATTAAATCTTGGCCTTGCCTTTTGAGTTTCTTAACAAACTAATATTACACATAGCTTAAGGGTGTTTGTACAAAGTAAGGAAAGCAAAAGCGGTCTATGAGCAGTTTCACAGCAATAGTAATCTTACACATAACAGTCCTGGTATTTTGTTGAATACATCTAAGTCAAAAAATAAGATGATTAGTGGTCAATGTAATATACCGGAATTTGGTAATGTAATATTCCGGTATATCAATGTATAATCTCGACCGTTGCCTATCCTCGAGAAACCTTTTTTTAAAGATCCATGCTAGTCTCTTGTGAAAACTAGTTAAAACTCGTGGTATCTGCACTGCTATGTATGCCGTGGTATTACCACGTGGTCAGCCGACGCTGCGTCTTTCACTTCCTGGTCGGCACACAAGAACTATTTTGCCCCAGCGGCCATCAGTTCTACGAGCTATGTGCCCTGCCAACTGCCACTACACTTTTTCAATTCTTTGGATTATGACGGTTACTTGGGTTTGCCTCTGGATTTCTGATTCGTACAGAGAAACTCCGAGCATAGTCAGTTCTATTATTCTTTGGGCGATCTTTAGCCTTCTTATGAGGCCCAAAGTGAGTGACTTCGTCTCTGTTCCGTAAGTTAATACTGGCAATTCGTACTGAACGAAAATTTTTGACATGAGACAATACAGTGTTTGTGAAAGAATATTTTAGGCACGGATAAACGCCAAAATAAACCCTCAATACCACCATAACATTTTTAAGCTTATTCTCTACTATACCCTTACATCAGAACAAACGCTGGCAGCCAAAATATCGATATACAGTAACAATAAAAAACGTATCTAACAACGGGGCTAAGCCATCTTTGTACGAAATTCGAGTATGAAAATTTTAGACTTGCCAACGGTTTTAAACTGTAAAATTTTACGGCCAACACGGGACTATGTATGTATATGGCGGTCGGTGGCAAAACTTTTATATTTTTGAATAGAAGTAGTAAATAATGGTGGAGTTTTGTTTCAACGCTTTAGGTTTAGATGATACATACTATTGTCTTCAAAATATGCTGACAATATCCTGGGACATTATTTAGGTACACACGGCCATCTGATCCTAAACTAAGCAGAGCTTGTACTATGGAAACCAGATAACTGATATACTACATATACTACTTTTCTTTTGTAAATACATACTTAGATAGATATATACACCCAGACTCCTGAGTGTTGTGCATGAACATGTCTGTTTGTCCTGACAAACAGACATGTTCATGCACACAAATATCTGTCCTGGGTGGCAATCGAACCCACGACCCCCGGCGTGAAAAGCTAGGATTTACCAACCACGCCAACATGCTCGTCAATGCTGGTCCACTATACATACCTCCTATAATTTTTTAACAGTACAAGTAAATCGATTGTGTAATGCACTAGGTACCAGTACCAATACGACATGGTCAAAATATAGCACCTTTTTAAAATGTGGTGAAAAACCACTATTTATCCTATTAGTAATGAAATTATTCTTGCTACTTGACAATTCATTTAATCTGCGTTTCTACTTTAAAACAAATTTATTTATATCTTTAGAAGAGATCGCACCTAATGATAAGGCGGCCATTTGTACAATTTTGAGACATGTTCATAGTTATTTGTATGTAATATCTTTTGGTGTACAATAAAGGATTACTTACTTTACTTATTTATTAGTGTATTGAACTTTTTTATGCATGAATATGAACTTTATTAATCTATGCAGTATATATAATAGGACTACACTCTTTAGAACTGACGATGGTACACTACCAGCTGAAATGTTTAAGTTATACTAGTTTATCCTTTTAGTCTGGAAGAAATCGCTATTATGCGATAAGACCACCAATTGTACATACATTATTTTAGATATTAAGGCTATAGGCAAATCATTACCTTGGTTATCCGACGTTTCGCACCAGATTGACGGGTTGCACCAGCCGTGGTCACGGGTCGACTCGTCGACACATCGGGTAACGAAGGTAATGATTTGCCCGATTAGACCCGTGTCCACAGTATATAAAAATGTGTACAAATCGCGAAAGTTTAAAAACATTGATATTAAGGCTTTTTTCCGCAAACTGTTTTTATATTTTGTGCAATCAAGTGTAGCTATCTATCTATGTTATATTATTATTAATGTCCTCCTGTCGAATTTAGAGAACCTAGGCTAACTGTATTCGACATGTTAAAAAATGTCATGGCAGCTAATCTTAATATAGCGCAAACACTAGAACACTTTCTACTTACTTAATTTCTACTGGACTCTTGGGGTCATATGGGATGGGCTGGCCGACACGACCATAAAGATGCCAGGTGCAGGAAATCTACTTTACGTCCGTCTTCTAGGTACGCGAGTGTAACACCACCTACTTCCAGGCTCAAGGCTGATATTAAGAATAGTTCTTCATGGACAACTTTTTGCCACGACCTGTGATTTAAAGGAGCTCACTAATGCTCATGGAGATCATCAAAGGAGATCAACAGATCATGCTACCGCTGTACCAGGCATTTATGTTCGGATTTTTATTATATTAAGTGTGCATACAAAATCATGGTTGTTTAAGTTCGGCGACATACTTCGGTTCCCTTCCATTTTGTTTGTCCGATTTATTTTCATTGAACATTTTTCCAAGGCCATAAAGGACAAGTTCCGATAGTAAGTTATGATATCGTATGATAATGTATATGTGATACTAGCTGTGCCCCGCGACTTTACACGCGTTAAACTTTATAAATTATCACAGCTCCTCCGCCGTAGGTGATACCGTGATAATATGTAGCCTATAATATGTTGACCGACCTCTTAGTAATATTCATGCAAAATTTGAAGTAAATTCATGCAGTACTTTTTTAGTTTAGGCCGAACATACATACAGACAAACAGACAAAAATTCTAAAAACTATATTTTTGGCTTCGATATCGATTGTAGATCACGCCCCAAGTATCCTTTAAAAAAAATATTCAATGTACAGTTTTGACTTTCATACGATTTTATTATATGTATAGATTAGGTGGGTTATAAAATGACAATCGTATTCACTGTTCGAGCATTTTTCCCAATGTACTCACTTTACAAAAAGCTTACATTACAGTAAGTATAAGTATAGAGTCCCTTAGAATAGAGAGTGCCCTCGCAAAATCCGATGGGACAGCAATCCAACACCAAAATTGTACTCTTAAGATAAGATAAGATAAGATAAGACAAATTTATTTGCTTTAAACATGGTCATTACAGGTCTTAAAAATAATTATAATAAGTTACTACATGTCTAACCAGGTACTGGTATGGAAATATTATACCTTAAGTCTAAATCTAGCTCATCGATAAAGCTACAATCTAAGTTATCCCTTAACTACTAATTGCCAACCAATCAAGAGGTTCCTAAACCACGAGTACATACTTAAAACTTACAGCATATTCCAAACACCTGTACTAGATAATTCGTGCACCTATCTAATCTCCTCGCCAATAAGTGCTCAGCTAGTTTCGGGAGGTAAGTGCTCCACTAAATTGCATGTAAGGTTCCAACTTGGTAGAAACCGTAAATTAATTTCCGATATCTAAAGGTGGCTGACTGAGTCGGAGCATGCTTTGTGAGAACTGATGTGGGTGATTGATACAGACGTGTTGTTAAGGTATTCAGATTGATTGAGACGAGTACTTGACAGTAGTTCTATATTATTAAAATCTAGAATTCAGAATGTAGCCATCTCGATGACAGATTGAAATATCTATGTAGGATCAAAAGGCTTTATTTATGCATGTGCAGCTTTATTTTGTCAAAGACTGATCATAGATATTATGTCTATGGTAACGAGTTTTGGCGCCAACGCGGAAAAGCACGCATCGAGGCTATGTTTTATTTTCAATAACTGGTGTAAATTCGAGTTTTTATGTGTAAATATGGTGGAGTTTTAGACATAACATCTTCGACAACGTACACAAGTGGAGGAAAGTGCGATATTGCCGTGAATTGTGATTTTCCGTGTTGAAACCAAAACTCCATTAAAGCCTCTAATAAAGTCTCCACTGCTTTACTGGGGTAGGACCATGACTTGACTGTGACGGACGTGACGGACATGACTGACTGACTTTGAAATATAAATATAACAACTGAAGACGAGGCGGTATGATCACAGATCTTAGCCTGCCCAAAGAGGGCGAAAAAAAATGTCTAAGGTAACATCGGGGATATCGTGAGTGCATGGTGTATGACAATTCTATTCTGTAAGGAGAATATTTGAGCAAGACGCAATCTGTAAAAAGTATAATTATTTTAAAATAAATATATAAGACGTTATTTTGTGAGTTAAACTACGAAGTTTAATTTCTCGATTCCCACATGTATAATAATAATAATAATATGTCCTCCGACTATGGAGACTAGCCATCTGCGACGTATTAAAGTGCACAAGTGTGTGCGCAAACACAGGGGCACTTTCTATTCCATCACTCTCATGATCCGATTGGCCGACTAGTGACACGACCGAAAAGACGTCAGGTACAGGACCGACGACTTTACGTGCTCTTCGAGGCATGGGGGTATATACTGCCAACTCCCAGACTTCGGGCTGATACTAAGAACATTTTCTTCTACATCAAAATCCCAAAATCACTTTTGGCCCGACCCGGGATTTTAATCCTGGGTTAAAATCCCGGGTCGGGCCAAAAGTCGTTATCTGAATCTATCTATCGTTTGAACCTACCACTAGACCACCGAGACTAGACTAGACCAACGAGGTATATACGATACGAATAGTTACCCACCCCAGCTTCATACGGGTGGATAGATAAATAGATAGAAAGATAAATTAATACTAAACGCAAAGTGATGTTAATTTACAGTATTGCTATTTTAGTACGAATCTCATTCTTTTTAGGGTTCCGTAGCCAAATGGCAAAAAACGGAACCCTTATAGATTCGTCATGTCTGTCTGTCCGTCCGTATGTCACAGCCACTTTTTTCCGAAACTATAAGAGCTGTAGCGTTGAAACTTGGTCAGTCGATGTATTCAGTGAACCGCATTAAGTTTTTTACACAATACCTGCTCCGTCGTGGGTAAAAAATAAAAAAGAACAATAATTTTAGGGGGTCCCCATGTATAGAACTGTATCTCAAAAAAAATTTTTTCATCGTACCCATACGTGTGGGGTATCTATGGACAGGTCTTCAAAAATGATATAGAGGTTTCTAATATATATTTTTTCTAAACTGAATATTTTGCGCAAGAGACACTTCCAAAGTGGTAAAATGAGTGACCCCCCTGTAACTTCTAAAATATGAGAATGATAAAACTAAAAAAAATATATGATGTACATTACCATGCAAACTAACAACGAAAATTGGTTTGAACGAAATCTAGCGAGTAGTTTTTTTTGAATACGTCATAAATCGTAAACCGCAGTTTGCTTTCATTTAATCAACTGAAATAATTGCTGCTACGGAACCCTTCATGTGCGAGTCCGACTCGCACTTGGACGGTGTTTTTATTTAATAATTTGCAGGCCATGAGCTTTTGTAATGCCATTGCACTGGAAGTCCATTATCATCGAGACTAAGACTTGGATCTTAGGCAACATACGAAAAATTTTATCATTTCTCCCTATAACATTATCTAATTAGATAAAATTATTGGGTAATAATAATATGTATCCGGGGACAATATTTACACACGGCCATCTGATCCCAAATTAAGCAGAGCTTGTATTATGGAAATCAGATAACTGATATTGTAGAAACTACTTTTTTTTTGTAAATACATACTAATATATATTCAGGACACACAAAGGCTCAGGACAAACAGACATGTTCATTCATAAATATATTATAATAGAAGGGCTACAGCTATTTAAAATTTAGATAGAATTATTTTTTTCTCTATGATGTCCATTTCATTACGGCGTAGTTAATTTCAATTAATTCTAAATTTTATTAATAAATTTAATAGCTGTAACACTTCTATTACCAATCTCTAATAACCTAATGTGTCAGAAATTGAGAACGTTTTGTGGTTGGTAAGCGATTGATACGTTAGAATCTATTAAGCTGAGAAGTTTGAAGTGGAAAGGAAATTATTGAAATAGGTAGCAAGCATTCAAAATTAATTTAGCGTTTGTAGATGAGTGAACATTTGGATCTCTCAACGATCGTAAACCTCCTAGGGACTTGGATGATGTATGAAAGAGAGAAGAAGCGTTTATAAGCTTTCATGAACCAACGCTGGATGATAGGTGATTGAAAAACTATTGATTATATAGATTAAATATAATTCTTGCGTGCCAGGCACCATATCATTTGACTTTTTTATTTATTTATTTTATTTTATTTTATTGGTACAGAAACAGATTACAGATTCTATGAACTTCTACATATTTTATGTTATAAGCAAAATTTTAACCTGTAGTCCAATTATAACTGTACACAGCACTTATATTATAGCTTCATATATATTTATAATTATGTATTCGAGATAATTGAAATTAGAGTACACACACAATAATTATACATTATGCACAATAATTGGCATGCTAAAATTAATAGTTTTAGTTTATAAAGGTTTTAAATGTAGATTTTCTTTTTTAAACAAAGCTTTTTTAAAGTTGTTTATACTGTCATGAAATATGTCAGTATCGGAGCATATAGAATTATACTGCCTACACATTCTTATAAGTGGACTATTTTGAGATACATTATTATTTCTAACAGGTATGCTAAAGAGTTGTGGTATACGCACAGATCGCGTTGGTATTTTAAAGTCTAAGTGATTTACAAGGTCACTGTTAAGTGTGTTATTTACAATTTTATGTAGAGTGCACATGTCGTTTATCCATCTCCTTCTTTCTAGGCTTATCATACCAAACTTTCGAAGTCGACCTTCGTAATCTATTATTTTTCTCCTTAGGCCATACTTTGTGCAAAGAGCTCTAACAAATATTATATTACCAGGTCAGCATACTAGATGCCAGATATCGTAATGTCCTGTGATTTTTTCTATTATCATGTCAGAATACTTGATCATGATTCGGTTGGTAAAAAGTTGCCGTAGCATATGATGCTTGCAACACGCATGGCAAACGGGGAGGGGGAAGGATCTACTGATCTTTCCCCCCTCTCCGTTTTTCTCCGATTGGTGCTAGCAGTTTTACTCACACCCAGGACAATAAAATTATATAACGTCCAGCTGCTCATAGAGCGACCTAAGGATAAAATGTATAATGAAGAATTCTGAAAGAAAATCTGACTAATAATACATTTTGAAGTCATATGATTAATTACGGTCACCGTAGCCTAGTTGGTAGTGCTCCTGCCTACGAAGCTGGTGGTCCTGGGTTCGAATCCCGGTAAGTGCAAATATGATGTGTGATGAGCACGAATATTTGTTTCTGAGTCATGGATGTTTTCTATGTATTTAAGTGTTTATCTATCTATGTAAGTATGTATATCGTCGCCTGGTACCCATAGTACAAGCTTTTATTAGTTAGTAGATTGATGATCTGTGTGACATTGACTAGCACTAGATATTATTATTATTATTATTTTTAGTAAGTAACGTCACAAAAAGTCCCTAATTAAAACACGAATACAATAGTTCAAATAAAATTAAATATTCATGTACTCAGTGATACTAGAAGAATGCGAGACATCTTCCTATGGTAGCTTTGTACTCGTACGTACGTTGGTAGTGACTGACAAAAGTGCAATGTCACAAAGGCACTCAGAGGTAGTGTTCTCGCTGTCTCTTGTGGGAAAATTCTATTTTTGTACGACGTCTTTATGCTGTGGTCTAATACATAAGCGGATAGAAATCTTTTATACATATAATTATAGTCTTTTCGCCATAAGAGGAGTTCCCTGACAGTTCTTGTCTGACAATTGTAGTCACGTGACCTAACGAAATATAATCGATTTTTTTATAATATCGATTCAGTTGGCAAAGAAAATGGAATGAAATTCGTGTCAATCTATGAGTAGTGTCAATCTCTATTGGCCGACATTCCGTTCAACGATTTGACATTTTAAAGATTTAATCTTTTTTATTTTATTTACTTAATTAATTAACAGTTAATTATAACTACAGTAATTTACTTAGTAATTTACGAAAGGCTATATTTTTTATCATTTCTTTTTAAATTTTTTGGCCGGTTTATTTTTTATTCGTCTAAAGTAGTATGCGTGCCACGGAAAAAATGAACTGTTAAAAAACTCATCTTATGGTGAAAAGACTAGAGTGTAGATAAAATCGTAATACCAAACAGTAAACACATTGATCAGAGAATATATATTTTCCAGGAAACTTTTTGGTATGCAACATATCTTTCCTTTTTGGTTTCTGGATATTTTTTATGGGAGTGATTTTGAAAAAGGAACGGAAATGTGTCATAGAAAACCCGGGAAACTTGCCTGCGTGTGCTATTTAATTTGACCAATGAGCGCGCGCGGTGGCGGAGAGCTGGCTGAAAAATGGTATTTACGATGCTATATTCGACCAATCACATTATGTATAAATTGGCAGCACATACGTTTTATCTCAATTTTATTCTAGGGAATGATAACGGATGTTACACTTGATATGTGAATACTGGTAAGCTCGCTTGTTTTACACCTTTTAGAAACAATCTAGTCTTGACCGGAATAAAAAAAATGCAATATTTATCAACGGCATTTGACTCATTAGACTCTTGCATGATAATATTCTTTATCTTGATGTTGGTTGGGCCTAAGAGATTACCACAACTAGCAGGGATGATATTGCACCCTCCGTATCATCATCATCATCATCATCATGGTAACAAAAGTACGTCCACTGCTGGACAAAAGCCTCCCCCAAAGAATGGGGGGATATGGCATAATCGCCACGCTTGGTAGACGGGCTGGGTATTCTCGGGGTGATGGTATTCTATGCCTTTACCACACAGCACCCTCTATATAATAATAATAATAATAATAATAATGCGTGCTTTCGAGGACACGTTAAGCTGTCGGTCCCGGTTGTCATTTTTGTCAACAGTTTTAAGCCAGGCCAGAGGTCGATTGCGGCTAGCACAATTTTTGACACTAGGGTATCGTATATATATACGGCCTTTGCGTCTGTTACAGACGATTTACGGCGCATTGTCTGAGAGACATTTCTTTTGGTGGCTAAACAAACCGATGCGAGAGCGACATAGCCTGCCGCAGGCCTGTCACGACAAGTTTGCGGTGGTTGGCGGTCATGTAGCTTCTGTCTCTTATCAGCAAGTACTCCGAACCAGGCTTTATCACAGATTTTACGACCCTCCACTACACGTTTGCGCCATTCAACTCTATTTCAATAATAGCAACAGTGGTCAATTTTAAAAGCCATATCCCGCTTGGTGCAGTCTTTAAAGCGAAGCAGAGGTCTACCGACATCGCGCTTCGCATTAGCTACCGCACCCAACAGAACATAAGTCATAAGTCTTACACGTCGTGGTATTCGAGTGGGTTCCATTCTGTGCACAATAGTAAACGCTTCTGTTTAAGAAACGCTGTCGTAGGGTATCGTATGGGCGATAAGTAAGTAAGTAGTTTAAAAGTTAACCTAACCTCTATTCGTTCACAACTTAAACCACAGACTAAAGACAAAAAGTCAAATTTTAATTTTATAGATCAAAAGACATATGTGACATCATAGCTTTTTGAGTCACAATAATATGATGGGAATGACGCAACTGTATTAGAATAGTGATACTATTTTTATACCGACATTTAAAAATGTGTGGTGACGTCAAAGTGAAGTTTTAAACAGTTTATTTTCAACTTACAAACACATTTATTACATAAACGTGGACTAAATGTGTGAAGAGTGACGGAAATCGTAATTATCTTAAAATACTAATGAGTTATTAAATTCTAAGGAGTTTTGTTCGTGATTTATGGCGTTTTTATTGGAGCCAGATTTATTTTTAGAGTTCCGCATTAAAGTGGTAAAATACACCTATGTCAGTTGTTCAGTCCGTCCGTCGGTAACAGCGATATACCTCAGAATGGTTGACAGTACTGAAAGGAGTCAGTCAGCCGTGTCGAAAAAAATCTGTCGTCATCGTATCAGCCGAAATACGCTTATTGTTGGCAAATGCTTGGTTTTCATGCCAGAGGTCGTGGGTTCGATTCCCACCCAGGACAGAGATTTGTGTGCACGAACATGTCTGTTTGTCCTGAGTCTGGGTGTAATTATCTATATAAGTATGTATTTACAAAGAAAAGTAGTATATCAGTTATCCGATTTACATAGTACACGCTCTGCTTAGTTTGGGATCAGATGGCCGTGTGTAAATAATGTCCCAGTATATTATTATTATTGAATATCTCTACATTTAAATCAAAATACCAAATCGATATGTAGTGTTAATTCCGATAATTGTCAGTTTAATCATGCCGGGGTGCAATTTTTTGATTGTTATGGATTTCCGCAAAGTGACGCCTGATTCCATTACTTATCTCCACATTTGTTAGTTTTGTTCGCCCCAAAAACTTTCGCACCACTTAACTCAATTTTGAGCACCCATATTTCTTTTTTAAGTCTTCTTCTATCACTGTCATAGCGCGTAGACAAATCTGTCTAACTGTATAGCTTATTAAACAAAATCTTGTTAAAGTTCCTAGTATAAATCACCATAAGCCAGATGTCGTCTACTGCTAGATATTGGCTTCCGCTAAAGGTTTCCACAACATTGCTATTGGCATGCGATAACAGTAGTTATGCGGTAGCTAGTACAGACGCCAGCACACCAAGCTGACCCCATCTGTAAAATTTGCCCAATTGAAAGTGAACCTTACGCTTATGTGATAAAGTAGAAAATCTTTTAAAGAAATTTGACAGATTGGGGTAGCTGATGTTCTGATCTGTTTGTGTCTGTACACAGATGGTATTTAGCGTATGGGCAGTGGTTACCCTAATGTCAGAATTGTTCAAGTCGCCTAGTAGGCCTCTGACATGGCTTAACGATTGTTGTCTAATGACTACAACCGGGACCGACAGCTTAACGTGAACTCCAAAATACGAAGACACTAAACCTATAGAAATTAAACCACTCATCACCCATCTATGGACTGACCGTGAGCATCGGTCACCATAGCCTAGTTGGTAGTGCTCCTGCCTACGAAGCTGGTGGTCCTGGGTTCGAATCCCGGTAAGTGCAAATTAATGTGTGATGAGCACGAATATTTGTTTCTGAGACATGGATGTTTTCTATGTATATATGTATTTATCTATCAATATAAGTATGTATATCGTCGCCTGGTACCCATAGTACAAGCTTTGCTTAGTTTGGGGCTAGGATGATCTGTGTGACATTGTCCCCAGGTATTATTATTATAGTTGCTTAACCCCACCGATCACTGACTGTTGAGACCATTTATCTATGAGGTCCTCAAAGATAATGCTACTGCCCAACTGTATATTATATCCCTTGTCGGTGTGGAAGCCCAGTTATTCTTACAACCACACGGCTCGTGTTATACATTTTTTATATATTTTTCTTATTAACAATACATTTCATTTACAACTAGCTGTGCCCCGCGGTTTTACCCGCGTTAAATTGTATAAATTATATCAGCTCCTCCCCCGTAGGTGACAGAGTAATAATATGTAGCCTATATGTTGACCCGACCTCTTAGTAATAATCATGCAAAATTTGAAGTAAATCGGTGCAGTACTTTTTGAGTTTAGCCCGGACATACATACAGACAAACAGACAAAAATTCTAAAAACTATATTTTGGCTTCTATATAGATTAAACATCACGCCCAAAGTATCCTTTAAAAAAAATATTCAATATACAGTTTTGACTTTCCTACGATTTTATTATAAATGTATATAGATGTCGCAGTCCTAAAATCCATGTAGGATTGTCCGGCCTACCACAGTTCTGCAAATATCTTAAAATAATGTAGCCATCGCGAATAACATTAAACATTTAAAATAATGTCCTCCTAGACAAATTTCGGCCACGGCCGCCAGTCTAAGTGGAGACTTGTCATCTGCGCGGGACATATTATAGTGCACAAGTGTGTGCGCAAACACGGGGGCACTTTCTATTCATCACTCTTATGGTACGATGGGACGACTAGCTACACGACTGGAAAGAGGTCAGGTACAGGACCGACGGCTTTACATGCTCTCCGAGGCACGGGGGTACAATACCGACAACTCGCAGACTTCGAGTTGATACAGGGAAAATTTCTTTACAACAAGATCATATTTTGGCCAGACCTAGGAATTGAACCCAGGACCTCATTATCTGCGGTTATACACTAGCTTGTACACAGGTGGTGGCACTGCCCTATTACTTTTTTTATTAAGACACCGCCCGCACTGGGGAATCTAATCGTTGTGTTGCGGGGTACTTGACAAACATATAATAGACGGACACAAATTACATCCAGACTCTGAACAACTATTTATGGGTCACACAAATAGTTGTCCGGCGCAGGACTCGAACCCGCGACACGAAGAGACGAGGCGACTGTCTTAGCCACTGCGCCACACGTGCAGTCAAACAACACTTAGTTAATTCCTTAGTTGCGTTTTACAACATCCACAGGATTTTATAAGCCTCGCCGCTTCGTGTCACGGGTTCGAGTCACACGCCGCCGGTATTTGTGTGGCCCATAAATAGTTGTTCTGAGTCTGGATGTTATTTATCTACGTCTATTATATGTTTGTAATGTACCCCGTGACACAGGGATTAGATTTCCTAGTGCGGGCGTTGTCTTTTAAAAAAAAGAGTCCTGTTATTCGGATATTATTGGAATTGAATCGCTCTAAATTAACACATTTAAATACAATGTAATTTTATGTTAAGAAATAAATATTTTTAAAAAGGATTCCTACAGAGTTTTCTGGCAGTGTTTCTCAGTAGCTGCCACGTCATGCACTGCATGCTAGGGTAAAAAGATATTGCCGAATTTTGATTTTTTGTATTTTGAATTCTTTTACGACTTCTATTATATGTATAATACGAAAACAAATCCGATTTATGTAGATATCAGAAGTACAACTAGTCCATAGAAGGCGAACCATCACACAACTATCATACCGTACCGATTACATTTCATACCCCCATAATGCGATACGTGGTTAGACACACGTGTGTGACCTAATTATTATTTAACCATCGTCAGATGTCTTTAATGGCATACGAGTAAGGCATGACCGTGTCGCTAGAGGGGCCCCTCCGTTTGTGAAAGTCCCGGAATTTGGGAATCCTTTATTGGGTTATAATTATGGTGTATGTATTATCCATTTTGGGATGCGTTATTTAACTCTTCGCTCGATACACATGTATTTGTTAAAAGTGCTATATTATAATTTACATAATCGAGGTTTCGTGTTTTTCTGCTTCATCCTCTAAATCCTCTTTGACAAAAACTTAATACAAGCTAGCGAAATATCATTACTATTATAAAATAAATTTTATAAATGTTTTAACAATCTGTGTACTTAAATATCTATGTGTAACTAGAAATAATTATGTATACTTAACTATATTACTACAAACATGTTCTGACTATTTACAAGCGCTTTTTTAAAGTCTACGTGAATTAAAATATTTGTTTTATTTATTTAAACCTCAACCAATATCAATATGTTTATTAATTATTGAACTACAGGAGAACGAACATTTTTTTATTGATTTTTGTAACCCCATAATTTCTACATTAAAGCCATATGTCAGATTCACATGAGATGGATTCCATGAGAGTACTTTATTAAAAGAAACATTTATTTTTCAATTTTATTTTAATACAATACATTTTGTAACGAACGTGTGTGTACGCTACATACACAGTCCGTAAGACAGACGGACAGTGGAGGCTTATGAATATAGTTCCGTTGACACACTTTAGGTACGGGACCATACAGAAGATATATTCCACAACTATGGGAAGAGGGAGCATAGCTGCTGTGGCAAGTATTAATATAGTGCAAACAATTAATAAACAAGCTTGATCTTACACGCAGCTATATTGCTGTCAATAATACACCTAAATAGTAATATGAACGTCTATTACATTCAAAGTCTAAATATACCTATTACCATTGAATAATAATTAGATAAAGAAAATCAGAGAAATATACTGAATAAACCTGCTGTTTTTTAAATTTACGTATATGATATTAATAACTTAATGAATTGGAAATAGCACTGAAAAAAAATATGCGGGGCAGTCTTAGGGGACTGCTGAAAGAAGTGACAACTATTTTTTACACTTCAAATCTAAATAATCTACAATATAAATGACATACCTATAGGTCATGGGAAGCGTGATATGACGATGACGCGAGTTTCACGCTTTTCGCTCTGCCAAAAACTACTCATATATACACAGTACATAAACATATAGCACATGCGAAACGGGACGTGAGTTCCATGATGTTTGTTCGACCAGGAAGTGCTCAACCCGTCCAAAGAAGCTTTCACTTCCAAAAGGTTTTTAAAATCCTAGACACAAGATCACGTATTGACCTATTTTTAATAAAACTTAGTGTTAATATGAGTCACAACTACAGAAAACCTTTGCAAGTTAAAAATCCCGCCATTAGTTCGAAAGTCCCGGAAATCTTTCAACATCCCGGGATTCTGTCCAGGATCAGCAGTTTTACATATGGAGACAGCGCCATTACCCGGTCGCGTGCTTAAATAGTAATGTTACGGTTAGATCCCGCATATTCGGGGGTCACGTTGTTCGGTATAAATTACTTAGCTGGACCTTGCGCACTCTGATATTTTTCGCGCTGTAACCACAGAAATCTTTCCTAAGTTGAGTGACGAGGACGATGAGATAGAAAATTAAAAATAAATGGGTATTTTAGAGGTGAGTAGAGTATTATACATTTTGAGGTTGAAAGAATAAGGCCCACTTGCACCAAAAGCTAGGCTAAATTATAGTAACTCGAGTTAAGTAACTTCGGGTTAATTCATTAAAATTTTAAATCGACATTCTGTTGCGCCAATGAAAAATAACACCGAGTCAACTAACTCAGAGTTTCTCTATTTTATGTTGGTATCATTAAAGAGGTTTTGTTCCGTAATGTAACCCAACCAAATATGAAGTGAAATATTGAAAACCAATCTGTCATTTTCGAGTCGTTCAAATATTGTCATCAAAGAGGATAAAAGCACTACGTTTGATTGTCATGTCAAAGTTGACATGATCGGACCTTTCTGCTACTTTTCTATTATAAAAGTCCGAGCTAATATATTCGACGATTTGTTCATCATCATCAGACAATAAAAAATCACTCATAATTTTCGGACACAAAACTGTTTTAAAATCTCTCACTTTCACTTCTGCAACCCAACATAACCTCTGAAACGAAACAAATTTGACATTACTAATCCGGAGTTAGTGATTTAACCCACCAAAATAGGTGGGTTAAAAAAGTACAAAAATAACCCAAGGTTAGTTGGGAGTTGCACTCTTGGTGGTGCAAGACGTAATTGTAATGTAACCCCATATTAGCCACTAACTCTGAGTTAATTCATTTAACCTAGGGTGGAGCAAGTGGGCCTAGGGCTTAAAAAGAAAAATAAATAATATACTCGTATAACCAACATACTGATTACAATCTAGGCAGAGCCTTTTTGTTTTTTTTTTTTTTTTTTTTTTGCGGGGTGGAAAATCCTGCATGGATGTCCTCCGCCTTGGGGGAGGCGGAGGGGTCTGTCAGACTCCTACTGACTAAAAACCACCCCGGTGTTCCATCTCACACCTGCGCCGGGGGTCGCGGGAACGAACGATACTTCCGCAACCCCCGGCTGGTGCTGGCCCATGCCTGCGGGCCTCCTCGCATTAGCGGGGGGAGTGAGGTGTTAAACTCCCCCCGCAACGTCTAAGAAGGGCGCGCGTGGAACACGTCGCGCCGCCGCCTCGAGTCCAGATGTGTAGTGGGCGACGGACGCCCCCGAGTCCGTCGCCCCTGGACCCATTTAGGGGGGCTGGAAGAGGGCGTTGTCCGCCCTCCGCCGACACCCGGTGCGTCTGCTACGGGTCGGGTGAGAGGATGTGATCTCCCTCTCCCTTTCCGCAGCTTCCTTCCGCGAGATGACTGTCTCGCAGAAGGAAACCACCGCGTCCCAGGACTCCTCGCCGCCAACCATCGAATTCACGACGGCCGGCAGCGACTGCCTACTCCAGAAATGAGGGCACGGCGCTGCTCCTCCCAAGCGGCACACTCTGCCAGCGTATGCAGCGCCGTGTCCTCCCGACAGTCGACGCAGTGGTGACACCGGGCATCCGGCTCCCTGTTTATGCGACACAGGTACTTCCCGAAGCAGCCATGCCCCGAGAGCACCTGCGTCACCCGAAACGACAGGGAGCCGTGCCTCCTCCCGAGCCAACGCTCGAGTACCGGCCGGACCGCCTCGATAGTGACGAGGCCGGCGGTAGGGCGCGAGAGCCTGTCCCGCCACAATCTAGGCAGAGCCTGTGCTATGGAAACAAGGCAACTGATAAACATACATACATATTGATTTATTTACCTTACTTTTTGAAGATAAACTTCTTTACGTACACTTGATTTGGGGAGTAAGCTAGTGAATGCGTGACGAGAGCGTTACGAAAAGTGTGATTGGGTGAGGCGAACGGAAGATGATTGGGAGTTATAAGTTAGTCAAGATAGATGGGGAGAGAGAGTTATGTTTCGTATATTACTGCAGGGGCGAGAGAGAGAGGTTTTCTAGATATATTTTCTTTTATTATTGACGGTTGACGGTCACCGTAGCCTAGTTGGTAGTGCCCCTGCCTACGAAGCTGGTGGTCCTGGGTTCGAATCCCGGTAAGTGCAAATATTTGTGTGATGAGCACAAATATTTGTTTCTGAGTCATGGATGTTTTCTATCTATTTAAGTATTTATCTATCTATATAAGTATTTATATCCTCGCCTGGTACCCATAGTACAAGCTTTGCTTAGTTTGGGGCTAGGATGATCTGTGTGACATTGTCCAAAACAAAAAAAAATAAACATTTTCTTTCTCTCTTAGCAAGTTACGTTTCTGATATCTTAGGTTTACCTCAGTCGGGTGGCCTATAGGTCATTCTCTTTTCTTATTTTCCTGCTTCATAGCTAGTCCACAGATGAAACATGGTCAAACAAATAAATCTTGCAGTTTCTAATACTTTTCTACGATTGAGTATTTCATTTATTTAAGTTTGTATTTGAATCACGTATAGACTAGTTCATAAAACAGAAATATGTTTCGCAGTTAAAATTCTTAGTCTGTCTTAAACCTGAGTTATGGTTTATCTTGAGTTCAGAAAATTATGACTCGATACGTGTATTGAATTTAAAATATTTAATAGGGTGCAGTTTAAATCGTGTTTTAATCATCATTCCATTCCCAAGAAATACAGTTTTGGGAGCATGAGACATAATAATATTATAATTAATAAAATATTCACTCCCTATACAAGAACAAAGGTCAGTAATGTAAATTGTATGTTGCGCAAAAAAAAATATGTTTTGGTTCTATATTGTATTTACTGTATTTGTACTACGTTTATGTATCGCATTGTGAGCTTGACAAGTACAAGTGTATATTTATAATCATAAAGGAGACGGATACGTGTTCATACAATATTGGGCCCGGACGTAAAAAGATAAAAGCGGTGTCAATTAATGGCTCTATAAATTATCAGCCAATCACTAAAAATTCCATGGATTTTTTCAATCTGTGTGCAGAGTTATAAAAGATTTAGTACTTAATAGATAGGTTATGTATCAACCTACACTAAACAGCTGATTTTTAAGGGCGATTGCTATTCAATAGTAATCCGGGCCCAGTATGTTAGCAAAAGTCGTACAGGTTAAGCAATATCAGAAGTCCGTAGAGAGAATGCAGTTGTCGAGGCATATATAAACAAAACAATAAAAATACTCAAATCACACACGCACTAAACAATACGAGAAACGAGTGACAGATCATAGATTAGGATTCAAAATCTGTCACCAGTCACTGTCAGCATAGATTAAAAATATAGTTGCCAATAACTAATAAATCGATTTGGACGATAACCGATATTATGATTTCTATTTATTTTTTACTGTTGACATTATGTTAACGTATTTAATAATTATTATGATTAAATCGGTTATCTGGTGTCCGGTGCAAGAGTTTTTATATTACATTGTTGGAACTCATTAACGTTAATCGATTATAGTAATCAACAACCAATCTTATTCGTGACTTTAACTTATTTTGAGACTTCTCGTTTTCCAGATTGTAAATTGAGTAAATTTTTTACAGTTTGAAATAGAAAAATATAACGTTTTTTTTTAAACCATACCTCAACTTATTACAGCCAGGCTCAGAAATCCCCGTCTCCTTTATCCGGCACTTGACGCTTGCTGAATAAATTTGATTTCATAATTTCATTCGCAAACTGATTTTGTTTCATGGATAAATAGTGTCCCTTAAGTTACGTGATGAAATGAAATAATGAAACTTATTCAGCACTTGGGGCGCTGAATAAATTTCATTATTTAATTTCACCATTTCATTCACAAACTGATTTTGTTTCATAGATAGATAGTCCTCTAAAGTTACATTCACTATTTATGTTACACCTTGTATATTTGTCCTTGTATCCTGTGTCTGAGACAGGACATACAGATATATTCATGCACATTAATATCTGTCCTGTGTGGGAATCGAACCCACGACCTGCGGCGTGAAAAATAAGCATTTACCAACCACGTAAATTTCTTTTTACGAAAAAATACGTAAAAATGTCTTAGTTCTAATGCAGTCCCTTGTCAATCCTGTATACAAAATTAACGCCCTATTAATAAATATAATTTTGTTATATTATTATCTTTCGAATCTCATGAATTATCGCACTATCTTCATTTAGTTTTCGTAAATATTTGTACAATTAATTGAGTTATCAATTACTGTCGTTGGAATAGCTCTGATAGTAACTTAATTTAGATTTGATCTGAATTAATGTGAACGCTTACTTGTAAGATAAATGTGGTCCTATTATATTAAAATATATATTCTGCGATAAGTTGTTTGTATTAATTGAATAATTTGAATCTAGGGACATTATTCACACACGGCCTTCTGATCCCAAACTAAGCAGAGCTTGTACTATGGAAACCAGATAACTACTTAACCAGATACTACTTTTATTTTGTAAATACAAACTTAACTTTTGCTAACACTAGGTTAAGAACACTGTTACAAACAAATTTATGGACCAAAGTCTGAAATAAATGTCTTTATTATTATTAAATAGATAATTACCTACATCCAGAGTTAGGACAAACAGACATGTGCATGCACACAAATATAAGTACTGGGTGGGAAAGGAACCATCGACCTGCGGTGTGAAAGGCTAGCATTTTACCAAACACACCAACGGTATTTTTAATAACTTTAGTACAATTTGACAGAGTTTCTCTTTGACTTATTTCTATAAACATTATTAATAAATGCCTCGTTGGGCTAGCGGTAGCGGTAGAGTTCAAATCCTAGTTCCAGTTCAAATCGGGCTAAAAGTCATTTTTCTGTTAAGAAAATTTCTCAGTATCAACCTGAAGTGATCCCGTCCCTCGCAGAGCACGTAAAGCCGCCAATCCTGTACCTGAGCTCTTTCCGGTCCTGTCGCTCGTCGTCTCATTGGATAATGAGAGTGATGAAAATTATCCGATGATGAGGACATTGTTTACAAACAAAATCCAATGGATAGCACCTACATCCTCAATAAGAGTGTTAGCAAGCGATCCTTAGTGATTTTTCTGTTCAGAAAATTTCTCAGTATCAACCCGAAGTGTTCCCGTCCCTCGCAGAGCACGTAAAAAGCCGCCAATCCTGTACCTGACCTCTTTTCGGTCCTGTCGCTAGTCGTCCCATCGGATGATGAGAGTGATGAAAATTATCCGACGATGAGGACATTGTTTACAAACAAAATCCAATGGATAGCACCTACATCCTCAATAAGAGTGTTAGCAAGCGATCCTTAATTTGATCTGCCGGTGAGAATCATTTGTAGCGTAACAGCAGAGCGCCTGACCCGGATTGGTAGGTATACGGTGCCGGTTCGGGACACGTTGGGGGATTAACTTTATGACCTTATTATAATAATAAATACATTTATTTCAGACTTTGGTCCATAAATTTGTTAGTAACAGTGTTCTTAACCTAGTGTTAGCAAAAATATAGATCACGAGTAGTTAGTTACAATGTTCTTAGCCTAATGTTAGTAAAGGGTACAATTAGGTCAGGCGCTTGATCTCGCGTGAAGGCCTATCCAGTGAGCCATTTATGGTTTAAGATATTTATTTCCCATACATAATATAATTCACACGAAACGAGAATCACTTTTTCTTTATCGCAAGGGCAGGTTACCGTGAGTTGTTTAAGACCGTTGTCTGACGACAACCGGGACCAACAGCTTAACGTCCACTCCGATACACGGAGACGCTCAGGAAATAACGGTAACCCATCTTTGGGCTGACCGCGGGCCTAGGTGCTTTCCATCGCCGATTAATTACGGCCCGCTGAGTGTAACTGGCTATGAGCACTTCAATTAGCAGTAAACCAAAATTTAAAAAGGTAATTAGGTTTTTTTGGAGCTCAAGTATATAAATGCTTTGAATTGCGAATAATGTATAAAACTAGCTTTTGATTTTGATAATTTTAGCATAGTTATGTTTCTTCATCTTTTATTTGAGAATAAATCTTCACCCCAGTGAAGCCGCGGCTGGCAACTATTAAAAAAAATGCTATAGAATAGAATAGAAAATTTATTTGTACCAGCATCTACGACTCATATATGTTAGTAGGACTTACAGCTATATATACAGACGCCAGCACGTCCAGCTACCCCAATCTGTCAAATTTCTTTTATCGATTTTCAACTTTATCACATAAGTATAAGGTTCACTTTTAATTGGGGAGATTTGACAGATTGGAGTAGCTTGATGTGCTGGCGTCTGTACATTATAACAGTACATCCGTCATCCCCGCGACAAGCCATGGGAGATGGCACAGCAACGACTTATGTAGGCGCAGTCCAACCTAATTGCAATCATGTTTAGGATACTGTTAGAGCTGGTTTAAATAAATCAAAAAGCCACCTATTTAAAAAATGCTATCAATCAATGTTCTTGATAAATAAAAATCCTCATTTTATTATATTATAGTTAAATTGAATTACTTTGTTTTAAAACTATATCCAATAATATATGTCGTAATAATTTCAACCTGAGCCATCAATCAATTAATTGAGGGCTCAGGTTGAAATTCGAGTTTGAAACTTGACTGATTCATTGAAATGATTTAATATACGTTATATATTGGGTAAAACATTCGGTTCTAAAAAAAATGTTAGATACCTATAAGAAATGGTAAATGGTAAATGTTTGAAATGTTAAATAAATGTTTTTATTCGGTTAACTATCAGCTATCTATCCATCCCAAACTAGGCAGAGCCTGTACTATGGAAACCAGACAACTGATAAACATACTTCTCTATACGCTTCTTTTGAAGATTCCTTCATCTAATATATAAATAACATTTAAGTAAAAAAAAAGTTTTTCAAAATTTTTAATATTTAATAAATAAAAAATATTATGGAGATTTGTAGTAAATTATTATCATTTTTGTAATATTTGAATAAAATCTCAATCCTAGTCGTAAATCTAATTTTACTAATCTTTTTTGATTAAGTAGGTACCTTGATAGGCAGCCATGGTCGAATGCCTTTAAAACTACAACGCCTGGAAAAAATATATAGCAATGTTACACTGCGACGTAATCGCATTGCAATACAAAAGAACAGGCGACCAAAACTGGATTTCCATTTTGTATTTATTATTGATAAATCCTTTTGATAGATAGTGCGCAAGTGTATTTCTTCATTCTCAAAACCTGATGGGATGGCTATCACGATCCGAAAGAGTTCAGGTGTAGGTACTCCTACTGATATTACCCTGCACTTGAACTCTCGGTTCTCGCTCGGAGTCCGGAAAATGGTGGTATTACACATCTGTGCCTCGGAGAGCACTTAATGCCTATCGATGCTGTACCTTCTTCTCCAGTCGTCGCTAACACCAGTTTTCTGTAGCGTTTCCAACGTTGATGTCTAGTCTCTATTGAGATTATAACATACGTTATTCACATGAACAGACTACAACTTTGTGTCTGGCAATAAAATGTCCTCCTAATCGAATTTCTGCAACTGCAGCCAAACTCGATTTTATTGTACAAGCGTGTAGGTACGCCAACACAGGTGCACTTTCTATTCCCTAACTCTGTGAATATAAAGCAACCAGATTTATTACGCCAGCGCCGACTACAATAGGCTGATTCAGATGGAGACCTTTTAAGCAATAATTAATTTCCACAACGAACTTATTCCAGTCTTTAATGATTTTAAACTTTCGCGATTTGTACACATTTTTTTTTATATATACACATTGCAGCCTAGTATGAAAGAGATATAATTATTAACACCATCTTTGTTAGTAAAAAACTATATGTCCTTAAGCGCGAAACAACGAATGGCGGCTTTTAAAAGTACATTTAATTTCAACTTCATGTGTAACAGTTGGTACCGTGAACATGTGACGGTCGGCCAATGTTACCAACTTTCCGAGACAAAAAGTTGATAAAAAAAATGTGCCGCGGACAGTAACGTAAAACTCAGCCTGACGGTCAGATGGAAGAAAAAATATAGCAATGTAGACGTGGAATTAGGTAAATAAATTTTAGTTTAGGCAAAAATACTTTCAATCTTGGCCCGAGAGTGTCTCTAAGAGAAAAGTTCAAAGAGGTCAACATTCTAACTGTACCATCTCAGTATATATATGAAAACTTACTATATGTGCATAAAAATATCGATTCCTTCTGTAAAAGAAGCGATACACATAATGTAAATACTAGATATAAGAATAATCTCATATTGCATACTACCCGTCTCCACAAAATAAGTAACTCTTTTATGGGGCAATGTATAAGATTCTATAACGAACTTCCCAATGATATTAGAGAATTGTCTATGAATAAATTTAAAAGAATTATTAAAGCCAAATTGTGTAGCAGGGCATATTACAGAATTTCTGATTATTTCAGTGATAAAAGTGCTTGGGATTGAGTTGTTCTGAGTCAACACACATGATTGTAATTAATCTTAAGTATATTTTATTTTAAAAAAGGATTCCTACTGAGTTTTCTGGCAGTGTTTCTCAGTAGCTTGGCAGCTACTGAGAAACGCGTCATGCACTGCACGGTAGGGTAAAAAAAATATGACGATTCCACATAAATGTAAAATTTTTACGGAATAAAGTACCTTTGACTTTGACTTTGAAAGACTCAAGCCTGTTTCCGAGAGGGGTAGGTAGATACAATCGATTCAAGATAAGGTGTTATTTTGCTAAAATCCTTGATATTGAAAATACAAACTTATAATAATAATATTTGTATCTACTTAACTAAGAATTTTCATATTTCAAGGTCCCCACAGCTGATTCCGTAGTCTTATACTAATATTATAAAAGTAACGTTTGTGAGTTTGTGACGTTGTAAGGGGGAATCTCTGGATCTACGGAACCGATTTTCAAAATTATTTCACCAATAGAAAACTACGTTATTGTGGAGTGTCATAGGCTATGAAAAAAAATCCCGAACATTTAACCCGAAGTATTACGCGGGACAAACGGGCTGGGACAAAAATATTTATAACGCGGAACGAAGTCGTGGGCACTGCTAGTAGTATATAAATTAAATTATAGTAATATTTATTTTAATGAGAAATTTGCGAGAATACTTATAGTTGTCAGAATCAAAAAGTAGAAATTGAATTTTTACATAATGGTTAACAATATGGAAAAATTTAATTTATGTAATATAAATAAATAGGTAACTAATATAATAAAATTATCGTATATGGCAAGTAAAAAATCATGATTGTTCTTACTTAATGTATATTGCTATTTTCTTTCAAGAGATCCTTAAAATTAAGACGTTGTTTTTTTAATGCTGCATTTTTCAGGACAGGAGAATCTAATTATAGCAGTGCAACTAGATACTGGCTTTTGAATCTAAAGTGTTAAGCAGATAAAAAGACACTTGAAAATAGGATACAATCTTAATCTATAGATACATATAATAAAATCGTAGGTAAATAAAAACTGTACATTAAATATTTGAAGTGCATGACACTAAATTTCTAGGCATCATAACTGATGAGAATTGTAACTGGAAAAAACATGTAGAAAGTGTCTGTACGCGTATAAATAGATTCATATATGCTTTAAAAAAATTAAAATATCAAGCAGGAGAACAAGCTGCCCTTACTGCATATCATGGGTATGTCGGCTCAGTATTAAGATATGGATTGCTATTGTGGGGCAACTCTACATATATTCACAAAGCTTTTCTAGCCCAAAAAAAGTGTGTTAGGGCAATTTGTGGAGCAAGCCCTCTTGACTCGTGTAGACCTTTATTCAAAAAACTAAGACTCCTGACAATTACATCTCTATACATACTCGAGATAGCATTGTTTGTAAAAAACAATCCTCATTTATTTGACAAAGCTTGTGTTGATAAGAAATACCTGTCTAGAGATCCATCAAAACTGGCTTCACAAAAATGTTTAAGTACACTGCAGCAAAAGAACAGCCATATGATGGTAATAAAAGTGTACAACAAAATACCAAAAACACTACGTGAGCTACCACTTAATATATTCAAAAGAAAAATATTCAATTGGCTGTTAGATGGTTGTTTTTATACCATTAAGGAATTTTTGATGATAAAAAATTGTCATGAAAAATAGATAATTTGACACAATATTTAGACATTCTTTTTAATATTCATATCTGACATTATAAAATTATTATTACTTTTATGTGCTTATAATGTAAACAAATGTTATTAATTTTAAACTTACAAGATCTGATAGACATGTTAATTAATGTGGTTTTATTGTATAGACGCTTTATATGTTATTTTTTAAATTATTCAATTACTTTATAATAATTATTAACTTTATGTCACTTAAATTTTGCATGCCGTCAAATCGGCGTAACATGCTGAACCTATACAATTTTATGTAACACCTTATAACCATGTTGCTGGCAAATAAATATATTTCATTTCATATTTCATTTCATTTCATTTTTTTAAAGGATTCCTGGGGCGTAATCTACAATCGATATCGAAACCAAAAATATAGTTTGTAGAATTTTTGTCTGTTTGTATGTCCGGGCGCAACTTAAAAAGTACAGCATGGATTAACTTAAAATTTTGCATGAATATTACTAAGAGGTCGGGTCAACATATATGTTACATATTATCTCGCTATCACCTACGAGGGAGGTACAGTGGTAATTTATAAAAGTTAACGCGAGTAAAACCGCGGGGCACAGCTAGTGATTAATATATTTCTACATTGTAAAATATATAAACTTGTTAACGACATTGACAACTTCGTCCTTGCATCACTGATGACTTACCTTCGTAGGCAATTTTCTATGTAAAGCCAAATTAATCTTTGAAACTAAAACGTTCAGCTTATGCATGGCTGTAAAATTTAACGGTTCACAATAAAGTACGGGAAGTAAGTCCGAGCGCGCACTTTGTGGTAATAACTCGATGCATGTGCGTCCGCACTTACTGTAACCACAGTACAATATCTTCGGTGTAACAACACCACAGATAAGTAAATTAGTAAATTTTAAGTTTCTAGTCGAAAAAGAAAAAAAAATGTAATGAAGTCTGATAATATTATGTTCATAACTGATCTAGCAGTAGCTTCTGCAACCAAGAAAGTGAGGTCTTAGGTACTTTGTGGTAATAACTCGCTGCATGTCCGCACTTACTATAACCACAGTACGATATCTTCGGTGTAACAACACCACAGATAAGTAAATTAGTAAATTTTAAGTTTCTAGTCGAGAAAGAAAAAAAATGTAATGAAGTCTGATATTACGTTCATTACTGATCTAGCAGTAGCTTCAGCAACGAAGAAAGTGAGGTCTTAGGTACTTTGTGGTCGCTGCATGTGCGTCCGCACTGAGTACAACCACAGTACAATATTGTCGGTGTAACAACACCACAGATAAGTAAATTACCTTTTAAGTTTGTAGTCGAGAAACAAAAAGAATTGTAATGAAGTCTTACTTGTTACAAGTGATGTTACGTTCATTACTGATCTAGCAGTAGCTTCTTCAACCAAAATTGTGTAGTCTTAGGCTTAACCAAGAAATGGTACTCTTACTTATTTTAGGGTTCCGTACACAAAAAGTAATGAAAGAAAATGTATATCTGTCTGTCCATATGTCGACAGGCTGTATCTCATGAGTTATGCTAGTTAGACAATTGAAATTTTCACAGATGATGTATTTTCGGTGCCGCTGTAACAGAAAATACTAACAAAACAGAATAAAATCCCATACAAGAAACGTAATGTTTTTGTTCGTTTTTACACGGTACGGAACTCTTCGTGCGCGATTCCGACTCGCTCTTTGCCGATTTTTATTATTGTTACTAAATTTTTGCATTGTTAGTTAGCCTATTTTTAGGAATTTTTCGTTATATACGACGATATTAATTTTAATTCGACAAATAATTTTAAGATTAAGTAGTAGGTGGTCTTTAAATTTTGCAAATTGATTGTATTTAAAAAGGATTAGAATCGGTTGTACTTTTTATAAACGGTAATTGTTCTTTATTAGTTGCAGCCAGCGGCTTAGCAAAATATTCTTAATCCAGGGTATAAACATAACTCTATTCCAAATATCATCCAAATTTGTTTAGGGAAACATACATATTTTCACACTTATATCATGTCAGCTTCAATGACGTTCTTTGCTGGACAAAGGCCTCCCCAAAAGATTTCCACGCTGCGTTTTCCGGTTCGTGGTTGTCAATCGAAACCTTTCTACTCCAACAGCCGTCGGTTCTACCGTCAATTAACAGAATAGCGTCCCCAAATTATTTATTTTGTTTCTGTATTAAGGGCGTCCATGGCTTATCCGGGAATATGAGATTTTATAGCTGCGAGAATTAGGGTTGCACCAAGGGTTTAATTAAAAAAATACTTTTATTTAAGTAAGCAGCGTAACAGTATATTCGAAAATAATGGCGACAAAGGCGTTTATAACTAATTAATGCTAACTTGACATAATTGTTTCGACTGCACGTGTGGCGCAGCGGCTAAGACAGACGCCTCGCCACTTCGTGTTGCGGGTTCGAGTCCCGCGCCGGACAGCTATTTGTATGACCCATAAATAGTTGTTCTGAGTCTGGATGTAATTTGTGTCCGTCTATTATATGTTTGTAAAGTACCCCGTGACCCAGGGATTAATATCCTTAATGCGGGCGTTGTCTATAAAAAAAATTAAAAACTTAACTAGTGCCCTAATTAAGTTATGTTTCAAGAGGCGATTAGGTGCTGACAAATGAATAGTTCGTAGAATTGGCACCCTTAACTCACGCGTGTACTGCTCTATATATAAAAACGTAAAAAACCTACTACTAAACACTATTATGCGATTTTTTATATGATTGTTATAAGCTGCGAAGGGAGAGTTCTATGTAAAGCGAGTCGTCTGGGTTTCTCTTGTGTGTTGTGTAGTGTTAAGCAATAGTTAAGCATGTTCTAGGTATAATTAGGTAACGAACTTCAGTTCTAAGTTGAGTGTTAAATATTTAACTTTATCATAGGGATAAGCATGAGATTGTGTTGTTGGCAGATGATACTTCCCTGACGTTCAAAATAAACCGACAATTAAGCAATTTTGACGATGTTAATGATGCAATCTCTAAAGTTGTTCATTGGTTTAATGCCAATAATCTTGTGCTTAATGATAAGAAAACTAAAGTCATAAAATTCACTACACCGAATGTGAAACAGGCGACAACCAATGTACAACTTAATGGAGCTAGGTTGGACCCTGTTGAATCAACTGTGTTCTTGGGTATCACTATTGACTCAAAGCTACAATGGAGCCCACAAATAGAAAAACTGTCCGGCAAATTAAGTTGTGAAAACTATTAGACGGCTGACTGATGTTGACACAGCTAGAATGGTTTATTTCAGTTATTTTCATAGTTTAATGTCCTATGGAGTTCTTCTCTGGGGTAGCTCTGCTGGCATTAACACCATATTTATATTGCAAAAAAGAGCTGTAAGAGCTATCTATAATCTTGGCCCGAGAGTGTCTCTAAGAGAAAAGTTCAAAGAGGTCAACATTCTAACTGTACCATCTCAGTATATATATGAAAACTTACTATATGTGCATAAAAATATCGATTCCTTCTGTAAAAGGAGCGATACATAATGTAAATACTAGATATAAGAATAATCTCATATTGCATACTACCCGTCTCCACAAGCTGCCATGATAATGATGATACCATGCTATTTTATAATTCAATAAAGATATACATATGTGTATTAATGTGTTTTTATGAGCAAACATGCGTTTAAGACAGTTTGAGGTGTTTATAGAGTTTCTAACATAAACTTTACTTAATCAACCACAAATTAGCGGCACAATACAACCTGTAGGAATTGTCACCTCTCTTAAGTGGTGTAATCACCCAGCTTACAACTTGTTAATGAGAAATTGTCAACGTAATAATAACCAGAAATTACAAAGTGCGAAATCCGGGGATCACACGGTAAATAAATGTGTATTTTTTATTATGATTGTGCTCGTTTCATTTTATTAGGTTATGCAGTTTTTGCAGTAAAATTCAAATAAAGCTGGTGGAAAGCAAATGGAAGTTGAGAGGGAGATAACTTAGTTAATATAGAAAGAGAGATAGAGAGTTACGTTTCATATATTACTGTATGGGCAAGAGAGAGAGAGAGTGGTGCTAGAACACGTATTCTATCTCTTAATCTCATAGCTAGTACGGTACGTTTATTTTACTTCAGTCGTATGGTCCAAAGTTAACTCGTTTTATTTATTTTCTTTGTTGTATTATTGCCCTATGCCACAAAATATTTAAATTCGAAGCCCGTCTAGCCCGTATCTGAGCATTGGACCGTCCGCGTCGGCAACATTGCAGCAATTATTAATTTATTAAATTGAATCTTTACCTATGGTAATTATTGCGTGAAACATTTTCAAAGCTTCTAGCTAGGCTTGGTGCCGCGATGCCCGCCGTCTTTGTTACATGACGGGCTAGCTCCACTAGTTTTTTCACTCTCTCTTCAATCCATTTTTCCTCTTCAGTGGTAGCCAAGCCATTGGTAATTTGATCCTTAAAAAAAATTATTAGTTCCCTGCAAGTTCCCTGGTCTGACGCATCTCCGCACCTCGTCGTAAGTTCGATATGAAGTATTGGGGTCTGAGATGGAATGCCCATGGTAGCAATTATACGTGTCCGACTCCAGCGTTCTTCTCCCTTAATATGAATGCGGTTTGTTTTTAATTTTAAACTTAGTAGTGAGACAGTCATATCTCTGTTTCATGAAAATCCGTAATACGATACGATAAGATTGTTTTTAACCCTTAATTCTTTTTTTTTTTAGTTTATTATTCAATACATTAATTTTAATTACATAAATACAATCTCAGAACATACCACACAAACCATCGCGGGTTTAACAGTGGTAATCAGTTATATTTCATTGATAATTTATTCGTTTTAGTTCTTATTTTTATATTACAACGTTATAGAGTTTATAATGGGGTGGTAACTATTACATCAATGTCCGATTAAGGCTTAAGAAAAATTAAGCATAGCGGCCATTTGGTCCATGAACACCTCGACGGAGGCATTATTATTTGAACAAACCAAATCTAAACATACTTTTCGATTTCGTTTTTATTTTGTTTTATAGGGAATTTATAGTCCCTTGTTCTCAACGATCCCGATATGTTTGGCTAGGTAATGCACCTAGGCAAACGGTCACCCTATAGATGGGTGGTCGTAAATGGTTTAACTTATGAGCATCTCTGCGTTTCGGAGGGTACGTTAAGTGATCCCGGTTGTAGTTGTTAAGTGATCCCGGTTGTAGTTGTTAGACCATAGTATTTAAATCATATCATAGGACTACCGGGTTACTGGAATGACCCGCTGGTGAAGTTATACTTCCATATGTCAAAGTCAAAGGTACTTTATTCCGTAAAAATTTTACATTTATGTGGAATCGTCATATTTTTTTTACCCTACCGTGCAGTGCATGACGTTGCAGCTACTGAGAAACACTGCCAGAAAACTCAGTAGGAATCCTTTTTTAAAATAAAATATACTTAAGATTAATTACAATCATGTGTGTTGACTCAGAACAACTCAATCCCAAGCACTTTTATCACTTAAATAATCAGAAATTTTGTAATATGCCCTGCTACACAATGTGGCTTTAATTCTCTAATATAATTGGGAAGTTTGTTATAGAATCTTATACATTGCCCCATAAAAGAGAATAAGTAACTCTTTGTCTAAAAACACATTAATACACATATGTATATCTTTATTGAATTATAAAATAGCATGGTATCATCATTATCATGGCAGCCAGATGACGTCCCTATTGTGCAAAGCCCTCCCCATAAGATTTCCACAATGGAGTTGAGTCCATAATTTGAAGTGATGTAGGTACCATAATCGCCACGCTTGGTAAACGGTTTGGCGATCGCAATATGATAGTTATAGTACACAAAGAGTCGTTGCTGCTCGTTCTCTGGTATGTCTGTAAAGAAACTATTTTGTACACCATGCTAAACATAATAAATATTCACATAATTTACTCACACCTCGGCATAATCTATTATAATATTTTTTTGATGTTGTAATTCAATTTAAATTCATTTTAGGGTTCCGTAGCCAAATGGCAAAAAACGGAACCCTAATACATTCGTCATGTCTGTCTGTCTGTCCGTCCGTATGTTACAGCCACTTTTTTCCGAAACTATAAGAGCTGTACTATTGAAACTTGGTAAGTTTCGCTGAACCGCATTAAGATTTTTACACAAAAATAGAACAAGGACAATATTTTTGGGGGGGTCCCCATACATAGAACTGAAACTCAATTTTTTTTTCATCGTATCCATATATGTGTGGTGTATATATGTGTGTGTGGTGTATATGGTGTGTATGTATGTGGTGGATAGGTCTTTAAAAATGATATTGAGATTTGTTATATCTTTTTTTTCTAATCTGATTAGTTTGCCCGAGAGACACTTCCAAAGTGGTAAAATGAGTGTCCCCCCCCCCTTTAACTTCTAAAATAAGAAAGTGATAAAACTAAAAAATATATGTTGTACATTACCATGCAAACTCACAACGAAAATTGGTTTGAACGAGATCTAGCAAGTAGTTTTTTTTTATACGTCATAAATCGTAAACCGCGATTTGCTTTCATTTAATCAACTGAAATACTTGCTGCTACGGAACCCTTCATGGGCAAGTCCGACTCGCACTTGGCCGGATTTTTCTTATTCCCATCGACACAATTATACGATTTTAGATATAGGAAACGTAACTGGCTATGAGAGAAAGAAAAGGTGTGCTTGCTCCTCTCTCTTGCCCCTACAGTCGTGTACAAAATGTAACTCTCTCTTTTTCTATCTTCACTAACTTATATCGCCCTCCGTTCACCGCGCCCGATCACACTTGTCGTAACGCTCTCGTCACGCATTCACCAGCTTACTCCCCAAGTCAAGCATTCATAAAGAAGTTTTACTTCAATAAAATCAATATCAATCTCCAGGAAAGAAACTCGACGTTAGCAATTATTTTCATAGCAATACACGAAGGATTCCCCGAACAACATTGCTCAGGAAAGATCGGAGTATCGAAGTAAGAAAACTGGTATTTTGTGCGAGTGTGGAACAACAAATGGAAAGCTATCAACCTCGTATTTATTCAGAACAAATATCGTTTCGCTATGCAAGCCGCGCACAATTGATTTTTATAGAATGGTACCATTAAACAACTATAGTTCTTACTCTATGTACAGACGCCAGCACATCAACCTACCACAATCTGTCAAATTTCTTTTATAGATTTTCAACTTTATCACAAAAGCATAAGGTTCACTTTTAATTGGGGAAATTTGACAGATTGGGGTAGCTTGATGTACTGGTGTCTGTGCTAAGTATATGAGCTGCTATTGGAATTTGATGGTATTCTTACATCGTGTATTTTGTTGGTATTGGGCGATTTGTTTTTATGAAGCCTGTGGTCCATTTTTATGTAAACGACAGGTGATCGAACAGTATAGTAAAATGGTGGAAGGTGTAGTCCATTGGTCTTTACGGACATAGCTGAAGATAGCTATTGAGAAGATCTTTGTGTGCTTGCACGTAATTTTTCTACAACTGCTGCTTACGGTGACCGATTGTCTTGAAGTCGGTGGTATTTATTAATTTTTAATTGTCCTTGTTTTAATATCCGTGCTTCCTTTTCGCATGAATTCAGATACTTACTATCGTAAAAAATACTCAATGCACAGACGTCGATTGTTGTTTGTTTTTAAATAGGTAGTAGGTATGTATAAATCACATAGCCCTAAGAACCACATATCTAAGTTTGTATGTGTAGAGATTTTGATTATATCAATAAACAATGCTAGTTAGTAACTACATTTTAAGTTTACTGTAATATTCACTTAATTCCAATTCCATATAGATTTCCAGGTAAGAAGGCACACACTCCATTAATTTTGGTAACTTGCCGCATTAGGTTCAACGAGGAGCCGATTTATATACAAGTAAACAAAAAGAAAAGAAGATTGCTCTAGCTAGAGAACTCGTAAATTTGATCTGCCGGTGTTTATTGCCTGTAACTGAACGTGTGGCGCAGCGGCTAAGACAGTCGCCTCACCGCTTAGTGTCGCGGGTTTGAGTCCCGCATCGCACAACTATTTGTGTGACCCATAAATAGTTGTTCTGAGTCTGGATGTAATTTGTATCTGTCTATTATATGTTTGTTAAGTACCCCGCGACATAGGGATTAGACTACCAAGAGCGGGCGTTGTCTTTAAAAGAAAAAAGAAGAAGAAAACTTAAAGCAACTTTAACCACCGGACTTTAAACACCATGTTGTATGAGTCTGGAAACACGTCGTTCGGGAGGGTGTTTCTCTATTGCTGCTGTTTCTTAATTTTCGATGCACCTTCTGCACAGCTCCACAGAGGGGTTGTCTGTGAGGCCAATCTCGAAGACGTGTTTGCTTAGTCCGGTAATTGTGCCTATTACTATGCGTTATGCAATTACCCATGCGTAAATCCTTCCTGTTCAGGTGTTATAAATAACACGATAGGCGTCTGTTCAGAATAGGTAGAAATTCTTTTTGATTTCTCTATCACAAAATCACTATCCTACTAATATTATAAAGGCCGTATGTATGTTACTTCTTCACGTCTAAACGGCTGGAGCTTACACCCTGGATTAAACATAGGCTATAATTTATAAAGTTTAAGCCGAGTAAAACCGCGAGGCACAGCTAGTATTCAGATAAAGACTAAAATTCTATGAAATTAGAATTTTGACTTTAATATTAAATTGCTCTATAAACACAATCTCAAGACACAACTGATGACGTTTTGGCTGTAATTAGATCGTTTCTGATTGTTATGGCTAGTTAAGCGAAATGGGTCAGTGACGAACATTGCTACTATCTATTACATTAACAACGAATGTATATCTATAGCTAGTTATACCGAGACTATGTTTAACCTAGGTATCGTTTCAGTGCGACCTTAATTTGTTACAAATGGACTAAGTTTAACAACCAGAATGATGTATTCGTATTGATTTCGTTTAAAATCTCTAGTTATTAGGTATAACATTGTGAGGCAAGACTGCCTTCTGGGAACGTTCCTCAAAGACGGCGAGATCAAGGTGGGGGGAGGGGAGTGGCAACATGTATGAGAATGGCCCTAAGCAGAGGATGTGACGAATACTTAAAAACATTTTATTTCACATTCTTTAACAGATTAGTTTTAGACTATTTTTTCTTTAACTTAGGGTATACCTAATATCAGTTAACTTTATATAAATAAATTGTTAATCTCACCAAAACATTTCTAGAAAGAAAAAAATTTGTTACTCTCTTTTTAAAAAGTTCTCACAGAACGATGTTTGTGCCACTCCTGGAGAAAAGCCTTCACATTGGCCGGTCTGTGCTGCCTACATCCAGCGGCTTCTTTTAATATCACGTATCTGGTCAAGACACAGTAGACAGTAGTCAGTATAACATTTAGTTGACTCATAATTCTAAACAAAAATGCAACAAAGTACCTACGTAGCAGAGCCTTCATCACTCTTACCTACTCTTAATGAATCATTACTCAAAGTAAACAAGTGCATTGGATAATTGAGAGCAACATATACATAAAGGTATAATTATTAGGGGAAGGGTTGGATCAAACATAAAGAGTCAGCAATAGATAGATAAAATCGATATCATTGAGAGAAAGAGAAGTTTCTCTCTTAACGACCACTTGATTAGGTTTGGTTCAATGTTTAAGTATTGTGCTGTAAAGCGATAAAATGAAACACAAAGTAATTAACTATATAAAAAAAACTTGTGTGTACTTATGTACACGCGTTAGAAGTTATACTTCTTAATATACAACTTGAACATAGTTATCAATTTTCATACCACCTAGAACTAACTTCATGCTGTTAAATTTTTTGGTGTCGGTGTGCGCGCGCATCGTAAAAATTCACTGTCATCATTTTTCTCCATCGCGCCAAAAGAAGTATAACTTCAATAAATTTAATGAAAAAATAAATTACGAATAGAATAATTTATGAAATTCGATTAGTGATTAAATAAATAAATCTTAAACTAAAGAATTGTCAACATTTTCACGCCGAAAGGCGAATTTTTTTCTGAAATGCTTTTATAGAGCGTAACCTATATTAGCCTTTCGCCGCAAAAATGTTAATAATAATAAATATAATCGTATTTAATTAAATATTCTATTAATTATATTTTTTTATAGAGATAATTAGTTTATGTTACATATTATTGCTTTATATTACACATTACAGCACAATACTTAAACAATGATGTCTGCCTGTCTTTAGCAAGAACGCAGTTTTGCTCTTATCATGCTGAAATATGGTAGGCACCTATGTGCATCAAAGAAACCAAGAAAGAGCCCGCAAATTACTTCAAGTAAATTGATCTATTGTTAGTAAAATCGGGCTCATCAATGAATAGGAACTTACAGGTGATGGCATCACATCGAAGAACTTTCAGTTGACGAGGTGCAATATGTGGGGTCCTCACGGTTCGCTCTAGTGCTAAGTGCTTTGAAAACTTTACTTGCGCGATGCAGGATTCGTGACGTCACGTTTCATTCATTAGCATCTTGCTACAGAACTATCTAAAGAAACAGTAACCCTCTTGACGCCAAATGAATATCAAAATGTGAAAATTATGTAGATGGAACCCCAGATTGTAACACCAAACATGAAAGGTTACTATGATTTCCAAAAACTACATAAATGTGTAACATATTGTAAGGGACGCTGGAAGCCGCTGGATACGTGTGATCTTTGGGAGGCCTTTCTCCAGTTGTTGACATCTTTTAGTAGGATGGAAATGATGATGATAAGGGACAGACTTGCAAAATAATGGTAAGCCCATGAACACAAAACAAAATTTGCAACACATGCATTTTGTCCTAAAACTGTCACAGTTAACACACGCGTACGCACTTTAACGTATATCTTGTGTATTAATGAATGCTTACAAACAAAAGAACAGGTTTAAAAGTCTTTTACTCAGAATTTAAACTGGAGAACACCTTACATATTTTTTGTATATGAAAGTATTTATGCCTTCCTGGTTGAATTTCCGCCATGGCAACCAGTCTCAAAGGAGAATGGTGAATAGTATATTAATAGTGTAGTATCTATGGGAGATACAAGACAGTTTGTGAGCAAGCATAGGCACAACTTTCGACACCTTTTTTTCTCGTGATCCAATGGAACGAGCTAACTGACATGGCCAGTCAGCTGCAGGAACAAGACAGCTTAACTTGTTCTTCTAGAAACGGGTGAGTATTTTTTTTTCCTAAGAATTTTCTTAAGAAAAGACAACGCCCGCATTAGGGAATCTTATCCCTGTGTCACGGGGTACTTTACAAACATATAATAGACGGACACAAATTACATCCAGACTTAGAACATTTATTTATGAGTCACACAAATAGTTGTACGGCGCGAGACTCGAACCCCCGACACGAAGCGGCGAGGCGACTGTCTAGGCCGCGCCACACGTGCAGTCAAATCTAGTCATACTAAATGAGATTCCATTTTTTCTTAACTGAATAATCTCAATATCGCTTTTTGACCGACCTAGGATTTGAACCAAGACATTGCTTGTGGTTGATCAAACTATCGCTAAACAAATGAGAAAGAAAATGTCGAAGTATTACATTGAGTAGCGCTTTTGTCATACCTGCTTTTGAAATTAAGTATAACAGCTCACTTGATATGTAGGACCCCTAAAATATTCCCTTGGTGCATTCGCAGCTGGCCTCTCTTGTTGCTCTAGCCACGTTATAGCATCATCGAAGTGGAACTACTTTGTTCTTGTCTTTTTCTGATTAAATTTGTTGCGGGATCCAAGACAGTCGAAGCCATTCCCCGGGATATGCCTGAGCCTCACCGCTCCGTATCATTTCATTGAGTGCCACTGTTGATTATGGTTTACAGATGCAGTAATGGGTAAGAGGGAACGAATAATCCCATTCACCAGCTCTAACTGCACTCGTGAGTTGTTCTAAGTCTGGATGTGCTTTGTGTCCTGTGGATTGTTTTCGTAATATCTAATTGCAAGGAAAACGTGCAAGCGGGTCACCTGATGGTAAGTAATCACCGTAAGTTTATTTGGTTTTATAAAAAAAAGGATGCCCTAGCCGCAAGCTCGAAAAGTCTTACTAACATTCTTATTTATTTGAAATCTATGCATTCTTGTTATGAAAATAAGGTACAATTTTAAACGGATTGAAATGGCAGATTGGCCATTAAAGAAGGAGCGACGTTTTCACGTCCGTAGCTCTCGTTTCTCATAAAGTTTTACGGTACTAATCAATTGAAGGACGAGGATGGAGACAAAGCTTTATTGCGGTCTAGTTAAGATGAACTACTATATCATTTAGTTACTGCCTGTCTTATTCTAACTGAAGAACTTTAGTTCTAAACGGAGCTGTATATAACTAATTAAACCTAAGGCTTTCCTCCCACTGAGGTTTTTGGAAGGGAAAGGGCTTGAGGTTGGATGCGAGCAGCGCAAAACCAGCAGTTTTGGAGATCTTGAGGGAGGCCTTTGCCCAGCAGTGGACGTCGTGCATCTGATATGATGATGATGATGATGATGAAAGGGCATGACATGTGAAAAGTAGACTACCCAAAGCTGATTTGCTTAGCTGGTAAGTAGGTTTCTGTATATAGCGTTACTCAAATTTCACTGTTTAAGTTAGTACTGTAAAATACTCTTTATTGTGTATAATAAAGTACACGTAGAGCTGCAAAACATTCTACCACTGAGGGGATGCCCAATTGGTATGTGTCAATAATTTGGAAGTCGTCGGGAGGAGGCGTCGGAGGGGCGGTGGAAGCCGGTAGCCCAATTTCCCTCGAAGCTGCGGCGGCAGTGGGAAAGTGTCCTCTACTGCCGCCTGCAAGCAGCTTCGGGAAGACAGCGATCTGTTTGTGGCACAGTCGCTACGCCGGACTGGCAGGAGTCGGCAATAGGGGAGGGCAATTCTGAGTCCAACCAGGGTACGTGTCCCGACCATCTGGGACATGGCGCAAAAAGGAGGCACTTGAGCAGCATACCCGCGTTCCCGGGGCTCCCCCATCAGGCACCAAGAGAAGTCCACAGCAGGTAGGTTTAGTCGGTGCAAGCCCGACATACCCACCCACAGACACTTTTTGTGGGTGGCATGAGAAGGTATTCCCCCTGACTAATAAAAAAAATTGTCTAGTGGATAGTGGCCCTGACTGCTAAGCCAGGTCGAGGGTTCGATTCCCACCCGGGACAAATCTTTATCTGGGTGTAATTGTCTGTATAATATTTATGTATATACAAGAATGTCTATCAGTTGTCTGGTTGGCTTTACCTAGTTTAGGATCAGATGGCAGAGTGTACGTTGACACGACCAAACAGAGGTCAGGTCCATAAACGACTGCATTACGTGCTTTCCGAATGTTGGCGCGTAACATACCCATTATCTGTTCTCCGGGTTGCTACAGATAATTTCTATTGGCAGAAAAATCACAATTACTCTTGGCCCGACGAGCGCCTTGGGGACTACCGGCTAAGTCTCCGAACATCGGGATAGTGATCGGCGTTCAAATAAATAAAGGTTAAAAATGACTTAATCAATCGTTAAAGCTTCGACGTTGAAAATCGATTCCGGACCATTTGTTTGATTTGATCATTGACGTCATATGTGCTCATGGAAGCCGATTTAACGATTGATTAAGTCATTTTTAACCTTCATTTATTCGAACGCCGATCACTATCTCTATGTTCGGCGACTTAGCCGGTAGCCCCCCTGCGTTTAAGTAAAACTAAAAGTTTCACTCATTAAACTGTTGGTTCGTATTCAGGCATGCAATAACAAGAGACTCGTGCAGTCTCGCAAAGAATTCTCGAATATAGCAATATGAAATATTTTGCGCTACGATCCAGCTTGATTAACCTTAGCTAATAGTTACTCGCAGTTCTCGGGGTACAAATTTTCTGAATACTTCACTAGTTAGGCGTGAAGCGCACAGTGAGGTGGTTTAATACTATGTGGGGACGAAAAATTTACTATTAATTTTGCCGAACACATTATTTGTGGAAATCTTTAAACCAGGTATGTTTTTACCATCATTTTCCTAGACGTACATATTTAACTGACGTAAAAATGTTTTGCGATAACTGGGGTATTTGTAAACAGATTTTGAGACTAAGACTCTCCATAAAATAAAAGTAGCCTGATTCAAAATGCGGAAATAAAATGTCTGGAAAAATCTTGTTCATTGTATCATCATTACAGCTAAATAAGTCCACTGCTGGACAAGCCTCCCTCAAGAATCGTCTTGAGGGGATATGCCATAATCGCCACGCTTGGCAGGCGGGTTGGCGATCGCAGTAAGATGGTCATAGTAATCAGAAGGAAGCTGCTGCCCTTCCTCAGGTAGATATTCCCTCGGGTCGACTTCTACGCCCCCCACGGGATGAGATGGGGTGATGATATTCTGATTCTGATATTTGTCGCCGTCACCACACAGCAGGTTCATCGTATAGTATGTGGTACATTAACGGTTAGACCAAACATTAAGTTATAGTAAGTATAATTAAGTTATAGGTTACATATTAAGCAAATGTTTCTAACATTTACAACTTACAATATAATTAATAGTTATATTTTTACATTAAACATGAGAATAGAATAATATTTAAATAAACACTTTGCGGTAACGGTATCACATAAGTATCACTATCCGAAAACAATCACCCGGTTATTGAGCTAGGAGTAGCATTTGTTTCTAAATAAAGATTGGCTGTAGCTAGAAATCTTGGTTCCGTGCATGTAAATAATAATAGAAGAAATAACACTTTACTAAGTGTTTATTAAGTGTGTGCATATACTCTTACTCTACAATACTCATACTAATAAATGTACACAGAAAATATTTATTCAGTAAAAGGTGAAGTAATCTGTTTGAAGCAATTGTCTGTGTCCCTATCTATCTGTGGCACAGTAAGACTCACTCGGGTCGATTCATTTCAATTCAATTATTTCTGTCTGAGGTCTAGAATATCAGGGATAGATAATAATATAATAATAATATCTGGGGACAATGTCACACAGATCATCCTAGCCCCAAACTAAGCAAAGCTTGTACTATGGGTACCAGGTATACGATATACATACTTATATAGATAGATAAATACTTATATACATAGAAAACATCACACAAATATTTGCCCTTACCGGGATGCGAACCCAGGACCACCAGCTTCGTAGGCAGGAGCACTACCAACTAGGCTACGGTGACCGTCTTCGAGTAATAATTCGTGTAATAGATAGTCATATTACACGAAGATTTATCTAGCTGTTTGTAAGTTATACAAATACTAAATGGAGTCATGATTAGATTAGTAATCTAACTATGACTTGATTTAGAAAATATTCATCAGTCAATACACCAAAATAAATATTAATAATATACCGGCCATCTGATCCATAACTAAGCAAAGCTTGCACTATGGAAACCAGATAGCTGATACTACTACTTATACTACTTTTCTTTTGTAAATACATACTTACATTATTTATACCCAAGAGCAGGTACCTTATTTAAACACTCTGTACACCGGCAACTACCCATGACTGTATCCTTTCTCCTGTCTCCTAAGTAGGTTGTCTGGAAGAGATCACATTTTAGTGATAAGATCGCCAATTGTACTGTTCTCTCTAATGTGTATTGTTCTTGTACTGATTAATATTTTGGTGTACAATTATAGTTTAATAGTAATAATAATATATAGATAACTAGCTGTGCCCCTCGGTTTTACCCGCGTTATACTTTAAAAATTATAGCCTTTGTGTTAATCCAGGGTGTCAGCTAACTTCATACCAAATTTAATTAAAATCGCTTCAGCTGTTTAGACGTGAAGAAGTAACAATACACACTCACAAACTTTCGCGTTTATAATATTAGTAGGATGATATCCAGACTCGGGACAAACAGACATGTTCATGCACACAAATATATATCCTGGGTGGGAATCAAACCCACAACCTGCGGCGTTTAAGCCAAGGATTTACCAACCACGACAATCGACCCATCATTTCGCATGATATTAATCAAATTATATTTTTATATTTTGAATCTTAGACCACTACTACTAAGACAACTAAGCAGTCCAACAAAATCCCTTAAAAATCCAGTTCATCAATTGTGCATATTTACTATTCTGAACTGGATTTTTAAGGGATTTTGTTCAGCTTCTAAAATGCAACGAAAATGCAAGTCAATTCATTGCACATCATCTTGAATTCTATTAAATCAGAAAACAGCACGTTTCTCTAGGAAGAAAACAATGAAACATTCGGGACACGGCCCGCTACGGCAACCGTTAATAAATATTCAGACTGAGTTGGTGACAATTGTGTACTGATTTGGGGACCCGCTTTTAGAGGCAATAATGTTAGGAGTTGCTGTTGTTATGTAAAAAGAGGAATGGGATATTGTTAGCTGAATTTTGTTTTTTTTTTATTATTTACCAAACACTAAAGATACATATTATGAATAAAAATAATAATAGTAACACAAAAACCTCTTGGGCTTGTGCGTGCTACTTTTGTAGTACGTTGTGTAGCTGACAAACATACATACTTAATAGCTAGGTTCGACTTATATACTTATCTAAGGTACTTAACATTACAATTCACAACATCTAGGTAGGTATTATACAGTTCGCAATTGTAAAGTACACATATTCGTATGTACGTTACAATTGTATAGTATGCTTTTAATTTATATTTAATGTTACTTATACTAATATTATCGCGTAGGGAGGTAGGTAAAGTGTTTATTAGGTAATCTCGGAATCAGATAAGCGGTCATTCGTTCACCATAACAGTTTTTTGCACCCATAGTTACGAGTTTGTTTTGTGCGACTCGTCGCGTGTATACAGGATGACTAATTAGGTACTTGTTGTAATTCTTTATTAAATAATTGTTCCTTTAGTAGATGTAGTTTCACCTAATCATGTATAGGCAGCGTTTTGCATAATATAAAATAGATATTGTCTGTATTATCAGGATGATGATAACGTTGTAGGCGTGACATACTTAAAATTGTTTCAACAGGTAGACATATTGTCTCACTGCGAAGGATATCGTTCCACCTCATCATAGGTACACATGTACACAGACGTGGTATTTGTTTGTTATGGCAGGGGGAATCCCTAGGCATGCCTCCCGCAAAAAGTGTCTGCGGGTGGATATGTCGGACTTGCACCGACTAAACCAACCTGCTGTGGATTTCTCTTGGCGCCTGATGGGGGAGCCCCGGGAACACGGGTATGCTGCTCCGGTGCCCGCCATGTCCCAGATGGTCGGAACACGTACCCTGGGAGGGCTTGGGATTGCCCTCCCCTAATGCCGACTCCTGCCAGTCCGGCACAGTGACTGTGCCACAAACATATCGCTATCTTCCCGGAGCTGCTTGCAAATGACAGTAGAGGACACTTCTCACACTTTCACCGCAGCCCCGAGGGGAGTTAGGCTAGCGGCTGCCACCACCGCCCCGTCGCCTACTCCGTCTACGAGCGGGATCGGTTCATTCCCGATCCCGCTCGGCGGCCTCCTTCTGGAGCAAGACTGCCTCACAGAAGGAGACCACAGCGTCCCATTTGGTGGAGTCACCCGCCAGCATCGCACCTACGAACGGATCCCGTCCGATTTCTGCGACCAGGACTCGCCTCTCGGCCACCCAGGCCCGGGTACTCCTCCAGCGTATGCTGGGCTGAGTCATTACTGTTATCGTTTCACCAGGCGCTGCCGCGAAATCTAATCTTATATACCGTAACCTACATTTCTGGCATTCATAAGTGAATATCATAAAAAAAATATATTTGCTATTTATATATTTGGTTAATAAACTAGGAGCGATAGGTATTTGGGAAGTAAAAGTTGACCAAAAACTCTTGCCTAAATATCTAATTGCCTATGTACTATACACTGACCTGCTGTGTTACCTGTAATGGCGAACAGTCGGAGTTCTTTTCTGTCAGTTGTGGTGTCAAACAAGGTTGTGTGCTTGCACCAACACTGTTTGCGCTTTATTTTTCTGTCGTTGTCAGAGAAGCACTCGAACAGACTTCTGCTGGCATCAAAATACGTTTCCGGACTGATGGGGGACTTTTCAACCTAGCCAGATTAAAGGCTTATACTAAGATTATACTTACCTACGAGGACACAGAGGCACTACTAGAAAATAGCGAGTGAACAAAAATCACATCAATACGAACACAACACACCACATACACTACACACAAACACACACACACACAAACACACACACACACACACACACGAGCAATCCTTTATTTTATTTTAACTTTATTTTATTTATTGTTAAGAAATATATATATTGTAAATTGTAAGCACGCAAACATAAAATTGATATGGAAGAGCGGGGTCTCGTAATACAGGCATTGTCTGTCTAAAATGAGACCCCATACAAATTCATTTATTTATGTAATTCGTTGTTTGTGATAATAAACTATTTTGATTTTGATTTTTTTTGAAGATATCACACGCTTTAATAACGGAGATCATGTATGCGGATGATCTGTGTTTTGTGGCTAACTCTCTACAAGAGCTTCAGAATTTTATTACCAACCTACAGGAGGTCTCTTGCCGTTTCGGTTTCAAAATCAATGTAAAAAAGACTGAGGTTATGGCAATGGACCCTAATAAAGCCACAGAGGCCCTCAAAGTATACATTGAGGATACTGAGCTGAAGCAGGTGGATAAAATCAAATAGTTGGGCAGCACAATCACATCTAAGTGCGATCTTGATGCCGAAATAAAGTCAAAGTCAAAGTCAAAGGTACTTTATTCCGTAAAAATTTTACATTTATGTGGAATCGTCATATTTTTTTTCCCTACCGTGCAGTGCATGACGTGGCAGCTACTGAGAAACACTGCCAGAAAACTCAGTAGGAATCCTTTTTTAAAATAAAATATACATAACGACTCATCCGTAGAACAAAGTCCGATCTGCTGTGGTGATAGTTTTCAGTAGAGGCTAGAGAAGTTGTTGACATGTGTAACTCTTGAACGGTGAGATTTGAAATTTAGATTTTTTGGTATGTTGTTATAACACCCCAGCCTAGTTAAATGCTATATAGGTTATATTTCTTATGCTTTTATTTCACGTGATAATGAGTTCCATATCAACATAGGACATTTTATGGCGGAAGAGCGTGGGTCCGTAATGAATATTATACGTTGTTTTATGGAGACGTTCGAATTAAATAACGTTCTATATCAATATGGGGCATTATTTATTGGAATTATTCATCTATCGAGAGTCCTTTATAAATAACCACCTCAAAATATTTAATATCGTTTATTAATTAAAAATGAACTTAAGATAGCTAACAAAAGCATTGGATGGCATCACTTTGAATAGCAATCATATTATTATTAGGTACGTACTTTAAATTAGTATAGTGAAAGCCTTCTAGGCTGATTGTAAAGGTCATGTAAAATTAGCACAGTCTACAACTGACAGATCTATGTACCTATTAAAACAATGCGGGAGACGCGCATGAAGCAATATAAACTTCGTATTAGTTATAAATTCAACAATAACATTTTTTTTCGAAATACTAGTTAGTTTTCATTATTTTACCAATGAGAAGCATCGTGACCTAGATGAAGTTTTGTGCTAAGGAATAATTTTAAACTGTATACCTAAATTGTCGTGGTAGCTTGTAATAGTCAAAACTTAAAATAGTAATTAAATGGCATATCGTATCACAGCTTGGTCACTAGGTAACCTAAACGATTACGTCACTTAAATAGCAGTCTTGAATTAACGTAAATATTGATTATAACTACGGAAAATATTATTTACTACATAAATATATATTGATTACTTAATGCAAAATAAATCATAACAATCAGTCTGTATAATATTAGCAATTAATATCATGACCAGGCGTATGTGCACATACTTTATAGTAAGGAAAACGTACGTAGACAAACATTTTTTATTAATTTGAGTATTTACCAGTATTAGCATTGCTTGGTTGTTAAATTATTAGTTAGAATACAGGAATATTGATGATACTCTAAAGGAAATACTTCCGAGCGACACATATCCTTTAACTCTTTTTTAGCAGGAGGAACGATAACACGTCCAGAATATGCAGGGCTTAGTTCAGTTTCTCGTGTTACCACAAAAATATATAATAAGGATGAGTCAGGTTCTATTTATAAAACAATTTGTTGGGATTACTACCATCTGAATAAACTTCTGAAATTGAACTCCAGTAAATCGTTTTGCCCGTAATATCTGCATCCTAACCTTATTATTAAAAGATATTTGAAGTAAAAAAACAAAACATATCATTCAAGGTTACGTTGCGGACAACATAGGCTTCTCCTTCATTCTTGGCCAATCTTACTAATAAACGATATTCATAAGGGGTATATATAGTTTTGGTTTGAGAAGCTCCCTCGATGACAGAATGGACACTGTCCCTTCATTTTATGTATGTCTCTTCTGAAAAAGTGGCATATATCGACAATGAAAATACGATTACAATTTTGACTAGCAATTGTCTGAACAAAAGCGAAACTCTTTGGCCGCTCGGTCTACATTAGCCTGGGTAAAATTTAACAGGCATCTGCTGACCTAAATTGCGTCAAGTCTTGCCACAGTTTCACCCCATATATAACAAACGGTCTTTCTTTTAGCCACATCAAAAACCGTAAAGTTTAAAGAGATTTCTAGTAATATATATAAGATGGCTTCACAGTAATATATGTTTATATTGAAACGAGGACACTGCAATACTTTTTCAAAATCCGATACAGCAGTTATTTCACTAGGTTTCCGTTGGACTCCTCAGCGTCCTTTTAAATCTTTAAGTATGAAAAAATAGTCAGAATGATAACAGATCGAATGGACATAAATAAGACACGGCATAGGAGTTTGCACTGATAGTTAGAAACTAACCGGGCTAGATCTTTTGAAGTGAAATTTGAATACTTTGAAAGCTCACCGCCAAGCTCTAAAATAATAATATTCTATTCATAAGGACTTGCTCCATATCAAAAGAAGATTATCTTATTTTATTTCGAATTATATTTTTATTTACAGTGTTATTTAATATAGCATAATGATTCTCACTTCTATCATTCTACTTTATTGTAAATGTATTTATATGGGTACAAAATTGTAAAAATAATTTGTGGACAACGGCTGGTTCCACTGTTCGTTACTTTTAGCATTTAAGTTATTTATTATACCCTCAGTGTAACTAATTGTTGTCCTATACAATAATAATAATAAAAAAGATCTGTGGTGAGAAATTTCTAACAGTTTCTCGGTCTGTTTACGGAACTAGAAGGTATTTACAACAAAAATATATTTGGTTGATAGCTGTAAACATCAATGGCAGACGGATGAGACATAATAATCGGTATTCTGTCGCAGATATTTTTTTTGATTTCCCCATTCTCACGCTGAACTTCTTCCCATATATCAATACCTGACAGATTCCTTCTGAACCAGAAGGCAAAGATTTGTTGTATCATGTCAACGTCATCAACATTCACAAATACAACAACTAAAGTAAAAAAAATGTGTTACTTTTATTATAGATATTCATAAAATACTCTTAATAATTATCTAGCAATTGTTAAACAAATTTTCAGTAAATATCTAACGATATTTTTAAATGAACAACGTCCTAACTGATTTGCTTAACCGAGTATCAAGGTCTCATGTTAATATCGAACCAAGAAATCGTATCACAGATTTCGTAGAAATACGTCTAATATTCACATGAAATCCTTAGAAGTTCAAAAGTGTTCGAACAAAATCGTCCTAATATTTTATAAGACCTCAACTTTTTACTGTTTATTATTACAGAATAAATTATTCCCCTGTAAATATGCACATTATGTCTATCTTATTATTATACAAAAATTGCGTTTATATGCCTCTCCATCAATAAACGTTCTATGTAAAAATCGATCGCCCACAACTATTTACTGACCCAAAAAGCAATATAGAGACAATTTTTCTTAATTTTAAACTTAATAGTGTGTAATCACCGAATAGTACAACTCAAATCGTCAATTTACCGGCATTTACACTTTTCTTTATATAAATAACAGAAACATTTGAAAATAATGAAACAAGCTAAGGCCTTTAAATATATTTTTTAAGCATATCCAACATTTACCGTGATCCTAAATTCTCTAAAAATATGTCTTTTCATATAAAACACTTATAAAACTTATCTTTTTCGTCAATCTGAAAAAAAGTTAAGCGCATGACACAATACTGCCCTCACTCCAACAAACAGCGGCCGTACTGCTGACCGGACGAGGCGCCCGCGCCGCACCCGCTCACCCCGCGCCGTCGCTTGATCACTTCGGGCGTTTATATGCGGAGCTAATGTCAGATAGAACGTTATTCGATTCTATATTTCCGAAACTAAATGAGATACAAAAATTTTAAAAACGTACGTTAGTAGAGTTTGTATTTCTAATCTCGTTTATCTATTTTACTCGTTTTCGCTCTATGATCACATCGGACTCTGTTCTACGGATAAGTCGATAAGATTAATGACAATCATGTGTGTTGACTCAGAACAACTCAATCCCAAGCACTTTTATCATTTAAATAATCAGAAATTTTGTAATATGCCCTGCTACACAATTTGGCTTTAATAATTCTTTTAAACTTATTCGTAGACAACTCTCTAATATCATTGGGAAGTTTGTTATAGAATCTTATACATTGCCCCATAAAAGAGTTACTTATTTTGTGGAGACGGGTAGTATGCAATTTGAGATTATTCTTATATCTAGTATTTACATTATGTGTATCGCTCCTTTTACAGAAGGAATCGATATTTTTATGCACATATAGTAAGTTTTCATATATATACTGAGGTGGTACAGTTAGAATGTTGACCTCTTTGAACTTTTCTCTTAGAGACACTATAATTATTGTACAAGCGCTGCATCAGCTGTTTTCGGTAAATTATGTGGCAAGGTCCTACGAGCACATGATTTGAAGCTCTCGACAAAAATCTCCGTTTACGAGGCCATGGTTCTTCCAAATCTCTTATATTCTTCAGAGTCATGGGTCATCTATCGAAAACACATACGGACGCTGGATAGGTTTCATTTGAAGTGCTTACGAGACATTCTTAAAATCAAATGCTCGGACCGGGTTCGAAATACAGAATTGCTCCGACGCGCAAATGTAGAAGCGTACCTAATGCGGGGACAGCTCCGATGGTGTGGTCATCAAGGGTCATCAATAAGGGTGGCTAAACGCATATTTTTCTGTGAACTCCAGAATGGCAGGCGGAAACAGGGCGGCCAGTTCTTACGATAAAAAGATGTTCAGAAAAGACACATTATGAAGAGGTGCATTATTAATCCCCCGAAATGGGAGGAAAAGGCTAGTTGCCGCCCTGAGTGGAGGCGCTTGGTAAATAAAAAGGTTCATCACTTTGAAGAGCAGAGAAAATCCGGGCTGGATGCGAAACGCGTTGCTTTTAAGACTAAACCACCAGCAGTCATATTTTACAACTATATCGACGGTGTCCTCACGTGCAGCCAATGTTTTCGCACGTTCACTCACAAGATTGGATTCTGTAGTCATCTAAGGGCGCATGTGAGAAATGATCGTCCTAGCTCCTTAACTAATCAGTAGCAATCACCATAGCCGAAATCGGCTGGGATGTTAGTTACTATATAGACTACCTAGGTACTTTACTACGAATCGTACCCAGTTTATGACATTTCACGTAAATCCAATTAAAACTACAAAAAATAATCCTTAACGTTAACACTAAGTCCCTTAATCCGAACATACCATAGGGCTAGGCGAAAATTGGAAATATTCCGTACAACTCGCGAATTATTCCCTCCATTACATAAGGGTGGTTTCGATTGTCTATTTCAGATCCATTTCCCGTGCAATGATTGCGTGATATAGTGTTGGGGGGCTCCGGTTTAATTGGGGATTTAGGGACGAGCGTAACGTTTCAAATTTTTGGTTCAATCTGCAAATATTTGAAATTTAAATTGCGTCGGTCCATCGTTTGAAAGAGAATTTTAGACAATATTTTTACTAAGCTAATATTGCCAAGTGAAAAAACACAACATTTGACATTCTGAAATCACATTAAGGCTTGAAATAAATATGGGTGTGAGTCAGTTTATTTATTAATTTATAACTTGTTGCACAAGCCTGTAGACGCGGCCTCAATGCCAAAGGTATTCTTTACCAGTCGACCTTTGGGTATTACAGAGATAATAAGTGCACTATTTTTTCTATTAGAATTAGAGAATATATATATTAATAATCACATAATGTCTATCAAATAAATACAGATGTCTATAAATAACTATAATTATATATGTCTTAGGTTAGCTAGGGTAGGCTCCTCAGCGGCGAGGATCGCTTTGGCCCCTTAACGCGTCATCGGTGATCCCGTGCAACTGATCACACCCTCTCTTAGAATTCTGTCCTTTTGCTTCAGCGGCCCCCTGAGCTGTGGCCCGAACCCCAAAAGGGTGGCCTCGGGTATTAGTCGTTTAATTTAAGCTACTGGCTAAGAGCCTTCTGCGCTAGCCAAATGCTCATTGCCTTCAATTCTTTAATTTTAATATTGTACAAAATTTCAAAATAATAGATTAGTAACTTGTTATTTATTGTAGGATTTAAGAAAATATATCTGATAAAACAGACCGCACGGACAGACTAATAATTTTTTTGTAATTTTTATACTGTATTCGACTATGTTCATGTACTGCATTGTGAACTTGACAAGTACAAGTGTATGTTAATACCCAAGTGCTGAATAAATTTCATTATTTCATTATTCCTTACCACTAAACCAACAGGCTCGACTAGTTAAATTGTTAATTTGGAGAGAGCTATTGGAGCTTTACGAGACACCTCTCTAAGGCACGGCGCTATAACAACACCAAAATTCAGACTACGAGCTAATACTGCGAGATTTCCTTGCCAGAAAAATTCTTGTCCACTCCATCACTCTCATATATTATTCGGTCAAATACTTGACTACTAAGCAAAAGTCCCAAAAAATACCTTAAAAATTCAGTATAGAACAAAAAATTACTATACGCCTGGCGCAGCGGTTCAGATAGTCATCTTGCCACTTCGCCTCACCCGAAGATCTCCACAATTGCCATTTCCAGCGACCCTCACAATATCATCGGTCCATCTTGTAGGGGTCCTACCCATGCTACGTGTTCCGGTTCGTGGTCGTCACTCAAGAACTTTTTTGCCTCAGCGGCCGTCTACGAGCTATATGCCCAAACCACAGCCACTTCAATTTAACTTAAATAAATATTTTGCATAATAATATCATCATCATCATCATCCCGATTTTGATTGGTCCCGGTCATGCCGACCACTTCATTTCTAGACTTGCTGGGGACGAAAGATTGACTGTTAATTTGCTATGGCTACGGGTTGCTGCGCCCGAAGATGTCTGCTACAGTTTATATTTTTTGTAATAGTCATGCGCACTGATATGTTGTTGGAGCGGCCATAGAAATAACATACTCTGAGAAAATTTCAACTCTGCCTGTTCTAATTCATGAGATACAGCCCGCTGACAGATAGATAATCGTCAGTCCTTCATTTGAATTCATATGTGCGTATCTTTGTTTGTAATCTTCTTTCAAGCATTTTTTTCATAGCTTTTTTAAGCATTTAAATTTCTTAAGCCATTTTGGTGTGATTTAGTAACAAACATGATATATAAACACGCAAAACAAAGAAAAATAAACTGTAATCTATGTACATTTAATTAACGCGTCAGCATATTATTATTTACAATAAAAAGGTATTTATTTTAGCGCTGGCATACTAAAAAAATATCAAAGATAAGCGATAAAAGAAATCATTAAGAATATCAACAAGGAGGATCACTTATACATATAACCATTAATAATTAATAAGAACGTTAGGATGTTTTTAACTAAATAACGTAAAATTGAATGAATAAAATTCTAATCACACACACAATTAATTTTAATATAATAATTTAATATTTAGGGACAATGTCACACAGATCATTCTAGCCCCAAACTAAGCAAAGTTTGTACTATGGGTACCAGGCGACGATATACATACTTATTTAGATAGATAAATACTTAAATACATAGAAAACATCCATGACTCAGAAACAAATATTCGTGCTCATCACACAAATATTTGCACTTACCGGGTTTCGAACCCAAGACCACCAGCTTCGTAGGCAGGAGCACTACCAACTAGGCTACAGTGCCCGTCAATGATCTTACATTGTGTGTGTGATAAGAATTTTAATCATTCAATTTTACGTTATTTATTCTCCAAATCATTAATTCAGCAACATGAAATTAATTATTAATAAATAACATGTTACGCCGTGGTGCGCAGCCACAAACAAAACCATATTTTTCTTTCAATTGTTCTTGAGACTTTAATTAGTTTACAAAATGGCGCGAATCGACAGATGGGTAACCACACTATGACCTCGTAATGCCCCTAATCGTACTAAATTCAACCGAATCATATATGAACATCAGCTCTGAGTCGTAAAAATGTAAATTCTTCATTTTGCTAAAAATGTTTATGTTACTCAAACGCTTATTTAAATGCAGACTGTTGCAAAAAATGTTTCAGTATTCCGCTAAAAGACGTTATTTAGAGATAATGTACCTAATGTACTGTATATTTTGAGTTATTTTTGTTGAGTTGGCTTGAATGTAGATTAGGACTTGTTGTAGATGGCCATTTGGTTTAAAGTGAAAATAAAACTGAAATAAGGACGTTAACAGCTCTCTAGGAATGTTTTCTTTATGAAATGGTAGAAAAATATTGCATTATGAAAAAATTGTAACAATTGTAAATTCAAACTGGGTTACTTTTTTCTTATATTAGCGTTGATTTTAAACATTTTGAATAGGTAGTATAAAGATTCACCCATAGACACACACACATACTAACACTTAGTTTGCTTACTACCTACCAAATTTGAATTTGATTACTTGGTGAGTTAGATTTGCATTAAATTACTGGTTTTATTTTATTTATTTAATTATTGTTATTATTTTGCATGATATGAACCTAATCAAGTTTCTTTATTAAAATAGGAATTTGAATAGGAATTGTAGTCTAATCCTATAATCGGTCACCGTAGCCTAACTGGTAGTGCTCCTGCCTACGAAGCTGGTGGTCCTGGGTTCGAATCCCGGTAAGTGCAAATATTTGTGTGATGAGTACGAATATTTGTTTCTGGGTCATGGATGTGTTCTATGTATATAAAATAAAATAAAATACACTTGATTGTACACAAAAAATAAAAGAACATTTAACGATGAAACATTACGTACCCACATACGTATATAAGTATTTATTTATCTATATGAGTTTGTATATCCTCGCCTGGTACCCCTAGGTAAAGGTTTGCTTAGTTTGGGGCTAGGATGATCTGTGTGACATTGTCTCTAGATATTATATTATTATTAGATAATGAATTCGAATTATCTTCATAGGTTACTCTATGGTAAAGATTAAGCGCGAGACCGACACATTTACATCCTCTCTGAAGCACCAGCATACAACACCAGTAACTTATTAATATACAACAGAAACATTAATTGTTTGAACCCGACCCGCGATTTTGGGTTCCTACCAAGTTTTATTTAAATCAGCTCAGTAGTTATGGCCTGTAAGCGCGACAGATAGACAGAGAGAGTTACTTTCGCATTTATAATATTAGTAAGGATTATTTTTATAAATTCTAAGATTATTATCACAATTTAACAAAAATTTGGATGGACCATCTTGTATTAATAAAAAATAACAATTGCATTAGGACCTTTCGCAAACGTGGTTAACAAATAACGACATTAATATAGCGGCTAAAGTTGTCAAATTTATAACAAATAACTACATAAATATAGCGGCTAAAGTTGTCAAAGTGTTTTAATTGTGTGGCATTTCCATTCAACATACCTCTTCTAATTTATTGCTAGCAATCTCCTCGATGTAACAAGAAAATCCTTCAATTAATATTCCTTCCGTACTTTAAATTCGACAAAAACAGTTAACTTTTATTTTTTGTCAATGGAATATTATATACATAATTTAGTATTTAAATAACCTAACTTATAAACCTAAAGAAACATAACACAAAATAAACTTAAGTATTTTAAATTAAAATTATATAAATATTACAAGATGGACCGATGATCTTGTGCGGGTCGCCGGAAACTGCTGGATGCGAATAGCGCAAGACCGGCAATTGTGGAGATCTTTGGGGGAGGCCTTTGTCCAGCAGTGGACGTCTTTCGGCTGATTTGATGATAATGATGAAATATTACCGATTACGCAAAAATAATTCTTCCTAACAATGGGCTTAGGCGTGAAAACGTTCTTAGGCTGTCAGCATTGCTACTTTGAATGGTAAAGCTAATTCTTTAACCTAAGTATCTAGGCTAGCTTTTTGATCACTTTTGAATTCAACCAGACCTATCAAAATATATTTTTTTTATGTATTTTTTAATTTGTGCATGCACAATATTGCTAACTCACGGCCTCGTTCTTTAAGTAATTTTAAAATACCGCTCAGAGCGCACACGAAGACTTGGACTTGGCCTTTTTCAAACTTTCATTGGGCCACCCTCAAACTAATTCTGATGACGTATGTCTCAGACACAATGGAGTCGTAATGGCATTTGGCTTTTAAAGTCTTTGTAAAATTGTGGGAATGAGCAATGGCTCGACTGTACGCTTCATATAATTTTTATTGCGCTTTCTAAGAATGACTTATGAAGTTATGAATCTGGCATGGTGTTGCCATGTGTTGTTAATGGGTGATAAAATGTGTCTTTTTGTTAACTCGTGTGTTTGTACATGTGAAGTGTGATTACGTAATTTACAGTGGGAGTGTTTTGCTGTCATTGACTTAGTTAGAATGCAGCGTCATAGAATAAAAAGTATGTACAGACGCCAGCACATCAAGCTACACCTATCTGTCAAATTTCCCCAATTGAAAGTGAACCTTATGCTAATGTGACTAAGTTTAAAAGCTTGGAAATTAGAAAGTTTGTCGGACTGTCGGTTCCGGATGTAGTCATTAGTCAATAGTCGTTAAGCCATGTTTGAGCCCTACTGGGCTTGAACAACTCTGACACTAGAATAACCACTGCCCATACGATAAGTAATTTATACGATAATTACACCGAGCCTGAAGCAAACAAACATGTTCATGCACACAAATATTTATCCTCAGAATGAAAAGTAACCTAATATTACGCACTCGTTAGGTTCTGCACATTAAAACTCAGAGATATTTTCCACACACAATATTTTATCGAACAGAGTAACGTTCTCATCTACCGTCATACAAAGAATGCCCCTTTAATAATTATCCTACCCTATTTATAATTTTATCAGTGACAACCATTTGAAAGTCTAATATCGATTATTAATATTTTAAGATATAAAATTATTAGATAAATCAAATAAATAATCACAGTGTAAAAATATTATGATAACATAGCAGCTACGTCATAACCGTTGCGCGGCTATTGAGTACTTGCTAACACTAACGATAGCATCTCTGGTCACAATATAATATAGATTTAGTTCAAGCGGTAGCTATATAGGAAAACACTCTGTTACACAAATAAATGAATTTTAATGCTTTTGACTCTCTTTGCACGTGCTCATAGTTCAATGCTCTCACCGGTCACTCAGTCCATAGATAGGTGAACACCAAAGTGGTTTAGTTTCTAAGCATCTCCGTGTTTCGAAGACACGTTAATCTGCCAGTCCCGATTGTAATCATTAGACAACTACTGTCGTTAAACCATGTCAGAGGCTTACTGGGCGGCTTGAATAACTCCGACGCTAGAGTAACCATGCCCATACGATATTTAAGAAAGTAATGCTTTTGACTTTTTGCCTAAAGTATGCTTGCACAATCTACAAGATCAAAATATACCATCTTTACCATCAAAATTTCAGAGGTTAAGCAACTAAGTTTGCGGTCAATCCATAGATGGGTCACCACCAAAGTGGTTTATTTTGTTTCGCTGGTACATTAGATAGATAGATAGAGTACACTTTATTGCACCAAAAGAAACAATATATAACTTACAAATAAGCAAATACAGGTACAATCGGCGGTCTTATCGCTTTGTAGCGATCTCTTCCAGACAACCGTTGGGTGGACAAGGAAAAAGTAAGACAGAAAAGGCGATAGTTGTAGTGTACAGTCAAATATTCAAAGTTATGTACTTATATACAATTTACATAAACATACTTATATTCTAAATACTAATAATACTATACTATAATAAATAATATACTATACATACAAAATATTATGCATATATTCAATTAAGGGGTTTTGAAAAAGGAGGTTACGAAAAGCAGTTAAAGGAAAAAAGACAAATTATGAAGATAATTTAAAGAGATAAAAAGTGTTTTTTTTAAAGAAATTTTGAAGGAAGTCAGAGTTTGTGCACGTCTTATTTCTACTGGAAGTAAATTCCATAGCCGAGCTGCTTGGACAGAAAAAGACTTACCAAAAAAATCTGTAGAGTGCACTGGAATATGTAGTTTTAAGTTCTCTGATGATCTCAAAGACCTAGAATGTGTATCACAAACGAATTCAAACCGTTGCTTAAGGTAAATAGGAGCTGTTGGATTACACAAAATATTGTAAAGGAGACAAAGTATGTGAGAATTACGGCGAAGTCGGATTGGTAACCACTCGAGTTTTTTACGAAATTGGGTGACGTGATCGTATTTGCGGAGTCCAAATACGAATCTTATACAGAAATTTTGAAGGCGCTCGAGTTTATCAAGTTTGTCCTCTGTAAGGTCAAGATAACTGGCAGCAGCATAGTCAAGGATGGGGAAAAGAAGAGATTGAGCTAGTGAAATTTTAGTGGCGGTTGGAAGGAAATTACGCATTCTTCGCAAGGAACCTGCTGCCGCATATAATTTTCGACTAGTCTGCTCAAGCTGTGGACCCCATGAAAGTGTTTTGTCGAAGTAAACCCCTAGATTTCTTACATTGTCACTAAAAGGTATTATAGTATTATTAAAGATAATCTGGGGGATCTGTGTCCAGTCAACCTTGGATATCATGCGCGAACTACCAATGACAATAACCTGGGTTTTAATGGGGTTCACTTTAAGACCATGCTCCGCACTCCATTGACTTATTCGGCCTAAGTCACTATTGATTATACCAATCGCTTCACTAAGTCGTTCTACAGGTGCCTGAGTATAAATTTGTAGGTCATCTGCATAAAGGTGGTAGGAAGAAGTTAAATTAAAGGAAATACAATTTATAAATATCGTGAAGAGTAATGGAGATAAAACGCCACCCTGTGGCACGCCTGCAGTAGTATAGCACCACGAAGAATAAGACTCCTCGATGCGAATACGTTGCCGACGACCAAACAGGTAACTACGAAACCAATCAATTGCCGTTGGAGATATGTTAAGAGAGCGTAATATGCCAAGCAGAATGTCGAAGTCCACGGTGTTGAATGCGTTGCTAAAGTCTAGCAGCGCAAGCACCGTCAACTTTCCACACTCCATGCCCAGTCGTATATCATCCGTAATATTGACCAAGGCTGTGGTTGTACTGTGGCCGGGACGGAACCCGGACTGACACGGATTAAGGAGACAATTTTTACACAGGAATAAACTCAATTGGGAATGGATAAGACGCTCTAGGACTTTGGAGAGGAAAGGTAATATGGATATGGGCCGATAGTCAGAAAAGGAAGAATGATTAGGCTTTTTAGGCAGCGGAGTAATTTGCGCAGTTTTCCAAGCAGACGGAAAAGTACGGCTGGAAACTGAGAAATTAAGGATGTGAACAAGGACAGGTATGATCTCATCGAGTATTGGGAGGATCATATTACGACTGATACAATCACTTCCAATAGAATTGGACGTGATTGATAGTACGCTTTTCTTAACATCACAAGCAGAGAATTGATTAAAATTAAATTGTGAATAGTTGGGGCTGGGAAGCGACGAAAGACGCTGTAGAGTGTTATTTTTGGTGGTCCTATCAAAATTGGACGACGTCGAGAAATGAAGATTTAGCGAATTAAGATCTAAATCTTTAGAAATGTTGTCTTGACGTGACTTCCCTATACCCAAAGATCTCAAGTATCTCCAGACTTTTGCTGGGTCACCATTTTGGACAGAGCTGTGAATGTGTTGGCGTTGAGCATTCCTACATACCTTATTGCAGTGATTTCTAGCCGAATTATATTTTGATTTATTTTTATCTGAAGGATCTGATTTGTATCGTGACTTAGCTACTGCTTTCTTATCGATCAATTTCTTAATATCTGGAGTAAGCCATGGAGCAGGAAGATGCCTAAGTTTGATGCTTTTAATAGGTGCGTGGACATCATAGAGTTGGATTAAGGAAGTTTCAAACAAATACACCTTGGTATCAATGGAGTTAGCATCTCTCCGAAGATTATCAGTGTTTATGCCACTAAAATTGCGCTGCAAAAGAATTTTTGGTTTCGCTTTAGGTGGACGAATTTTATACGACAAGAAAAGAAGGTCGTGATAAGAAAAAGAGTCTGCGGGGCATTGACCATATTGAGCCACATGCCCTTTGGAAGAAACAATTACTAAGTCTAAGAGAGAAGGTGTATAGTTAGGGAAATTATGCGTAGCATTAAGAGGTAACAGAGAAAGATTATGCGACTGAACTATAGACTGAAGAGAAGATGAACGAGAATCGTTTTTAAGTAGGCAAGTGTTGAAGTCCCCCATGACTATTACATGACTGTAGTTGGGACTAAGTTTTCTAGAAGGATATCCAAAGAAGAGAAGTAGTTTATACGCAAAGAAGGACAGTAGTAAACACCAAGAAGGACTTTCGTGTGATGCATCTCTACTTCTAGGAATAGATGCTCGCCGGCGTTTGATGGGGGAGGCTGCGATGACATATTAACAATACGATAAGGTATATGTGATCGAAGATATATAGCTACGCCTCCGCCATTACCGTTAATACGATCGTTCCTAATCAAATGGAAACCGGGTAGGGAATATGAAGTAGAGAGCAAACATGGTTTAAGCCATGATTCAGAGACAAGGATTGCATGGATATTCTTACAGTCAAAACTGGCCAGCATATCAGAATAATGTGCCGGAATACTCTGGGCGTTAATGTGAATAACATTAAAGTTCCTTGGAACATCAGAGAACTGAGAATCTAAAGTTTCTGCCAAGGAGGGTATACTGGCAAAACTTGTTTCATCACTTGTCAATGAAACAAAGTCTTCATCGTCACAATTAAAACTTGATTGTAACATAAATAGAAAATAATAGCTAAATAAAATAATATAAATATACAATAATTACTAAAACTAACCTATAATTATAGGTACCAATAAAATTGCTTTATATTGTCCACCCACCGGTTATGTGTTGATTAGGGTACAACAATAATATAAAAAATAAATATAAATGTAAAAGATAGGAACAAACTCAAACACTATGCTTGTAACACGTCAGTCTTAAAAAGTTATCGCAGTCTGGGTATTTCAATTAAACAGAATGGCAACACAAAAAAAGAAACATAATTAAAGAAAAACGTTAACTCGAGCGAGAATATCCGTCCAAATCACTACCTATTGTTAGTCTAATCATAGATATTTATATTCTCTTTGAGTCTAATGTCATTTTATGACATCAGTGTGACATCCATGAGAAAAGAAAACATTGAACGGCATGCTAAAAGTAAAAGCAAAAAAGGGGTAGAAGCTAATACAAGGGACTTACTACCCAGACTGCGATCACAAATAAAAGTATCACTTTTTAGTGACGGCTCGCTTGGACCTTGTGATGTTCTTCGGCGCAGTAGTCGATGCGGCCGGCTCGGAGGCAGCCGATTCGTTGTCTTCAGCTGTATTTTGATGCCCGATGTTGTTTAGGTCCGACATTGAGTGTATTATATGCCGTGTATTGTCTTGGCCAACAACATAAATAACACCTCGATTCGTAAACGATCTATGAATGCCGAAACGTTGACGACAAGCGAGAAATACGGCGTGTCTGGCTTTGGTTAGAAATTCTGACATTGTGATGCCAGAGCTCTTCAGTTTGGTTTTGGCCCCCCATACCTTGTCCCGGATACCCATATCCTGGAATTTAAGAAGGATAGGACGTGGCTTATCCGGCTTAGCTGCCCGACCCAATCTATGGCACCGTCTAATGTCACTAGCAGCGAACTCCCGAAACTCTAGACGGCTGGTTATGATGTTAACTACAGTCTCCACAGCTTCATCCTTGCTTTCCGGAACTCCATGTAGTAACAAGATCTTGCGTCTACTATGCATCTCAAGGCGATCAGTTGCATGTGTTAATATTTGTACCTGTTGCTGAAGACTGTTGAGCAGCTGGCACATAAGGTTCCGAAATGTACCAAATTCTGCTGCTAGACCAGTGGGCTGGAGGTTGCTGGACTGCTGAATTTGTGCTTCCATATCTGCCATCTTTGTTTTGAAGAGCTCTCTCATCCCATCAATGGATTGTACAATTGACTCCATAGTGCTTAGTGAGAGTGAGTTGATGTGATTTCTGATGTATTTATTCTTCTTGAACTTGTGGGAGATAACACTAATCCGGTAGGTAGACAGTATCAACTATTGAATTTAAGCATTGAATACTATTTAAATGATATATAAATAATTAAATTTTAATTTTAAATATAGAGCTATTGAACTTAAGTGTCAATGCTACAACTACCCACACACCAAAAAGCTACATTAAGCTGTCGATTTTGGTTGTACTCATATGTCAGAGGCATACTGGGCGGCTTGAGCAACTCTGATACGAGGGTAATTACTGCCCATACGATAAGTAAGTGAGTAATACTTATGATTTCTTTTTCTAAACTGCGCTTGCACAGTCTACAGGATTAAAATATACACAATTTTTACTACTCTTTTTACTAATCTCTAGTTTACAAAACTAGAGATTATTATACGATATTTGCAAAACTTATATGGGTTGACGTCGCAACTATGCCCATTCGAATCCTACTAATATTATAAATGTGAATTTTATGAGTATGGATGTATGGCTGTTGTATTGTAACTCTCTCACGCTAAAAATATGGAGTGGATTTTAATGAAACTTTGCAGTAATATAGCGTATACATTATAATAATAACATAATAATATCTAGGGACAATGTCACACAGATCATCCTAGCCCCAAACTAAGCAAAGCTTGTACTATGGGTACCAGGCGACGATATACGTACTTATATAGATAGATAAATACTTAAATACATAGGAAACATCCATGACTCAGAAACAAATAATCCTGCTCATCACACAAATATTTGCACTTACCGGGATTCGAACCCAGGACCACCAGCTTCGAAGGCAGGAGCACTACCAACTAGGCTACGGTGACCGTCATATTAGAATGACACATAGTGTAAAGCCACCACTACTTACTTTCCCTGTGTATTATACTTTAGATTTACAAGGCGGACTTAATGCTAGGGGCATTCTCTACCAGTCAACCTTAGGGTGATGCAGAGAAAAACTGGGTAGGTGCACTATACATTGTTATGTGTGAAGGTAAAAATCCTATACTAATATACAAGATGTCAACTTACATAGAATACTAGCTGTGCCCCGCGATTTTACCCGCGTTAAATTGTATAAATTATCATAGCTCCTCCCCCGTAGGTGATAGCGTGATAATATGTAGCCTATATGTTGACCCGACCTCTTAGTAATATTCATGCAAAATTTGAAGTAAATCCATGCAGTATTTTTTGAGTTTAGCCCAGACATACATACAGACAAACAGAAACACAGACTAACATTCTAAAAACTATATTTTTGGCTTCGAAATCGATTGTAGATCACGCCCCAAGTATCCTTTAAAAAAAATATTCAATGTACAGTTTTGACTTTCCTACGATTTTATTATATGTATAGTTTATATATAATTACATATATTCATAAATAAATATAAGTATATACATATATAAATAAACATATATTATAGGTTTAGATTATTTATTTAATATTGTTAAAACCTTGCCTATGTACCATTATAATTGTTAAAATCAATTGGGTTTAAATTATCGCCACACACCATACCCCGTTATAATAGGCTATAATTTATACAGTTTAATGAGTGACACCGCGGAATACAGCTAATAAGAAATAATATGATTTGCCTTTTATTTTTTTCTACTTATAAAACTTGAGTGTCTGCATGGTTAACACGTAAATCGCTTCTCAAATTCCGAAGCAATCGGTGACCATACTCGTTTAAATACGGATAGACTTGATTACTTTTTGAATATGGTAAAAGTATTTCGTATTTCACAAATTGGATTTGTTTAATATTTTCAGATTCATAAAGCTTTTTATGTTTCATCTACTATGTATGTTACACATTGTATACAAGTAGAAAAAAATATTCTACAAAGGTGCAGACGCCAGCACATCCAGCTACCCCAATCTGTCAAATTTCTTTTATAATTTTCAACTTTATCACATAAGCATAAGGTTCACTTTCAAATGGGGAAATTTGACGGATTGGGGTAGCTTCATGTGCTGGCGTCTGTACTTCAAACTCGCTACATATCGATAAAAATGTACTACGTCATATAAGGTTTATTACGCATATGAACGGTAAAAGTGAGCTGATAAAATCATACTCGATTTCTATCTCACACATATTCAGTGGGTATTATATTAAGTTTACTGTTAGATCAGTGTTGTGCCACAAGAAACCTGGTAACTTTATTTTTATTGCTTTTGGAGGCAGACAAGCTAGCGGCCCACTTGATGGTAAGTGATAACCTACTGTGAGATTAGTACTCTTTTTAAAACTCGTTTAAAGAAGAACATGTCGCAGTGCTGAGGAAACATCGCAGCAGGTAATTTATTCCAGAGCCTGCAACGAACGTAGGATGTATGAACGCTGAAATGGAACCGTGCTTGACGAGATAGCTTCCAGGTGGTATATCATACTGCGAGTGCGCGTGGTGCGATGATAAAAAGGGGACAATGGCACCAGCATAAACAGTTCCTCAGAGCACTCCCCATGAAAGAGACCGTAGAACACGCAGTGAGATCTATAGTCTCTCCGCTGCTCTTACGACTTCAATCTGTCCGTAAGATTGGCATCTCTGACGCTCCTAACAGCAGTCCTTTGGAGTGAGTCAAGTGGACCAAGCTGGCATTTTGCCTAAGAGCATTTTACAGCGGTTTTATACAAGCTTGGTGTGTGGCTGACTACGACAAATATTACCATTCCTTCAAATCTCGTTCTTCCTCAACCAATTTAAAAATATGCTAAAATGGCAGACTATTTTGAGGTCGTTTCTTACTATATATTAGATACTACTTAGTAGAAAAAAATACATATTTTGTAGTAAACGGCGACCTTAAATATGCATTTGTAGGAACTGACATATAGCTAATAATTTAAAAAAATATTAGCATAATCACCTGAAGTTTAATTTCTAGGTTACCTGGAAGAGATCACATTTAGTGATAAGGCCGCCAATTGTACAATTTTGTAATGTATGTTATCGTATTCTTGTATCCTGTAAAATTTTGGTGTACAATAAAGAGTTACCTTTTTTTTATTTAATCTTAAAGGCAAAAACAACGCATTGATTCAACTCACTTATTCATGGCTATTGTTTAGCGCAACCTAGAGTTCAGATGTGAGGTAACAAAAAAAATGGAGAATCTCCAAATTGGGTGATGATCTAAGGCCTAAAGATACCCAATTTTTCCCTATGTTATGTTACTTGAATCTAGTTTAGGTCAGCTGTTTTTAACTAAATCTTCATTCGGTACTCTTGACTTGGAGAGTAAGATGGTGAATGCGTGACGATAGCGTTACAAAAAGTGTGATCGGGCGAGGCGAAAGGAAGTTGAGAGGGGGTAAAGTTAGTGATGATGATAAAATGGGAGAAAATTACGTTCCATAGATTTCTGTCCTGCAAGAGAGAGAGAGGCGCGAGCACACATTACCTTTCTCTTTTTCTCTCATAATTATTTACGTTTCAAATATATAAGTTGTACTTCAGTCAGGTGGTTTAAAACGCCTTCCTTTTTTTCATCATTTATCTTGTCTGTCTTGTCACATGTAAAGTTGTTAGAATAACAGCGATTGCCACTACCTGGTACACCATATGGGAACCTAAATACTGGTACCAGTACTGTTGTATGTGTTACACCACTATGTCGGATGGAAGGAACGGAGAATGTGGAGAATGGGAACCTATTCCCAAACAAGTGCAACACCACCTGCGGCTTACGATAATAGGCCGGGAGATAGCATTGCTATAGGCGCGTTATTTGCTATAAATATTTTTATCTAAATATAAGTTAATGTATTCGTATACTATGATTGTGTTTTATATGCTATATATATAACGCCTGAACTTGAGAATCTAATCCCTGTGTCGCGGGATACTTTACAAACATATAATAGACGGACACAAAATTACATCCAGTCTCAGAACAAATATTTATGAGACACACAAACAGTTGTCCGGCGTGTGACTCGAACCCGCGACACGAAGGCGAGGCGACTATCTTAACCGCTGCGCCACACGTGCAGCTAATTTATATGTTCATAGTTGCTCGTTAAAAATCATGTGATATTTCTAAAATATCATATTTTTATTGATTTAGACTTTCGCGATTTGTAATATATGTATATTCATACATAGACTCACACCTGTTTCGCAGAGGCGTAGGCAGAGACAACGGATTTCGGACGGACAATCTGTCACGATCTTTGCATACCTCTTTAAATTTTTCCTCGTTTACTGATTCGTACACATTATCATATTATATTGTGGTCACGGCTCGACTAGTAGTCTGCGGTCGACCAGTAGTCAGTGGACTCGTGACCACGGCTGGTGCAATCCAACCAGAAACCTCAGGTAAATTGAAAGGATTTGCCTTAAAATATTACCATTCTCGAGAGCCGTGTCCATAATATATTATAATATTATGTAATGTTGCCGAACCTTTTTTCATCATCACATCGGACAACTATTATATAATATATACGAGTAACTATCTATTTTGTTAAAATTTTATCGTTTTAAATTTTATTCCTGTGTGTCTTTGTTGAATAAATTTCTTTTTCATCTTTCTTTTCTTTCTAAATTCCTTATAAGTCCTAAGATATACATATATTGATAAGATCTGATCTAAACAAAATTTATATAGAACCTAATAATAATAATAATGTCCTCCAGGCTGAATTTCGAATACGGCGGCCAGTCAAAAGAGATTAGCCATCTACGCGGGACATATTATAGTGCACAAGTGTGTGCGCAAACACAGGAGCACTTTCTATTCCATCACTCTTAAGATCCGATGGGACGCCTGCCGACTAGGGAAGAGGTACAGGACCGACGGCTTTACGTGCTCTCCGGTGCGGTATAATACCGCCTACTCCCAGATTCTGAGAAATTTTTCTTTTTACAGAAAAGTCCTAGAATCACTTTTGCCCCGACCCGGGATTTGAACCCAGGACCTCGTTATCTGCTAACGAGGCAGTCAAAAATTTAAAAGTTAAAATAATAATAGTAAATAAATATAATATCACCGGAATAATTCATGCACTTACATGAAAAGTAATTTTTACAACGTACAACGAGTTCTACAATCAAATGGATACAGAATACTTGATATTAGAATTGCCTTAAAAACCAATTTTCATCGTATTCACATACAAATATATACCGACCTTTGGTAATTGAAATGAGTTTTTATAAAAATAAATAAGTTAACACCCGAACTGAACAGGACACACGCAATTCAAGCAAGCTTTTACACTGAGTCTCTGTTTTAACCTGAACAATGATATCAATTTCTAGATGTACCTTGTTGATAGTATCAGTCTCATCTATACATATAATAAATCTGTAGAAAAATAATTTTTGTACATCAAAAGAAAATCCAAAAAAAATAGCCAGGGTATTAAAGAACAACCAATAGAACCCATTTCCAGCCTTTTTAGAATTTTTGTCTGTTTGTCTGTGTGTCTGTTTGTCTGTTTATATGTTCGGGTATCACGTAAAATATACTAAAGCAATGTAGATAACTTTTATACACAACGATTGAGCGTAACTTGAGGTAACATTTAGTTTTTGTTTTATTGCAATCGGTTCAGTCTATCAAAAGATATTAGATTTTAAAGTAATCATGAAGAAAAATAACACACATTTCATTACTTCAAGATGAACTAATGTTTATAGTTGAGCTACCTAACTGTCCGATAGATGTCATTGTGCATATTATGACATCTCTTTTCTGCATGAACTAGGTTGATAGTTGATTTTTATTTCGATAGATGTCGTTGTGCATTTATTTTGACTCGCGGTGTTAAGATTTGCCCATGGATTTATTTGCCCGTGTTTGCTGATTGCATGATTACGTAGAGTTTTGAATGTACTGAATTGTTTCGAAATAAGGTCTTGGTTGCCTAGAAGTATGTTGTTGTCCAAAATTGGTTATTAAAAAAATCTGTTTTCTTTGGGCAAATTGAATTATGTGGAAGGTTGGATTTGTTATAATTTAATTTTAAATTATAATGTCAGTCGATCGAAAGTTTGTGCTGTCGTTTCGTTTGTAACGCGAATGTACCTACAGACGATTCGAATTTTATCAAGCCTGTCCGATTGAATGTATTTGAATGTAGTAAATTAACCCTGTCTCTCATAATTTTCTCAGCACAAATCTATATACCTACCTATGTAAAAGAGGGAACTGACTGACTGACATATCAACGCACAGCCTGAACGGCTGGGGTTAGAGACTTGAAATTTTGTCTGTAGGTACTTTTATGACGTATGCATTCACTAAGGAAGGGTTTTTTGGAAATACTAACCCTAAGGGGGTAAAATAGAGAATGAAAGATTGTATGAAAATCCGTCATTTTTGTAGTTAAAGGCATTGAAACTTATATTTAGTAGTTCAGCTAAAAATAAAAATAAATATTTTAGAAGTTTTGGAAATTCCACCCAAAGGGCGTAAAATAGGGGATGTAAGTTTTTATGAAAAGTGTGTAATTTTTTAAGTGAAAAGCATGAAAATTGGTATGGCCTTTCCGTTAAAAATAAAAATATGTATTTCAGGATTTTAGGAATTTCCACCCCTAAGGGCGTATTATATTCCAAATAATATTTCAAATTCCTCAGAACGCAACATACATCCCCTATGTATGTTGCGTGTGGGTATATCTATAATGGTTCTGAGGAATTTGAAGCCACCTAAACTTTGCAACGGCACTAGGCTTCAAGTCAAAGCTTTGCATCGTGTTATAGAGGCTACTATTATGCCTGGATCCGCCCAGGGAGAAACAGTGTTCGTGTCACGTATTCCGTTAGTGCCGAATGATCTCCCTTTTCAGTTTAAAATACTGTAGTTCCCTATAAAAGTGTGTGTCGCGATAACCATCAACAAATCGCAAAGTCCAACTCTCAAGTTAGCTGGAATTGACTTAAGGAAGGCGGGCAGGTTCACGTGGCGTGCTCACGTGTGAGTTCATCCCACAGTCTGGTCCATGTAGTGCGAGGACCTACGTCTTTAGCTGAGCTCCGTAAAATGGATGATATTGAACATCCCACATACCAGGCCGCTTGCCGAGCACGCCATTTATTAGATGGAGGTCAGCATTGGGATGACGCTCTAGCGGAAGGATGCGTGAGCGATAGTCCACAGCGCTTGCGACATTTGTTTGCCATCATATGGACCTTTTGTGCGTTATCGGGTGCTAACCAGTTATGGAAAAAATACCATGACAAGTATGCTGAAGATTTTATGAGACATGTACAACTAAATACTGATGGAGAAATTCCTGACAAGGTACGTGAAATTTGTCACAACAGGTCCTTATTGGCTATTCAAGAGATAGTTATAAGTATAGGAGGGAACCTGATCAGTCAGAGGCTGCGAAAATGCACAGGAGTTTGCCAATTTATTGTAAAAAAATAGGCGATGGCACATACCCCGTACAAGAATATGGAAAAGTTATATTGATTGGTAATCTCTGCTCTTACGTTACATCACAGCTGGAGCTAATTTCTTCTGTGTACGGAGATACCACAAACATTGGCAATCAAGCTGGTACTTGGCTATGTCAGCGAGCTATTTTGACTCCCCGCAATGACCAAGCTGCGGCAATTAATTTCAAAATATTGACTCATGCGTCCGGGAATAGTAAAGAATATAGCTCAATAAATACAGGTATGGAAGAAGATGACGCCACGCATTACCCAGTAGAATTTTTGGATTTCCTCAGCACACCCGGACTTCCAGCCCACAAAATAGTTTTAAAAATCGGTGTACCAATAATTCTCCTTAGAAATTCATGTCCCCCCAAACTTTGTAACGGCACTCGGCTCAAAGTCACAAATCTGCAGCAAAACATTATCGAAGCTGAAATATTAACAGGTTGCGGCGCCGGTGATATTGTTTTTATTCCAAGGATACCTATAATTCCTTAAAACTTTCCTTTCTCTTTCAAACCAGTGCAATTCCCAGTCAGTCTCTGTTATGCCATGACGATTAATAAAGCTAGACATTATCCGTTGCGGGGATGGACCTAAGTATTGGATGCTTTTCCCATGGTCAACTATACGTAGCTCTTTCACGCATAAACGACCCCAATAACGTTTTTGTTTACGCTCCAGATGATTCCACAGGTAAAATAAAGAAGCACTAAATTAAATTAAAAAAGAAATTGTATCGGTATCCTCCCACAGCGCTTTACACTAAAAAATACATTGTTAAGTTCCGACATCCACGCGAACGAAGTCGCGGGCACAGCTAGTTTGAAAATATTTCTTTCTCAGATGCCTTTTAATTGCGAATTCTGTAAAAAGAAAAGAGAAGGACTTTAGACCAGGTTTTTGTCCAGCTGTGGACGTCTTTCAGCTGATTTGATGGTGATTATGAACTACGAGAAAATAACGCGTGGTTGCATAAGTTTTAATTTTGTAGTAGAGGTTCCAAGAACTAAAGCTGCTAATTTCCCTTTTGAATTATTTTATGAGCTTACGTTTGTCCTATGTCCATCAACAGATTTTCCTAAACAACGCCCATGATTGTTTTATAGATATTTGTAGTTGACATATTGTGTAAACAGTTTTGTTGCCTATAAACATGTCATAATAGTTACTGGTCCGTATGTTATTCTAAATTATATGAATTGATTCCACAAACTGAGGTGATGAACGGTTCTGCCGAAACAATGCTGTGGAACGTGAATCATTTATTATTCCAGTGTTATGGTAACTATGACTGGAAACTCCCGTTATAGATTGTTATGGGTTTTAACAATATATCTTCATTGGCTCCATAAATTAAATAACATTATCAACATTAATCATCAATCAATCAGATTAGATTTACGCTTTGCATTGCGAATAATGTTTTTTCATCTAATATTTAATCATCTATTTGTACATAGAATTAATATAATTATAGTCAATGTATAATAGAATAATTATTATTTGTTCATGTTCTGTCGCCTTCTAAAGTCTATCCGAATAAAACCGATTTGATTTGATTTTATTATTATTTATTTACACCCTTGTATGTGTCTTAAGCTGCCTTGTTTGCTTGCGACTTATCTCTGGCGAGGTCCTGGGTTCAAATTTCGTGTTGGGCCAAAAAGTGCTTTTGCGATTTTACTGTAAGAAGAAAAAACATTCAGCATTTGCCCGAAGTATAGGAATAAGCGGTACACCCCCGTGCCTCAGAGAGCAAGTTAAGCCATTGGTCATGTACCTGATCTGTATCCAGTCGTGTCACTAGTCATCCCATGGGATAATTACCTCAAGACTGATGGAATAAAATGTGCTCCTGTGTTTGTGCATACACTTGTGCACTATAATATTTCCTGGGCAGGTGGTCTCCAATTTCGGCCACCTTAGCGGAAATTAGACAAAATTAAAGTGCTTAACATGTCCTGTATTCGTTGAGAGTAGCCATCGTAGGCAAAATTCGGCTAGTATTTATAAAGAAATTTAAAATTACGAATTAAATTCTGGTGTCTTGGGGGACCTTAGAATGTTGTACTACCCATTGGTGTGTGCGGTGTCTTCTTCCTTGACCCGAGGAAGAAGACACTGCTGTGTTCTCTGCGTATCCCTGTTATGTTTAATTTTCCATCAGCTGCAACAGCAACATCAGTCCTTTTACATTTTCGTCTTTGATCGATAATTTCAAATCTTTTTTGTGTATCATACAAGAATTTATTGAGCACTGATTTCAGTTTATCCTGATATAACCACCGCGAAGTGCGAGAAAACAGAAATGAGAGAAGTGAGGATATGAGGAAAGATTGTGAGATGGTAGACTGAATCGCAGGGAAGACCTTCGGGCTGATGAACTGGGTACTACGCCGACTCTTGAGCTGATGATTGGCGCGTTGAACACTAGCACTGGTCCCTAACTATTGGTATATAATTTAATATCTAAGGACATTTTTCACACTCAGTCATCTGATCGCAAACTAAGCAGAGCTTGTACTGTACAATATCGTGAGCACGTGTCAAGGGATCTGAGCGGGAAATTAATCTCAAGTAGCCTATGCAGGCGTTCAAGGTTACACGGGTCGAGCCCACCGCACCGCAAATGCCACCCGTCCGCGGGGTTGCCTTATCACGTCACGTTCGGGCGTACCGATTATATATCAATGGTGTAGCTCATCCAGTATCCGCATATCTTCAACCCTGACCAATGTTTTTCACGGTAGCACGCCGATCGCCGGTAATCCCGGCGTTGCCTTTGCGACGCTCACGTGTAATCTGATCGTGACTTGTATAAAACAATTTGTTTAGACCGGTTTCCAATTTACCCTGGCATGATAGGTTTTTTAAACGGATTTTGCACGGATTAGGTATAGGTAGATTGAATTTTAATCTGTTGTGTATCTGTGTTCATAGGATATGAAATATTGTAACATTTTTGTTCTGTGGTTGCGATTCCACCTTTCGATCTTTTGTTTTTTTTTTCAATGAAACCTTATTGCTTGTCTGTGGCACTTGTTGTGCAAATGTGGGTCAATTTAACTTAGAGTTGTCCTAAATATCGGCTAACGAGAATAAAAAATGTCAATGTAAATTTTTCCTCTTTTATTATTTTATTTTATTTTCATTTAATGTTAAAATATAGTAATATCTTGTATAGTCATAAAATTGTACATCTATATTGTATCGAAAATCTGTGTTTGCAATGGTACTTGTAAGAACTCCACGAAAGAGGCTCAGCCTAGTGTGGTGGATTTTAGCGAAGACCAATCCATTAACAATGGTTAATGTATATATTTATTTACCACTGGTATATTCTGTTTTGTTTTTATTTTGTATTATTTTCATTACCTTAGTTTATAGTTATTTCAAATTGTTGTGTGTGCACTGTTTGTAACCCATTACATATAAACTCTCACTTTAACAAAGGGTTGCTGGAAGAGAACTCATAGTTGAGTTAAGCTCGCCTGTGTACATGATATGTCTAATCTTTTATGTAAATATGTATTTCGGTGTGCAATAAAGTATAAATAAATAAAAAAACAAATAATTTCTAATAAGAAAAATAAATAATCTTAATAACAAAGTTTATGTAATATTACACGAGTATATTATAATATGACGGTATTTATTTATATTTTTCAGTTCATGTATCGTTTATTATTAAAGCAAATTTAATTTAGTATAGTTTATACAATTACCTTCATCATAATATCAGCCGAAAAACGCTCACTGCTGGACAAAGGCCTCCCTCAAAGATCTCCTCCACAATTGCCGGTCTTGCGCTATCCGCATCCAGTGACATCAAGCGACCCTCACAAGATCATCGGTCCATCTTGTAGGGGACCTGCCCACGCTGCGTCTTCCCTTTCGTGGTCATCACCAATAAGCATAATTGGTTATTAAAAGAAAAAAATGTTTTTTTTCTGTCGGTAATTATACTTTCTATGTAATTGTATGATCTATTGTATCATATATCTTCAATCCTAGCAGATGACGAGCTCGTCGATATTTACCTTCTATGTAGCCGCACATTGAGAATCAAAATTTAATTAAGCAAAACACACAAACGCCGAATCAATTAAAACCACAATAATGAGTTTTGATTGGTTCATACTTTGAACATCTGTTAGAAGTCTTAGAATTTCGAGAAAATTAATACCGTTAGTGAAGTACAGTCAACAAAGACAATTGCTGATTTAAAAGAAGCACAGGACTGACTTTAAAATTGGAAACAACCGATCGTATCGAAGTTTAAGAGAGATAGGGCACAGCGGTCATTCGCTCATAGAGCAGTCCGATTGGTACACATGGCTACATATCAAGCTACACATCTCCAATAGGTATAAGCTGAGCCGGTAGAGCCCCTGACTTTTATTGGCACTGGGCTTAGTTACAGGAGTTTTCGTGAATAATTAGTATTCTACCCTGGACTCCATATATATACCTTACCCTATTCAACACACGTAACCAAACAAGCTATTCTTACTACATTGTACTTGATTTCTTGACGGGCCGGCTGGCGTGGTCGCCGCGGGTCGTTCGTTTCCCACCCAATACAGATATGTGTGTGCATGAACATGCCTGTTTGTCCTTTAGGCGACGCGCACTCGAAATTGTAGGTAGTCAAGAAATTGTGCGCGTGAAAGAGCCCAGAGCACGTAGCACGCACGACTCCTGTAATTCGGCCCATATAACCAAGATAGTGTTTGTCCTGAGTCCGGGTGTAATCTATGTACATATAATTAAATCGTAAGAAAATCAAAACTTTACTTTGAATATTTTTAAAAAATATAAGTATATCCTACTTGGGGCTTGATCTGCAATCGATATCAAAGCCAACAATATAGTTTTTAGAATTTTTGTCTGTTTGTCTGTATGTATGTCCGGGCTAAACTTAAAAAATACTGCATGGATTTACTTCAAATTTTGCATGAATATTATTAATAGGTCGGGTCAACATATTAGCTACATATTATCACGCTATCACCTACGGGGGAGGAGCTGTGATAATTTATAAAATTTAACGTAGGTAAAACCGCGGGGCACAGCTAGTTATCTATATAATTATCTATTTACAAAAGAAAAAAAATATCCCTTTTCCATAGTACAAGCTCTGCTTAGTTTGGGATCAGACGACCGTGTGTCAATAATGTCCCAGGATATTGTGTGTATAAACATCTCTTTGGCTGTCTGTACCTCCTTATTCTGATAGTAATCGATGTTGAATTGAGAGTAATCATGTAGGCGTAAAACAAAATAACGTTTGGTACATTTTAAATGTAATGTAGTCTATGGGATTCTATGGATAGTTCTTAGGCTGCGGTTCCACTGAGGCGGAGTGGAGCATAGCGGAGAGGAGCTGTGTCGCGATTCACCAATCACATGGCTTAGAATCCACAGTATTGGAGAAGAGATGTTGATTCGAAGCCTTGTGATTGGTGAACGAGGCACAGATAGTCTCTACTCTGATCCGCTCGCCCTCAGTGGAACCGCAGCCTTAAAAGGAGCCGAAATAGGGTTATAGCTAATAAAGTTGGAGGATATTATATTATTATGAATAGAATAAACTTTAGTTCCTAAAAGATGAGATATAAATTTTTGCCTCCCAAACAAAATTGTTATCTGTTCGTTATTCTTGTATGGGCAGTTAATATATATTTGTATATTATAAACGTTGTTCAGTTTCATTGGCAAATTAAGCTCTGTTAGTTACGTCCACTAATTATTTTATTTTACTTTATTTGTTTATCACAACATAATTAAAATTATAGGTTTACACCTTGTATATTATTATCTAGAAATAATAACCTAAATACCAACCCGTGTGTGCATGACTTACATCCAGACTCAGAACAACTACATATGGGTCTTGTGTGGGAATCGAACCCGGGACACTAAGTCGAAGTAAAACGGCTTTTTTAAATCTTCGGACTCCGGATGGGCCGGTTGGCGTGGTTGGTAAATGCTTCCCTTTCATACCGCACGTCCTGGGTTCGACTTCCACCCAGGACAGATATTTGTGCACATGAACACGTCTGTTTGTTCTGACTCTGGGTGTAATTATCTTTATAAGTTTGTATTTACAAAAGAAAAGTAATCAAAATACAAAATCAATATGTAGTGTTAATTCCGCTAATTGTCAGTTTAATCAGGCCGGGATGCAATTTGCACCGCCCTCCCGCCCGCTAAAATGTGCACATGCAAGAAGGACAATTATAAAAAAGCAAATTACATGCGCCTGTACGATACCCAACACGTGTTTCAGTCCTCCACGGACCATTCTCAAGGGCTGCTAACTCGTCGAGTACTCGAAGGAGACTCCTTCGAGCACTCGACGAGTGCAGGCGGGAGGGCGGTGCAAATTGCACCCCGGCATGATTAAACTGACAATTAGCGGAATTAACACTACATATTGATTTTGGATTTTGATTGTTATGGATTTCCGCAAAGTAACGCCTGATTCCATTACTTAAAAGAAAAGTAGTATATGTATGTAATATATCAGTTATCTGGTTTCCATAGCCGATTTAACGATTGATTAAGTCATTTTTAACCTTTATTTATTTGAAAGCCATTTAAGAAATCGATGTTCGGCGACTTAGCCGGTAGAGCCCCTGTGGCTCTACCGGCTAAGTAAAGGCAAATAAAGTCGTAAACGTTTACAGATTGTATTTTATTGTTATTGCAGTTTTGTATACAAACCCCCGGCGAAGCTCGGTCTTTAATAAGCTCTCCTTAGTTTTGTGAGCTGTGGGCCATGTGTGAATAATGTCTCAGGATATTATTATTATATAATGCATTGTTAAATCTGCTTAAAGGATGCTTGGTTGGTTGTTTTGTTGTATAATAACATAACAGATAAAATCCACTATTCTCCTCTGCAATCCATCTCAGCACACATAAACACATATATCTTGCACAAAAGGTTTTGTTAACTACGGAAGTCTCAACATTGTGTGCATTGTGATTAAATTCCTTGCGGCTAGCACGACGGGAGCTTTCCTTGCTGTTTTGTCTTTTCTTGTTTCATGCACCGTCGATTATGAAAAGTGTTGTTATTCCTTTTTGAGATTGTGCATTATCGTAGTGTCTTTATTGAAACGTTGTTAATTAAGTCTGCAAGGCATTCTGTCGCTTGCAAAATATATTGAGCTGAGTGAAGTTAAGCAGATATCTATACTTTTACAATGATTTCAATACGACATTTGTTTTTTTTTTGGGTGATAACTCCTCCGTAGCGTGTCCGATTTTTGTGAATTCAGATATTTATACTTTTGAGTATTATCACTTGCACTGTGTCAAATTTGAGGAATATTGGTTCAGCCATTCAGGAGGATTACGATCAGAAAAGAACTTCATGAGTCACCTAAGAAAGAGCTACGTTTTCAGTCAGCTCAATAAGAAAGAGCTTCGTTTACAGTCAGCTCAATAAGAAAGAGCTTCGTTTACAGTCAGCTCAATAAGAAAGAGCTTCGTTTACAGTCAGCTTAATAGGAAAGAGCTTCGTTTACACTCAGCTTTATAAGAAAGAGCTTCGTTTACACTCAGCTTAATAAGAAAGAGCTTCGTTTACAGTCAGCTCAATAAGAAAGAGCTTCGTTTACACTCAGCTCAATAAGAAAGAGCTTCGTTTACACTCAGCTCAATAAGAAAGAGCTTCGTTTACACTCAGCTCAATAAGAAAGAGCTTCGTTTACTCATAGAGCTCATAATAATACTAAAAATACTGCTGAATAATAATAAAAATAATATCCTGGGACGTTAGTTAAACACGGCCATCTGATCCCAAACTAAGCAGAGCTTATACTATGGAAACCAGATAACTGATATTCTAAATAATATACTAGTTTTCTTTTGTAAATACATACTTATATAACAATAAATTACACCCAGACTCAGGACAAACAGACATGTTCATGCACACAAATATTTGTCCTGGGTGGGAATCGAACCCACGACCTCCGGCGTAAAAAGCAAGCATTTGCCATCAGGCCTGTCTATTAACAAAATATAACACACCATCTGATCCCAAACTAGGCAGAGCCTGTACTATGGCAACCATACAACTGATAAACATACTTATATATTTCTAGATACATACGTGTTATAGATAATAATAAGTTAAAGAGAATAAATTTTCTTATTTCATAAATGGATGTCCTGAAACGGCACCTGTTTGTAAACAACATTTCATGTGAAGACTGGGAGAAACTAGCACATCGACGTCCTGAATGGCGCAGGACTATACATCAGCATAATACTAGGCTGCCAGATTGAATTACCTAAAACGCTGATCGCCAACACAAAAAACTCTAGCCAAATCCTACTACAGTACATACAACTATTTTAGTCAGGTGCGCTGCGTGTCATTCGATAGAGTGTTTAAAACTAAATTTGGGTTTGCGAGCCATATTCGCGTCCACAACAAAATCCATAGCAGGGCTCGCCATCCACGGACGTGTTGCGAAGGACAGCATCATCAACATACACTAACATTTCGATGATATTTTTTTATATACATATATTTTAAAAGCATACTGCGTAAATGTCTTTCTAATTGATGCTAAGGATAAATAAAAAGTATCATAAGTAAAATAGTGCAAAACTGAAACGGGTAACTGACGTAATTAATGTTATATTGCATTCGGCCAACAGTTTGATCGCTTCCAGAGATCATCTTGAGAGGGCGAATGCGACCCACGCGCAGTGCGAGACGGGACACGACGTCGTGCGAGTCGCATTCGCACTAAAGATGACCTTCTGAAGCGATCGAAACTGTTGGGCGAATCTAACATAAAATTAATTACGTGAGTTACCCGTTACAATTATATTCACAATACCATAGTACGAAAACACTCAGAACTTGTATATGATCCTGATTTTAAAGTGAAGAAGCGCAGATGGGATAGAGTTTGTGAAACTGAGTCGGCTAGTAATTTAATGACTAGTCGACAATACCACTTTATGAGCCATAACCTTTATAATAAAATAAACAAGACACTAGATATATATCCTATGACCCTACGAAATTGCAAAAAATATTTACACGAATGGCTGAGCAATCTAAGTTATGAAGAGCTGGAGAGTCTCGTAGAGTCTTAATATTTTATACACCCATTAATTTCCTTCTAAATCTCCTATTACTTAAATTAACATATACTCTTTTTACAAACTTTAAACTCTATAAACACACACAATCCCGCATGCAAAACACACACCCACTTTACACACACTCAAAGTAATCTGATAGTTCATAAGATTTTCCTTTTACATTTTTTACTTTTTACTTTGTTTATAAATGTTTAATTAATTATTACCCTAACTATGGAACACTGTTGTCTACCTCGGAGGTGGGCGCTAACAGCTACGACACAGTTTCTCCTAACTAATGTAGCTGCTAACGTACACACAATATTGTATATTATCTGTTTTTGGTTCCAATAAATATTTGTATTTGTATAATTTTGAACTATTTTCGTTTCTCACGTAATGTTTAATTGTAATTATAAGTAATGTTATTGCAGGCGTTATTGTTAGTCGAACCTATTAATACGCATCGTTAGTTAACCCCCTAACATGTTATTCAGGGGTAGAGCAGTTTTATTGAGTTCCTTTATTTATCTGTGCCTATCTCGTAGGTTTAGTGGTATCATGTACTACAAAGTAAACCAAGTAGTTCTATTATTTATTTATTTTTTTTATGTCAGAGGTCGACAAACGAGCAAGTGGGTCACCTGATGGTAAGTGATCACCGCCGCTCATGGACACTCGCAACACCAGAGGAGTCGCGGTTGCGTTGCCGGCCTTTAAGAGTCAGCAAACAAGTGTTGCTGACCCTTCCCCCACCCCGATGAGCTCTGGTTACTCACACTCAGAAACACAACATTAAATTATTAATGTTATTTATAAGGAATGTCTTCTGTAAGGTGGAGGTACTTCCCCAGTCGGGCTGCTCTTCGAGCGAATGAACGCTGTGCCCTACCTCTCTTAGATATAATTCTTTCAAAGTAAGGTAGTAAAGATATTGAATTGGTAGCTCGTAGAACCTACGTTCGCTGGGGAAGAAAAGTTCTCGAGTGGCGACTAGAAACCGGAAGTCTCAGCGTGGGCAGGCCTCCTACAAGGTGGACGGACGATTTTGAAAGCGTCGAGGGATACCACTGGATCTGGACAGCACATGACCGGCCATTGTGAAGTTCCTTGGAGCAGGCCTTTTTCCAGCTGAGGACGTTTTATGGCTAATATGATGATGATGACAGAACTTGGTCTGTAATTACTTAAATGACCCTTAGGTACTCCCTGATTTATGGATGGGAATACTATATTTATTTACTGCATTGCGAGCTTAACATGTAATAATAATAATGTCCTCCTAGCCGATTTGCAACCACGGCGGCCAGTCTCAATAGAGATTAGCCATCTGCGCGGGACATAGTATAGTGCACAAGTGTGTGCGCAAACACAGGAGCACTTTCTATTCCATCACTCTCATGATCCGATGGGACGCCTAGTGACACGACCGGAAAGAGGTCAGGTACAGGGCCGACGGCTTTACGTGCTCTCCGAGGCACGGGGGTATAGCACCGCCAACTCCCAGACTGATGAGCTGATGCCGAGAAATGTTTCTTTTTACATATAAGTCCTAAAAATCACTTTTTGGCCCGACCTGGGATTTGAACACTGTACCTCGTTCTCTGCGGGTGAACACGCTACCGCTAGACCAACGAAGCAGTCAAAGCTTCACACATGTAAAGGTGTGTATTCATAAATTTCATTATTTCATTCATTACAGTGAAGATACTTCAAATGTCGAGCTGCTCATAGAGTGAGGAGAGGAGACGCTATGCTCTATCTCCTTTGATGGCACGTCTAAGGTTAGAGCTAAGTAAGCTATAGTACTCGACCCTTTTAGTTTAGCATTATTTCAGAATACGGCCGTGAAGCAAGGGTTCATCCGCTGCGATAATAACAAGAAGGTGGTTCTATGTAATGTAGTACAAGTGTGTACCTACATAAAGATCAAAGGGCAAATTTTAATGAAGCCCAACACAGCTTTCTCATAACGGTACGTATTCTGTAAACTACTCGTACAGATAGGTGCGATTGTACTTGTGCTTAAAATTATGCAGCGAGAACTGCTTTAGCTAAAGCTTCATACAATAGGATAGGGGAAGGAAAAGATAAATAAATCGAAATATACTGACATAAAACTAGAAATTAGCCGTATTTGGAAGCTGAATCACGTGAACATAGTGACCATAGTAATGTCTACTACAGGCGTGGTCCCTAAGCAACTCCACCAATCACTATAACTACTAGATTTACCACAATATACTCATTATAGTTTACAGAAAGCAGCCATATTAAATACTTGTAGGATAGTACGTAAGTTCCTACAAAATAATGACCAAACATCACTTTCTTCCTACTTCCTTCCTTCGGGGTAGCACTTGACCTAGGTCCTTAAGATACACAAGCCGAGATATACAGATGTATAAAAAATAAATAATAATAATATAACTTGGGAAAACTAACATACTGCCTAATCATAGGCACTACAAACTAGGCACAGCCTGTTCTATGACAACCAGACACATACTTATATATTTATAAATAATAATACAATATTCTAAATAATAATCTAAATAATAATATCTCGGGACAATGTCACACAGATCATCCTAGCCCCAAACTAAGCAAAGTTTGTAAAAATTGTTATTGAATATAATCAACTACACAACTAAACTATGGGTACCAGGCGACGATATACATACATATATAGATAGATATATAGATGACCCACTGAGTTTGTTTTGCTGGGTCTTCTCAGTAGGGGCGCATTGGATCCGGTGGTAGCATTAAAGCGCGACCGTCGTTAATAATAACACCTTAATATAGACAGAACCATTGCCAATATGTAGTAAAAATATTAGACTTAAACTAGATAATTAAACATAATCTCTTGACAATAACTTGATACGAGCTAGCTAAATATCATTGCTATAATAAAATAAATTTTATAAATGTTTTCATACAATGTGTACCTACCTAAATATCTAGGTTACTAGAAATAATAATCTATACAACTATATTACTACAAACATGTTCTGACTATTTACAAGCGCTTTTTTAAAGTCTACGTGAATAAAAACCTTTTTTTATTTATTATTTTATTTATTTTAAAAGATAATTACTTATATACATAGAAAACCATCTAAAAATCCAAATACAAACATATTATAGATAAATAACACCCAGGCACCGAAAAATTAATCGTGTTCATCACATAAAGATTTGTCTAAGGTGGGAATCGAACCCACGACTTCTGGCTGAGCAGTCAGGGTCACTATCCAGTAGACCAGCCAGTCATGCTTCGGTCTGCCGATAGTTACTATTATGCAAGTTTTAGGGGATTGGATATGTTGAATGAGTGCAAAAGACATTTTTCTTTTTGTGCCGAAAATTTAACAATAGAAAAGTAATGCAGCATATATGCTGCCCAGAACGACTACACGATAAAAAAAGCAACTAACAAAGCTAAAGCATCTTGGAAAATAATTAATGACACCCAGAATAGCAATATCAAAGATGACATTGAAAGTATTAGAGTAGACGACAGAGTAATTAGTAACCCTGAAGACATGGCACAGGCCTTTAATAACTATTTTATAGATGAAGTAAAGGAAAAGTGTTGCAAACATGTACGATACCAAAACAAAATATCATGGACAAAATCGAACTCCATGTTCATGAAACCAGCCTCACCAGAAGCTATATTCAATATAATACATGGACTTAAAAATTCTAAAAGCACTGGTTATTTATTTATTTATTTATTTATTTATTACAGATATCTTATTGCTAACAGATAATTCCAAGCACAATAAGTGATACAATCATAATAATTTATATACATAATCTATAGGTACTATACTATACTATAATAAGCTAATTAATTAACCATGTTAAAAAAAAATAAAGTGAAAAGTTTTCTAATATTATGTATCTACTGCATAATATTAGAAAAAGATAAAATTGTAATAAGAAGTTACTGTATACTGCTCTCAATAGTCAATGCCTCAATGTGACGTCCTGCAACGGTTAGGAATGCATTTTCCGTGCATGAGAATATATCTATTGTTGAGTCATTCTCGATATCATTGATATAGCGAACTGCGCGGGACAGAGGTGCATTTGGTGCATATTTATGATGAAATATGCACCAAAGTTATTAAATTGGTTGACTTGTCTTTAGCACCTATTCTTAGCCATATTATGAATTGCTCAATTATAACGGGTGAATTCCCAAATAGTCTGAAAAAGACTATAATTTTGCCTGTATTTAAGAAAGAAGATAAGGAATGTATGAAATATTATAGACCTGTAGCCCTCTCTTCAATATTTTCAAAATTTTTTGAAAAATATATACATCAGTGCTTATATGATTATTTAGAAGCTAATAATATTTTGTGTGATGAGCAAGCCGGTTTCAGAAAAAATAGAAATATAAATTTGGCAATTTTCAAATTTCTCACTATTGTCATGGACAATTTGGATAAAAAGTTAAAAGTTAGTGCTTTATACATGGATCTTACAAAAGCCTTTGATTTTGTTGACCATGAAATACTATTAGGTAAATTATATACATATGGTGTACGAGGTAATTGCCTAAATTTAATAAAATCATTCTTAAGCAATAGATATCAAATGACGCAGATAAGTAAAATATGTAGCAAATCCAAAATCAAATATAATCACGTATCAGCCACACGTCTCATAGAATATGGAGTGCCACAACGTAGTGTTTTAGGTCCCTTATTATTTATTATTTATATAAATGATTTTCCCCGAGCAATTGACCACCCAATGGTGTTATTTGCTGACGATAGCACAGTTATTTATTCTAAAAAAAAATGACGCTAAAAGTATAGAAATGGACATAAATTGTAATTTAGTGAATATTATAGATTGGTTGACATCAAATAATTTAATCATAAATCTTGACAAAACCCATATAATGACATTTAAAAATAATTATAGATCTCTTAATAATGCTAATACCATGGATATAAAATATGGACATAAAGTAATTGAGACTACAGCAGAGACGAAATTTCTAGGATTATATATTGACTCAAACTTGAACTGGAAATCACATGTCGACCATATATGCAAAAAATTAAATAGTTTTTCGTACGCGCTTTACATGCTATATAAGGTAGTGAATCTAAATGCTGTCCTTACTGCATACCATGCATACGTTACATCGGTGCTTAGGTATGGTCTCATATTCTGGGGCAACTCATCAGATAGGGAAAGAGCATTTAAGGCGCAAAAAAAGTGTTTAAGGGCGGTATTCCACCTCAAACAGACAGATTCTTGCAAACCTATTTTTATAAAATATAGTATACTGACATTTCCTTGCCTGTATCTGTATGAGGTTATTATGTTTGTCAGGAATAACAAAAGTCTTTTTGAGTCCCTAAAAAGTAAGAGACTAAGGAATAAGCTATGCATACCTCCGCATAGAACAAGTCTTTACGATGGAAGCGTTTTCTGTATGGCCCCCAGGATATTCAATAAATTACCTCACAACCTGGCAGATTTAAAGTGCAACATTGAATTTAAGAAAAGGCTTTCTGAATACCTTTTACGTAAAGCTTTTTACACAATCAAGGAATATTTTGATGATAAATTAGGTTAAGCAAACATATTGTGTAATTATTAAATAAATTTAAAGACTTCGATTTACATTCAGTTTGTTTAATAAATTAAAATTATTTTTTTATGTAAGACATTTGCACGCCGAAAGGCTAATATGGAACGGTAAAAATAAGTAGAAATAAGAACATTGTAAGACCCATATTTCTGCAAATAAAAATAATTTGAATTTGAAAAATGCAGTTAGGTTGTTTTATAGAAAATTGTAGTCTATTCCTTTAGTGGTTTTTAGGGTTCCGTAGCCAAATGGCAAAAAAACGGAACCCTTATAGATTTGTCATGTCTTTCTGTCTGTTTGTCCGTCCGTATGTCACAGCCACTTTTTCCGAAACTATAAGAGCTGTTCCGTTGAAACTTGGTAAGTAGGTGTATTCTGTGAACCGCATTAAGATTTTTACACAAAAATAGAAAAATATCAATAATTTTGGAGGGCCCCATACATAGCACTGAAACTCAAAAAAACATTTTTCATCGTACCCATATATGTAGGGTGTCTATAGATAGTTCTTCAAAAATGATATTTAGGTTTCTAATATCATTTTTTTCTAAACTTTCAAGTAGTTTTTTTTAATAAGCCATAAATCGTTAACCGCAATTTGCTTTTATTTAATCAACTGAAATACTCGCTGCTACGGAACCCTTCGTGGGCATGTCCGACTCGCACTTGGCCGGTTTTTTAAATCTAAACTTATCAAGAGTCGTGCTTTGATAAGTTTAGATTTAAAAAAACCACTAAAGGAATAGACTACCATTTTCTATAAAAACCCTAACAACTTGTTAATAAATGGTACCGTAAAACCTTACAAGATTGCCCAACTAATCTAACTTTGCCCAGCAGGGTACGTTTCACAAAATGTTTGAAAAAACGGCAACATTTTTAGTTGCGTTTATTATTAAATTTTTTATGTAAATTTGATTACGTGTCTGGCAAAACTGTGCAACTGATTTTGCTCAGTGTCCCCTCAATCGGCTGTCAAACTGTGTCGAAGTTGGTGGTGTATTTTGCGGGCCAAATCTTGAGTGAAAAACTTTTTTTAAAACTCGATTTGTAATAACAAGTAAGTTTTTTACCACTATCACTTCGTAATAAATAAACAAGAAAGATCGAATATCCCACGCAAAATCTCTCTTAATTTCGAAAATATGGTGGTGGGCAATGTCAAATTTGATTTGCAGTTGCAACAACTTTGCCCACCAAAAAATAGCCAGTAGGGTTGTGACTTCGATGTTAAATTAGATCTAGTAAGTACTTTGTTTACCACTAGTTGCAGAACTACCTAAGTAATGTTTAATAATAACAGGATTATTGAATAGACTACAATTTTCTATAAAAACACTAACAACTTGTTAATAAATGGTACCTAGCCAATTTATTAGTTTGAGAAAAAAAATTTGAAATTACCAAAAATCGTGTAAATATATTCCACGTGTTGTGGATTTTGGTACAAGAATCAAAATGTGTTAACACACATTCAGCCTATTCAAAGCCCTTAACATAGTATTTTTACACACGGCCAGTCTTCATTGACTCTAGCCGCCGTGGCCCTTATTAGATATATGAATCAGAGAGATGTCGTTTTTATTTAATTTTTTTTTCAATTTATTATGTCATTGTGTTTATCAAATATTACCATTGATATGTAAACTGGCTTTACAAATCTATACATATAAATAAAATTGGAGTGTCTGTTTGTAATATTGAAATAACCGTTTTTTACTACATAAATATGAATGCGGTACATACACCAAAATAACATTTTTTACAATTTTTGTCTGTCTGTTTGTTTGTTCCGGCTAATCTCTGAAATGGCTGGACCAATTATGACAGGACTTATATTGGCAGGTAGCTGATGTAATAAGGAGTAACTTAGGCTACTTTTTTTTCAGAAAAAGTCTTTTATTTTATTAAAAAACAAATTAACACGCAGTCGCGGGCATAGTTAGTAAATGAATATGAATATAATACTTCAATATAAAAGATATTATAAGGAAGCGTTTTCGTATTGCGGTCAAAACTAGAACATAGTATTTATATTTCCAATTCATCAGGCTAACTTTAACGTTATAAAATATTTTTATAGCATCAAACTATTTCCATGGGAAGAAATTAAATTAAGTACAGTCTTTTATTTCCCGGTAAGGCTAATTACCGACACTTCACAGCAATTAGCTATTAATTACTTCAGCCAAGATCTATCACTATTACTCGCGGAATGCCGCATCCTATAGTATTATGTTAATTAGACTATTTTATACAGTACGACGTGTAAAATAATCAATACAGTTAAAGTAGACAAAGAGTAAGTAGGACAATTTCCATACCGGTGGTGGTAGAGATCGTTAATTAGCATACATTCAAGGTCCGCTCTCATAAATCTATACATATAATAAAATCGTAGGAAAGTCAAAACTGTACATTGAATATTTATTTAAAAGGATATTTGGGGTGTGATCTTCAATCGATGTCGAAGCCAAAAATATAGGATTTAGAATTTTTGTCTGTTTATCTGTATGTATGTCCGGGCTAAACTCAAAAAGTACTGCATTTGCTGTGATGATTTATAAAGTTTAACGCGGGTAAAACCGCGGGGCACAGCTAGTATTAAATAACTGGCTATGCCTTGCGGTCCCGCGTTAAATGTTATAAATTAACACAGCTCCTCCCCCGTAGGTGATAGTAGCCTATATGTTGACCCGACCTCTTAGTAATATTCATGCAAAATATGAAGTAAATCCATGGAGTACTTTTTGAGTTTAGCCCGGACATACATACAGACAAAAATGCTAAAAACTATATTTTTGGCTTCCATATCGATTGCAGATTACGCCCCAAGTATCCTTTTAAAAAAATATTCAATGTACTTTTTGACTTTCCTACGATTTTATTATACGTATATATAATCGTAACGTCTACCTGGTCAATTACGGCAGCGGCAGCAGCTCAATGGAGATTAGCCATCTGCGGGATACATATTATAGTGCACAATTGTTCGCGGAACACAAGGGCACTTCCTATCCTATTAATCTATTGATCCAATGGGACGACGAGCGACTCAACTGGAAATATGTCTTTACAGACATATATATATTGTTTAATATAGATATATATATATATAAATCAAAATCAAAATCAAAGTAACTTTATTCCGTAAAAATTTTACATTTATGTGGAATCGTCATATTTTTTTTACCCTACCGTGCAGTGCATGACGTGGCAGCTACTGAGAAACACTGCCAGAAAACTCAGTAGGAATCCTTTTTTAAAATAAAATATACTTAAGATTAATTACAATCATGTGTGTTGACTCAGAACAACTCCATCCCAAGCACTTTTATCACTTAAATAATCAGAAATTTTGTAATATGCCCTGCTACACAATTTGGCTTTAATAATTCTTTTAAACTTATTCGTAGACAATTCTCTAATATCATTGGGAAGTTTGTTATAGAATCTTATACATTGCCCCATAAAAGAGTTACTTATTTTGTGGAGACGGGTAGTATGCAGTATGAGATTATTCTTATATCTAGTATTTACATTATGTGTATCGCTCCTTTTACAGAAGGAATCGATATTTTTATACACATATAGTAAGTTTTCATATATATACTGAGATGGTACAGTTAGAATGTTGACCTCTTTGAATTTTTCTCTTAGAGACACTCTCGGGCCAAGATTATAGATAGCTCTTACAGCTCTTTTTTTGGAATATAAATATGGTGTCAATGTCAGCAGAGCTACCCCAGAGAAGAATTCCATAGGACATTACACTATGAAAATAACTGAAATAAACCATTCTAGCTGTGTCAACATCAGTCAGCCGTCTAATAGTTTTCACTGCATATGCTGCAGAACTTAATTTGCCGGACAGTTATTCTATTTGTGGGCTCCATTGTAGCTTTGAGTCAATAGTGATACCCAAGAACACAGTTGATTCAACAGGGTCCAACCTAGCTCCATTAAGTTGTACATTGGTTGTCGCCTGTTTCACATTCGGTGTAGTGAATTTAATGACTTTAGTTTTCTTATCATTAAGCACAAGATTATTGGCATTAAACCAATGAACAACTTTAGAGATTGCATCATTAACATCGTCAAAATTGCTTAATTGTCGGTTTATTTTGAACGTCAGGGAAGTATCATCTGCAAACAACACAATCTCATGCTTATCCCTTACGTAGTAAGGTAAGTCATTTATATAAATTAAAAACAAAAATGGGCCCAGAATTGACCCCTGTGGGACGCCCATTACCACTGGAGATCCCGGAGATATTTTACCGTTTATTTCGACCTTCTGAATTCTATTGCCCAAGTAAGAAGTCAGAAGTTCGAGAGCCTTGTTCCTAATACCGTAGTGGTGTAATTTTCTGACCAGAGTATCATGATGAACGCAATCGAACGCTTTGGACAAATCGCAAAAGATACCTAATGCATCTTGCGAGTCTTCCCACGCCGCGAATATACTTTTTAATAAGTTGATCCCTGCATCTATGGTTGAACAACCCTTTGTGAATCCAAACTGTTTCCGGTGTAGTAAATTATGTATATTAAAGTGTCTGAGCAGCTGGCTAAGCATAAGCTTTTCAAATATTTTACTAAGAGTGGGCAGCACGGAAACAGGTCGAAATTTTGAAGGGTCTGAAGTATCACCAGCTTTAAACAAAGGAATGATTTTACTATACTTCATCAAGTCAGGAAATACAGCTGATGCAACACAGCAATTGAACACAGTAGCTAAGTGTGGGGCGATTATAGTAATAATTGATGAAACAGTCTTAACAGATAGACCCCACAGATCCTTTGTGTTTTTCATATTAATACTCTTGAAAGCATTTAAAATATCTTTAGGGCTAACCACCGAAAATTCAAAAACTGTGTCACACGACTCTACGCTTTGCTTGAGTATCTGCTCAGCAGATGTAGAAGAACATGAAAGAGAGTTAGTAAGTATGACTGGAATATTCGAAAAATATTTTTCAAACTCAGTCGCAATCTCCAAATCGCCTTTAATATCTATGTTGTTTATTACTAAGTTAAAATCACGACTACGTATTTTTGTTTTACCTGTCTCAGCATTAATTATCTTCCAAGTAGTTTTGATTATATTTGTAGAAGATTTAAGTATATTTTTTATGTGCAAAGATTTAGCAGCGGTACAGGCTCGTCTAAATGTTTTGGCATATTGTTTCACATATTCTTGAAACTCTGTATTATGATTATGGGATCTTTCTTCATACAATTCATACAACCGATTCCGACTTTTATAGATGCCTGAAGTTGCCCAATCACTGAATACCAGACGGTCACTTACAGACAGTTGTTTGGGTGTGAACATTGTGCAGAACTCATCATTAATCAAATTGAATAAAGAGTTGTACAAGTGATCCGGATTATGATGATAGGGCAGCCATGCTATTTGTTTTACTATATTACATTTAAATTTTTCTAAGCGGTTTTCACTAAATGGAATATAGCTTATAAGTTTTCTTTTAATTTTTGGAGCATTTGAATAAGTTACCAACTGACCTGAATGATCTGACTGAATTTTATTGATTATTGATTTAAATAAAGGTTTTACAGTGCTAAATATATTATCAATGCATGTAGCACTTGTAGCAGTTACTCTAGTTGGTTCTGTAAAATTGTGATATAAATTATAGGAGTTAAACAAATTCAATAAATTGCAACTTATTGTGCTTTTCTCCAAAATATTTATATTAAAATCTCCACAAATAATAACTGTTTTATGGCTGTTAGATAATTTATTTAATACATCCTCCATAATATCTGAAAAAGTATCAAATGGTGCACAAGGAGGTTTGTAAAGACTCAAAACAATAAATTGCTCCAACTCAACACATGAAATCTCTACAACTCGCTCAACAGAGAGGCTCACAACATCACTTCTTTCTTTAAACTTTAACAACTTATTTATTAAAATTAGAGAGCCACCATGAATATATTTTTCCCTGATGAACGAGCTTACAACCTGGTGATTATTGAAGCTGAAAATGAATTGATGGAGTTTTAGCCAGTGCTCAGTTAAACATAAAATATCTATATTGTGACAATTCAAAAACAGCTCCAATTCTAGCTCTTTTCCCATCAAACCTTGAATATTTTGGTGCACCAGGTTAATACAATTTTTTTTAGTATATTTATTGACTTTATCATGTATGTTTGATGGGTTCAAATTTTTTTTTATTACATTACGTGGATCTGCCTTCCCACTTAAACTCACATTAAAACCATGACCAGAATTTGGTATTATGCAAGAGAAATCCTCTATTGTCATACTATTTAATTTAAATTATTTTGAATATAAATGTCATTTGAATTGGATATATTCAAATTGTCATCATCAGTAGGCATACAACTGGCATTATTTATGTCAACGGTACATTGCTCAGTACTCAGTACTTGGCCAAACATCTCACTTCTAGCTAAAGGTTTAGCCAAGTTCCTGGCTGAAATGTCAAAGAAATAACATAGCGATGAAGCTATTTGTCTTGTACAATAGTTAGGAAGATAGCAATAGTTATCTTTTGTCAGGTAAAAAGGTTTCTTAACAAAGGTGTTAATGTCAATTACATGTAATTTCTCCTGCATATAGGTTGACAATGTGTGTAAAGTTAGATTCAAGTTATATCTAATCATATTTTCCTCCTGTGACAAACTAGCACTATAGGGAAATGAGAATATAACAACTTTACTTATATTTAAACAATTTAAATGATTAATATACTGTACAAGTGATTTTTTATTCAAATTACCCCTATTTCCCATTAAAAGAATCAGATTACCAGGATTATTAAATTTATGTTCAAAAACTTTTTTGAAGATATGGTGGCTAGAGGCTCCAGGCAAACAGAAATTGATATTTGAATGTCCTGCTGTTGATAATGACCGCCCTAAGTTTTTACCAATTTCATCACTGAATATTGTCACTTCAGACTTAAAATTTATTTTTACATTATTTGTGTGTATTCTATGAGCTAATGACCTGTTATGTGAAGTTTCAGATTGGTTAGGGGAACTATTACTATTATTATTATTTGTTTGCAGTAAATTAGGAGACTGTTTTTCTAGCAAGGAACAGGTAAGCGACTGTTTTTCGGACAGTTCATACTTTATTGTTATTCTTTTGAGCTCATCTTGAAGAAAGTCAATTTTTTTTTGTTGACTTTCTATATCACAATTGTATTTTAAAGTACTATTTTTTAATTTTATAGTATACAAATTCAACTTTTCTATTAATTCCAATCTTTCCCTGTTTTGACTATCATATTTAAAGAAGAATTTATGTCTTTTTACAAATTTTTGGGACTTTTTGATGAATTTGTTAATTTTTTGGTATTTTTTGAATTTAGTTTTGCTACAGCCATTAAATGCCATTGATTTTATATAAATGAAATCCTCATCTCTTGTGGGGAGTGATGTGAAATGGGGCTGGTTATTGGCTGCAACAGAAACCATGGAAGCATCCTTGACCACCAACTCATCATAAAGTGTTTGGTTCTGCGAGGTGATTAAGTTGTTATTTAATTTTCCCAACTGAGATCTTAATGCTGTTATTTCATTATTGGCCTCTTGCAGTTGTTGTTCCAAATGATAGGATTTATTCAATGCAAAGTCATATTCAATACGACATTGATCAAATCCATTTATGATGTTTTGGAGCTGATCCCGGGCTTCAATAGCATCCGTATATTGTACATGTAGCTGTGACAATTGACTTTTTAATATCCTCACCTGTTCAGATGACTCTAACAGTATTCTTTCATTATCATCACGCTCTTTCTCATAACAATCACACAATTGCTTGGAGTCCTGTAGTTCCTTCAAAGCTTTTAGTAGGTTTTCTTCAGCTTGACAAGCCAAAGCCCCACGAGTGGTAATGCCAGACATTGTTTATAATAAAATGTACTTAAAATCAACTGGAATGGGGTTATGTCAACGTATAGAACAACTGTGATAATACGCAACAACCTTGATTGAAAGTAACTTTCATCTATAACAAATGCCAAATAAAATCAAAGTTAACACGCTCTGTTGTTAGATTGCGAGTAAATACAGTGGTTTTTACCTTAGGAGTCCATGCAAATGTGCCGGTAACTGTCACAATATGATCACAAATTTAACATATAAAACACTATAGATAATTATTTTAACACGTTAACTATACTAATTACTCAGTGATTTAATTAGATTTGGGCTTTTAAACAATGAAAATTAAACAAAATTCAATAATTAATTAAGGACATTCAAAATCAGCTGTTAGCGTTAGTGTTGCCACATATATATATATATATATTTAGGGTCAATGTCACACAGATCATCCTAGCCCTAAATTAAGCAAAGCTTGTACTATGGGTACCAGGCGACGATATACATACATATATAGATAGATAAATACTTATATACATAGAAAACATCCATGACTCAGAAACAAATATTCGTGCTCATCACACAAATATTAGCACTTACCGGGATTCGAACCCAGGACCACCGGCTTAGTAGGATGATATTGATGGAATTGATGGACACAAAGTACATCCAGACTCAGGACAACTATTTATGGGTTACACAAATAGCTGTCCTACGCGGGACTTCGAACCCGGGACACCAAGTGGCGAGGCTACTTTCTTAGCCACTGCGCCACACGTAGATAAATAATTTACTTTTTTAGGGTTTCGTGCCCAAAGGGTAAAACGGGACCCTATTACTAAGAACTTCGCTGTCTGTCCGTCTGTCACCAGGCTGTATCTCATGAACCGTGCTAGTTAGGCAGTTGTAATTTTCACAGATGATGTATTTCTATTGCTAAAAAACAAAATATAATAAATATTTAAGGGGGCTCCCATACAACAAACGTGAATCTTTTGCTCGATTTTATAGAGAATGAACGGAACCCTTCGTGTGCGAGTCCGACTCGCACTTGGCCGGTTTTTTATTGCTTTCCGAGGTACACAACGAAATGCCAGTGAGTACGGCAAACCGCTGCCTACCATGAGATTAGTACAATTTTTAAACTTCGTTTAAAGAAGGACATGTCGTAGCGCTGACGAAACAGCAGCAGGTAATAATTCATTCCAGAGCCTGCACGTATTAGGGATGTTTGTCATTTTGGCTTTGTCCTCCCAATGACCCCTAAATTGGCAGTTGCTCAAAATTTCGACTCCGAGGATCCCAATACTCTCGTATACACCGAGAGCAACTTTGGAATCGGGGCGTTACGACAAATTGGTCCTTCTTCGCAGTGAACGCGTACACTACAAGCAAAATACCCAAAAATATTTTTCAATATTTAACAAGCATTATTTGTTATACTACCTCTATAACTTGAAAGTTCCAACTGCATATAACTTTAATGGAATCAAGTAAGTCATGAAACCGCATATCGTGATCGTATCGTGCACTATAAACTCTTTGATATTACATGGTAATTGCTATTTATAGTTCTTGCACCTGCTTCTTGGTGGTTTTTGTGCAACCCTCCCGTGCGGGGAATTGAATGTAAACACGGTAACTGTTCCCTCGGCGATTTTTACTACGATCGTTTCAAATGATGTTTACTACGATCGCTACAATTTTTAAACGAAATAGTTTTTGCTTTTGCCGAATAGCTATGTGATATTTTGATAAATGGTTTTTTAACAACGAGATTCCTTGACGTAGCCTGCGTGTAGAAATTGACTGAAATATGCCTGAGAAGTTGTTACTTACGAATAAGTGTTTGGCTCCATGCGACTTTCAGCATCTCTGTCTTTTTCTAGTATAGGTACAACATGTAACTTAATTAACGCACATTCCTGAAAATAGTTTGTTCATAATCGTTTACTGAATCGATTCATGTAATTTTTAATATTGGTAATTTTTTATTCCAAAATAATAAAAAATATGGAAATTATTGTCATATTAGCCCTGTAGAGTCAAAACAAATTGAAATGGACCATAGTCAAAGTAATAAGACTTTAAAATCGCAGTTTTATTTGTATTCATACAAATTCCATCATTCAATTCAAAATAAAGAAAAATTAACTTTATTCCAAGAAACTAATTTAGTTAAATATGCATGCATATACATGTCAAATAAAAATTCAGTGTATGTATTATGATTACAACATAATATTCTAATTGGGGTGTTTGAGGGTGATTATCACGTAATTGTGGTGCGTTAATTACGTTACATGTTGTATAAGAGTTTGTGTGTGTGTGTGAGTGAGTGAGAGAGAAAGAGTTAGTGTGTGTGTGTGTGTGTGTTTGTGTGAGATTCGAATAGACGATCATTGTGCGCGGCCGTTTGTGTTTACTGTACTTTAAATAAATATCCATGACATATTACACAGCGCCATCTAGCACAAACTAGGCAAAAGCTTGAAATAGGGATATAAATACCATACCATACCACGTCCATCTGACCCCAAACTAAGCAGAGCTTGTATAATGAAACCAGATAATTGATATACTACTTTTCTTTTGTAAATTCATACTTATAGAGATAATTAAAGTCAGACTCAGAAGAAACAAATGTTCATGCACACAAAGATCTGTCCTTGGTTGGGATCGAACCCAGGACAGATATTTGTGTGCATGAACATGTCTGTTTGTCCTGATTCTGCGTGTAATTATCTATTTAACTATGTTTTTACAAAAGAAAAGTATCAAAAGTATACGTAATATATCAGTTATTTGGTTTCCACAGTTTGAGATCAGATGTGTGATTATTGTGTGTGATTATATATATATATATATATATATATATATTATTACAAAAAATATGTAAATATTTTTATATTCTTTCCTCATAAATCATAGACGACGCCTGAAAAAACCAAACTGATGCACCGTACATGTCTCCAATACATTCGCGGTCAAGAATCGTGTTATTCCTACTAGTAATCTTATTTATACTATGAATTCTTGTCCGTTCCCTCTTTACGTAAGACTTCCCTCACTGTATTATTAGGAGTGGCTTTGCGGGCTTTTGTGCAGAAATCTGGCTTTGGGATGAAGGCATTACCATTTTTACCATGAAAGTAAAAACGGAATAATATTTTTCGCCTTTGTGTATCTACTGGTATGTTTTGGTATATTTAGCTTATACGGGCTGTGAATTTAGACGGACTGTGTGCCGTAGCGGTTAAGACAGTCTATTCCCGAGTTCGATTTCCGCGCAAGTCAATAGTTTGTGTCACGCACAAATAGTTGTTCTGACTCTGTATGTACAGACGACAGCACATCCAGCTACCTCAATCTGTCAAATTTCTTTTATAGATTTTCAACTTTATCACAAAACCATAAGGTTTACTTTAAATTGGGGAAATTTGACAGATTGGGTTAGCTTAATGTGCTGGCGTCTGTACTTTGTGTCCGTCAATTATATGTTTGTAAAGTACCCCGCGACAGGGATTATTTGCTCTAATATGGGCGTTATTTCTCAAATAAAAAAGAAAGCTTAAATGGTGGACGTAAGTTAAGGAGCTTAATTTGTCTATCATTTGTCCGACGAAACATGACTCATATGAGCACATACACGAAAAGTAGACAACTTTGTCGCTTTTGTTATTTATATTATATTAGGTGTCATAATTCATAAAGTTAATTTATCTTGAAATTCTTCACTTTAGTCCTCGCATTTAAAATCATCACGTCGTCGGCCAAATGACATCCACTGCTGGAGAAAGGTCTCTCCAAAAGATTTCCACAATAGATTTGTGTTCATCATTTCGAAGGATATGCTATAATTACTACGCTTGGCGATCACAGTATTATGGTCATAGTACACAGAGAGACGCTGCTACCCGTTCTCTGGGAGATATACCCTCGGGTCGATTTCTACGCCTCCACGGGATGAGATAAATAAAATAATAAATAAATATAATAAAAAAAAAACTTGTGTGTACTTATGTACACGCGTTAGAAGTTATACTTCTTAATATACAACTTGAACATAGTTATCAATTTTCATACCACCTAGAACTAACTTCATGCTGTAATTTTTTTTTTTGTCGGTGTGCGCGCGCATCGTAAAAATTTACTCTCATCATTTTTCTCCATCGCGCCAAAAGAAGTATAACTTCAAAAAGGTTTTTATTCACGTAGACTTTAAAAAAGCGCTTGTAAGTCAGAACATGTTTGTAGTAATACAGTTATTATTTCTACTTACTTATTACAGATATTTAGGTCCACGGAATGTTAAAACATTTATACAATTTATTTTATAGTAGTAGTGATATTTAGCTAGCTTGTATTAAGTTATTGTCAAGGAGATTATGTTTAGGTTTAATTATGGGGAGGTATGGCTCATCTTGATCTATAGGGTTGTTACAACCCCAATAAAAACTTTTTTTTATCCCTATAAAAAGGTCCCAGAGCACTTTATATGAAGCTAAGACGTTCACAAGATAGTATGAATCGGAAAATTTTGGCAGAAATACAAACTTGTCATCGTTCAGTTAAATTTATAGCATCAAAACTCCGCTTGGTGCCAAGTCTGGCTTAAAATGTTGAAATTATGTAATATGATCAGCAGGACCAACTATTTCCTTTAATAAATAGTCCAAGAGTTACAGTACTCTAGAGATAGCCGTATTTTAGCGAGAGATACATACGTCAGCACATCCACCCCAATCTGTGAAATTTCTTTTATAGATTTTCAACTTTATCACATAAATATAAGGTTCACTTTCACTTGAAATTTGACAGATTGGAGTAGCTTGATGTGCTGGCGACTGTACAGTACGACGAAAATCAGCGCTGCAGTAAAACACCTGTGTTGCCGTAGCTAATGCTGAGATGGCGCCTTTTTTGACAACCAAATTTAGCTATGTATGTTAAGATTTCTTGTTTGTCAAAAATAAATATTTTTTCATTTCATTTTCATTCCTTTCAAACACAGATTCAAAATGATAATTTAATTTTCGATGGTAATAGTAATCTTATATAATGATTTATCTAGCTCTTTATACATCGTCTTCTAATGTTTATTTACATAAACATACCCACATTATAAAGTAAACCTATTTTTATATCGCTTCGGATCTGGATTGTCTAGAACGTTCCTGGGAGAGGGTTTCGTTAAATGTGCCTTCCACCGAAGTCTGAAAGGCGTTGGAGGGCGGCAGTTCGAGTCCCCAGCTCTCATTGCAGAGATATGCCCAGAAAAACTTGGACATACGAATGTCTCAGTTGCAAATAGAATTGAATAATTGAATTTATAGTAGTTTCCAGAATTTCATATGGCATCTGGTCTGGCAGGCCTCCAGGTAACTAGAGTCCAACTTCGTAATTGAAAGTTTCCGAGTTGGGCGCTGTGTGAACTGTTTGAGACATGATATATTATTGTTCTATTAAATTAGGACGATTTAATATTGCTATGTTTTGACAGATTTATTGCCTTATTCGAGTAAAAAAACTTCAGTATTATTCATAAACTTGAAGTGCAGTAAGTTTCGTTAAGAATTCATGGGAAATAGTGCTTTTTACGGGGCTTACAGAATAAAAAAATTGTATTTCATTGCGTAACATCCATGTTGCTAAAGGTCCTCGTACATACGTTTATTGCCAATTATAAAAAAGAATTGGTGGACCAACAAAAACTTAAATTATAATTTCACACACTCAGTACAGGTACTATTCAATTATTTTCCACTTACCTGTCATTTGTAGGAATCAGTATCGAAAGATAACCCGTTAGCGGCTTATCTCAGCTCAAAACAACAATGCCCTGATGCTCACACAGCGTCGAACTCCGTCGTTATAGCAACGCCATTACTGTGTTGTTTTCATACAAATTTCACTTTTAAATCTTAAAATCACAATGATCATTGTCTGATGCCAATGTTAGCAATCTAGCCTTGCGAGGTTGTTGGTGTTTTACAAAAAAAAAGTTTTTTTTTGGGCGAAGGTTTGAGATGCAAAACGACTCCATCATCATATCAGCCGAAAGACGTCCACTGCTGGACAAAGGCCTCCCCCAAGGATCGCCACAATAGCCGATTTTGCCCGCATCCAACAGCTTCCCGCGACCCTTGCAAGATCGTCGGTCCACCTTGTAGGGGACCTGCCCACGCTGCGTCTTCCACCATACTACATAAAACTACTCCATAAGTAGAAATAATATTTCTTTTTTGCACAAGAGAACACAAACCTTTATTTTTTATTTTATTTTATGTATTTATTTATTTAAGGATTATCAACATTACAGACACTTAAGAAAGACAAAGGACACATGTATATAGAATAGGAAATAGTGTTGTAACAATTATAGACAACCACAGCGTTCAAAGTCACACGGTTAGTAGAGTTAGTAGTACGGTTCACATTTTGAGTTAAGATACATTTATATTTGTCATGGTTAGTAGTTGTTAGAGTGTCATTATCTCAATATAAGCAAATACAGTTTAGTATAATCGGTTGTCTCATCGCTTTGTAGCCTATATTTATACATTTCATCCATATAACCTGCTTGAATGGTTGTCCACCTGCGTTACACAAGAAACCTTTTACCGCCCACGACCACTTCGAATCAATTAACTAAGCTAGAGGTGTTTCCGATTCGGTATGACATGGCAATTTTTAAGAAGCGAGCTTATTCCCTTTCTTAAAGCTTGGCAACACACTTGCGGACCCTCTGGTGTTACGAGTGTCCATAGGCGGCAGTGATCATTTACTATCAGGTCAACCGAATGCTCGTTTGAATTTAATCCATCCAATAATCCTCCTATGGTTGTTGAACCTAAAGCTTTCACCATATCGCGACGGTATCCGTAATCACTGTGCTACCAGTTCTTCTATTTCAACCGCTAATATAAACTTACCCACTGAAAACATCTTAGAGAAGTAAAGCGACATATGTCGGAGCTGATGGAGCCATTATATTGTTTAACTGTGGAATTTATTTCTAGGCGAGGGACAGTTCGACGGATGGGTTCAAAAATGAAGTTATTTTGGGACAGTCCCTTTTTGGGCGTTCGGTGAAAGGTGAAATATTTCTACTAATAGTTTGAGTCAGCCAGGTATGGATATAATATGACTTGAATCTTTTCAGATATACACAGACTGGCGCCTGTTTCCAAGAGGGATAGGCAGTGATCACGGATTTCCATTTGTCACGATCCTTGTACACCGCGCTTGCTTCTTTAACTTTCATTATATTTTTAATATATGCTCACCAGCCTGTTTAGAGAGGAGCATGTAAGTATAATTTTTAATATGTAAAAATATTTAATTAAAAAGAATGGTCTGCTGGTAAAGAGGCAAACATATGAATAACCGTTTTTGTATTGTTTATCCTATTCATTCGCACAAATACCATAAAAAAGTTAAAAGAGTGGTGTAAAAGTACTCTAAATTACAAAAATACTCATGCTACCAAATTCCAAAAGCTTTAAGAGAGTTGCCCCGAGTTGCCGTTTAGGCCCAAATTAAAAGTCTGGCTGCTTGGTAACTGTTCCTACATTACTGGAATACCTGAATTGTACGTGACGTCCTGTACTGTATGATTTTACTATTGTTGTACAATAAAGAGTTAATCTATCTATCTAAGAAGAGCTTGTACGTGGAAAAAAATAGACATGTTCATACACACAAATATCTGTCTTGGGTGGGAATCGAACCCACACGTTTTTTACTTCAGCGGCCGCCTGAGCTGTGGCCGGAACCCCATAAGGGTGCCCTCGCTCCGTCTTTAATTTTAATATACTATTGCAAAATGTAACAATAACTTAGTAGCTTAGTAACTTGCTATTTATTATTTATTTAAGGATATAAAAAATATATATGACGAAACAAACTGCACGGAGGGACTAACACAAAATATTTTGTTGCTTTAATTACTGTTTTAAACTGTGTTTATATATTGCATGGTGAGAATGACAAGTACAAGTGTATGTAAATACTCAAGTGCTTAATAAACATTATTTCATATGTTACCATATCTTAAACGAATAAATACCTTACCTTATCTCTGTATTTGGTTTGCGGTGGGCTTTATTAATTTTCCAAATAAAAACATAGACATGGAACATGACGAGCAACTCTTTACCTCAGAATATTGAACCATCAACCCGCGCCCGCAGGTGCAATCTGTCAGACCCAAGAGTTACTTCCAATAACTTCGAACCGATGTTTGCAAAACATGCCAAGACCGTTGTAACACGAAACGTCGCCCAAGAAATCGCCAACCAACCATTACAAACGTTTCCGAAATTAAGTTCTATTCGCGTCACAATACGTATCAAATTTGAACAGGATTCGAAAGACAGTTGGCCATTCAAGGAGTAAGATCAAGTATTAAATATGTTAGCAAATTGTCAGTTTAACAACTGCTATTGATGTTAGAGAACTGACTGAAACATTGTTCGATACCTTTTAAAAGCACACAGACATATTTTCCGATATAAATTGAAGGGCTTTAAAATATGACAGTGTACTATGTTCGTAATATTTCTTAATAATAGCCAATAAATGTTATTTGTAATAGAAAAATTAAAATATTGCAGCAATTCGTTACACTAAATGATAATAAATCTGTTAACTCCGTCAATTAAGTTCTTTTAGTTATTTATTGCGTGCGTATACGCTGCATCAGCTGAGACCACTAAGCGGCTCTAATATACAAACCTTGAACGAGATTACATATCTGAGCCGTTTTGGAGTTGAGATGTTTGGGGCATGGGGTCCGAGAGCACAGTGCTTGGCATGTCTCTAGTTTAACTGTTATTCATAGTCGGATTTTTATTAAGAATAAGATTTTTTTGTGTATTAAATAAACTTACTATATTTAAAAAAAAATAAAACGGTTTTTATTTACGTAATCTTTAAAAAAGCGCTTGTAAATAATCAAAACATGTTTGTAGTATTATAGTTAAGTAAACATAATTATTTCTAGGATTGTCTAAAAACATTTAGATATAACATTTAATTTATGATTCTATGATTTAATTATCTAGCTAGCTTATTTAAGTTATTGTCAAGCGTATATATAGGTTTAAATATCGAAATTTAAAGCTTTATATATAAAACTACACCTTGTCTAAATGGTTCTGTCCATATTAAGGTAATACGTATTATCTTAAAGGTGGTAAGGTCAAATAGTTTGAGGTAAGACTAAGAACCAAACATGGTGACATAGCTATCCATAGAAAGGAACAGATGCAGTGTTAGCTCTAAACCAAGGTCAGCGATGGACACGCGACAAAGCGAAGCTAACAATATTCCCGACAAACGCACGTGTACAACATTCTTTCTATTTATACATCGAAGATATTTTGACTCAGATTAAAAAACAGAAGTGGCACTAATTGCTTGGCACAATACTTACTTATCGTATGGGCAGTGGTTACCCTGGTGACAGAATTGTTCAGGCCCCCCCAGTAAGGCTCTGAAATGGCTTACCGAGTGATGTCTAATGACTAAATGGGATCGACAGCTAAACGAGCCTGAAATTAAACTACTTCGGTGGTCACCCATCTATGGACTGACCACGATCCGAGATGAGTAAAGTAGTCAAATTTGTAGATCGCTTACGGACCGATTTGAGCATCAAGTTATGAGCGCCTCATTATATTATAATTTCTCGTTGGTCTAGTGGTAGCGTGTTCGACCGCAAATAACGAGGTCCTAGGTTCAAATCCCGGGTTGGGCCAAAAGTGATTTTGGGATCACATGTAAGAAAAAAAATTCTCAGTACCCGCCCAAAGTCAGGCCGGTATTATACCACCATGCCTCGGAGAGTACGTAAAGCTGTCGGTCCTATACCTGACCTCTTTCCGGTCATGTCGCTAGTTAACCCATCGTATTGTGAGAGTGATGGAATAGAAAGTGCCCCTGTGCTTGCGCACACTTCAGACAGATGGCTAATCTCCATTGAGACTGGCCGCCATGGCCGAAATTCGGCTAGAAGAACATTATTATAACAATAATAATATCCTGGGACATTATTTACACACGGCCATCTGATCATAACTAAGCAGAGCTTGTACTATGGAAACCAGATAACTGATATACTACATATCATCATCATCATCATATCAGCCGAAAGACGTCCACTGCTGGACAAAGGCCTCCCCCAAAGATCTCCACAATTGCCGGTCTTGTGCTATTCGCATCCAGCATTTTCCAGCGACCCGCACAAGATCATCGGTCCATCTTGTAGGGGGCCTGCCCACGCTGCGTCTTCCGGTTCGTGGTTGCCACTCGAGAACCTTTCTGCCCCAACGGCCGTCGGCTCTACGAGCTATGTGCCCTGCCCACTGCCACTTCAACTTGGCAATTCTTCGGGCTATGTCGGTGACTTTGGTTCGCCTGCGGATTTCGACATTTCTGATGCGATCCCGCAGGGAAACTCCGAGCATAGCCCTCTCCATTGCTCTTTGGGTGACCTTGAGCCTCCTAATAAGGCCCCTAGTGAGCGACCACGTCTCTGTTCCGTATGTCATCACTGGCAACACACACTGGTCGAAGACTTACGACTTGAGACACTGCGGTATTTTGGACGAGAAGATGTTACGTAGCTTCCCGAACGCTGCCCAGCCGAGTTGGATTCTACGATTGACCTCCTTCTCGAAGTTGGACCTACCTAGTTGGATGGTCTGTCCTAGGTAAATATAGTTCTCTAAAACTTCGAGTGCAGAGTCACCAACTTTCAATTGAGTGGGTGCAACATGGACGTTTGACATGATTTTCGTCTTATCCATGTTCATTTTCAGACCCACTTGTTGAGAGACTCTGCTGAGGTCATCGAGCATTGTACCGAGGTCTTCCATGGTCTCAGCCATGACTACTATATCATCGGCAAATCGAAGGTGAGTGATGTACTCGCCATTGACATTGATGCCAAAGCCTTTCCAGTCCAGAAGCTTGAAGACGTCTTCCAATGCAGCGGTGAACAGTTTCGGAGATATAACATCTCCCTGTCTCACGCCTCGCTGCAAGTGGATAGGTTTCGAGATCTGGTCCTGGAGTCGCACTGACATAGTGGCGTTTTCATACAAACACTTTATCACCTCGATATACCGGTAGTCAATTTGGCACCTTATGAGAGACCTCAGCACGGCCCATGTTTCGATAGAATCAAAGGCTTTCTCATAGTCCACAAACGCTAAGCACAGTGGCTTGTTATACTCTTCGGTCTTCTGTATAACTTGCCGCAGCGTATGTATGTGGTCTATGGTGCTAAAGCCTTTTCGGAAACCGGCTTGTTCGGGAGGCTGGAAGTCGTCAAACCTGCGCGCGAGACGGTTCGTAACGACCCTCGAAAACAACTTGTAAACATGGCTCAGCAGTGTGATGGGTCTATAATTCTTCAATAGGGTCTTGTCACCCTTTTTGAAGAAGAGCACCACCACACTTCTGTGCCATGCTTGTGGCGTTTGACCATCTAGTATGACGGAGTTAAATAACTTCTGAAGGGCCCGTAGGATTGGTGTACCACCCGCCTTCAGAAGCTCTACTACATATACTACTTTTCTTTTGTAAATACATACTTATATAGATAATTACACCCAGACTCAGGTAAAAGAGGCATGTTCAGGCACACAAATCCACGACCTCCGGCGTGAAAAGCAAGCATTTGCCAACCACGCCGACAGGCCCGTCAATTATTATTATTGCGCTGTATGTCGTTTCTGTCCCATACTCTTTGCCGCGACAGTACCAAACGTTCACAAATCAGTCGCGGTGTATCGACAACGAAATGCCTTTTAACTGTTATTTATTTAGTTATTTCTGTTAGGGACGGGAGCTCCTGTGTTTACAGACGACGGAACAATTAGCCCAATGTTTTCCAACAATCGCTTTGTGAGGTTTTCGTTGGAATTGTAAATTATGGGATTATAATTAGATTTTGGTGATTTTAATGTGTTGTTTAAGCGAACGAAACCTTGAATTAAGAAACTTGACAAACAAATGCTTATTTTTTGGAGTGTGCTGTTAATATAAAAGTACTTTGTACCCTTGAATTATTTATTTTTAAAGTACCCCGCAACACAGGGATTAATTTGCCTAGTGCGAGTGTTGTCATTTAAAAGAAAAAAAATTAATAAGGTATAAAAAAAATATAAAAAAAATATATATATAAGATATTATATGAGCTTAATTCAAGTCGTTAAAGTTATATTAATATATCGTCATCATTACGGTCACCGTAGCCTAGTTGGTAGTGCTCCTGCCTACGAAGCTGGTGGTCCTGGGTTCGAATCCCGGTAAGTGCAAATATTTGTGTGATGAGCACGAATATTTGTTTGTGAGTCATGGATGTTTTCTATGTATATAAGTATTTATCTATCTATATAGGTATGTATATCGTCGCCTGGTACCCATAGTACAAGCTTTGCTTAGTTTGGGGCTAGGATGATCTTGTGACATTGTCCCTAGATATTATTATTATAGATATTACCAGCCTGATATCGTGCACTGCTGGACAAAGGGCTTCCTCAAAAATGTCCAAAATTGCCAGTCTTTACCATTATTCAGCGGTTACCAGCGACCCGCATAAGATCATCGGTCCATCTTGTAGGGGGCCTGCCCACGCTGCGTCTTCCGGTGCGTGGTCGCCACTCGAGAACTTTTCTGCCCCAACGACATTCGGTTCTAAGACCTATGTGCACCGCCCACTGCCACTTTAGCTTTGCAATTCTTCGGGCTATGTGAATTTGGTTCGCCTGCAGCTTTCGATATTTCTGATTCGAGCTCCGAGCTCCGAGCTTAGCCCTCTCTATTGCTCTTCGGCTGGCCCTGTTGTGTTGCAACGGTTTACTTTCTTGAAATTTTTATTGTATTAAAAAAAAAGCTATACATTCCAGTATAAGCTGATCTCACGTTGTATAGGATTTCCATACAATGACAGGTCAGCTTACATTGGAAATGTATAGCTTGATATGTAGCCGTGTGTACCACTTACTCAAAATGGAGACAGTACTGTCGCTCAGGCATCGCTACATTGTCCTAATATATTATAGTTCAGAAGTTAAGCTTAGTAACTTGTTATTTGTAAACTGTGACTGCCTCGTTGGTCTAGCGGTAGCGTGTTCACCCGCAGAAAACGAGGTCCTGGGTTCAAATCTCAGGTCAAACCAAAAAGTGATTTTGGAACTTTTCTGTAAAAAGGAAAATTTTTCAGCTTCAGCCCGAAGTCTGAGAGTTGGCGGTACTATACCCGGAGAGCACGTAAATCGGTCGTGTCGCTAGGCGTCCCATCGGATCATGAGAGTGATGGAATAGAAAGTGCTCCTGTCTTTGCGCACACACTTAAGCACTATAATATGTCCCGCGCAGATGGCTAATCTCTATTGAGACTGGCCGCCTTGGCCGAAATTCGGAGGAGGAGGACATTATTAATTTTATTATTTGTAAAAAAATATATGATAAAACAGATCGGACGGATGGACTAATTCAACATTTATTGTAACTTTATTATTCTATTCGACTATGCTTATGTACTGTATTGTGAGCTTGATAAGTGCAAGTGTGTGTTAATATCTAAGTGCTGAATGCATTATTTCATTTAATTTCATAAGTGTACAAAAATCCATCTATTACCTATTATGATCGGATTAGAGGGGCTAGGTCATATTACTGGATAGTGATTAGTTGCAGAACCAACGGCTTTAGGTGCTCTCATCATCATCATCATATCAGCCGAAATACGTCCACTGCTGGACAAAGGCCTCCCCCAAAGATCTCCACAATTGCCGGTCTTGCGCTATCCGCTAAGGTGCTCTAGAAGATATTTAAAACGAACACCTTCTTGACACTAGGCTGTTACTAAGAAAATCTGATATCTATTTTAGAGAAGTAGGGCACAGTGTTCATTCGTTCAAAGAACAGCCCAACTGGGGAAGTACCTCCACCTCACAAAGACATTCCTTAATTTAATTAATATCTAGGGACAATAATAATATCTAGGGACAATTTTTTATTTATTTTATTTTTATTTATAACTTTATGTACATCAAATGGTACAAAGGCGGACTTAATGCCCAAGGCATTTTTTGCCAGTCAACCTTAGGGTGGTGCAGAGATAGCATGGTAGGTGCACGGATGATAAAATTATCAAAATGTAAGAAAGTGGAGGCTATACTAAGTGACTTCTAAAGTAGTAAGAACTGGACAACACGATATTATACTATCCTATACAATACTATATTATACAATACTATGCTATATAATACTATAATATATAATACTATACTATATATTCTATATGATACTATACTATAAAATACGATCATGAACCATATATTTATTTATAACTGGCGGGTTTCTGCTAACAATTTGCGAAGTAAATACTCACGAACTTTTCTTTTAAATGAGACGCGACTCTTGGCCATCCTGATTTCGAGAGGTAATGCATTCCACTGAAGAATTGACTGTATAAAGAAAGAAGAGTGAAGGAAATCAGAGCGGTGAGATGGACATTGGAAGAGACGATTGTGTGAAGAGCGAAGATATTTAGTATGGTTAGTAAAGAGATATTGAAAGTGGTGAGATAAGTAAGATGGAGAAGGAGGAGAGTCAAGAATAGAATATAAGGTGGTTAGTGCTCGTAATGATCGTCGTTCGCGGATCGGTAACCATTGCAGTTGGTATCGATGGGAAGAGACGTGGTCATACTTACGAAGATTGAAAATGAACCGAATGCAATTATTCAGAAGTCTATCGAGTTTATTGAGGTGATCTGCATTCAGGTCAAAGTAGCAAACATCACCATAGTCGACTATAGGAAATATTAAGGCCTGCACGAGCATTACCTTAGTTTTTAATGGTAGAAAATTTTTAAGACGGTAGAGAAACCGAAGTACGCCTGTAACTCTTTGACTAACACTTGCTATTTGTTTTTGCCAGCTTAATGAGGCATCAATGTTTAGTCCAAGGTTTTTCACATTTTGGCTTATAGGTATGCACTTAAGATCAAAGATTATTGATGGAAGATCACGTAGCTCAACCTTTGATAGTAATCTGGAGCTTCCCATTATGATGGCTTGACACTTTGTTGGGTTCACAGTTAGGCCTAACTTGTCAGACCAAACTTTTATGGCATCTAAGTCACGATTTATCTTAGCAATACCCTCAGCCAGTCCGTCAAATGTCGTTTGGATGTAGATCTGGAGATCATCGGCATACAGATGATACGCACACTGAAGCTTATGAGTTATGAGATTTATGAAGATCGAAAATAAAAAAAAGGACTGAGTATACCGCCTTGTGGGACACCAGTATCGAGGTTACTTCAGTTCGAAAAGGACTCACCGACGTAAATCGACTGTGGGCGCCCCCGAAGATAGGAGGAAAACCATTCCAGAGCTTCATCAGACACCATAAGATGGGAGAGAATAGATAATAGGATAACGTGACTGACGGTATTAAAGGCATTTGAAAAGTCGATCAAAACCATAATGGTGATCATTGTATCCTCCATACCTGCCCTAATATCGCCAGTCACTGTAAGGAGAGCGGTGGTGGTACTGTGTCCCGGTCTAAATCCAGATTGAAACGGGCTTATCAGTTGGTTGACAAGAACATAACAGGAGAGTTGTTCGTGTACACAGGACTCAAGTACCTTGGAGAGGAAAGGAAGAATAGAAATAGGACGGTAATGAGCAGGAAGTGAGGGATTAGAGGACTTAGGGAGTGGACGTATAAAAGCTTTACGCCATAAGGTGGGGAAAGATCCAGTATCCAGGGAAAAATTAATTATGTGTGAAATGGCTGGAAGGACATGATCCAGGATAGGGATAATCATGCGGCGGCCGATCTTATCATAACCAACTGCATTGGATTTAATGGAAAGGATAATCTTTTTGATGTCGTCAGAAGAGACTGGAGAGAAGTGAAACGAAATAGTATTAGAGCGCGACAAACCAATTAAATAGTTGACAGTATCACATATTGTCCGGTGATCCATTACAGAAGAGGTAGAGAAATGTTGATTAAGATCATCCAGACTGCTATCAGTCTGGATGATCTTAATCAACATGTTCAGTATCACATGTTCAAACCCTCCTAGCTCTATAGCTAGGAGGGTTTGAACATTGCGACTTGCCGATACCTAGAGTTCCGAGGAATTTCCAGATACCAGCAGGAGAACTAGAAGAAATATTGTCGACTATTCTCGACAATGTCACACAGATCATCCTAGCCCCAAACTAAGCAAAGCTTGTACTATGGGTACCAGGCGACGATATACATACTTATATAGATAGATAAATACTTAAATACATAGAAAACATCCATGACCCAGAAACAAATATTCGTGCTCATCACACAAATATTTGCACTTACCGGGATTCGAACCCAGGACCACCAGATTCGTAGGCAGGAGCACTATCAACTAGGCTACGGTGATAGTTAATTTTTTTAATGTTGCGTTTCTGCGTGTGAGTAACCACAGCTCATCGGGGTGGGGGGAAGGGTCAGCAACACTTGTTTGCTGACTCTTAAAGGCCAGCCACACACCCGCGACTCCTCTAGTATTGCGAGTGTACATGGGCGGCGGTGATCACTTACCATCATTCAGGTGATCCACATGCTCGTTTATCACCCTCTGATTTAAAAAACAAAAATCTTGTAAAAAATCATTAACTTAAAATCTCTAAATTAATTACCATTTAATGTATAAGGTAAGATGGAGTAATTATGCCAGATACATTGTTTTGAATATCAATTAAGAAGAAATAATTCTTAGCAATGCGAGCTTAATTTGTGAAATACGGTTAAAATAATCGCTGCAATATCATTCCGGCTTCATTAAAACGGATTGAATCAATTACGTAGCTAAGGCGGCGGGCAAACGAGCGGATCGCATGTCGACAAATGTGGACGTGGCCTAATCCTCGTTTGGGGTTTCAAAACGTAATTATTAAGTGAATTACATCGGTTATACAATACTATCGTTGGGTTTCACTAGAATATCTATCAGTAATATATATTCACACTTTGGACAAGGAATATAATAATAATAACAATATGTAGGGACAATGTCACACAGATCATCCTATCCCCAAACTAAGCAAAGCTTGTACTATGAGTACCAGGCGACGATATACATACTTATATAGATAGATACATACTTATATACATAGAAAACATCCATGACTCAGAAACAAATATTCGTGCTCATCACACAAATATTTGCACTTACCGGGATTCGAACCCAGGACCACCAGCTTCGCGGGCAGGAGCACTACCAACTAGGCTACGGTGACCTATATATGATATTTACATGATTTATTTCCAATTGAACTCAAAGAAGGACATTATGATTTTACACGTATGCTATACGATTTCTCCAATGTTAGCGATTATGATATAGATTTTTTTATTCGATAGGGAATTCAGAAAAGGGCTTTCGGAATGGTAAAAATAAAATTTTTAGTGGGTTTTATATTCTTTTTTAGGGTTCCGTACCCAAAAATGGTAAAACGTGACGCTATTACTAAGACTTCACTGTCTGTCTGTCCATGTGTCTGACTGTAGTCAGTTGGAATTTTCACAGATGATGTATTTCTGTTGCAGCTATAACAAAAAATACTAAAAAACAAATTAAAATAAGTATTTAAGGGGGCTCCCATACAACAAACGTGAATTTTTTGCTCGTTCTTATAGATAACTAGCTGTGCCCCGCAGTTTTACCCGCGTTAAACTTTATGAATTATCACAGCTCCTCCCCCGTAGGTGATAGCGTGATAATATGTACCCTATATGTTGACCCAACCTCTTGGTAATATTCATGCAAAATTTGAACTAAATCCATGCAGTACTTTTCGAGTTTAGCCCGGACATACATACAGACAAACAGACACAGAGACAAAAATTCTAAAAACTATATTTTTGGCTTCGATATCTATTGTAGATCACGTCCCAAGTATGCTTTAAAAAAAAATCCATGTACAGTTTTGACTATCCTACGATTTTATTATATGTATAGATGGTACGGACGCGCGGACGGTGTACGAGTCCGACTCGCACTTGGCCGGTTTATTAGTAATTATTGTTTATTCATCATCATTTGACGGTCACCGTAGCCTAGTTGGTAGTGCTCCTGCCTACGAAGCTGGTGGTCCTGGGTTCGAATCCCGGTAAGTGCAGATATTTGTGTGATGAGCACAATATTTGTTTCTGAGTCATGGATGTTTTTATGTATATAAGTATGTATATCGTCGCCTGGTACCCATAGTACAAGCTTTGCTTAGTTTGGGGCTAGGATGATCTGTGTTATATTGCCCCTAGATATTATTATTATATTATCATCATGTCAGCGGAATGACGTTCACTAACTGACAAAGGCTTCCCCATAAGATTTCTACAATGGATTGTATGCATATTTTAGAGGTATGTACCTTAATTGTCTTTCAGCTGTGTTCTCCATTGTTACATAATACTTTGTGTTAGTGACCCTAGCTTAGCCCTGGATGGGGATCGAGCCCATGATTGCTTTAGATATGATAGCATCATCATGTCAGCCAAATTACATCCACTGCTGGACTAAAGCCTCCCCCAGGACGATGTTATCGATACTCCTGCCAAAAAGATTCTGCAATTTATTTATGTTGCAGGGTTGGAATGGGAAGTTTAGTTGGAGCGGCAAGCACAATAGTTAATCGCTGGACGCAGTGTTACCAGGACCTCCGGGGACTGGAAATAGCCGCCACTAGAAGAATAAGAAAGCCTCCTCAAGATATGCCATAATCGCCACGCTTGGCAGACGGGTTAGCGATCGCAGTTTGATGGTCATAGATCACAGATAAACGGTACACTATCAGCTGCCTGTCATTTTCAATTATGCTAGTCCATCCTACGGTTGTCTGGAAGAAATCGCTATTATGCGATAAGACCGCCAATTGTACATTATTTAAATATTAAGTTTTTTTCTGTAAAATGTTTTTTATAGTTTGTGCAATAAAGTGTATCTATCTATCTATCTATCTAACGCTGTTGCCTGTTCTCTGGTACCTTCACTGATTTATGCACCAGATATCTTAATCGCACAAAAAAAGTACGATACGTGATACGTGCCTTGGGTTGGAACTCGAGACCACTGCCCAGTTAGTCCAACGGTCTAACTTTCAGGCTATCTGGACTCGACGGTAATGGGTACACAATCATAAGTCAAGAACATATAGAAAAAGAATAATATATATATATTAGACACAAGGTACATCAGCACAAATTAAGTAATAGGGGTACAACACACAGAAGAATACAAAAAAAATATATTTCATACTTATAAATAACAATTAATACATTTTTCTATAATCCATAATTTTACGCACCTATTCGATGTGGTACCCATACTAAGCACCTATGTGACTAAAAGGCCACTGTTCAGCATTCTGCCACAGATGACTGTAGCGTGATTTTCAACTGTGGCCAACGGCTATCCATATAAAAATAAATATGACGGTGTAATAAAACATACTAAATAATGCAAGGAGTTCAAAAATAAAATAAATACATCTAAGAAATAAAAACAGGTGATAATAATTGATTTTGTTACAAAATATATGAATTGATAGGAATATAAATAAAAATTTGAATTAAAATTAATATGTAGGTAATTATGTATTTATCTCTTAGTGGGTGCTCATAGCCAGATGCTCTCACTGGTCCGTCAGTGATCGGCGACCGCTTAAGTAGTTTAAGTTCTGAGCGTCTCCGTGGTTCGGAGGGCACGTTAAGTTGTCAGTCCCATTAGGCAACAGTCGTTAAGCTATGTTAGAGCTTTATTGACCAACCAAAACAACTCTAACACTAGGATAACCATTTTTTATACAATAATTAAGTAAGTAGGTGGCATCATCATCATCATCATATCAGCTGAAAGACGCCCAGAGGCTCTACCGGCTATGTTGCCGAACATCGATTTCTTAAATGGCGTAAAAATAAATAAAGGTTAAAAATGATTTAATCAATCGTTAAATCGGCTTCAACGTTGACAATCGATTCCGGGTCATTTATGGCGTCACATATGCCGATTTAACGATTGTATAAGTCATTTTTAAGCTTTATTTATTTGAACGCCATTTAAGAAATCGATGTTCGACGACTTAGCCGGTAGAGCCCTAGTGCCTGACAATGGTCCAAAAGATCTCCACAATGGCTGGTCTTGCGCCGCCCGCATCCAGCGGCTTCGTGGGACCCTTGTAATATCGTCGATCCACCTTGTACGGGGTCTGCCAAGAAGCATACTTACCAATAACATTTTATTTCAAACTTGTCAGAGATAAATAATTGCAACCGATTTCATTCAATCTAGTGAAAATCGGACATGGCCTCCATAAGCTTCATTTAGGTCGTTCTATTGCCGACCTTGGTCAACGTATGGACAAAACTTCCGAATCTGTGAATGTGTTCTTTGCCTAGTTACTCGTAACATGGTCATGTAGATGTAGAGATGTCCATATGGTACAGGATGTTTCTTTATGGCAATCAATACTTTTAAACGGTATATGTATAAATTTAGCTGGATATGAGTATTTAGTTAGATGGGCGATTGGTTTCCGCACTTAGCCTCCTAATTGGGCCATTGTACGTGAACTTATTTGGCTACTCAAACCATTTTAGTTCCATCCAGAAGTCCAAGAGGCCTCGAAAGCTTGGCTTAAGTACTTCATGCAGTGTCTTCAGATCGTTTAGGAACTATGCCCGTTGGCTGGCAACGCTATTGCAGTGTAGCAGTACGTGTGCCGGTGTTTTTTCAGATTGAATGCATCCTCTGCACAAGGGGCTGTCTGTGACGCCAATCTTGAAGAGGTGTTTGTTTAGTGTGCAGTGTCCGGTGATTGTGCCTAACACCATATGCAAATCTTTTCTGTTCAGATGTAGTAGACTGCGGGATAGACGTTTGTTCAGAGATGGTAAAATTTCCTTTGTAAGGATATACGTCTTACACCAGACGATTTGTAATTATCAATATCATATCAGCCGAATGAAGACCTCTAGTAGACCCTTTACAGACCTCCACATTTGCCTTTCTTGCGCTATCTGCACCCAGCGGCTTCCAGCAACTCTCACAAGATCATCGGGCCATTTTATAAGGAGTCCCCGCGCGATTATCACAGTCTAGTATTTATAAAATGTATTTCCTCCAAATAGACCACTATGACCGCACAGTCTCAGTGGAGATAAGACACAGGACATTTTATAGTAACCAAGTGTGTACGCAAATATGGATGCACACTTCGTCGTCATCATGGGACGGGCTAGCCAATATAACTGGAGGGTTTTAAAGCTGGGGCCATCGACCAACTTTAAGCTTTTAAGAGTGAGTCGTCCATTAAAGTGCTCTTAATCTTATTCTGCGAAGAACTTTATTGTATACCGACCGACGACTTAACCAGGTACTTACGAACGATTGAAAGGAACTGGCCATGACCGTCACTGAAAGGCCAAATAGATGTATGAAAAATAAATACTTTATTCCCGTAATTAATCCATCAAACCCCCTGTACGTACTATAAAAGCGTCCTTTATTGACGCGTTTACACATTCTAGCAGTTTTATGCCCGCCATGTGCAGTTTGATTATCTATCAGTTTATTTAGTACATCAGCAATGAATACGGTTTGTTTGATCGTACGGTATTTGTTTGTTGTATATCTGTTTTATTTGGAAATGGAGCTGAGATTTGTTGGGCGTATGTATTCGGTGTGTAAGGAATGTGTCTAGAAGAATGCTGCTGCGTCTGTTGGGATCAGTTCTAGTGATCCTGGCTTGCGCTAAGCGGTACCAACATTTCGGTAAGCAAGAACATTCTATGAACATGTCGACCCGGGGAAAAGCTCCACCTTCATCATCACCATCATCATGTTAGCCGAAACACGTCCACTACTGGACAAAGGCCTCGCCAAAAGATTTCCACAACGAAGCTAGTCGGTCACCGTAGCCTAGTTGGTAGTGCTCCTGCCTACGAAGCTGGTGGTCCTGGGTTCGAATCCCGGTAAGTGCAAATATTTGTGTGATGAGCACGAATATTTGTTTCTGAGTCATGGATGTTTTCTATGTATTTAAGTATTTATCTATCTATCGTCGCCTGGTACCCATAGTACAAGCTTTGCTTAGTTTGGGGCTAGGATGATCTGTGTGAAAAAAAAAATAAAAAAAAGAGAAAAGAGAGAAGCTGTGGCCATATTTTGGAGGGATATGCCATAATTGCCATGTTTGGCAGGCGGTTTGGCGGTGGCGAGTATGATGCTCATAGTACACAGAGAGACGCGGCCCGTGCTCTAGTTTATATTCCCTGGGAAGACTTCTACGCCTTCCATGGGATGAAAGAAAATGAACATGCAGTAGGGTTTATCTGAACCACCTGGAAGCGATCTCGTCAAGCACGATTCGCTTTCAGCGTTCATACATCTTACGTACGTACAGGCTCTGGAACGTTTTACCTTTAAAAGACGGAAAGATATTATCTGCACTAGTGCATCAGAGTCTGAGTTTATTTATACAAACAGGTTTTATCCTTTTCTCGGGCCATATCTTTACAATATAATAAATAAGTCACTATCTATATATAACCTTAAGTATATAAATTGTAAAAGAATAGTCAGTAATTTTTTACAAAAGTTGACGAGACTGAGGGGTATTTAGTATTCTAAAATAAGTTAATTTTTAAACATTATATCTTAGATTTTTGAATTTGTATAATTAAATATTGTTAAAATTTTTAATAAAGGATAAGTATACTTTTTAAGCCATTAGAACGCCTGTGGTACAGGTTTAACCTAGTACAGGCACAAGCTGTCTATAGCTTAGTATTAATTATTTTTAATATATAAATAGATATAAATTTTGTACACATTTTTTCTTGAATAAATTTATTTATTTATTATATTATTATTTACCTGCTGCGGTGTTTCCTCAGCGCTACGACATATTCTTCTTTAAACGAGCCTGGCATTGCGAATGTCATGAGCAGCGGTTACCACTTACTATCAGGTGGGCCGCTAGCTCGACTGCCTCCAAAAGCAATAAAAAAGCCACACAGTAATATTTATTTATAAAGTATATTTAAAATTTATTATGAATTGATAACGGTCTATCTCATTCTGCGGCAGGCGTAAAAGTCGTTCCGATGGAATATCTACCAGAGACTGGACAGCAGCGTCTCTCTGATTACTATGACCATCATAATGCGATCGCTATCCCGTCTGACAAGAGTGACGAATATAGCATAATATCTCTTCAAATAGCGGTAGTAATTTAATTGTGGATCTTTTCGGGTGACCTTTGTCGAGAAATTATTCATATATGTAGTGGGCGGTCTGCCTCTATTCCTACTTGCCTCAGTTTTGCCTTCTATAATGTTGGTGATGAACTGGTCTTGTCAAATTAAAAGTCTAATCATTTTTCCTCGTCTACTCTCTATAAGATTTAGTATTTGCCGTTCTTCATACACGGAAAAAAAAGAGAAAGAGAGGCAGACCGATACGTAAATATATGGACTAGGTGAAGGAAGTTGTGAAAATTGAGGCTTAGGAAGAAGTCAAGGAGAAGGTTCACGACTGTCTTTTCACAACTTCCTTCACCTAGTCCATATATTTACGTATCGGTCTGCCTCTCTTTATCTTTAGTTTTTCTCTAATTTTAGTGTTGTGCACTATAGTGCACAACACTAAAATTAAAGAGAGAGAATGGACGGAAGAATGATGTAATATATATATATATATATACAATAATCTTCGTATGAATTTGATGCCGGTACACACTAGGAGGGTTTTATTACAGTCATGTGACATTAATTTGCAGACTGTAAGGTCAGTATATAAATTATGTGTGAATGAAGACTTCATAATAAAACATTTTATTGTGGACATTAATTACATCTGGATTGTGATATAACAATCGATTTGCTAGTCGCTGGTCTGATAATCGTTAAGTCACATTTTTGCAACACATTTTTAATTTGATACCCTTGTATTAAATCAAACTTGTATTAAAAATTACCGTCCCTTATCAAATTGACTGATCTCGATGGCCTAATATTAGCGTATTAAATGGGAGATAGTGAGGTATTAGATTAAAATTAGGGCCAAAAAGTTACAATGAAATTTTTCTGTTAAGAAAAATCTTAGTATCAGTCAAGAATTTGGCAGTGTGGCACAACTCGTGTGTCAGTGAGCCCGTAGAGCCATCGGTCCCGTACCTGACCTCATTCTGGTCATATCGCCTTCCGTCCTATTGTATAATGAGAATGATTGAACTGTACCTGTGCTTGCGCACATATTTGTGCACTATAATATGTCCGATACAGATGGTAAGGCTTCACTGAGACTGGCGACCAAAGCTCAAATAGAACCAGAAGGACATTGAATATAGATAAAGGAGATGATCAAAAATTTTTGGCATCTATGCCCCAGACTGTTAGATAAAGTCTATGTAAATAACTACTAGACATCTTCTAGAATGTACAGATGCCAGCACATCAAACTACCCCAATATGTCAAAGTCCCCCAATGGAAAGTGAACCTTTTGCTTATGTGATAAAGTTGAAAATCTATAAAAGAAGTTTGACAAATTGGGGTAACTGGACGTGCTGGCGTCTGTACATAAAAAGTTGCATATTACTAAGCAGTTCTAGACAAAAGATATGAATGTTTAAAAAAGTTGATATTCTTTACTATAAAAGTGCATATATTACAGCTATCCGTGTGTACAATCACCTACCTACAGTTATAAAAGCATTAAACGGGAATGAATTTAAAACAAAATTTAAAAAATGGTTGATTGATAAAGTTTTGTATGATCTACAAGAATATTTTGGGAAAAAATATAGTTAGTTTTAGTTAATTTAAGTTTTTAAGCCGCATTGTTGCGCCTTGTATTGCATATCCGATTTGGGTAGACTGTGAATCTTAACCTAGAAATAAGACCTAACATGTACACAGTTTGGCAATAAATAAATCTTTATCTTTACTACGACTAAGGTATAGGTAAAGGCTTATATAGGTATAGGCTTTTGTATATTGCATTAATTATTAAGGTTTAAGGTACATTTATAAGTACTTAAGTAAAAAATAAAATGATGCAATATTTTTAGATACCTACCTAAAAAATCGATTGCTCCCAACTATAGATATTTTTATTTAAATTCATTGCTATACTTTTGTTGTTGTAAACTTTGGGGCATTATTTGGCTTTCTCTTTTGACAAACCTTTTTTGCTGAGCTTTTTGCTTGCTGAGTAATAATGGCAAAAATTGCACAAAAAACCCTTGATAGTGCCAAAAGGCTTAGAATAATAATAATATTAATATTTAGGGACAAAGTCACACAGATCATCCTAGGCGACGATATACATACTTATATAAATAGATAAATACTTATATACATAGAAAACATCCATGACTCAGAAACAAATATTCGTGCTCATCACACAAATATTTGCACTTACCGGGATTCGAACCCAGGACCACCAGCTTCGTAGGCAGGAGCACTACCAACTAGGCTACGGTGACCGTCAAATAATCTTCTTATCATTTGATTACTGAAAAAATCCTATCAGTTAACTCGAATTTGTTTACTTAAGTATTGTTTTCTTTCTCACACCTATGCAAGGAGAGCGAAGAAATTCTATAATTCACGTTTCTAATCTGCTAAAAACAAAAGGCTTTTTTATTTTTTATTTATTTAGATGGTACTAACTTGCACATATTTTAAAGGGCTTAATTTGAAACACATTAATCAAAGACTAGAAACAAACCACTTTCATTTGTATTAATTCTCCTAAGTATAACATGTCAGAGGTTTTACGACTAATGGTGCGTTTACACTAGCTAATAAGATAATTGCGCACTTAAACTGTTGTGGAAGTTGTAAAACTGTACTAAAACTTGGCATTTCACTTTGAACTTGTTTAAATACGCTTTTACATTCATTGTTGTAGGTTAAGTATAAATAATGTATTTTTTTTTCTACACAAAGCAATTTCATGGCATTCAAATTGCAAGCCACATACGACTGACCCATATGTGCTGAGAAAATTCTTTATTCTTTATTGCACACAGAAAACAATAAAAAGAAATACAATTTATGAAATAACGACATAGCTTAACTCAATAAGCTCGCCTATGTACAATTCAGTGCAATAAATATAAATAAATAAATAGAAAGATGTTCTCACTGGTCCGTAAGGGATCGGCTAGGTTAAGCAACTAGCTCGCGGTCAGTCCATAGATGGGTGACCACAAAAGTGGTGGCGTGCTTCGGAGGACACGTTAACGTACGTAACTTAAGTTAAGGTCCCGGTTGTAGTCATTCGACAACAGTCGTTAAGACATCTCAGAGGCCTACTGGGCGACTTGGACAACGCTGTCCCTAGGGTAACCACTACCCATACGGTAAGTAAGTAATAATATCCTGGGACATTATTCACACACCGCCATCCGATGTTAAATTAAGCAGTGCTTGTACAGACACCAGCACATCAACCTACCCCAATCTGTCAAATTTCCCCAATTGAAAGTGAACCTTATGCTTATGTGATAAAGTTGAAAATCTAAAAAGAAATTTGATAGATTGGGGTAGATGGATGTGCTGGCGTCTGTTCTACGGAAATCAGATAACGGATACTACATATATTACTTTTCTATTGTAAATACATACTTATATAGATAATTACACCCAGACACAGGACAAACACAGAGATGTTCATGCATAAAAACATCTGTCCTGGGTGGGAATTGAACTACGTCTTGCGGCGTGAAAGGCAAGCAATTACCAACTACGCCAACCGACCCGTCAATATAATAATGTGCTGTCAAATGGTTTAAATTTTGAAGTGACAATTTATAGCCTGAGTTGGGGATTTTTGAAATCAATAACAACTTGAGAGGTGTCAAGGGACACCCGGATGGAACGAAGTTATTTCTTATTATTTATTATGTACAAAAAAACCTGTATACACTTAACAAAAATAATCGTCGCGACACCACACTGTTCAATGCGAAATAGAAATGAAAATATCCGGCCTGCTTTCTATAAGAGAGAGAGAGAGAGAGAGAGAGATAGACAGAGAAACATGCGCAAACAGCTGCAAAAAGTGTCGTGACAACTTTTCGTAAGATTTTCGTCTAGCCCTCTTTCACAACGTGCGATAAGGAACTTCGTTCCAAAAAGCAATTGAACTCGCGACAGTGTTACCGTTACCGACACCTTTGTATATAAGTATCTACAAATATTGTGTATATACATGCGTACATAGGAACACATACATATTGCCTTTTTAAAGAAATAAATGATTATGATTTAGATGGGAAAAACCATTCATCTCCGCCACTGTTACCGTGACCGACACCATTAATTAATCAAGTTTTCATTTCTGTCGGCACTCCCGGAATACTACGGTTTTTTAAACTTTTTTTTTTATAAGACAACACCCGCATTAGTGAAATTGATCCCTGTGTCGCGGGGACAAACATATAATAGACGGACACAAATTACATCCAGACTCAGAACAACTATTTATGGGTCACACAAATAGTTGTCCGGCGCGGGACTCGAACCCGCGACACGAAGCGGCGAGGCGACTGTCTTAGCCGCTACGCCACACGTGCAGCGTGCGGCGTATTTTGTGGTAAATCCATGGCAATCAAAATACAACATTCATATTTAGTGTTAATTCCGCTAATTATCTGTTTAATCAAGTCGGGGTGTAATTTGCACCGCCCTCCCTCCCAATGGGCTGTTAACTAGTTGAGCGTTCGAATACGAAGAACGCTTAAACGATTTAACATCCCTAGAAAATGGTCCGTGGAGGACTGTAACACGTGTTGGGTATCGTAATAGTGGATGTAATTTGCCGATTTATATTCTTCATTTCCTAAGTGCATATTTTTTGTGGGTAGGTTTTGGAGGGAATTAAATTGAAAACTATTAAAATAAATAAAATAAAAATGGTTTTTACTCACGTCGACTTTTAAAAAGCGCTTGTAAATAGTCAGAACATGTTTGCAGTAATATATAATTTATTTATTTATTTATAATTATTTCTAGGTACAAATAGGTATTTAGGTACGCGGATTGTATGAAAGAAAATTTAAATAATTTTAAATTTAAATTGTACTGTACACATTATGTTGGTAAATTGTTACATTAAAAAAAAACAATGTGGATATTTCAAAAGATATTTGTGTGCATAAACATGTCTATTTGTCCTGAGACTGGGTGTAATTAATATACCTATAAGTATGTATTTATAATAAATAAATAAAATAAAATAAAAAAGGTTTTTATTCACGTAGACTTCAAAAAAGTGCTTGTAAATAGTCAGAACATGTTTGTAGTAATACAGTTATTATTTCTAGTTACCTATTACAGATATTTAGGTACACGGAATGTTAAAACATTTATATAATTTATTTTATAATAGTAGTGATATTTAGCTAGCTTGTATTAAGTTATTGTCAAGGAGATTATGTTTAGGTTTAATGATTGAAATTTATATTTTACTACATATTGTCTGAATGTAAAAAAATAGTATATGTAGTATATCAATTATCTGGTTTCTATAGTACAAGCTCTGCTTAGTTTGGGATCAGATAGCCGTGATTGAATAATGTTCCAGGTTATTATTATTGTTATTATTTTCTTTTCTGTGTTTTTTTTTCAGCTTTTGCTGGCATTACTTATCATTTACGGACAAGCGTTAAGTAAATGACAAGAAGTTAGCTAGTCATATGTCCGTCAGTTGCATTATTGTCGTCGTCTAGTTGGAGGAATTTTCTTACAATGCGGCAAGTATTTAGTATGGCCGCCTTTTGCAATTGAATTTAAACGTTAAGTTTCCAATCACTAAGCTTAATACTATGGTGTATGAGTCTTGGGATTACTCCAGTACTTGATAATACTATTGGGACGATGTATACTTTATTATATTCCAGATTCTGGTGACTTCCTCTTTAAGTTCTGTGTATTTATTAACTTTTTCTGCGATCATTTTATTTCGGTTGTGGGTATTTGGGACAGCAATATCTATAAGATATGTAATCGTCCTGTCAGTTAGTATAGCTCGATCATACTAATTATAATATTTTGAGGGCTGTATTTGTAGTAAGGTGTATGTGGGGTATTTGGTATGAGTTGGTACTAATTATTATCTATACATATAATAAAATCGTAGGAAAGTCAAAACTGTACATTGAATAGTTATTTAAAAGGATACTTGGGCCGTGATCTGCAATCAATGTTGAAGCCAAAAATATAGTTTTTAGAATTTTTGTCTGTTTGTCTGTATGTATGTCCGGGCTAAACTCAAAAAGTACTGCATGGATTTACTTAAAATTGTGCATGAATATTACTAAGAGGACGGGTTATCATATAGGCTACATATTATCACGCTATCATCTACGGGGGAGGAACTGTGATAATTTATAAAGTTTAACGCGGGTAAAATCGCAAGGCACACCTATAGTCAAAGAGCTGGCACGCATTTTTGGGTAGGTATTTGAGGCAAGCTGAAAACTTGTCCTATAGCTCTTCAGACACACCCCAACACGGAACTGTAGACCTGGCTGGCGGGTAGCGGGTCTAAACCAACCCCTAAATTTTTGCATTTTTTTTTATCCAAAAAATGTGTATTTGAGGCATGGTGAAATTTTGATATGTTGTAGTTTTGGTATGTTGTAGTTGTAGTGTTTATAATAGGTCTTTACCTATGAAATTGCCGTTTTGTATGAAAAAATTTAAACGAATTTTTTTCATGAATTTTTTTATTTGTATTAATCGAAGTAATCACCCATGCAATCAATGCATCTTTGCCATCGCAGTGGCAGTTTATTGATGCCCTTCTTAAAGAAATCAGCTGGACGGGAGGCAACAAATTCTTCAAAGGCATTTTGTACTGCCTCTCGGGTATTGAATTTTTTTCCCGCCAAGAAGTTATCCAAATTCTGGAAAAAGTAGTAGTCTGTAGGCGCAAGGTCTGGTGAGTAGGGCGGATGACGGAGAGCTTCCAACCCCAGTTCTTGCAACTTGGAGACCGTCTGCTGTGCAGTATGAGGTCGCGCGTTGTCGTGCAGGAGCAGCGGAGACGAGCGATTGACCAATGCTGGTTGGAGATGCGCCAGCTTCTCCATCATTGTGCTCAGTTCTTCACAGTACACATCTGCAGTAATGCTCACCCCGTTTGGTAAGAAGCTGTGATGAATCACACCGGCGCTAGACCACCAAACAGTGACCATCACTTTTCTAGGGGTAAGTTTTCGTTTAGGGCATTGTTTAGGTGCTGAACCAGGATCCAACCAACTTGCTGAGCGCTTGCGGTTATCAAACAGAATCCATTTTTCATCGCAGGTAACAATGCGGTTCAAAATTCCTTCATTTGTGTGTCTGTTGAGCAGTGCAAGGCACGTCTCGACGCGTACTTCGCGCTGGCGATCATTGAGTTCGTGGGGCACCCATTTGTCAAGCTTTTTTACCTTGCCAATTTGACGCAAATGGACCAATATTGTTTTGACGCTAACGTCGAAAGCTGCTGCTAATTCAGCCGTAGATTGTGTATCATCAGCTTCCACAACCGCCTTTAATTCGTCATTGTCGACCAAAGTCTTCGGACGACCGCGAGGTTCATTTTTCAGGTCGAAATTTCCAGAACGGAAGCGAGCAAACCAATAACAGGTGGTGCGTTGGTTTGTAGTGTTAGCTCCGTAAACGTCGTTGATGTTGCGTGCCGCTTGTGCCGCGTTGCTGCCACGACGGTACTCATATTCCATAATTACTCGAATTTTTAACGTATCCATGATGACGAAAAAGATTGAAATGCGATGAAAATGTAACACTAATCAATAAATAAATGACTACTTTTGGAAAAAAGAATCCATGTTTTTAAAATAAAATTAATTTGAAATTAGAATTCTTAGCCAAACAAAAATTATTTTGATTTGAAATGGCCAGTACTGCAGAACGGCAATTTCATAGGTAAAGACCTAATACAATACATAAATAACATTCTGTCAAAATTTCAAGTTGCCTCAAATACATTTTTTTGATTTTTTTGCAAAATATTTTTGCACACGCCTGGCAGTGCTAAAGACCCGACAGAATCGCCTGTCTTTTTTTTTGTATTGTATAAACATTAAACTACAACATATCAAAATTTCAGCTTGCCTCAAATACATGATTTGGTTTAAAAAATATAATTAAGAGGTTGGTTTAGACCCGCTACCCGCCAACCAGGTCTGCAGTTCCGTGTTGGGGTGTGTCTGAAGAGCTATAGGACAAGTTTTCAGCTTGCCTTAAATACCTACCCAAAAATGCGTGCCAGCTCTCCTACTACTAGTTACTTATATAGATTTGATACGATGATGTGTGTACATGCCCCTCAATACGGTTTGAACTTGTACATTAGTGACAGATATCACGTTATATGGCGGCCAGTTGATCCGTATCCAGCTGCTGTATCAACGTTACGACATTTTAATAAACGCGTATTAATTGATACGATGGTAAGTGTGCGTTCACCTTATCACGGTTTAAACTTGTACAATTAGCGACAGATATCACGTTATATGGCGGCCAGTTGATCCGTATCCAGCTGCTGTAACAACGTTACGACATTTTAATAAACGCGTATTAATTGATACGATGGTAAGTGTGCGTTCACCTTATCACGGTTTAAACTTGTACAATTAGCGACAGATATCACGTTATATGGCGGCCAGTTGATCCGTATCCAGCTGCTGTATCAACCATGTGTATGTGTAGCCAGTTGTAGTCCGGTGGGTCTCCCTATTAATACAACGGTGACCATTGATTTGACTAGCGATGACTGTGTAGACTGCCAGCCAAGCATTAATTCCTTATGTAGTGACAAGCTAAAACAATACATACTTGAACTAAGTAAAGAACGTAGGGCATTATTAAACAAATTATAAAATTAAATTAGAGGATAGCAAACTAATTTATGAAAAAGACACTCAGTCGTTGCTTTCTGAGATAAAAACTCTTGAGAAGTCCCTAGCAATCTCATATCACAGTTTCCAGTCATACAAAAATGAAATGCAATTGCTAGCTGGAAAGTGTAATCCTGAAAGCAATAGGACATTGGAACCGATAAACACCAGTAGTGCAGTAGTGGAGTCATACACACAGCTGGGATCAGAGTCACCAGTATCTCCACAAAATGACATTACTAAACATAGCTCCATACTGTATTCCGATGAAATGGGTAAGGGCCTTGGTACCTTGCTTTGTAATAAGCTGAGTTGTTCCTTTGTCAACTATTGTATGCCAGGATTACATTATAAAGATATAATACATAAATTAATTCAGAATAAACACAGTGCCAAATCATGTATAACTCTAATGGTAGGAAATTGTAAAAACTTAAAGAAAAAAGACATTACAGATAGTTTCACTGAGATGTTAGAATTAGACTGTAATAAGATAATATTGTGTGCCTTCCCCTATGTGTCCAATGTGCCTGATAGTACAAATAATTATATCCACAAGCTAAATATGCACCTACAGTTTTTGGTTAGCCATTATAGTGATAAATTTATATTTTTGGACACAAATAGTTTTATAGATTCTTGTAGGGTAACCATGAGTACAGTTACTGTTTCAAGGAAATTTTTGAACATACTTGCAAGTTTAGTAGCGGCACATATTAACTCAGTCATAAGTAGTATGATGAAGTCACTTTTTATGCCATCTTTTAGTAATGTTATTAAAATCAATTTAGTTAGTAGTTTAAACATGTAAGCATGACAATAGAGAAGTGTGATAACTTTCTAATTCTATCACATCAAAATATAAACCGCTTCTCTGGCAAAATTCTAGACATAGAACTTTTTAATGAAAAATATGAAATAGATATCCTTTGTTTTACAGAAACATGGCTGAAGGCACACAAGATGGCTTTTAGTGTCTGTGGCTATAGGGTCGCCAGCTTTTATAATAGGGTTTCGGCAGAGGGTGGTGGAGTACTGATACTACTTCGAGACCAAATTAAATTTAAAGAACGTAAAGATATATGCCAACTATCTATTGAGCGTGTGTGTGAGGTGGCATGTGTAGAGACGCAGTTTTATTGTATAATATGTGTGTATAGACCACCAGCATCCGATTTAAAGCTTTTTACAGCAACAATAGAAGACATTCTTAGGAAAATTAAAAGTAAAAAAAAAATCCTTGTATGTGGTGATTTTAATATGAACATTTTAGCAGATTCACCTGAAATAAACATATTTCTATCTGTATTTCGGTCCTTTAACCTTAAATGCTTGTTCTCTGAGGCCACGAGAGTCACACCCACATCTGCTACTTGCATTGATAACATAATTACCAACTTTGATGTCTCTGAGAAGTGTTTGGTGGCTGGTGTTCGCTCTGACCATAAATGCCAAATAGTAAGGTTAAAAAATGAGATAAATATAAATAAACAAAAAATTAGTTTTAGACCTTTAACAAAATCTAATTTGGGAAAGTTCAGTAACAACCTGGAGAATAGTTTGTGCCATCTATTGCCAAACAAAAGTAAGCCTAACGATATGTACACTACATTATTCCACTGTATTTGCAAAGAATTTAATAAAGCTTGTAAAATAAAAAACATAACGGTTGACAGTAATAAGATAAAATTTAGTTCTTGGGCAACTCAAGGCATTAGACTGAGTAGAGATTTTTTATATGAGTTGTATGACAGAAGGTCCTATAACCCTGATGTCAATTTCATTAATTATGTTAGAAATTATTCAAAAATTTTTAAAAAGGTTTGCATTCAAGCTAAATCTTTATATATAAGAGATAAAATTAAAAAATCTGATAATAAAATAAAATCAGCTTGGCAAATAATTAATACTGAAACTGGTAAAAGTAGATCAAGAGATCAAACATTAGTATTGAATATTGGTGATGAACTGGTTTCAGACAAGCTTACCATTGCCAATTTTTTAGCTGCTTTTTTTGCAAATATACCCGTGGATATTACTAAGTGTCTCGCATCATCACCAGATGTGGCTGAACTCTTTTTAAATCAAAGCGTAAAATAAACTGTACCTAACTTTAGTTTTAAATCCGTAACAAGTGATGATATTATAAAAGCTTTTAAGAGTATTAAAAGGAAAGGCACAGAAGATTTGTGGGGACTGTCTGTTAAAGCAATTGAATCAATCATACTAAACATTGCTACAATTCTTGCAGCCATCTTCAATGGCTGTATAAGTGATGGTGTCTTTCCCGATTTAATGAAAATAAGTAAGATAATACCCATTTTCAAGGCAGGTTGTTCAAAAAATGCCACGAATTATAGGCCTATCTCAATACTACCAGCTTTAAGTAAAATATTTGAAAAGCTGATGCTCAGCCAAATGTTGTCGCACTTTAACGTGAATGAGATATTGCATAACAAGCAGTTCGGGTTTACAAGGGGCCGCTCTACTCAGGATGCAGGTTGCACATTAATTAGGTCAATATTGGAGGCTTGGGAGGGATCACAGGATGCGCTGGGAGTTTTCTGTGATCTCTCTAAGGCTTTCGATTGCGTTGATCATCGTACGCTCGTTGTTAAACTGAAGTACTATGGAATATCTGGCACATCTCTTGATCTTGTGATGTCCTATTTATCGGGGCGACAACAGATGGTTTCGATAGGCGGTGCCACTTCGGCACGTCATCCTGTGAAAATGGGGGTGCCCCAAGGATCTATATTGGGCCCATTTTTATTTCTAGTTTATATAAATGATCTCCCTTATCTGGTAGAGAAAGTATCAGACATAGTTTTGTTCGCTGATGATACTTCGCTCATATTTAAAGTAAATAGAAAGGATAAAGATCTTATTGAGCATAATAAAACACTCAGCTTTATATCAGAATGGTTTTCGGCAAATAATCTCTTGTTAAATGCAGGGAAAACTAAATGCATCAGGTTCTCATTGCCGAATGTGACTCAAATTGTACCAACAGTTGCACTTAATGCGAAAATATTAGATCTAGTCCCATCGACCGTATTTTTAGGATTGACACTTGATTCAAAATTGCAATGGGGTCCTCAGATTGAAAAGTTAGCAGGTAAATTAAGTTCGGCTTCCTATGCTGTCTGGAAAATAAGGCAATTGTCAGATGAACAAACTGCTAGATTAGTGTATTTCGCGTACTTTCATAGCATTATGTCGTATGGCATTCTGCTGTGGGGTTCGGCGGCTGACATAGGTACTATTTTCGTATTGCAGAAAAGAGCAGTCAGAGCCATTTATGGTTTAGGCAGTCGCGATTCTTTGCGAAATTTGTTTAAAGAAATAAATATACTTACTGTGCCATCGGAATATATATATCAGAATATAATGTTTGTTAGAAAAAATATTCATAATTATAAAAAGAAAAGTGAACTGCATAATATAAATACTAGGAATAAAAACAAACTAGCCATGCCAGGCTTTAGAGTAAGCAAAACTAATAAATCATTTTTAGGAAATTGTATTAGGTTTTATAACAAGCTTCCTACTCAAATTACTGATCTGCCTGACACAAGTTTTAAAACACATATTAAACGTATACTTATGGCTAGGGGTTATTACACCACTAAAGAGTACATCGATGACAAAGACGTCTGGCTCTCACTTCCTACCTGCACATTGCTCGCTGGAGATCTTGTAGCCATATAGACATGACTGATCTGCTGTGTTACGTGAACTATCTGTAAATGATTGCTATCATATACTTAATTTAAAATTATTGACTCTGTCTCAAAATGAATAATGTTATTGTTTCGAAGTTTTTCTTTTGTATACCTAAATATAATCTAAAATAATAAGCATTCAGACAACCGATCGAGCATATATTGTGTTTGCCTACTAAATAATTACTCTAATTGGACCAAATCCCGTGTTCATTCCCGCTTGAGTATGTTTCGCCGGACCGTCTCAACTGGGTCGTGTTGAAACCGGTAGTAGATGAACCCACTGAGTTTGTTTCGCTGGGTCTTCTCAGTTGGGGCGCATTGGATCCGGTGGTAGCATTAAAGCGCGACCGTCGTTATTAACACAAGGTCCGTCATAATAATAATACCTTTAATATAGACAGAACCATTGACAATATGTAGTAAAAATATTAGACTTAAACTAGATAATTAAACATAATCTCTTGACAATAACTTGATACGAGCTAGCTAAATATCATTTCTGTAATAAAATAAATTTTATAAATGTTTTCATACAAGATGTACCTAAATATCTATGTTACTAGAAATAATATCTAATGTATACAACTATATTACTACAAACATGTTCTGACTATTTACAAGCGCTTTTTTAAAGTCTACGTGAATAAAAACCTTTTTTATTTATTTATTTTATTTTACGACATTTTAATAAACGCGCATTAATTGATACGATGGTAAGTGTGCGTTCACCTTAACACGGTTTAAAAGTGTACAATTAGCGACAGATATAACGTTATAGGGCGGCCAGTTGATCCGTATCCAGCTGCTGTATCAACGTTACGACATTGTAATAAACGCGTATTAATTGATACAATGGTAGGTGTGCGTTCACCTTAACACGGTTTAAACTTGTACAATTAGCGACAGATATCACGTTATATGGCGGCCAGTTGATCCGTATCCAGCTGGTGTATCAACGTTACGACATTTTAATAAACGCGTATTAATTGATACGATGGTAAGTGTGCGTTCACCTTAACACGGTTTAAACTTGTACAATTAGCGACAGATATCACGTTATATGGCGGCCAGTTGATCCGTATCCAGCTGCTGTATCAACGTTACAACATTTTAATGAACGCGTATTAATTGATACAATGGTAGGTGTGCGTTCACCTTAACACGGTTTAAACTTGTACAATTAGCGACAGATATCACGTAATATGGCGGCCAGTTGATCCGTATCCAGCTGCTGTATCAACGTTACGACATTTTAATAAACGCGCATTAATTGATACGATGGTAAGTGTGCGTTCACCTTAACACGGTTTAAAAGTGTACAATTAGCGACAGATATAACGTTATATGGCGGCCAGTTGATCCGTATCCAGCTGCTGTATCAACGTTACGACATTGTAATAAACGCGTATTAATTGATACAATGGTAGGTGTGCGTTCACCTTAACACGGTTTAAACTTGTACAATAAGCGACAGATATCACGTTATATGGCGGCCAGTTGATCCGTATCCAGCTGTTGTATCAACGTTACGACATTTTAATAAATGCGTATTAATTGATACGATGGTAAGTGTGCGTTCACCTTAACACGGTTTAAACTTGTACAATTAGCGACAGATATCACGTTATATGGCGGCCAGTTAATCCGTATCCAGCTGCTGTAACAACGTTACGACATTTTAATAAACGCGTATTAATTGATACGATGGTAAGTGTGCGTTCACCTTAATACGGTTTAAACTTGTACAATTAGCGACAGATATCACGTTATATGGCGGCCAGTTGATCCGTATCCAGCTGCTGTAACAACGTTACGACAATTTAATTAACGCGTATTAATTGATACGATGGTAAGTGTGCGTTCACCTTAACACGGTTTAAACTTGTACAATCAGCGACAGATATCACGTTATATGGCGGCCAGTTGATCCGTATCTAGCTGCTGTAACAACGTTACGACATTTTAATAAACGCGTATTCATTGATACGACGGTAAGTGTGCGTTCACCTTAACACGGTTTAAACTTGTACAATTAGCGACAGATATCACGTTATATGGCGGCCAGTTGATCCGTATCCAGCTGCTGTATCAACGTTACGACATTTTAATAAACGCGCATTAATTGATACGATGGTAAGTGTGCGTTCACCTTATCACGGTTTAAACTTGTACAATTCGCAACAGATATCACGTTATATGGCGGCCAGTTGATCCGTATCCAGCTGCTGTAACAACGTTACGACATTTTAATAAACGCGTATTAATTGATACGATGGTAAGTGTGCGTTCACCTTAACACGGTTTAAACTTGTACAATTAGCGACAGATATCACGTTATATGGCGGCCAGTTGATCCGTATCCAGCTGCTGTAACAACGTTACGACATTTTAATAAACGCGTATTCATTGATACGACGGTAAGTGTGCGTTCACCTTAACACGGTTTAAACTTGTACAATTAGCGACAGATATCACGTTATATGGCGGCCAGTTGATTCGTATCCAGCTGCTGTATCAACGTTACGACATTTTAATAAACGCGCATTAATTGATACGATGGTAAGTGTGCGTTCACCTTATCACGGTTTAAACTTGTACAATTCGCAACAGATATCACGTTATATGGCGGCCAGTTGATCCGTATCCAGCTGCTGTAACAACGTTACGACATTTTAATAAACGCGTATTAATTGATACGATGGTAAGTGTGCGTTCACCTTAACACGGTTTAAACTTGTACAATTAGCGACAGATATCACGTTATATGGCGGCCAGTTGATCCGTATCCAGCTGCTGTAACAACGTTACGACATTTTAATTAACGCGTATTAATTGATACGATGGTAAGTGTGCGTTCACCTTAACACGGTTTAAACTTGTACAATTAGCGACAGATATCACGTTATATGGCGGCCAGTTGATCCGTATCCAGCTGCTGTAACAACGTTACGACATTTTAATAAACGCGTATTAATTGATACGATGGTAAGTGTGCGTTCACCTTAACACGGTTTAAACTTGTACAATTAGCGACAGATATCACGTTATATGGCGGCCAGTTGATCCGTATCCAGCTGCTGTAACAACGTTACGACATTTTAATAAACGCGTATTCATTGATACGACGGTAAGTGTGCGTTCACCTTAACACGGTTTAAACTTGTACGATTAGCGACAGATATCACGTTATATGGCGGCCAGTTGATCCGTATCCAGCTGCTGTAACAACGTTACGACATTTTAATAAACGCGTATTAATTGATACGATGGTAAGTGTGCGTTCACCTTAACACGGTTTAAACTTGTACAATTAGCGACAGATATCACGTTATATGGCGGCCAGTTGATCCGTATCCAGCTGCTTTATCAACGTTACGACATTTTAATAAACGCGCATTAATTGATACGATGGTAAGTGTGCGTTCACCTTAACACGGTTTAAACTTGTACAATTAGCGACAGATATCACGTTATATGGCGGCCAGTTGATCCGTATCCAGCTGCTGTATCAACCTTACGACATTTTAATAAACGCGTATTAATTGCGGTGTAACAGATCTTGAATATTACTATGCGTCATGGCTTAGGCGCGCTTATTAGTTTTAGCTGCGTATAATAATTCTTACTAACAAAATATAATTTTTATGCGTTGATAGCTACGCTATATATATTTAAAATTTATGAGATCAAATACGCGTGTAGCTCTGAGCGTTGATATTGAGGCGCAACGGTTAAGACATTTGCCTCGCCAATTCGTGTCCCAGGTTCGAGTCCCGCGCAGAATAACTATTTGTGTGACACATTAATAGTTATTCTGAGTTCTGATGTAATTTGGGTCCGTCAATTATATGTATGTAAAGTACCCCGCGACACAGAGATTCATAGTGCAGCGTCTTGTTTATTAAAATAGTCTGAGTTTACAATTCGCCTGGCTAACTCTTAAAGATGGACTTATTAACGGACTAGGTATGATGATAGTCTGGTGTACTCGGCGCTACACTTCATCATGATGATGATGAAGTGTAGCGTCTAGTACACCAGACTATCATCATATCATAACATCCTAACTCTTACAGTACTAGATGGACTTATAAGCGGACTAGGTAGGATTATAGTTTTAGTGTACTAGGCGCCATATTTACAGACATTATAAGTGTGGCCTCCTAAGTCACAAACTTTTATTCTATAAACGTTCCGAGAACGTTTTTAGAACGAACTATTAGTTGTTTACTATTAGTGTGATTTTCGGCCTAGTAACAATAATAGGGCCAACCCATAGCATCCCGTTTCGGATCGTATTAAGATAAATGTCGTATTGCAGTTCAACAATCAAAACAAATGCACCAGGGCTAGCACATTTTTAGGGTTCCGTAGCCAAATGGCAAAAAACGGAACCCTTATAGATTCGTCAGGTCTGACTGTCTGTATGTCCGTCCGTATGTCACAGCCACTTTTTTCCGAAACTATAAGAGCTGTACTGTTGAAACTTGGTAAGTAGATGTATTCTGTGAACCGCATTAAGATTTTTACACAAAAGTAGAAAAAGAACAATAATGTTGGGGGGTCGCCATACATAGAACTGAAACTCAAAAACATTTTTTTCATCGTACCCATACATGTGGGGTGTCTATGGATAGGTCTTCAAAAATGATATTGTGGTTTTTAATATAATTTTTTTCTAACCTGAGTAGTTTGCGCGAGAGGCACTTCCAAAGTGGTAAATAGAAACCCCCCCCCCCCTGTAACTTCTAAAATAAGAAAATGATAAAACTTAAAAAAATATATGATGTACATTGCCATAGAAACTCACAGCGAAAATTGGTTTGAACGAGATCTAGCAAGTAGTTTTTTTTTTTAATACACCATCATAAACCGTTATTTGCTTTCATTTAATCAACTGAAATACTTGCTGCTACGGAACCCTTCATGTGCGAGTCCGACTCGTTTTTCAATCAAACTCAAATCAAACTCTCTATTACTAGTCAATTGTGTCATAACTATATTCGTTTGAGTGGAGGGTAAAGGTCTACAAGCATTTATCTTTAATGACATATCCAAGAGTTCCACGAAGTAACATTGCGGACAGCTGCGGCATTCTATGGCAATCAATCTCCACGACGATAACAGTAAGCAAATTTTAAGCATGGTTTATGTATTATGAATTCGGATATAATGAAATTTATGTATATAGGCATTCTAACTGTATACGCGATTTCGTCCGAACATGTTGTAATGACTCCGTAAATGTTACATCAGAATATCTCTAATATTTTGTCTCTTGTCGCTAACTTATGAAACATTCCCATAAACCTTAAATATTTCCAACTTTCATTCCATATTTTTATTTTACATCCTTGAATTATATCGAATCAGCAGCCTAAAAAGTAAGTTTCAAGCTTCTAGGTCTAAAAATTACGATTCTTCTATACAACTCTTTTTCTCTCTTCTCTCTCTCTCTTCAAATTTTGCATGAATATTACTAAGCGGTCGGGTCAACATATAGGCTACATATTATCACGCTATCACCTACGGGAGGGGGGTGCTATAATGATTTATAAAATTTTACGCGGGTAAAACCGCGGGGCACAGCTAGTCTCTAATATTTTTTCTCTTGTCGTAAACTTATAATTCCATAAATCTTACACAGCTCCATCAAACTCATTCTCTATTCCCTATTGTTATTTTACACCCTTAAGTTATATAGAATCTACAGCCTAAAAAATAAGATTTAAGCTTCTAGCTCTGTAAATGACGATACTTTCATACAACTCTTCAGTCTCCCCCTTTTTATGTCCTTTCTCAGGCTTTAGACTATATGTGTACCAAAATTAATTTAAATCGGTACAGTATTTTTGGCATGAAGGTGCGACAGATAGACAGAGTTACTTTCGCATTTATAATATACAACAAAAAAATATACAGCGGAAATGATGAAATTTTGTTTTGTAAGTCGGTTTAGGAATAGTAATAATAAGTACACTTTATTGCGTCAAATAATTTACAATTTAGTAAAATAAACCAAGGTAATGTTGATGCAATAGGCTAAATATATAAAGCTATATATATATAAAATCTCTTCCAGGCAACCAATGAGTTGGATGAACCAAAATAAATAAATAATATATTATAATATCTTTGACCTACTAACATACTGCCACCTGATCCCAAAATAGGCGGAGTCTGTACTATAGAGACCAGACAACTTACCTACTTACTTATCGTATGGGCAGTGGTTACACTAGTGTCAGAGATGTTTAAGCCGCCCAGTAGGCCTCTGACATTGTTTAACGGTAGCTTTACGTGCCTTTAGAAGCACGGAGAAGCTCAGAAATTAAACTACTTTGGCGGTTACTCATTTATGGACTAACCACGAGCCTAGTTGCTTTACCTGGCCAATGACTTGGGACCGATCAGACAACTGATAAACATACTTATATATTTCTAAATACAAACAAATTATAGATAAATTACACCCAGACACAGAATAGATAATAGTGCTCGCCTCACGGGCCTGTTGGCGTGGTTGGCAAATGCTTGCTTTTCACGCCGGAGGTTGTGGGTTCGATTCCCACCCAGGACAGATATTTGTGTGCATCTTCTTCTTCTTAGCGTTTCGATGGCAAACTCGTCAAATTTTTCTGGCCCAGAACGTGGCCACACTGATTGCCCTGCTTGTGGCATTTTTAAGATCGTGCCATGAACATGGGGCAGGCTGGGCAAGCTGTTAGATGAGCCATGGATTGGACCGATGCTCCACAAATACAGTCCATTTTGGGGTTGCTCGACAGTCCCCACCTAGACATGTTTTCTTTGCTTCGGCCCTCCTGAGTCCGGAGTCTGTTTAGGGACATCCAGATCGGCCACGGTAATGGATGTCCAGGCGGGAGGCTTTCGGAAAGCGTGACAAACTGATCCATGAATCCTTTTTGTGCACGCCAGGTGCTGCATCTCGCTGTTGAGGGATCGGTCGTTAGTGGCGTGGTGCATTTGGCAAAGCTATTTCGGCTTTTAAGCCTTTGCGGCGGTAGCTTATGCCCATAGAGGGGGTGCCGGGGATCACCATCCATTTTGGCCTTTTCTAGGGAGCTTGCTACAGTCCTGCGAACGTCTGGTGGCGCTATGCCAGCCAGTGGATACATCAAATTTATCGGAGTCGGCTTCTTTGTGTGCATGAACATGTCTGTGTAATTAGGAGGAGTCTGGGTGTAATTATCTATATAAGATAGATAGATAAAACTCTTTATTGTACACCTCAAGAAACAATACAAACTGACAATATATACAAATTAATACAGTACAAATGGCGGCCTTATCACAAGGTATGATCTCTTCCAGGCAACCTAGGTAGTGAAAGAATAGAGGAGTTACAGAGATGGGGTAGTTGCTAACTAGGTACTACTGTACCATACTTATAATTATACATATTAACTAATTTATCATATGTCTGTTCATATTATGTACCTATGATAAATAAACGATCGGCATCGTTGAAAAATAACCAAACCCTTAGCCCGGAGTATTTTCAAGGCTAAGCTTTAAGTAGTGATCCTTGACAAGTTGTTGGAATCTACTAAGTGTTTGTGCACGCCTAATAGACAATGGCAGCGCATTCCACAAACGAGCACCTTGTACAACATGTAAGTATGTATTTACAAAAGAAAAGTAGTATATGTATTATATCGGTTATCTAGTTTCCATAGTACAAGCTCTGCTTAGTTTGGGATCAGATGGCCGTGTCTTAATAGGGTCCCAGAAAAAAAAATAGAAATAATCTTATCAATGATCTTATGTCACAATGAATTATTATAAGCTATGTACTATGTTTGCATGCCTTGAAGAGGCTAAATAGATTATAAGGACTATCCTATAATAAGACCTACATACATTGTAAAATCTATTAACTGTGAACTGTGAATAAATGAATTGAATAAATGGGACGCCTAGCGACACAACCAGAAAGAGTTCAGGTACAGAACCGACGGCTTTACGTGCTCTCCGAGTCACGGGGGTATAATACCGCCAACTTCCAGACTTCGGGCTGATACTGAGAAATTTCTTTTTACGGAAAATCCCAAAATCACTTTTTGGTCCGACCCGAGATTTGAACCCAGGATCTCATTATCTACGGTTGAACACGCTACCGCTAGACCAACGAGTCAAAGTGCTATGAACGTAGCGAAACATTCAAAATACAAGTGTCATAGACAGGAATATAATCGAAAAAATCCTTCAACTGCACGCTTGGCGACCCGCTACGTTCCATCGCATTAGCAAAACGTCCAAAAGAATAGAACATACCGTTTTTAGGGTTCCGAACCCAAATGGCAAAAAAAGGAACCCTTATAGATTCGTCATGTCTGTCTGTCTGTCCGTATGTCACAGTCACTTTTTTCCGAAACTATAAGGACTATACTGTTTAAACTTGGTAAGTAGATGTATTCTGTGAACCGCATTAAGATTTTCACACAATAGAATAAAAGAAAAAATAATTGGGGGTTCCACATACATAGAACTCACTTTTTTTTCATTAAAACCTTACATGTGGGGTGTCTATAGGTAGGTCTTCTAAAATGATATTGAGGTTTCTAATGTAATTTTTTTCGAAACTGAATAGTTTGCGGGAGAGACACTTCCAAAGTGGTAAAATGAGTGTCCCCCCCCCCTGTTACTTCTAAAATAAGAGAATGATAAAACTAAAACAAATATATGATGTACATTACCATTCAAACTTCCACGGAAAATTGGTTTGAACGAGATCTAGTAGTAGTTTATTATAATACGCCATAAACCGTAAACCGCAATTTACCTTTCATTTAAGCAACTAAAATACTTGCTGCTACGGAACCCTTCATGGGCGAGTCCGACTCGCACTTGGCCGCTTTTTAAAAGACAATTTTGCGCCCATTCACGGGCGCTTGCAAATGACGACTACTAACTACTTGTCAAAGGCGTTGCACGTCCAACTGGCTACTCTGGTGATCCTGAATGTTTTGCACGACGTTATTCGTTGCTTCGTTCCTTTTAGATCTATGAAAAAAGTGCCTAACATTTTGTTTTGAACTCTTGCGATTCAGCGTCAAACAGAAATGGGTTATGCAATTAGTTATGAAATTGCATTTTTTAAAGACAGTGCCCGTACTTGGTAAATTAGGCTACTTTCGTCATCAAGTCGAAAGATGTCCACTGCTGGAATAAGGCCTCCCCAAGGATCTCCACAATAGCCGGTCCTGCGTCCCTCCAGGGGCTTCCTGCGACTCTTGCAAGATCGTATCACCTTGTACGGGGCCTGTCCACGCTCCCTCTTCCGGTTCATGGTCGCCGCTCGAGAACCTTTCTGCCCCCTCGGCCGTCTGTTCTACGAGCTATGTGCCTTGCCCACTGCCACTTCAGTGCGGCAATTCTTTGGGCTATGTCGACTACTTTGGTTTGTCTCCGGATTTCGATGTTTTTGATTCGATCGCGCAGGGATACTCCGAGCATAGCCTTCTCAAGTTTCACTTCCCTCGTATGGTCTAAAACACACTCATTATGTAGTTTCAACTTTCGATTTTATTATTTTTGGAACGAAGTTCCTTATCGCGCGTTGTGAAAGGGGGCTAAACAGAAAAAAATCTTACGAAAAGTTGTCAAGACACTTTTTGCAGCTGTGCGGCGTGCGCATGTTTCTCTGTCTCTCTCTCTCTTATAGAAAGCAAGCCATATATTTTCATTTCTATTTCGCATTGAACAGTGTGGCGTCGCGACGATTATTGTTGTTGAGTGTATACAGGTTTTTTGTACATAATAAATAATAAGAAATAACATCCGGGTGCCCATTGACACCTGTCAAGTTTTTTCTTAATTTATTTATTTTTGCAACAGCTCCTAGACTAGGACGAGGAGTTCGCCTGCGGATTTCAATGTTTTTGACTCGATCACGCAGGTATACTCCGAGCATAGCCATCTCCATTGCTCTTTGGGTGACCTTGAGCCTTCTGATGATATGCCATAGTAAGCGATCACGTCTACTATGGGCTTACTATAGAAACATTTAATTAACGGTCCAAAACACACCCAGACTAAGAACAATTACTTATGTGTAAGTTAGTAAAGAGGGTTACGTTTTGTATATTACTATAGGGGCAAGAGAGAGAGGTGCGATCACACATTTGCTTTTTCTCTTTCTCTAATAGTTAGTTATGTTTCGTGGTTTTTACTTTCGATTTAATTTAACTTTTCTTCGTTTATTTATTTTTGCATCAGCTTCTAGACCAGGACACATTAGCCGCTATCTCTAGACAAATAAATATGAAGGTACCATTTCTTTACGAAACAATGTTACCGCTATCTTGGAACTACAGCAATAAAAACGATTTTTATTCTGAATCATATTCCTTTATCTAAAAAGCTTTCAAAGGTTGCATATATTATTTGTATAAACTTTCTAAAAATCTTGACTTTGCCCTTCATGCCGCTTGTTGTAGGTTCGATTCCCACCCAGGACAGATATTTGTTTGCTTGAACATGTCTGTTAGTCTGGGTGTAATCTTACTAATATTATAAAGGCGAAAGTTTGTGAGTGTGTGACTGTGTGAGTGTGTATGTATGTTACTTCTTCACGTCTAAACGGGTGGAACTATTTTAATAAAATTTGGTATGGAGTTAGCTGACACCCTGGATTACACGCGGTTTTATCCCCATTAAACTTTATAAATTATTGCCTATGTGTTAGGCAACAATTTATAAAGTTTAATGGGGATAAAACCTCGGGGCATAGCTGCTTATCTATATAAGTATGTATTTATACAAAAGAAAAGTAGTATATGTATCAGTTATCTGATTTCCGTTTAGGGATCAGATGGCAGAGTGTTAGTTGCCTCGAGATATTTAAATATTTCGTAAAATACAACAGCTTATTTAACTCTTCAGTGTATGCTAAAAATCTCAGCGTTCGTATCATCAATGTTTTTAGAAAAAACAGTTGCTTAAACTTGCATGACAAAACTAGGCCGCATTTTCATATATCCTAATGATTTATTAATACGGATGTTTGTTTGTTGGTGGTCTTTGGGGATTAGGGCGGCATAAATTATAATATTTTGTGTGTCATAATAGTTGCATGTATTTGGTTTAGAAATTAGATTGGGGTTATGTTTACACGAGTAATTATTCGTTGGGGAAATGTTGGCGTTTAATGGAGATGGCTGGAATTTGGATGTTTAGTTTTAGTGGTAGTTACTTGCAGTGGTTACAATAGTGTCAGAGTTATTCAAGCCACCCATTAGGCCTCTGACGTGGCTTAGAATGTTTCCAAAGGGCTACAACGGGGCCCGGCAGTTTAACGTGAAGAAAAAGATAGAATAAGAAGTACACTTTATTGCAAAAATAAGTAAAACAAAACAATGGTTACAAACAAGGAAATAAACTCATTATGCAATTGGCGGCCTTATCGCTAAAAGCGATCTCTTCCAGGCAACCATTTTGCGTTGAATGGACCAGAATTGAAAATAACCTAATGAAGGTAGCAGAAGATGTACTAATTGCAATTAGAAGTTATAAATCTAAATGAATCTAATATTACGTACGAATGCGTATAAAGAGTCATACGACTATACATAAATAGATACATACATACTTACATATGTATAAATATATTTACAAATATAAGTGTAAGGATATCATTTCACTTGCCCTCCGAAGTACGGAGATGTTCAGATATTAAACCCCTTTGGCGGTCAACCATCTATGGACTGACTGCGGGCCAAGTTGCTTAACCTTTCCAATCACTTACGGACTAATGAGAGCACCTGGCTATGCTTTGATTAATTAATTAATTAATTATGATTTGATTGATGTTTTAGTGGTATTTTGATGGAATTGAAGTGGCTACAAGTATATCGAAATTGTATATGTACGTCAGAAAAAAATATAAAATGTTTTGTAAAGTAATAGGTACAATTAATAAATAAATACCTTGACAAAACTAACAAACTGCCATCTGATCCCAAAATAGGCAGAATCTCATACATATTATTGATAAATCATTCCCAGACACTGGATAAATAGCCGTGTTCATCACACAAAAAATTATCCTGATTGGGAATCGAACTTACGACCTCTATCTTAGCAGTGAGTCATTAACCAACATAGATACATTTGACAGTGTCTTTATGTCATAGAAAATATGGACCTTTCCAAAAGATTTTACAATGGAGTTGTCTATCATTTGGTCCATATCCTTTATCAAACGGGTTGTCTGAGTGTAAATATAATAGCCTACTACATATTTTTGGAGGTGTCGATTCGCACACCAATAAATTAACTTCGTGCAAATCGTACCGTAAGCCCCATGTGCATGCACACAAATATCTGTCCTGGGTGGGAATTGAACCCACGACCTACTGCCTGCAAAGCAAGCATTTTCCAACCACGCCACAAGCCCATCAATAGTAGTAACTATATATGTATAATGAAGTAGTAAGAAAAATAACCAATAGCACCATTTTCCATGAATTTATCCTCCCACGATCTGTTATATAAAACACAACTATAAAATAAATACAGATATAAAAGCCGTGATTCATAGAAAGAAATATTTACGTGTTCCACTAGATTTACGATAGATAGTGGAATTGCAGGAAGTCCAGATCGGTACCTTTGAAACCAATCGACTTTGTCGGTTTCAAACGTTGGGGAAAACAACTAATTATGGGTTGGTTTTTTTTATTTTTGGAAAGGTAATTGACCCTAAATATTAACTACTAGCTGGGCCCCGCGGTTTTACCCGGGTTAAATTTATAAATTACCACAGCTCCTCCCCCGTAGGTGATAGCGTAATAATATGTAGCCTATATGTTGACCCGACCTCTTAGTAATATTCATCGAAATTTGAAGTAAATCCATGCAGTACTTTTTGAGTTTAGCCCGGACATACATACAGATAAACAGACAAAAATTCTAAAACTATATTTTTGGCTTCGATATCGATTGTAGTTCACGCCCTAAGTATCCTTTTAACAAAATATTCAATGTACAGTTTTGACTTTCCTACGATTTTATTATATGTATAGAAAAGCATTGCTGTGTGTTGACGGCATAGAATATCATCACCCCATCTCATCCCGGTGGAGGGAGTAGAAGTCGTCCGAGGAAATACCTACCAGAGAACGGGCAGCAGCGCTTTTCTGTGAACCATGACAATCAAACTTCGACGGTCACCGTAGCCTAGTTGGTAGAGCTCCTGCCTACGAAGCTGGTGGTCCTGGGTTCGAATCCCGGTAAGTGCAAATATTTGTGTGATAAAATAAAATAAAATAAAAAAGGTTTTTATTCACGTAGACTTTAAAAAAGCGCTTGTAAATAGTCAGAACATGTTTGTAGTAATATAGTTGTATACATTAGATATTATTGATTAATGATGAGCACGAATATTTGTTTTCAATGTATATAAGTATTTATCTATCTATATAAGTATGTATATCGTCGCCTGGTACCCATAGTACAAGCTTTGCTTAGTTTGGGGCTAGGATGATCTGTGTGACATTGTCCCTAGATATTATTCTTATAGATATTAAACTGCGATCGCCAACCCGTCTGCCAAGCGTGGCGATTATGGCATATCCCCCCATTCTCTGGGGAGGCTTTTGTGCAGCTGTGGACGTGCATTGGTTGACATGATGATTAACTAAAACAGCAAAAAAATTGCTGTGTGGTGACGGCAGTAAATATCAGAATATCATCACCCCATCTCATCCCGTGGGAGGCGTAGAAGTTCACCCGAGTTAATATCTACCAGAAGACGGGCAGCAGCTTCTTTCTGAGTACTACGACCATCTTACTGCGATCGCTAACATCAGCTTAGCGTGGCGATTATGGCATATCATATCCCCAAGATCATTCTTGTTGGAGGCTTTGTTCCGGCAGTGGACTTCTTAGACTTTATTGAGGAAAAAACGGATAAGTAAAATAAACTAAAAACGAGTTCTTTAAAAAAGAAAAAGTAAGAGAATGCATCTACAATATGCACTAAATTGATACATGTCTTTTTATAATCGTATTAATAAAATAAAAATAAAAACCCTTTTTATTTGCTCCTATGGACTAAGTAACATTTTGTTTAGTGGATTAGTAATTATAATGAAATAAAGTAATTTTTGTTAGTATTTATTAGTTAAGGTAATATTTATTTGATTTCTTCCATAGGAACCCCCGTGCGGGTGAAGGCCTCCTTCAGTTTGTGCCATTTATCCCTATCTTGTGCCAAACCGAACCAATTTTTGCCTGCGGTCTCGCGTACCTATATCATAACCGTATTAGGTATAGATTTTAAAACCGTTCGTGGATTTTTTTACTCATCCCTATTTTTCTTACAAATATATAAAATTCAATACCAATCATTTGGCGCAGCGTTAAGACAGTCGCCACGCCGCAACGCGTCGCGGGCTCGATTTCCGCGCAGGACAACTATTTGTGTGACCCATAAATAATTGTTCTGAGTCTGGATGTACTTTCTTTCCGTCAATTATATGTTGTAACCCGCGACACATGGATTAATTTCCCTAGTGCGGGGGTTGCCTTTTTCCATGAAAAAATAAAAAAATTACGCCCTGCAACAAACGACATTATGGACCCCCAAGGAAACTTCATAAAAACCACTAATATTTAACAAAAACAATATGGTATTATATCATTAGAAAAGTTCACTACACTACATTCAAAACCCAACCTTAACCCCTTAGAAATAAAGACCACAAACCACGATGCAGGAAATGAATCATGATTAAAGAAAAACCAACATACATTTGCGGCCGTGTAATTAAATTTTACGCGTCAAATTAAGGAGAAAGAAACTTCACAAACTGCAAAATTAACTTTGCAGCGTCAAGAAAAAGCTTCAGTGACGGAAAATAAAGAGATTTTGCTGGAAATTACAAAAGAAAACCGCAAAAATCGAAACAATAGGTTGGAAACAAAGAGCCGTGTGACGAATTGTGTACTGGGGTATGGCCAGCGAAATGAGAGCGGAATAAAAAATTAAGGAGAGCTTCATCTTATTAGTGTAATGATGTTGCGGGCTATAAAATCCCCCAATGTATTGTTTTTATAACGCATCTGTCTACCAATAATGGGTGGGGTTAGCTAATGGGACGGGTTCCAATGTTTTCGAGTTGGAAGTCTTTCTAATAATAATAACTCACCCCAATTCTTCCATAGAATTAGCATTGGGTAATCGAGCGTCATTGATTGGTTATGCTTTGAATTTTTTAATAATTTTCATGTTTCATGGATATATATAGTTTTAAAATTTGACATACTTGTGATCTGTTTATTTTTAACGTAATGTTTTTATCTAATACTCTTTTAATGTTTTTACTTTATTATTTTGTATTGTCTTTATGTGTTTGACATTTTATTTGTTTTATATTATTTAGATTATAGTTGACATTCTTTAAAATTTTGCACGACATATCTATGTCAAATATAGTTGGATAAGTTTATAATGTACCTAACAACCCTGTACCTATATTTTATCAAATAAATATTTCATTCATTCATTCATAAAAACCGGCCAAGTGCGAGTCGTACTGGCACACGAAGGGATCCATGCCATTGTCTATAAATATTTATTTATTATCTTTTGTAATAATTGTTGTAGCGACAACAGGAATACATCATCCGTGAAAATTCCAACTGTGTAACTATCACGATCAGACAGGCAGACAGACGGACAGCGGAGTATTAGTAATAGGGTCCCGTTTAACCCTTTGGTTACGCAACCCTAAAAACAATCACGTGAAACACGAATTCATAGAGAGAGAGAGAGAGAGAGGAGGTAGTTTCGGTAGTGGGGACTGGTTACTTACTCTATGTATACTTATGGGCAGTGGTTACTCCAGGGTCAGAGTTGTTCAAGCCGCTCAGTATGTCTCTGAACACGTTGTACAGTATGTACGACGTGTTTCCAGACTCATACAACATGGGTTTATTCAAGGCTAGAGTGAACAGGCATCTTATGGGTACGCGCGGTCCATCTACGACCACATCTTCACTTACCATCAGGTGAGATCGTGGTCAAGCGCAAACCCATTATGCATAAAAAGAAATGTATACTTATGGGCAGTGGTTACTGCAGGGTCAGAGTTGTTCAAGCCGCTCAGTATGTCCCTGAAATGGCTTGTCGACTGTTGTCGAACACCAGTGTGACCAGTAGCGACAGCTTAGCGTGCCCTCTGAACCACGGAGATGCTATGAAATTAATCTGGCGGTCACCCATCTATAGGCAGACCGCATGCCTAGGTGCTTAACCTCGTGGATCGGTTACGGGATTGTGATTGCAACTGGCTATGAGAACTTCATACAAATATACACTGTGAAACTTGAAACATTCATTAACGCCCGAGATGCGTTTTATTTCATTCTCTCAACTGTAGAATGACATTTGAATAAGAAAGATAAAATGTGTATCATCTAATTCTTTGTTTTTTAGCTGACGGCAAAGAATATCATGAGCCCATCTTACCTGACTATAGGTGTGGATTATCAATCAATCATTTATTTGGATGAATATGGTAAATACAAAATAAAGATCTTAAAAAATAAAATTATAGGAACAACATATTCTGCCAATATTTGATGATTGCTTTTAAGATTAGGCATAAGCCTATCAGCAAAACGTTACCAAATCTACTCTTTAATAATACATTATGACTGAGCGTTTTATAATGAAGAATTTATCTTAAATCGGTACTCAAGTGCTAAGTGAATTTTTGTCACTAATTTATAGATAGAAGATAGATAAACAATTACAAAGTTTGTACTACTTTTCATTTGTAAATACATGCAATGCAAAATGCAAATGCACACAAATATCTGTCCTAGGTGAGAATCGAACCCAAGACCTGCGGCATGAAAGGCAAGTAGCTAACAACTCCATCAACCGGCGGATATAATAAATATATACTTATTACTATAATAATTGTTTTTCGGTAGTAATCTTGTATTTCCTACTAGCTGTGCCCCGGGGTTTTACCTAAACTTTATAAATTATCACAGCTCCTCCCTCGTAGGTGATAGCGTGATAATATGTAGCCTATATGTTGACCCGACCTCTTAGTAAAATTGATGCAAAATTTGAAGTAAATCCATGCCGTACTTTTTGAGTTTAGCCCGGACATACATACAGACAAACAGATAAACAGACAAAAATTCTAAAAACTATATTTTTGGCTTCGATATCAATTGTAGATCACGCCCCTGGTATCCTTTTAAAAAAATATTCAATGTACAGTTTTCACTTTCGTACGATTTTATTATATGTATAAATATAGATTAGGCAGCACATTCCACAATTGAAAAATTTGTATTGAGAAGGATTTATGAAGGAAATTGATGGAATACGCTGTCATGATCCTTTATTGTTAAAATTAGAAAAGCCTCGGATATTTACAACCTACTTTCAACCCACCCCCGTCTATTTCCGTAAACTCAACTCCATTCATCCATTGCCATTTTCTTTGAATTAATTATGTGTGTAAATGTAATGCTGAGTATGATAATTAGTCGTTTGTTGGAATGTTGGGTTTCAGAGTGATGTGCTCTCATTTTATCTCATTGAAAAAACACGGAACGCAATTCTGGTGAACTGATGAATAATTGCGAGATGGAGCGTATTTAAAATTTGATGTATGTATATTCCCCGGATATTTATTTTAATGGTTTGGCCATTTAGCAAGTATGAAGGAAAGAAGATTGACAAAAGAGACCTGGCCCGTGTGAATGGTACAAAGACCTCGTAGAACATTCTCTGATCAAATCGGAGACATTCTCAAGAAAGATCAGGGGCTCTACCGGCTAAGTCACCAAACATCGATTTCTTAAATGGTGTTCAAATAAATAAAGGTTAAAAATGACTTAATCAATCCTTAAATCGGCTTTCATGAGCACATGTGACGTCATAAATGTTCAGGAATCGATGAAGCCGTTTTAATGATTGATTGTGCTTGTGAACCCCAGGTCAGAAGTACCCTAAACCAGCGAGCATGTATGAAGAATATAATGTCAGTAAATGAAACGAAAGAGGTGTGCAAGGATCGTGACAAATGGAAGTACGTTATCTCTGCCTACCCCTCTGGGAAATAGGCGTGAGTCTATGTATGTGTGTATGTATTTATTTTAATTTAAAAATACGAGTGTGTTATAGACCACACGACTGAGTTAAAACTAAGATAGACGAAACGTAACCGGCTACGAGAGAAATAGAAAGTAATATACGTTAGTAACTCTCTCTCTTTCGATCTTCACTAACTCATTTCTCCTTCTCAACATCCGTTCGCCTGGCGCAATCACCCTTTTCGTAACGCTCTCGTCACGCTTTCACCAGCTTACTCCCCAAATCAAGCATGGATAAGATAGTCGCCTCGCCGCTTCGCGTCCTGGGTCCGAGTCCCGCGTTGGACAACTATTTGTGTGGCCCATAAATAGTTGTTATGAGTCTGGATGTACATTGTGTCCGTCAATTATATGGTTGTAAAGTACCCCACAAGACAGGGATTGAATTAACTAGTGCGGGCGTTGTCTTTTTAAAGAAAAAAAAGAAACCACTACCCTCACGTATAACGTTTTAAGACGTGCCCATAATCCAGTACCGCCAATTCGAACTTCGTGTGTCCCCACAGTATGATAATCTGAAGCAAGGTCCTGAGATTAATGTTGTATCCACCTACGGGGCGAGACAATTGTGCGCAGACTACGGAATTGATAAAGATAAATAAACATTTCGTATATATCACTTTTTTCTTTCTAGAATTCCGTAAATATTACAATTCGTAATCGTGATAATTGAAAGTTAAGGACTGATATATGTATTTATCTATATTTGTTTATTAATAAATAAATTGAATTATTAAATTAATATTATTAATAAATTAAATTAATTATAATGTATAAGCTAAAAAGTAAACTACAGAAACCCTATATAGGACTGATATATTTTGTTTACTTGTGTTCATTAAACTTTTACAAATAAATGATAATGTGATCCATATTATTTCCTTCTGCTGTTAATATTAGAGACATTAACAGTTCTTTTGTTTCTACATTAAAAATTAGCATTTTCCATTAGGCAAAATCGTGTGAATCGCGACGGCGCGCGGCTTGGAGGCCATGGTGGTCAATAACGACAGAATTACCTGTTTCATTTTGCAATTTAAACCTGAACCGATAGGTACGACCTGCACAGAAGAAACCTGTTTTTTTATTTAATCACATTAAGATAAGATATTAGTAATATATCTACCCGATCGGTACGGAACCGTACTGATTTTATCTGTACCGGAAACCTAGTTTTTATGTAATCACCCTTAGAGTGGGTAATAATAAAGCAGAGGGAACCGTCCAGAAGACATGTCAGACGAAAGAATTAATAACTTGTTTTGTTGTCCCAAAGCTTACATTTAAGCTTTAGCCTGCGCTTTCATCCGCGTGGTTATTTTAAAGAATATAAATGCCATCTGTGACATTGATCAGCTCAAGAAAACACATTGTTCCATGCAAACTTCGCAATCCCTTTTCACCCCCTTGGGGATAAAATTTTCAAAAATCCTTTTGTTAGTGTACACCTACATCTTACGTCTTTACAGCCCCTTGGGGATAAAATTTTCAAAAAATCTTTCTTAGTGCACACCTACATTTTACGTCTTTTCACTCCATTGGGGATTAAAATTTCAAAAATCCTTTCTTAGTGCACATCTACATCTTACGTCTTTTCACTCTCTTAGGGATTAAATTTTCAAAAATCCTTTCTTAGTGCACACCTACGTCATTTAAGGGATAATTATGCAAAACTTCATGTTTCAAGACACAGCGCAGCGGTTTCAGCTGTGCGTTGATCGATAGATCAGTCAGCCAATTTCCGCTTTTATATATTATACCCATATATAGAAAAACTACAAAAGTCAAACTACTTTCTTTTGTATTCTATTGACCTTTCAGCAGATTCCTAACACAAAGGAAATGGTATTCAACTCGTAGTATTATACTGAACTCAAGTCAGCACGTTGAAACCGCGCTTGGTCATTATATTATGTAAAATTATTCCGGGGAATTGTTTCAACAGTATTTTTTGGCGGAAAACGTCCCTAAATGTTATAAAGATACGTTTCAAACGTTTTTATGAATAAAAACGAAATTTCTTTTGTTTTCTTTTATGAATAATGCCTCGTTATTCTTTTCAGGGTTGAATAGACCGTAGACAGGTTGGAGTCAGTTAAATGGTTTTGATTTTATGAACTAAATGAGTAGAGTGAATAATCTGAAGCCAATGATCGCCAAGTTGACACTGTGAGGATACATTTGCACTACGAAATTAGCTTTTAATGGCAACGTAATAAAGGCAGTTATTTATCAGACTAGATAATATCATGTACACAGGCGAGCTTAACTCAACTATGAGTTCTCTTCCAGCAAACCTTTGTCAGAGTATAATAGCTTATATGTATTGAAATACAAATTGTGCACCAAAATTTTTAATAAGAATGTACAGACGCCAGCACATCCAGCTAACCCAATCTGTCAAATTTCTATCATAAATTTTCATTTTTATTACACAAGCATAAGGTTCACTTTCAATTGGAGAAATTTGACAGATTGGAGTAGCTGCCGTCTGTACCTAAAGAAATTTAAATAAGACAAAATAATGTTACAGTATGTAAATATTTCTATAACTTTTCTAATATTTCTGATACGTACGTATTTGTTCATAATGAAGATATGCATATATGGCCTTTGCGTCTGTTACAGACGATTTATTTATAATGAAGATATACCTACAAGAAACAAGGAGTTCTAAAGAGTTCAAAGGGTCAATAACGGAAAATGTAAAACAATTGTAAATAAAGAGTGTTCCCTCTATATACCAAAGTAAAGAAAATATGAATTTGACGGGCCAGTTGGCGTGATTGGTAAATGCTTGGTTTTCACGCCGCAGGTCGTGGGTTTGATTCCCACCCAGGACGAATATTCGTGTGCATGAACATGTCTGTTTGTCCTGTGTCTGGGTTTAATTATCTATTTAAGTATGTATTTACAAAAGAAAAGTAGTATATGTATATAGACATTTTTGCCTGTACACTGAGTGAATTCACAAGGATAACATTGTATATAATTAGTTATCGAAATTAGGTTGTCTAAGTATTTTGCTACACTATTGTATTGGGTTGTACCTGTAAAATAGTTGTAAGTGTGGAGAATAAATAAATAAATATCAGTTATTTGATTTCCATAGTACAACTCTGCTTAAGCTGCGATCAGATGGCCGCGTGTACATAATGTCTCCGAATATTATTATTTGAATTTAAGGCTGATTTCAGAGTCGCGCTGGCGAGCGGCACCGTCCAAACGCGCGCGCTTACAATTACACTAGATAGTAGTTGCGTTTCATAGTCACGCAGTTCAAACGCGCCGCCGGTGAAACACGCGCCGTCGGCCAGCGCGGCCCGAGCTCCTCTACTGGCAGCTAGCGTTTATGATGCTTAAGCTTAATGCTGCGTCTCCACTGAGGCGGAGCGGAGACGAGCTGTGCCGCGTTCACCAATCACATGGCTTGAAATTGACATCTCTTCTCCACTGACGTGGATTCCAAGCCATGTGATTGGTGAACGCGGCACAGCTCGTCTCCGCTCCGCCTCAGTGGAGACGCAGCCTAAAATGGCTGTTGAGACGCGCTGGCCTCCGGCGCGTGCCTTGCGCGTCACTCTGAAATCAGCCTTAAGGTTTAAGAAAACGGGTGTGCTTGAGGCCACATGACTGAAGTTAAACATAGACATACGAAACGTACTTTTGTCACGCATTCATCAGCTTACTCCCCAAGTTAAGCGTGCGTAAAGTTTTACTTCAATGATAATAATAATAATGTCCTCCTAGCCGAATTTCGGCCATGGCGGCCAGTCTCAACAGAGATTATCCATCTGCGCGGGACATATTATAGTGCTCAAGTGTGTGCGCAAACACAGGAGCACTTTCTATTCCATCACTCTCATGATCCGATGGGACGCCTAGGCGACACGACCGGAAAGAGGTCAGGCACAGGACCGACGGCTTTACGTGCTCTCCGAGGCACGGGGGTATAATACCGCCAACTCCCAGACTTCGGGCTGATGCTGAGAATTTTTTCTTTTTACAGAAAAATCCCAAAATCACTTTTTAGCCCGACCCGGGATTTGAACCCAGGACCTCATTATTTGCGGTTGAACACGCTACCGCTAGACCAACGAGGCAGTCAATAATTACAGTACTTCAATAATTCCGTAATAATAATAAAACTCATGAAAGAACTCTTATTGTGTTAATAATAAACTTATTAATACAATAAGAGTTCTTTCAATCCAATTACATTCTCCGATTCCAGAGGTAGGGTACAGTGCGACTCCTTGGTGTTGCGAGTGTTCATGGGCAGCGGTGATCACTTACCATCAGGTGACCCACTTTCTTGTTTGTCGCCCTCTTATGTATATATAAAAATTGAACCAAGAACTATTAGCTGTGTATATCGTAGGCTACATTTTTGGAGCCGTATTAAATACACCTTGTCAAACAATTTCGGTGTAACGGGGCATCCTACACCGCCCAAAATTAAAATTCGTATTATTATGTTAATTAAACGACTCTAAACGTATTAACAATGAAAAATGTAACTTATTCGAAACATTACCTCAAAGTAATTGTTACAGGATGTTCTAGGCTTTTTTTTTTTTTTATGTACCTATGAGGTGTCGTTGGCCTGAAGTCAGAATTAATCAAGCCGCTCGATAGGCCTCTGTTATGACTTAAAGACTTCACTATTTCTTAAAAGTATGTATACCTACAACATGTAACTTAATTAACGCACATCCTGAAAATAGTTTGTTTAGATTTTTTTTCCAAAATAATTAAAACTACGGTAATTATTGTTATATTAACCCTATACAGTCAAAATAAATTGAAATGGACCGTAAGTCAATTCATAAGACTTTTAAAATTGCAGTTTTATTTGTATTCATACAAATTCCATCATTAATACAAAATAAAGAAAAATAAACTTTATGTTTAGGTAAATAATAACATATACATGTTAAATAAAAAATTCAGTGTATGTATTATGATTACAATAAAATATTGTCGTTGGGGTGCCTGAGGGTGTGCGTTAATTACGTTAAATGTTGTATACATTATTGATTGCACGGCCCTTTGCTCACGGTCAGCCTATAGATGGGTGACCATCAAAGATTAAAATGTCTGCATCTTCAACGTCTCCGTGATTCAGAGGGCACGTTAAGCTGTCGGTCCCGGTTGTAGTCATTAGACGTGCCTACTGGGTGGCTTGAAAATCTCTGACATTAGGGTAACAATAAAGAAAATATTGTACACTTCATGGGTACGTTACAGCGGAATTATAACACATGATAGCAACTATAAAATTGTAAATAACCGGTAAAAAGCAATAAAGGAAATCTGAATTTGAATTTAACCAATGCCCATTTTTTATTTTTTTATTTATTTATGTACACACAAAAAACATACAAAATATAACATAACGGAAACGAAGAGTACATAGGATCTGCTTATTTCGTAAGAAATTTCTTCCAGCAGACCCGCGACAGGAAACAAATAATTAAAGATAGTCAATACTGTGTGTAGGTCAATAATATACTAACATACTAATTATTTACATAAATACTTAAATACGCATATACACCTCTGTTATACTCAGAGTTAATTTAAAATACACTAAGTGCCCGTACGATAAGTAACTTTAATTTTACACCATATTTATTTTTGTTTCTAGACAACACTTGCACGTTTGTCTATGTATTACAGAGGACTTTTACGAACATAAAATTCACGAGCACTGTGACATTCTTGACATGTTCATGACACAAGAACGGAATAGCCAGACTCATAAGATTGTATTAATAGATAACATAAATATTCCACTGCAAAACAGGAGGGAGCTGAGGTATTGGCGACGTCCTTTTTTATTATCTCGACTACTGCACCACACGTGCAGTCAAATAGAGTTATATATAAGTACATACATATATACATAGACTCACACCTGTTTCCCAGAGAGGTAGGCAGAGACAATGGTTTGTTATGATTTTTGCACACCTCTGCCTCGTTTACTGACATTATATTCTTCATACATGCTCGCTGGCTTATGATACATCTGGCTTATGCCTTATTGCCCTATATTTTGACATTTATTATTGTTTATTTTGTTATTAATATGATTATGTAAATTTAACATTAGGTATTTGAGTATAACATAAATGAATTTGTAATTTTTTTTGCATGCCAAACTGGCGAAACATGTATGTACCTACCTTATTTTTCATGACCATCTGTAACCATTTACCATGTTTCATGTGAATAAAGAATTGAATTGAATATGATTTGGTCAGAGAATGTTCTATGAGGTCTTCCCCCTCCGGTTATTCCATTCACACAGGCCTTCTTTTGTCAATCTTCTTAATTTTTTTCTTTCTTTTTAAATTCTCAAACCATCTTAGCTATCATCTTAGCAACCATCAGCATACCTTTTTCAATATTTGTGACTACATACTCTTTTACACCACAACGCTCTCTCACATCAGTATTTTGTGTATGTAATTTGACTTTGAGAGATATTCACACAGGCCAGGTATATTTTTTTTGTCAATCTTATTTCATTCTTTATTTTTAAATTCCCAAACTATCTCAGCATACCTTTTTCAATCTTTGTGACTACATCCTCTTTCACACCTCAACGCGTTCTCACATCAGTATTTCGTATATGTAGAGTGACTTTGAGGGACATATCCCTCAAAGTCACACTACATATACTTCTCAAAACTTTTATCACACATTTTAGTTTTTCATCAGTCGTGTGGTCTAAAGCAGTGTTTTTCAACCTTTTTCATGACGCGGCCCCTTTAGTATGAAGAAATTTTTTGCAACCCCCCTATCCGTTTTTCTACCCGCTTTTTATTCATGTATTTTATTTATTTGACATATATTGAATCCAACATATTTATTCATTTTCATAATTAGGGTTCGGATAAATACATATTTATAATGCAATTTTAAAGAATGAATAAGCGAGACGCGATCGCGACTTGCGTGTTTTGCGACTAGTTTAGACCGTCAGTTACTGTTTGTCGGGCGCCAGCCATTTTTTTCGTATTTAACAGTGATTTTGAATGATTGAAAATGGATAAATCTCTGGAAAGACCAACAGAGCCGTCAAATTCTAGCGGGAGTCATGAAACTATAAAAAGAAAGAACTTCTTCATGACGACAGTTACTTGACATTCGGATTGTATGAAACAAATTACAATAAGATTTATTTTATAATACAATTATAAAATAAATCTTATTGTAATTTTTTTGATATTTAGCTAGCTTATATTAAGTTATTGTTATGTATATTTAGGTTTCGAAGATTCCTTGATATTTAATTAATCTACGGATACTGCGGAATGTGTGCATATTCTAGCTACCAAAACATTCGTATCCAATGAAAATGTAATGGAAGAAATACTTTTTTGTATAGCGCTTCCCACGAATACTACAGCACTACGCATAATTTTCTCCATCGTCAGCTTTTGCGGTCAAAATCTTCCCTATTTAGCCAAGTTCTAAATATGATTATAAAAATTGTAAATTCTATTAAAGAAAAAGCGTTTCGGATACGTCTGTTTCGATTTTTTTTAAGATGTGGGAGCGCTCCACCCAAATTTATTTTATCATACAGAGGTTAGGTGGTTGTCAAGACACAAAGTACAGCCATAGTTTTGGAACTTCGCGCTTTACTTTTAATGTATTTGCAGCAGGCCTAATCATAATACTCCCAATACATTTACGACCCCCGTGACTAGTTTTCCCAACCTTTTGCGAAGCTTCGCGACCTCCCTACGGAGGCTTCGCGACCCCCAGGTTGAAAAACACTGGTCTAAAACACCCTCGTTTTTATTGTACCATGTGTATTTTTAAAAATGTAGAAATAAATACATCTATAATATACATATATAGAAGAGGGGAAGAAGATACATTGTAGTTATGAGTAAAAGAGCAAGACAATAAATAGCTCTTTATAATTTTTTTTTATATACTTAGGAACGGACCACATTTCACTGTCTCTGGCAAAGCATCCCACAGACGCCCGTCTGTGGAATGCTTTAACGGAAAAAGAATAGTCCAAAAATTTGTGGGGAGAAAATTGTCAAGAGTATTTGGCTAGTTTCCGTTGATATTGGCTGCAAAATTAACCAGTAGCTCTTCTGTGTATTTTAGTTTGAGACAAAGCAAAAATCTTATAAGTTGCACGTTTTTGTAGTTACATACAAACTAACAGAGTGTTATTATTATATATTTGCAGAACATGAACTAGATTAACTTTTTAATCAAACCACGCGATTTGCGGTTTATGAAATATTTCGAAACACAATAAGAAGGCAAGAATGATGTAGAGCTAAAAACGTTAAATAAGATTTCTTTTACAAAATACTGCTTTATTATGTAAAACAGACCTTAGCCAATTTTAGAGCCGCCTAGTGATACGTATATTTATAACGTAGTTAGGGATACCTACGCCAAATCAGTTAAACACAACACCAAGAGAAGAGACAGAGGAAATCTATACGCATAATTCAATTGACCGCGAGAGCATCTAGATATGCCTCGCTCATAGCTAGATGCTTTCACCGGTCCGTAAGCGATCGGCAAGGTTAAGCAACGAGGCTTGTGGTCTGTCCAGAGGTGGTTTAATTTCTGGGCGTCTCCGTGCTTGGGAGGGCACGTTAAGCTGTCGGTCCCGGCTGTAGCAATTACAGCTGGGACAACAGTCGCTAAGCCATTGCGGAGGCCTATTGAGGGGCTTGAACAACTCTGACAACCACTGCCCATACGATAAGTAAGTAATTCAATTGGTTTACAACAAGTAAGTAAATAACTCTTTATAAATACATAGACTCACGCCTGTTTCCCAAAAGGGGTTGGCAGAGACATGCACATATTTTTGCCTCGTTTACTCTCATTATATTCTTCATACATGTTCGCCTATTTAGGGTACTTCTGACTTGGTCTTTCTTGGGAACATCTAAGTTTTTATCAAAAGTATTTGACGGAATCTTGCCCTTCCATTTGTACCATTCACATAGACCAGGTACTTATACTTCTTTTATAGGTGTAAATCATTCATTTCAGTAATTAAATTAAATAAAATGAAATTATAAGCTAAAAATTAGATAAACTACGATACGCTATTTACCCTAAAAGGCGTCCAATAATCCCTCCGTATCGCTTATGGGAAAAGTGCCCAGAAGGCTGGCCGCTGGCATTGCCACGCTGGATGGCAATGCTGATCCTCTGACCCAAGAATAGACCAGCCCTCTGATCATGGGAAGCGTCGATCAAACGTTTAGCTATTTCCCGAAATATTAAGTGTGCGCTTGGGCCCCATGGTCCTAAGGTTTCTATCCCAAACGGCTCAAAAACAAAATTTGCTGCCAAATTTGTGTATTTGCGCCGTTTAAGGGTTTCCGCCAAAGCAGAAGCAGCGCCTGCAGAACCCGACGTATGGGGAAGATGGGAGGGCGCAAGGGTGTCGACGCATGTTGCGTCCCACACCAGGGGCCTACCCATCTTCCACGGAACCAATGAGATACCATCGGGTCTCTTTCCATCATGACGTGCCAAGCCGCTTGGTTCTAGAACCGCTGGGACGTCAACGCTGGAAAGAGCCCGACGGATTATATCATTGATGCTACTGTGGCGTGAGATTCTGCCCGCGCTACGGCAACATGACAGACCATGGCGTCCAAGGTGATCGACCGCTTCCCCACACTTACAACGATGCGGAGCAACGCATGAGACACCCAGACGGAGGCCGGCAGCGACGCGAAAAGTACCGTTGTCCAGCATAGTACCTATGTTGGGCGACGGTAACGCCTGTAACCATAAACCCGACTCCCATTCTCCCACAGCCAGTAGACGGGCGCGTTCCGCGAGGTTCGTGCATGTATTTACGAGATTATATTTCGTCGCTGCATCCTCGAGATTTTCATATTACACAGTAGTACACTCTTCAATGTGCTGGACATCGAACACTTTTTACCCGACTGCGGGACGCAAAGGGTAATGTGTTTATCAGGCTATGTATGTATGTATGTTCCTTTGAAGCACTATACAGACCAAACGCCTGGACCGATTTTAATGATTCGCACGTCAATCGATTCCTTTTAGTCCGGAAAGTGTCACTAAAGACATGACGTTAGTGAAAATTCAATATGGCGACTACTGGACGCCATATTGTGAAAATTAAAAAAATTAAAGTCAACAAACTATGTCATGTGGGGTATCGTTGAATAGGTATTTAAAAAACATTTTTAGTTTTCTTTCAACATTTTTCGATTTGACCGGCCGTTTAGGGCTATATCGATTTAAAGTTGCGTAACAACTATTCTCACATGTAGGTTTTAAAACAGTAGAAATTTACGATGAAAAGACGAAAACTTCGTATGACTGGGCGTGTGAGTGTTGATGGACATATACTAAAGTATCTATTAGGTATATTGGACTACCTAAAGTATCTAACGGCTAACTTATGACAGATCCCCTCAAATAAAGGACACAATTAAACCGCGGCCCCCAGTCCCCAGTAGCCCTGCTATTCCCAGCCGTGGTAACAGCCGTGGTTACGGCAGGGCAGGGGGTGCTAAGAATCCCCGGCAGATTCCGCGTTACCAAAACCGACGACCTCTGGCCCTGGCAACATACAACACACGCACACTGCGGACCGACGAGAAGATGATCGAACTGGAGGAAGAATTGCGCAGGTTACATTGGGACATAATAGGATTATCTGAAGTTTGAAGAGAGGGGGAGGACACAATAATACTGAAATCCGGGAATCTGCTCTATTTCCGGGAGGGGGACCAACTGTCCCAAGGTGGTGTTGGGATCATAGTACACAAGTCCCTCGTCCACAACATACTGAAAATCAGGAGTGTGTCGACTAGGGTTGCGTACCTTATACTCAGAATTACCAAGCGGTATTCGTTAAAGGCCATACAGGTTTACGCGCCGACTTCGACGCACTTCGACGATGAGGTTGAGGTCATGTATGAGGATATTTCTAGAGCCATACATACCTCGAACTCTTATTTCACTGTGGTCATGGGGGACTTTAACGCGAAGCTGGTTTAACGATTTGGGAATGAGCTGAGAGTGGGGCAATTTGTAACTGGAGACCGGAATCCACGGGGCCAAATATTTTTTTATTTATTTTTACTTTATTGGGACATAAAACAGTTACACATTAGGTATAGTTAAATTATTTAAATATAAATTTTAAGAATAGGTAAACGTGTAACCCACACCAATGTCCGCGAATTAATGTTAAAAATAGGTAGTAATAAATGCGTGCATTAATTAAGCAGAGAAGTACCTATGTAGGTACTAGTGAGTAGGTATTAACTATAACTATTTTAGTAGTTCAGTAGCCATTTTTTTGAACTTAAAGTGCGATAGTGCAAAAATGTCCAAATCGTGGAAGTGTGTGTTATACGTTTCCACAATGCGTCGGAGAGGCACCCGTGCGCCAGCGTGAGTTCTGCACCGCGCGGTGTGGAACAGCCGGGGCACGCGTGCCTCTCGACGCATTACAGTTCTAGGTACAATATAACATAAGTTGTTAGTGATGTCAGTGCAATCAAACTTGTTATTACAAAGATGATGGCCGACTTCATGGAGAAGGAGGGACTCTTTATGATGAACTCCTCTTTCAAGATGCCGGAAAACCGCCAATGGACCTGGGTAAGCCCCGACGGGAAAAAAAAAACGAGATAGACTTTATCTTGTCGACGAGTAGACAGACGTTCAATGACGTCTCAGTAATCAATACGGTTAAAACCGGGAGCGATCACCGACTGGTGAGAGGCTCATTGAATCTAAATGTCAAGCTCCTGAGGTTCCGACTGATAAAGTCTACGCTCCGACCTTTACCCATCTACATCCAAAACCCTGAACCCTTTCAGCTCGAATTGGAAAACCGTTTCGAATGCCTAGCAGATTGCGAGGAAGTGGACTCATACCACGACAGGCTCGTAGAAGCTGTCCATACGGCTGGGTCTAAGGTTTTCAAGGCCCACCGTACAAACAGAACCAAAAAGATGTCTGACTATACCCTGCAGCTTATGGACGAAAGACGGAAAATGGTTTTGACATCCTCTGATGATGCTACCAGATACCGGCAGCTCAACAGACGGATCTCAAAGTCTTTGACTCGCGACACGCGTCAATTTAATACAAATTGTATTAAAGAAGCTATTGAGCGGAACAAAGGCTCTAAAGTGTTTGCAAGAGAACTATCTGTTAGACAGAGCCAACCGACGAAGCTGAAGACTGAGGATGGCAGAATCGTCACGTCTAGACCTGAGTTGCTGGGAGACATCGTGAGGTTCTACGGACAGCTGTATACGAAAACCCAATCACCTGTCGATAGTTGTGCCTCAGATTCCAGAGCACGACTAACCCAACACTTACCGACGACATCCCGGACGTCATCCTGTGTGAGATAAGAATGGCTCTCAAACAGCTTAAGAACAACAAGGCGCCTGGTGATGATGGAGTTACGGCAGAGCTTCTGAAGGCGGGTGGTACACCAATCCTACGGGCCCTTCAGAAGTTATTTAACTCCGTCATACTAGAAGGTCAAACGCCACAAGCATGGCACAGGGGTGTGGTGGTGCTCTTCTTCAAAAAGGGCGATAAAACCCTCTTGAAGAATTACATTGAGAAGGGTCATTTTTGCTGGTGTCCCATACCATTTCAGGAAGCACACTTTCCCAGCTTCTGCAACATCACTATGGCTGGAGCTTGGGTTGTAAAAGATCTTTGCTGCTTCCTTAATAATTTCCCAATTTAAATACAATTTACAGAAACCCACCTTGCTTCTTCTAAACGTTGCTGATGTTGTATCGTAGTCGGTAAATGAGTGTAAGAAGAGGATGTGTTCATATCCATGCTATTGCATCTCATTTTTTGTCATTCATTCATTCATTGTCATTTTTCAGTTGCGGTTTGGTTGCGTTTCCTACAGTGAGCATTGAGCGAAAAGCAATCTTCATGATGTTTTTCCCGCCTAAGCTCAGTTATCTGCTGTTACAAACAAACGCGATATCTTACTGTTACCGCCCTTACCTCGTGGAGGTACTCCCAGCTTATGTTAAAATAAATTTAGAAATAATTCGGGCATCAGGTAATGGTCATCACGTTGAATAACTCATCATCATCTTGTTCTCACTAATTATGCTAGTGGGTTTGAATTTCGCACTTAGTCCCGATGAGGACCATTGTATGTGAGCCATGACGGCCTACACTCCATCCAGCACACCTCCCTCCAGAAGCATATCAGGTCTCCTAAACTTCTCAAGGCATCTGTAATAGTTCCGCTGAATAACTTAAATTATCTATATTTCTGGAGCATGTAGCTCATAAACGAATGGAAATATGAAAAAGTATATGAGATCAAAGTTATAGTGAATTTTGTAAGCTTTAATGTTATCTTGGAATATTTTTTGCTAAAACGCAACTTTTTAAAGATATTAGCAAAAAACCTAAAATTGAGGTCTTTGTCCCCCCTCCCCCTTCCTCCCTCCACCTAACCTCCTAGACGTCAGGACTTTTAGTATGTTTTCCCTCTAAGTACTCTGAACAACTTTCTGAAAATATCCCTTAGGTTCCCGCTCACGCACTCTATATCCTCCTTTGACTCATTCCTTAATCGGACTAATAACAGTTGATCGTTATTGTGACTGGAAATTGCACATTGATCAAAATGCATCAGAACTAATAGGTTTGTATACGTTTTGTCACGACTTTGCAAAACAGCCTTATTACCAATCGATAGCATCTCTCGGGTACTTTGGTTCTATCCTGAGGTATGGTATCTTTTAATGTTTTTAAACTTTCGCTATTTGTACACATATTTTTTATATACTGTGGACACGGGTCATAATCGCGATAAATATATAGGCAAATCATTACCTTGGTTACCCGACGTATGGTACTATGGGGCAATTCAACAGTAAATCGAGAGCATTACTATTTCAAAAAAAATGTGTTAAAGCAATTACAGGTACTCCTCCGTTTGTCTCATGTAAATCATTGTTAAAAGGACTAAAAATTATGACTAGTGTGTTTGTACATTATTCAAATTGGTGTATTTGTGAAAATGCAGCCACAGTATTTACTAGAGCTAAAGATGTTTTTCCTCGCAACATGATAACTAATACAACGAAAAAGTTCCTATGCTGTATATGTGAAAGTGTATAATAATAATAATAATAATGAATTTTTTATTCAAGAAATAATGTATACAAAATTATATCTACTTACTTTTAAAATAATTAATACTACTACAATTTGTGCCTGTACTAGGTTAAACCTGTACCACAGGCGTTCTAACGGCTTAAAGGGTATACTTATTCTTTATTAGAAAATTAAACAATATTTAATTATACATACAAATTCAAAAACCTAAGATATAATGTTTAAAAAATTAACTTATTTTAGAATACTAAATAATCCCTCAGTCTCATCATAGCTCAATATTTGTAAAAAATTGCTGACTATTTTTTACAATTTGTATAGTTAAGGTTATAATTATATAGATAGTGACTTATTTATTTTATTGTAAAGATATGGTCCGAGAAAAGGATAAAATCTGTTTGTATAAATAAACTTTGACTCTGATGCACTAGTGCAGATAATATCTTTCCGTCTCTTGGTGTTAGTAAGGTTAGCATTGTAAGTGAGTGTTGTGTGTTGTTTTAAAATTGCACGTTTAATAAATAGTTGGCGGACAGTTAAAACGTTGCATTTTTCATACAGAAGGCTCGTAGGAAAAAGGAAAGGTCGAGAAGTTGCAACTTTTAGTATTGCTCTTTGGGCACGTTCAATGGTTAACATTAATGTTTTTGGAGCACCACCCCAGGAAGTAATGCAGTACTGAATAATAGATTGACATAATGCCTGATAGACTAGTCTAATCAATTTCATATCAGCAATATGCCGTAGCTTTTTAAATACGAATATGAGTTTCCGTACACGATTTGACAAGGCAAGGATATGTTGTTTAAAAGATAGAGTTTCATCGATAATAACACCAAGGTACTTCATGCTACTTGTGTTAGCAATAACTGGACAGTCGCAAGGAACCAAGGGACTGGGACAATAGTGTGCATATATGTTATCTTGTTTAGGAAGTCTGTGGTTTTTACGCATGCAAATATTTATAAACATTGTCTTTTCAGCATTTAATGTTAGTAGATTATTTCTATTTCCATTTATTTTTATTATATATATTTCCATTTATTTATTACATTAAACCCATGTTGTGCGTAATATTGAACCGCAGTAGTGTTTGGAGCAGAAAAAATTAATGCTGTGTCATCAGCATAGGAAATTACTTTTCCATGGTCTAACTTTAAGGTACACAGGTCATTTATGTAAATCAGGAATAGGGTAGGGCCCAGTATACTCCCTTGGGGGATTCCAAAAGCAGGAATTTTTACGTCCGTACTGATGAATTGGTCAATTTTAACACATTGAGTACGGTCATTTAAATAGCTTGTGAAGAGTTTCAACTGGGTGCCCCTAATTCCTAATGCCTCTAACTTGGATAGAAGGTTAGGAATAGACACGGTGTCGAATGCCTTCGCTAGATCAAGGAAAATACCAGTTACTAGGTTCCCTTTTCCCAGTTCCTCTGTGACAAAATCAGTTAAATGTTCAACCGCGTCTGATGTGGATAAATTAGCTCTAAAACCAAATTGCATGTTTGAAAGCAAAGAGTTCTTTTCTAGATATAAGACACGTCTATTGTTTATTATTTTTTCTAGAATTTTGGAAAAGGAAGGTAGTAACGAAATTGGCCTGTAATTAGTTACAAGATCCCTACTCCCTGATTTGTGAACGGGAATAACTACGGCTTTTTTGAGGCATTTGGGAAAAATACCATCAGAGAGGCAGGTTTGAAAAATTAAAGTTAAAGGAGGGACTAGGATGTGCTTAAATCTTTTGAGAATATTATTACTAATGCTATCCCAACCCGCTGCGCCACTGTTTTTTAACCCTACAATAATTCGTTCTACTTCAGATTCATCTGTGTCAAACAGAACAAAAGATTTCCCACTATGGAGTTGAGTCCTTGTAGAAGAATAACCAGTCAAGTTAACGTTTTGCTCTTTTATTTTATCCCCGAGTTCCTTTCCAACGTTTGCAAAGAACTAATTAGCGTTGTCAGCAGCGATAATCGGTGAGGAGTGAGTGCGTAGTAAACTTGAAGACGATTTATGCTGGTTAGAAGAAAAGGTAGTGGATTTTATAACTTTCCAAAGTTGTTTACTATTTGTACCTGCTTCATGAAGTTGATTTTTGTCAAACTCAATTTTAATTTTTTTCAACTAGTTATTACAGAAATTTCTGTATCTTTTGTAAGATAATTGTAATGTATAATTATGTGGAGATTGCTTAACTCTTTTATGTAATTTATCTCTGTGACGTATACAACGTAAAAGGCCCGGTGTGATCCATGGCTTAATGTTAATATTTTTCCTACTCAATCTAATTATAGTTGCATTACGTAAAATTGCTTCTTGCAATTTATTAATCACGTATAACAATGCCGTATTAGTATCAGCAGAATAGTAAACTGGGTCAAAATTAATATTGCACAAATCACATTCAAGGTTACACATGTTTGTGTGATTTTTGTTGCGATTGCATAAACTGTTTACGCAGCGATAATTCAAGTGTAGTTAGAACTGGATAGTGACCAGTTATTGTGGCGTTGATAACAAGGGTCAAGCTTGGTAATTTAGCTTTAAGCAAGACGTGATCTAAACAAGAACCACTCTGGTGTGTTGGAAAAGTGTGGGAAGGCAAAAGCCCATGAAACGCACTTAAATTAAGGTAGTTTTCCATCACTGCATCGATGTTTTCAGGATTGATGTTTATGTTGATATCTCCAGTTAAAACAATATTTTTAAAGGAGGAGAGAGTTGAGAGTATTGTATTAAGAGAATTATGAAAAGAATGAAAATTTCTAAAAGAAGGAGGTCTGTAAATAATGCTTTGCCGCTAAGTATTAGACATTTTTCAGCGGCAAAGTTCAAAAACCAACTCAGACTGTGGCTCCTAGAAAAATCATTCTATTCAATCAAATCAAATTTTTGACTGCACGTGAGGTGCAACGGCTAAGGCAGTCGCGTTGCCGCTTCATGTCGCGGGTTCGAGTCCCGCGCCGGACAACTACTTGTGTGACCCATACATAGTTGTTCTGAGTCTAGATGTAATTTGTGTCCGTCTATTATATGTTGTTAAGTACCCTGCAACACGGGGATTAGATTCCATATTGCAGGGGTTGTCTTTAAAAAAAACTGTGATTTATTTAATTAATTATATTATTTGTGTAAAATTTGACATATAACAATCACACATTTCGCATGCTGTTTATGAGTAAAATTGATGAGACTAACCTAATAGTAAGACCACCACTGTACTCTATTTTAGTGAAATAAATAAATGAATGAGTAACATTTAATAACTAAATCTAGATAATGAATGATAAAAATATAAAAAAAAAACATAAATATTAAGAACAAAAATTATAATATATACTTAATGTGGTTAACTTATTTTTGAAACTAGCTAGGAACTCATAACTAAAAAGTACAAAATAAAAAAAATATTTAATAAATAAAAAACCCGACTGCGTAAATAATGAACCAAACTACGTACATAGACAAAGAACTGAAAAGAAAAAAACAAGCACATAGATGGCTGGTGGTCTAAAATTATATAATGTAATGTTTAATGAATACTATTGAAGAAAATAAAATATATTCTAATTATGGAACATAACAACTGAACAGTCGGGATCCATTGACAAATTAGATTGGCTGTCGACCAATTGATCCCGACTGTTCAGTTGTTATGTTCCATTATTAGAATATATTTTATTTTCCTCAATAGTATTCATTAAATATTACATTATATAATTTTAGTTAATCCATCCATCCATAAGCCATCTAACCATTAATAAGCCATCTATGTGCTTGTTTTTTTCTTTTCAGTTCTTTGTCTATGTACGTAGTTTGGTTCATTATTTACGCAGTCGGGTTTTTTATTTATTAAATATTTTTTTTATTAGAGCTTGCAACATTAAAAAAGACAAAATGTCAACGCCATGTTGCCGCCGCCACCTGGATGTCATCTCATTCACTTTTAGTGTTCGGCATCGAAACACCAATTCTTTTTATTTTATTTTCAGTAAACAAGTGTTATAATAATATTATAGTGACATTTAATCCGAATTACTGTATTGGCCTATAAAAATGGGCTAGTTTAAGTGCACAAAGAAGGAATATGAAGAAAAATTAGGCGCTTAGAATGCCGATTGAATCTACGCAAAATGCCGAGTGTCAGCAAAAATGTAAGTACCTACATACCCCCCAGCAAATATGTTTTAATGAATGTTTTATGATAATACATATTGAGGTGACCGACTGTTACAACGGTACTATCATTTTATTTTATTACCAATTATGATTACATTACACACCCCTGGCAAACAGGCGTGAGTCTATGTATAATTTGATTTTAGTTTTTACTAGCTGAATATTTTCGGGCATTATTAGTGTTATGATTTCCAAATAATTGGTAACATTTTTGGTGATTTGTTTACTTAAAAAGGTATGATTTTGCTTTGTATTTAATTTCATATTTATTAAAAGGATATAATCTGCCTAAAAGAGGTGAATGGACGGAATGGCCGATGCATTCAGTTCATTCCCGTTCATAACATTCAGCATGGTCGCCTAGTTCGGCAGTACTTAGAGAGCGCTCGAGCCGAAGGTTGTTAACAAGTGTTGTATATTGTTTGTAACTTGCATTAAGTGATTTAATTTAGTTAAAGTTTGCCAAGTGTTGTAATGGTGCAATCCTGATGAGTTGAATATACGTATATGGTTGCTGAATAACGTGTTTTCTTATCATCTCAGAAGTGGAAATTACCCAGGAAAAAGGTATGTAGACCATATTTAAAAATAAAACAAAGATATAATATGATTAAACCGCTTGTAATTGGTCATACTTGAAAATAATTGTTAAATAATCACCACGTTCAGGGGTTTGTGTGTAGGCATAAGGCAATTTTATGGATTCAAGGCTTTGTTTTATATCCAAATAAATGTTAATTGCGTAGCATTACCCATACGGTCAGGGCAACTCTCTGATAATGGATAATGCTGTGTAAACTGTGTTATATAACCGTGGGCGCGGGTACGTGGCCGGGGCTACTCTCTGGCAGTACTAATAAGTACACATTATTGTATATAGTGGCCGAACGTATTGTGTGCGTTCGAGATGGATAAAATTTAATTTTGATACCTTTATGACTACATCCATAAACTTCTTGGAATATTTAAATGGAAATCGTTGAATATATTTATTTGATGGAATGATTAAATTACAAGCACCATTATGTAGATTTTATATTGTTGGTTACTAAAATTACTGCTATGATTATTTGTTTTATCTATACTTCTATACTAATATTATAAAGAGAAAACGTTGGTGAGTTCTTGAGATGGTGTCGTTGTAAGGGATAATCTCTGGATCTACTGAACCGGTTCTTAAAATTATTTCACTAATAGAAAGCTACGTTGTTGTCGAGTGTCATAGAATATGACTCATCATCATAATTTTTATTAATCTTGAAGTATTACGCGGGAAAAACGGGCAGGGACAAAAATAATTAAAATGCGGAACGATGTCCGCGGGTACCTACTGCTAGTGGACAAATACAGTGAGAATTTTGACCAGTTTTGTTTGGGGGCGTACTATGTAACTTTGGTGGTTAATTAAGTGAGTAAGTATCTCACTGGATGTTGAGCGGGATACTAGGCGTTGGATAAAGTTAGTTAGGGGGCGTACTATGTGACTTCGCTGGTTAATTGAGTGAGTAGGTATCTCACTGGATGGTGGACGGGATGCTAGTCATCGGACAAAGTTAGTTTAGGGGCTTACTATGTGCCTTCGCTGGTTAATTGAATGAGTAGGTATCTCACTGGATGATGGAAGGGTTAATAGTCATCGGATAAAGTTAGTTTGGAAGCGTACTATGTGCCTTCGCTGGTTAATTGCGTGAGTAGGTATCTCACTGGATGATGAGCGGGTCGCTAGTCGTCGGATAAAGTTATTTAGTGGGTTTACTATATGGATACACTGGAGTTTTGGATAGTTATGGTTATTGCTGGTAGTTGAGTGTGTCACTAGTTGTCAAATAAAGTGTCCTATGAATGCTTACAACAGTCTATGCTAATCAAAACAAGTGATCTGGTCAATGAGTAGTTTACTCGATAGAATTTAGCCAGTTTTATTTATTTTTGTTGTTACATATGAAACGTTTAGAAGACTTTTGCTGTGTTGAGAACTGAAAGGAAAGAACTGAAAGACTGTGTTGATTTTGTCTATGTTTTGAATAGAATGATTCTGTACCTCTGTTATGATTTACTGGATTTTAACTATTTATTGTAACATGATTATGAATGGATTATGTCGCGGAGAATGTATATGTTTCAGTGAGATGTTGATGACTACTGATGATGAAGCAGGTGCTCCTCCTGATACACCTCGGAGATCTCAGAAAAGTATGGTTAAACTACGAAGTCCATCGTGAAATAGTTCAAGTGAAGAAGTGGTGTCTAAAGATTTTCTGAACATGGTTAAAGTTAGCTGGTAGCAAAGAGATTGGTTGGAGCTTCGCTAACAGTTGTTTTTAGTTCAGGTGAGTGGCAAGTTAAACTCATGAAGGCTTTTCCCAGTGAATAGAATTACGGTAGACTTTTAGAAGAAATGTTAAATCTTGTTTCACGTGATGATGAAAGTCTTCGTTAATATTTTTATGAAAAATTATTTTATGTTAAATTTATTATTAATAAACCCCAATATTATAGTAAAATTTGTGGTAGAAGGGCTGTCTAATAATACTGTGTACAGTGTTAATGATAGTTCAGTGAGAAATAAGGCACAGGCGCAGAATAGTTCTGAGTCGTAAGATTTACTTTTCTTTCTTACTTCCCAAAACCCTCATCCACTACTTAATAGTAAATTTCGCGAGCATGGTGATAAGCTTGTGTGGTCCTGGTACAAGTTTGATGGACTTACTACCTGTTCTCTTACATGTTAAGCTGTCGTTGATATGACCATCCCTATTTTAAATGTTCAAAGTTCCAAGTTAATTTGCAACTAAGATTTGTACAGATCTTAATTAGGTACAAATTGGAGACCGTGGCCTTTTACAGGCGTTGCCACTATAATTATGATATAATATTTTACAACCTTTAATAATATATCAATAATTATATAAAACAATTGGAATAAAAACGACACTATTTAATCTAAATAAATACTTAAATATGTAAATAGTTATTGAAACATAATCTTAAAATAAGTTTATATAAACTTGGATTTGACTTACTGGATAATTGATTAAAATATCGTTAGTATTTTTGATTACTGGTTCATATTGCATTATGTGAAGGGTTACAGATTAGGAATTAGGAATTTGTCAAGATTGGTTGAATTGTGATTTTAATTATAAGATTTTAATAAAGAAGTGTCTTTAGTCGCCGTATTAAAGAGTTTACTTGAGATTAGGTGAATTGTCATTTTTCTAAATATTCTTTAATTAAGTAGTAACATTTTTTTTATTAAGAGTTTCTTTAGCTTTTTATTAAATATAGGGATGAGTTTCATTTTTAATGTCTAATGGTCATTTGTTAAGTATTTTTACTGCCATGTAGTACGGGCTTTCGTTGAGCATTTCAGTCCGAGATGGTGGGATGTATAATCCTTTTTGTGTCACGTATTTAAGGTGTATGTTTCTTTAACTCTAGTAAGTGGTTTTGCATAAGGAAATGTCATAGATGTATATTGAAGGCAGAGTCAAGAGATCGTATTCGATATAATTAGGCTTACAGGTTTTAGTGTTGGCTATGTGGGCTATAATTCTGACACATTTTTTTTTGTATGGTGAACAACTGATTTGCTTTTGCTCTATTGCCCCACAGCATTATACCATATTTTAGCCACGAATATGCATATGCATTGTAGGCAGACAGAGAGGTGCTTGTGTTAGAGCATTGATTAATTTGGATGTTCTTGATAGTTTTGTTAAAAGAATCTTGATAGTTTCGATTTTATTTGTCATAAATGTGATTTCCAAGTTACATGTGTATCTATATGAATTTCAAGTAAGTTAAATGTTTCCACGGTTTCTAAATATGTTTTTGGTATATAATATTTGTATTTAAGAGTGGTTTCTTGTGGGATCTGAATTGTATAATTTTTATTTTACCGTAATTTATTTTTAATTTATGGTCTTGTAACCAAGTTGTTGCACAATCCAATGTTTCATGTATTGGTTGGACAGGATCATAATTATTCTCACATTTTATAAGAATTGAGATATCATCCGCGAAGAGATCCGGGACAGTAATTCGCTATTTAGTATTTTTGGAAGGTTATGTACGTTGGAAACAGTATGCAACCTAATACACTTCTTTGGGGAATCGAACTAGTTAATCATCTAATGTCAGATCGTATGTGCTTTATTGTAATTGTGACCATGTCGTGGTGATCAATTTGTACTAATTGGGTTCTGTTTTCTAGGTATTATTTAAACCAATTTTAAGCAGATCCTCGGATTCCGGGGCCTTATAGTTTTTGAGTAGTTATGGCACAAAACCTTATATGTATTAGAATAGAATAGAATATGCATTTATTTCTCTCATCACAAAAATAGTTTACATTTTTTTTATAAGATGACATATAGGATTGTTCATTTAAGCAGTTATAAATGCAACCAGTTTTATGAGAGACTGGTGCCCGAGTTAGGTTTGGAAGAACCTGTATTACAGGTCACCAGTGCCCCACTCCGCAGATTTAATTAAAGATTGCTTTCTTTGTAATTATAATTGCTTGAAACTCATAATTCTAAATCTATAACAGTAGAGATATAAATAGATAACAGTAATAATAATTTTAAGATTAGATATTGTGTAAAAAAAGCTTGTGTGTTTATGAATTCTGAATAGTCTGTGATGGGTATGTATGTAATGGGACTTAGGTTTAGGAAATAAAAAACAATACTGGTATTAATCAATAAAGTGTCAAAGTAAAAGACGATGATATGATGTTAGAGCCCTGTGATAAAGATAAAGATAGATTAAACCTTATACGCTTTCGTCATGTCCAGTAATAGTTCTATAACATTTTTTCTGTCATTCACATATTGTAAGGATGTTTGAAAGTATTTATACACTATTAATGTAGTCGATTTTGACTTTCAAAACCTGTTTTGATTATCGTCCAGTATTCCAATTTTTTTCAAGAAACTGGTTTAATCGGTTGCACATTGCCTTTTCAAATACTTTCGAGAAGGTAGGTAAAAGGGTTATGGCCTGTAGTTGTTATGCGTATGTGTGTTCCCTTTTTATGGATCGGTTTAAGAAGTGATATTTTAAGTGCATCGGGAAATTTTCCTTGAATACTTTAAATCACCTGTCATAAATAATAAATGCTTACATTGAATTTGATAGTGATTGTAGACCTTCGCGCAAAACCGATGCCGAGCTACTTAATTTGGGTAAAAGTTTTAATAAGTTCCAGTAGTTAAGGGTTTTGGACAATTAGTTGTTTTGCCGCTGCATAAAAGACATGTATTAGTTAAGGTTGATGAAATTGAATCTGATATGAGCTCAAAATCATAATAATCCAGAAATATGGTTCTGATTAGTTCTACCTAAAAGTATTTTATTTGCTGTTTTATTGATAATTTTAATGTAGTCACGTATTAATCAATCATTTATTTTCTGAACAAAGTTACAGATATATGGATGTTATATTAAAATAATAGTATTCTATGTTCTATCTAAATGCATAAAAATGTACATCTTGATTGCTACATAATGCAAAAATAAGTTTTACATATAAAAAAGTCATAAATCAATTGAATTAGTTCATAATCTAAAATCACAAAATAAAATTAGTACATAGCAAATTTAAAACAGAATACAAAACCAAGTTTTACACATAACATGGTCCCATCTATCTAGAATTTTTAATTTAGACATAGCCCTAATGCATTGTTTTGAGCATTAAAAGCTGCATTATTATGTTGTGGGGAAACTCACCCAATAAGTAGTACCGTTTCTTGGATGAAATTCTGATTGTCATGGGCAGTAATGCATCTCGGTTTCTTATCGAGGGAAGTTTAAATATTTTTGCTCAAACCGTGTATGTGCTTTCCAGTCAATTTTGCTGTCAATAATTAAGCCTAGAAATTTATTTTATTTGGTTGTCATGATAGTGAATATTAAGTGTCGGTGGATTGAATTCATTGTCTAAATTGAATTATGTTGGTTTTTTCAAATTTATTATTATTATATCTCATCCATTCTATTATTTAATGTCAAACATTCGTTATTATAATTTTTACATTGAAATATTAATTACATTCAATTATAGCAGTACTATCGTGAGTAAAACGTGACATTGACCTGTTTATAGCTTTAGTCAACTCATTGGTGTATATTATAAATAATAGGGAACCCAAGAACTACCCATCATACTTAACCAATCTATTGAGAGAATTAATTTTGTTTTCAAGTTTTGTTTTTCTTTTGCCTAAGTGTTTAATGTCGGTGCATTTAACTAAATACAAAAAATAGGATTCGATATATCCTAGGTGAGGTCCTCATACCGCGCATAAATTTAATTTTTCTAATAATATTTTATGGTCCACGCAGTCAAATACTTCAATGACACAAGAAAAAAATGGCACAATCTGGTATTTTATTCTCAATTCTTGATACATTAATATTTAAGAAATCGTAAATCGCCCTGTTCAACCTTTTAGTTCTGCAACAAACATATTCCTTTTTTTTCGAAGTAAGAATAAATTTGGGCGTATATATACTTGATAATTGTAGAGAATACCGACAAGAGAGCTCTAGGCTTATAGAATTCTACATAAGGTTTTTCTATTTTTAAAGAGGGGTTTTATTAGTTTGTCTAGGTAAATCATCATTACAGCTAAATAAGTCCACTGCTGGACAAGCCTCCCTCAAGAATCGTCTTGGGGGGATATGACATAATCGCCACGCTTGGCAGACGGGTTGGCGATCGCAGTAAGATGGTCATAGTAATCAGAAGGAAGCTGCTGCCCATCCTCTGGTAGATATTCCCTCGGGTCGACTTCTACGCCCCCCACGGGATGAGATGGGGTGATGATATTCTGATTCTGATATTTGTCGCCGTCACCACACAGTAGGTAAATATCTGAAGCTAATCCAATGTTCAGGATATGGCTTAGAGGGTCATTTTTGTTGATACATCGTCATTGTTATAGTGGTAGTTTTTATTTTCACTTTGTTTTTGTTTTGTAATAATGTGTTATTGACAAAATGTATTTTATGGTTGTATTCAAAACTTTTATATTATATGTTATTATTTTTATTTTATTTGAATGTTATGATTTACTGATGTATTTTTGAAAGGTATATGTAACTTATGTTTATGTATTGTGTGTGCCAGGAGGCAACACAGGGTCGGATGGCTGAATGTTATGATTTCCAAATAATTGGTAACATTTTTGGTGATTTGTTTACTTAAAAAGGTATGATCTTTTTAAGTAAACAAATCACCAAAAATGTTACCAATTATTTGGAAATCATAACATTCAGCCATCCGACCCTGTGTTGCCTCCTTTGCTTTGTATTTAATTTAATATTTATTAAAAGGATATAATCTGCCTAAAAGAGGTGAATGAACGGAATGGCCGATGCATTCAGTTCATTCCCGTTCATAACATTCAGCATGGTCGCCTAGTTCGGCAGTTCTTAGAGAGTGCTCGAGCCGAAGGTTGTTAACAAGTCAAAGTCAAAGTCAAAGGTACTTTATTCCGTAAAAAATTTACATTTATGTGGAATCGTCATATTTTTTTACCCTACCGTGCAGTGCATGACGTGGCAGCTACTGAGAAACACTGCCAGAAAACTCAGTAGGAATCCTTTTTTAAAATAAAATATACTTAAGATTAATTACAATCATGTGTGTTGACTCAGAACAACTCAATCCCAAGCACTTTTGTCACTTAAGTAATCAGAAATTTTGTAATATGCTCTGCTACACAATTTGGCTTTAATAATTCTTTTAAACTTATTCGTAGACAATTCTCTAATATCATTGGGAAGTTTGTTATAGAATCAAGTGTTGTATATTGTTTGTAACTTGCATTAAGTGATTTAATTTAGTTAAAGTTTGCTAAGTGTTGTAATGGTGCAATCCTGATGAGTTGAATATACGTATATGGTTGCTGAATAACGTGTTTTCTTATCATCAGGTTATTCTAACCTATTTTACAGTTAGCCATTCTATGGAATAAGACCTGCCCTTTGTGTCAGATAGTACAAGCCCTGTTTTTACAACAGGTACATACCTAATAATTACAATGCCCTGGGGCAATGTTTGGGTAAAAATCATATGGAGTTGTGATGATTTATTATTTACAACCTGATTACTTTACTTACACAACTAATCAAGATATCTGCCACGTGTTCTCTGAACAATGGGATCAAATCATAATGGATTCACTTAGCAAACTGAATCCTGAAATATAAATTTTTCAGTTCCAGGAATTCATTAATGCTATAGAGGTTATTTTCATTCAACCATTCAAATAGCTTAATTCTAAATAATCTGCAATATAGTTTCTATTTAGATTATTAGGTAACAGAAACGGACGCCCATAACTAGTCTGCTTTTATTATATTTGATTGACCAAGTACACGTACAAGTCAAGTACAAGTCCCGATGTTGATCCCGTCGACTTCTAGAACAGTTAGTAACATGGGTTACCAGTTTAGCGAACATGTGATTGATTTGCTAGTTTTGCAGACATGGTTTTTTCCAGTTTAGTTGACTATTATTGTTGTTAAAAACCTGTGGTAAATAGAATTTGTATATGGTAAACGTGTATTAGTTTTGTTTGATATCAAGTATAAGAGAAAATGTTCTTCATTGTTTGTCCATTAATTTGAAATGGTATTAGTTATTTACTACGTAACTAAGTATCTGTAAACATTCGATCCATTAATATGAATATCATATTAGTAGTTCAGTGTACAGTATATTATATACACAATGACAGTAAATAAATGTCTTGCCATCTCATCCCAGACTGGACAGAGCCAGTACTATTGCCATAGTGTGGCCAACAGACAACTGATAAATATACTTGTATATTAGTGAATACATACAAATTATAGATAAATTGCACCCCGGTACGGAACTAATAATCGTGCTAATCAAACAAATATTTGTCCCGAGTGGGGATCGAACCCACACCGTATGGCTTAGCAGTCAGGATATTAAAATGAACCATTACAGGTCAATATTAAAATTCAATTTAAGATTATCGTGTAGTTTCCTTATTTTGATACGGGTACTCGTAAAATTAGATGCATACTTATATTTACTTTTATTTAGTATGCTATGTTTAGCCGAAAGATCGGGCTCCCCAGATCTATACAACAAGTTCAGGCCTACTTTTTAAATGAAAAATGACCTTGGTATATTTACTGGAAGAAGGATCCTAACGCTTTCGATGTAAATGTTTACCCTTAATTGGAAATACTTTTCTCTTGCTTGTTTCCTCCGTTTTCACCTATTTTGAAATGCTTATGCAAGATAATAGACAACCTGGCAATAGATATTATTGTCATTCCCCACTGACCTAGTGAGACGTGAATGCAACATAATAGTGTGGCGAAGCCAATAGGGAGGCTTTTCGTAATAAGCACTCAAAATGGAGACAATTGAATTAATGATTGCATCTCTGTCTCACAACACATTAAAACAATAACGACACAGCGTGTAAAAATTATGAAAACTTGATAATAACATTGAGATTTCTTAAAAAAAATAAAATAATAGTAAATAAAAAAAAAAATCCTGTTGCATTAAACTTCATTACATAACAGTTCAGGTAAGGAGCTAATTTCTCACCTGAAAACACATTCCGTTCAGCACTTTCTCTCATATTGAGTAAACGATTTCGTTCAGATGCTAATATGTATCAGGATATGGCTTAAAGGCATTTACAAAAATCAATACTGTGGTACTTGTTTTGTGTGTAGATGGTTCCCAAACGAAGGAATACCATTGATACATATATATATATATATATATATATATATATATATATATATATATATATATATATATATATATTGACATGTCTACTTGTGTTCTCTGCACAACGAGTACAGATAAACTTGATTTATAACAAGATTCCTGGCCAAATTAAGATACTTCCAATTGGGACCATTGGAAGTATCTTAATTTGGTCAGGAATCTTGTTCAAAAAGGCTTTACGTAAAAGGCTAACTTAGACTTTTTTTCTGTACTGTAAAGGACTTCCAGCAGCCAAAAAGTACCTGTTGTGGTACCAATACAATACCAATGTTCTTACATTCACTTCTAAAACCATATTTATTTGCTGATTGATGTGATTACGACTGAATATACGAATACCATACCAATATAATTATTGAACCATGATGCTCACATATGTAGTTTAGCCTAAGTTGACGTCTAAAAATATTTATTTTAAAGAATAGTGATGCGATTACGACCAAATATACGAATACCATGCCAATATCATTATTGAGCCGTGACACGATTACGGTAATTTACTCACATATGTATTTTATCTGAGGCAGATTAGTAGTCTAAACGGGCGTCTAAAAATCTATATTTTAAAGAGTCTTGATGCGGTTACGACCGAATATACGAATACCATACCAATATAATTATTGAACCGTGATGCGATTACGGTCATTTACTCACATATGTATGTGTTTTATCTGACGCAGATTATCAGGGTTTTCTGGCGTCTAAAAATGTATATTTTAAAGAGTCGTGATGTGATTACGACTGAATATACGAATACCATACCAATATACTTATTGAGCCGTGATGCGATTACGGTCATTTACTCATATATGTATTGTATTTGATGCAGATAATGAATCTGAGCATTCATTTTCATCAAGTCTGTGAATTAGCTTCGTCAAATCGATACCATTGGTCAAGGTTAATATCCATAAAACTAAAGAGTCATGAATTGGTTACCAAATATACGAACACAATATCAATATTATTTCTGAACCGTGATGTGATTACGGTCACTTACTCGCATAATAATATGTATTTTTCCTGATACAGATAATGTATCTGAACATTCGTATTTATTCAATCAGTGAATACGCTCCGCCAGTCCCTCCTCCGAATGGTTGGTTAAAGCTAATGCGGATAATATTAAATAGTCGCGATGCGATTACGACTGAATATACGAACACCATACCAATATTATTTCTGAACCGTGAAGCTATTACGATCATTTACTCACATGTGCATTTTTTTGGAATAGGCTCCATCGTATTGATACTGTTGATCAAGGCTAACACCTATAAAATTAAAGAGTCGTGATTCGATTATGGCCGAATATACGAACACAATACCCAATATAATTATTGAACCATGATGCGATTATGAACACTTACTCGCATATTAATATGTATTTATTTTCTGATGCAGATAATATATCTGAGCATTCATTTTCATTAAATCTTGGAATACGTTCCGTCGTATCAAGGCTAATTCATTATACAAATCTAGTGGACCAGATAACATATTGCCCATCTTCTTACAGGAGGGCATAGATATACTGGTACCGCCTATGGTAAAAATGTTCCGGGCAAGTTACGCCTGGGGCTATATCCCAGATCGTTGGACAAAGGCTAAAGTGCTTTTCATACCTAAGGCTGGCAAGAAGGATTATTCCCTGCCTAAGTCCTTCAGGTCAATCAGCCTGACCTCCTTCTTCCTGAAAACACTGGAGAAAATACTCGACAGGTACATAAGGGAGGAAGGACTAAAGTCACAGCCTATCCACAGTACTCAGCACGCATACTGTAGAGGCAGGTCTACGGAAACCGCCCTGCTGCAATTGACAGACAGGGTCGAAAGAGCACTGGAGGACAAACAGATAGCACTCTGTGCATTCTTGGATATTGAAGGTGCCTTTGATAACACCCCGACAGGCACGTTGATCAATGGACTAACAAACAAGAACATTGATCAAACAACTGTCAAATGGGTAAAGGCAATGCTTTCAAACCGTAAAGCTCTGGTCTCGCTGCATGGAACTTCCTTGGAGGTTGCAACAACGAGAGGCTGTCCACAGGGAGGTGTACTATCCCCACTCCTGTGGACCTTAGCAATAGATGAGCTTTTATACAAGCTAGCAGAACAAAGAATCGACACCTTGGGATACGCTGATGACCTTGTAGTTATTATACGGGGATTCTGTCAAAGCTTGTTGTCGTCACTGATGCAGAACGCTCTTAACATTGTCAATCGATGGTGTAGAGCGAATAAGCTATCCGTAAATGCTAACAAAACAGTTATCGTACCGTTTACTCGAAAGAGGGCTCTAGACAAATTAGCCCCTTCAGTAATGAACGGCAGCGAGATACAGTTTTCCAATGAGGTTAAATATTTGGGAATAATTTTTGACCAAAAGCTCACATGGAACCCACATATCAAGAAAACTATACAAAAGGCAAAAATTGCCTTAGGTATAGGGTGTCGCCTGGTAGGGAGAAGGTGGGGATCCCACCCCAAACTTCTCCTATGGTTGTACACTGCTATAGCAAGACTGACCATCGCGTACGGCTCCGTAGTTTGGTGGAGTAAAACCAGCCAAACGACAGTAATAAACAGGCTCAATAGCCTGCAAAGATCTGCATGTATGGTAGTCACGGGAGCCATGTCCTCCACTCCTGGAGCGTCACTTGAGGCATTGCTGAATCTGCCGCCTCTTTCACTGTTCATACAGTCTGAGGCGAAGGCCGGCATGCTGAGAGCAGCCGCACAGGGGACCGAGACGTGGCTCTCAAAGGCACTGAGGGCTTTATGTGACCAAGTGCAACAGGACCCCATACTAGGCATGAAACTAGACTTTTTGTCCCCACAATATAATAGCACCAAGAATTATTGTGTGGAGATACCTTCCAGGGACGACTGGACTAACAACAAAGTATCCTGGAAGAAGGGGAGCCTAATTTGGTACACCGATGGCTCCAAAATGGGAAATGACGTAGGCTGTGGAGGTTTTGGGGAACGACCCAGATTCAAAGCCAGTAAAAATCTGGGTAAATACGCCTCAATTTTCCAGGCAGAGGTTTATGCCATCATTGTATGTGCAGAAGCCAACCTGCAAAAAGACTATGTCAATCATACAATCTACATCCATTCAGACAGTCAAGTGGTCCTCCTAGCCTTGAATTCTGACACTATAACGTCAGGGCTGGTTATGAACTGCATTGACAGTCTCAATACCCTGTGCCTTAGGAACAAGGTGATACTTCGATGGGTACCGGGTCATGCGGGTATCGAGGGCAACGAAAGTGCCGACGAACTTGCACGGGCTGGAGCTAAACTGGTCCAATACGGCCCTGAGCCGATATGCGGAATACCAAAAAGCACAGTCCAACTCACCCTAAGGAACCATTGCAAACAAGAAGCTGTTAAACGCTGGCACAAACTTCCAGGTTTAACCCACTCCAAAAAAGCTATCAAGGGCTACGACCGCAAAACTGCGAACGAAGTCCTCGCGCTTAATAGGAGGAACTTATGCATCATAACTAGGATGCTAACGGGACATTGCCGTCTCAGGAAACACCTATCCACGGTGGGCATCGGAGACTGTAGAGTGTGCAGATTCTGCAATAACGCAGACGAAACACCTCTACACCTGCTCTGCCACTGTGAGCCACTGATGCATAAACGTAACACCGTCCTGGGCCAACACTTCTTGCACCAGGACGATGTTATCGACACTCCTGCCAAAAAGATTCTGCAATTTATCTATGTTGCAGGGTTAGACAGGGAAGTTTAGTTGGAGCGGCGAGCACAATAGTTCATCACTGGACGCAGTGTTACCAGGACCTCCGGAGACTGGAAATAGCCGCAACCAGAAGAATAAGAATAAGAAGGCTAATTCGCATAAAATTAAAGAATCTTGATTAGATTACGACCAAATATACAAACACCATAACAATATGATTTCTGAACCGTGATGCGATTACGGTCACTTACTCACATAATATAAATTTTATTTTACGTGAATAATGCATCTGAGCATTCATTTTTAGCAAATTAGGGTATACGCTCCATTGTCGCCGAATTACACGAACTTGAAAAGATTACACATACTTGATAATATTGTCGATCCTACCGCTGATATTGCTACCCCGACCAAATAATCTAATAAAGATGAACTTTCAGCACCTGAGCTTTGGCCGCAGGCCTTTTGGAATGCCTTAAGTGTATCAAAAATTAAAGTTGACATTTTTGAACCTAAGATAAGAGACGTTGTTTCAAATACTAGAAATAACGATTCCAATATTTAAAGTCTTCTTGTAAACGAGGCCTCAATCGCATCTAATTCTTTTATCACAATTAGAAGGAGATATGCCCAGGGAAAACCCTGATAGCATACATAGAACTAATAGGACCGTCTAGAGGCACGTCTAACGCCAAAAGGTTAATTCTGACCACTAAAAAATTATACCACAACGCAACCGCGTCCACAATCAGCCGCGGTATCCAGCAAGTATTGCAAGAAAGCGGATACTGACGCAAGCGTATACTCTGCGCATAGCGCTCGCGACGCAGAGACGTCCGTCGATGCGTTTCCATTGAATTGATTAGGAAGGCAGCAGGATGATCATGAAATTTCCACGTATTTAGTAAATTTTCTGACAGATAGAATAATGATACTGTATTTAAAATGGCCAGTTTATTATGATTAAGTATAGTTAAAAATGATTAAGTTAATAATATAAAGCAAATTATTACATGTATCAATTCGTTTATAGGTATTGGTTCAATACTCTTACTAACGATTTCCCTAAAGCTCTAAACATCTACTGTGTAATATGAAAATCTCGAGGATGCAGCGACGAAATATAATTGAAGGTTAAACAAACTTACCTTAAGTGAAGTTTGACCATAATTATATGAGTCGCTGCATCCGAAGAGATTTTCGATCCCTCCCTCCCTTAAAGTATTCTTGTGAATACTTTCTTCCCGTTATTTGCTTTTAATGCTTTGCCTTTAGTGAAATCTTAAGTAGATGCTGAGGTACTCTGAAAAGAATGAGATGACATCCAGGTGGCGGCGGCAACATGGCGTTGACATTTTGTCTTTTTTAATGTTGCAAGCTCTAAAAAGTGTTCGATGTCCAGCACATTGAAGAGTGTACTACTGTGTAATATGAAAATCTCTTAGGATGCAGCGACTCATATAATTATGGTCAAACTTCACTTAAGGTAAGTTTGTTTAACCTTCAATTATTACGCACTAACTCGCAAAGCGGCTAGTCCCACTGTTTCTGGCAGGACGGGTTCGTGGGTAGGTCTGAATTTGAGCAGGTCATTTTCCAAACGTTTATGGCATCAGTCAAACACCTTACCTCTGAACTAATCTGAATAGGTGAAAGAATTTTACCGATTAGTTCCTTGGTAGAGTGGACCGAGGACAGAAACGCTGGTAAGCTAACGTTAGTAATTTTGCGGAAACCAAGGCCACCCATGCGCACAGGAAGAGTAGCTTGCGCCCAGGCACGGTCATCTAGGTCTAAATTTAAAATTGAGCATAGGGTGTCACGTAAAATTTGGTCAACTTTTCCAAGGAGGGCCGAATGTTTCCATAATTGACAAGAACGTATGACGTATGTAAATTTGGGAACAAAACAGCAGTACCGAATCAATGTGTATGATGAATGTGAGTTTAGTTTAGAAAATCGTTCTGAAATATCAATAAAATTTTGAATTTTTTCGTCTATGAAAGGTAAGAACCCCTCTTCCAGGATGGGAGACCCGAGGAGGCGTAACGAGTTTTTATTTAGGATTTTGATATCTGGGGCTATAGAATTAAATTTAGAAGTTATAGTGTTTTTATTGACTTCGTTTGTTATAAAAAGTTCGCATTTGGATGGGTTAAGATCGAGGCCAATTGATTTTAATGATTCTTTTAGGAAAATTAGGTCATTCAGGACAGTTACAGCATTACCTCCTAGGGTCCCATCATCTAAATACCATGCGTTAAATTTTGAATTTAGCTGCCGAATTATTGGGTGTATGGCAAGACTAAAAATGACCGGTCCAAGAGGGTCACCTTGTTGGCATCCGACGGCTGAATCTAAAGTGTGTCCTTTGTATAATAATTTTGTGGGATAACGGTAACATTGCCAAATAAAATGATAAATTTCAGGGGTTTTTTTTTGCACCTCGGCCAACAAGGTATCCCTATTTACAGAGTTAAAGGCGTTCTTCAGGTCAACCTTAAGGATGACCTCACCTTTACCCACACATAAATAAGTGGAAAGTGCGTGTATGGCAGCCTCACAGCCCCCCTTGGAGCCAAATCCGTGCTGAAGGGGCTGGAAAACGGATGAAAGCTTTCCATGTACGTGTTTGCAACATAATTTGGCTGCCATACGAGGGAAAACGCATCCAACAGCATTGGGGCGGATGCCACCATCGCGTTTGTAAAGGGCACAGAGGTTCGCTCCGTACAAAACATCAATTATGGATCCGCAAACATTGCCGCTAAGCATTAAGTTAATCAGGGCCGTAAGTTCCTGCAAAAGTGACTCGCCAGCGACCCCCATGGATGGATTAATCAGGTCTTGGAGATGCTGAGGGGTCAAACCATCAAGGCCGCCCGTGGAACCACTCCGGAAGGAAGATACGGCCACTGACACTTCCCGGGCAGTTACAGATAAAGCTGTTTCACAAACGGGTGGTGCTGGAAAGTTGAGGTCATCTGCTGGCACCGGATGCTTGCACTGCAGCGCTCCAAGTGTGTCCGGCGTGCAAGGGGCCACTACATCACTGCTAAAAAGCTTCTTTTATTAATCTTCTTCTAATCATCCTGTCCAAATGCCCAAACCTTCTCGGCATATCTTTTTCAATCTTTGTGACTACATTGTCTTTCAAACCCCTACGGTCTCAATACGTAAGTATTTCGTATACTGACTTAAAGGAATTCACTTTTTATTAAAATAATTATACGTTTTCGTAGCTTTTGACAGGTTCTTCTCTTCGACTCAAATCATTTTACAACGATGTGCTTGGAAATGAGGGCAATGAATAAATATTAGGCTTTATTTAATTTTTCAAAGACAATCTTTTTAAGAATTTATATTAAAAGTAGAATGAAAAATGCTTGAAATATTTCATGAATAGTTTACATACTTTAAATGTTTTTAAATATTTACATAAACTCGACTGTTTATCGTTATCAATTCTTACAATCCCTTGATCCGATCCTATTATTAAATAATCTCAGAAGCATACATTTAAAAAAAATCCTGGGCCGGGTTTCGTATCATCGTAGAAGATGGTCAAAACACATGCAAAAAATTCACGTTCCTTTTACGGAACCCCTCTTTATTTTTTACATTATTTGGTTTTCATTATTTGTAGTTATAGCGGCAATATACGATTGTTTCAGTTCATGATTCATTCATTCAGTTGCTGGTACCGCTTATCGTTCAAAGTTTAACAATTTGGCTGATTAAATGCTAACCCGTGGAAAACGCCTGTCGCATGGTTACCTCATTGATTTCATTTACTGACATGGCTAAAAGAGATGTTTAGTCCTCTAATTAAACATGGCTTAGTTAAAGTTTTTTTAATGATCAGCCTAGATTAATTTTGGCGACTTACTAACGGCCTATCTCTCCATCTAACAGACTAATTTAAGCATTCGTCAATAACATAAGACGTAATGTCGTCCTGACGGGTTACCGCCTATTTCACCGGTTACCGTGATTGTGATAGGCTTTCAAATAGATAAAGGATACAATTATAAATGACTAAATCATTCGTTCAATCGGATTCAACAGTATAAGTAATCGATTCTGGACGATTTATGACGTCACATGTGCTCATGGAAGCCGATTAAACGTCTTAATAAAGATCAGCCATCTACGCAGGACATATAGTGCACAAGTGTGTGCACAAACAGAGGCACTTTCTATTCCTTCATTCTCATGATCTGATGGTACGACTAGCGACTCGACCAGAAAAAGATTAGGTCCAGGATCGGCAGCTTATCGTACCCTCCGCAGCACTGATGTGTAATATCAACAAATCCCAGACTTCATGCTGACACTGAGAAATTTACTTTACAGAAAATTGCAAGATCTCTATTTGGCTAACTGGATATTACTGTGCCCTCCATAGTCATATACCAAGTTGCTGTGTATGTAAAAGCGAATATAGAACTATATACCAAACGGAGCGCTGTCCATTCGTACACACGGAATGACCACAAATTGGCAGCAGTTCCGAGGACTCTTACAAAATTGTCAAAGACAACTCATGTTATGGGTTACACAGTTTATAACGAACTCCCGGTGAGCATATCCAGTACCCCTTCATTACCGAGTTTTACAGTTCGATTGAAGAGGTGGCTTATCGAGCAATCGTTTTAATCGGATGACGATTTTTTTTTTAATTTAAGTAGATTGTTGTAGGAATATTTTTTCTTTAACATTGCATACTATTATAATACCGGGAGACGCAGCGTGGGCAGGCCCCCTACAAGATGGACCGATGATCTTGTGCGGGTCGCTGGAAATCGCTGGATGCGGATAGCGCAAGACCGGCAATTGTGGAGATCTTTGGGGGAGGCTTTTGACCAGCAGTGGACGTCTTTCGGCTGATATGATGATGATAGTATTGAAAAACTATGACATGTATACATATTACTAATAAATGACTATTTGACTATTTGGCCTTACCCGGGATTTGAACCCAGGACCTCATTATCTGCGGTTGAACTCGCTACCACTAGACCAATAAGCAGTTAAACCCACACAGAACAGTAGCCCAACTACACAAGACGGGATGACGTCTTAAACTGGAGTGGGCAATAAAATCTCCCATAAAAGACTAACATAATCTTTATATCTGCTGCTGAGTTCGGGATATCCAATGGAATATCGTATAAAAACGCTGTTACGTGGTAACTTACCGAATAGAGGTGTGTTATTTATAACTGGCTGTGCCCCGCAGTTTTACCCGTGTTAAACTTTATAAGTTATAGCCTATGTGTTAATCCAGGGTGTCAGTCTACTCCATACCAAATTTAATAAAATCGCTCCAGCCGTTTAGACTCTCGCCTTTATAATATTAGGGTGATGACAATGGATTCAATTTCCACTAATTTTTCTACTATCAAGTTAGCAAATAGTATGTTACCAGCCCAGGCATACTTCACGAGGGTCTTATTTGCATCACGGATTAATAATGTATGGCCAAAAAGCTTATGCCAAAATTTTCACCTTAGAAATTACAATCACGAATCTGGTGCCTAGTTTTTTTTTTATTATCAACATTGTCCGCATTAGGGATTCTATTCCTTACCGGGGTACTTTACAACCATATAATAGACGGACACAAATGACATCCAGACTGAGAACAACTTTTTATGGGTTACACAAATAGTTGTTTTTTTTTTATACAAGAGGGTGACAAACGAGCAAGTGGGTCACCTGATGACCTGACCTGACCAAGCGAGTGTTGCTGACCCTTCCCCCACCCCGATGAGCTCTGGCAACCTTACTCACACACAGAAACACAACACTAATTTATTAATATTATTCTGAAGGAATGCCTTCTGTAAGGTGGAGGTACTTCCCCAGTCGGGCTGCTCTTTGAGCGAATCAACGCTGTGCCCTGCCTCTCTTTATAAGTCTCGAACTCGGGACACGAAGCGGTGAGGCGACTGTCTTAGCCGCTGCGCCACACGTGCAGTCTTGAAAAAAAAACAATAAAGAACCAATTTTGCTGTTGCCCGCGTCGTTGTCACTGGTGTGGGAAACTGGCTAGGTGCTCTTCATCATATCAGCCGAAAGACGTCCACTGCTGGACAAAGGTCTCACCCAAAGATCTCCACAATTGCCGGTCTTGCGCTATCCGCATATTGCTCTTAGTGTGCAATAAATATGGTTTGGGAGCCTTAGCCGAGGTTTGGAGTGTGGCTTAATAGCAAAGAATATCACCTCCCAATTTAATCCCCTGGAGGCGTAGAAGTCGACCCGAGGGAATATCTCCCAGAGAACAGGCAGAAGCTCTCTGTGTACTATGACCATCATATTGCGATCGCCAACCGGTCTACCAAGCGTGGCGATTATGGCATATCCCCAAGATGATTCTTGGAGAGGCTTTTGTCCAGCAGTAGACTTTTTACAGCTGTTGTGACACCCCTGTGACTTGGAGAGCACGTAAAGCTGTCGGTCCTTTACCTGATCCGTAGCCTAGTTGGTAGTGCTCCTGCCTAAGAAGCTGGTGGTCCTGGGTTCGAATCCCGGTAAGTGCAAATATTTGTGTGATGAGCACGAATATTTGTTTCTGAGTCATGGATGTTTTCTATGTATATACGTATTTATCTATCTATATAAGTATGTATATCGTCGCCTGGTACCCATAGTACAAGCTTTGCTTAGTTTGGGGCTAGGATGATCTGTGTGACATTGTCCCCAGATATTATTATTATATTATTATTATTATCATGAGAGTGGAATAGAAAGCGTCTCTTTATGTACTATGACCATCATACTGAGATCGCAAAGCCGTCTACCAAGCGTGGCGATTATGGCATTACCCTCCAAATGATGGACACAACTCTATTTTTGAAATCTTTTGTGGAGGCCGTTGTCCAGCTTTGGACCTTATTCGGTTGACATGGTGAGCCTCAGAACTACTCTTAAAGATAAACAGCTGCATCTACGAGATTTGCTTCCAAGTTAATTGAATTTTCTTATTTCCTTAATTGGTACTAATTTAGGGATGAGGTTAACTAAACGCTCTTGTTAACGACCTGTTAATTAACCAGTGTTTTATTTTTGCACTGAATGTTAATGGACGGATTGAAGAACTGGTAATTAGAAGATTGCACGAGTACCACAATGGTGGAACAATAAATGGACAATGTTTTTCATATGAAAAGAAAAAGAAAAGAAATTGCAGGTTATAAGCGTCTTATTTGAATATTAAGTTTTCAATATCTTATTACAATATATCTAGTATCTATCTTTTTTAATTTATCTAATTTGAATAACTTAATTATTTCAATAGGTATAAATCTCCTATTAATAAAAAAAAACGATTGAATAGAAATTTTATCTAAATCTTTAAACAGTTTATAAATGATAAAGTTATCCGCAATTTGACTTTAAATATTTTTTTTGTCTTTATAACATTTTGTGCTAGATCTAAACCGGCTGGGTGATTAAATTAATGATTTCCCATTTTTGAGAAGGATTATATTTTAAAGAAGGTCCAAAGGGACTTAAAATGAGGTCGGACGGGTACTTTTGCGATATAGGGTCTAATCTTGTAGGTCCAACGGGTACGCAGCCGAAACGATCGGAACGGGGCATGTACAGGACCGACGGCTTTACGTGCTCTCTGAGGCACGGAGGTATAAAACCTCTAATTACAAAATCTCCTTTTTGTGGAAGATAATCCCTTTATGTACCGACCCGGCTTTTTTTAATTTTTTTTCATTTATTTAGTTATTTAAATAATTAGTAACTTAGGTCTAATACATTTTTAAACTCATTTTTGAACCCAGGATTTCGCTAACTCCAATTTAACACGATTGTGCAGGCGTCGTCTTTTCCAAAAATTATTATACTTACGTTAAGTATATACTTAAGTTAATGAACCGTAACATACATTTTAAACGCACTATTATTATGGTGTCTGGCCGTAGACGATCGCATCTTGTGACAAATCACTTTGTGGCTCTCAAATTTACATTACAATATAAATTGTTTCGGTAAAAATACTCGTAAGGTAGTTGTACCAAAAACTTAAAACATTTAAACTAATATGATACGGAAAAAATATATTATTTTTGTATGTTTGTTTGGAATGGAGAAACTCAAAAACTACTTGATTGACTTAAAAAAAAATTCTAGCCTAATTATCAGCAAGTAATATACCGGGTTATTAATGATTGTAAGTGATCACCGCCACCCACGGATACTCGCAACACCAGAGAAGCTGCAAGTGGGTTGCCGGCCTTTAAGAAAGGAATAAATTATGAATTATTTTCCAAAAATGTGATATCACTACGAAAAATACAGTAATGTAACTATGTAAGTGAAACTATCTAAAATATAATTAGTAAGGTATTTGGGATAATGTACTAGGTAATATAAAGTACTAATTTATCTTGCTATCTACCCGAGCAAAGTCTGGGCGAGTCGCTTGTCGGTAAGTAATATTATATAGTTTATCTGTGTAACTATCCTTATATACAAGGTGTAAAATAGTGGAAGTAACTTAAGGAGCGTGGTATACCGATGAGATTGAATTATATAAACAAAACAAGTTTGTGAAATACGAAAAATATGTTTTGGCTCCCCATACAAAATATTATTGTTGTTTGGGGTGATAATCAAAAGGGTTTCCTTGCGAACATCCTTACGGAGGATGTAGGTGATATCTCATTATATATTTACAAAAGAAAACTAGTATTTGTAATATATCAGTTACCTATTTGGTTTCCACAGTATAAGCTCTGCTTAGTTTGGGATCAGATGGCCGTGTGTGAATAGAATCCCAGGATATTTATTATTATTTATTTTTTTGAGATCAAAGAGAGAGATTTTTGAGATTTATGCTTTGCATTACGAATAAAACCAAAATTTATTCAAGTATCTATTCTATGTAAAGACCATTTGCATTGCATTTGTTTTTACAGCTATATTGAAGAATGTTAAGTGATTGGGTTTTACATAAAACTCTGTCTTATGAAAAATCCAATCACTCAAATCATGTATATTTTGTTGCATTGAAATGACCTTCTTCACATATGGGTGGTGCAAAAAGAAGTGAAATTGGTACTTTTGTGTCGGTAAAGTCATTGGCCCTGTGGTTGAACTCTTTCTAGTTGCGTTAGCTTGCGGATCACGACAGGGAGTAGAAAGTACAGCTCTGTTTGCGCACTACATATAATAAATTCCGAGCGGATGGCTAGTAGTAAAGTCGTATGGTTTCCGGCCTAAGGAGAATGTGTTGGATCTCATATCGAGTCGCCTAAATTTGAGTTAAGTGTGTATATGGGGGGGTCAAGGAGGTTCGTACTAAGTGACGCATTTTATCTGCCGGAGACGCGCCAAAATTTTTTAATATTTTTTTTTAAATCATACGTCTTCATACAAATGCATAAAACAGAACGCAATTTTGATACATTTCGTAGCGATTTCGATACCTACAGCGTTGTAAAACAACGTAAAACATTGCTTTCGTGTTTAGGAGTTATATATTTTTTTATAACGCCTTTTTCTAGTTTTACGAAAAATACCCAAAACTGAATTGTTCATTGTCACTATCATGATATTTTTGCATAAATGTCCTTTTTTGAAATAATTTGGGTTAGGTTAGATTAGAATGGTGACCATTTAGCGCACGAAGGCGAGCGAGCATAGCGAGCGTGAGGCGGCAGCGGCCGCCGAGCGCTAGAAAAACATTAACCATGGATATCTCCATAACCATGGGGTTCCGCGGGGTGAGGATGGTACGGGAGGGTAGCCCACTACCCCCTCCTCCCTCAATTCACTTACGTTTGAAGGCGACTTGATTTGAGATATTTAACAAAAGAATAACAGGGACACCCCATACTATCCCGTGGGTGTCGTTAATGGTGACCCAAGGTCTACTACCACATAACTGCGGTCTCCAACTACGGCAAACCCTTCCAAATGGCAACGCTATAGTAATCTTGGGGGGGGGGGGGAGGGGTGAATGACTAGTCTCCATTGAGTCTGGCTGCTATAGCCGGCGATATACGTAGGCGCTCTGGTGTCTCGAGACCGATTCCCGCACAGGGCATTATATTTTTTTGTGACTCACTTATAGGTCTATATCTGTGAATTTAATGTTTGTACATCCCCAGTGATAAAGTGATTAGAATACCTAGTGCGGATGACGCCTTGAAACTTTTATTTTCAATTTATTATCTGATCCCAAACCGAGTAGACCATGTACTTTGGCACCGAGCCAACTGATAAACATACTTATTATATATTTCTAATTACATACATACTATAGATGCAGTGCGGTGCGGCGGGTGCGGTGGCTAATGCGAAGCGCGATGTCGGTAGACCTCTGCTTCGCTTTAAAGACTGCACCAAGCGGGATATGGCCGCTTTTAAAATTGACCAATAGCTGGGAAAAGCTTGCTGAAAATAGAGTTGAATGGCGCAAACATGTAGTGGAGGGTCGTCAGATCTGTGACGAAGCCTGGTTCGGAGTACTTGCTGATAAGAGACAGAAGCGACATGAAAGCGGCTCGGCACCAACCACCGCAAACTTCTCTTGTCAGGCCTGTGGCAGGCTATGCCGCTGTCGCATCGGTTTGTTTAGCCACCAAAAAATGTCTCTCAGACAATGCGCCGTAAATCATCTGTAACAGACGCAAAGGCCATATATATACATACTATAGATAAATTACAACCAGACACAACAAATAATCGTGCTTATCACACAAAGATTTGTCCCAAATGGGGATAGAAGCCACGACCTCTGGCTTAGAGTCAGGAACACTAATCGTTAAACCAACTGGCCAGTTCTATTATCTAAACGCTCTGTGTATATTCCCTCTAACTGCTTAAAAGATGGACTCCAAACCCAGTATTGTAATAACTATTAGTAAAATGAAATAAACATTTATTATTATACAAAACAAACCCAATATTTCCATTTAACTAGCTCTCTACTAACACCAATGGCTTCGATAGCTATTCAAAGGATTAAAGACTAATATCAGTAAACGATAATCGCTTGGTCACAGCTGGAAATCGCCATCGCGTTTATTTATAGCGAGAAACGACTCATGCGCCATCGTAAATTAGTATAGCTTTAGAAGCGCGAGCGCGCGCGCGTCCCGCCATATTGCAGTTTTTGAAAAAAGAACTTTCGAATTATGATTTGGATTTCGATAAATGATGTTCGAAATATGAATCGGTATTCGGTTTTAATCGAACCTTTTGGCTGAAAAGGTTTAGATTGTCGAGTTATCGTGTTTTTTTTATTTGTGCGATGATCGTGATGTGTTTTGTGAAGTGGATGTGTTTTCTTTGAGGTAATTATTTTCTTACCATTAGTTATAAAGTTTCTTTAAATAAAAAAACAACATAATTTCATGCAATTGGCCTTAAAATGCACCAAATTACATAAATAATTTCATATAAGTTATAATAATAAATAGTTACAGATATGCAGCTTTATTTTAAATAAATAATTATGATAAATAGTTTAAAGGTTGACGAATAATTTGTTTGTTTTTTTAATAATCTATTAATTGTTTTATGAGTATCAGAAAGTGATTAAATAAATTCACAGCATAGTGGAAATGATAAAAAGAAGTTTTAAAATATACAATAATAATAAAGAATAAGTTTAGTAAAGAATAGTAATAAAGATTAAGAGTTTAATTCTTTTTCAATAAATATAATTAAATAATTATTAATCAGAAAATTATTTATTAAATTCTACACATAGAAACGATTCAAAGTAGTCGCAGAATATGTATATTTTAAGACTTCTTTGAATCACAATATCACTGATAACACAACCAACACTGTCTGTATTGTTTTAAATTTAGGCATAGTTTGTACATTAATCGAAGACATATAAATTACACAGAATAAAATAATTGAATGGCCGGTAGTTATTGTAATGAATCTTAAAACGATTCAAAAATCGAAAGCGTTTTAAAATCTAAATAGTCAATTAGCAGTGACAATATTTGTTTAATTATTGTATTGTATGTGTCTATTTGTGTTTTTAGGTATCATAGCATAGAAATATATAAAAAAAATTACGCCTTAAGTAAAAACTTATTAAAGTTCTAGAACCTGGCCGATTTCATCCAGAGTCTGCGTATTTATATACAACTCTACTTCGCCCAGCTGATCTAAGTTGAGCTTGCGGCTGCGTTCAATTTTTGTACCTTTTTCTAATAGTATCTAAATAAAGTTTAGTTTTTACTACAAAATTTTGCAAATCTAAGCTTTTTAGCTAAGGATACTTAATATAAATAAAATACTGTACAGTCAAAACAAAATAGACCGTAAGTCAAAGTAATAAGACTTTTAAAATCGCAGTTTTATTAGTATTCATACAAATTCCATCATTCAATACAAAATTAAGAAAAATAAACTTTATTCCAAGAAAATAATTTAGTCAATAACAATGCATGTACATATTATATAAAAAATTCAGTGTATGTACTATGATTACACCAGTATATTCTAATTGGGGTGTTTGAAGGTGTGCGTTAATTTCGTTACATGTTGTACCTATATGAAACCAGGTAAAACATTTTACTTACTGGGGAAACTGGTGACTGCACTTCTAGTTTAATGTTGTGAGCTCTGGCAACCTTGCTCACACCCATATATAATAGGTCTTTACCTATGAAATTGCCGTTTTGTATGAAAAAATTTAAACGAATTTTTTTCATGAATTTTTTTATTTGTATTAATCGAAGTAATCACCCATGCAATCAATGCATCTTTGCCATCGCAGTGGCAGTTTATTGATGCCCTTCTTAAAGAAATCAGCTGGACGGGAGGCAACAAATTCTTCAAAGGCATTTTGTACTGCCTCTCGGGTATTGAATTTTTTTCCCGCCAAGAAGTTATCCAAATTCTGGAAAAAGTAGTAGTCTGTAGGCGCAAGGTCTGGTGAGTAGGGCGGATGACGGAGAGCTTCCAACCCCAGTTCTTGCAACTTGGAGACCGTCTGCTGTGCAGTATGAGGTCGCGCGTTGTCGTGCAGGAGCAGCGGAGACGAGCGATTGACCAATGCTGGTTGGAGATGCGCCAGCTTCTCCATCATTGTGCTCAGTTCTTCACAGTACACATCTGCAGTAATGCTCACCCCGTTTGGTAAGAAGCTGTGATGAATCACACCGGCGCTAGACCACCAAACAGTGACCATCACTTTTCTAGGGGTAAGTTTTCGTTTAGGGCATTGTTTAGGTGCTGAACCAGGATCCAACCAACTTGCTGAGCGCTTGCGGTTATCAAACAGAATCCATTTTTCATCGCAGGTAACAATGCGGTTCAAAATTCCTTCATTTGTGTGTCTGTTGAGCAGTGCAAGGCACGTCTCGACGCGTACTTCGCGCTGGCGATCATTGAGTTCGTGGGGCACCCATTTGTCAAGCTTTTTTACCTTGCCAATTTGACGCAAATGGACCAATATTGTTTTGACGCTAACGTCGAAAGCTGCTGCTAATTCAGCCGTAGATTGTGTATCATCAGCTTCCACAACCGCCTTTAATTCGTCATTGTCGACCAAAGTCTTCGGACGACCGCGAGGTTCATTTTTCAGGTCGAAATTTCCAGAACGGAAGCGAGCAAACCAATAACAGGTGGTGCGTTGATTTGTAGTGTTAGCTCCGTAAACGTCGTTGATGTTGCGTGCCGCTTGTGCCGCGTTGCTGCCACGACGGTACTCATATTCCATAATTACTCGAATTTTTAACGTATCCATGATGACGAAAAAGATTGAAATGCGATGAAAATGTAACACTAATCAATAAAGAAATGACTACTTTTGGAAAAAAGAATCCATGTTTTTAAAATAAAATTAATTTGAAATTAGAATTCTTAGCCAAACAAAAATTATTTTGATTTGAAATGGCCAGTACTGCAGAACGGCAATTTCATAGGTAAAGACCTAATATATAAAGTAAGCCATAATTCACCGGGGATAGGAGTTTACAAGTGTGTTGCAAAGGTTACACGCTACGGTAACCTCTTAGCTTTATACAAATAGTAACATATGGACGTAATATAAGGAGAGATATCTACCGACAAAACTAAACTGAAAAAATGTATACCTATATATATATATATATATATACATATATAGTATGTATGTATTTAGTATATATAGTAGGCTCTTGCACTGAGTACCAATGGGTTCTGTTAACAAAGTATATGTACACCGACAACTGCCTTCTTAAATAATCCCTATTATTGTCCATTCTTTGGTTGTCTGGAAGAGATCACATTTTAGTGATAAGACCGCCAATTGTATACTTTTTAATAACATACTCCTGTACTGTATGATTTTAATATTGGTGTACAATAAAGAGTTAATCTACATATTGGATCCCCATACAAAATGCGTCATCTGATCGTAATTCTTATATGTTTAGTTTTAGTTAAATAGTAAAAAAAATTGTGAATTGTGTATGTTGTTTTTGATGTCCACTATTTTAGTTAAAACAAAAACTGAAGTAATTTCATTATACACGTTGCTTAAACGCCTAGAATTCTATACCACAACGGGAATGCCACGTATGAAATTTCTGTATTATACATGTGGCCGGCAACGTATATAATAGTAGTCAATAATAACGCAGTACTTCATAATTATAAATAATTAAATCAATGAATATATTTAATGAATTCCAATAATAATTTTATTTATGCAACCGCAGATTGTCAATATCCGTATAGCGCTTCATTAAATCTATAATAACCAGTCAACCAGAATATTTGCTTAAACACAGAAGTTTGTATATATCCATATTTTAATAATAATCATCATCTCAACTGAAAGATGTCCACTGCTGGACATAGGCTTCACAACGGATCTCCACAATAGCGCTGCAAAATCTCTTCCCGTATTAAAGTAAAGCGACCGTTTCACAAAACGTCCCTAAATTTTGATGAGCCTCACATCTCCTCTCCGGTAACCACCCAGAGTCGGGGTCCGAAACCTAAAAGGGCTTCCTTCCGATGCGGGTTCTTAGTTTGTATTTTTATTTGTTATACGGCTTGAGCCACCTTCTTCTCCCTTTTGGCCTAACTGTAAACATTTTGTAAAAAACCGGCCAAGTGCGAGTCGGCCTCGCGCACGAAGGGTATCTATGAAAACTAGCTAAAAATTCACGATTGTTGTATGGGAGCCCCCTTAAATATTATTTTATTTTTTAGTATTTGTTGTTATAGCGGCAACAGAAATACATCATCTGTGAAAATTTCAACTGTCTAACTATCACGGCTCATGGCATACAGCCTCGTGATAGACGGACAAACAGACAGACAGTGAAGTCTTAGTAATAGGGTACCGTTTTACCCTTTGGGTAAAGAACCCTAAAAAAAGGGATAGAATAATTATATTGTTGAAATATGTGTTTTAATTGTTTGTTAATAGCATACCTTCCAGTATGTCAAATTTGCTTTGCAATTGCCATTTGAATTTGAAACTAGTAATTAAGACGGCTAAAACAGGTTTCAAATTCTGTTAGAAGATTGGCACTTGGATTGACATTACTCAGAGATGATCGTCATAGATGTTGTAATAACAACCAGGATAGCTTTCCGTCATGTTCAAGGAATAAAACCCTTCCAATCCAATCAAAGGGGCTACCGAGAAAGTCGCCGAACATCGGGATAGTGATCAGCGTTCAAATAAATAAAGGTTAAAAATTACTTAATCAATCGTTAAATCGGCTTCCATGAGCACATGTAACGTCATAAATGGTCCGGAATCGATTTTCAATGTCGAAGCTGATTTAACGATTGATGAAGTAATTTTTAACCTTTATTTATTTAAACGCCGATCACTATCCTGATGTTCGGCGACTTAGCCGGTAGTCGTCCAGAATCTGAAAACAATCTTCGTTTTTACACAAAAATTTCTCGGTATGGGTATCGAACCCGAGACATTTTTTTTTTTTTTTTTTTTTTTTTATTCACGTATACTTTTAAAAAGCGCTTGTAAATAGTCAGACGATCACAAAGGGCAGGCTTACTCCTCTCGAACACCTATGTCGTTAAAACTTGGTATGGTGGTTTAATTCATTCATTCTCCATTTCATTCGTCTATAGTCACCGTACGCTAATCTAACAGGATGTATTAAATTGAGCAGGTGAGCCCCCTACCCAGCCGGCGTGTGACCCGACATAGACTTGACGAATCGCACACGCAAATTGATTGACTCTGAATTATTATGGTCTTGTTTAGTCGCAGGCCAGGTTTTACTACGTTACTCCTCGTTGATTGTTTTAAATTCCAAGTCGAACCAAAAAGAGATATTGAGATTTTTCTCTAAAGAAAAATATCTTAGCATCAGCCCGGGCGGGTTGTCGGTATTTATACAACATGTAACGTAATTAACGCACACCCTCAAACACCCCAATTAGAATATTATGTTGTAATCATAATACATACGCTGAATTTTTAATTGAACATGTATATGAATTGTTATTTACTAAATAAGATTCTTGGAATAAAGCTTATTTTTCTTTATTTTGGATTGAATGATGGAATTTGTATGAATACAAATAAAACTGCGATTTAAAAGTCTTATTACTTTGACTTACGGTCCATTTCAATTTGTTTTGACTGTACAGGGTTAATATGACAAAAAATTTCGTAGTTTTAATTATTTTGGAATAAAAAATTACCTATATTAAAAATTATATAAATCAATTCAGTAAACGATTCTGAACAAACTATTTTCAGGATGTGCGTTAATTAAGTTACATGTTGTATACCCGTGCTTCGAAGAGCAGGTAAAGCCGACGGTCCTATATCTGACCTCTATCCGGTCGCTTCGCTAGTCGTCCCATCCAATTTTGAGAGTGATGGAATAGAAAGTGACCCTGTGTTTGCGCACACACTTATGCACTATAATATAATTGGAAAAAAATGACTTGTTTTCATGTTCTCTAAATGAATTCACGAAGATAGCGTTATTTGTAATAAGCTACAATCAATAGATGGTTACACTATTGTCTTAGGTTAACACCAGTAAAAATTCATAATTAATTCATAATTCATTTAATCATTCTCGAAAGTTTAAATTTTAGTTTAGATTGTAGTTTTTCTTAGTAAAGAATCATCATCATCATCATTACAGCTAAATAAGTCCACTGCTGGACAAGCCTCCCTCAGGAATCGTCTTGGGGGATATGCCATAATCGCCACGCTTGGCAGGCGGGTTGGCGATCGCAGTAAGATGGTCATAGTAATCAGAAGGAAGCTGCTGCCCATCCTCTGGTAGATATTCCCTCGGGTCGACTTCTACGCCCCCCACGGGATGAGATGGGGTGATGATATTCTGATTCCGATATTTGTCGCCGTCACCACACAATAAGAATAGTTGTAAGAAAAGAGAAATAAATAAATATGTCCCGCGCAGATTGGTAGTCTAAATTGGGACTGGCCGCCATGTTCGAAATTCATTCAGGTGGACATTATCCTATGCAGTAATAGAATCCGGGACATGAAGTGGCGAGGTGACTGTCTTAACAGGTGTGCCATACGATATAGTTAAATATTTTTAAAATCTTGTTTCCATCACATGTTTTAGTAGTTAGTGGCCCTGATTGCTAATCCAGAGGTCGTGGGCTAATTCCTTACCCATCTTATTCTTCTGGTGGCGGCTATTTCCAGTCCCCGGAGGTCCTGGTAACACTGCCTCCAGTGATGAACTATTGTGCTCGCCGCTCCAACCAAACTTCTCTGTCTAACCCTGCAACATAGATAAATTGCAGAATCTTTTTGGCAGGAGTACCGATAACATCGTCCTGGTGCAAGAAGTGTTGGCCCAGGACGGTGTTACGTTTATGCATCAGTGGCTCACAGTGACAGAGCAGGTGTAGAGGTGTTTCGTCTGCGTTATTGTAGAATCTACACACTCTACAGTCTCCGATGCCCACCGTGGACAGGTGTTTCCTGTGACGGCAATGTCCCCTTAACACCCTACTTATGATGCATAAATTCCTTCTATTAAGCGGGAGGGCTTCGTTCGCAGTTTTGCGGTCGTAGCCCTTGATAGCTTTTTTGGAGTGAGTTAAACCTGGAAGTTTGTGCCAGCATTTAATAGCTTCCTGTTGGCAATGGTTCCTTAGGGTGAGTTGGACTGTGCTTTTTGGTATTCCGCATATCGGCTCAGGGCCGTATTGGACCAATTTACCTCCAGCCCGTGCAAGTTCGTCGGCACTTTCGTTGCCCTCGATACCCGCATGACCCCGTACCCATCGAAGTATCACCTTGTTCTTAAGGGACAGGATATTGAGACTGTCAATGCAGTTCATAACCAGCCCTGACGTTATAGTGTCAGAGTTCAAGGCTAGGAGAGCCGCTTGACTGTTTGAATGGATGTAGATTGTGTGATTGACATAGTCTTTTTGCAGGTTGGCTTCTGCACATACAATGAGTCCTTACCCATGAGAAATCTTAGTGGGATGAGCACGATTCTTATTGATCTATAATAGGTATGCTTATATTTACTTTAATTTATTTATTTTTATCTAACCATATAATATTCATGAAGGTGGTTCACATAGTTCTTATATCAATAAATAAGTAATAAAAGAAACTATAAAATAATATTTACAATATATATCTATACAAAAGCCTAAGTCTAGAGTAATCTAAAAAGTAATCCTTGGCGTCGAAAAAATTTTCGGCACCACTGCCTTTAAGCATTACGGTGCTTAAAGGCAGTGGTGCCGAAAATTTTTTAAAATGCTGGCAGCATTGTCACGCTGGATGTCAATGCCTTAACGCTGTGCAAAAATTTAACTATGTTTATCAGTTGTCTGGTTGCCGTAACCGAAAAGTATAAAGTTTATAAAAAATCCTTTATTTACGGCCTCCTCTTTTAACTTGTCATACCGTGTTTCATTGAAACTGACCTAAAATTTACCGCGGGTAAAACCACGTGGCACAGCATAGTTATCTATATAAGTATGTATTTACAAAAGAAAAGTAGTTTTTATGTAGTAGGTTATCAGTTATCTGGTTTCCATAGTACAAGCTCTGCTTAGTTTGGAATTAGATGGCCGTGTGTAAATAATGTCCCAAGATGTTATTATTGTATTATTTCAAATCTATACATATAATAAAATTGCAGGAAAGTCAAAACTGTCCATTGAATATTTTTTTAAAAGGTTACTTGGGGCGCGATCTACAGCCGATATCGAAGCCAAAAATATAGATTTTAGAATTTTTGTCTGTGTGTCTGTTTGTCTGTATGTATGTCCGGGCTAAACTCAAAACATACTGCATGGATTTACTTTAAAATTTGGATGAATATTACTAAGAGGCCGGTTCAACATATAGGCTACATATTATCACGCTATCACTTACGGGGGAGGAGCAGTGATAATTTATAAAATTTAACGCGGGTAAAACCGCGGGGCACAGCTAGTAAGTAATAAAAGAAACGAAAAAATAATATTTACAATATATATACAAAAGCCTCTGTCTAGAGTAATCTAAAAAGTCATCCTTGGCGACGAAAAAAATTTCGGCACCACTGCCTTCAAGCATCGTAAGTAGAATGCTAGCAGCATTGTCACGCTGGATGTCAATGCCTTAACGCTGTGCAAAAATATAACTATGTTTATCCGTTGTCTGGTTGCCGTAAGCGAAAATATAAAGTTTATAAAAATCCTTTATTTACGGCTTCCTCTTTTAACTTGTCATACCGTGTTTCATTGAAACTGACCTAATCAGATTACGCATTTATTCCCTCCGGTCCTTTATATTTTTTAGGATTCGCCGCAACTTAAGTCGTAATAATTTATGCGACCTTTACGTCATGATGATAAATTGAAGGAAATGTTGTAGAGTGGCCGGAACTGATACACGGTGATGAAGGTTTGGCTGAATATATTTTATGTAAGCATCTCAATAAATTTTCTTCACAATCGTATGATTTAAACATCTTTACTATTTATAATATCGTCTGAGATATATTACTTTATTGAGAATTAGCGTGGTTGGCAAATGCTTGCTTTTCACGCAGGAGGTCGTGGGTTCGATTCCTACCCAGGAGATAGTTGTCTGCATGAACTTGTCCGTTTGTCCTGAGTCTGGGTTTAATTATTTATATAAGTATGTATTTACAAAATAAAAGTAGTATATGTAGTATATCAGTTATCTGGTTTCCATATCACAAGCTCTCCTTAGTTTGGAATCAGATGGCCGTGTGTAAATAATGTCCCAAAATGTTATTATTATTGTATAATTTCAAATTATTTTATTTAATTGATATAAAATACATTAATCTATATCTATATACATATAATAAAATCGTAGGAAAGTCAAAACTGTACATTGAATATATTTTAAAAAGGATACTTGGGGCGTGATGTTCAATCGATATCGAAGCCAAAAATATAGTTTTTAGAATTTTTGTCTGTTTATCTGTTTGTCTGTATGTATGTCCGGGCTAAACTCAAAAAGTACTGTATGGATTTACTTAAAATTTTTCATGAATATTACTAAGAGGTCGGGTCAACATATATGCAACATATTATCACGCTATCACATACGGGCTGTGATACTTTATAAAATTTACCGCGGGTAAAACCGCGGGGCACAGCTAGTTATCTATATAAGTATGTATTTACAAATGAAAAATAGTGTATGTAGTATATCAGTTATCTGGTTTTCATAGCACAAGGTCTGCTTAGTTTGGAATTAGATGGCCGTGTGTAAATAATGTCCCAAGATGTTATTATTATTGTTATTTCAAATTATTTTATAAAATTGATATAAAATACATTAATATATTAATAAATATGTACAAAATAGAGTTCCTCCTGCAGCGGGGTGTGACGCCCTAGGCTGCTGGTGGTCATATTATTATTATTATTAAACAAGTAAAATAATATCGTGGGACAACTAACTGTATACCTGGCCTTGTGTCAATGGTACAACCGGAAGGGAAAGATCTTGTACGTTGCGCATAATTGGTCGACATGTTTTACCACCAATTTTTTCACCATTGTTTCACCAATATCATTCAATAAATCATAATTGACTTAACTAGAGATAGATATTACCATCATCATCATATCAGCCGAAGACGTCCACTGGTGGAAAAAGGCCTCCCCCAAAGATCTCCGCAAATGCCGGTCTTGCACTATACGCATCCTGCGACTTACAGCGACCTTCACAAGATCATCGTAAGATAGATAATGTCATAAAAACTGGGTTAGACAGAAATACAACGATAATATAATTTGTTTGATTGCATAGAATTCTCTAATTAACAGGATCACGTATAGCTGTGTGGCTGGATCACCACACCATCTCATCCCGTGGGCGGCGTAGAAGTCATCCCAAGAGAAAATCTACCAGATCATGTCTGCCAAGCTTGGCATATATGGCACATCTTTCCAAATGATGGACACAACTCTATTGTAGAAATCTTTTGGGAACGCTTTTATCCAGCAGTGGACATCGTTCGGCTGATTTGATGAACAAGATCGCGTAAATTATAATCAAAAATTTCTAAGGTTGATTTGGTAAAATAGTTGGATACAAATACTACGGCTTTATTGACCCGGAAAAAGTTGTACTGCCTTAACAATAGAAATAAAATCCGGAATCTCATTTTGGAGTATAAGTTCGTTAAGCATAATAACTCAATCTAAAAATACAGTTTACTACCGTACCATTATCGCAGAAGGCTTTAATCCTGGCCGAATAGCTTCCTTAAACCTCAAGGATAAGACTAATAGTCTCTAATGGAACCTTAATGAATCCAATATTAATCCAACTTAAGACCACACCACACGGTACTTAGTGATACCACTACGAAATGCTACGCAGCGTAGCAGCGATACTACGGTAACGTAGCATATTTTATTAAATGTATGTACCTCCAAAATGTATTGAATTCATACCGATTTTAATCTCAACCTCGCTATGCTTATAGGTGTTTTTAATTCTCATTTGAATTACATTCACGTACAGAGAACATTTAATATTATACAAGACGCCAAGCTGTAAGCAAGTGATTTAGATACAATTAGCAAAATACTTAGACCTGGTTACCACTTCTGCCTGTCACTTTTATCTCTATATACGTAAGTAAGTTATAGTACTGTATAAATATGTAAGTTTTAGAACGTTTTTATGTCTAAAATTTAAAAATAGTTTTAATATTAAAATGTAAACGGAGTATAGAATAAGTGGATATCAATACTAAACTGAAATATATGAGAAATGTAATAAAAGTAGAAATGTGTGTAAAAGTAATTGTCAAGCATTTTGATTAGCTTCTTTCACTTTGCAAAAAACTGAAACTAAACACCTTATTTTTGCGCGGGATTATAGGTAGAGTAGAATGATTGGAGAAGGGGATTGATGCCCCACGTGTTAGATCGTGTGAAAAATCATTAGCTACGTTAAAAGCTTACCATCCATCGGATCGTATATACCTTAACTGCAGCTTGGTATTACACGTATCGTCTATCACAGCCTTTACAATTAAAAATAAATAAGGCTTTAAAATACAATATCAGCAGAAGCAAGGATTTGTCATGTTTAAGATAAATCTAAAAACTGTGGAGGCGTTTGTTTTTCCTCCCGTGGCTAATGGATAGAATTAAAATGTCCGAATTTAGAGAGCTTTTTATAACGTTACCATTAACATTTGAAAGTGGTTTAAATGGTCGAAATTCGTTGTAAGATGAGATTTATTATTCTATTTGGCAACAGTTCTGTGATATTTTTTTATTCGAGTTTATTTGGATGGGAAATTAATAACTTAAGCCCTTATATAAAAAAAAACATGTGGGACTGCCGATAGAAGTGGAATCTATTTTTTACGCTTTCTCTTTCTCATCTAAATAATGATTTAGATGTACTAGCGTAGAGTATTAGCGTAAAAGAGTAACGAATAATGATTTAGATGACAATTTGAAGCGTAAAAAATAGTTTCCACTTTAATCGGCAGTACCACGTGGTTTTTCATATAAGGGCTTAAGTTATTAATTTCCCATCCAAATAAACTCGAATAAAAAAAATCACAGAACTGTTGCCAAATAGAATAATAAATCTCACCTTACAACGAATTTACAATATGTACATTTACAATAACGTAAAGTGAAAATGACGCGAGTTTCATGGATTTTGTTTATCCAAAAAGTACACCTAGGTATATAATATATACACAGTATACATGTAGCTCATGGGAAGCGTGACGTGACGATGACGCGAGTTTCATGATTTGTGTTCAACCAAAAAGTTTTCGCTTAAAGAAGTTTTCACTTCAAAAACATGGAGATATCCACTGCCAGACAAAGGCCTATCCAAAAGTTTCTACAAGAAAAAAAAAATTAATTAAAATTCGGGATGACCTCTACGCCTCCCACTGGATGTCATGGGTTGGTGATTTCTTTGCCATCAGCCACACAGCAGATACTTAGACGATAGACATTTTGTCTTTGTCATCCAAATGTCATTCTACAGTTAAGAGAATGAAATAGAACACGTCTCGGGCTAATATGTGTTTCAATGTTGTTTGAAGTTTTGCAGTGTATTTTTATGAGGCACTCATAGCTAGTTGCACTCACCTGTCTGCAAGTGTTTGGTGGGGTAAAGCACCTAAGCACGCGGTTATTCTATAGATTGAAGAACGTCAAAGTTATGTAATTTATTAATATGTCCGTGCTTCAGCGGGGAAGTTAAGCTGTCGGTCCCGGTTGCTGTTGTTAGAGAACAGTTGTCGAGCCACGTGAGAAGCCTACATGGCGGTCCTCCCAAGCACGGAGGTGCTCATAAATTTACCCACTTTGATGACTTAATATTTTTTTATGATAGGGACAATGTCACACAGATCATCCTAGCCCCAAACTAAGCAAAGCTTGTACTATGGGTACCAGGTGACGATATACATACTATAATATTACAATACGATAGATAAATACTTAAATACATGGAAAACATCCATGACTCAGAAACAAATATTCGTGCTCATCACACAAATATTTGCACTTACCGGGATTCGAACCCAGGACCAACAGGTTCGTAGGCAGGAGCACTACAAACTAGGCTACGGTGACCGTCAATAACACGTAAACTGGCGATTTTCCACAGATGGACCTATCGGTTGAACGTGTGCCTAGATTCTTTACTTTGCCAATCACTTATTGCGTGGGCAGTGGTTACCCTAGTGTCAGAGTGGTGCAAGCCGCCCAGTAGGCCTCTGACATGGGTTATCGACTGTTGTCTAAAGACTACAATCGGGACCGAAGCTTAACTTGCCCGCCGAAGCACGGAGATGCTCAGAAATTAACCCACTTTGGCGCTTACCCATCTATAGACTGACCCTGTGCAAGGTCCTTAACCTCGCTGATCACTTACTGGCTGGTGACAGCATCTGTGAGCGCCTCTCATAACAGAACTTAATAACACGTAAACATCCCAAAAACCAACGGCCATCAAACCACCGATTGAGTTATCCGGAACGATTAATATCAATAAGCATGTACACATGAGCGGAAGCGGCGCTAACCGAATGATTAATGCTCGTGTCAATAATGTACACACCGCCTTATGTGCAGGGGCCTTATACTCATTGCTAATAGCGACGTTGTTTTAACTTCTCTTTTAATTATAGAGCAACCAAAAGTTGTCCATCTTTCCGTTGAATCTATGGTGCGTACAAAAACTCATGTGATATTTATATGTGACCACTAAGTATACTATAAGTGCTACTATATTGATTAGTAAAGTTTAGACAATGGCTAGCAATAGCAGCCTAGTGATAATTTATTAGGACATAACTGCTACTTTTCGACTTATAAACATATTATGTCGAAAAGTAGCTATTTGCATTAAATACTCCAACCGATTTAATTAAATTATTCGCTTATAGCTAGATGCTCTCACCGGTCCGTAAGCGTTCGGCGAGGTTAAGCAACTAGGCTCGCGGTCAGTCCATAGATGGGTGACCACCAAAGTGGTTTAATTTCTAAGCGTCTGCGTTTTTCGGAGGGCACGATAAGCTGTCGGTCTCTATTGGTCATAAGGCAACAGTCGTTAAGCCATGTCAGAGGCCTACTGGCGACTTGAACAACAAGTAAGTAAGTATTAAATTATTTCTTTTCATAAATACTGTTATACGGATTTTGAGTCTGAAATAAAGCAATATCATTATTATTATTATTAAATACCAGGTGATTTGTCTTAAGTTACTCCAAACTTCACTTTTATGATTTTTCAGTGTCTTTGTTATAATATAATATGTTCACTCTCGCCAGACGTGGAAATGTCCTCCATTTAACTTGGTTGAATGGGCGTCAACCACTGTCCGTTTTGCTAGATTATATGTAACGCTCGGAACACAAGGTGGCTTGTGTGATCAATTAACTGTGGTGATTTTGCCGATCCGGTATAAACAAAGCTTTCTATAAGAAGCGAGCTTATACCTTTCTTAAAATCCGGAAGAAAATGTGTGTTTGTAACTCTCTCTCTCTCTCTCTCTCTCTCTTGCCCAATAGTTGTTACTTGATTGGAGGGCTGATATTAAAAATCACAAATGCAATCAGTAAAATCACAAAAACAAGAATTTTAAAGTCTGCTAATTTAATTGTATATTAATTAGGCTTATCACTATGTAAACGGATGAAAAAAAATGTTTTGGGTTTATTACGCTTATTTTACATCAAAGTACAGACGCCAGCACATCCACCTACCCCAATCTGTCAAATTCCTTTTTTAGATTTTAACCTTTATCATATAAGCATAAGGTTCACTTTCAATTGGAGAAATGACAGATTGGGGTAGCTTGATGTGCTGGCGTATGTGCAAAAGAGTATTACCATGTTATCTCATGTTACTATGTTATGAAAGCATTTCAACTTTCCTTATATTACGACGTTCCATTTTACACAGTGCTATTTGACTTTATTCAACTATTTCTCCTTTTGTTCAGTATTGAAGGAAACAACTAGATTTATTCAGCACTTGAGAATTAACCTACATCACTTTGTACTTGTCAAACTCACAATGTAAAACTAAAGTCTAATACAATATTAAAGAAGCGAAGTTTTAAGCTTATTCTGTCTGTGTGGTCTGTCTTGTCACATAAAATTGTTGAGAATTTCTTAAATAAATGACTCGTTATTTTGGTACAAAATATTAAATAAAAATTCACGTAGACTTTAAAAAAGCGCTTGTAAATAGTCAGAACATGTTTGTAGTAATATATTTATACATTATTATGTCTAGTTACATAGATATTTAGGTACACGGATTGTATGAAAACATTTATAAAATGTATTTTATAATAGCAATGAGGCGCTCATAGCTAGATGCTCTCACCGGTTCGTGGGTGATCGGCGAGGTTAAGCAACTAGGCTCGCGGTCAATTCATAGATGTGTGAACGCCAAAGTGGTTTAATTCCTGAGCGTCTCCGTGCTACGGAGGGCCCGTTAAGTTGACGGTCCCGGTTGTAGTCATTAGACAACAGTCGTTAAGCCATGTCAGAGGCCTACTGGGTGGCTTGAACAACTCTGACACTAGGGTAACCACTGCCCATACGATAAGTAAGTAAGTATAATAACAATGATATTTAGCTAGCTTGTATTGTTGTAGCTAGGTTATTGCCAAAAATTAATAATAAAAAAGTAACTTCTATGACATAGATCTGACACCCTTCAATGTGGACCGACGATCTTGCAAGGGTCGCGGGAATCCGCTGGATAAGGGAAGCACAAGACCATTGCGGAGATCCTTGGGGGAGTCCTTGGTCCAGCAGTAGGCGTCTTTCGGCCGATTTGATGATGATGATGATATTTTTTTTTATTACATAACATTATTCACATACGGCCATTTGATCCCAAACTAAGCAGAGCTTGTACAGACGCCAGCACATCAAGCTACCCCAATCTGTTAAATTTCCCTAATTGAAAGTGAACCTTATGCTTATGCGATAAAGTTGAAAATCTATAAAAGAAATTTGACAGATTGGGGTAGCTGGATGTGCTGGTGTCTGAGCTATGGAAACCAGATAACTGTTAAACTTAATTTGTAACTAAATTCGAGACGCTGACAATTGCCAAACATAGAAAGCTTTAACCTAAAGTTTAATTTAAGCGGCAATCACATGAGGGTACCCTTATGGGGTTCAAGCCGCAGCTGAGGGGGTTGCTGAGATGAAAACATTTACAACGAGGATTCATTTACTCGTCGGCCCCTGAATGATGGCACAGAGTTCAGGGGCCGACGAGGATTACTAGCCAGCCAGCGAGGATACTAACCTAGATAACTCCAATTTTTTCTCAATAGGAAAATACGAAACCTAAATTTGGTTAATTCGTTTTATTAGTAGCATCAGTCACGGCCATAGGGATTCTTTTCAAACAATTAATGGCAAAATATTCTTCTCCTTTTGCAACAAAAACTTTATCATCATCATATCAGCCGAAAGACGTCCACGGCTTGACAAAGGCTTCCCCCAAAGATCCCCACAATTGCCGGTCTTGCGCTATTCACATCCAGCGGTTTCCAGTGACAAGATCATCAGACCATCTTGTGGGCGGCCTGCCCAGGCTGCGTCTTCCGGTTCATAGTAGCCACTCGAGAACCTTTCTGCCCCAACGGCCGTCGGTTCTACGAGCTATATGCCCCGCCCACTGCCACTTCAGTTTTGCAATTCTTCGGGCTATGTCAGTGACTTTGGTTTGACTCTCTTTTGCTTTTTGGGTGACCTTGAGCCTCCTTATAAGACCCATAGTGAGCTACCACGTCTCTGTTCCGTAAGTCATCACTGGCAACACACACTGGTCGAAGACTTTCGACTTTAGACACTGCGGTATTTTAGACGAGACATCAACAACTTGTAGTCCATTAATTTCCTCTACGACCATAAGTCCATTGGCAAGTCACTTTGTATCGCTTTATCACCGTTATTCAAGTATTTCTCCCCCGTTTCCGTTTGAACATAATATTAAATAAGCTAGTAGGTACCTCTCACAATGATGTCGTGTTCACAAAATTTCATTTCGGTATATTAAACTATTTTAATACAGGAAACCAACACCAATTATTCTAATTGAACGTTATGGTTTCCGTTAAATTATATTTTAAAATGTCATCCGTGCGCGGTTTTGGCTCAAATGAAAATGGAAAAATATTTCAGGTCACATATTCAGTAAGTATTTATAAACCTTCCGTGTTTTGAAGACGGTTAAACAATTCAACAAGGACAACTGTGTTTACACCCTAAGAAAACATTTGATTTATTTACTGCACAATAAGAACTCAGTATGTAAATAAAATATAATTATGTTAAAAATCTTTGATCCTGTCGGAGGAATGTATATAGGTAATAAAAAAAAAAGCTTTGCAGAATCGACTATGACTTTCTTTTTAAAATTGTCTTTTTCTAACAGAACTATTTTTAAACAGAAAGAATAATAATAATAATACCCTGAGACATTGTTCACACACGGTCATCTGATCCCAAACTAAGCAGAGCTTGTACTATGGAAACCAGATAACTTTTATACTACATATATTAACATACTTATATAGATAATTTACACCCAGACTCAGGACAAACAGACATGCTCATGCACACAAATATTTGTCCCGGGTGGGAATCGAACCCACGACCTCCGGCGTGAAAGGCAGTGTATCTACCGACCACGCCAACAGACAACGGACAAGAAGAGAAAGCATTTCTCATTAAATAAAAAAAATACATTTACATTACAATGGATCAATTTTGACTGCACTTGTGACTCAGTGATTAAAGTAGCCGCCTCGTTACTTTCTCAGTGGCCTCGTATGTCAAGTTTGATCCCTGGACAGGACAACTATTTGTGTGACCCAATAATGTTTGTTCCGTTAACTCACCTGCGAGATAGGCATTTATTAATTACTAGCTGTGCCCCGCAGTTTTATCCACTTTAAAGTTTATAAATTATAACCTATGTGTTAATCCAGAGTGTCAGCTAACTCCACACCAATTTTCATTTAAATCGCTCCAGCCGTTTAGACTTGAAGAAGTAACAAACATACACACTCACACATTCACACACTTTCGCCTTTATAATATTATTGTGATTAAACAAAAAACATACAGTCGGAATGATAACTACCGTTATTTTTAATGCCGGTTAAACATATCGGAACTGGAAATTATGTAACCATAACACGAGCATATCTACGTGACTAACAAGGACTATGCTACAAAGAGCATTTACAAAACAAACAGATATGGCCTTCAATTAGTTCAACAATGCTCAGCGCTGCTCACGCGATGCGCTTATGCAGTCACTGTCGTTTATAGCCATAACATTGGAATTTGCTGCGGCTTCGATACTACAACTTAAGAAAACATTCATATTTAAAAAAAAAATGAAAATGTGTGTACTTATGTACACGCGTTAGAAGTTATACTTCTTTGGCATAAAAAATAACTAAAATGCAGTAGTGATTAACGATAAATATTAAAATTAATCAAAAAGATTATATTTAAATAAAAATACTAGAATATACAACTTGAACATAGTTATCAATTTTCATACCACCTAGAACTAACTTCATGCTGTTAAATTTAGGTGTCGGTGTGCGCGCGCATCGTAAAAATTTACTCTCATCATTTTTCTCCATCGCGCCAAAAGAAGTATAACTTCGAAAAAACCTTACCTTAAGAACGGACTACAAACATCTATTTAATTTTGTTTCATCATCATCATCATGTCGTCCACCGCTAGACAAAACCCTCCCCAAAGTTTGAGGGGTTATGCCATAATCGCCACGCTTGGCAGACGGGTTGGCGATCGCAGTTTGATAGTCATAGTTCTCAGAAAAACGCTGCTGCCCGTTCTCTGGTAGGTATTCCCTCTGACCATTTCTACGCCCCCCACGGGATGAGATGGGGCGATGATATTCTATGCCGTCAACACACAGCATAGTTTTGTTTGACCTTAGGCAACCCTGAACACATCCTGAGGGTTGTAGACGTGGCTTTAGTAGACCTGACTAGCGAGTGTTTGGGCATAGGGTTACCGTTATGTCGAAATCGCGCCAATGGGCTCAACTGATCGGTTATTATGTAGTTACGTATAATATTTTGTGGCGTTTGGGTAAATCTTCAGTTTATAGCTGGGCAGCGAAAGTGTTAAATATGCCATGGAGAAGAAGAAGAAGATGTACACTTTATTGTAATAGGTAAAACAAAACGATATGGCTACAAACAAGGAAATTTGCTTATTTTAATGCTATTTGGCAGCCTTATCGCTAAAAGCGATAAATCAACATCTGTTAAAAGCAACCAGAGTCTTGGCGCCAACGCCAACTGGTACATTGAAAGAGAAGAGAAAGAGATTGAGGAAGAGATCACAGCTAACGGTATCACCGCTATTTCTACAATCATCATGGTTCCATTTTTAGGGTTCCGTAGCCAAATGGCAAAAAACGGAACCCTTATAGATTCGTCATGTCTGTCTGTCTGTCCGTCCGTATGTCACAGACACTTTTTTCCGAAACTATAAGAGATGTACTGCTGAAACTTGGTAAGTAGGTGTATTCTGTGAACCGCATTAAGATTTTTACACAAAAATAGAAAAAGAACAATAATGTTAGGGGGTCGCCATACATAGAAATGAAACTTAAAAAAATTTTTTTCATCGTACCCATACATGTCTATGAATAGGTCTTCAAAAATCATATTGAGGTTTGTAATATTACTTTTGTCTAAACTGAATAGTTTGCGCGAGAGACACTGCCAAAGTGGTAAAATGAGTGTCCCCCCCCCTGTTACTTCTAAAATAAGAGAATGATAAAACTAAAAAAAATTTATGATGTACATTACCATAGAAACTAACAACGAAAATTGGTTTGAACGAGATTTAGCAAGTAGTTTTTTATATATAATACGTTATAAACCGCAATTTGCTTTCATTTAATCAACTGAAATACTTGCTGCTACGGAACTCTTCATGTGCGAGTCCGACTCGCACTTGGCCGGTTTTCTTTAATTTTAACCCTGCTGATATCTACTACTGTATGGCTGACAGCAAAGAATATCATCACTCCATTTCATCCCGTTGTAACCATATTCTGTCAAACAAGTTACTGATTTAACTTTAATTGAACAACTTTGACACTAGGGCAACCACTGCCCATATGTTTAAGTAAGTAGTTAAAAGACAGTCAAGGTAGGTACTTCATAGTATTAACATAACATAGACTAACGCCCGATTCCCACAGGGGTAGGCAGAAGCAACGGATGCCCATTTGTCAGGATCTTCGCACACCTCTTTTGTCTCGTTTACTGTCATTCTATTCTTTATACATGTTCACCGGTTATCCCCAGTGTTATATAAACAAATAAAAATAAATAAATATTTTCTTACGTGATTTTTTTCACGTGGACTCTAAAAAAGCTCGTAAATGGTCAAAATATGTTTGTAGTTGGTAATATGTAATTAATTTATAATTATTACTAGGCGCATATAGATATTCAGGTACATTTTAAAATTAAATTTATTTAATAAAAGCAATAATATTTATATTATTTACATTTAATAGCCTGATAATCTTCAAGTGCACATGGAATGTTAGGTCGTGGAAAAATCTTCAAAGGTCGCCTATCCAGTCAGTTATGCAACACTGGCATGTTTCCGTATACGATATTGCAGTTGAAGTCCTATCAATTTAGCTAATAGAGCTTCTAGTGTCTGAAGATTATCTTACGCCACATCAGACTGGAATAGTATTCTGTAGTACCAATTATATAAGAAACGTTCAAATATGCATTAGCAAGTTTAGAATCAGATATCCGTAAAATCTGTTGCTAGTATCCTAAAGTATTCTTAACACAAGAATATATTTTCTTTGTGTACATCATGTAACTTCTACAAGGAAGTCAGAGGAAAATTCAACAAGACAGTAAGTAACTCTTAGAAACGAAAAGCATTGTCACAATCGTTCCTTCCTATCTACTGAGAGCCATTTTACACATTGCTACAAATTGTTTATATATTCACTGGTTCCTTATGAGTTGTGAAGCCAGATAGCAGTCATTCCATTGTTTCACTAGCTTCAATAAGATAGCCGACCCCAATAGAAATATGAACAGAGAAGCAAGGAGAAAGATAGTTACTTAAAAACACTTCACATAGTTAAAAGTGTTTTCCGCATAATCCTAAAGTATTCTTATCACAAGAATCTATTTCCTTGTACACATCAACAAACTTCTAACAAGGAAGTAAAAAAAATCAACATGTTAGTAATTAGGTAACGTATGCACTGGTTGCATCTAAGTTTTAAAGTTGGATATATATCGCTCTATAGATTTTATGGCTACGAAAAGCTTGAGTAGTACCCGACCATAATAGAGAAGGGAACTGATTACGGAAAAGAAAAATAATCTGTTACTGGTACTTAAAAACACTTTATAAAATCCTAAAGTATTCTTATCACAAGAATATATTTTCATTGTACACATCATGTAACTTCTAACAAGCAAAAACTCAACCAGCCATTAACTAACTCTTAGAATAGAATCGAACAACATTCTCACAATCATTCCTTCCTATCTACCGAGAGCCATTTTCCACACTGTTACGGATTGTTTGCTATGAAACGTATACACTTATTTATATACAAAACCCGCATATTTTAAACTGAACACATTTCTAAAGAATAACAACAATACGAATATGTTTAAACGTTCGCGATTACCATCCTCAGAGGTTCGCGCTTGACCTGTTTCAAATACAATATTAACTGGGTAACTATTAGCATAATAATGGAATTCTTTAGTACAACAACCATTTGCTTCTCAAAAGTACCGATATGTTCTACAATATTGCTATGTCAATCAATTTTGGGACGTTTCTGTGAGGAACGGAGCGAGTTTTTGTCGTACTGTTAATACTGGTGTCAGAAGTATTGAGTGACGTGCGGATAGTTCGCTGCATCTGTAGATTTTGTAACTGTACATTTACGGTTAAAGATTCTTTATTTTCTCATAAGAATTTTATATCCACTTACAGAGAAAATGTAATATTTACATAATATAAGACGCCAAGCGTGGCTACTTACCTATCTACTACCAAGATACAAAACAAATTAATACCCACACAATTTAACAAAGTTTGTGAATATCAAACAGTAATATTTTCCTTACGGTCGGATTTCGGCCACGGCGGCCAGTGTCAATGCAGATTAGCCAATTGCGTAGGACATATTATATATAGGACATATATAGCACAAGTGTGTGCGCAAACACAGGGGCACTTTCTATTCCGTCACTCTCATGATCCGCTGTAACGACTAGTGATAGGACCGGAAAGAGGTCAGAAACACGACCGACGGCTTTACGTGCTCTGAGGCACGGTGGTTTACTACACTAACTCCCATACTTCGGGCTGATTCTGAGAAATTGCTTTTTACGGAAAAATGCCAAAATCACTTTTCGACCAGACGCAGGAATTGAACCCAGGACCTCATTATCTGCGGTTGAACACGCTACCGCTAGTCCACCGAAGGAGTCTGATATTTATAGCATATTGACTATGTCAATATGCTATAAATATCTACTTAAATACACATTATGGGGAAAGATGTGGAGTTACATGCTTGGGACATAATCGACACATTGACAAACAATAAATCTTTGGTCGGGAGCGAACTGAGGACGGCGTTTCTGCATAGAATTCCGGGCGCGATCTAACTTGTCTTAAAGGGTCATTCGTGCCAAAACTGTTCTACTCTTATAAAATAAAGGCTTTTGCAGATTATATAATATTCTATTAATAAATCACCTGCTGGTAAGTGATCACCGCTGCCCATGGACACCCGCAACACCGAAGGTGTCGCGGGTGTGTTGCCGGCCTTTAAAAGTCAGCAAACAAGTGTTTCTGACCCTCCCCCCTCCTTGAGCTCTGGCGACCTTACTCACACTCGGAAATACAACATTAAAATTATTAATGTTAGTATTAAGGAATGTCTTCTGTAAGGTACTTCCCTAGTCGGACTGCTCTTTGAGCGAATGAACGCTATGCCCTACCTCTCTTAAAATATGTAGTAGTGCTTATAGTATGCGTTTTCAATTATCCATTCTCAAAATGTAGCTCGAATCTCTTTACCTTCTAAAAAGAAAGAAAAATTTTAATAAAGAGCAGGATTTGTATATTTTCCCTGTTGTATGACAAAAATCTGAAAAATAAAACAACTCCGAATGTCAATACTTTGAATGCGCCTCCTTAATAGCCTGACAAGAGCCAAGCTGGTTTTTTTACGTAAGGTTATTGCGTCAGGACTGCACGTGTGCTGCAGCCAAAGAGTGTCGACTCGTCACTTCCTGTCCTGGGTTCGATTATCGCGCAGAACAACTATTTGACCGATCAGTCGACCCGTGACCACGGCTGGTGCAATCCATGCCGAAACGTCGGGTAACCAAGGTAATGATTTACCTAAATATTTATCGCGATGAGACCTGTGTCCACAGTATATAAAAAATGTGTACAAATCGTGAAAGTTTAAGAACATTAACTATTTGAGTGACACATAAACAGTGATTCTGAGTCTGGATGGAATGTGTGTCCGTTAATTATTTGCTAAACTATCCCGCGAAACGCGGATTCATTGCTCTTGTGCGGATGTTGCCTTTTTTTAAAGCAGTGTATTTAAAAAAAAAGGTATGTCAATTTTCACAACATTAAAAATATATATATATTTAGTAGAAACATGATACAATAGTAATTTCGAAAGTAAAAATCGAAAGTCATTTCCAAAAAGGGACTGAAGCAATATTTGTATAATAATTTAGTTTTGATGTCTTATATTTGTCATAAAGTTTATATTATATCCGCAAATGCCAACCATTGCCAATATAAACTTTATGACAAATCTAAGACATCTAACAGCGTAAAATTAAATAATGCCATAATTGTTAAATTTTACGCTGTTACAATAGTAGTTTAGTTAATAAACATATCATTAATACTGGCCCATACCCATCAATTTTACGTTATATTATATAGAGATTTTTCTCATAACTCAATATCGCTCTCTAGCCCGACTCATCATTTCAACAGAATACCGCTAAAACAAAACAGCAGTCAATAGTAAAACTAAACTCAATTGACAAAGGTCAACAATTTACAAGATATTACTAAACCAACGCCCAACGGCCTTGTACTAATCCAGTTATAAACTTTATTAAATTTTCATTCACAAGCCGTGAACGATGTTTACACATATTTTTATGATCCTTTATTGAATAAAGTGCTCCAACTAAAACATTAAAAGGTCAGTATAACATTCAGTTTAATTATAAACAATTATAACACTTTTGTGCAATGTCCGTAATGTGATGTTGGATGAGTTCATAAAAGAATAACAAAGAAGATAAAAGTGAACTATTTTGGTCGGCTATTGTTCCCTTATTATGAGAATATTTTAGCATTATGCAGTTTTAGAAGTTAAATTTACTAGTTCTCGTGTGATGAACTCACCGTAAGTGAATGTTATAACAGTCAACAAATTATTTTAGGCTAGTTAGTTAGATTTATATATAGATAAATATATATGTCATATATATTTTTATTACATTTCATATTGGTAGCATTGAAAACTTTAATAATAATAATATCCTGGGACATTATTCACATACGGCCATCTGATCCAAAACTAAGCAGAGCTAGTACTATGGAAACGAGATAACTGATATACTACATATTTTATTACTACTATTTTTCTTTTGTAAATACATACTTATATAGATAATTTACACCCAGACTCAGGACAAACAGACATGTTCATGCACACAAATATTTGTCCCGGGTGGGAATCGAACCCACGACCTGCGGCGTGAAAGGCAGCGTATCTACCGACCACGCTAACAGGCCCGTCAAAACTTTAATCTACTTACCGTATTTTACATCAGTTTACGGCACCAATCATGTTCTTATTTTATTTATTTATCCCCTCGATCTCTATCTCTAGTAGTAGAAATGTATACGACGTCAATTTATTGATCACATTATAATGTGATTGGTCGAATATATTAAAATATAAAATTATATCGTATACACTATGTTAGCAGACAATAAATCGTGGTACACACGGCTACATATCAAGCCATACATTTCCAATATAAGCTGACCTCTCATTGTATGGAAATCCTATACAACGCGAGATCCGCTTATACTGGAAACTAATGGCTTGATATGTAGCCGTGTGTACTAACCTTACGTAAAATGGACTGGTACCATCTCACATCCATCTGTCCGCCACCGCCCGCGGTCATTGGTAAAATCAAATAGCGCGGATGCGGACTTCCCCAGCTTCCTGTAACACATTTCCTTCCCTTTTCCAAAATCACTCACCCAAAAAAATATCCAGCAACCAAGAGGGAAAATGTTACACATCAACAAACCAGCTTTAAATTAAAAACACATAAATATTCGTGTAATTTGTTAAGTACCTACAAGAATATCAGATATATTTAACGACCTCATTATAAGTATTTCTCTTAACTTCAAAAAAATAATATCTCCTAAGGGAAACGACGATAGAAACACGTATATAAATCCAAAAATCAGTCTCCTAAACCTCGATATTTCGGGAGACCGAGGGATGTGACTGTCCAAACAGATTCTTGCACGGAATCAAACGAAAATAAACCACGGAAAAAATAAACTAAGACTTAAAACGTACGTCAAACGTACTATAAACAAGCAATAATTAAACCTTATATTTAGCGGTACATCTAAGTTTGTCGTCAGCCTAAAAAAAGAATCCTAATAAATCTTCTCAACCTGTATTCTTTTGGAAACTAACACGCAATTTGAAGGAAATTGAACTTTATTTGAATGACGCTCAGAGCATTTTGGTTATAGACAATTTGCTGCTACTCATTACACTCACGTTTGATGTAAGTTTCTTTGATCTAAGTGACATATTGTAAACTGTAGATGATTTGGAGCGGCCGGGGGCACAATCTGTGGTTAAAGATGATGTCGTACGCATTGTTCGGAATATTTTACTAATTATAGAACTATAAGTCAGAAAGATTAATGGCTTGACGATTGACAAGGGTGCTGTACTCCGTAGAATGTAACTTTGTGAGGGGTGCACAAGAAAAATGTTATTATGATTGACGGGGATAGAAATATATTTTTGAAACTGATAGATGTGGTGATGTCAAAATGAATAATCTTTGGATAGACGTGACGTTTCCGCTTGCGTGTGAAGAAAGTTAATATAAAGTAGAACAAAATGACGGTCTGACTGTGTGACTTCTAACTAATTAAGTGTAGATGAGATTAAATTTTCACAAAGGAGTCTGTAGCTTTCTAGTACACATGTGTCAGATGGCATCAATTAAGTGAAAAAGAAATCAAACTGAAATACCCAAGACAAAACTCCGCGAGAATGTTTCGTTTGCCTAAATTCGATTATGAAGAGTCTTTTGAGTTTGTAGTGTTGAATCTTCTCAGTTGGACACTATTGGATCCCCAACTACCTGTTTCCTTCTAAAACAAACTTCCTAAATATCCTCAAGATAGATAAAACAAAACAGAAAAATATGATATGATGTAATAAATTATTTAGAATATCAATAATATTAAATATCTTAGGATGTCTAACACACTGATCCCAAATTATGCAGAGCCTGTATTATACAATCCAGACAACTGATAACCGTACTGACATATTTCTAAAAACATCATTTTATGGATCATATAATTACACCCAGACGCAGAACAAAGCATCACATAAAGATATATCGTCACATATATTTTTATATAAATTGATTCAGAAACATACAAATTAAGACGAATTGATATAGTCATTCTTTGATTTAAAACGAATCAAATTTGGTTATATATCTTGGTATGCTAAGTAATATAATTTAACTATATATATTCAGTAATCTTATAAAACCCACTGAAGCTTGTGAAACGACATAAAAATTAATCCTCCACCTAACCCAAGCTCTAACTTTTAAGAGCACCTCCCAAAATAACCCACAGACATATAAAATAAGAACTAATACAAAATTTATGCGGGCATTGTCCATAATCCTGTCTCCTCATATAAATTAACGCAGCAGTTTATTAATAGTACACTTTATTTTAAAAATCAACCCATTAATTCAATTAACGTCGGACGTAAAGTTGTCAGATAACGAGGGCTTATTTACATTAACGGCTTCCTTTTTAAGGTTTTATTATTATTGTTTGGTGATGCTAAATAGCGTGAAATAGGTTCTGGTGGTTAGATGACTTTACATTCTTGTGTCAGTGAAGCAGTGAAACCCTTTAATAACCTTCTTATAGTATCCCCTTTTGCGCCATATCCCAGATGGGACATGAGCAGATTTAAATAAAGAATACGTTATCTTTTATTTCTTATAAAGATCACAAAATATTTTCAATTAGAATTACGAGATTAGAATTATAATTACAACATTTCCTTCTTTTTTTTCACTGACTCTGATAGCACAGTTAACCTATTATTTATTATTTATTTAAAGTTCTTATTTTTGACATATATTATTAACATTATATCTATAAAATTGAAATAAAAACGCAAACAATAATATATGAAAAAATAGAGGTCCTCCAGCGGCGAGGTTTGACGCCCTAGGCCGCCGGTGGTCAGGGTGACAGAGTAAGGAACCTTCTCACAATGCGTGCCGTTCCCATTATTGCCGCCTTTTGTATCCGACCCTTGACCCAGTGATCTAGCGAAAGCCTCTTAAGATTAATGATTATTATTATTATTATTCTTCAAACGAGGTTTAAAAATAGTATTAATATCACGGTAGGCAGCGGTTTGTTGTGCCCCCTGCACTGCAAATGTCCATGAGCAGCAGGTACCACTTACCATCAGGTGGGCCGCTAGCTCGTCTGCTTCCTAAAGCAATAAAAAAAAACAAAACGAGTGTGTTTTAGAAGAAGAATATACGAAACGTAACTAAGAGAGAGAAAGAAAAGGTGTGCTAGCACAGTTTTATCGAAATATAACTCTCCCTTCCTATTGTCACGAACTTATATCTACCCGTCAACTTCCGTTTGCATAGTCCGATCACACTTAGTAACGTTCTCGTCGGGCATTCACCAGCTTACATCCCAAGTCAAGAATGTGTGAAGAAGTATTGCATAAAAATCTAACATTTACCTTTCAACATTGCTATGCGTTCCTTCCACAAAACTCAACTAGCAACAGATAAATGTACACATCTTTCATCTCGCACAAAACTACTCTTTCAATCGACGCTATATTTATTCAAATCCATCAGAATTAAGGGGTTCTTCGCAGTTATTTATACAATGTCTTTTTGAAGATCTATTCAGTTTCTCAGAATCGTTTGTGGTTATATTTAAATATGTATCTGCCGTGGCGCCATAGTAATTAGTATCAACGGTCCGTGATCGTCACTTTGTATTAAACTTAGTTGTCTTTGATACTCTTTAGATGGAAATCAAATATAGACTTGAGTTCTGGAATAGCTGTAGTTTTATTTGTTAGGAAGGAATGTCGCTGCAGTGATGACATTCTCTTTAGTATAGAGATAAAACTAGATGAGTCATGCAAAACACTTTAAATTCCTAAGTATTCGTTAGGATTACCGATTCTAGAATCTAGATGACAAGCTTCAATTATCAATATCTATATACTAAAATATTAACAGATGAGCATGTATGAAGAATATAATGACAGTAATTGAGGTGAAAAAGGTGCAAGGAGCGTGACAAATGGAAGTCCGTTGTCTCTGCCTATCCCTCTGGGAAACAGGCGTGAGTTTATGTATGTATGTAAAATATAGCAATTATCTATACATACCCTTAACTATATAAATTGTAAAACAATAGTTTGTACTTAATTAGAAAAGATGACCTATTATTTATGTGACTGAGGAGTTATTTAGTATTATAAAATAACTTAATTTTTAAATTGTATATTGTATGTCCAATAAAATTAAATAATTAAATATTTTTCAAATCATCTAAAATGATAAGCATACTTACTTTTAAAGCCATAAGAACGCCTGTGAACTGGTTTAACCTAGTACAGGCGCCAATTGTATAGCTTGGCTTAGTAATAATTATTATTAATATAAATAGATATAATTTTGTTCACTTTTTACTTGAATAAAATTTATTCTTATTAGAAGAATGGCCAAGCTGAAATGGCAGTGGGCAGTGCACAAAGCTCTTAAAACAGGCGGCCGCTTGGGCAGAAGAAAATTCCAGTGGTGACCACAATCCGGAAGATGCGGTGTTGGTAAAGCCTCCTACAAGATGGATCGATGATCTTGTGAGAGTTCATAATATATGTTTAACATAACTGCCTTTTATAGAAAAAAAGCTATGCTTGTAAGTAAGATAAGTAAGATTTTGAATTGATTTTAAGATTCTGTTCCTACATTTTCCTACTGATAACAGCAGGAAATTATTATATTAGATTTATTAACCGAATAATTTAAATAGCCATAAAAGTCGACATACCCTACTTATTATTATGTTTTATCAACAACTCACTCCGTTAATGGGCGCATTGTAAAGTAATTTATTTTTAAGTTATTATAATTAATGTAAATTTGTTTCTCCTCGAAGTGATTATTGTAATCTTTGAGAAATAAAGAAGTTCTAACCGTAAAAGAAGCAGCTTATTACATAGTGTTGCCTACCAGGAACAGTTACGAAATAGCTCTTATGAGCTAAATTTTTTTTTGATTACAACGTCCACAGTAGGGTATATAATCCCTGTGTCGCGGGGTACTTTACAAACATATAATAGACGGACACAAATTACATCGAGACTCCGAACAACTATTTACGGGTCACACAAATAGTTGTCCGGCGCGGCACTCGAACCCGCGACACGAAGCGGCGAGGCGACTGTCTTAGCCGCTGCGCCACACGTGCAGTCAAAATACCTAAAGTCGTAACATTCGATTTAAAAATCGAATAGTACAAACACTTTTAAAATTCCCAAGTATATTAACACTTCTGACTCTTAAAATAAAATCACATTGCCAAATGAACGTAGACAAAACATCTATTTGAAATCGTAGCAACGTGATGAGTGTCTGTTGATTCAACAACCATTACCCTCATTGCTGGACTTGCCAATCAATCAGCTTACATTTTCAAATGATTTTCTTATGACCTTGTACCTATTTTCGTTATCAACCTGGAACTCGAGCAAGTCGATTTACTTGCTCCTTTCCCGCTGTGACGTTTGAATTTTTAATCCCAGACGTAAAAACGACGGGTTGTAATAAGTTTCACGTGGCTGTGTGTGTGTAACTGTCTGTGGCATTGTAGCACTCGATAGGTTGAACACACAAAATAGTGGTAGTGATTAAATATTTTTACACAACTCCCTCAATATGTGTTTCGAATGAATGGGCTTGAGTAGTAGATTACTGCACTATGATAGTTTTCAAATCCAAGATGGTGGCCATCACAAAATGGCGAATTATATATTTTTCTCACAAATGTTTTTGAAATTTATTTGAGACTGATTCTAACATTTTATTTCTCTTAAATAATGACTTACTATAATGGAAATAAAATCAAATAATTGACTGTAATATTTTCTCTTAAAACTACTAGTAAACTTTGTGAACTTTTACGAATATTTATTTACAAAAAGTAGTGAAATACCAAACTTCGTCGGAATTCACACTGTAGTAGAAAGAAAGAAAGAAACATAAATTTATTCTACAAAGACACACAGGAATGAGAATTAAAACGATAATATATATACAAATTTAAAATAAATTACAGTTACTAAAGAAGAATAAGTAACTGGGTAGATTGTTTTTGTTATTGAATAAAGCTCTTACCAGCATATTAATACCAGTATTTTTCCGGATGTTAGGGAGCATTAAGTCTCCTTCTGTAACCCTGACAATGTGTCTACAAAACCTTATGATAATCAGTTGAGCTAAGGCGTGAAAGCGTAACAAGTAATAACAACATAAATAAGTAAAGTTAAGTTCATATTCTATTTCATTACAAGATGTGCAAAGGTCAGAGAAAATAAAGGCTATTTTATTTTTATTTTATTTATTTATTAATTAATACTAATAAATAATAAAATAATTAACAATTCAGCTCTGTTCCCGAGGGATATACAAATTAGTTTTAGATGGCCGAAGCATTAATGCTTGCAAGGCCTTACCTAATTTCCAATTATAACGTAACCATACTTCAATTATATTCATTGTATTTGATGCATTTGGAAGATTTTAATGGTATTGTTAATTATTCATAATATTTTTACGAATGTCACGAATATAGTTGACACAAAGTGGAAAGATCTATAATAAAATTCCAGAGGTAATAAAAGAAATGCCTTTACAAAGAATTTAAAATCATAGTTAACAGAGAAAGCATTTTGTAAGTGAATTTATGGCATAACTCCTTTAATTAATGAAATTGTAATAATAATGGTGTAATAATAATAATGTAATAATAATTTATTTATAATAATGTAATGTAATTATATGTTAATATTTGCATGTTAATAAATTGGCTGAAGTTGTAGAGACCTGTACTTAGTTATAAGACCAATTAAATGTACCAACTTTACTGCAAATAAAGAATATGAATATGAACAAAAAGTCACTGATAAAAAAAAGCACTGTACTCTCTTACTGTTCTTTCTTTTTATTGCACCCAACATAATAACAGCCGAAAGACGCCCAAAGGACAAAGGCCTCCGCAAGATCACAGATATATTTATGTGTATTTATAAAGGTTCTGGAGTGGCGACCATGAACCGCAGCGTGGACCGATGATCTGGTTAAGGCTGGAAACCCTAGATACGGGTAGCGTAAGACCAGCAATTTTGTGACCGATCCTCAATCAAATGAATGGCTTCGCGTTCATGTATTTTAACGTAGAGTGGCAGTTGCACAAAACATCCCTTAAAATCGACCCTCAGCAACCACCCTTAATCCTTTGACGGGCCTGTTGGCGTGGTTGGTAGATACGCTGCCTTTCACGCCGCAGGTCAGATATTGCACTCCGGATTGATATTTGTGTGCATGAACATGTCTGTTTGTCCTGAGTCTGGGCGTAAATTATCTATATAAGTGTGTATTTACAAAAGAAAAATAGTATACGTAGTATATCAGTTTTTTTTTAACGGGACTATACGCTCCCTCTTACCCACCACTGTAACTCCTGTAAGCCAGGATCAACAGTGGCACACAATGAAATGACACTGAGCGGTGAAGCTCAGGCATGTCCCGGGGAATCGCTTAACTGTCTTGGATCCCGCAACGAGTTTAATCAGAAAGAGAAAAAGGAGGAGTTAGAAAATGATTAGTATATCATTATGATTATATATATTATGATTAGTATATATTAGTATATCAGTTATCTGGTTTCCATAGTACAAGCTCTGTTTAGCTTGGGATCAGATGGCTGTGTGTAAACAATGTCGCAGGATATTATTTATTGGTACCCTGAGATGCTCTGCTTCACCGGATGTTGTCCGGTAAAGCAGTAAAAGCTTAATAAACCAACTATAAATTATTAAGCCATTAAAAAGAAACAAAACAATTTCGCACTTTAATATGTACATGTTAAAATGACTCATCTGGTTTTTAAATCGCCTAGGAAGAAATAATTAAAATAATACTACAAAATGTATGCATTACAGAACAAAATTGGTGTGGCCTCATCATTGTCCCGTTCCATTTTGTGTATTTTTTTATTACAATCTTCTCTATCGTAAGCGAATCAAACACTTCAAATCTAAAAATAAATGAGCATTAACGGCTACATCCGCCTTAATGTCCGATCCCCACAATCTTATCAGCAATGGTTACAAAATGATCTAACACGCGATGTCGTCGGTGATAATATCATGAGGGTAGGGGGACAAATTGTTGTTATTCAAACATAATTGGAGATTCTTTTTGTGGCGATATTTTTAAATCGATATAATAAAATATGGTTTTGGTACTATACTGTCATTGGTATTTGAATCATTACAAAAAAAATATGAAAACATCGTCATGATAATGGTCATCATCATATCAGCCATATGAAGTCCACAGCTGGAGAAAAGTCTCGCGAGATGTGTCCATCATTTGGAGGGATAGGTACTCCATAATCGCCACGCTTGGCAGACTGGTTGGGGAGCACAGTATGATGTCTCTAGTATTCCCTCGGAACGACTTCCCCCCCCCCCCCCCCCACGGGATGACATGGTATGGCGATATACTATCCCAATTATAATATTCAGTTCAATTCAATTTATTTTTGGCGAACATACGTACATTAAAGATACAGATATACATATGTATTTCAAGATGTTATGGAAATGTTTGTATCACTATCATGTCTAGAGGGTTAGAGCAATATAAAATGTCACAATTATAAACCTAACCATATATTTCAGTATAAAAATTAGAGTAAAATTAAATTAATTAGTTAATTAATTAGACATAAAATATACAATCACACAAGGCCAAGAACAAAATAAATCACCATACAAATAAAAATAATTACAAATTTCGGATTATAATCATAACATCCTACAATATTGGATCTGAATTGAGTTTAGTATACTATGAGAATCAAATAACCTCAAACAGCTGGAATTTTTTGACCGAATAAAAAATGTGAAAGTAACATTTTGCTTTTCCATTAATCTAAAATGTGATGTCGTGGGTTGATAACATCACGAGGGTATGTGAGGGGATGTGTCGCTATTGAAACATAATTGGGGATCAGTTGGTGGCACGTTGTTATATTAGGGTGGATTTTTTTGGTGGCTTACATATACCTATGTTTTCGTAAGATTAACAACACCAGTGAAATATGATGTTTTAAATTCTTTTGACCGAAGAAGATATATCTAATAAATTGGATCACTACACACAATACAGGATTTCGTTAAAGTTAAATAATAGAGGTAAGATAGAATATTTATTTTTATTTGATTGCATGCAATAGATATAACTGTCATGGTGGCCTTAGCTACATACATGGCGTATAAATGTTGGTTAGTTTTGTAGACCTTCATCAATATAATATAATGAAATCAATTAATTAAAATAAAATAAAAAACGTTTTTATTCACGTAGACTTTAAAAAAGTGCTTGTAAATAGTCAGAACATGTTTGTAGTAATATAGTTGTATACATTATTATTTCTAGTTACATAGATATTTAGGTACACGGATTGTATGAAAACATTTATAAAATTTATTTTATAATAGCAATTGTTTTTGGCTAGCTTGTATTAATTATTGTCAAAGAGATTATGTATAAGTTTAATTATCAAAATTTATAGTTTTAGATATATTTTACTACATATTGTCTGAATGCTTCTGTCTATAAAATATAAAATAATCAGAAAATATCAAATATAAGAAAATAAGACAGTCGCCTCGCCCCGTCGTGTCCCGGGTTCGATTCCCACGCCGGACAACTATTTGTGTGACCCATTAATAGTTGTACGGAGTCTAGATGTAATTTGTGACCGTCAATTGGCCAGCATTAGTGCTCCCGAAGATAATAGCCATTACCTATGAGCAACCTGGAGATTTGCTCAATTCATTGAAATCACTAGATATTTTAACCCTTTCCCGGGCAGTGGGGATATAGTTACCACCATATTTTGAACTCTATTAGCTTATAATAAGGTCCAAAACCAATAAATTAGGAATATACCTACTGCCTTGTAAATGGTTAAGTGTAGCCCATTTTTACATTACGAAAAATTTTGCGAATAAACTTTATTGCTTACATACATTTAATTTACCTTTTATTTATTACAATATGGCTGGCTAGCTTGTAAAATCCACATGCATGCCATCAATGATGTTAGGCAGTCGTAATTATATTGTCCAGCGTATCTTTAACAAACATCGTTGGACTGGCGCGTCATTAGGTGCACGAATTAGTTGGGCAGTTCGATTCGGTTGGAAAAGGAATCCAAGTAGCTGTGTCTGTTTCGGAACTGGAATTTTGGTAGACACTTGCCTTTCACGCTGTAGGTTGAGTTCCATTTCCACCCAGGGGCTCTAACGGCTAAGTCGCCGAACTTCGATTTCTTAAATGGCTTTGAAATACATAACGTTTAAAAATAACTTAAACAAGGCGATTTACCTTCCATGAGCACATGTGACGTCATAAATGGTCCGGAATAAATAGTCAGCGTTGAAGCCGATTTAACGACTGATTAACTCATTTTTAACCTTTATTTATATGAACGCCATTTAAGAAATCGATGTTCGGCGACTTAGCCGGTAGAGCCCCTGGACAGATATTTGTGCGCATGAACTTGTCTGTTTGTCCTGAGTCTGAGTCTAATTATCTATATAAGTATGTATTTACAAAAGAAAAGTAGTGTATCAGTTATCTGATTCACAAGCTCTGCTTAGTTTGGGATCAGATGGCCGTGTGTGTATAATGTCCCAGGATATTATTATAAGAGAAATTAAGAGCCACACATTTCTTTATTGGCCACGTGATCAAACTTCTCATTTTATAACTACGCAACGGGAAAATGAGATAGCCTCTAATAAAGTAATTTGTCTTTTTTACAACGTCAACTAAATATTCTATAGAAAGCGTCAAGTAATTATCAACAATTATATTAAATTGTCCTTCCTCTTTATACATTGCCACCTAATTTGCCTAGAAAAGGAAATTATTTGGGTTAGTTTAGGTTAGAACTGTGACCATCTAGCGCTAGATACACTATTGTTGGTGAAAATTGTTGGAAAGATTTCAGGTTTTTCAGGTGACATATGTCATTTTATAATAAATATAAAAACATTCATTTGGCACTAGATAATATATCTCAATGATTTTAGGTACAATAAACACCATGCCGAGTTGTATTTAGAATGGATTACGTAGAAGATAACTAGTGGCTAAGATAGTATCATTTAGACGCTCGTTAATTGTGGCTTAGCAACTTAGTAATTTAATTAGATGGCAATGTAAATTTTAGAGGCGAATAATGCTATAAAAAAAACTTTTTAATTAGCACCCTTATAATTATTATTAATCATTTATTTCAGAATAAATTTCCATATATTGTTAGTAAAAGTCTTAACCTAGTGTTAGTAAAAGAGACGCTTATACAAAACTTATTATATACTTATTGTATACTGGAATATGGTGTTCGATCTTCAAACAATAAACTTGTCTCTAAATTGAATATTTTGTATTTGTTTAAGTCGCTCTTACGCATCCTCTTTTAAACTAGATTGTTTTGTGAATTTTCTACTACAAATTTAATCAGCTTGTGAATCCTATTTGCGGTTTTTCTTTTTCCATTTAACTTTGTTTAGTGATAAACATTTCTCGTTTGGTTGCACGGGTTAGCTACACTGCAGCGCTGGGATAACCTAAGATACAATCTTTTAAATTAAGAGGATTCCCTTGTACTGGGACTGTCTGAAGACATGCCACGTATGCATGTCTTCAGACAGTCCCAGTACAAGGGAATCCTCTAAGAAATCCTCTAAGAAAATGAGGTTAGTATTTAACAAAAAAAAAAAGAATATAATGTATAATATACGTGACAAGAGTGTTACGAAGAGGGTTATTGGGTGAGACGAACGGAAGTTGAGAAGCATATATAAGTTGTGAAGATAGGAAAAATAGATACGTTTCGTATTAATATACGAAACGTATCTATTTTTCCTGTAAAGGCAAGAAAGAGGGAGGAGCGAGCACACGTCTTCTTTCTCACTTTCTCCTATAACTATTTCTCGTATATCTAAGAAACAATGAAAACGTTTTTGTCCGTATCAAACTGTAGGAGCAAGAGAGAGCAGTGCGAACGCACATTTTTTTCTATCATGTACACTCTGTACGTAATATCAGATGAACTATCTATTTATTGTCTTATAATATATTCTCAGTAAATAGCTGATCTTCATTAAAATTGGTAGCCGTACCCAAAATTTAGCTAAAAGCTGTGTTAAAACAGGCCGGTAACTTTTTATTTAAAAAAGTTCCAAACACATTCCTTAACTGTCTGCCACGCGACTTTCAGTAATTAAATGAAGTTAGTTAATTAACTATTTCAAGGTAAAGGAAGCACATAGTGGGGGGAGGGAGGAGGGGAAATATAAATAGCAACGGATATGACGCAGGGACTAATATAACTGAATCTAATGGATGTTTAAGACGGGGAGATGTAGCGACATTTTTGTAACGTGAGTGGGTTTTATGATTTTTAGGGTGACATTCTTAAATGATTTAATTAAAGGGCTGCAGACCGTATTTTGATACTGCGGCTCATTTGGAATGTTAGTAGACAAATATGCAGCAGTTATTAGAGTGCATTATTGAATTCGCAAACAGCTACCCCAATCTGTCAAATTTCCCCATTTGAAAGTGAACCTTATGCTTATGTGATAAAGTCGAAAATCTATAAAAGAAATTTGACAGTTTTGGGTAGCTGGATGTTTTGGCGTCTGTACATACATAGACTCACGTCTGTTTCCCAGAGAGGTAGGCAGAAACAACTGATTTCAATTCGTCACGATCTTTGCATACCTCTTTCGTTATGTAGGTATTCAAAATTATTATAAGGAAGTTTGAACAGTTATCTAGTTGCCATAGTAGAGGGTCTAGGATCAGTTGGCGGTGTGTTAGATTTTTTTTATAAATAATATCCTGGGACAATATTTTACACACGGCCATCTGATCCCAAACTAAGCAAAGCTTGTACTATGGAAACCAGATTACTGATATACTACATATACTATTTTTCTTTTCTCAATACATACCTATAAAGATAAATTACACCCAGACTCAGGACACAAACAGACATGTTTATGCACACAAATATCTGTTCTCTCTTGTGTGTATATTAAGTAAGTCCTGGTGGGAATCGAAACCACGACCTCGGGCGTGAGAAGCAAGCATTTGCCGACCACGCCAGCAGGCCCGTTAAGTTGCCCTGAGATATTTATTTATTTATATCCTCATATCCTAAAACATTAAAAACTTTTACCCCTTCCACGATTTTTTTAATTTACCCCGCGCTCAAGAATTCTTTCACAATTAACTACACCGGCAAAAGTGAGTGACTCTTCCATAACAAAAAGGTACTGTTGAGTAAATTAGTCGACATTCAAATTACTCAAATTGTTTCCAAACAAGGAAGCGGAACACTCGTAGTGAGTGAGGTTAATAAAGGAAAGTTACGAGGTGATGAGATAAATATAGGATGGGTTGTCAGGTGGATTAATGATAGACTGGGGATTCTTAACTTATTAAAGGCCTACTTAATTTAAAAGCTGAACAGTTGAAACAATGTACCGGTAAATTGAAACATGGAACAATGTATACAGTACATACTAATTAAGGTAAAGGCAATTTTGAATTTGAACTCTTGAAGCTTTAATAATAACTGCCTGTGCCCCGCGGTTTTACCCGCGTTAAGCTTTAAAAATTATCACAGCTCCTCCCCTGTAGGTGAAAGCGTTATTATATGTGGCCTTTGACGGTCACCGTAGCCTAGTTGGTAGTGCTCCTGACTACTAAGCTGGTGGTCCTGGGTTCGAATCCCGGTATATATTTGTGTGATGAGCACGAATATTTGTTTCTGAGTCATGGATGTTTTCTTTGTATATAAGTATTTATCTATCTATATAAGTATGTATATCGTCGCCTGGTACCCATAATACAAGCTTTGCTTAGTTTGGGGCTAGGATGATCTGTGTGACATTGTCCCAAGATATGTTGACCCGACCTCTTAGTAATATACATGCAAAATTTGAAGTAAATCTATGCAGTACTACAGGCATCACAAAAATCCGGAAGGAAACCCTGGGATCACCAGGAAGTCTTACGGAAGCCCCGAGAAGTTTAGGAGACCTGATATGCTTCTGGAAGGAGGTGGGCTGGATGGAATGAAGGCTGCCATGGCTCATGTACAATGGTCCACATCAGGACTAAGTGCGGAAACCACACCCACTAGCATATTAGTGGGGACAAATGATGATGATGCGGTACTTTTTGAGTTTAGCCCGGACATACATACAGACAAACAGACAAAAATTCTAAAAACTATATTTTTGGCTTCGATATTGTCTGTAGATCACGCCCCAAGTATACTTTTATAAAAATATTCAATGTACAGTTTTGACTTTCCTACGATTTTATTAAATGTATAGATAAGATTTGACGGGCCGGTTAGCGGGGTTGATAGATACTTGCCTTTCAAGCCGCAGTTCATGGGTTCGATTCCCACCCAGGACTGATATTTGTGTCTATTTCCCAGAGTGGTAGGTAGTAGCGCACGCGACTCCTGTGATTTAGACTCCAAACCAAAACTTATGGTTCACATAAATAGTTACCCGGACTCAAAATGGAAACACAAGGGCATCTTTCATTACTAAAATTTTGAAATGACGTGAAACTTGAAATTTATTATTATTCCATATAATATACACATTATTTTGAAATAAATTTAACATTTTTGTGAGTTGAAACTGCTTGAGGCGCGGTGAGCACTTTTTGGGTGAACAAAAAGCGTGAAACTCGCGTCATCGTCATCTCACGTTTCCAATAAGTTATGTATATTATTATGTACTAGCTGTGCCCCGCGGTTTTACCCGCGTTAAACTTTATAAATTGTCACAGCTCCTCCCCCGTAGGTGATAGCGTGATAATATGTAGCCTCTATGTTGACCCGACCTCTTAGTTATGTTCATGCAAAATTTTAAGTAAGTCCATGCAGTACCTACTTTTTGAGTTTAGCCCGGACATACATACAGACAAACAGACACACAGACAAAAATTCTAAAAACTATATTTTTGGCTTCGATATCGATTGTAGATCACGCCCCAAGTATCCTTTAAAAAAATATTCAATGTACAGTTTTGACTTTCCTACGATTTTATTATATGTATAGATACTGTGTATATACGTACATGTATATACCTACGTGAGTTTCTAATATACATTAAATATGTATAGAGTATATCTCAATGTGAAGTTAACTGTTATGATGATTATTATTTAGATTAGAAGTGACAAAAATAGTTTTCAATTCCATCGGCACTCTCCAAAGACTGCCCCGCACGTTTTTACAAATACACATTATTCCTAGAACTATGTAATTAATACACAAAACTTAATACTGTGTAGCCGACTTCAAGAAATTATTTCCTAGTATATGAAATTCAAAATTAATTTATTCCATAATAATATTACATTTGTGCGGAATCGTCAATATTTTGTACCCTACCGTGCAGTGCATGCACCTACACTGCCAGAAAACTCAGTAGGAACCCTGTTTTAAAATATTTATCCTTTTATTATTTTTATTTAATGTGGTAAATTAGAGCGACTCAATCCCAAGCTGTAATGACACTTAAATACTCAGAAGTTTTGTAATAAGGCCTGCTACACAATTTGGCTTTTATAATTTAAAACATTCCATAAAAGAGATACTTATTTTGTGAAGACGCGTGGTATTTAACACAAAGTTATGCTTATATCCGGTATTTATATTATGAGTATCACTCCTTTTACAGAAGCAGTCTTTATTTTTATGCATATAAATTACATTGTCATACATATTATACTGACATGCTACAGTCAGAATGTTAATCTCTTTAAACACCTCTTTTAAAAAATTTCGCGGACCATGTTTACGGTCCATGCGGACCATGTTGCTCTTACAGTTCTTTTTTTGCAATACAAATATGGTTTTAATGTCTGCAGTGCTACCTCAGAGAAGAATTCCATAGGACATTATACTGTGAAAATAATCATCATCATAATAATATGAATAGTCCAACCATATTATAATATTACAAAACATATAACATAATAACCACGACCTCATTCCCATTGATTTCTCCAAACACATGTTAACTCACAACTATTTTTAATATACCCGGAATTATTTATAGTTGACTCGTATTAACATGGACCTATAACAAGTGTTTATTTTATTTATAAAAATAATATTTCTAAATTTTAATATTTTGTTTCAGATTCAGTTCCGGTACACACAAAAAATAACACAGTAATTGGAAGTTATCCAACGTGACGCAGTAGGAAAGGTACATATGTGATTCTGAAGATGTTGGTATCAGTGAAATCAAACTTTTGGAGTGGGAAGTGAAATGGAGTGAAACTGATTTTTGTATCATTTGATATTGTGCCATCAATGTGTCGTTTTAATGTGAAATCTGATTGTGTTAATGATGTGTTTGTGATTCGGACGCCAATTGGTGATCATGGCGAAAGATATGAACTTATATGTGTTTGTGATTGCGGTTGTTTTGCTGGCATCGATACACACGAGTTTGGAGATTGTAGATTCACGTGAGTATTTATATGAGGTCTTTCTAACACATATCATTTTTACTGCACGTGTGGTGCGGCGGCTAAGACAGTTCAACTCCTGCGCCGGACTACTTTTAGTGTGACCCAAAAATAGTTATTTGAATGTAATTTGTGTCCGTCTATTATATGTTTGTAAAGTACCCCGCGATACAGGAACCAGAATCCCTAGTGCGGGTGCGGGCGGGTGGCCTTTAAAAAAAGGAGAAAAAAAAATCACCTAACCACCTAATATCAAGAATGCTCATCTTTATTAAGCATACGTGAAAGATTTTGATTGACATTTGATAGCAAATGTCAATCAAAATCCTTTATATTTTACAAAGAGTTGCTTCATCTAAAATTGAGTTTATAAATCACCCCTAAAGTTCATATCTCAACAAAATTTCATCTATATTTTATTCTACCATTACATTACTACTTACATTCGGTTATAAATGAAAATTACTTAGAACAGAAATCTTGAGTTTGTCATCCATGATATTCAGTGCTAAATATTTTCTTTTATTAGATTCTGAAGAAAGGAGATGGCGCTAGAATTCAAATTCAAATTCAAAATTCAGTTCTTCCGTAATAAATTTAAATCTATGTGTAATCGTCATTATTTTACTCTTCCGCGCAATGCATGACCTGGCAGCTACCGAGAAACGCTGCCAAAAAACTAAGAAGGAATGCTTTTTTGAAATAATTTTGAGAATGAATTTGAAATGTGTGTTGACTAAGAACAACTGAATTCCAAGCAGTTGTGTCATTTCAAAAATCAAAAATGTTTTAATAAACTTCCCAATGATTTTAGATAATTATTTGTAGACAATTCTCTATTATAATTGGGAAGTTTGTTATAGAATCTTATTGCTTGCTACATTGCCCCATAAAAGAATAACTTATTTTGAGGAGACGGGTGGCATGTAATGTAAGATTAGAATATCACCTACGTTTGCATTATAGTACTATTCACTCACTGTGCCAAATCCAAAAACTATGCAGAGAAAATTAATCCGGCGTGGAGTGGTTGTTAATTGCTTTGGACGCCGCAGGCCGTGGGTTCAATTCCTACCCAGGACATATATTTGTGTGCCTGAACATGTCTGTTTGCCCTGAGTCTCAGTGTCATTATCTATTTAAGTATGTATTTACAAAAAAGAAGAATAAGTATTATATCAGTTATCTGGTTTCCATAGTACAAGTTCTGTTTAGTTTGGGATCAGATGACCGTGGGTACTGTCCTAAGATATTATTATTATTTCTAAATGACAAACTTTAGAATTGAGCAAAGAGTTACTTCGTCGAAAACCATCATCCATAATGTTCATTGCTCAAAAATGTTGCCCTATATTTATCTTTCCTGCGGAAATGGAGATGCCGATAGATTCTCGCCACTAGTGTTGCGGTACGGTGCTACTAACTCACAGTTATAAATCATAAATCTATGAATTCAAAACATTAGGATTGTTGAATGATAGCCCACACATTATTATTAACAGAAGCGGTATATTGATAGTCGCTTTCATTCTGTATAATTGTGTTGAATTACATTTACACACAATTAAAGTAAATCGTGTTTAAAATATAATCTTAAAACCCGTCTTTTATACAATAAAACCCTTCAATGCAATATAATTTACTACCTTTACCTTTAGATAAACTTATGCATACATAGACTTATATGTTAAATAGTATATATTGTTAGTAGTATTAGTATATTATTTGAGTTGTCTAGCTGCCTAATCATATCACCAGGTGATCACAGAAACAGAGAGGTGGCACAACTCTGACCCAAAGGTAAACACTTAATATATGAATGTATAAAAAGATAACAGTGGATTAAAATATTAATAGACTTACTGTGTGGTGTCGACGATGAGTAGCCCCACCGTATTTCATCCCGAAAAGGGCGTAAAAGAGATCCAGAAGGAATACCTATCAGAGAACGAGCAGCAGTGTCTCTCTGCGAGCAATGACTGTCATACTCTGATCGCCAACCAGTCTGCCAAGCGTAGTGAGTATGGCTTATTCTCCCATTATTGGGCAGTTTTTTGTCCAACCTTGGACTTTATTCCGTTAGCTCTCCTTTCCATACTAGAAGTACTTCGCAGGAAGAATAAATTTTAAATTTCCACACGTGTTACGTAACACTATTCATACCAAAACTGAATCAGTTTATATATTTCTGCCGTCAGTTTTTTACGATAGAACACATTTAATTTCACGCCCACAAAATATACAGTTGTATTAAAAACGTTACGGAAATGCGTGATTTACGTACATATTACGTAAACAAGAATAATATTAGACCGCAAACACTAATAAAACATCATAAAGTTTTACATTATTATATGTTCTGTATATATCCTTGATTTTTTCACCGAATTATTATTCCACGAAGTTAAGAAGATGTTTATTTTAATGCAGACAGGATAAGACCTACTTACCCCTTAATGATGATGATGATGTAGTCTTCCCAGCCGAATTTCGGCCACGGCGGCCATTCTCAATGGAGATTAGCCAATTGCGCCGGACATATTATAGTGTCTATTCCATCACTCTCATGATCCGATGGGACGACTAGCGACACAACCAGAAAGAGGTCTGGTACAGGACCGACGGCTTTACGTGCTCTCCGAGGCACGGGGGTGTACTACCGCCAACTTCCAGACTTCGGGCTGAAACTGAGAAATTTCTTTTTACGGAAAAATTTCAAAGACCCGGGATTTGAACCCAGGACCTCATGTTCTGCAGTTGAACACGCTACCGCTAGACCAGCGAGGCAGTCAGCACGGAGTCATTACATAATGTGCGGGCGAAGACGCGGGCATAGCTAGTAAAAATATAAATAGAGTTAAGTTCTGGGTTTATACCCATACAACTGATCTTTAAAGCATGATTCAGTATTAAATTAATGTTCCCATAAAACATTTCAACTAGAATTTAAAGGTCACACATGCGTTATTGTTTTACAAATCATTGGCTCATCGCCCGCGCATCATTTTAACTCGCATACTTTGATGATTCATAAGTATTTTTGAAGTATTGGTTACTATTTTGAATAGAACTAACTTTGCAGCTTTGGTACTATGAAATATAGTATTCATCATCATCATTATCATGTGAAAGACGCCCACAACTGGACAAAGGCCTCCCCCAAAGATCTCCACAATTGCCGATCTTGCGCTATCCGCATCCAGCGACTTCTAGCGACCCTCATAAGATCGTCGGTCCATATTGTAGGGGGCCTGCCCTCGCAACGTCTTACGGTTTGTAGTAATACGGTATTAATTGGCTTTAATGCTATTGAAATTAGCCTTGTGGTTTCCGGTCCTGAAAGAATAACAGGGCTACCCCAACCCATCCCGTACGTTTTGTAAAAGGCGACTTAGGGATACACCATATAGTCGCGCAGCAGCGCCACCTGTGTATTAGCTAACAATTAACAGGTTATTTCTCTAGGATAAATACTGCGACCGTTTTCGCGACATGAAGCGTGACTCCTACATTAGAATCCTAGTTATTAAAATAGTACAGACGCCAGCACATCCAGCTATCCCAATCTGTCAAATTTCCTTTATAGATTTTCAACTTTATCACATAAGGTCCACTTTCAATTGAGGAAATTTGAGAGATTGGGGTAGCTTGATGTGCTGGCGTCTGTACCTTTTGACAAATTTACTTGAAATTTAAATTAAAGTAATTTTCGTGAAAATAGTCTCTATTACCTACTCTTCAATATTGCAATCATCAAAGGTTGTTACTCTAGGAATAGTACTTCAACCTTTTTCACGACATGAAACGCGACTCCTACATTTGAATCCTAGTTATTAAAACAGTAACTTTCGACAAATTTACGTGGAATCTACATTGAAATATTTTTCCGTAAAAGTAATTTCTTTTACTCCTGAATTTTGCAAATATCAAAGATTTCTCCAGGTATAGTACTTCAACCATTTTCTCAACATAGCGCATTACTCCTATGTTAGAATCTTAGTTATTAAAATAGTACCTTTTGACAAATTTACTTGAAATTTAAATTGAAATATTTTTCCGTGAAAGTAATTTCTTTTACTCTTCAACTTTTCAAACATCAAAGCTTCCTCTAGGAATAGTACTTTATCATTAAATTACGCGCGTCTCCCACGCTTGCATCCTAGATATTACACGAATAGTAAACACTAGTGAACTTTTCGCATCTATTTCTGTCAAAAGTGTCTCTGTCGACCCATTTCGTTGATCTGGCTACCGTCCAAACTGAACGTAGTATGTTGCACCAACGATTTTGTCATAGCCCGCCTGTCAATGATACGTTCACCCAGAATTTTTACGGCTGATAAAATTGGGGTGATTATGTTGTTTTGGTGGGCAATAATATGGTTTTATGTGAGAGTTTTGGTTTGTTAATGTTGGGGTTAGTAAGACATTTTGCTGTTATTTTTGTTTATTTAAAATGTATATACAGATGCCAGCACATCCAGCTACCCCAATCTGTCAATTTTTTTTATAGATTTTCAACTTTATCACATAAGCATAAGGTTCACTTTCAATTGGGGAAATTTTACAGATTCGGGTAGCTTGATGTGCTGGCGTCTGTAGATACAAATAATAGAAATATAATTAAGATAAATAAAAGGGCATGACTTATTTCTAAAGAATTCTCTTCCAGCTGAAGATCCTCTAATGAGAACAAGTCAGTACAAAAACGAGTATGCTCTAGACCTCGGGGTCACAGTTGAAGTAATATTTAGATGTTACGAAACGAAACTGGCTATCGGAAAAAGGAAGAAAGAAAATGTGTCCTCGCAACTTTTTCTCTTACCCCTTAAGTTATATACTAAACGTAACTTTCTATCTTTCATTCTTCACTAACTTATATCTCTCATTCTCTTTTCGTAACGCTCTCGTCGAGCTTACTCCCTAAGTTAGTTAGTTAAGTATCTGTAGTGTTAATCCCACTAGAGAGTTACATTTTGTATATTACTGTAGAGGCAAGAAAGAGAGGTGCGAGTACACATTTTCTTTCTCTATTTCATTCATAGCCAGCTACGTTTGAAGTTTTACTTCAGTCGTGTGATCTAACACTCGATTTTTCTTTATTAATTCCGTTCCTCCCGTGTTGTCATGTAATTAAATGATGTAATTAAACGTGACATCTACCTTGTTGTCTAGCGGTAGCGTGTTGAACCTCAGATAACGAGGTCCTGGGTTCCAATACCGGGTCGGGCAAAAAGTAGTTTTGAGATTTTTCTGTAAAACGAATAATTTGAATATCAGCCTGAAGTCTGAAAGTTGGCGGTTTTATACCCCCGTGCCTCGGAGAGCATGTAAAGCCGTCGGTCTTGTACCTACTTGAAGTCTTTCCAGTCGTGTCGCTAGTCGTCCCATCGATTCATGAGAGTGATGGAATAGAAAGTGCTTCTGTGTTTGCACTCACACTTGAGCACTATAATATGTCCCGCGCAGGTGGCAAGTTTGCATTGAGAATGGTCACCGTGGCTTCGATGTTCAATAGTATCAATTTGGTGCAGCATTAACTGAGACCAAAAACTTAACATCTCAACAACTTAGTAAATAATTAAAACATTTGAAACTCTTACCCGCTGCTAAACTATACAAAACAAACCTATTTACGTAGCAATTCTTAATCTTAACCATAAGAATTCACAGTAAAGGGTACACATAATCCAGCGGAGTTAAGATAAACAGCAATTAGTTGAATATAAAGCTTAAGCAAAGTAAATGGCGCGGTATTATGAGGCGTCGTTACTAAGTGCGGGTAAATACTTATTATCGCGTTTATTCTCGTGTATGTGAGATGTGATGCTCGTATGGTAATCAATTTTGTAGGTTTTGTCTCTCTCTATCTCTGTGATAAATTTCTTAAGAGTATGACTGCCTCGTTGTAGCAGTACCGTTCATAACGTTTGAATGCCTCGTTGGTCTAGCCGTAGCGTTGACGTCTATACATTGCGCGATATTGACATGTGTATATTTTCTAATTTAATTCCGTGACATTTTTACTTTTATTTGTTTTTATGTTTAAATTTGTAATTGCATTGCTTCTAATATTAAGCAAAAATTATAACAAAATAAAATCCAGTTGCATGCTCTAACAGGCTGGACAAAGCGGACTAACATTTTACTATCACCCTTAAATGTACATTATCTACCTGTGTTCGCAATAAATAAATTTGTATTTGTATTTGTTCAACCGCAGAAAATGAGGTACTAGGTTCAAATCCTGGGTCGAGACGCAAAGTGATTTTGGGATTTTTCCGTAAAAAGAAATTTCTTAGTATCAGCCCGAAGTCTGGAAGTTGGCGGTATTATACCCCCGTACCTCGGAGAGCACTTAAAGCCGTCGGTCTTGTACCTGACCCTTTTATGGTCGCTAGTCGTCCCATCGGATCATGAGAGTGATGGAATAGAACGTGCCCCTGTGTTTGCGCACACACTTGTGCGCTATAATATGTCCCGCGTAATTGGCTAATCTCCATTGAAAATGGCCGCCTTGGCCGAAATTCGACCGGGAAGACATCACCTTTTAAAAAGTTAGGTTGAGCCTATAAAAGTGAAATTTATTTTTTTTTGCTAGGAAAAAGTTACTTACTCATCGTATGGGCAGTGGTTACCCTTGTGTCAGAGTTGTTCTAGCCGCCCAGGAGGCCTCTGACATGGCTTAACGACTGTTGCATAATGGCTATAACTGGGACCGACAGGTTAACGTTGGCGGTCAACCATCTATGGACTGACCTCGAGCCTAGTTGCTTAACCACGCCAATCACTTACGGACCGGTGAAAGCATCTACGTATTAGCCTGGAAATTGTAAATTGGCGGTACTTCATGAATGAAAAGTGAGATAGGTTAAGACAAATACAGAAGCATAAAGATTTATTTTCAATATAGCTTAAAATTCTCGAAACAAAAAAAATACTTGTTAAATGTATAAAATTTGGAACAATTTAGGGGTATATAAGCGGAATGTTAAAGCAGAACCGGATTTCAATTCAAGTGAAATCGAAGGAGAATTAAGAGAAGAATCCAAGTGGAAAACTGATCAAGTGCAAGTGATCAGTGACAGTAAACAGTGCTTCAACAGTGTTCGCTACACAGTGTGACTTTAGCTTTGGCAGTGCTCGGCACAAGAACTCTGAAGTATGCCACATGTAGACTTAAACAGAGAGTTTATCTGTCACTGTCGACTCCAATAAAAGTTCCTGTGCAAATACTAGTTTCTTTTTCAATCCCGTGACCCACCGCTCGCCACTCTAGAGATTACTGCCCACAGATTCCTATTCCGAAAGCTTTTAAGATTCCACTTCTACACCTCACTATCAGTAGTGGTAATAAATATTTCTTTATTCAATATCTAAACTTGTTATTGAGTCTATTGTGACCGTAGAGACAGTGGCCTCTGCGTAAGATTTTCCATAACTACTTCAACCTAAATAAACTTCTACCCAGCCTCTAAAGCCCCAGAAATTTATAACCACAAAGCTTCACTACTTGCTTTGCTGCAAAAAATCAACTACCCAATATTCACCGACCAAATAATTCGAATACGTAACTTCGTCTATTCGAATAGCCAAGCAACTGTTTTAATTGCGTGCAAAATTGAAATGTAAACGCTAAAGTGTAAGTATCATTTTGAATTGAATTCGCTATGGTCGATTGGCTATTTAAGAACGTGAGCGACTATAATTCAAAGTTAAGCTGCGATCCAATAAACATAGCCAGTAAGTAAGTGTCTATAAACTATATTAATGTGAGATAAACTGGAGAGCGAAGTGCAGCATAATACCGCATAGTTAAATACAACTGATATTATATATGAGTTGGCTTTCTCGTTAGTCTGGTGGCAAAGGATTTAACCGCACATAATGAGGTACTGGATTCAAATCCTGGGTCATATCAAAAAGAGTTTATTGGGATTTTTCTGGGAAGTTATACGCCCGTACCTCGTGAGCCGGTGAGCATGGAAAGCTTTGGAAGACTTTCACGTGACCTCTTCCCGGTCGTGTCGGATTATGAGAGCTACATACACGGCCATCTGATCCCAAACTAAGCAGAGCTTGTACTATGGAATCATGATAACTGATAAACCACATATTATACATACTTATATAGATAATTACACCCAGGATCAGAACAAACAGACATGTTTATGTACACAAATATCTGTCCAGGGTGGAAATCGAATCCACGACCTCCGGCGTTTGCCAACCACGCTAACAGGAAAGTTCACATATGGTTGTGCACATACTCCTGCACGATAATAATAATATGTCCTGCATAGTTGGCCATTATTCATTGAAACTGGCTGCCTTAGCTGTAATTGAACTATAAGCTTTGTTATACAATGTGTAACAACTGAACGAAACTAATGTACTATGAAACTGACGTACTATAGGCAATTTTTCGAACCATATAGAATGCACGTGTGGCGCAGCAGCTAAGACAGTCGCCTCGCCGCTTCGTGTCGTGGATTCGACTCCCGCGCCGGAAAACTGTTTGTGTGACCCATAAATAGTTGTTCCGAGTCTGGATGTAATTTGTGTCCGTCTGTTATATGTTTTTAAAGTACCCACAATTTTTTTTTCAAATCATATAGAATTATTTAGATTCACCGAATGCTATTTGAATTTAATGTTTTATAATATGAAAATGTAGCCCGTCCATGTGACACTCCACTTAAACAGACAACAGTCCTTTTAAATATTAACCTACTCTTTGACTCGTTTTCCAGCGATATAAAAGCTCTACATTTAATTATGCATTTAATGTTCACAGGCACTCGCATTTTGACAGTCACTTTTGTATGAAACATTGTTTATAATCCTCCCTCGGTCCCTTTGACGGTAACCGGTCACTGTAGCCTGTGAGTCTTGCAACACACTTGTTATCACTCATGCGTTGCGAACGCTTCGTCCCTCTCCAATAAACACAGAGCCCATACATACCATATTGTATTTTTTTTTGTGTTTTCCATTAATATTATTATTTTAATTACATAATAAGTTCATCACCTTAAAATAAATCTAAAAATTATATCTACGTTATCCATATGTTTGTTATAGCAATTACATGAACGTCTGAAGAAGGCATTTTTAGCATATGACATTGGTATAAGAAGCAGAAATATAAAATATATCTTTAACTAAATAAATATCTTGGCACATCTCACCCTGACACACTGATCCCAAACTAGGCAGAGCCTGTACTATGGCAAACTATACAACTGATAAACATACTTATATATTTTTTACCCATGTTAATATTTATTAGCTTGTGTGTTATTCACATATAGAAGCTATGTTATTACAAAGTTTCATCAAATTACGTTCGCTTCTTTTTGCGTGAAAAATTCAAATAGATTCGGTCACCGTAGCCTAGTTGGTAGTGCTCCTGCCTAAGAAGCTGGTGGTCCTGGGTTCGAATCCCGGTAAGTGCAAATATTTGTGTGATGAGCACGAATATTTGTTTCTGAGACATGGATGTTTTCTATGTATTTAAGAATTTATCTATCTATATAAGTATGTATATCGTCGCCTGGTACCCGTAGTACAAGCTTTGCTTAGTTTGGGGCTAGGATGATCTGTGTGACATTGTCCCTAGATGCTATTATTAGTATTATTCATACTCGCAAATTTTCGCATTTGCAATACTAGTAGAATTTCGTTGAAGGTTTCACCCCTTCTGTCTTTTATACAATACAGCTAATATGACAGACTAAAACGATTCCAGATTATTGCAGTAACATAAGTGCTAAAACCAAAATAATAGGTCTTTACCTATGAAATTGCCGTTTTGTATGAAAAAATTTAAACGAATTTTTTTCATGAATTTTTTTATTTGTATTAATCGAAGTAATCACCCATGCAATCAATGCATCTTTGCCATCGCAGTGGCAGTTTATTGATGCCCTTCTTAAAGAAATCAGCTGGACGGGAGGCAACAAATTCTTCAAAGGCATTTTGTACTGCCTCTCGGGTATTGAATTTTTTACCCGCCAAGAAGTTATCCAAATTCTGGAAAAAGTAGTAGTCTGTAGGCGCAAGGTCTGGTGAGTAGGGCGGATGACGGAGAGCTTCCAACCCCAGTTCTTGCAACTTGGAGACCGTCTGCTGTGCAGTATGAGGTCGCGCGTTGTCGTGCAGGAGCAGCGGAGACGAGCGATTGACCAATGCTGGTTGGAGATGCGCCAGCTTCTCCATCATTGTGCTCAGTTCTTCACAGTACACATCTGCAGTAATGCTCACCCCGTTTGGTAAGAAGCTGTGATGAATCACACCGGCGCTAGACCACCAAACAGTGACCATCACTTTTCTAGGGGTAAGTTTTCGTTTAGGGCATTGTTTAGGTGCTGAACCAGGATCCAACCAACTTGCTGAGCGCTTGCGGTTATCAAACAGAATCCATTTTTCATCGCAGGTAACAATGCGGTTCAAAATTCCTTCATTTGTGTGTCTGTTGAGCAGTGCAAGGCACGTCTCGACGCGTACTTCGCGCTGGCGATCATTGAGTTCGTGGGGCACCCATTTGTCAAGCTTTTTTACCTTGCCAATTTGACGCAAATGGACCAATATTGTTTTGACGCTAACGTCGAAAGCTGCTGCTAATTCAGCCGTAGATTGTGTATCATCAGCTTCCACAACCGCCTTTAATTCGTCATTGTCGACCAAAGTCTTCGGACGACCGCGAGGTTCATTTTTCAGGTCGAAATTTCCAGAACGGAAGCGAGCAAACCAATAACAGGTGGTGCGTTGGTTTGTAGTGTTAGCTCCGTAAACGTCGTTGATGTTGCGTGCCGCTTGTGCCGCGTTGCTGCCACGACGGTACTCATATTCCATAATTACTCGAATTTTTAACGTATCCATGATGACGAAAAAGATTGAAATGCGATGAAAATGTAACACTAATCAATAAAGAAATGACTACTTTTGGAAAAAAGAATCCATGTTTTTAAAATAAAATTAATTTGAAATTAGAATTCTTAGCCAAACAAAAATTATTTTGATTTGAAATGGCCAGTACTGCAGAACGGCAATTTCATAGGTAAAGACCTAATACTATGTAAAGACCTATATAAAACTTTTAATTACGACGACAAAGTCAAACTCCACTTAAGCGTTAGAAGTCATCATATCGAAATGCAAAAGTAACAACCTAACATGAACCGTGTTCCAAACGTACATCTCATTTAGCAACGTAATCTATTTCGGCCACAGAAAGACAGGTGTTAGAAATTCTAAATATACTGTGACGTGTTAGTGTCAGTTGGGTTCAAACCCCTGATAATTACGAGTACGACACATTGCCAATTGCTAATTTGACAAACTAACACGCCATGTTTATGAAGTGTTGTTGTTCTGAGTTCCGAGTTCGCTGGAATGTGTGAAAACGGAATTTGGCGAGGACTGTTTGGAAATAGTAGTGTGTATTCTAATTTGATCAGTGTTGTTGGCCTTTTGAGGTTATACCTACTATTCGTTTTTATGTATAGTATTAATTAATTACTTACAAATACCGCAGTGTCTGAAGTCAAAACTCTTCGACCCGTGTATGTTGCTAGTCACGACTTATGGAACAGAGACGTGGTCGCTCACAATGGACCTTATAAGGCTTATGGTTACCTAAAGAGCAATGAGAGGGCTATGCTCAAATTCCCTGCAAGATCAAATCAGAAATGTTAGGTCAATCACTACGGGCCTTAAGATGGCTCAAGGTCACCCAAAGAGCAATGGAGAGGGCTATGCTCGGAGTTTCCTGCGAGATCGAATCAGAAATTTTGATACCCGCAGTTGAATCACGGTAACCGACATAGCCCGAAAAATTACCAAGCTGAAGTGGCAGTGGGCTGGGCACTTAGCTCGTAGAACCGACGGCCGCTGAGGAGAAAGGTTGTCGAGTGACAAACACGAACTGGAAGACGCAACGTGGGCAAACCCCGTTACAATGGACCGATGATCTTGTGATGGTGGCTGGAAGCGGCTATATGCGGATAGCCCAAGACCGACAATTGTGGAGATCTTTGGGGGAGTCTTTGTCCAGCAGTGAACGTCTTTCTGATATGATGATGATGAATATTTTGACTGCATGTTGGCACAGTGGTTAAGTTAGTCGCCCCGCTAAAACCACATCACCTTCGTGTTTTGGACGGACTCGATACGCGATGTTGTGTGTCTGGGTGCACTCGTGTATCGTGCATTTTATACATTGATATACAAAAAACCCAAGGTTTTTGTATATCAATGATTTTATATTAAAAAGGTTATCTTATGAACTAGAACAGTGTCCCACAAAACAGTATAAGGGTAATAATAATTACGGTAGTAGTTATTTGTTAATTTATGTAGGCGTAGTTTAAAAAAAAAACAAATATAGGAATGGTTCAAGAATAAGTATTTGGATGTATATTCTTAATTTTAATTTATATTCAATTCATATTCCATTTTATATTTATTGAACTGTCAAATGACGTTACTTTGAACTTTTTTATTTCGTTATATTCAGAGCGTTGTGGATGGTTCCATGACGTCTGTTGAGTCGTCACGTTCCAGATTTTAACTTCCAACGCAAATGATGGTATATCTTCTTCTTCTTAGCGCTTTGATGGCAACCTCATTATTTTTTTGTGGCTCAGAACGTGGCTACACTGATTGCCCTGCTTATGATATTCCTAAGATCCTGCCATGACCATGTCGCAGGGCAGGCTGGGCACGCTGTTAGATGGGCCATGCATTGGACCGATGCTCAGTCAGTTATACAGTTCATTTTGGGGCTTCTGGATAGTTTTCTACCTAGACATGTTTTCTTTGCTGCGGCGAGTCTATTTAGGGGCTTCCGAATCGGCCACGGTGATTGATGTCCAGGCAGGGGGGATACCGCCTAATTCATCGGTTATCGTGATCGTGATCGTCATCGGCTTTCAAATAAAGGAAGGTTACAGGTGACTGAATCACTCGTTCAATCGACTTCAACGTTGAAAATAGATTCTGGACCATTTAATAATATCTGGGGACAATGTCACACAGAACATCCTAGCCCCAAACTAAGCAACGCTTGTACTATGGGTACCAGGCGACGATATACATACTTATATAGATAGATAAATACTTAAATACATAGAAAACATCCATGACTCAGAAACAAATATTCGTGCTCATCACACAAATATTTGCACTTATCGGGATTCGAACCCAGGACCACCAGCTTCGTAGGCAGGAGCACTACAAACTAGGCTATAGTGACAGTCATTTATAACGTGGCATGTGCTCATGGAAGCCGATTGAACGAATTATTTAGTAAGTGTAACCTTCATCTATTTGAAGGTTGATCAAGATCACGATAACCGATGAATTAGGTGGTATAGGCTTTCAGAAAGCGTGACAAACTAATCCAGCAATGATGGCATATGAAGAAAGAATTGTAAATGATTTTAAAAGCTCTTATAATGTTAGTATATTCTTCTTGGTTTACAGTATAGCGTTAAAAATTTAAGTAAATACTAGAGAACATAGTCTCGTCGAACATTCTCTGACTAATTCGGAGACGTTCTCAAGAAAAGACCGGTCAGAAGTACCCTAAACCGGCGAGCATGTATGAAGAATATAATGACAGTAATCGAGGCAAAAGACGTATGCAAAGATCGTGACAAATGGAAATCCGTTGTCTCTGCCTACCCCTCTGGTAAACAGGCGTGAGTCTATGTATGTATGTATAATCTCAGCGTTGCTATAAATATCAAACTACAGGGTTACTTGTAAAACATCAACAATCTAACAGGATAAGATAAGTTTACCTCACCGACTATTAGTTGGTTGACTTTTCTTATCTTGATTTATTCGCATCTAAGCCACATGTATTCAGGCATACACTTACTAAACATTGCATTGTTTCGAATTGGTTTAATAACTGTGTTGTTTTATCAAGTGTATATAGTTAAGCATAATATCTCTATCCCATTTTCGTTGTCTTATTGTATCTATATTAAGCAAACAAGCAATTTTTGTATTCATTTGCGAAAACTTATAATTGGTAATTAGTTGTAATAACCTGTTTCTTATTATAAGTTGTTAATACTGTTTGTTTTCCTAATAAAATTAAATAAATTACGAAAATATGAGAGAAATGATTATGAGCGTTGTATTAAATCGGAAATACCGTATAAAAGCTTATTCTGCAATTTAAGAATGATATTTTTGAAAGCGAGATTATTTTCTCACTAGTTTTATTCTTAGTACAATCGTTATGTCAATAATTATCATGTTGTTCGCACCACATTAATCCATTATCAGAGTAATAAGTCAACACTTTTTGAAAATAATTGTAGGTAGCTAGTAGGAAGTGATAGGAGTATTAGGTAGATAGAAGCCTCTGTTCTTATGCCAGTAACGACGTCATCGCAAGTAGGTTGAACAAACAATGCGAAGAGGTATTCTCAGCCAAGTAATTATTATTTTTCCACCTTATTTATTTATTTTCCTATTTTATACATATTTATTCTTATAAAATTGATATACAAAACAATAATATAAAGCCCTAGGCCGCCGGTAGACTGAGGAACCTCCTCCTTATTATTATTAATGTATTTATAATATATCCGCATCCAGCGATTTCCAGCGCAAGACCGGCAATTGTGGAGATCTTTGGGGGAGGCCTTTGTCCAGCAGTGGACGTCTTTCGGCTGATTTGATGATGATGATGATGATTTATAATATAATTTATGATTAGTAATAGCAAGAGCTAATAAACTATTTTTATTAGTTACTAGCTGTGTCACACGGTTTTACCCGCGTTATGCTTTATTAATTATAGCCTATGTGTTAATCCAAGGAGTCAGCTAACTCCATACCAAATTTTATTAAAATCGCTCCAGCCGTTTAGACATGAAGAAGTAACGAACATACAAACTCACATACTCATAAACTTTCGCCTTTATAATATTAGTGTGATTTTAGTGGAGGTCGTGGGTGCGATTCCAAACTGGGTCAGATGATCAACATTATTTACATGTATAAGTAGTGTATGTATCAGTTATCTGGTTTCCCTATGTTATTATTATTATAGTATATTTATTTTTATTTCCAAATATATTTGAAAGTACAACATATATCCATCACGAATATACATGCTTCAGGAGTATTAACCCAGCTGATCCATGTCAAAACTGGCCAAACAATAACAAAACCTGAAGTCTCACGTGGATACGCGTCTATATTCGTTCTGGCGCCAAGCCAAATCTCTAAGAACTTCCTACACATAGACAGTTTTAGCTAAGCTATGCTGGTGCTTCTAATTATGATCATTTCTTTATTTTCTTTTCCTGTAGTCAATGCCAATAAACGAAAAGCTTTCATGACACCCAGATTGATGGACTTTAGATAAACACTCCAATATGAAACGAAATAATGAAATTTATTCAGCACTTGGGTATTAACATACACTTGTACTTGTCAAGCTCACAATGCAGTACATAGACATAGTCGAATACAGTATAAAAGTAACAAAAAAATAATCATTAGTCCGTCAGTGCGGTCTGTTCACATGTATTTTTTAAATACTTAAATAAATAACAAGTCCTTAAGATATTATTTTTTAATTTAGTACTAATATATTAAATTAAAAGATATGAAGACAACGAGCAGTTGGCTCTCCCAGCCCAGAAGGCTCTCAACCAGTAGTTTAATTTAAGTGACTTATAAAGTGAAGTAAGTGCTAAACAGAATATAGAATAAACGAAAGATACTAGTACTTCATCGAACGTCAGTCTACCATTGTCTTAGCATAAGTTAGGATAACATTTTTTTTTTCATTTTATTATTTATTGTTTATATCTTAGGACCACTAATACACTGCCATATGACCGCAATTAGGCAGAACCAGACAACATACTTACATATTTATAAATACATACCCATCACACTAATAATAGGTCTTTACCTATGAAATTGCCGTTTTGTATGAAAAAATTTAAACGAATTTTTTTCATGAATTTTTTTATTTGTATTAATCGAAGTAATCACCCATGCAATCAATGCATCTTTGCCATCGCAGTGGCAGTTTATTGATGCCCTTCTTAAAGAAATCAGCTGGACGGGAGGCAACAAATTCTTCAAAGGCATTTTGTACTGCCTCTCGGGTATTGAATTTTTTTCCCGCCAAGAAGTTATCCAAATTCTGGAAAAAGTAGTAGTCTGTAGGCGCAAGGTCTGGTGAGTAGGGCGGATGACGGAGAGCTTCCAACCCCAGTTCTTGCAACTTGGAGACCGTCTGCTGTGCAGTATGAGGTCGCGCGTTGTCGTGCAGGAGCAGCGGAGACGAGCGATTGACCAATGCTGGTTGGAGATGCGCCAGCTTCTCCATCATTGTGCTCAGTTCTTCACAGTACACATCTGCAGTAATGCTCACCCCGTTTGGTAAGAAGCTGTGATGAATCACACCGGCGCTAGACCACCAAACAGTGACCATCACTTTTCTAGGGGTAAGTTTTCGTTTAGGGCATTGTTTAGGTGCTGAACCAGGATCCAACCAACTTGCTGAGCGCTTGCGGTTATCAAACAGAATCCATTTTTCATCGCAGGTAACAATGCGGTTCAAAATTCCTTCATTTGTGTGTCTGTTGAGCAGTGCAAGGCACGTCTCGACGCGTACTTCGCGCTGGCGATCATTGAGTTCGTGGGGCACCCATTTGTCAAGCTTTTTTACCTTGCCAATTTGACGCAAATGGACCAATATTGTTTTGACGCTAACGTCGAAAGCTGCTGCTAATTCAGCCGTAGATTGTGTATCATCAGCTTCCACAACCGCCTTTAATTCGTCATTGTCGACCAAAGTCTTCGGACGACCGCGAGGTTCATTTTTCAGGTCGAAATTTCCAGAACGGAAGCGAGCAAACCAATAACAGGTGGTGCGTTGGTTTGTAGTGTTAGCTCCGTAAACGTCGTTGATGTTGCGTGCCGCTTGTGCCGCGTTGCTGCCACGACGGTACTCATATTCCATAATTACTCGAATTTTTAACGTATCCATGATGACGAAAAAGATTGAAATGCGATGAAAATGTAACACTAATCAATAAAGAAATGACTACTTTTGGAAAAAAGAATCCATGTTTTTAAAATAAAATTAATTTGAAATTAGAATTCTTAGCCAAACAAAAATTATTTTGATTTGAAATGGCCAGTACTGCAGAACGGAAATTTCATAGGTAAAGACCTAATATTATAAAGGCGAAAGTTTGTGATTGTGTATGTTTGCTACTCTTTCACGCAAAAACGACCAGACGGATTTTGATGAAACTTTGTAGTATTATAGTTTATATATCCGAATAAAATGTAGGCTATAATTTATAAAGTTTAACGCAGGTGAAATCGCAGGGCACAGCTAGTTATAGATAAATTACATCCAGGCACAGAACAAATAATCGTGCTCATGAAATAAATTTACACAATGCTTACGCGTATAACTATTCAAGTTTAAAATTAAATTAAAAAAGGCTCTTACTGACTTTAAAACGCTTTAGTAATATAGTCAATTATACATACATGTACATATATGTCTAGGTACTTGTAGATATTTAAACCATTATAACAAAAAATTATGATATATATTTTTTTTATATTTATGATAATACATTATATTATTATATATATTTAAGTGATTATCAAATTTTATACTTTTATATGTTTTTTAAATGTATAAAGTCTATATTTCATTAAAAGAATCCACGACTTACGAAGAATACACAGAACATACGAAGTAGTAACACAGAAGACAAAATTAACATTTAAATCCTTAATTACAAAATCAAACAACAAAATCTTTGAATATTGATTTTATTGCATCAGAAAAATTTAAAAGTGTTATTCCACCGACCATGTCATTTCATGGGCTGATCTCACCTAAATCTTAACATATTATGTCACACTACTATTTCACCACCTTCAACAAGGTAAAAACTGGTTCAATAGGATTCATTAAGATTATCAACAATAACAACAAATGTCCTGAACTTTTTTCACCACATGCCCAAACTTCCCCGCCAGATTATCCCCGAAGACCACACAAGGAAAAACATCACGGACAAATTACTTATAAACAAGCGAGCAACAAAAGCGTATATCAAAATAGAATCATTGTAGGACAAAGAGTTAATCTCCACAGTAGTTAAATACGTTTTATGGGACGAAACGGTAAATGTCTTTAATCTGTCGCTACTGTGTGACAATGGAGAGATTGTTGTGTAGTCACACGTATTATAGTGATAATGTTTTTATGAAGTTTCTACTCAATGAAGACACGATTTATAGGGAGTTAAAGAGAAAAATCAAGTGGTAATCCGCGATGTATATACGAGAATTGTCGTGACTGACGTTATAATGCTTTGTTATTATGTTAGTAAACGATATATTATATAAACATAGAAATATTTCCTACTAATATTATAAACGCGAAAGTTTGTAAGTATGGATGGATGAATGGATGTTTGTTACTCTTTCACGTAAAAACTACTATATGGATTTTAATAAAACTTTACAATAATATAGCTTATACATCAGAATAACAATTTATAAACAACACAATTACAATTTATAAAGATATTGTGTGAATTGTCCAAAATATGACCATAAGTGTCAAGTAAGTAGGAAAAATCTACCATCTGCGAGCTATTACGGCGTGCCAAAACCGCTAGAGGTACACATCCTACTAATACTATAAATGCTAAAGTTTGTGAATATAGATGTACGGATATATGTTTGTTACTCCTTTACGCCAAAACTACTTTAACGCGGGTGAAACCGCGAGGCATATCTAGTTTAGTATAATTGTGTTTAACTTTGACTTGGACTCAATAATATCAATGATGTCCAAACAAATCTTAATAATTAGTGTTTTTATTTATTTATTTTCTATGTTTTAAAAACATAGAACCAACTTTAGCTAGAGGAGCTGATTTCGTAAAAATCCTTCCGTAGTTATAATATGATAACTTTTTGGAATTTCTACCGTTTTTATGGTCAATATTTTAGTTTCGTAATCGTATTGGTTCAGGACACTATCACACTAATATTATAAAGGCGAAAGTTTGTGAGTGTGTGTCTGTGTGATTGGTATGTTTGTTACTTCTTCACGTCTAAACGTCTTGAGCAATTTTAATAAAATTGGTAATGGTATGGAGTTAGCTGACACCCTGGATTAAAACATAGGTTAAAATTTGATGCGGCTAAAACCGCGGGGCACAGGTAGTCTGTGCATAAAAGGTGCATATACATAAATATTCAATAAATGTTAAGAATCGAAAACTACCAATAAATGTTGATAAAAAAAATGTAAATGAAATACGATAAAAGATTTTGGCAACCCATAGTAGTTACTTCAACCAATCGACTAATTTGAATGGGAAGTGAATATATTTATTTGTTTTTTTTTTACAAATTTAAGTCATACACGTAGTGCAGTTTATGGACAAATAAAGCGGTTTCAGTTTAGTCCAAGATTTACTTATATTTTACTGGTTAGAGAGTCAAGTGGTTATTCAGAGTCAATAACCATTTGAGCCAGAGGTCGTGGGTTCGCACCCCCTCCAGGACTTATCGTTGTGAAATATAATATAACAATAATAATATCCTGGGACATTATTTACACACCGCCTTGTAACTTGTACACAGATACAGAGCTTGTACTATGGAAACCAGATAACTGATATACTAAATACTACTGTTACTTTGTAAATACATACTTATATATAATTACACCCAGGCTCAGAACAAACAGATATGTTCAGGCACACAAATATCTGTTCTGGGTGGGAATCGAACCTACGACTTCCGGCGTGAAAAGCAAGCATTTGCCAACCACGCCTACAGGCCCGTCAATGAGCACAATTATTAAAATTTGTTCTGTGTAATATGGATGTGTTTAGAAATTTATAAGTATGTAAATAAGTTGTTCCAGACAACTGATAACCATACTTATAGACTTCATAAGCACTATTTGTTCTGTCTGGGCCTCTACCGGCTAAGTCGCCGAACATCGATTTCTTAATTGGTGTTCAAATAAATAAAAGTCAAAAATGACTTTATCAATCGTTAAATCGACTTCAACGTTGACAATCGATTCCGGACCATTTATGACGTCACATGTGCTCATGGAAGCCGATTTAACGATTGCGTAAGTCATTTCTAACCTTTATTTATTTGAACGCCATTTAAGAAATCGAAGTTCGGCGACTTAGCCGGTAGAGCCCCTGGTTGCCATAGTACAGGCTTTGCCTAGTTTGCGGACCGATAACAGAGTGTTAGTTGTACCAAGATATTTATTTTATTTATATTACATACTAGCTGTGCCCGCGACTTCGACTTCGTGTTAATTAGTTTATTTAGTTTTTTTTGTTTTTTAGTAAAATAAAAGACTTTTTCTAAAATAAAAGTAGCCTAAGTTACTCCTTATTATATCAGCTACCTGCCTATAAAAATCCCGTCAAAATCGGTTCAGCCGTTTCAGAGATTAGCTGGAACAAACAGACAGACAAAAATAGTAAAAAATGTTATTTTGGTGTATGTACCGTATATATATATTCATATGTATGTAGTAAAAACCGGTTATTTCAATATTACAAACAGACACTCCAATTTTATTTATTTGTATAGATATAGATTTATATGTGGATATACTCTCCTCGTAGTCTGAGAACAATAGCCATCTCATGTTCGACTTTGAGGCGTGCCAATACTTTTATTTGGTACTACCTGTGCCCCGAGGTTTTACCCGCGTTAAACCTTTATAAATTATAGCCTTTGAGAGGTAGGGCATAGTGTTCATTCGCTCAAAGAGCAGCCCGACTCGGGAAGTAACTCCACCTTACAGAAACATTCCTTAATAATTACATTAATAATTTAAATGTTGTGTTTCCGAGTGTGAGTAAGGTCGCCATTGAGGTGGGGGGAAGGGTCAGCAACACTTGTTTGCTGAAGGCCGGCAACGCACCCGCGACTCCTCTGGTGTTGCAAGTGTCCATGGGCGGCGGTGATCACTCACATCAGGTGACCCACTTGCTTGTTTGTCACCCGCTGATATGAAAAAAATGTGTTAATCCAGGTGGTTAGCTAACTCCATACCAAATTTGATTAAAATCGCTCCAACCGTTTAGACATAAAGAAATAACAAACATACACACTCACACACTCATAAACTTCCGCCTTTATAATATTAGTGTGATTTAAAGAAAGAAAGAAAGAAAAACATTTATTCAGAATAATGCACAGACAACAAAAATATAAAATAACATAATGACAAATAAAAATAAAAAACAGACACTAGTTGTCCGTGCAAGCCTGAAATGGCACCATCTCAGCATTAGCTAGAACATTTTATTGTTCTAGCGCTGGTAATTCTGATGGTGCCAAGTGACTGTCACGGAACATTAACTTAAATACTTAACATTCAAGTATGCCACGGAAAAAACAATGACAAAATAAGAATAAAACAAACACATTTTTTTAACAATAAAAGGAGGAAGGAGTCAGTTTATAAATAAACCAAGTTTGGTTCCACTAAATGTTTTATGGTCGGCTTTCTGCTTTTCTGGTTAACATCTCCTTATAACTGGTCAGCAGTATTTGAGTAATTGAAACTATCGTGAATATGAATCTGAATTACTGATGTATTCCTTCCAAGTTATTTCTAAACACTAGTGAATTATTTAGCCTTGCTTAGCAGATGCGCATCTAGAAAAAAATGTACATCTTTTTTGTAGTGGCGCTTAGGGCAGAGGCTAAATTTGGTTGATCTTGGCGATGCGCCAGCGCATGCCTTCTGTAAATATGCTATGTCGCCATGCAGTATTAAATTTAGGACAGTTTTTGACTGCTTGACTGTTAAGAGTAAAGGAGTTTATTGTAATAAATTACGTTTGTTTTCTTAATAACCCCCTTGCTTAAGGAACTGACAAAACTCAACTTTCACGCCAATGCCGCTCGTGTAAGATAACATTTATGGGTATTAGATTGAACGTAAACTCTTTGACCATCAAACAGTCTGTTTTTTTTACAATGTCTTTAATTTCGGGCCAAATATAATCTTTGAGAGGGAGATATAAGTTAGTGAAGATAGAAAAAGAGAGAGTTACGTTTTGTATATTACTGTAGGGGCAAGAGGGAGAGGTGCGAGCAGACATTTTCTTTCTCTCTTTCATTCATAGCTACGTTTGAAGTTTTACTTAAGTCGTGTGATGTCCCATCCCATCTCTTTTTCCCATGGCGAGCCTATGCACGCTTTACACACACATATATATATATATATATATATATATATATATATATATATATATGAAGCTATGGAAGCTTCGACACCAAACAACTATACGGACCACTTGAAGTTAAGCGCTCACCGTAGCATGGAGCTAAAGAAGTTTGACTTCAGTACTCTTTTGTAAAGCACACTCGTTTCTTTTTTGTAAATATGTGCAGACGCCAGCACATCCAGCTACCCCAATCTGTCAAATTTCTTTTATAGATTTTTAACTTTATCATATATGCATTAAGTTACAAGTAGGTCAGCAATAGATAGCAGTAAAAGGTACAACTGAGTCAACTCTACTTTATGAAAGCTGGTGGTCATTTTCAATTAGGGAAATTTGACAGATCAGGGTAGCTTGATGTGCTGGTGTCTATAAATACATACATAGAAAACACTTAGACCATCAATATTAAGTCATTTGTGGAACTAAAACTTTGCATGTCCTAGTTTTTAGGCAAACCATGTATGGGTACAGATTATTATTATAAAAGCTCTGTACACCATGTTGTTCGCAAATATAATATCCTAGGACATTATTCACACACTCATCTGATCCCAAACTAAGCAGAGCTTGTACTATGGAAACCATATAACTGATATACTACATGTACCTACTATTAGTCTTTTGTAAATACATACTTATATAGATAATTAACACCCAGACTCAGGACAAACAGACATGTTCATGCACAAAAATATTTATCCCGGGTGGGAATCGAACCCACAACCTCCGGCGTGAAAGTTAGCGTATCTACCAACCACGCCAACAGGCCCGTCTAAAGAAATACATATAAACGGTCTGTAAATTAATATAAATTCTTGTGAAAAATAAAGCAAGGTGCTTTACCTTGCTTTATTTCTCACAAGAATTTACATTCATTTATTTACAGAGAAAACTAATATTTATATAATATAGGGCACCAGGCGTTTTAGTGAAAATTGTGTATTTGTAAAATAAAAATTATATTACACACAATACTTTTTTTTTCACAAATACTTACACAATTTTCACAAATAACACACCGAAGTTAAACCAAATTTCTTGCCTACTAGATAATGACGATCGCGGCGGGTAGGTGTAAACGATGCGTAGGCCTCCAAAATAGATGATATTACAAATCAGACTATTATATGATCTATCTAACTATGCAAATAACACAACCATTAGATACCAAACACAATCAAATCCTACGAATATCCCAACCATTAACCCTAAAGCGAAACATACACCCAAATTATATTTATTTCCTAGAGCACTATCATGTAAATACGTATAGCATTTGTACTGTACGTGATCTAAATTGTAATATTTCTCATTTTGACCGCGAACTCCTTTGATGGTCCCTCGTTTGACTGAGATGTGGAATATTAGCTTTTACGTTTCCCGCTATTATTCGAAACTAGGTTGCTTATACGGCAACTATTATTACGTAATATTACGAACCCTGTACTGAATTCAATTAACTTTGTAGCGATGCTGCAATTAAACATACTATGTCAATTAGAAGAATTATGAACAAAGTCATTCCTTTTCCTAAAAATACTTTACTTACGACGGGCCTGATGGACTGGTAGGCAAATGCTTGCTTTTCACGCCGGCAGTCGTGGGTTCGATTCCCACCCGGGACAGATATTTGTGTGCATGGACATGTTTGTTTGTCCTGAGTCACCCAGACTAAATTAATTATCTATATAAGTATGTATTTAGAAAAGAAAAGTAGTATATCAGTATCTACTTTCCATAGTACAAGCTCTTAGTTTAGAATCAGATGGCCGTGTGTAAATAATGTCTCAGGATATTATTATTATTATCCTTCGGATGTGTTTTAATCGATTTCAAAATCCGATGTTATCCGATTTTTTCGATGTTTGTTAACATATTTTGATAATTGTTTTCGTCCTCACTTTCACACATAGATTTGCCCTGGGTGGAGAAAACACGACCTCTGACTTAGCAGCAAAAGGTTCATTAGACGCTAAACCAATAGGCAAGTGAAAAATAACAATATTTCTAAGTATCACAATTTTATAGAAATCACAAAAAAAACCTATACGGGTACTTACTCCAATTTTATGGTAGCTGAATCTCACCATTAAGTCAGCCCAAGTACGTCCTCTGTTGGACAAAAGCGTCCCCAAAGAATGGGGGGATATGCCATAATTGCCAGGCTCGGCAGACGGGGTGGTAATCACAGTTTGATGATCATAGTTCACGGAAAAACGCTGCTGCCCGTTCTCTGGTAGGTATTCCCTCGGACGATTTCTACGTCCCGCACGGGATGAGATGGGGTGACGATATTTTATCCCGTCACCACACAGCACAGAAGCTGAATAGATAGCTTAAAATGGAACGTGAATGCCGAGGTAGACTCGCTCTTCACGCCTCCCTATTAAAAAGAAATTAACACAAATTCTTGCCCAAACTAAACCGATTTTCATTTTTTAATTTATAAAGCATTTGGAAAATGTACTATGCCAGACCGTTTTAATTTTTTTCTTCAAGACGTCAGATTTGATCACAAAATATTTATTGTTACCAGGTATGAATAAGCATTTTTAAATTTTTATCGTTATCGACGACGTTTAAATAACGGATGGTCAGGTAGAAAATTTAATATATATATTATAATAATACATTAATTTAATAAAACTCATTATGTTACTTAAATATCCAATTACTAATAATGCACCCTTCCTCCTCTCTCCTAAATCTGTGCTGTACCCTGCAGGGTCCACAATTGATACAAACATTATTATGTCTACCAACATTTATACATACATTGTGGAATGCAATAAAGAATTGAGAATTGAGAATTAATTCGAATTTCCCTTAGTCGCCTTTTACGACACCCTCGGGACGGTATGGCCTGTTTTTATTTCTGAGCCGGAAACGACACTGCTGATTATACAGTTGCCTACAATTGTAATTACAACTAGTTAGACACTGAAAAGACACCATTTCAGTTACAATAATATCAGCTCATACAAATGCACGGCACAATGCATATGTAATGCAGACGGTAATATTTATTCATTCTGTTCCCGCGTTAATACTGTAGGATATCAAGATGGCGGTGTTTAAACACGTAAATTTGAAAGGAAAATATGTCTTGAATAGCGTGCCGGGTACTGCATAAGGAGAGTTTAGAAAATCATGATAGCGCGTTGTTACAATCCACCAATAAACTATGGTTTGTTTTAGAAAATGGCTATAATTATTATGATAATCACACTAATATGATAAAGGCGATAGTTTGTGACTGTGTGCGTGTGTATGTTTGTTATTTCTTCACGTCTAAACGGCTAGAGCGATTTTAAAAAATTTGGTATAGAGATAGCTGACACTCTGTATTAACACATAGGCTATAATTTATATAGTTTAATGCATGTTTGTATTAGGCAAAAGCTAACTTTTGCGTCATACAAACATACATATATGGTCCTAGCTTTTTCCAAATGGACCCATTTCTACATAAGTGTAGCTGCGGGTAGAAGTGAGTGACTTAAAGGTACATACATCCATAGACTCACGCCTGTTTCCCAGAGGGGTAGGCAGAGACAACGGATTCCCATTTGTCACGATCTATTCACACCTTTTTTGCCTCGTTTACTGTCATTATATTCTTCATAAATCCCCGCCGGTTTAGGGTACTTCTGACCTGGCCTTTCTTGAGAACGTTTTGGTGGGAAAAATGTTTTCGATTTGGTCAGAGAATGTTCCACGAGGTCTTGCCTAATATTGGTTGTTTTGCCTAGTATTATGACAAAAACAATTGCACTTTTTTTTGCGACTTTTTGGTCTAGCGGTAGTATAAACAGCCGATGATAAAGAGGGTCTGAGTTTCGGACTTAGCCAAAAAGAACTTCAAAACAAAATAAAGTCTAATAACAGCCCGAATTCTGGAAAGCTGAATCTTTTCTCGGTCGTGCCGGTTCACCATTAATTCGATTATAAGAATGAGATGAAATAATTATAAATGTCCTCCGAGCCGAATTTCGGCCACTGCGGCCAGTTTCAGTGGAGACTAGCCATCTGCGCGAAACATATTATAGTGCACAAGTGTGTGCGCAAACACAGGGGCACTTACTATTCCATTACTTTCACGATCCGACGACTACCGACACGAGCGGAAAGAGGTCAAGAGGGGGTATAATACCGCCAACTCCCAAACTTCGAGCTGATATTAAAAATTTATTCTTTTTACAGAACCCCAAAACACTTTTATACCCGAACCGGGATTTGAACCCAGGACCTCGTTATCTGACAGCTACCGCTAGACCAACGAGGGAATTAAAGAATGACATGAAATAATAGAGATATGGTACCAGGCGGCCAGAATTACACACAACATCATCTTTGAGTGAGACGCGCGCTGTCAAAGTGTCAGTTTAGTTAAGTGACAAATTTATTGGCAATAATACAAGATAACACCTTTGTGGCAAGTAGAACATTTAGTTATCAAAACATTTATCATCGGTAGAGTATGCATGCAAAGGTTATCTGGCAACCTCTATTATTTAATAATGCAATCAGCATTCATATATTACTAGCGGCCCGGTACGTGCTTCGCTACGCTTTTAAGTATTAGTACAAATTGTTTGTATATGGGAGTATAGAAAGATGTTGATTTTACACTTTTTCAAGACTTTTTTTAAATTTCCTCTACGTACAAACCTTCCCTGGACTTCCACGAATAATTCAAGACCAAAATTATCCAAATCGGTAAAGGCGTTGTTGAGTTATAACATTACAACGAAAAGTGGCATTGATTTTTATATAATGTATAGATGATTGCGCTAGCTTTTGCTTGCATCTTCCACGTTGACTTTAGAAATTCAGTTTAGACTTAAAATTTATATTTATGATGATCACCTAACATTTTTAACTCAGGTTCGGGTAATAAACTATTTTGATACCAAATTTTATCCCAATCAATTAAGGCGTTTTTGTGTGATTGAGTACTAAAAATCCAAATTTTAATTCTTACTTTTTTATATCCATCCATATTTTTTCGTCCATCTATTGCACGTTGCATACGGCGGCCAATATTTCGGAGCTCATGGTTTGCATCAGTTAACAGTGTAGCATCTACGTTATTATTTATTTTTAAAGTACTTCACGGTATTTGTGTTTTGATCAGTTCACTTGATCGTGATGGATAACGATACAGCTAGTGAGTCAAATAACCGAGTGAAAAACCAAGAATTATGTGAAAATATCCGAGAATGAATTCATTTTACGTCGAACGACGTAAAATTGTTGGAAATAAATGTACGGCCCACCTAAGATTAAGTGGTTGCCGTAGGCTTCGGCGCTTGCGACACACATGACGTAACTCACGTGTTTTCAATTTTTCCCCCTCCTTAATGTACTCTGAAGATCCTAAGTTATCCTCCAGCTTACTTTATAAAATACTCTGTAAAGTGGACAGCTTGCCTACTCAATCTGCTCATAGAGCGAATGGACGCTAGCTACTTCGTTTCCATTGGGAATGGTCATCGTAACCTTATTTTGGCCAGGACTACTATTACTATGTGTATAGTTTGTAAAACAGGGAGCCAAACAGTTGTCAAGAGGCATTATATATAATTTCGCCACTCCCACGTACATTTCTGCTTACGCCATCCGACTTTACAATTTGCCACAACACATCTGTGGCTAAAGATGAGTAGTAATAGCCAATGGACGCTAAGCGTTAGCTACTTAGTTTCCATTGAAAATGGCCACCGTAACCTAATTTTGGCCAGGCCCACCATTATCATGTGTATAGTTTGTAAAACAGGGGGCCAAACAGTTGTCAAGAGGCATTATATATAATTTCGCCACTCCCACGTACATTTCTGCTTACGCCATCCGACTTTACAATTTGCCACTACAGATTTGTGGCTAAAGATGAGTAGTAATAGCGAATGGACGCTAAGCGTTAGCTACTTAGTTTCCATTGAAAATGGCCACCGTAACCTAATTTTGGCCAGGCCCACCATTATCATGTGTATAGTTTGTAAAACAGGGGGCCAAACAGTTGACAAGAGGCATTATATATAATTTCGCCACTCCCACGTACATTTCTGCTTACGCCATCCGACTTTACAATTTGCCACAACACATCTGTGGCTAAAGCCGAGTAGTAATAGCGACGGTTTCGTCGCATAAATAAAACATGGGCCCTTTGCCGCATCGCGCCAGCTATGATCTAATAACGTGGTGCGTAGTTCTGTGCGTTTCCACTGTGAAACAACACGATTTTTATCTTGATTTTTTTATTTTATTTAATTGGTTAGGAAAAAAAAACAGTTATACATTATTTTTTAATTTTAATGTAATAGCATTATTCACAATGCAAAGCGTTTATCTAATCTCAAAAATGGGAAATAATAAATTTAATCGTCCGGTGGGTCTCGAACCTGCACCATCTACCAATCCGGGGTAGGCGCTCTGCGTTAAGCTACGAATGATACACGCTGGCAGATCAGATTAAATTTATTATTTCCCGAGATCCTATGAGATTAGATAAACGTTTTGCATTGCGAATATTGCTATAAAATTAAAATTTAATAATTTGGATTTAGGTATTATCAAAATGATATAATATGAATAACTCAATCCTAGCCACCGATGACCCTACCCCAGCTAATCTGCGGCTTTCCCTCGCTACCTAGGTAGACGACCTGCAGGAGAAAGTCACAGAGACACTGTGGGACACTTTCTATTACCTCATATCTGAAATAACGCTTGACTGACACAACCAGAAAAAAACGCTAAGGTACTAACATGGTGAATTTAGGTGCTTTTTAGGGACGGGATTGTAATAACGCATATTTAGATACAATTAGTACAATTTTGTCATATATATTGTATTCATAGCCCAAAAAATTGCCAAACTGAAGTGGCAGTGGGTCGGGTACCTACATAGGTCGTAGAAACGATGGCAGAAAGGTCCTCGAGTGGCGACCACGAACCTGCAATGTGGACCGACGATCTTGCAAGGATCGCGGGAAGCCGCTGGATGCGGGCAGCGTAGGACCGGCTATTGTGGAGATCCTTGTGGGAGGCCTTTGTTCAGCAGTGGACGTCTTCGGACTGATATGATGATGATGATGATCTTATTTTAATTCAAAATTCCTAACTTTTAGCCTAACCTGGAATTTAAACCCAGGACCTCATTATCTGCAGCTTAACATGCTACCGCTACTACAAATAATCCAATAACAATGGAGACGAACTCCGTAACTCAATTGCTAGTGTTCGCCTCTTTTGATGTAACGTCGTCTTTACACGCTCGCTAATGTGCCACCAGCTAACTATATCCAATTTGTTTTACCTTATGGAGTAAGTGCGATACTCACAAGTTTAGCATACAAGCATACATCATGGTCTGTGAACAGGTATGTTCTTCTAGTTATAACTTAAGGCCCAGATAACAAGCACAATGTTTTAAATCCACAAGTTTAAATCCAATGGAAGCTGCTGTGTGGTGACGGCGACAAATATCAGAATCAGAATATCATCACCCCATCTCATCCCGAGGCGTAGAAGTCGACCCGAGGGAATATCTACCAGAGGACGGGAAGCAGCTTCCTTCTGAGTACTACGACCATCATACTGCGATCGCCAACCCGCCTGCCAAGCGTGGCGATTATGGCATATCCCCTCAAGATGATTCTTGAGGGAGGCTTGTCCAGCAGTGGACTTATTTAAGCTGTAATGATGATGATGATGATGAAATCCAATGGATTGCTATTGGATTTGGGTTCACGTTGTAAGCAAAAATAAATATGAAATTGTAGTCAAGTAATTTGAAGGGCTTCATTGATTGGAAAATACGATTCAACTACTTTATTATAGGATAGCACAAGTGTGTGCGCGACACGTGCGTCTAGCGACACGACCGGAAAGAGGTCAGGTACAGGACCGACGGCTTTACGTGGTCTCCGAGACACGGTGGTGTAATACCCCCAACTTCCAGACTTCGTGCTAACACTGAGAAACTGAGATAAACTTCTCAGTCTCAGTTTTTACGGAAAAATCACAAAATAACGTTTTAGCCCGACCCGGGATTTGAACCTTTATCTGCGGTTGAACACGCTACCGCTAGACCAACGACGCAGTATCTTGTAAAGCTACTAAATCAAACTACAAAAATATAGAACCTTTTAAATAGATAATCACATTAATTAAAGTAGGTAGATTTCGTAATGAATATACTCCACTAGCGCTGATGGGGCTAATTTTAGGATTAAAACGGCGGAGCTAGAAATGGGCCTCGCTAATTAATCCCTAAATAGCTGGTTTGCTTTGTTGATGTTTTGACATTTGCTATTAGTTACGTTCCATTCGAAGTGAAGCTTTATAGCAATGCCATTAAAATTGATATTTAATTAAATATAAGTTAAGTGTTTTGTCATTGAACTCAGAGGCCAGATTTGTTCTAGATTGACGAGAAATAACATCAAAATATTTCTAATATTACATACATATATTAAAAAACCGGCCAAGTGCGAGTCGGACTCGCCCATGAAGGGTTCCGCAGCAGCAACTATTTCAGTTGATTAAATGAAAGGTAAATTGCAGTTTACGATTTATGATGCATTAAAAAAAAACTACTTACTAGATTTCGTTCAAACCAATTTTCGTTGTTAGTTTACATGGTAATGTATATCATATATTTTTTAGTTTTATCATTCTCTTATTTTCGAAGTTACAGGGGGGGGGGGACCGTCATTTTTCCACTTTGGAAGTATCTCTAGCGCAAACTATTCAGTTTAGAAAAAAAATATATTAGGAACCTCAATATCATTTTTGAAGACCTATCCATAGATACCCCACATGTATGGGTACGATGAAAAAATAATTGTTGAGTTTCAGTTCTATGTATGGGGAACCCCCAAAATTATTATTATTTTTGTGTTAAAATCTTAATGCGGTTCACAGAATACATCTACTTACTAAGTTTCAACAGAACAGCTCTTATACTTTCGGACATACGGACATTGGCTGTGACATACGGACGGACAGACAGACAGACAGACAAGACGAATCTATAAGGGTTCCGTTTTTTGCCATTTAGCTACGGAACCCTAAAAAAGAAGTGTGTTTTAGATCACACGATTGAATTAAAACTTAGATGTACGAAACGTGACTCTTTCTCTCACTTTTTATTTTCTCTAATGTCTATCTCCCTCTCAACTTCCTTTTGCCCTGCCCGATCACACTTGTCGGCTCTCGTAACGCATCCACCAGCTTACTCCCAATGTCAAACGTGCGTAAAAAAAGTATTACTTTAAAAAATTAATGCGCGCATCTCTTTCTCTTGTTCCTACAGTAATATACAGAACGTTACTCATTCTTCTTTTCTGTCTTCACTAACTTCCATCTTCCTCTCAAATTCCATTCGCCTCGCCCAATCATACTTTTCGTAGTGTGTTCCTCAAGTCAAGCGTGCGTAGAGAAGCCTTACCTCAAAATAAGATAAACTAATATACGAATTTACTGTGTGGCTGACGGTAAAGAAATCACTACTCCATCTCATTCAATTGAGGGAGAGGGGAGCATAGATGATGTGCCTAGAGACCGGGCTGTTGTGTCGATCTATCCGCCATAATCATCACACTGCGACCTCCTAAGATAGAGCAAGATTTGCGCCAAACGTCCGTTAATTGCCTTGAAGAATATATATACCGTCACCGTAGCCTAGTTGGTAGTGCTCCTGCCTACGAAGCTGGTGGTCCTGGGTTCGAATCCCGGTAAGTGCAAATATTTGTGTGATGAGCACGAATATTTGTTTCTGAGTCATGGATGTTTTCTATGTATATAAATATTTATCTATCTATATAAGTATGTATATCGTCGCCTAGTACCCATAGTACAAGCTTTGCTTAGTTTGGGGCTAGGATGACCTGTGTGACATTGTCCCTAGATATTATTATTATTATATATATATATATATATAGTCACCATTCTTTGCTCTTGTTTTTGCCTCCTCTATACTCATTATATAGTTCATACATGCTCATCTGATTAAAGTACTTCTGTCCTGGCCTTTTCTTGATCATCTCGGACTTGGTCAAAGACGGGCTTCCAATTGTACCAGTTACACAGCCCAGGTATACTTCTTTAGTCAATCGTCTTTTATTAAATGTCGGGACCATCTCTTAACAGCATATCTTTTTGATGTGATCTTTCCTATTTATCGGTTTCGGGATATTTTATGTTGGAGTGAATAAATAAATAAAAAAGGTTTTTATTCACGTAGACTTTAAAAAAGCGCTTGTAAATAGTCAGAACATGTTTGTATGAATATGTAATTAATTTATAATCATTTCTAGGTTTCCACGGAAGTAGTAAGACACCATACTCCAATCCATCTTCCATTAGTATCTACTAACTATCGCCAAAATGCTTTCCTGTGGCGGGCGAGTAATTCGTTAAACGTTAATACTAAGAAGTTTTATTTTGATATTTTTAATTCGAATCCAGAATCAGTGAGACGGCAGCTCAGTCGAGACTTTTTCTCGAAATTAAGTGTTCAATAATCATTTGTTTGATCCTTATACGACACACATCTAACTTGTATCCGAATTCATGCTCGTGGAGACCTATAAATGGCTAACTGTTGTGTATACCTAATCTATTAAGTTATTGTAAGCTGTTGGTCTTCCTAATAATGTTAAATAAATAAATAAATATAGATATTTAGGTACACGGATTGTAGGAAAAAATTTACAATAAGATTTATTGTATAATAGTAACGATATTTAGCTAGCTTAAATTAAGTTACTGTCAAGGATCATGTGTAGGTTTAATCATCGAAATTTTAAATTTAAGTAACATTTTTACTACATATTGTCTTGATTGATTTTGGATAAGAAACAAAAATGTGTCACGGAAACCGGGAAAGCGCGCATGCGCACGCTATTTGATTTGACCAATGAGGTGGCGGATAGCTGTGATATGGTGCCAACCCATTTTGCGTAAGGTTACATACTGTGTACATGATATATTCGATCAATCATATTACGAATAGATTGGCTCATATACAATTTTATTACACGGAATTATAACATGTACGATGATACATATCATATGCTACTACTGTAAGGCTTGCTCTTTTTTATCATATATTATACATACATACATAGACTCACGCCTGTTTCCCAGAGGGGTAGGCAGAGACAACGGATTTCCATTTTTCACGATCTTTGCATACTTCTTTTGCCTCGTTTACTGTCATTATATACTTCATACATGCTCACCGGTTTAGGGTACTTCTAACCTGCCCTTTCTTGAGAACATCTCCATTTTGGTCAGAGAATGTTCGACGTGGTGACGTGGTGGTCCCCTTCCGGTTGTCCCATTCACACAGGCCAGGTATACTTCTTTTGTCAATCTTCTTTCATTCATCCTTTCTAAATGGCCCAACCATCTCAGTTTTCCTTTTTCAATCTTTGTGACTACATCCTCTTTCACACCACAACGCACTCTTACATCAGTATTTCGAATTCTGTCTCTCAAAGTCACACCACACATACTTCTCAGAGCTCTCATTTCCACTGCATTTATTTTACTTTTATTCTTTTCCTGCCATACCCAACTTTTACTTCCATACATTAAAGTTATATATTATAAAAAGTATATATATGATGAAATGAAATGAGTGAACCTTACCGTAGTTGTTGTTTAAACTTAATAAACTATAGCCTGTGTTAATCCAGGGTGTCAGCTAACGCTCCAGGCGTTTAGACATGAAGAAGTAACAATCATACATACTCACACAGTCACACAAACTTTCGCCTTTATAATACTAGTGTGATTATAAAATGTATTATGATGGAATGAAATGAGTGAACCTTACAGTAGTCGTCGCATACATAGTTATTTTAATATATGTATGTCTTAAAAATAACGGAATGGAGAGAAGCGTAATGGGCGTCAAGGGGAAAGATAGAATAAGACTAGAAAAAATTAAAAAGACAACGATTTTTAAGGATGCAAAAAACACATGTAAAGCTTTGGATGAAGCGATGGACTGGACATATGATTAGATATACAAATGGAAAATGGACAAAAACCATAACAGAATGGTATCCCAGGGATGGGAAGAGAAGTAAAGGGCGTCAAACAAAAAGATGGGAAGATGACCTCAAAAAGGTAGCGGGTCCCGAGTGGAAGAGAACAGCGAGAGACAGACAGAAATGGAAAGCTTTAGAGAAGGCCTCTGTCGGAAGTCAAGCTGTGCAGTGAAACCGATCGATTAATATGTAAATTTATTGTTTTATGGAACAGCAATAAAGGTTAATTTTATTTTTTATTTATTTTTATGTTTTAAAAATACAATACTTGCTCTTTATCTTTCGGAAAATTTATGACACAAATTGAAGAACGAGCATTTTTATGTTAAATCCCATAGAATGAGCCACAGGTCGTAGTATGAACTATAACCCAGTACAAATATAGTGTTGTAGTCATAAGGCCCTGAAATTAATTCTTTATTATCAATCTTCATTAATTTAATGTTTCTACCAGTAGGTTGAAAAATTGAAGTAGTACATTATTCATTACACTTATACAACGTGGAACCTAAATAGTAGAAAGTAGCTCAATCTATTCTTAAAACTCTATAATGTTTAAAACTTAAGTTTGAAAAATATGCAAACAAGTTCCTATTTATGAAATAGTAACGACACATTATAATTTTCTTCTTTAAAAATATCTTTTTAGCACAATTTTTACATATTAGAAAAGGAGGAGGTTTAGTAACACTCACAACACACAATTCAATTGATATTAAATAATGTGTGTGTATGTGTTTGTGTTTTATTTTGTATAAAAGGTGTAAAATAAAACGTAGATGTAACTTAAGAAACTTAAATAAATAATATACAGAAATTATTAACTTATCACACAAGAATAACGATCGGACGATGCATTTTAGTTTGGAAAACAAAAAGTATTTTTGCTATATCATAAACGGTTTTTTTTATTTGTTTTGTTTCATTAGTAGATAGCGCTCCTTAAGGATGTCACTTAAATAGCGCTATTCAACTTATTCATGTTAGAAATTTTCTCCAATACTTGTGAATCCATTTTCATAATTCATATTTTATTCTACAATGCTTGGGAAATATAAACTATGGTAAATTCATATTACAAGCTTAGCTTTTATATAGAAAGGTTGATATTGTTTAAATATTTGAGTGTTTTAAATACAAAATGATGCTTGTCTAGTTCTTAGGCCTAAAACTGCGTTAAGCGGGCACCCGCGCGGTTTCATACAAAATTGCTCCGTCGCGGGGACCTGTGCGGGCGCACGTCACGGAGAGGCGCGCCCCGCACCCACGCAGCGGGGCCGCCTCCGTGCGACAGAACTCGTCGCGGAGCCACGCGCGGTGCCCGCTAGCGCTAACACGCACGGGCTTGTTCAGTTAATAACGCTACTCGCTAGGTGCTACGGGTCGCACGCACGCTCGGAGAAAATCAGAGACAATGTCTTTCGATACAAAAAGGGCATTTGTGGAAGTGCGTTAAAAAGAATAATCCGGGGACCGCGACGGGTCCCCGCGCTGGGCACCGTCGCATTCCCACAGAGCCCACCCGCGTGTCCACGCGCGAAGACACGCGACGGTTGCCCGTCGCGGGCGCCCGCTTAACGCGGTTTCAGGCCTTAAGTTTCAAGAATCCTCCTGCTTGCGTATAATAATGATAATCATCGATCCCAAACTAAGCCAAGCTTGTACTATGGAAACTAAATAACTGATATACTACTTATACTACTTTTCTTTTGTAAATACAAACGTATTTAGATAATTACTCCCAGACTCAGGACAAACAGCCCTGTTCATGCACACAAATATCTGTCCTGGGTGGGAATCGAACCCATGACATGCGAAGTCTACAAACCACGTCAACCGGCCAGTCAAACTTTCTACACTACTTATACTACATACACGTATTTCTATTTTGGGATAAATTAGATTAATATTTCGAATAATTGAACTATTGAATAGAAAAAGAGATATATCAAAAAGATGTAATTTATCATACATATGTTTCAGTGTGAAAAACCTTATTAGCGACTTTTTACAAATTAACGTTAAATTAGAGATTTTTAGTTTCAAAGAGATTGAGTTGTTTAAGTATTCCACACTACTTCTGCTACGCGTTGTTTTACTGTGGGACAAATTAGGGCTAACGTTTTGATTAATTGAGTTGTTATTAAAATTGTTATTAAACAATGTAACATAACTAGATGCAGAATATTAAGCGACAACGATTTTGAAATAGTGTATTATGCATCTTCAATATAGCTAAATAATTGAATGGTGTTGGTTGAGTACGTAAGAAGGTAGTTTCACAATAACAAAAATAAATTCAAATCTCAAGTAAGTGACTTATTTGTTAATATTGAGAATAAAAAATCTTTAAACCTAAACTGTGTATATGACGGCATATATATAATATAGCCACCACATATCATACCGTAGGGGGCATAAAAGTCATCACGGGGAATACCTACCAGGGAAAGGGCACCATCATACTGCGATCACGAACCCGTCTACCAAGCGTGGCGATTATTGCATATCCCCCAAATGATGGACACGACTCCACTGTGGAAATCTTTGGGGAGACCTTTGTCCAGTAGTGGACGTCATTTGTCTGACATTATGGTAATGATAATAATAAAAATAATTAATAAAATGTTTATTTCTCCTAACAAAAAGATTTTACATTAATAAGTACAGACGCCAGCACATCCCCAATGGAAAGTGAACCTTACGCTTATGTGATAAAATGAAAATCTAAAAAAAAATTGACAGATTGGGCTAGGTTACGTATCTACCCCTGGGATCGCTGGCATTTGGAGGAAGGGCACTCCACTCGTCTTGTATAAGCGGTCCCGGGAAAAGGTAACCTGCTGTAGCTCAGGTTGCCTAAACGCGCGTGATGGGGAGGGGGGAGGCACGAGTACCCAGAGCCCCCGCTACAGGCACTGTTAGGCTGGCTACCGTGGTGGTTTTAGTGGGTCGGCTCTACACAACGTGCGAATGGTAATTCCACCAAGTAAAAAAAAAGGTTACGTATCTATATCAATCTGTATTTATGAGTATTGGTATCTGGAGTAGGGTAATCCTGTATTACACATCACAAAGTTCTAAAATGATTTTTCTAATGTTTTAAAGTGACATCGTAACATCCATTTACACGTTGATTTTAATAATCCGTTAATAGCTCGACGATGTTGAATTTACGACTTAACAAAGTGTAAACGGGCTATAACTCTAACCCCTGACGTAGTCCCAAACTTTCAAGCTTTGTCACATAGATTAATCAGATACTTTTGAATATATTCTTAACTTATTTAGAGTTCGATTGAACTTCACCACAGAATAGAGGTGTTATACGTTTTTAATGATAAATTTATTTATTTTAATAACTATCCACTTTATTTAGTTATGATTTTGTCAAAGTCAAGTGAGATATAGATTCTGACTTGACTCTGACAAAATTGATTTTGTTGACTTGTCCTATAACAATAATATTCTGGATGCTACTTTTATAGGTATTTCAATAAATAAATATAAATAAAATACACGTGGATAGGACACAATTATTAATTAATAATATTTGAACGTAAATGTTAATTAATCTGTCTCTTGGACTTATACACGCTCAGCCAAATCTATGGTATTTTGACAGTATGTATTGCAGACTACTTATAGTACAGAAAAGCAATAGAAAGGCTCTCTGTCCCATTTCATTCAATTTCATGAATTCATCTGTAAGTTTAAGCAGATGGTTCTTAGCTTTTTTACAGTCACTGGGATGGTTTTCAAAAAGTTATATATTTTCCTAGTGGCAAGATAGGGGACCATGTTTGAACAGTTAGTTTTGTTACACGCAACCATTATTAGCTGTTGTACCAATATTATTGGCGCCTTGCTGGGTTTCTATTGGTTATAGTCACAATTTGTTAACCATATTTGTAATAACTTGAGTTCTCAAGATCTTTTCATTAATTATATTTTATTAGACGACTATGATTGGGTGGTGTAAACAACCTATCAATACTGTGAAAGTTCATAAATCCAATGGCACCATCATGATAAGTCTACACAAAAAATGCCATTTGTTGCAGAAAAATCTTGTATGCCAGAAGAGAAAAAAGAATCAAAGTTAGCCGTTTATTTTAGTTTTTATAAGCTCGTCCAATAAATATAATAATAATATAATATCTGGGGACAATGTCACACAGATCTTCCTATCCCCAAACTAAGCAAAGCTTGTACTATGGGTACCAGGCGACGATATACATACTTATATAGATAGATATATACTTAAATACATAGAAAACATCCATGACTCAGAAACAAATATTCGTGCTCATCACACAAATATTTGCACTTACCAGGATTCGAACCCAGGACCACCAGCTTCATAGACAGGGTCACTACCAACTGGGCTACGGTGACCGTCAATACTTAAAAGCCTAATATATTTTTGCCAGTTGTTCTATCTCGGTGGCTTCTTCTTTTGAGCTTTGAAGTCCACAACTTCAACAGCATAATGCCATGGCTTAGGAATGTATAATGTATGGTCTTACTTACTTATCGTATGGGCAGTAGTTACACTGGTGTCAGAGTTATTCAAGCCACCCAATAGGCCTGAATTGGCTGCAATCGGTACCGACAGCTTATATCCACTTTTGGTGGTCATTTATTTATGGATTGACCGGTGAGCTCAAGCCATGTTTTTTTTTTTTGTAAGGTGAACATTTTTCACCAGTCGAACTGCTGAAATAGCGAAACATCGGTAAGCTCTACTTCTTTTTTCAATGAAAAATTCTAAAAATAAAGCCTATTGACGTACAGACGTATTGTTGTTAGTTAAAAACCAGTTTCTTTTGGTGTTGTTTTACGCTATGCTTTTTTTTTTTTTTTTAATTCTATATTTATTTAGAGGCTTTTACCTTACAAAGGTATGCCAGCCTCATCATACCCTAATCTAATTAATTATTACACGTATAACATTATTATTTTACGTAACATTATTGCGTAAGCGAGGGAGATAGTGATGCAGCAACCATTTCGTAAATGAGTTTCGCTTCTCCTGCATTAGGTACAGCTAGTATTCTAATGAAAGCCCCAACATCATACATATTGACTTTTAACTCCTGCAACACTAACTCTCTTTCTTTTTTGTTCTTTTCACATTCCATTAGTAAATGTTGGACATCTTCGACTTTGTTACATACTTGGCAATTAGGGGAATCAATCTTTTTCATGAGGTATCCAAATTTCCTAGATGGAAAATGACCAGAACGCAATCTATGTGCCATAACTACATACGACCTCTTCAAAAGACTTTCAGCAAACCAAGGGATTCGAGGAGGCTGACTTTGTATGGTCTTATACCATATTCCTTTTTCTTTTGACCTTCTGTCGAAATACTCTCTAAAATGATTGTAGCATATGTTTTTATAATAGCTAAGTATTTCTGTGTAGAACGGAGCGATGTCAATTTCCAATCCTTCCAAAATTGCTTTCTTTGCAAACATGTCAGCCTTCTCGTTTCCACTTATGCCAATATGAGATGGAATCCATTGCAACCTCAAATTAATGTCGCCAAGTTCACAAAATAGCTTAAGAATTACATAAGCTATCGGTACACCTCTGCAACCAGAGGCGCATCGAGCTAAATGCATTAAACCACTTCTGCTATCTGTACATATTACTATGTTTTGATTCACAGAAAGGTTCACATTGCTCCAACTAATTATGTTCTCTAGAGTTTTTGAGATTGCAACAAGTTCCATCGTCATTACCGATATGTTTGTATCGCTAGATTTAAACATGGCCGAAGTTCCATCACTTATATTATAATAAGCGGCACCACATCCCATATTGCTCTTGGACCCATCAGTAAAGAATATTTTCCACCCAGAGTACTTTTCACTAAGTTCCTTAATAACATCGAATTTAAGTGATGTAACCTCATGCCTGCGCTTAGCTAATTTGACGCAGTCTAAATTATATCTAATTTTATCTCGTACGTTTATACCTGTTACCCATTTCTCCAGCGAGTACATATCTAAAATCCTTGAACCATGTATATTACGTGGCTTACACTCATTGTACACGGTCACAAGTAACGGTTTTTTCTTATTATTCCAGTATCTTGTGACTGAAAGGTCATTCAACTCATCTATTAATTTAATAGTTACATTATTCATACATGACATACTTTTTATACAGAATTTGTAAGCTAAATATAATCTTCTAACGTACAAAGGTGGTATACACATTTCAGCTTCCATTACATGTATTGGAGAGCTTTTTATAAAGCCACCTATACACCTCAAATACCGGTTCTGGATGATATCCAGTTTACCTAAATGACCCTTTGCACTATTATCATAGAGAAAGCAACCGAAGTCAATCCTACTACGTACCAATGAAATGTACAAAGACCTCAAATGTTTCGGATGTATTCCCCAAGTCGGCCCCGCCAAAACTTTAAATAAATTTAAATATTTAGCCGTCTTTTCATGTATTTCGTTAATATGCTTTTTCCATAGAAGTGACCTATCTAACCAAATACCTAAGTGCTTCACACAATCAACTGAGGCAACTGGTGAGTTGTTAATTGTAAGTTGCAATTGTCTTCTTCTTCTACCTCTACTAAAAAGGCACATCTTTGTCTTATTCGGTGACATGTCCAGACCCATCTGATCCAGCAATACAACCATAGCATCAAGGGCAACTTGCATTTCCGATTCCGCGTGGTCTAAATCTTTATGGCTAAGATAAAATACGAAATCATCCGCGTACTGCGAAACAATAACCCTCTCAATCTGTTGGCAAATTTTTGACGTAATAATATTAAAAAGCATTGGTGATATTGGATCGCCCTGTGCCAACCCCCTACATGCTCGTCTGACGTCAACAGTACGTCCATCACTACTATTCCTTATCATTAAGTACCGCTCCAATAGAAATGAATAAAGGTAACTACAAACTTTTGAGCCCACTCCGAAATCATCTAGTGTCTGAACCAGCTTTTCCACCAAAACATTATTATAAGCGTTTGTTATGTCTAAAAAGCAAGCCAACGTCGGGTAATTCCTTGTGAAACCCAATTGAATATACGTAGATAGTCTTGTAATACAGTCTAAACAAGATTGAGCTCTCCTAAAACCAACCGTATATGGTGACAATATGGGATGCTTCTCAATATACCATTCTATTCTTTTACCGATCATATTGTGGAATATTTTACACACACAGGATATAAGCGATATTGGTCTAAGCTTCGCCTCTGAATTCGCGTCGTGCCCAGCTTTAGGAATAGCAATAACTGATATTGCACGCCATTGTTTTGGGATATCTGCCGTTCTGAAGATATCATTAAATACTTGCAGAAGAAACTGCTTGGCCACAAACGGAAGATTATAAATCATAGAATACGTTATTCCATCATTTCCCGGAGAAGTGTCCTTCTTTTTTATACTATTCTCAAATTCATCCATTGTAAATGCCGATTCTATTAGTACATTCTGTGATTTGAACAGGGGTGGTAAATTCGTCACGGAATCCGGTGTGAGTGAATACAACAACCTTTTTAGCTTGTCTTCCGATACACTAAACTTAGCTTGACGATTACCTTTAAGCCATCTCATCCTTCGCCACATATTAGAAACTGAAGAAGTTTCATCTATGCTGCTACAAAAATGTTTCCAACTTCTATCTCTGGCTGTACTTATCAAATTATGGGCATGTGCCCCTCTCTCTTCTAGTCTTGTTAAATTGTCAGGAGTAGGATTTCGTCTAAATTTGGCTAAAGCCAACCTGCGTTCGGCCACTGCTCTAGACAATGATGGATCCCAATACTCTTTTGGCTTAAAATTCCTTAAAGGACTGGTACACATTTTAATCATGGGTATGTGCTTATTCGCTGCCTTATCAACTAGAAAATAGTCGTATAATACTTGAATATTATTGCCCATGTCAACTGCACTAGAAAAGGAATCTATAAGCTCATGACGAAATGCTTCCCACTTTGCTTTTTTGAAGTTTCGTCTTTGAATATATTCAATATTCTCTTGAAAATTCATCGAAATCTTAATTACGAGGTGGTCACTACCTAGATTTTCATTCATTAAACCCCACTGATACTTAATAGCGATATCAGATGACGCGAATGTGATGTCCGGTGATGATCTTTGTACATTTCCATTAACTAACTTGACTCGGGTTGCCTCTCCGTCATTTAATGTTACAAAACCGTGATCTAACGATGAATCTAATATTTGAGTTCCGCGCTGATCCGTTTTATAAGACCAGTTCGTATGGTGATCGTTAAAGTCACCTGCAACTAATGATTTTTTGGGTACACACGAGAAAATATTGTCCCAATCTGATGTGGTTGTACGCACTGAAGATGGACAGTAAATAGATACAACGTGTTCTAAACTTTTACAATTAAGTATTTTTATACATATAGCCTCTATACCTACATTACTTAAACTAATTGGGCATACATGCGCCTGTATAGATTTATGGATAATTATCGCGACACCCCCGTAGGAATCCTCTCGGTCCTTTCTATGTATATTATAACCCCTAATATTCAAATTAATGTCTGAGTTTAGCCAAGTTTCACTAACTATAACAATATGAATTTTTTCTTGCCTAAGTAATGCATCTAAAGTAAGTGATTTTGGTTTTAAGCTTTGACTATTCCACTGTAGTATATTAATCAACGCGTCTTTGTGATAATTATTCATTTTCAGACTTAAACAACCATTGACATAAATTTCCTCCAATAAAAAAATCCTTTACAAATACCTTGCATTCCTCAAATATTACTTTCAACACCGACATAATTATTTCTTCAAATCCTTTCTCTGAACAAATTATTTCTTTAATTTTGAAAAATATTTCTTGAAATCTGAATTTTCTTTTCTTCTTCTTTTCACCTTCTTCTTTTCTCGATTGCCCATTTTCCTGATTACTTACACTCATCTCATCTTCCGTAGAAAAAGTTTCCCACTCTGTTTCCATAAATGTAGTTTGATTATCTCGCCCATCTTTATTTTTATTTTGCTTCTTCAATCTTTTCGCCTTCTGTTTTTGTATTTGTGTGTTGCCCAAACTTTCGTTTTGTCTGCATATATTTTCATTAATTAATACCTCTTGTGTAACTGTTGATTGCACAGCACTACTGTAGGTCTTTTTAAAAGTAGCTTGATTCTCTCCCGTTTTTTTATCAGAAACTTCAATTGCTTCAAAAGTGCTTTCTTTATTGTTGTTCTTAAGATATATTTGGAGGGCTTCTCTGTAGGAAATATTCTCAGCACTCATCAGAGTCCGAATTTCTTTTTCTTTCAGGAAGGCAGGGCACGTCTTGTCAAGTGCTATGTGAGGTCCTTTGCAATTGGGGCATACAATTCTGTCTGTTTCACAATTATCATGTTCCTTGCCGCATTTAGGACACAGAATCTTTTTTATTGGGCAGAATTTCTTTATATGCCCGAATTTCCAGCAGGCGGAGCATTGAGAGACAGGAAACACATATCGTTCTACTCGAAAACGGCACCCATAGGCAAGAATAAACTCTGGAGATGTCGGGTTCTCAAAACAGACACGCACAGTCTCACTGTCCACCCACTCCCTATCCTGGCTGATACGCCTTAATCTTCTAACTGATAATATTTTGCATGGACTCTCTAATGTGTCTAATATCTCTGACTCACTCAGTTCCAAATCTACACCCTTAATTATTCCGTAAGATAAGCTTAGTTGGTTAACAAATTGAGCCCTTACTTCAAATTCAACGAACTTCTGACATTTGATTAATTTTTCTCCGTCTTCTTTATTAGCAACTTGTATTAACACCTTGTAGGGACTCTTATAGTTCAGAATGTTATTTATATTTTCATTTTTCAATAATTTTGCTAATGCCATTTGTTTGGGTAAGACTTTTAGGGATGTTAAGCAAACTTTATATGTACCTTCTATATTTTCCTCTCTTATCCCCTTTCCCGATTCGCCTTCGATTCCAGATTCACTCCTTAAAAGACGTTTGGGTCGCCTTCTGATCACCGTTATAAAACCATCTTCGCTGCTTTCATCACTTTTTTCTCGGGCCCTTTTTTCAGCAATACTTCCACTATCCATCTCTCAATCATTCCGGTTACTACTATTACTAGTCTCACCCGTAAAGATACTAGAAAACTCCAACACATTGTTTTCCGCTTTATTTCCGTCACTTTTTTCTTCCATTCTCAACTTAGGGTACTCGGAGAAAACTTGACTTAAGCGATCTGTTGTTTTTTACGAGTTAAATTTGGTCATAGCAGAGCTTTGCAATTTTGGGCTAATTCATCCGGTGTATTATGCCAAGTCAATGGCAAATAATTGAATATCGATAATACATCGAATATTTACTACTAAAAAAGTAGGTTAGGTTAGTACTGTGACCATACGCCGAACGAGAGAAAAGAGCGTGCCACTTTAATGAATCCACAAACAAATGAATCGTTCATCGCTAAAGGATACATTCAATTGAATGTTCGATTTATTAACCATTAGATTTTATGAGCTTATGGCATTCGATTTGGCATCATCATCATCATATTAGACGGAAGACGCCCGTACAATTTGGCATAGTAAACCCTATTTACGTCCAATACCTCAAAAAAGAAAGAGTTATAAATTTTAAGTTTACTGCGTGTGTGTTTGTCTATGACATCATATCGCACAGGAAAATTTACCAACGGTTATGTAATAAATTATAATAAAATGTCTTTATGCAAAATATCTCATTAAAAGTGCTTGTTAATCGGAAACATTATTTGTATTATTAAAACAACTTATACAAAAGTGCTTGCATTAAATTTTGAGAACTCTACAATTTAGTTCATCGTGTACGTGTCGAATGTGTATTTATAATATTATTGTGTAAAAGTTATTTCAATTTTGTTTTGTAATATTTTGTAATACTTTAGTAAAATACAGTTTAATGTAAGTCCCGGAAGTTAGCGGACCTTATTCGTATAACGACTTTCCCCTTTAAATTTACTAGGATACAACTGAGTAGATCCGGCGTAACAAACGAAGAGTTGTATTTTTTTGGAACGAAGTTCCTTATCGCGCGTTATGAAAGGGGGCTAGACGGAAAAAAACTTACGAAAAGTTGTCACGACACTTTTTGCAGCTGTGCGGCGTGCGCATGTTTCTCTGTCTGTCTCTCTCTCTCTCTTATAGAAAGCAAGCCAGCCATTTTTGTTGAGTGTATACAGGTTTTTTGTACATCATAAATAATAAGAAATAACTTCGTTCCATCCGGGTGTCCCTTGACACCTCTCAAGTTTTTTTTAATTATTTAGTTTGTTCATAATTTGTCCAGTTATTACTATAACTTATTGCTTTTTATTGTACTCTTTATTATCTTGGGACTACTATCACACTGCCATCTGATTCCAAACTAGGCAGAGCGTTTGGGATCAGATAGCAGTGTGTTAGTTGTCCCAAGATATTTATTTGTTTCATCATCATCATCATATCAGCCGAAAGACGTCCACTGCTGGACAAAGGCCTCCCCCAAAGATATCCACAATTGCCGGTCTTGCGCTATCCGCATCCAGCGATTTCCAGTGACATCCGCACAAGATCATCGGTCCAACTTGTAGGGGGCCTGCCCACGCTGCGTCTTCCGGTTCGTGGTCGTCACTCGAGAACCTTTCTGCCCCAGTGGCGGCCGCCTTTACGAGCTATGTGCCCTGCCCACTGCCACTTCAGCTTGGCAATTCTTACGGCTATGTCGGTTACTTTGGTTCGCCTGCGAATCTCAACATTTCTGATTCGATCTCGCAGGGAAACTCCAAGCATAGGAGAATAAGGTATCCCTTTCCATTGCTCTTTGGGTGACCTTGAGCCGCCTGCTAAGGCCCATTTGTTTGTTTAAATTACTTTAAATAATTTATTTAGTTCAAGTTGAATATAGGGGATCTGCCCACGCTGCGTCTTCCAGTTCGTGGTCGCCTTTTCCACCACAGTGCCTGTCGATTCTATGTGCGTCGTCCTCTGCCACTCCAACTTGGCAATTCTTACGAGAATAGACCGATAGTCTAGTGAGGGTCACTGGAAGCCGCCGGTAACGCGGCGATCTTTTTTTATTTCAAAGACACCTTCGCACTTTGGAATCTAATCGCTGTGTCGCGGAGTACTTTACAAACATATAATAGACGGACACAAATTACATCCAGACTCAGAGCAACTATTTATGGGTCACACAAATAGTTGTCCGGCGCGGTACTCGAAGCCGCGACACGAAGCGGCAAGGCGATTGTCTTAGCCGCTGCGCCACACGTGTAGTCAAATCTTGATCAGTCAGATTATGGAGATTTATTGGGAGGCCTTTGTCTGGCACTTGACACTTTCGGCTTATATGATGATGATGAGTAAAATGTCTCCTTTTCACGATTTTAACGAATTAATTCCCAATATTATATCGAGACATTAAAAAAATATATTTATCATCCCAACAGCAGTATATTTCTGGTACCCCTTTTTTTAGAATTTGTTATTCTTAGAAACGACATTAGTCTTACTTATCTAATCTGTAGACTTAGTACTGAAATAATATTTCTTAGAAGACCATGACTTTGTTGATTCGTCATCCTAGTGAGTACTTAATTTATTCTGTATTCAGTTTAGGGTTCCGCCGTACTAACAGTGTCTAAGCCTTGATTAAGGGATTATAATTTATGTTTATACATATACTCTTATGGTTGAATTTTGGCCGTTGTGGTTAGTCTCAATAGAGAGTAGTCATCACCGCAAGGTATGTTATAGTGTAATCCCACCAACTTACAAATTCCGGACAAATAATGATACTTTGATTAACTAAGATATAATTGTAATATTTGTTTTTGCCCAACCCGGGATTTGAATTGAACACGATACCGCATTTAATATTTTACAAAATCAAGTTACTTAACTCGCTGTCACTACGATTTTATAACAGGCAGCAGACAATATTATTGTGATTTTATGACTGCCCGTGTGGTGCAGCTGTTAATACAGTCTCCTCACGGCTTCGTATCCCGGGTTCGATTTCCGCTGGTGACAACTATTTGTGTAACCCATATTTACTTATGGTTTATCGTATGGGCAGTGGTTACCCTAGTGACAGAGTTGTTCAAGCCACCCAGTAGGCCTTTGACATGGCTTAACGATTGCTGTCTAATGACTACAACCATGACCGACAGCATATGGTGCCCTCCGAAGTACGGAGACGCTAAGCAATTTAACCACTGTAGTGGTCACCCATCCATGGACCGACCGCGAGCCTAGTTGCCCAGCGGACCGCGCGCTAACTGACCGTTGAGAGCATCTATCTAGCTGAGTGCCTCTATGACTCATAAATAGTTGTTCTGAGTCTGGATGTACTTGTGTCCATCAATTACATTAAATTTAAATTTTATAGACACCATGCAAAGCGTTAATCTAATCACAAAAATGGGAAATCATAAATTAAATCGTTCAGCGGGTCTCGAACCAGCACCATTTACCAATCGTTTTTACCATCAATACATGTTTGTAAGTACATGGAAAATTTCACTAGTGCGGGAGATATTTGACGGTCACCGTAGCTTAGTTGGTAGTGCTCCTGCCTACGAAGCTGGTGGTCCTAGGTTCGAATCCCGGTAAGTGCAAATATTTGTTTGATGAGCACGAATATTTGTTTCTGAGTCATGGATGTTTTCTATGTATTTAAGTATTTATCTATCTATATAAGTATGTATATCGTCGCCTGGTACCCATAGTACAAGCTTTGCTTAGTTTGGGGCTAGGATGATCTGTGTGACCATGTGTGACATTGTCTCTAGATATTATATTATTATGTCCCTAGATATAATATATCTTAAAAAAAACTAGTACTAGGTATTTTTCTTCCCATAAAAATCTCCTTAAGATTTGGGTTAGATAACTGGACTTCATTATCTGCGATCTGTGATTGCACACTCCACCGCAAGTCCACCAATGGTGTGAAAACAAGTATTTTTTTTTTTGTGGGACGCTACAGTTATCCTAGGAGGCTTTTACTGCTTCACCGGACTATAGAGGCGAGCAGAGGGTTCGAGCCGTCTAGCAATTAAGTAACCCGCGCCGGAGGGCACCCCCTGTGGGGTTCGAACCTCGACTCTGGGCGATTACTGGCGGTGAGAGGGCAAGATCATCATTTTAGGGAGTTTTGTGCAACTTTCGCTCTACGTTAATGACATGACGCGGCCCCCCGTCCGCGTTGAGGGGGGCTTTTTATCGGTACGATATGCAAACTAAGGGTCATGGAGGGCGTTGGTGGTCGCGACGCGATCGCGGTCGTACTCTCGTCCGACGAGTACGAATTATCGGTTTGTGTATAGTGTCACGAGAGTTTCTAATGACTTTAACTTGTTCAAGGTAGGCAGTAATCTCGTCTGAAAACAAGTAGTGATAGAGATTAAATGAGAGATAAAAGCGACGGAACCCCTCCACTTTGTTAAAGCTGTTTGCTGTTAACACGGTCTACAATAACTTCATCATTAATATCGCTTGACGGACTTTTTTTAGCGTGACTGTCAACTTTTAACATAGTCATCCTCTAGTTCATAATTGAGATGAGACGTTGACCAAATTTGGTCTAATCTACCATGGGAACTAATAGTTTAATTCTTGTTTTGATCCAGGTCATAACTATAAGGAGGCGGTTTTATAAAATACTAGCTGTGCCCCACGGTTTCACCTGCGTTAAACTAGTTTTGGCGTAAAAGAGTAACAAACATACATCCATACGTTTAAGCTCACAAACTTTCGCATTTATAATATTAGTAGGATGTGTACCTCTAGCGGTTTTGGCAGTGCACGCCGGAATAGCTCGCAGATGGTAGATTTTTTCCTACTTACTTGACACAATTCATACAATATCTTTATACATTGTAGCCTATGTGTTATTCTTGTGTATAACTATATTATTGAAAAGTTTCATTTAAATCCATTCAATAGTTTATACGTGAAAGAGTAACAAACATCCATCCATCCATACTTACAAGCTTTCGCCTATATAATATTAGTGTGATTTATACGAACTTGTGTATAATTTGGAACATGTTTTTTTAAATATTTCCATACCAATGGTACATTTTTGTTAGCTAGCTAGATTGTTTTTTTCTTGGTTGCACTTGTGGTGCATCGATTAAGACAGTCTGTTCACCACCCGTGTCCCGGGTTTGAATTCCGCACAGGGTAACTGTTGGGCACATGTGGTGCAGCGGTTAAGCAGTCGCCTCGCCACTTCGTGTCCCGAGTTCGATTCCCGCACAGAAAAACTACTTGTGTGACCTTTAAGTAGTTGTTCTTAGTCGAGATGTACTTTGTGTCCGTCAACTAAACCGCAACCATCGTAACTAAATAATTATCATAAATAACATTTATTAATCAGACTATATGACTATATTCTCATAAGCGGTTTTTATACTCTGGGTGAATACAAACATTATTTTATTTTATAAACTACTAGCAGTGCCCCGCGGTGTTACCCGCGTTAAATTTTATAAATTTTCTTTGCTATAAACCTCACGGAGCCGGAGAACTTTCCAACGAATGCAAAACCGTGGCAATCGGTTCGTGCGTTCTGAAGTTATAGCGTCAGGAAGGAAAACCCGACTTATTTTTATATAGTAGACTAGCTGTGCCCCGCGGTGTTACTCGCGTTAAATTTTATATATTTTCTTTGCTATAAACCTCACGGAGCCCGAGACCTTTCCAACGAATGCAAAACCGTGGAAATCGGTTCGTGCGTTCTGGAGTTATAGCGTCAGAAAGGAAAACCCGACTTATTTTTATATAGTAGATTGCTGTAATGTTGAGCAAGAAAGAAGTTAACATAGCTTTAATATTAAGAATAAGCAGTAGATAGATTAATTATATTATATATAATTATTGCTAGCTAGACAGACATTTTATCGTCATACTTTATTTTTATGACTGTTATTGTTATTAAATATGTATTTGATGTAAATAAAACTTTCATGAATATATTTTTGTCGCAGTATCACGTGTTATCGTTAGATAAAAGAAATATACCGACGAATATGACGGTCACCGTAGCCTAGTTGGTAGTGCTCCTGCCTACGAAGCTGGTGGTTCTGGGTTCAAATCCCGGTTAATGCAAATATTTGTGTGAGGAGCACGAATATTTGTTTCTGAGTCATGGATGTTTTCTATGTATTTAAGTATTTATCTATCTATATAAGTATGTATATCGTCGCCTGGCACCCATAGTACAAGCTTTGCTTAGTTTGGGGCTAGGATGATCTGTGTGATATTGTCCCTAGATATTAAAAATAATAATAGGTCACACAAATGGTTGTTCTGTGCGGGTATGGTCACACAATATAACTCTCTTTCCGGTCGTGTCGGAATTAGTCCCATCAGATCAAAAAGAAGCCTCTACACTCACTTATGCACTATAATATATCCCGCGCAGATGGCTAGTTGAGACTGGCCGCCGTGGCCGGAATTCGGCTAGGACGACCATAAGCTTGTAACGTGTATACGTTCTTTTCACTTAAAACCCAATATCATATTGTACTAATGGTCTGTTTCACAATGTCCAGATGTCCCGAATAAGCTACTTGCAACTTATCTATGGAATAAATACATCGTTTGCGTTTCATAATCCATAAATAGCACTAACTGGCAAATAAACTGCAAAGTAAACTATTGGTCAGATCAAGCTTCAGATAGCAAATTTAACTGATAGATACGTTATCTGACAGATGCCATTCGATGCTTATTTCGGTGGTGTTTATTGTTAGGCTTGTGTTTTATTACAAATAATTTAATAAAATGGTAGTATTTTATACTATTGAAGACGAAATTGATAAATTTTTTGATCGTGTAACAGAACCGCGCATAAATCCGACACCGCTAAGAAAACCTCCACCGAAACACCGCAACAAACAAAATGCAAATTTTAGTTAGCTATCCGACCCTTTATTCGTACATTGTGAAACAGACCCTTAAAGGAATAAAAAACATAATTCATATTAACTTATGTGTAATAGGTAATCCTCAGACTTTTACTTCCAATAAGACCTCATTTCGTTATTCAAGTGGGAATCATGAAATTGGAATGGAAAATGGCTTCGCAATATGGCGACTGTGCTCATCCACTCATAGTGAAGCAATTTCCTCTCTCACAGATGACGGTGTCTGCGTCAAATGTCTTATTTTATGGAGTCAAGTACGTTTGCATTAAATTATAGCTCATGATGAGATTTTTTAGTGTTCTACATAATATCTCAGATTGTCTGTGAAATAGATGAGATACGTAGTAATATGTGATGACGAGAGTACATAAATGGTTAAAGCTGTAGCTACTAGTTTTATTCAGATTCAATTATATCCCTTAAAAAATAGAGTCCAATAATGCTCTTATTATAAGGTTAGGCTCTTGTGTTATTGATGAACAGCACGTGAAAGGTTTGATTGTTGTATGTAATTTTTTTTATAAATAATATAATTAATCGAATAAATTACTGATAGAATAGAATTATTTTTCTAGGAGATAAACAGATTAAATAACATGTGATAATGGTGGTTAAGTGGGGTCATGTGCTACCTACTCAGCCCTAATTTATTTGGCCCTGGCCCACCGATATTTAAAAAACATTTTTGCTTAGAAGTAAGCAAAAATGTTTTTTTAAATATCGGTGGGCCAGGGCCAAATAAATTATCACCACTTTCTTTACCTTAAAGTGTAATTTTTAATAAAAATGGTTAAACCCATTTTTAATAAAAAAATATTTAATTATTATATTATTCATTTAAGAACGGGTACATTATTAAAAACAGGCAATATTTTGATGTATGTTCAACGTTCTGCCAAACACCCTGTATATACATATATATGTATGTAGATATGTACAAAAAGTATGTCTCAATGTGAAATCAACTATTATATTGTAGACTGGCTGTGCCCCGCGTTCAATTTTATAAATTATCACAGCTCCTCCCCCGTAGGTGATAGCGTCACAATATGTAGCCTATATGTTGATCCGACCTCTTAGTAATATTCATGCAAAATTTTAAGTAAATCCATACAGTACTTTTTGAGTTCAGCCCGGACATACATACAGACAAACAGACATACAGACAAAATTTCTAACAACTATATTTTTGACTTCGATATAGATCGATGTAGATCACGCCCCAAATATCCTTTAAAAAAATATTTAATGAACAGTTTTGACTTCCCTACAATTTTATTATATGTATAGATTATTTTAAATTAGCAGTATATAAAATAGTTTTCACTTCTATCGGCAAAGACTGTCACGCATGTTTTTATTTATTTAATAAACTGATAACATTTCAGAATTCCTGAACGCTGGAATTGAATACTTACATGTCATGTCATTCAACCCGAGCACGCTTGATGTTGAGGGGGGTTCGTAGGAAGATACCTATAATTTAAGTTCACACTTACTTATTTATCGTGTGGGCAGGGGTTACTAGTGTCAGAGATATTCAAGCCTGTAGGCCTCTCAAATGGCTTAACGACTATTGTCCAACGACTACAGCCGGGAATGGCAACTTAACGTGCCTGAAGCTGACGTTCCGAAATTAAACCGCTCGGGTGATCACCCATCTATGGATTGACCTCTTTTTTTTACGTAGGGGAAATGCTGAAATCGCATGTTATGTAGGGCCGACCCACTAAAACCATGGTAGGCAGCCTCACAGTGCTTGTAGTGGGGGCTCTGGGTACTCGTGAAAGATCTCGCCAGTACTCCTGCACATTGCAGCTTCCGTAAGGTTCTCACCCGGGGAGGGGGCACGAATGCCTCCCCTCCTCCTCAGCACGCACAAGCGTGTTTAGGCAATCTGAGCTACAGCAGGTTACGTCTTACCGGGACCGCTTATAGAAGACGAGTGGAGTTCTTCCTCTTAACGCCAGCGGTCCCAGGGATGGACTGACCCATAGCCTAGTTGCATAACCTTGCCAATCAGGGCCTTAGTCGCCGAACATCGATTTCTTAAATGGCGTTCATATAAATAAAGGTTAAAATGACTTAATCAATCGTTAAATCGGGTTCAACGTTGACAATCGATTCCGGACCATTTATGACGTCACATGTGCTCATGGAAAACGATTTAGCGATTGATTAAGTAATTTTTAACCTTTATTTATTTGAACCCCATTTAGGGAATCGATGTTCGGCATCTTAGCCGGTAGAGCCCCAGGTCGGTGAGAGCATCTTGCTATGAGCGCCTTATCCATTTAACTCTATGTTTTCTTTGTTTATTTTTTGAATATTTGGTATTTGTTTATACATCGAATGGAATGCTTTCGAAATGGTCTCATGTAAATTGTGTTTAAATCGGTTGTAGTACTGAAAAATAGGAGTTGCTTCTAAAAATAAAATTGTTTGTCTTTGTTTAGTCTATGTTTTTTGAAACGGTAGTTATTTACATGACCTTTACAGTTAGCCCAAAAGGCCTAGGTGTGTGGGCGCAAGCTCTCTAACAATGTTAATAAATAATCACACAATCTAACTCCCATCTGATCGCAAATTAAACAAAACCTGTACTCTAACAACTAGACCACTGATAAACATTTTTATATCATAAATTCATAATACTAATCATCATCATATCAGCCGAAAGACGTCCACTGCTGGACAAAGGCCTCCCCCAAAGATCTCCACAATTGCAGGTCTTGCGCTATTCGCATCCAGCCGTTTCCAGCGACCCGCATAAGATCATCGGTCCATCCGTATCCTTTTTGTGCGGGTCATCCATAATATTACGTGAAGCAAAAACGTTGTACCCATTTTTACGAAAATTGCGTGGACGAAGGAGTATGAAATTGAGAACAGTTAAAGTTCATATGGAGAAGGAATGCAGAAAGAAAAATATTGTTATATAATAGGCGTTAGAAGTAAATTATTTTAATAAATAAAAAGCCTTACACACACTACCATTCTTTTGTAAAACTGAGAAGAGAAGACAAACTGAGTGTCAAAACTAAGAACAGGTTAATATAATTTGTCTTTAATGTCTGTAGAATATTAATGGTCGAATTTTGAACGAGTGCGATATATTTCTTAATACATACATATCTATACATAATATAATAAAATCGTAGGAAAGCCAAAACACATTGAATATTTTTTTAAAGGATACTTGGGGCGTGATCTGCAATCGATATCGAAGCCAAAAATATAGTTTTAAGAATTTTTGTCTATGTGTTTGTATGTATGTCCGGGCTAAACTCAAAAAGTACTGCATGTATTTACTTCAAAATTTGGATGAATATTAAGTTAAGTAAGAGGTCGGGACAATATAGGCTACATATTATCACGCTATCTCACCTACGGGGGAGGAGCTGTGATAAAAATTATAAAGTTTAACGCGGGGAAAACCGCGGGGCACAGCTAGTTACAGATAAAATTACAGCCAGATGGAGGACAAATAATAATAATAAATCGTTTATTTCTCACCATAGTACAATACAGTTTGGAGAATAATCGTGTTCATCACACTAAAACTTGTCCAGGGTGTGGATCGAACCTACGACCTCTGATTAGCCGTCACGGTCACTAACCACTTTACCCTCCATATGGCACCCCATTAGGGGATTCGAACCTCGACTCTAGGTGGTTACTGACGTCGAGATACATAGGGGGGTCAACTGTTTTGGAACGTTTTGTACTTTAGTGCCACGCCCCTGGGTTGGCTTATGCTGAACTGGATGCCTACTTGCTGCAGTTGTCAGACACATGGACCCACTTGAATACTAACTATTTTTTTTGTAATATTGACAAGACGTATATGTACTTGTGTGTAAAGTGTGTCTTTCAATGTTAGCAATAAATTTTCTTTTCTTTTCTTTCTTCTTTCTTCTACATTAATGCGCAAAAACGCAGGCCTTTCATCCGATTAAAGAGACTGATCGCTTGTCTAAGTGCTTATTTTCTTATCGTATGGGCAGTGGTACCCTAGTGTCAGAGTTGTTGAAGCGGCTCATTAGGCCTCTGGCATGGCTTAACGGCTGTTGCCTAATGGCTACAACCAGGAACGACAGCTTAACGTGCCCTCCAAAGCACGGAGACGCTCAGAAATGCCAATTTGGCGGTCACCCATCTATGGACTGAGCCAGCCTAGTTGCTTAACCTCATCGGACACTTACGGACCGGTGAGCGCATCTGGTTTTAGCGCCTATATGTAAGTGCTCATGCCCGCCAATATTTTTTTTTTAAAGTCTACTCCCGCACTTGGGAATCTTAACCCTCTTACAAACATATAAGATTTTTATATAATGTGGAAACGAACACTCAATCGCAACAACGATTTAAGGCAAATCATTAACTACATATAATAAACGGTCACAAATTACATCCAGACTCAGAACAACAATTTATGGGTCACACAAATAGTTGTCCGGCGCGGTACTCGAACCCGCGACACGAAACGGCGAGCAAGATTGAGCGGAGATTGACTTCACGTGTGGTGCAGCACCACACGTGAAGTCAATCTCCGTTTTTTACATTCACCGTACGGTCACCGTAGCCTTGTTGGTGGTCGCCTTCGTAGCCGTCCTGCCTACGAAGCTGGTGGTCCTGGGTTCGAATCCCGGTAAGTGCAAATATTTGTGTGATGAGCACGAATATTTGTTTCTGAGTCATGGATGTTTTCTATGTATATAAGTATTTATCTATCTATATAAGTATGTATATCGTCGCCTGGTACCCGTAGTACAAGCTTTGCTTAGTTTGGAGCTAGAATGATCTGTGTGACATTGTCCCTAGATATTATTATTATTATACCTGGATTTGGTTTACTGCTCTTTGTTTATAAAATCTTTTAATCTATATTGAACTGAAAAAGAAACCTTAAATTCATATTTGAATATAAAGTAATCTTAATCTCTTTCCGTTTTAAATAAGAAAGAAAAATGTTTTCCTCCCTTTGATAAAAACAAGAAATTTCTAAGTACTAGCTGCGCCTCGTGGTGTCATTCGCGATTTTGCAATTTATGATAAAATGTGCCAATGGTTTTTGATTCGAAACCTATTTACATTCCAAATTTGAAAAAAAAATTGGACGAATTTGGAATTCAGCCGTTTTGAACAACTTTTAAATGCAAATAAAACCTAGTAAGATGAATAAAAAATATTATTTCATCATCAAGGTCATATCTTGTGAGGATCGGTGGAGGTGGCTGGAGGCGGGTAGCACAAGACCGGCAATTGCAGAGATCTTTGGGATCCCCCGTAAAACTTCTTTGCCCCAACAAAATGCTTCTTGCATTTGCAGAAAGAATGAAGAGTGCAGTATTGGGTAGGCTCATCCAGTAGCACTTCATACGACCAACTGGTAGAGACAAGAGCGACTAAGAAATTGTTATGTTCAAAAGTAAATTAGTATTAAATTAAAAGTAATAATATAGGATACATATATAAGACTAGCCGTGCCCCGCGGTGTTACCCGCGTTAAATTTTATAAATTTTCTTGGTTATTAACCTCACGGAGCCCGAGACCTTTCCAACGAATGCAAAACCGTGGAAATCGGTTCGTGCGTTCTGGAGTTATAGCGTCAGGAAAGAAAACCCGACTTATTTTTATATAGTAGATTATTATTAAACGACTAAAAATAGCGTATAATTAAGGTACCAACATATTATTATATTTAAGACAATTTGTATTTAACACAGTGGAGCCTATGTAGTTCTGTAATGAATAATTATTATATTTACTTGAACACAAACATTCAAACTTACAAACTTTTGCATTTAGTTTGATTTTTGTCTCTATATCCTTATTCTTCTGAGTGGGAGTTCACTTCGTCCCGTTTAATCCGTACCTCCTTTCATTCCAAAAATATATAAAGTTTACCTTCAAAAACATAAGTCACATCAACACCAGACCCATCTCTCAATAATAGGATTTCATCCGCAAATAATATTTGCTTATCCTATTTGTTTTTTTCTAAAATATCCATTTTCCTATAAATATACATTGTAATAGTACCCCGTGCTAATGTTCCATTTACTTCGGTGTTCGCGACAAAAACAACATGTCAATGTAACTTTATATTTTATAGGCCATGACTCCCGTCAAACATTGGGGAAAAATTGGGAAAGTTAATAGAATATAATATTTTGGGTAGGAAGGTATACCTTACGGACCGTTACCATTACGCCAAACATTATAAAACAAGTATAAAAAAAAGATGCCGGGCAATCTTTAGGGGCTACCGTTAGAAGTAAAACCTATTTTTTACACTTCTTATCTAAATAATCTACAAAATTAAGTTATACTTATATTGCATGGGAAGCGTGACGTGACGATGACGCGACTTTCACGCTTTGTGTTCACCCAAAATGTACACATATACACAGTATGTATACTGTTGCTACCTATGAGCTATGCATATGTATATGCATAGCTCATAGGTAGCATGATGTGACGATGACGCGAGTTTCACGCTTTATGTTCACCCAAAATGTATACATATATACACAGTATACATATGCATAGCTCATAGGTAGCGTGATGTGACATTGACGCGAGTTTCACGCATTTTGTTCACCCAAAATGTACACATATATACACAGTATACTTATGCATAGCTCATAGGTAGCGTGATGTGACGTTGACGCGAATTTCACGCTTTGTGTTCACCCAAAATGTACACATATATACACAGTATGCATATGCATAGCTCATAGGTAGCGTGATGTGACGATGACGCGAGTTGCACGCTTTGTGTTTACCCAAAATGTACACATATATACACAGTATGCATATGCATAGCTCATAGGTAGCGTGATGTGACGATGACGCGAGTTTCACGCTTTGTGTTCACCCAAAATGTACACATATATACACAGTATACATATGCATAGCTCATAGGTAGCGTGACGTGACGATGACGCGAGTTTCACGCTTTATGTTCACCCAAAAAGTACACATATATACGCAGTATACATATGCATAACTCATAGGTAGCGTGATGTGACGTTAATGCGAGTTTCACGCTTTGTGTTCACCCAAAATGTACACATATATACACAGTATACATATGCATAGCTCATAGGTAGCGTGATGTGACGATGACACGAGTTGCACGCTTTGTGTTCACCCAAAATGTACACATATATACACGATATAGCTCATGCGAAGCGTGACGTAACGATGACGCGAGTTTCACGCTTTGTGTTGCACATATATACAGAGTTAACATATAGCTCATGGGAAACGAGACGCGAGTTCCGTGGTTTTGTGCAACCAAAACGTACTCAAGGCGCCAATGAAGCGAGAAACTACGTAATAGAGACGTGGTCGCACACTGTAAGCATTATAATAAAATTTAAATTTACTCAAAATTATACTCGGAGTTACCCTGCGAGATCGAATCGGAAATGTCGAAATCCACCGGCTAACCAACGTAATTAACATACCCCAAAGAATTGCCATGCTTAAGTGGCCGTGGACGGGGCACATACCGTGGAGGGGCGACCACGAACTGGAAGACACAGTGTGTGCAGGCACCCTATAAGATGAATGATCTCTCGAGAATGGTCCGTTGACTGCTACAACACGTGTTGCCTATCATATCGCTTACTTTTATTGTTCTTATTATGGCTTGTGCATAATTTTTGCGAGCTATAAGGCGGTGAAAATTGTTTCCCGGCTTGATTAAACTGACAATTAGAGTAACTAACGCAAAGTAACGCGTGAATCCATTACTTAATTTAATTACAGTTACAATAAATATACAATAGATCTCAACTTTTATTTGAACCAATTCAAATAAGCGTGGATATGTAATTGGCTTTACGATGCTTGGTAATACTTGGTAACGTGTATGTTCAAGCTGTTGGTCTTCCTATTAAATAAATAAAATTCGTATTAGACGGTATATTAAAATCGGCACCATCGTTTTTCCAGGCGTTCCTATAACGACTTTAACCACTCTAATTTGCAGTCAAATATATATATATATATATATATATATATATATATATATATATATATATATATATATATATATATATATATATATATATATATATATATATATATATATATAAATATATATCAATGTTATTTGCCAAATATTTGGCAATTGGCTATTGCCAATTGCCAAATGACATTTCTGCGTATATTTATTATTACTTAGTGTAAGCTTATCATTAAACTAAAGTGTTTATTCAACCATCCGATTTCCATAACTCAGAAACCACATTTATATTAGATATAAGTCCCGTTATCAATATATTCCGTTCATCTTTATCACCCCGTTGACAGCGAGCCGGGATCTTTTAATGGCAAGATTAAATTTGAAATGCACTGCTTTTATTGCGAGGACGATGTGCTTGGGTGGTCTATTACTCCATATTGAAAGCAATATTGAGTTGGGTGAATATTTATGTGGAGGTTGTGTATAATATGCAGGTTTAAGCTCATATTTAAAGCGTAGTATTCAACTGCATATCAAAAGCCTGCTAGTAAATGTATTGATTGAACTGAAGATGAATATTTTGAGATAACTATATAGGAAGAAGAGTACATGCGGGGAATAGAGTGAATGGGGCACTACACTACACTTTATGAGTAGCCGGTAAGTCTCAAAGAAGGCTCAACTAGCGAAGCTAGGAAGTTAAAGTTAGGTTTGGCAGAAAAATAATGAAAGTAAAATAAATGCAGTGGAAATGAGAGCTCTGAGAAGTATGTGTGGTGTGACTTTGAGAGACAGAATTCTAAATACTGATGTAAGAGAGCGTTATGGTGTGAAAGAGGATGTAGTCACAAAGATTGAAAAAGGCATGCTGAGATGGTTTGGTCATATAGCAAGGATGAATGAAAGAAGATTGACAAACGAAGTATACCTGGCCTGTGTGAATGGGACAACCGGAAGGGGAAGACCACGTCGAACATTCTCAGACCCAATTGGAGATGTTCTCAAGAAAGGGCATGTCAGAAGTACCCTAAACCGGCAAGCATGTATGAAGAATATAATGACAGTAATCGAGGCAAAAGACGTATGCAAAGATCGTGACAAATGGAAATCCGTCGTATGTATGTATGTCTGTAACTATATAAGGAAAGGGAAATCTCTCTCACCATTTATTTGTTTCAATTATTAAGAGGTAAAATACATAAGTAACCCAGGTATTTTAGAGATTCGGTTGTTTGTCCCTGATGAGTACGTGGGACGGCGGCGGCGACCGCCTTTAATATGAGTGCCGCCAGCGCGCACTAACCTGCTGCAGAAGGCACCCCTGACACGGGCGCTGCGCGTGCTCATTGCGGTGTCTCAACATACATATATATTTACGTGTACTCTGAGTGAAATCACACGGGCAGCTTATTATGCTTGCTTTGCTTATCGCATGAGCAGTGGTAACCCTAGTGTCAGAGTTGCTCAAGCCGCCCAGTCGGCCTCTTACGTGGCTAATGACTGTTGTCTGATGACTACAACCGGGACCGACAGCTTAACGTGCCCTACGAAGCACGGAGACGTTCAGAAATTAAACCACTTTGGCGGTCACCCATCTATGGACTGACCGCGAGCCTAGTTGCTTAACCTCGCCGATCACTTACGGACCGATGAGAGCATCTAGCTATGAGTGCCTCAAATTATTATGTAACAACACTATTGAATTAGGTGTAACCTGTAATGATAGTTGTTGGTTGTAAATAAATAAATAAAATATTTGTCTAAAAAACTATTATAGAAAAAAGATAAAATGGAGCCCTTACTAAGAGAAGAATTCCAGTTTTCATCTGGGTTTTCTTCATTTTGCTTGGGCTTGTAGGTGTGGTTGGCAAATGCTTGCTTTTCATGCCGGAGGTCGTGGGTTTGATTCCCACCCAGGACAGATATTTGTGTGCATGAACATGTCTGTTTATCCTAAGTCTGGGTGTAATTATCTACTCATGTATGTATTTACAAAAGAAACGTAATATATGTAGTTTATCAGTTATCTGGTTTCCATAGTACAAGCTCTGCTTAGTTTGTGATCAGTTGGGCTGGTTGGTAGTTATGTCTAAATAATGTCCCGGGATATCTTATCTATACATATAATAAAATCGTAAGAAAGTCAAAACTGTGCATTGAATATTTTTTAAAAGGATACTTGGGGCGCGATCTACAATCGATATTGAAGCCAAAAATATACTTTTTAGAATTTTTGTCTGTTTATCTGTTTGTCTGTATGTATGTCCGGGCTAAACTCAAAAAGTACTGCATGGATTAACTTCAAATTTTGCATGAATATTACTAAGAGCGGTCAACATATAGGCTACAAATATCACGCTATCACCTACGGGGAGGAGCTGTGATAATTTATAAAATTTAACGCAGGTAAAACCGCGGGGCGCAGCTAGTTATTAGATAATATTTTGATTAAAACAATGTTTCTGACGGGGTCGTATTATGATGAAGAGCTAATTCTTTCAAGTTTCTACTGCTTGCTGCAAGATAGCAGCAGGTATGTAACAATATGCAAAGTAGTGCATCTTCCACATTAACGCGTTTGCAAACTGAGACCATGACGTCATCATCTCAGTGTGCAAATTGCTTAACAGCCAGCATAGTAGCGCTCACAATCTCCGTAGTTTACTATTTTACGCCTCAAATACGTTTTATTAAGCGTTTCCTCTATTTGGATGAGCGCGTAACGTTGGAGTTGTGCCAATATGGACGTTGTTCACACGTAATAAGGTTCTTTGAGCGGCAAGAATGTAATTTCTGAAGATACAGCGCAGGTGTTGCTGTAATTAAAGCTTGGAAGGTGCTAGTTTCAGTTTCTGAAATTAGTTTTTGAAGCTATAATTAGAACAAAATGTGACGCTTAAAACAATAATAAGATTTTAAGTATGTATACAATAAATATATTCATTTTTAGGGCTTGCTTTGGATTGGGAAAACTTTTTGTTATTAGTACAATAATAATTTTTGTATGATTATGAATGATAATGATGTATGAATTTCATGGGTATGGCGCAGCGGGTAAGACAGTCGCTTGATCACTTCGTGTCTCGGGTTCGATTCCCGCACAGGAGAACTGTTTGTGTAACCCATAAATAATTGTTCTGAGTCTGGATTTACTTTGTGTCTGTCTTTTTTTACCAAAGAACAAAGATGGTAAAGAACATCATCAACTAATGTGCACTTGAGAGCGCAGAAGTCATCCCGAGGGAATATCTACCAGAGATCACAATGCGATGCTGGCGATTCTGGCATATCCCTTTAAATTATTTAATGATCATTGGGTTAAGGATCTTTATCTAGCAATGGACGTCTATTGACCGACGTGATGGCCTCAAAACATACAATATTCTATAGGTTGGCAGAAGTTTATACTATTATTTAAAATTAAAGTGTTTCTTTGTACTTCCAAACTCACGTCCACTGCTGGACTAAGGCTTCCCCTAAATATCTCTACAATTAGCAGTTCTGCGCCCCCGCATTCTGTGGCTTCCAGCAACCTTCACAACATATCAGTCCTTCTTTTTTATTTCTTTTTTATTTGAAACTACAAACAAGTTTACAATTATCAATAAATAAAGCTTAAATTATACAATATTACTTACAGCAAACTCAACATTGCTGGTCACCTAATACATAAAAGAATTACAATTCTTGTCCTTACACGATGGACCGACGATGCATGGAAAATACGGTATGGCTTGCCATACTTAAACAGCGTTTTGGCCTGACCTAGTATTGGAATCCAGGACCTAATTATCTGCGGTTGAACGCTACCTCTAGACCAACGAGGCAGTGAATAGTGTGCTATAGATAAATTACGGTCACTTGTCTATAAAGTCCCAATAGCTCTGGCATAACATTAATCCGAGAGTTGTATTTAAAACCGTCCCCTAAAACAAACAGCATGCACGCAGTATTCAATAAGGCAACAATAGGGGCAGTTTCTTTCAGCCCGTCCCAGTTGTGAGTAAAAATGAATGTTGCTGCAACAGAGTTGGATGCAAATTGAATGCGCCAACTTGGAAGTGCTCTGAACAATCGTATCGGACGCTCGAGGTACAGAGTAGAGAAGGATAGAGGGGTCTTCTGAAAGGTTTCGAATTAATTAACTGTAGCTACTTTTTATTTTGAGTTGGTAAGTACGGTCAAGATCAAAATGTAATATCATCATAAAAGCTGAAGATGTCCATTATGGGTTTAATACCATAATCGCCACGCTTGGCAGACGGGTTGGCGATCGCAGTATGATGGTCTCGGAAAGAAACTGATGCCCGTCATTTGGTAGATATTCCTCGGGTAGACTTCAACGTCCGCCAGGGAAGAGATTAGGGGTTATGACATTCTGATATTTGCTGCAGTCACCACACAGCAAAAAATCATTATGATATGCAAATTCAAGTATATAAACTTAATTCAGTCACTGTATTATGCCATGTAGATCCACCCCATGTCTTCCCGTGGGTGTGATAAAAGGCAATAGTCCCTCTATTGCCTATACAGGTAGACACGCATCCGCAGCACCTATTTACAAGCCCCCACCTATCTGAGGTCTCCAACTCGTATGCCAACCTCTTCTAAAGGCGCCTTTGTGGAAACCTTTAGAGGAGGCTTGTGCCTTGCAGTGGGTGATTTTACTTTGATGATGATGATGATATTCCGTAGGCTGTCCGTACATGTGGAAATGATTTCTGGGTAGCGCTAAACGGTAGCAACAAATAATCCTTACGCTGTGTGATAATGCTGACTTTTAAAATACCTTCATCTTACATAAACCACTCCAAGTCATAGTACCATTACTTCTTTTTGTTATATTTATAACGGCGAGGCAAACGAGTAAGCGAGATACCTGATAGTACGTAATCATTGCCGCCCATCGCATCACGAGAAGGGTTTCTAATAAAAATTCCCAGTATCTTTGCGATAATTATATTTCCTCCACTATTTATTACACTTTGTACCGACATGTTAAACAACCGAGAGCCACTTCTATAGCTTCGTAATACACAAAAGCCTTGTCCTGAATAGTTGACATATTTACAATAACGAAAGTTTAGTTAGGATACGAGGGCAAAACAACGGCTGTAAGTATTGGATAATTGCCTATAATTCCGCCCTATCTACCATTCTGAACTCTATGCTACATCTGGAACAAAGATATCGACTGTCTACTAAGTTTCAATGCTATCTCAGTAAATGAACATTTCTCATTCATAAATATGTATTGTTTGTACTCAGAATTTACGTTAATAAATAACATAACATTAATAAAATAATAATAATAAATATCTTAAACACTACCATCTGATCCCAAACTAGACAGAGCCTATACCTACTACGGCAACTAGTTAACTGATATATTTATAAATACATGCATATTATAGATGAATTAGACCAAGACATAGGTAAAATAAATATTGTGCTCACCTCATTGTAAACATTAAATGATTAAATACACCTACATTATTTTATGTATCATCAAATCTTTATATTAATAAAACTAGTTGTGCCCCGCAGTTTTACCCGCGTTAAACTTTATAAATTATAAAATAAATAAATTATAGTCTATATTTAATCCAGAATGTCAGCTACCAAATTTTCCATACCAAATTTATTAAAATCACTCTAGCCGTTTAGACTTGAAAAAGTAACAAATATACACACTCAAACACTCACAAACTTTCGCCTAAATTATAAGATTACTAACTAATAGTATAAGAAAATGAATGAAAATTAAATGAAATAACTGTGGAAAATTAGCTTTAATAGACGCTGGAGTCAAAACATCAAAATTTATAAAAAATCAAATATTAACTCAAAAATGGGAAATCGAAAATTTTATGGTCCGGCGGGTCTTGCACTAGCACCCTTTACCAATCCGGGGTAGGCTCCCTGCCTTAAGCTACGAATGAAACACTGGCATTATATATTTGTAACTGTTTTTGATTGAAGAATAAAAGTTATTATTATTATTTAATTTTGTTTAATTAAGGAGTTGTGATGAAAGAGGTTACGATAATTAGTTAATAAAAAACAAGATAAGTGATAAAGATATTTAAAGCGATAAAAAATGTTTTATTAAGAAATGTTTAAAGGAATCAGTATGAAATGTTTAAAGAAGGGTTATTTAAAATTCTATGTCTTTTTTAAAGTCATCGCCGGCACTGGCGAATTTAATCCCTGTGTCGCGGGGTACTTTACAAACATATTATTGTCGGCCACAAAGTTCATCCAAAAACTCTTTGTGAGTCGCACGTCGAAGTGGCGATTTGACAGTCTTAACCGCTGCACCACACGTGCATTCGCAGTACGACATTATATCGTTTCAATAAGCTATGACGGAAGTTCAGCGTTCGAATGTCAAAACTGTAATCCTGCCTTTCATTGTAGGCATAAAACCGTAACAGCCTATATCTAAACTCATCCAACTCGATTAGCCAGTCAGTTAAGTATAGCTAATGAGAGAACAGATGTGTCGCGATGTATTAATCGTGCATCGATGAGTTGCGTGCGAATGCTTGGCTGCTTACGTGTTACGGGTAGTTGTAAACTAGGGTTGGAATGAGTTGATTGATAAATCAGTCTTATCTTAGTCTAATGATAAAAATGCTTGGAAATGAGTAGATTTAATTCAACGCATTTAGATAAAAAACTGTAATTAGATGTCAAGTAGTTGTTGTCGCAAAGGACGTCATCCAAATGACATGATGATTATAATGATTAATTATCTATTTGTTAGAAAAACTTGGATGATTTCGACTCCTACTGGGCCGGTTTTTTCTACTGAAACGTCACCTATCCCCAATTACTCATGCGAAGAATACATTTTCGCCAACTAACGTTTCTCGGCAGCCCTACACTTCCTGTCATATAGGAACCACTAATCAGCATGTGGTGTTTTCGGCAGGGACCGGACAACCCCGCTTCTGAGTTAAGCCGTTTGATAGGGTAACCCGTTCATTGGGTAACTCGTATCGCAGTGTTACCCTTTGATTGACTTACAGCCTCGAAACCCAGTGAAAGGGTTAACACGTTTTTTATGGTAACCACGGGAAGGGGTTAACCCCTTCAATGACTTAAGCCCTTGAATAGCTTACCCTCTTGAAAAGGTTTTATTCGTGTTAACTTGAATTACCCAATCAACTTAGCAGCGTGAAGATGGGAGTAGGTATACTCGCACCCGTGTGGTGCCTCATTGCCTAACTACTTTTAGGTAGGTACAACAAATTTGACGAACGAACGACTTTTTATATTTTAAATTTGAAAGTTTAGTGACGACAAATAGTTGAGCTAATAATTAACGTGTTATTTAAAGAACTGACTTACTTAAATCTTAATATTGTGACAATCTGTATGATGTGATTATATTTTGTTAAATAATTATTATAATATTTTGCTGTGTGGTGATGGCATAGGATATCATCACCCCATTTTATCACGTAGGGAGCGCAGAAATCGACCGAGGGCATACCTACCAGAGAACCGGCAGCAGCGTTTATCTATGAACTATTACCATTAAACTTTCTTTCGCCAACACGTCTGCCAAGCTATGGGGCTCTGGGGGTCTGCCAAGCTCCCATTCTTTGGGGAGGCTTTTGTCCAGCAGTGGACGTACTTTGGCTGACATGAGGACGATGAAATAATTGACGGGCGTGTTGGCATTGTTGGCAAATGCTTGCTTTTTACGCCGGAGCTCGTGGGTTCGATTCCATCTAGGACAGATATTGGTGTGCATGAACATGTCTGTTTGTCCTGAGTCTGGGTGCAATTATCTATATTAGTATGTATTCACAAAAAAAAAAGTAGTATATGTAATATATCGGTTATCTGGTTTCCATAGTACAAGCTCTACTTAGTTTGGGATCAGATGGCCGTGTGTACCCTGGGACCGCTGGCGTTTGGAGGAGGGGAACTCCACTCGTCTTACATAAGCGGTCCCAGGAAGAGGTAACCTGTTGTAGCTCAGGTTGCCTAAACGCGCTTGTGCGTGAAGGGGTGGGGAGGAGGCATTTGGCCCCCTCCCGTCCCCGGAGGAGAGTCTCAGACGCTCAGTGTACAGCGGGGGTACTGGCGAGATCGTTCACGAGTACCCAGGCCCCCCGCTACAGGCATTGTGAGGCTGGCTACCATGGTGGTTTTAGTGCGTATCCCGGGACTAGCCCGAGTGAGTCCCACATAACCCGTCGCCTCCCCAAGCGGCGGGTATGCGTAAGTTTAATGCATTTACACCATGTAAAAAAAAAAAAAAAAAAAAATGGCCGTGTGTAAATAATGTCCCTGGATATTATTATTATTTAAATTATTGTATAAAATGAACTGATATATTATGGGTATTCTAAAACATCATTGACGTGACTTAAATGTTCATTATCATAAGAATATTATCACTTTAAGAATTTTCAGAGTCAAGCAATCTTAGGTTATGTAATTGTATATATATATTTCATATATAGAGAGCAACCTTGGTCTGATAAAAATACATTTAGGCGACCACCTAGGTACAAGTTTTCCAAGACTAATTCTGTATTCAATAAAGTTCTTTACCGTAATTTCATATTAATTACTTATTTATTTGCAAATATAGTTGAAATAAAAATACGGCTTTTGTGGCCTCATTAATTGGCTTAAGGCAACTGCCTGTTTTTTTGTGCCATGATGTCGTCTGAAAAAATGACAAACTGGCTATCCCATATATCTTTTACAGAAACCAATGGCCTTAGAATTTGACAAATGGATGACAATCTAGTAGGACAATCAATTATACGGCTTCTGTAGCCAAATGGCAAAAAACGGAACCCTTATAGATTCATCATGTCCGTCCGTATGTCACAGCCACTTTTTTCCAAAACTATAAGAGCTGTACTGTTGAAACTTGGTAGATGTATTCTGTGAACCGCATTAAGATTTTCTCACAAAAATAGAAAAAGAACAATAATTTTGGGGGTTCCCCATACATAGAACTGACGCTAAATTTTTTTTCATCGTACCCGTACATGTGGGGGATCTATGGATAGGTCTTAAAAAATGATAGTGAGGTTTCTAATATCATATTTTTCTTAACTGAATAGTTTGAGCAAGAGACACTTCCAAAGCAGTAAAATGTGTGCCCCCCCCCTTGTAACTTCTAAAATAGGAGAATGATAAAACTGAAAAAAATATATGATGTAGATTACCATGCAAACTGCCACTGAAAATTGGTTTGATCGAAATCTAGTAAGTAGATTTTTTAATACGTCATAAATCGTAAACCGCAATTTACCTTTCATTTAATCAACTGAAATACTTGCTGCTATGGAACCCTTCATGGGCGAGTCCGACTCGCACTTGGCCTGTTTTTTTAAATATTGAGATGTTATAACGATTTTCGAAAAAAAGGTTACCGCCGCTCTTGCAAGTAAATTGCAAGCTATTAGCTTTAACAGCGTGTTCATTTCTGATTAAGTACATTAATAAAGATATGGACGTTTGTATTAATAGTTATAGTATTTACATATCTCTGAGTCACCAACATTTTAGTCGTCGATCATACCAATTCAATCAATATCTTCTATTATTCTAGAGCAATGAGCTGCCAACAATCTTGTCATTTTTTTATAATAACTGGCATTGTCACTAGTGATTGAAAAATAATTCAACACCTCTCAAACTTAATCTTTTAGGAAAACGCCTGTTTGTTGTTTTAAAATTTTCCAAACAGCTAAATTTCTAACTGACTAACTTGGCCTTGTCTGAAATACTGTAACTTAATGCCTAAAGACCTTTTAAGATTAGATTAGCATGGTTCTTAAACATTTTAAGAACAATAAGGCTCCTGGTGATAACAGAGTTACAATAGAGCTTTTTAATGCGGATGGTATACCAATCCTACGAGCTTTTCAAAAGCTATTTAACTTCGTCATACTAAAAGGTCAAACGTCACAAGGATGGCACATATTGGTGTGGTAGTGCTTTCTTCAATCATCATCATCATCATATCAGCCGAAAGACGTCCACTGCTGGACAAAGGCCTCCCCCAAAGATCTCCACAATTGCCGGTCTTGCGCTATCCGCATCCAGCGATTTCCAGCGACCCGCACAAGATCATCGGTCCATCTTGTAGGGGGCCTGCCCACGCTGCGTCTTCCGGTTCGTGGTCGCCACTCGAGAACCTTTCTGCTCCAACGGCCGTCGGCTCTACGAGCTATGTGCCCTGCCCACTGCCACTTCAGCTTGGCAATTCTTCGGGCTATGTCGGTGACTTTGGTTCGTCTGCGGATTTCGACATTTCTGATGCGATCCCGCAGGGAAACTCCGAGCATAGCCCTCTCTATTGCTCTTTGGGTGACCTTGAGCCTTCTAATAAGGCCCATAGTGAGCGACCACGTCTCTGTTCCGTATGTCATCACTGGCAACACACACTGGTCGAAGACTTTCGACTTGAGACACTGCGGTATTTTGGACGAGAAGATGTTACGTAGCTTCCCGAACGCTGCCCAGCCGAGTTGGATTCTACGATTGACCTCCTTCTCGAAGTTGGACCTACCTAGTTGGATGGTCTGTCCTAGGTAAATATAGTTCTCTACAACTTCGAGTGCAGAGTCACCAACTTTCAATTGAGTGGGTGCAACATGGACGTTTGACATGATTTTCGTCTTATCCATGTTCATTTTCAGACCCACTTGTTGAGAGACTCTGCTGAGGTCATCGAGCATTGTACCGAGGTCTTCCATGGTCTCAGCCATGACTACGATATCATCGGCAAATCGAAGGTGAGTGATGTACTCGCCATTGACATTGATGCCAAAGCCTTTCCAGTCCAGAAGCTTGAAGACGTCTTCCAATGCAGCGGTGAACAGTTTCGGAGATATAACATCTCCCTGTCTCACGCCTCGCTGCAAGTGGATAGGTTTCGAGATCTGGTCCTGGAGTCGCACTGACATAGTGGCGTTTTCATACAAACACTTTATCACCTCGATATACCGGTAGTCAATTTGGCACCTTATGAGAGACCTCAGCACGGCCCATGTTTCGATAGAATCAAAGGCTTTCTCATAGTCCACAATCGCTAAGCACAGTGGCTTGTTATACTCTTCGGTCTTCTGTATAACTTGCCGCAGCGTATGTATGTGGTCTATGGTGCTAAAGCCTTTTCGGAAACCGGCTTGTTCGGGAGGCTGGAAGTCGTCAAACCTGCGCGCGAGACGGTTCGTAACGACCCTCGAAAACAACTTGTAAACATGGCTCAGCAGTGTGATGGGTCTATAATTCTTCAATAGGGTTTTGTCGCCCTTTTTGAAGAAGAGCATCACCACACTTCTGTGCCATGCTTGTGGCGTTTGACCATCTAGTATGACGGAGTTAAATAACTTCTGAAGGGCCCGTAGGATTGGTGTACCACCCGCCTTCAGAAGCTCTGCTGTAACTCCATCATCACCAGGCGCCTTGTTGTTCTTGAGTTGTTTGAGAGCCATTCTAATCTCGTACAGGCTGACGTCCGGGATGTCTTCGGTGTAATGTCGGGTTAGTCGTGCTCTGGGATCTGAGGCATGACTTTTGATAGGTGGCTGTGTTGTCGTATATAACTGTCCGTAGAACTTCTCGATCTCTCCCAGCAACTCAGGCTTAGACGTGACGATTCTACCATCCTCAGTCTTCAGCTTCGTCAGTTGACTCTGTCCAACAGACAGAGCTCTTGCGAACACTTTGGAGCCTTTGTTCCGCTCAATGGCCTCTTTAATACTAATTGTATTAAATTGCCGCGTGTCGCGAGTCAAAGACTTTGAGATCTGTCTGTTGAGCTGCCGATATCTGGTAGCATCATCTGAGGATGTCAGAACCATTTTCCGTCTATCTTCCATAAGTTGCAGGGTAAAGTCAGAGATCTTTTTAGTTCTGTTTGTACGGCGGGCCTTGAAGACCTTAGACCCAGCCGTATGGACAGCTTCTACGAGCCTGTCATAGTATGAGTCCACTTCCTCGCAGTCGCAGTCGCTTTCTTCAATAAGGGCGATAAAAACCCTTTGAAAAAATAACAGACCCATCACGTTACTGAGCCATGTTTACAAGTTGTTTTCGAGAGTCATTACGAATCGTCTTACGCACAGGTTTGACGTCAACCACCCTCCTGAACAAGCCGGTCGCCGAAAATGCTTTAGTACCATATACCACATACATACGCAGCGGCAATTTATTCAGAAGACCGAGGATATATCCAGCCATTATGCTTAGCGCTTGATTGAATCGAAACCTGGATGTACTGTGATCTTTCCAAAATTCAAAATTAACTACCGGTATGTCGAGGTGTTAAAGTGTTTGTATGAGAACTCGCAACCTATACGATTGCAGCGAGGCGTGAGACAGGGGGATATAACATCTCTATCTCCAGAACTATTCATCGCTGCATTGGAAGATGTCTTTAAGCTCCTGGACTGAAAGGCTTTGGCATCAATCTCAATGGCGAATACATCCCTCACCTTCGTAATCATGGCTGAAACATTGAAATATCTCGGTACAATGCTCGAAGACATCAGCAGGGTCTCTCTACTAGTGGGTCTCAAAATGAACATGGATAAGACGAATATCATGTTGAACATTCAGGTTGCACCCATTCCAGTTAAGGTAAGGGACTCTGCACTCGAGGTTGTGGAAAGCTATATCTATACCTAGGACAGACCACCCCACTAGGGAGGCGGTCCAACGCGGTGGTTTTCACCGAAATCTGCGTGCGCCAGAGAACGGGAGGGCGCCAGAAGAAACGTTCACTGAGTACCGACGGGATGACTACCGGCACGTATTAGTGCACTGGCACGCACGGCTAGAGTTACGCCTAAACGCGCGCCAGCGTGCCGTCGGTGCTATCCTACCTCACCTCAAGGCCTGGGTGGAAAGGAGTCTGCCCAACACACTCTCGCTGAGGAGTGCTGACGGGATCTGTCCCTGCCGGCAATCGTAGGGGCAATGCTGACTTTTCTAAATGGCACGCCGTGGTCTCCTTTTATGAGGCAGTCATGTTCCAAAAGGAGGCCGCCGAGCGCGAACGGGAGAGATCGCAGACGGAGGAGGCGTCGGGGTGGCGGCTGCAACCGGTAGCCCAACTCCCCCTCGGAGCCGCGGCGGCAGTAAGAGAAGTCAATGTTACCAGCTAAAAGAAGACAGCGATCTGTTTATGGCGCAGTCGCTGTGCCGGACTGGCAGAAGTCGGCAAATAGCGAGGACAATCCAGAGCCCTCTCACGGTACGTGTGGGACCATCATACCATATGGAACTTTTCGCATAAGGGGTGCACCGGAGCAACATACCCGCGTTCCCGGGGCTCCCCCATCAGGCGCCAAGAGAAGCCCACGGCAGGTAGGTTTAGTCGGTGCGAGTCTGACGCATCCATCCGTAAACATTTTTGCGGGTGGCATAAGTAGGCATTCGACCTGCTATATCAAAAAAAAAGGTAAGAGGTCCACTTCGAGTAGGAGATCAATTGTAGAATCTAACTTGCCTGGGCAGCGTTCGGAAAGCTAAGCTTCTGGTCCCAAATACCAATCAAAAGTCTTCGATTAGTATGTGTTGCCTCCGATTAATTAGGGAACCAAGACGTAGCCGCTCACTACGGGGCTAATAAAACGGCTCATGGTCACCCAAAGAGCAATGGAGTACGCCATGTTCGGAGTTTCCCTCCGAGATCAAATCACAAATCTCAAGATCCAACCAAGAGGCAAATCAAAAAAACCGACATAGCTTGAATAATTGCCAAGCAAAAGTGGCGGTGGGCAGGGTACATAGCTTGCAGAATCTACGGCCGCTGGGGCAGAAAGTTTCTCAAGTGACGACCATGAACCGGAAAACGCAGCGTGGGGCCCCCAACAAGATGGACCGATGATCATGCGACGGTCGATGACAGCCGCTGGATGCGGGCAAGGCAGGATCTGCAGTTGTGGAGTATCTTTGGGAAGCAATGGACTTTGCCCAGCAGTACCTTCGGCTGATATGATGATAATGGTGATGGTTATGATGATGATGCATCTATTCAATAACGGTGTACGCTGGCACGCCTCCGCGGTTTAACTTTAACAGAATGAAAATCAAATTCTTTGTTATAATATAATTATGTCCTCCTAGCCGAATTTCGGCCCCAGCGGCCAGTCTCAATGGAGACAGACTTCGGGCTGACACTAAGAAATTTTTCTTTTTACGCAAAAATCCCATAGACACTTTTGGCCCAAACCGGGATTTGAACCCAGGACCTCGTTATCTACGTATGAAGACGCTACCACTAGACCAACGAAGCGTAACACATTCTTTAAAAAAAGAACTGCTAAATTGCTTTTACTTAATTCTGTAGTACCTACCGAGTTCCAAATTAAAAGAAATTATGACAATAAACAAGAACAGACACGAAAAAATAATATTAGAGTGTTTAGCGACAAGCAAAATTGAACTTTAAAATAATAAATTCCAAATTATTATGACTAGATGTCACGTGCGGTGGTGTTTATGCAATTATCAAACCAATTTCGATGCGAAAGAGTGCATATTACAATGTCTTGGCTGGAATGGCTTACCCTGTTACAGTGTTACAGGGTATGAAAGGGTAACCCTTTCGGAAGCGGTTCATTACACCCGTTCGAAGGTGTAACTCGTATCATAGGGTTTATTTTTTAAGCGCTTAAAAATACCCGTTCAAAAACCCGTTCAACGAGTATCCGGACGGTCCCTGGTTTTCGGTCAGTGAAATTTCCACTGAGTTCATTATATTCAGTAGCCACCGGTAATTACAACGCAGGCAAACTAGATTGTCAAAGAGGTAGTTAAGTATTCTAAGTAAACTTGATATTAATAGTCTGCTCTTAATTGTTTGTGTTTAATATTTATAGGGTATAGACTAGTTCCTCGAGTAATTGGAATTGGTTAGTCAATGCGAATATTTAGATACTCGTGTCTCAAATAAGCGAAATGGTTTTATGTTTATAGAATAAGTCTGTTTGTCCTGAGTCTGGGTGTAATCTATACATACAACAAAATCGTAGGAAAGTCAAAACTGTACATTCAATTTTTTTCAAAAAGGAAACTCGAGGCGTGATCTACAAACGATATCGAAGCCAAACATATAGTTTTTAGAATTTTAGTCTGTTTGTCTGTATGTATGTCCGGGCTAAACTCAAAAAGTACTGCATGGATTTACTTCATTTTTTGCATGAATATTAATTACTATGAGGTCGGGTCTACATATCACGGTATCACATACGGGGGAGGAGCTGTGATAATTTATAAAGTTTAACGCGGGTAAAACCGCTAGTTATCTCTATAAATATGTATTTACAAAATAGAAGTAGTATATCAGTTATCTGGTTTCCATAGTACAAGCTCTGCTTAGTTTGGGATCAGATGGACTTGTGCATTTTTTATTTTTTTTATTTATTTTAGTAGGTTAACCAACGATTATTTACACATTTGAATATAAGAGTTATAAGCTAAATGTTACAGATTTTCGTGTAATAATCACTTACAGGCTAACACAGCATGCAAATCAAATTACCAAAAATTAACTATATAAAATATTTTGAATACAATAAAATAATAATGGTACATTGCAAGTTGCTAAATACTTAACTAAGGTTAAACATTTAACTTATATAAATGTATACAACATAAAGTTATAAAAGCATTAACAATAATAAATTTACAAAAGCACTTAACATTAATTATAATTAGTAGGTACAATTTATAAAACGACTGAATATTAATACTAAAATAAGTAAATAATGTCCCAGGATATTCTAACTTGTGTGTTTGTGTAAAGCACTTTAGACAATAAATCTTGGTATTATTGGCAATAGAAAGTGTTAATTTGAACTCAAAAATAAGAAAACATAAATTTCACCCTTCGGCAGTTTCTCAGCACCCAGGTGCTCTGCCGTCAAGCTACGGACGATACACACCGGCAGATGAAGTTCAGGATTCCCTTACGGATGTAGGTGTTTTCAATCTACTTTGTTTTCTAGAAACATGGCCGACTCCCGCAGCTGGTGTGAAACTGGATGGTTAAATTTAAGCTTTCTAATTTTTTACTAAATTCTGTAGACAATTTATTTAACATCTGCTGTTTTGCTTTGCATAGAAAATTTTCATACATATAACCTACTTAGCCAAAACATTGTATGAAAATTCTTTTACAGAAATACTTGTAATATTAGTATCTAACTACTTAGGTGACGTTAATAATAACTTTTACTTGATTAAGTAACACTCTGATAATCTCACTTACTCATCACTAGCTATGCCCTGCGGTTTGACCCACGTTAAACTTTATAAATTATAGCCTATGTGTTAATCCAGGGTGTCGGCTAACTCCATACAAAATTTTATTAAAATCGCTCCAGCCGTTTAGACGTGAAGAAGTAACAAACATACACACTCATACACTCACAAACTTTCGCCTTTATAATATTAATGTGATCATCATAGCAGAGGAAACACGTCCACTGCCGGACTAAGGCCTCGCCCAAAGATCTACAACTACCGGTCTTGAACTACCCGCATCCAGTATTATCCAAACTGATTAGTAAACATTTAAATTCGATAAACTCAATGTGTGTAACTTTTTTTGTATTTTACTTACTTGGTGACGCCCTGTGCAACTGTTACTATACGTTTAAGATGCGGGCTATTCATCAAAATGAGTTTTGGGTTGCCAGACCACGTCTCTTCGATACGATTGCAAACTAATGGTCATGGAGAGCGAACTTGGTCGCGGTGATTTTGCGCTCTCGGGAGAGTACGATATATCGGTATATGCCACATTCACGAGAGTTTCAAATGTGAAGTATTATAGTACTTTTATATCTATTGACTCTACGGGTCAAAAGTTTAGTAAACTGCAGTAAAAAATATTATTAAACCAAAATAAACGTGTGGTTAAATCCTACTTAATATTATAAATACGAAAGTTTGTTAGTATGGATGTAATGATGACTCTTTCGCGCAAAAACTACGGTACGAATTTTGATGAAAGCTTCTAGTTATTTAGCTTATATATCCGAATAACACATGGGCATATTTATAAAGTTTAATGCAGGTGAAACCGCGGGGCACAGTTAGTAAGTAATAAATAGAATGTGTCTTGGGACATTAAATACACTGCCATCTGATCCTAAACTAGGCAGAGATAATATAGCAAGACAATTGATAAATATATATTTTTAAATACATATCTACATATTTATAGACTGACTCGTTGGTCAAGCGGTAGCGGGTTCACCCGCAGAGAACCAGGTCCTCGGTTCAAATCCCGGGTCGGGCTAAAAAGTGATTTTGGGACTTTTCTGTAAAAAGAAAACATTCTCAGCATCAGCCCGAAGTCTGGGAGTTGGCGGTATTATACTCCCGTGCCTCGGAGAGTACGTAAAGCCGTCGGTCCTGTGCCTGACCTCTTACCGGTCGTGTCGTCTAGGCGTCCCATCGGATCATGAGAGTAATGGAATAGAAAGTGCTCCTGTGTTTGCGCACACACTTGAGCTCTGTAATATGTCCCGCGCAGATGGCTAATCTCTGTTGAGACTGGCCGCCGTGGCCGAAATTCGGCTAGGAGGACATTACATATTATAGATGAATTACACCCAGACACAGAACAAATAATCGTGCTCATCGCATAAAGATTTATCCTACGTGGAAATCGAATCCACTACCTTTGGCTTAGCCGTCAGCATCTCTAACCACTAGACCAACTAGGAATGCTCCTATTACGTTTGGAGGAATCCCTACGCACGGTTCTGTTCCACAGAACTGACTTTATCACGTAAGTTTTAATATTAAAATATTTCAACTACACCAATATAATTATCATTTTCCTCCCACAACAGTAGCCCACGACACAAAGCCTCCCCGCCCCAAATATTTTGTTGGCTGGTTGATACCATTCTCTCATATTCGTTAGCGTTCGATCGATGGTCCTCATACATATTCACATCACGGAGCAAATTAGCTCACTCCATAGTTTTGAACTGGACCGAGCCGTCAATTATATTTCACAATCCGTACGAAGGTTTTTGCAAAGAGCTCTGATTTGAATAGGTAAAATCATGGGAGGAATATTTTAACAAGTGACAGAAAAGGATTCAACTTTGAAATTGAGGTTGCTTAATTTACTGAGGTGGTTTTTTGTTAATTTATATTAGAACATTCTTTTAGAATGATCAGCAGGCAGCTGTTTAGTTTCTCATTTATTTTATTAGAATTTTTTACATGACGTTTGACGACAGTAAATTAGTCTTGGAGTTTTCCACTACTTCATCACAAAATCGTATGTATTTTGATTTTTTTTTTTTTTTTTACAATGTCACACAGATCGTCCTAGCCCCAAACTAAGCAAAGCTTGTACTATGGGTACCAGGCGACGATATACATACTTATATAGATAGATAAATACTTAAATACATAGAAAACATCCATGACTCAGAAACAAATATTCGTGCTCATCACACAAATATTTGCACTTACCGGGATTCGAACCCAGGACCACCAGCTTCGTAGGCAGGAGCACTACCAACTAGGCTATGGTGACCGTCATCAATTCTTTTCAAGTTTTATTTTTTTTCTAGTTTAATTATTTAGTTATATAATACATATTTCAGATTATATTCTGAAGGTGATACATTTTTTAAACGACAGTATTTGAATGTATCGAGCATCCGCCAACTGTCTTGGAAACGTATAAGGAACCTAGCTACCTACCTAAGTTAGTGACTAAATGTAAAAAAAAATTATAAGCATTTTCTAATAAAATAAAATTGTTTTTTATTTAAATAAAATTTAGTATTACAAATTAAGTAATGGTTAGTTTGAATTACAGTACAAATAGATTATTAGGTTGTGATCACATCACGAAATGTGTATTTGAAATATTTAATCAAATGGTATTTAGTTAAATAGAGATTTTATTATCAAAATCAAAATTAATACATCTTGTGTGAATGATTACATCTATATTGACGTGACAATTCAATATTTTTATTACGACGACTTGTGTTTAAAGCGTCGGTTGTGCTTAAATTATGCTACCACCAGATCCAATATATCCAACTGAGAAGACCCAGTGAAAAATCTCAGCGAGTAGTTCCTCTATTTAGATATCTCATTCAGTTTAACGTGCAATTCGTACGGATCTACAACTAATTAGGCTCCGAAAGAATTTTTGTTTTATCACAAAAATTCAACACTTAGTACAACACTTTCCAAGGTTAGCATAAAAACTGTGTGCGAATTATTTTCTAAGATACCTTTACAAATAAATAAAGAACGTTGTAGTTTCCATTAAATGCCTACTAAATTCGAAATAACGTTTTTTCAAAGGAAATTAATAGTCACGTCTGGCGTTCCAGTAATTTTCTCACAGTTGAGTGGGAATGCTGTATAAAATTGTAAATATTACTAGCTAGACAGACATTTTATCGTCATACTTTATTTTTATGACTGTTATTGTTATTAAATATGTATTTGATGTAAATAAAACTTTCATGAATATATTTTTTGTCGCAGTATCACGTGTTATCGTTAGATGAAAGAAATATACACTCTTCACTTTTAAGGGATACTTACTTATATACTCAGTTATTCTGTAGAAATGGGTTCTTTTGGAAATTCCTTAAAAGCTAGCGACGTTACCTCTTTTTATGACAAAGCTTACGAGTGGCCGCGGTACGTACCGGCTCTCTAATCACCAGAATAATGGACAAACCACCTTGCGAACTCTCTGACGAAGGTCCTGCTTCTAGTCTTCAAGGGCCGTTTCGTTCCGTTCGTCTGTTAGGGTTTTATATAAGACTTTACATGCCAAAATCGGCGAGTTCAATTTAATATTACTACATCTTCTGACATGGCTTAACGAGTGTTGCTTAATGGCGACAACCCGGATTGACTTAACGTGCCCTCCGAAGCACAAACACATTTTTCTGATTTTCTGAATTAATATAATAGTAGTAGTAGTAAAATTGTAATAATTAACTCACATAATTAATTTAATGTTGTATTTGGGAACATAATCAATTTTCAGGGCGAATTCGCGCACGACGTCTCGTTCTGTCACATTCGTATGAGATGAAAGCGGTTGGCCGAATGTAACATAAAATAATAATTAATAACAGGAGTAACCCATTACAATTTTTCACTGTATTAGCTCCTAACATCAGTTTTAATTATACAAATTGTTTTGTTATAATCAAAGTCAAAGTCAAAAATCATTTATTCCGTAAAAAATTTACATTTATGTGGAATCGTCATATTTTTTTACCCTACCGTGCAGTGCATGACGTGGCAGGTACTGAGAAACACTACCAGAAAACTCAGTAGGAATCCTTTTTTTAAACAAATTATACTTAAGATTAATTACAATCATGTGTGTTGACTCAGAACAACCCAATCCCAAGCACTTTTATCACTTAAATAATCAGAAATTTTGTAATATGCCCTGCTACACGATTTGGCTTTAATAATTCTTTTAAACTTATTCATAGACAATTCTCTAATATCATTGGGAAGTTTGTTATAGAATCTTATACATTGCCCCATAAAAGAGTTACTTATTTTGTGGAGACAGGTAGTATGCAATATGAGATTATACTTATATCTAGTATTTACATTATGTGTATCGCTCCTTTTACAGAAGGAATCGATATTTTTATGCATATAATGCTTTTAATTATACTTATACTTACTTGGGGCCGTGTGGTTTTCCGCCCAGAAAAAGTAACCTTATACTGTCCCCTGGGGCTTATAAGATGGACTAAGGTATACAGCAGCTAGTCGGGCAGCATCGCCACCTTTGTACAGACGCCAGCACATCAAGCTACCTTAATCTGTCAAATTTCCCCAATTGAAAGTGAACCTTATGCTTAAGTGATAAAGTTGAAAACCTATAAAAGAAATTTGACAGATTGGTGTAGCTGGATGTGCTGGCGAATTTGATAGTTTGTTGGCTACCGCAGTTAGGTAGGTAGTACACAACTAGCTACCTAACTGCGGTAGCCAACTCGCATGCCAAGCGCGGTGACTACGGCAAATCCCTTCAAATGGCATCGTTATAAAAACTTTTGGGGAAGGCCTATGTCCAGCAGACTATATGAGGCTCATGATGAGTCTTTCTCCTAGCCCAAGTTTGAATACAGCGGCCTATTTTACCGGTGATTAGCCAAGTATGCAAGACAAATTGTACTGTACGAGTGTATTTAGCCAGGAGTACTGTACATTCTGCAAGTATCCTACAGGTCAGGTGTGCAGAGCCATCAATGAAAACTCGTAACTTTTGTTTTATAGCCCAACATTTTCATTTCCAGTTGTAAAATAAAGGTTTATTGCCACTAAAAATGAATAAAACATACAATAGAATTTAAATGCAGCACATAGGAAGCGTATAATTTTCAAGTATTCAGCGTTTTGGTCATTTGTGAGGAATAGTAGCTGCGCTCATCAGTGGCAATGTCTCTTGTTGAGGAGAGAAACGTATTTCTATACTGATATCATTACATTGTTTTGATGTCTGGGGGGCTACCGGCTAATTCGCCGAAAATCGATTTCTTGAATGGCGTTCAAATAAATAAAGGTTAAAAATTATTTAATCAATCGTTAAATCGGCTTCAACGTTGACAATCGATTCCGGACCATTTATGAAGTCACATGTGGTCAAAACCGTAGAAAATGGTCATGGGTATTTATTTCATGTGGTGAAAGTATGTTCAAGTCGCTGTTGCGACTTATCTAGCGCCTACAATCAGGATCAAAATCTTACGGGCGGGACAGTGACGTACCGGATGGCGTGGTTGGTAAATACTTGCCTTTAACGCCGCAGGTCGTGGGTTCAATTCCCATCCAGGTCAGATATTAGTAAAATAAATAAATAAAATGTCTGTATGTCGTGAGTCTGAGTGTTATTATCTATATAAATAGGTATATCTACTTATAAAAGAAAAGTAGTACGTATATGTAGTATATCAGTTATCTGGTTTCCACAGTTTTGACGGGCCTGTTGGCGTGGTTGGCAAATGCTTGCTTTTCACGCCGGAGGTCGTGGGCTGGTGTAATTATATATATATATATATATATATATATATATATATATATATATATATATATATATACTTTGTGTGATGAGCACGATTATTCGTAATGTGCCTGGGTGTAATTTATCTATAACTACCTGTGCCCCACGGTTTTACCCGCATTAAACTTTATAAATTATAGCCTATGTGTTAATCCAGGGTGTCAGCTAACTCCATACCAAACTAGCGGCCCGGTACGTGCTTCGCTACGTATAAGGCATAGTAATAAAAAAAGGTAATTAAGTTAATTTATTCAAACAAATAAATATTTTAATTGCTATAAGATGTTGATTTTACACTTTTCCAAGACTTTTTTAAAATTTTCTCTACGTACAAACCTTCCCTGGACTTCCACGAATAATTCAAGACCAAAATTAGCCAAATCGGTAAAGGCGTTGTTGAGTTATAACATTACAACGAAAAGTGGCATTGATTTTTATATATATAGATTTTATTAAAATCGCTGCAGCCGTTTAGACGTGAAGAAGTAATAAACATACACACTCACACAGTCACAAACTTTCGCCTTTATAATTTAGAAAACAATAAGTAATAAGTGTTTATGAGTTGTCTCTTTCCATAGTGTTCTGCTTAGTTTGTGGAACAGGTGTCAGTTGTACCAAGATATTAATTCATTTTTATTTGGGCTACATGAAATTACTATACACAATTACTTACAAAAAGGCTAATTACAGCTATCCTCTTTGTAAATATATGAACAGTAAGCATGGTGCTGTGTGTGGTGACGGCATTGAATATCATCACCCCAACAGATCTCATCCCGTGAGGGGCGTAGAAATCGTCCGAGGGAATACCTACCAGAAAACGGGCACATGCTGCCCGTTTTCTGGTAGGTATTCCCTCGGACGATTTCTACGCCCCTCACGGGATGAGATCTGTTGGGGTTTTCTGTGAACTATGACCATCAACTGCGATCGCCAACTCGTCTGTCAAGCGTGATTATGGCATATCCCCCATCTTTTGGGGAGGCTTTAGCCTAGCAGTGGACGTACTTTTGCTGACATTATGAAGCGTCGTAAAACTAAATCTTTCTAAGTTATATTAATTATATTTAGAGGTATAATTGTTTAATAGATAGAGAACGTTTCGCGGACGTCGCCCTTCACGAATTATCTTCTTTATAAAATATTGACAGAAATCTTTGAATGATAGCAACCGATCACAATTATAATATAGATAGAGTTAAAAAAAATTACGTACTTCATATACGCACAACGCGAATTGCCAAAATTATTTCAAAACAATCCATTAATGTTTGTTAATCATGAACTAATAACAACATTTGTAGCATTTTCACTAATTACCTAAACCCTGTATGGTGGTCATTGGTGTATATTAATTTGTTAGCATTTTCATTTGACAGTTCAAATGCGAAGCTTCCATTCAATTGACTTTTATGACTGGACGATGACAAATTGGTTAGTAATAAAACAACATTTAATCCAAGCTGGGATACGAGTCCTGAATGCTATTCAAATAGCTATAAAATACACCAATCGAAACCTTAAGCTGCCAATTAGTAGAGAATTATCCTACTTTAAAAAATTGTATGAAAAGACCCATAAAATCCCTTGGTCCTTTCGCAGCTGGCTTCTCTAGTTGGACTTCTTGTTTGTTTTTATGATGCTCTAGTTTCATTATATCATTATATCACCCGCTTTGCTCTGGGAGAAAGTAATAATAATGTTTGCTTGCTTGCTTATCGTATGGGTAGTGGTAACCCTAGTGTCAGAGTTGCTCAAGCCGCCCTGTAGGCCTCTGACATGGCTTAACGACTGTTGTCTAATGACAACAACCGGGACCGACAGCTTATCGTGCCCTCCGAAGCACGGAGACGCTCAGAAATTAAACCACTTTGGCGGTCACCCATCTATGGACTGACCGCGAGCCTAGTTGCTTTCCCTCGCCAATCGATTACGGACCGGTGAGAGCATCTAGCTATGAGCGCCTCAGTAAAAATAATAATGTTTTAGTTCTCACCGCAATATAAGGTACATTTTACATGGCATCAATCAATCATCAACAATACAAACTTCAATTTTCTAATAATTTTGTGGGAGACTGGTGCCTAAGACAGACGTACCTAAGGTCTGTAATTCAGGACACCAGGACTTCACCCTATTCGGAGATATTAACATTTCGATATAATCGTTATGTACGAACTCGCACATTGTCAAATGTGGTAAGTTAAATAACACTAGATTAACGAAGTGGAAGTACTTTTATTTTATTTCCTACGTGTTTGTTTCGTAATAAATTTGTTGTGAGTTCTAATACTTACAGTTAAAAGGATTCCCTGGGACACGTCTGTGCCTCACGTCTTAGTGTCATTGTGTGCCTCTGTAGATTCTAGCTTACACGAGTTCCAGTTGTGGGTTAGTCCCATAAAAAAAGAAAAAGAAAATAGTGCACATGCAGTTTTCATTTACAGGTAGCAATACTGTAATTGTTTTTGGTTCATGCATATTCTTAATTTTTTATATATTTTGATTTTTATTCATTTTCTCGTCGATTTTTTTTTACACATAGGTGGTCTTAAGGTTGAAAATATTTAAATATCTAAGGTGTAGCCAAAATAGAGAAAAATAAAAATTGAAAGAGATTAAAATTCACTCGCAAAACTGCCTAATTAAAGAAAACTACTTAACAAAATACAAAATTCTTTTTCTGGCTCGCCATACAAAATGCTCGGTCGTCAGCTAATCATGACATTTTTGTATTTAAAGTTGATGATAATTTGTAAACATTGTACATTTTCATAGGTAAATTAAGCCCAGTAGGCATATATTTATATTACACCTTGTAAATATATGCGTGAAAATCCTGAAATATTCTTTTTTCTAGTTATATACCGTATCCTTAAACCTATATTAGTTATTAAGGCAACTTTATTCATTATAGCTATGCCCCGCGGTTTTACCCGCGTTAAATTTTATAAATTATCACAGCTCTTCCCCCGTAGGCGATAGCGTGATAATATGTAGCCTATATGTTGACCCGACCTCTTAGTAATATTCACACAAAATTTGAAGTAAATCCATGCATTACTTTTTGAGTTTAGCCCGGACATACATACAGACAAACAGAAACACAGACAAAAATTCTAAAACCTATATTTTTGGCTTCGATGTCGATTGTAGATCACAACCCAAGTATCCTTTAAAAAAAAATTCAATGTACAGTTTCGACTCTCCTACGATTTTATTATTATTCATTATAATATTTTATTATTATTCATTACAATATTTTATTACTAGCTGTGCCCTGCGGTTTTACCCCCGTTATATTTTATAAATTATCATAGCTCCTCCCCCGTGAGTGATAGCGTGATAATAAGTAGCCTATATGTTGACCGATTAACTTCAAATTTTGCATGAATATTACTAAGAGAGTAATATTCATGAAAATTTGAAGTTAATCCATGCAGTACTTTTTTAGTTTAGCCCGGACATACATACAGACAAACAGACACACAGACAAAAATTCTAAAAACCATATTTTCGGTTTCGATATCGATTATAGATCATGCTCCAAGTATCCTTTCTAAAAAATATTCAATGTACAGTTTTGACTTTCCTACGATTTTATTATATGTATAGATAAATATTACATTCGCCAAAAATCACCTCTAAATAAATCAAATTTATCCTTATCCAAAACAACATTTAAAACCAGCTCTATGTTTAAAACACACCAACATAAAATGCCACCAAAATTCCGAAAACACCTGAAGCAGTTACGCTATCAGAATTAATCCCGAAACCGGACCCTTCGGAAATCCTAAACTTTGATTTCTCTCGAAACGATGCCGGATTACATAGCCAGGTCGTATGTAAATCGTTCCTGGATTCCCGAATACAATAAATGTGCGGCCCGAAGCCCAGTTGATCCGTCCAACGGACAAATGGAGCTGCGATGGAAAAGTTTAATTTCAATGGTATCTAGCTTTAAGCTATCTATGTAGATGTGGTATTTAAATGAACAAATTCTACGATGCGAAAGGTACAGTCAGTACCTATGCTCGGAACGAGGGTAACTGAAGAGTTACGTGTACAGAAAATTATTGGAAGATCAATTATTGCATTGACAGGCCGGTAGGTAAATGTGGTTCGATTCCCACTCAAGACAGATATTTGTGTGAATGAACATGTCTTGTGTGTTTGTCATGAGTCTGGGTGTAATTATCGATATAAGTATGTATTAACAAAAGAAAAGTAGTATATGCAATATATCAGTTATCTGGTTTCCATAGCAAGCTCTGCTTAGTTTGGAGTCAGATGGCCTCGAGTGCATAATGTCCTAGGATATTATTATTATTCCTATTGTGTGTGGAGGAATGGTTAAGGTCAAAATCTATATGCGCCAAACCTTGACCATATTTTGAAGAACATCATCATTACAGCTGAGAAACGGAGGAGGTCTACGTACAGCAGTGGACCATATCAGGCTGATAATTATGATAATGATAATAGTAAGGTTGTGCAATATATATTATGCACAACTTTAGATGATTTGTTTAACTTATGAATTAAACAAATCATCTTGCGATTACAGTTGGCTAATACATAGTATGTTTTGCAGCAAAATTTAACCAAATCTTTCTGAATTCTTTTCAAATCTAAGTTTTTATAATTCTTCCAAATCAATCGCACAATATTTGTGTTGTTCATTTCTAATTAACGGAGCCGATTTTGGTGCACAAGAAAAATGTGTTTTACACATATATAGCGAATCAAATGCCCTTAATCAATTCATTTACGGGACACCATACAGTCTAATTACGCCACAGTGTGGTGAGCAATTAAATCTTAATCAAGACCATCGTTAGCGTTGGAATGTAATGACAAGTACAACACTACGTTACTTCGCTTAGTCATACGGCAAAAATTTTACATATGCCCATAACAATTGACTCGCGCCGCCCTATGGCGAAATTTAATTTGTGGCGTGGAAAATAGGTGATGGGCAGTGTGGAATGTTGTGCCTTCCATGTGGATAATATAGACGATCCGGGAAGGTTAAATATTTTAAATGCTTTTTACTATGGTGGCCTGGCGAATTTGTTTGTGTATTTTTATTATGATTACCTACTTAATTTCATTTTATTTTTACTTATTCCGAATTAAGTTATACTTTTATTCACAATAGCTGTACCGTAGGTTATTTACGTTTTTTTTATTATTTCTAAATTAACAGATTTTTTCTAAAATAAAGGTAGCCTAAGTTACTTCTCATTACATTAGCTACCTGCCAAAAAAAGTCCCATCAAAAGCGGTCTAGCCATTACAGAGATGAGCCGGAACAAACAGATAGACAGGCAGACAAAAAAAGTTATTTTGGTGCATGTACCGTATATATTTCATATATGTGTAGTAAAAACGTTTATTTCAGTATTACATACAGACACTCCAATTTTATTGATATGTATGTAGAGATATGTAGATAAATCTTATGAGTTCGCGCTGTCCATCCTAGACTATATATCTACTTACTTGTAGGAGGGATGGTCAAGCGCAAGCCCATCCTACTAATATTATAAATGTAAAAGTTTGTGAATATGTCTGGATATTGGTTACTCTTTCACCCAAAAATTAAAGAACGGATTTTGATGAACCTTAGTAGTAATATAACTCATATTTCAAAATATTACATAGGCTATAATTTACAAAAAATTAACGCGAGTAAAACCCCAGGGCACCGGTAGTATTCTATTAAATAGATAGCGATGTAAAGTACCCAAGCGAGGCAATTCCATATACAGGTGACCGTTAAGTGTGTAATTTAATAGCGTCGCCGTGTTTTGAAAGGCACCTTAACCTATCAGCCCAGCCAGTTATCAGCACAGGTTAAACCATGTTAGGTTAAACCTACGGGGCCTAACCAAAAAAAAATCACAAAATATTGACATCATTACGGCAAGAAAATATCTCTAAGACTCCAGAAGAGTCATGAAGTCGGTGAATTTACACACTTGTTCTCAGAGTATCAAAACACATTGGTTCTGCACCTGACCTCTCTCCAGCTGAGTTCATTTCCACATCGAATCACTTTAAGGCTTTGAGGCTATAGAGAATGCATCTGTATAGGTAAATTCTATTATGCACTATAATATATCTCTTCCGGAGACTACGTATGCGTAGTAACTTGGGATATTCGGCCATTTACATACTAAGGCCTGAAACTGCGTTAAGCGGGCGCTCGCGACGGGCAACCGTCGCGTGTCTTCGCGTGTGGACACGCGGGTGGGCTCTGTGGGAACGCGACGGTTCCCGGCGCAGGGACTCGTCGCGGACACGTCCCCGGCGCGACGTGACGTGCGCCCGCACAGGTCCCCGCGACGGAGCAATTTTGTATGAAACCGCGCGGGTGCCCGCTTAACGCAGTTTTAGGCCTAAATCATACTCAATTCAATCATTTCGTCCAACCGATTTGCTCATGGAAACCACTCCAACTGCGTACGGCGTTGGTGTGCCCGAAGATGGCTACCATATCCAATGTTCTTACAAAACTGTCGTGCGCAATGACCGCACGCGTGTTTACCATCAGCATAATTGTATTGAATCTGATTATTATTCGTTTCACCATAGCATCAAAGTTTTAAATTGAAAATAAATTGAATAAATCAATAAAACATTCAACTTTTATCCGCTACAGGAAAAAAAGGAATCAATTCATCAATCAAAATAACACAATCATGGATACAAATTCCGTTTAAATCGTGAACGAATAATTTGTTGGCTTTGCCAAAATGAACATCAAAGAGATCTATCAATAGAGAATGATTCAGTTAGGACAGAGATGGATCAGTTGTGTGTGTTGATGACTTGGTTCGGTCATCTGGATCAATATTTGTTCTAAGCCAGTTTATTGACGACCCATTGTGCCTTGGACTTCGGTAAAGTCAAAGAGGCGACGCTGAATTGGGTTTGCATAAGTGATTGCCTATTACCAATTATATTGAGGCTTTAGCCAGTTGCTCGAACGGGAATGATGACCCGGAATTATTCCCGGAATTCTCGTAAAATTTTGCTCTACGACTTTGCTTTGTTATGGAGTGTGGCGATGTCGCCACTATTCTGGGAGCGTTTCTTAAAAGCTTGTCCGTATACTTACCGTCGAATTGATAACCTCCTTGTTCTGAAGTCATTTACTTAAATTTATTCTATAACCAAGCCATGAGTAACATTCCAAGAATAGTAGCGACATTGCCACGCTCATAGTAATGCTAAATTGTAGATCGAGACTAGTAAGAATTCTGGGAAAAACTTCTTTCTTTGAAAATTGATTCTTTCCCGAAACTCTCGGGAATTATTCCAGGTTAAATTATTGTGCAAGAGTGCGTGCGCAAATATGGAGGTACATACTGCATACTTACGTAATCCGGAGGAATACTAATCCCACACGACTGGGGAGATATTAGGCACAGGAACGAGAGCATCCGCAAATGTGTTTCTAAAATAATGTACCGTTTTTTTTTAAATTAAATTATGTATGAATTATGCAGGTAATGAGCTCCTGCATTCAAAACCTGGGTCTGGCAAAAAATGTGATCAGAAAGTTTCTGGCATTAAAAATACTGAATAGCAGCTCGAAGCTTTGAATTTGGCGGTTTTATACGCCGGTACCTGGACATGCTCTACCTGGCACGGGAGTATAATACCGCCAAATTAAAATCACTCAGTAGATTTGCGGAGTCTAGACATTGGCAGTGTTATACCGCCAGGTGTGCTCTCCCAGGCACGGGAATAAAATACCGGAATTTTGTGGCATAAAAGAACACTCACAAGCAGTTCGGAGTTCGAAATTTGCCGGTATTATTCGGCCGTGACTATTTCAATAACATTTTTAGCCTTTACCGGTATTTGAACCTCATTACCTGCGGTGTAACTCGCAATTTAATTTGGAAAGTTTATTAGAAGTGTTCTACTATTCTATCGACACGTTAGCGGACGCTCTCAATCTATTTGATAATATTTAACCTTAGCCGCATTTGCCGCACCCACATACCTACGGGAAGGATTGAGTGGTCTCTTCCTTTGTGTAGCATTCCAACGATTTCTAAATGATGAATCACTGAAAAGAGACATTCCTCTATTACATAAGATTTTATTTATTATTTTTCAATCGACCTCAAAAGAAAGACTTTATCAAGTCGTCTACAATTATATAGAGTGGAACTCTAAAATTGGAACATGGACTCATTTTTAGGGTTCCGTAGCCAAATGACAAAAAACGGAACCCTTATAGTCCCGTCATGTCTGTCTGTCTGTCCGTCCGTATGTCACAGCCACTTTTTTCCGAAACTATAAGAGCTGTATTGTTGAAACTTGGTAAGTAGATGTATTCTGTGAACCGCATTAAGATTTTCACACAAAAATAGAAAAAGAATAATAATTTTGGTGGTTCCCCATACATAAAACAAATTTTTATCATCGTACCCATACATGTGGGGTATCTATGGGTAGGTCTTCAAAAATGATATGGAGGTTCCTAATATAATTATTTTCTAAACTGAATAGTTTGCGCGAGAGACACTTCCAAAGTGGAAAAATGAGTTTCCCCTCCCCCTGTTAGAGAATGATAAAACTAAAAAAATATATGATGTACATTACCATGCAAACTAACAACGAAAATTGGTTTGAACGAGATCTAGTAAGTAGTTTTCTTTTAATGCGTCATAAATCGTAAACCACAATTTACCTTTCAATTAATCAACTGAAATACTTGCTGGTGCGGAACCCTTCATGGGCGAGTCCGACTCGCACTTGGCCGGTTTTTATGTTTTCTCTCACATGGGACATAAAGGTTTATTGAATGAATGAATAAATGTAACATTTATTTACATATACAAATAATGTTTTAACTTGACTATGTACTTTCGCAAACGAATAGACCATATTAAAATTTAAAACTTTAACTTTAACTTCTCGTAACAAAGTCGAAAATAAGTTGAATTACTAGAACAGATGGCAAAGTGACTATAACACTAACATAATAGGCCGTAGATCGGTCAAACGGTTATAATGTTGTATGTTCAGATGTTTGCTGAGACGGCGGTAAACATTATTACCTATTATATGCGGTTTGAAGTAGAAACTGAAAGCGTTTTTTATATTTGTTTTTTTTTAGTTTGGATGAAAGCATAAAGCCATCTCCTCCTTAGCCATTATATAGGTGTATCCATACCTCTATAATGGCTAAGGAGGAGATGGCTTTATGCCTTCATATCTTATTAGTACACACGGCTACACATCGAGCTATTTTTTCAGTAGAAGCTGATCTCACGTTGTATAGGATTCCCATACAATGAGAGGTCAGTTTATATTGGAAATATATAGATTGATATGTAGCCGTGTGTACAAGCAACGAGTAGGTATAGATTTAATGCACATGTGCATATAAACAAGAAGTGATATCAAATGTTTAAGTGGATTATCTCCATTTCAAAATATTACATGCTCTATCATATTTTGCAAGATTTAGCTATAAGCAAACTATACACAAAGCTGGCAACTGATGTATATGGTTATAAATTGACATAGGAACTTAGTTTTTAATATCTCCACTATTTAATTACAGTACTGATAGAAGGCTGAAGAAATGGGACCAGTAAGGGCTTCTGAACAAGATTCTGTGGGTAGAACTGTGATTTCCGAGTATGAGGACGGTCATAAGTTGGATACCAAAAAACAAAATATACAACCCTACCCTACCCCTCTGGGAAACAGACGTGAGTCTATGTATGTATGTATGTATAAGTTGGATATATTCGGATAGACTATTTAATTATTTACTAGAAAAAACAAATTGTACGTGTACTCGATTTCTATTACAAATTTCCCATGTAAGTAAGTATTTGCAAAAGGAAAGTAGTATATGTAATATATCAGTTATCTGGATTCCATAGTACACTCTGCTTAGTTTGGTATAAGATAGCCGTGAGTAAATAATGTCCCAAGATATTATTTTTAAAATGTAGTGAGTAATTTATATCTATCCATATACTTTTTAATTTGGTGTGTATTAAAGAACTAACTTAATAGTTAGTGAATCATTCAATTACGATCAACGCAATTGAATGATTCACTAACTATGAAAGTTAAAAAAAAAATATAATTTTTTGAAAAGTTTTACCAACATTTAGAAATAGATGAGTTTATCTTTCGTTCAACTTTAAATAACATAGTTCCAAAACAAACAATAATTTATTATGAGTTAATTTTGTTATTTTTTTAGTTATTAAATCATTTATCACGTTATTTATTTCAAAATAAGAATAAAGCAAGTAAATTTGTTCACTCAATCATGATTCGTCTAATCCGCTCAATATTTTTACTATTATAGTACTACAAAGATATGCCTTTTATGTCTTGCGCTATTCTCATAAAGCAGTTTACAGCGACCCGCACACACAAGATCATAAGTCCACCTCGTAGGGGGACAGCGCACGCTACGTCTTCTGGTAGTAGCGTGTTTACTCTTAACTACTGTATATTGCCCAAACAATGTGAAATGTCACTAAAATTATAGAATAACCAGCAAGAACTAGTTTTTACGACAAAACAATCTTTCAGTCTAGACGTTCTGAAAAGCAGACTCATGGAAGATAATACAATTCATTGTTTAGTAATACTGTAAAAATTAATTACTGTTGCTTGCGCATTTTCTTAAATAATAGAAAATGCATACGAAACATATCCGGCAATGGAATGAGCAATTTTGTTCTATTGACTTGTAGAAGGAGACTATTGGCTATGACTATTGACAGCTGTGTTCTTAGATGTATTTGCTCTCACCGGTACGTAAGTGATCGACTAGGTTAAGCTCCTACGCATGCAGATAGTCTATAGATGGGTGGGCCTAATTTCTAACCATCGCCGTGAAAGCACCTGGTCCATGTCTGTCTTTTAAAGAAAAGACAGACATGGACCAGGAAATCGATAAATAGGAAAAAGTGGAAAGAAATGGAAAAACACCTTGGCCAAAGTTAGGCAAACAGACCAAATTGTCGGTGTCACCGACTCGCCGGAGTGGCACTAGTTTAAGATATAATAATAATAGTAGATATATTATTAAGAAAATATAAAACATGTCTCAATAAAAGCTTATATTATTATTATTCCTTTATTTTACACTGTATCTTATTTAGTAGATATTTAAATATGAAATAACAAATATAATACATTTCAAAATATAAAAATAGGATCTGCATATGGCAGCAGGAACATGCTACTGGAGATTGCGGCTCTAGAGACAAGAACCTCCTGAAAATGCAAGCCAAAAGCACTGCTTTTTGGATCTGTTTCTTGACGCAACCACCTAACGTTAGATTAGGTAGTTTTTCGAGGTTATATGCTGTTAAGCCATTGGCAGAAACTACTATCGCCACAATTATAACTGAGTCAACCTCCCGCGCAGTATTCAAATATTTTTTTTATTGTTATTATATCTTTTTAATTTAAGAAACTATGGTCAATTGAATACCTATTTTTTTTTTGTATAATTATCATGTCAGCCAAATTACCTACTATAATCGCCACGCTTGACAGACCGGTTGGCAATCTCAGTTTGATGGTCATAGTTCAGAGAAAAATGCTGCTGCCCGTTCTCTGGTAGGTATTCCCTCGAGACGATTTCTACGTCCCCCATGGGATGAGATGGAGTGGTGATATTCTATGCCATCAACACCGCTTTTACGTATGCTGTTATAAAACTTTGAACCTTATAACTTACGCCGCTTCTCCCATGCTCTCTCCAATTTGTGTTAGCGCTTATTAATGTTAGAAGACGAGCGAAAAATTCTACGTCACTCTTATAACACCACTATTTACTATAACGTCCCCATTTTTCATTTTCTCCAGCTAAATATGTCTCCTTTTGTTCGGCTGATATTTATGCTATATGATTTTCTTTTATGCCTTTTGGGTTCACTTTTGCGCTTGATGAGTGGCGCATTACTTTTCACTTACAAGATGAATATTAGATAGGTTTACATTTATACAAGGTGTAACATATTTAACGTAGTTTGTTATATTCCCTTAAAGTAATTTAAGGTTAAGGTTATCTGTGCTTGTTAGAAATAAACCGTTTTTCTTTCTTTCTTTCTAACATAGTTAGTAGACGTAAGTTAAGGGTCTTAATTTACCTACGAACTTTCGGAACAACAACTATATAATGACAGTAATCGTGGCCAACGAGGTGTGCAAAGATCGTGACAAATGGAAATTCGCTGACTTTGCCTATCCTTCTGGGAAACAAGCGTGAGTTTATGTGTGTATGTACAACAAGAATAATCAGCTGATTAAATAGCCAAATGCTCATTGCCTTCAATTCTTTAATTTTAATATTGTACAACTAAATTTCAAAATATAGATTAGTAACTTGTTATTTGTTTTAGTATTTAAGAAAATATATCTGATAAAACAGACCGCACGGACGGACTAATTAATTTTTTGTAATTTTTATACTGTATTCGACTATGTTTATGTACTGCATTGTGAACTTGACAAGTACAAGTGTATGTTAATACCCAAGTGCTGAATAAATTTCATTATTTCATAATTTTGTACGGGCAGAATAATCGTGATAATCATAATATATTTGAATCACACAAAGGTTGACTGGAAGAGAAGGTCTTTAAAAATAACCTATAAGAAACTCGGTATTTTTATATGACTATAATAGAATAGAGACAAGCGAACGCGCAAGTCAATTAACAAATAAAAGCTCAAAGTAAGTAACCTCTACAAATATCGACTCAGAGTGGTTAATAACATAATAATATCCTGGGACATTATTGATCCCAAACTAAACAGAGCCTGTACTATGGAAACCAGATAACTGATATACTACATAAACTACTTTTGTTTTGTAAATATATACTTATTATATATTATAATTAAACCTAAACATAATCTGCTTGACAATAACTTAATACAAGCTAGCTAAATATCACTACCATTATAAAATAAATTGTATAAATGTTTTAATATTCCGTGTACCTAAATATCTGTAATAAGTAACTAGAAATAATAACTGTATTACTACAAACATGTTCTGACTATTTGCTTTTTTGAAGTCTACGTGAATAAAAACCTTTTTTATTTTATTTATTTTATGTAGATAATTACACCCAGACTCAGGACAAACAGACATGTTCACGTACACAAATATCTGTCCTGGGTGGAAATCGAACCCACGACCTGCGGCGTGAAATCCAAGCCATTTGCCAACCACGCCAACAGGCCCGTCTACTACTACTTCTAGTACGTCTACTACGAGTAGAATGATTTTATCATTATTTTAATCTTTTAAAAAGACAACGCCCACTCAGTGAACGCAAATAAACATGGAAGCATTCCTAGCTCGCGAAAATGACCCAACGCAGATTGTGCCGCGGTAGGCGGGGCTTAAAAATTGTGCCGCGGACCGAGTGGGGCCGAGTTTGCGCACTACAGGCATCAATGGCGGTCGTCTGTCAGTTATTAGTTTCAGCGTGTTTAATTTCCAAAAATGCCTCCTGTGCAGTGAATATGAAGTATTAATAAATGTAATTTGCATAACAAGAGTGTTGGAATTAGTTATTACGAGTAAATACATCGCTATATATTTAAATTTGATTAAATATGAAGTCAATCAAATTGACACAAAATATATGGTGATGTTGTTATGCAAACGAATCAATTTATTTATCTACACAAAAATTATGACGAATTTTTTTTATTTATTACAATTATTTTAATCTTTGATAAAATACTCAGCATCTTTAGGGTATGCACAAAGAATGGTAATGGTGGTATTAAAACAGCTTGGTTTCTTCAAATTTCCACTCGGTCTAAAGCGAAGAGAACTATGGACGAAAACGGTTCGTTTGGAAATGAATTCAATTCAATTTTATTTATATATTTACAGGGTAACTTGTAAAGCACCAATTACCTCACAGGATTAGATAACTAAAACCATAAACAACAACATTTATTTTACAACTTTTGATAATTTGTATTGTTTTTTTGTTTTTGTAAAAAGTCTATATTAATTAATTTACCACTTGAATGTTTATAACTCTACGTGCATCGTAAATAATATGTAACCAGGCGGCTTGCGTAATCTTTGCGATGCCCGTAGAGTAAGTTGTTGCTTATGGTGTTGCCTTCCTAGTCCTGCGAGGTTGTTGGTATTTTACAAGTAACCCTGCATATCTAGATCACCTATAATTTCAAGTCGATTCGTCCACGCGTTTTCAAGATAAAGGGTATTGACAAACAGACGGACGAATGCATAAAGAAGTGAAGGGGGCCCTAAAAAGTAGTACTTAAGTGTTATGTATACCAACGGCAATTGTAAATAATAATTAGTGAATAATTGGTCACAAATTTGTTTTATTTACCTATTATCATAGCAAATAAACCCATTACTCGCCAAAAACTGCTCTATTTAAAGACCTTAGAAAAACTCTTGCCGTAAAGTTCAAGATACTGTATATTTTATCATAATTCTTCATTATTTTAATAATATCAATGTCACGGTGAATTATTTTCGTTGCACTTTATAACATAAAACATCCCTCGGCGAATGTCATTAACATGGTAATTTAGACCCGAACATGATGTCATAAAGTCTACTTTTAAAAGGTGTATCTGAGCAGTAATATGTTGGCCAATCAGAGACGGTATTCCGTTGTGTCAGTTCGATTGGGATATTGGGTCAAAATTTGCGCTTAGTTTCCTTGAAGTAATGCTTCCATGTTTATTTGCGTTCACTGCGCCCACTCTAGAAAAATTTATCCCTGTGTAGCGGGGTACTTTACTAACATATAATTGACACAAAGTACATCCAGACTCAGAACAATTATTTATGGGTCACGGAAATAGTTGTCCTGCACAGGAATCGACCCCAGGACACCAAAAAGCGAGGCGACGGTCTTAACCGTTGCGTTAAAGATTAAACAGACGTTCAATTTAACAAAGCGCCCATTAGGCATTCCATATAGAAAAATATTGAAAGGAATTTTACTAAAACCTAGGACATTTAAATAGTCCAACTTTTCTCAAGAAACTCCGCCTTAATCCAAATAAAAATCCAAGCACTAAACACTCTAAAAAGCACAAATATATAACGTAAATAATAAAAATTCATAAAAACATTCCTTCAGTCACAAAGTGACCATTCATGTTAGCATAAACGCATCGGCAAACACATCTCAACAAAATGCAAAGAGCCAAAAGATCTACCCTCATTATTCGGAATCACATTGAAAAGATAAAAGATATAAAAGAAATCATCAGGAAAAAGGGGAAGGGGGGGAAAAGAACCGTTCAGTATTGTCCGTCACATTAATACAGGAAAATCTCGTGTTTAATGATGGCTGGAGCTTTGTGAACCCCCCTCCCCCATTACTAACTCGATTCACACGTTTCGGAGCCTTTGATCTCCATTCTCTTTCAGAGTAGGTTGGCAATGAATAATGTTGGTGCGGGATGTCTTTTTGTGGAATAACTTTTTTTAACACTGGTTCTATGTGAATTATATGTTTTGTTGTATTTTTGAGGTCTTCTTCTTATTAGCGTGTCGATGGCAATGTAAATTAAGTCAGCCCAGAATTCAGCTACGAGTTGAGCGTTGTCAGTAGCTAAAAGATTGCCCTAAGTTTATGTATGATAAAGGAACTCTAAATATCATTAAATATGACCCTAAGCTTAAAGCTTATCGAAGAAGGACAGGTAAGTCGGATATAGGCTGTTTAAATAGATATGTTTGTATGATAGACAAAATTATGTCACGTCCTAATTAAGGAATGAATACAATATCTTTCTATTAAAACAAAACAAAAACAACTAAAACAAGCCAAAAATGTATTATAACGATAAGGTCACCTCTTTCATTAACATGCCCCCCCCCCCCCCTAAAAGTTTCTATAATGTTGATATTTGGAGGGGTTGCCTTAGTCACTGTGCGTGGCATGCGAGTTGGCGGCCGCAGTTAAGTGGTATCTAGTACACATATGATGCTGCTGCCTGACGAATAATAGGTGTATCCCTTAATCGCCTTTTACGACACCCATGGGATGGTATGGTGACACCTAATCATCACTGCAAGCAACATAACTGTTGCTTATTATTCTTAATTGTACATTATTTAACGCATTGTACTATAGTAATCTATACATATAATAAAATCGTAGAAAAGACAAAACTGTACATTGAATATTTTTTTAAAAGGATACTTGGGGCGTGATCAGCAATCGATATCGAAACCAAAAATATAGTTTTTAGAATTTTTGTCTGTTTGTCTGTATGTATGTCCGGGCTAAACTCAAAAAGTACTGCATGGATTTCTTTTTTCTTCAAATTTTGCATGAATATATAGGCTACATATTATCACACTATCACCTACGGGGGAGGAGCTGTGATAATTATAACGTTTAACGCGGGTAAAACCGCGGGACACAGTTAGTAATTTATAACCACATTTCTCACATATTTATGTACGTACTACACATACATGAAAACAGCTAGCATACATAAAAAAAATACTCCTCCAAGGGCTGGGTTACAACGTCTTAGGCCGACTATGGTAAGAGCAACAGAATCAGAACCTTCCTCAGGATGCAAGCCGTTCCCATACTTACTTACTTATCGTGTGGGCAGCGGGTACCCTGGTGTCAGAGTTGTTCAAATTGCCCACTTGGCCTCTGACATTAAGCCATGTATGATAATGGCTACAACCGGGACCGACAGCTTAACTTGCACTCCGAAGCATGGAGACGCTCAAAAAAGAAAGCAATTTGGCGGTCACCGATCTATGGCCTGACCGCGAACCTAGTGGCTTGTCCTCGCCAATCACTTACGGACCGGTGAGGCCGTTCCCATAATACCGGTCTCTTATTGTCTTAATCCCCTTCCTTCCATGATTCCCAAACCATGGTCACATCTTACAATGTCGTAGCCGACGTTCCGTCTCGTCATTACGTCACACTACATTTCTACTTAAAAGCAACTTGTGATTTTTTCACTTATTCTGTGTTTTCTTTGTAATTGGCAAATAAAAACTGTTAGATAGATAGAGTCGATCCTTATTGTTGCCTTAAACGATCTGTTATTTTGTCACAGTTTATGTGTTAATAGAAACACTCGGCGCTGGCTAGTCAGTTCCTTTGCTTGAACTTGGCTTGACACGCTGCCATGTGTCTAGATATATTTATTTGCAATCAACATGATAATTACATTACAGGTCTTAAAATTAAAGAAAGTGGTCGGAATATATTAATTTTTATGTTTGAAATTATTTTTTTATTATTAATTTTTATTTTTATTTTAAACCAGATTTGAGGATAAGTAGGTAGATAATAGGGGAAGGGAGCATCACTTTAATATTATTTAATAGAAAAATAATCAATTATGTGGTTTCTTTAATTCCAGATGTGATACAAGTGTGGTCAGCGCCAGGAGGGATGACAAGGCTGCCGTGCGACCTGGCTGCGTCTGTCAGCGAGGTGGCGCTCATGTTCTGGTTCAAAGAGGGCGACAGGATGCCCATTTATACGTAAGTATAAATAATCCACCTTTTTGGTTAAGAAATACATAAATATTAAAGACTGGCCCGTTGGTCAAGTGGTAGTGAATGCTAAGACGGAAGTCCTGGATTCGTTCCCACCCAGGACAAATCTTTATGTGATGAGCACGATTATTCGTTCTATGTCTGAACCCACCTTTTTATTTAAGAAATACATATATATATTAAAGACTGGCCCGGTGGTCAAGTGGTAGTGAATGTTAAGACGGAGGTCCTGGATTCGTTCCCACCCAGGACAAATCTTTATGTGATGAGCACGATTATTTGTTCTATGTCTGGGTGTAATAGAAATGTATAAGCCTTCCTGGTGGTGTTGGATGCCAGCCAGTTTCGTCGCGTATGGTCCAATTCGTTAGCGACGTGCCGCGGCAGTGGCCGCCGCGCGCCAGGTACTTGGTTGCTATTGAAGAAGTCACGACCAACAGCTAGTATACACAATAGCAAACGCAGGTTAGCTAGGGTAGGCTCCTCAGCGGCGAGTATCGCTTTGGCCCCTTAACGCGTCATCGGTGATCCCGTGCAACTGATCACACCCTCTCTTAGAATTCTATCCTTTTGCTTCAGCGGCCCCCTGAGCTGTGGCCCGAACCCCAAAAGGGTGGCCTCGGGTATTAGTCGTTTAATTTAAGCTACTGGTTAAGAGCCTTCTGCGCTAGCCAGATGCTCATTGCCTTCAATTCTTTAACTTTAATATTGTACAACTGAATTTCAAAATAATAGATTAGTAACTTGTTATTTATTTTAGGATTTAAGAAATATATCTGATAAAACAGACCGCATGGACGGACTAATTAATTTTGTGTAATTTTTATACTGTATTTGACTATGTTTGTGTACAGCATTGTGAACTTGACAAGTACAAGTGTATGTTAATACCCAAGTGCCGAATAAATTTCATTATTTAATTTAATTAGATAGTTGGTATACCAAAGTATTGCTATTTTCACGTACTGCAATTTTCAGACATTTGACCGATTGAAAATTTGTCCGTACGCGACGAAACGAAAACATATAAATATAATATTTTTCTCTAGTATTTTAGTCTTATTGAATTTTATATTTAACCGAACCGGAAGACGCAGCGTGGGCAGGCCCCCTACAAGATGGACCGATGATCTTGTGCGGGTCGCTGGAAACTGCTGGATGCGAATAGCGAAAGACCGGCAATTGTGGAGATCTTTGGGGAAGGCCTTTGTCCAGCAGTGGACATCTTTCGGCTGATATGATGATGATGAGTTTTATATTTAATATTCTATTAATATTGACTAAACTAGGTTTGAATATAGTCTAGTAACTAAGACCTAAACATTAATCGATCGGAAATATGGTACAGAGAACCATTCAAAAGCCTTTGACTATCTACCGGCTTGATCGTATTAGTCTCAGTACTTAGTGCGGTATAGCAAGGCGGTGCTATTGTCAGACTGATTAAACCATTGAGCGGCAGACAATGGCCTTATTAAATAATATCAGAATAGACGTGTTTCACGTTTGATCGTAATTTATGTTAGGTAATTGGATTGGTGTGGAATATGGTTGATTAGATGTTTATCGGTAAGAGAATGTCGTATAGATTCATGTGGGATGGATTTAGATGTTGCAGATCGTGTTATTCGGTCAATTTACTTAACGTTGAACATAATTTTAGTACTCGCAAACAGTTACCACCTTATTTATACCTCTATAAATGTTGAGACACTGAATATCTTACAAATTTTACTGTCACATTTACTTAAAATGTATTTGATACTAGCTGTGCCCCGTGGTTTTACCCGCATTAAATTTTATAAATTATCACAGGTCCTCCCCCGTAGGTGATAGCGTGACAATATGTAGCCTATATGTTGATCCGGCCTCTTAGTAATATTCATGCAAAATTTTAAGTACATCAGTATGCAGTAGTTTTTGAGTTTAGCCCGGACATACATACAGACAAACAGACAAAAATTCTAAAAACTATATTTTTGGCTTGGATATCCATTGTAGGTCGCGCCCCAAGTATCCTTTTAAAAAATATTATGTACAGTTTTGACTTTCCTACGATTTTATTATATGTATAGATTTAAATTATCTATTTTATAAACGATAGAATTGTACTGCAAATAAAAAACATCTACCTTTTGTAGTACCTACCAAATAAATCCGCATTCCTAGCAAATTACTACTTTCACATAAAAATAGTTATTATTATTTATTGTAAACTAGCAGCCCCCCGCGGTTTTACCCGCATTAAACTTTATAAATTATCACAGCTCCTCCCCCGTAGGTGATAGCGTGATAATATGTAGCCTACAGTTTTGACTCTCTTAAGATTTTATTATATGTATAAATAAATAAATTTGTTTGGGGACTTTACAAACATATCATTAACTGACAACATACAATAACACATATTTTGTACTGTGTGGGAAACGAACCCATAACTTAGGTCTCGAGGTGGTAGAGAGGTGACTGCCTTAATCACTACGCCATTCATACAGCAGTCGAAAGCGAAACTTTGTATTATGTTAATAAAAATCAAATTTTGATAGTACTTGTTTATTTGAGCTAGCTAAGTAACTAAATGATTATTATTATAATTTTTGTCAATTAAATGTTTTCATAGAAACCGCAGATCTAAATGTCTATATGTAGGTACTTAGTAATAATTATGTACAGTCATTGAGTGTATAGTTAACTATATTACTGAGAAGATGTTCTGAATATTTACAAATGCTTTTTTAAAGTCTGCACGAATAAAACCGTTTTTAAAATCATTTTATATATGATGCAAGTTAAGACGTTGAAACTATTTGGATGTAAAAAAATAGGTGAAAACGTATTGTTTTTTTATTATGATATCTTATTAAAATTGAATACAAAGGTAGAATACAAAATCAGTTGTTTGAGACCTTATAAATTTTTTACTTCTTTTTTTTTTACTCACAAACTTTCTCATTTTTAATATTAGTTTAAGATAATAACATAGATATTGGAAATAGACTAAAACTACGAACAAACTAAAACTATCATTGTAAACTTAAAATAAAAATACTAAATTACAAATAAAAGAATAACTTATAGATAAAAACCCGCTTTTAAGTCACCATCTGCCGGTAAAGTGCCCAAAAAGCTAGCGACGTTACCTCTTTGGATCGCAAGGCCGACTACAATAGTATTTGCCTTAATATTTAACTAAATTCACTTAGTCCAGTAACCAGTAACTAGACGTAAATCTTAATTGAGGTGAAACAAGCTACACCGAATGATACAAACGCCTTTGAGTATCAACCTGATTAATCAGATTAGACTTAATACTTAGTCCGATATAGTAAGGTGGTGAAATTGTAAGTCTGATTAAACGTTAATGGTAGAAAATGGCATTATTACTTAAATAAGTCAAAGAATGTAGAATGTGTGTTGGTCTAGTGGTTACTGACCTTGGCTGCTCTGACAGACGTTGGGACTTCGATTCCCATCCGGGAGAAATCTTTGTGGGATATCAAGACTTTTTATTTTGTGTCTGAGCCTTATTTATTATCTATAATGTGTATGTATTTAGAAATATTTAAGTATAGTTATGATAATACAGTCATGTATATATTTATAAATTATAAACTCTATAACTATTTAGAGAAACGAACTAAACTCATTTAAACTATACCTTACTTTTTTAACCATCTAGTACACCAAAAATTATTTAATCTATTATTTTAAACTAAGATACTGTTACCAGATATATTTAATACAGCAAATAAATAAAAATTACCCAGTTGGTAAAATAAAAAATACATTGTTAACACATCATCATCATCGTAGCAGTTGAAAGCCGTCCACTGCTGGACAAGGGCTTCCCCCAAGGATTTTTAACTCAAAATAATATTATTATGTTAATGCAGCCCACTGTGCATTACTGTCCCTATTTTAGACCTCCTTTCACTATGGGGGTACATTGACCACCGCACTGGCCTAGTACGAGTTGGCCGCCTAGAACATTTTTGTAGAACTCTCCTGTATGTAGGTTTCCTCACGATGAAATAATGAAATGAAATGAAATAATGAAATTTATTCAGCACTTGGGTATTAACATACACTTGTACTTGTCAAGTTCACAATGCAGTACATAAACATAGTCGAATACAGTACCTATAAGAATTACAAAAAATTAATTAGTCCGTCCGTGCGGTCTGTTTTATCAGATATATTTTCTTAAATCCTAAAATAAATAACAAGTTACTAATCTATTATTTTGAAATTTAGTTGTACATTATTAAAATTAAAGAATATTGAAGGCAATGAGCATTTGGGTAGCGCAGAAGGCTCTTAACCAGTAGCTTAAATTAAACGACTAATGGTTTTCCTCATCGGTTTAAGTATGATAATAATTCATTTGTAATTTTCACATCATCTGGTCTTGTGCGGTTCGCTGGAAACCGCTGGATGCGGAGAGCGCAAGACCGGCAATTGAGAAGATCTTTGGGGGAGGCCTTTGTCCAGCAGTGGGATTATTTCGGCTGATATGAAGATGATGACTCACATCAATTCGAAAAGCCCATGGTTTCTGTGGCCTTGGTTTTGAACTTGAAACCACTGACTCAACAGTCCAAAGATTAGCCCAGGCTACCTCAAAACGATATACCTACTATGTTCAAAATTAAATATATATATTTTTTTTAAAGCAACTCCCGCACTAGGAAATTTAATCATAGTCATGTATTGACCCCTGACCTCAAAGACGATGGTGACATCGAGCGAGAGCGGAGAACGTTGTCGGTCAGAGCGAATATGCTAGCCCGCAGGTTTGCGCGCTGTTCACTTGGTGTCAAAATAACTCTCTTTCAAACCTACTGTACAAACTTTTACACCTGCAACTTGTGGGCTGGATACATGCAACTAACGTAAAAGCTCCTATTAACGACCCCCTAAAAAGTGTACTCTATTAACGCTCTAATTTTTAACTCACTCATATTAAACATAATACAGGGTTCCAGACAAGTCATACCTTAAAAATTAGTTATTTATTTTTATTGGGCAACAAAAGAAGTAAAGTTTATGTGTGTAAATAGCCAGAGAAAGATTTATTTGACAATGAGTGGGACGCGCCCGAAATTGACGCACGTTTCATAGTTTCGCGCCTCCGGCCATGTAAGTACATCTAAATATTACTTAAGGAAAATAACACACAAAGTATGGATTTGTCTTCTTGATATCACATTACAACTGTAAAGTATATGTTTGTTTTCTAAACTAACTCTTAATACAATACTTCTTATTGGTTTTTGTGTTATAAAATGATGTTTCAATTTAAGGCGGTAGGTAATAGAAACCAAATTTCAAAACTTGATTCTAATAACGACCCATGGCGTTGTTAAATTTTTAGGAACATTTAGAATTTTTAAATAATATCTATTACAAACTACCTCATTTGATTTTATTTTTATGTTGTACAATTCTTAAAATTATTTCACTTCGTTAGCTCTATTAACGACACAGCTATTTCTTAAAGTTTTTGTGTAAAACTCGATTCAACATTAGACAATAACCCTATTATTATAATGATATTATACTGTAAATAACCATTATTATCTGACTTAAAGCCTAACTGAGACTAAAAGAAATAGTATAGCAATGAGATCGAATTTAACAGTATTCCATAAAACGGATTTTTTATCTTTTTATTATTAATTTTATTGGTCGCTAATAGAATATTGTAACCTTCATACTTGATTCTATTACCGACTCACAGCTGTGACGATATTTTTGGTAATATTACAGTACACAAAAACAAAATGTATATTTTTGAACAAATTGCCTTATTTCTTGCTAACGTGACGTTTTGAGAGATTTTGTCACAGGCCATATTATTAATCTATACATTTAATAAAATCGTAGGAAAGCCAAAACTGTACATTGAATTTTTTTTTTGAAAGTATACCTGGAGCGTGATTTACTATCGATATCGAAGCCAAAAATATCGTTTTTAGTATTTTTGTCTGTTTATCTGTTTGTCTGTATGTATGTCCGGGCTAAACTCAGAAAGTACTGCATGGATTTAGTTCAAATTTTGCATGAATATTACAAAGAGGTCGGGTCAACATAGAGGCTATATATTATCACGCTATCACCTGCGGGGGAGGAGCTGTGATAATTTATAAAGTTTAACGCGGGTAAAACCGCGGGGCACAGCTAGTGTAATATAATATTTGCTATCCAGTTTCATTCATGACTTCATGGCATAGGCTTTATTTCAAATGTTTTCAAATCAAATAAAAATGGCGGGACGGAATGAGGGCCATGTAACTTTTTAAAGCTTCTTTCGAAGAATTAAATTCTATATCGTCTCTCTCTCTTCTCCTAGCCTTATTAATCCCAAGCACCTTGGGGTCGGCTTCGGTATTGAGCGAATTATAAAGGTGTTATTATAAAATTGACCTATTATAAAGGTATTTTGTGATTGTATTACAGATAAAAATATTTTTGGAATTGATTTATAATATCTAATTAGTAGGTATGTCGGAAATGAAAAAGTAAGCTTTAATTATTTGAAGACTACCTATTTACTGAGATTGATTAAATTTTTTATTAATAAAAATAACAAAAACTAAGTTCTCTAAGCGTAAATAATTATGTTCATATTGTAATATTGTTGATCTCATAACTGTGGTTATTATAGAAAAATATTTTTTTATTTTATTTAATAGTATAGAAGAAGTGACTTCTTCGTAGCGGTCGGTAAAAGAAGTTGAAAAATCGGTAATAGAATCTTGCCGCATTCTATGGGTTGGTAATAGAATCAACTACTCTTTTGGATTAAATCATTATTTAGTAAATATTGCGTTATTGAATATTGATTTTAAGTGCTGAAATGAAAAGAATACTTCGTTGATATTAAATAAAAATTATAACATATTTCCTAACATAACAGTTTATATCTATTTTTTTAAACTGAATCCTAAGACAGCTAAAACTGGCGGTAATAGGAGCTTTTACGTTACTCAACGATCCTACAGCGCTCCACACGTACAATATAACAATGCGTTTAGGGTGCTGGTAAGGCTGCCCCATTTCTGTAGTGCGTCGAGAATGTTCGCAGATGCACAAGTATATTGTTTTTATACAACAATGCGTAAAAGATGCGGTTCTCTGGTGCATAGGGTGCGGACCAGCTCTAATAGTATCCTAAACATGATTGCAAGTAGGTTGGACTGCGCCTACTTAAGTCGTTGCTGTGCCGTCTCCCATGGCTTGTCGCGGGGATGACGGTTGCACTGTTATAATGTACAGACGCCAGCACATCAAGCTACTCCAATCTGGCGAATTTATTTTATAGATTTACAACTTTATCACAAAAGCATAAGGTTGACTTTCAATTGGGAAAATATGACAGATTGGGGCAGCTTGATGTGCCAGATGGCGTCTGTACATAGCTGTAAGTGCTAGTCATAGTTGCTTGAATAAATACATTTTCTATTCTATTCTAATCCCTGAGTACTTTACAAACATATAATAGACGGACACAAATTACATCCAGACTCAGAATAACTATTTATTTGTCCGGTGCGGGACTCGAACCCGCGACACGAAGCGGCGAGGCGACTGTCTTAGCCGCTGCGCCACACGTGCATTGCATTTGGTTCTTCTTCTGAACATGACAATGGATGAACCAGAGCGTATCAAATGAGAATTTATGTACGAATTTCTTGGTTGTGTAATAGCATGGGGTAATCTCTTTACCCAACAACATAGAAAAATAGCACAACAAACTAGATTCCATTTAGAAATAATCCCACCGATTCAACTCCCAATAATCTTATGGTGAAGCCCCGTTTATTTCCCCGTCCTGCCTCATTTGTCTAATGGAATAAAGCTTCCCGTTGATTGGAGTTCTGCCTACTCCATTTTTGTATACATGGAGATAAGTTTTGCACGGTTTTTGTGAAGTGTTACTTTTTGAAGTTGAGTGAAGGGGATTTTTCTTGTGGTTTCAAGTGTGCGACAAATCTTTTTAGGAGCATTAAATAGGCTGATAGTATTCATTATTTTTTGGTTTTGGATTGGAACTGATTTTGGAACTTTTCTGTGAAAATAAGAATTTCTCAGCATCAGTCTGAAGTCTGGCAGTTGGCGGTGTACCCCGTGCCTCGGAAAGCACGTGAAGCCGTCGGTCTTGTAACTGACCTCTTTCCGGTTGTGAGAGTGATGGTATAGAAAGTGTCCTGTGTTTGCGCACACATCATCATCATCATCATATCAGCCGAAAAACGTCCACTGCTGGACAAAGGCCTCCCCCCAAAGATCTCCACAATTGCCGCTCTTGCGCTATTCGCATCCAGCAGTTTCCAGCGACCCGCACAAGATCATCGGTCCATCTTGTAGGCGGCCTGCCCACGCTGCGTCTTCCGGTTCGTGGTCGCCACTCAAGAACCTTTCTGCCCTAACGGCCATCGGTTCTACGAGCTATGTGCCCCGCCGACTGCCACTTCAGTTTTGCAATTCTTCGGGCTATGTCGGTGACTTTGGTTCGCCTGCGGACTGCGACTTTGGTTGCGCACACACCGTGCACTATAATATGTCTTATCTCTACCGAGACTGACCGCCGTGGCCGTAATTCGGTTAGGAGGACATATATACTTACTTTAATCAATGTCTACTGATTTATTATATCTCGATTTTGGTAGTTGTGTTTCGAATGAATGTGTTATGAGTCTGAATATACTTTTTTTGTCTATCTATTATATGTTTATTAAGTAACCCACGACACAGAGATTCAGGCACATAGTGCGGGAGTTGTATTTAAAATAACAAACATGTTATAAACAGAAATATTTGCCTTGAGCGAACATCGAACCCGCAACACTTGGATCAGGAGGCAGGTACGCTATCAACTGAGTCACCGCAGTAGAATCAGAATCTTTATTTGTTCTGATTCGTTCTACTGCGGTGACTCAGTTGATAGCGTATTGTTATTTCAACTATTCTTTGTTCAATCTAAAAATAGAAGAAATAATAAGTTATCTTACATCTGTGGGTCATAAAAATCGAAGGGTAACATTTCCGAGGGCGGCCTGGGACCAACTAACACGTCGTTATTTCTCAGAGTGTTTAAATTAAGACCAAGGGCTTACGGTTGTCTTTCTTTGCCTTTTCCCCATTACTTGGATTCTGGTCTAATCCGTTGTTGCTACCAGATTTTTTTGAGAAAATGTCATTTAATCTCATATTCCAGTCGGATCTACTAACTACTTACACGTCAAATTACATATTAATAATTCGGCCTGTTGGCGTGGTTGGCATTTTGGCAAATGCTTGTTTTCACGCCGGAGGTCGTGGGAACGATTCCCACCCAGGACAGATATTTGTGTGCATGAACATGTCTGTTTGTACTGAGTCTGGGTGTAATTATCTATATAAGTATGTATTTACAAAGGAAAAGTAGTGTATGTAGTATATCAGTTATCTGGTTTCCATAGTACAAGCTCAGCTTAGTTTGGGATCAGATGACCGTGTGTAAATAATGTCTTTATTTTTATTTATTATAATCATTTATTTATTATAATTTGGCTAAAAATAGGAGGGAACACTGAGAGACAGAGAAGGTGAACGTTGATGCATCACAGGCCCCCTTCAACCTACGTCTGAGTCGCAAGTCTCAGACTCTGTCGAGTGGTTCCCTCCTCTACCACGTGATAGACTCGGTTTCAGCACGGTGAATCCATGGAATGCCTTAGCATCTTAGGTCAACTTTAGGTCTAATGTCTCATATTATATTTATACAAGGTGTAACGTAAATAGTAGAAGTAACTTAAGAAACTTAATTAAAACTGCATAACGTGTAGCACATCTGAATGCATAATACACAGAAAACAATTATAAAATCAGTTGATGCACTTTGTATAGCGCGCCGAATTTTCTTTTTTCCATTTTTACGTACTTGATTTGTTTTGTTTGTTCTGTTTCATAGGTAGATGGTTCTTAAGTAGCGTTAGTTAAAGCTTGTAGGTATATAGCACTTTTTTCTTTAAAATTACTAGACTAAAATATTTCTGCAGGAAATAGCCCAAAACAGCCTGAAATACCAGGTGAAACTGGCACACGTCCTGAGTAGAGAAGGCTCTTCAGCATACCCAGATAAAAAGAAGTGACATACCAAGCTTACACAAAATAATTAATACTTGACATCAAGAGGCTCGTATGAAAGGAATTTTCATACAAGTTTGGCAAATCAATCAGAGAAGTGGTTTATTGTTGAAAAACAGATTGACGTGAACCAGACAAATCATCAAAAAAAAAAATGTATGCACGTGTGGCACAGCAGCTAAGTTGATCGCCTCGCCGCTTCGTGTCGCGGGTTCGTGTCCCGTGCAGGACAACTATTTGTGTGACCCATAAATAGTTGTTCTGAGTCTGGATGTAATTTGTGTCCGTCTATTATATGTTTGTAAAGTACCCCGCGACACAGGGATTAGTTTCTCTAGTGGGGGCGTTATCTTTAAAAAAAATCGAATTATCTATTTTTCAACTTCTTTATTTTTTAAGACAAGGCCCGTTCTAAGGAATTTAATCTCTGCCCCGAGGTCCTTTACAAACATAAAATAAGAAGAAAACTATTTATGGAACATACAAATATTTGGCCTGGGCGGGTATCGAACCCAGAGCACGAAGTGGTGAGGCGACTGTCCAAACCTCTAGATCTAGCCCAAAGTATTATGAATCATAATGCACTAGAGCTTTTTTGGACTGACCATTTTAGTATCACTCACTTGGTAGAATCATACTAAAATAACGTAGCGGTGTACTTGTAGCTTTGCACCTAAAGTGCTGAGTGCGTCAGGTTAAATAATACCAACAATCCTTGCAGTAATATATTATATAAACTACCCCACATATAGAGGTAAATACACTTTTAAATGCATCCAATATCACGCGGCTCTTTTCCAAGTATCAATATCAGTGTAATACTTGTAATGATATTTCCTCACTCACACATAGTCAAGCAGTAGCGTACAGTAGACGTCTAGTGCCAACAGAAAACGGCCCTTATTTCGTACGCAATAAAGACGCTGTCATAACCAAAGTGTCCTGATGCATCGTCGATGGTACAGATGCCAGCACATCAAGCTACGTATCTGTCAAATTTTCCGAATTGAAAGTCAACCTTATGCCTATGTGACAAAGTTGAAAATCTATAAAACAAATTTGACAGATTTGGGTGGCTGGATGTGCTGGCGTCTGTACATACATAATTGTCACAAAATCTGACGGATGGCGTCGAGCCGATAATTGGCCGCTGTTAATATTCATTGGCTAGGTAATCAGGTTACTGGAGGTAATATGATCTACATTTTTAATAGTCCTATTTATACGTGGGACATTTTGTATGGTATATTATATTAGGGGGTTGTTATTTAATTTCTGGTAGCAAAGCTAACAATTTTTTTAAGTAAACCTTATTTATGTACGATTTTGGCTCGGGGAGTAAGCTGGTGAATGCGTGACGAGAGCGTTACGAGGAGTGTGATCGGGCAAGTCGAACGGAAATTGAGATTTATTTTAAGATAGAACGAGAGGGTTACGTTTCGTATATTACTGTAAAGGCAAGTGAGTGAGACGTTCTAGTACACATTTTCTTTCTCTCTTTCTCTCATAGCCAAGTTTTACTTCAGCCGTATGAATCAGAATCAGAATTATTTATTTGCTAGAACATGGTAATTGGTGTTACATAATTATGCTCTACATATTCTATCATCAATATATGACGTGCAAATTTGAATACATGCTTAATAATAAAAATATATTTATTAATTGGAATTAAATTAAATTCTTAATAATACTATGTTAACTTATCTTCTATGTAATCTTTTAATTTGTAATAATTTTTAATACGTAACATGTCAGTCAATTGTTTTTTAAATTTTGGTAATGGCCTTAAGTGGTCTTAAGCACACTCGTTTTTTTTAATTCAGCGGGATTATGTTATTTTTAGTAATACACGTATCTTTAGTCACGCATTTCTGACCCTATGGCGAGCTTACTCACACGTAGAATTACAAAATTAACATGTATGTGGCGCAGCGGTTAAACAGTGGACTTGCTACTTCGTATTCCGGGTTCGATCCCCGCAGAGGATAACTATGGGTCTGATCCTGGATGTTGAGATAGTTGTTCTGAATCTGGATGTACTTTGTGACCGTCAATCATATGTTTGTAAAGTACCCCTCGAAACTATTCATGTCACTAGTGCCAGCATAGTCTTAAATAAATAAATTAAATGTTTTTACACAACCTAATACCATCCCTTTTTTTAATTCAACTACTGGGTTAGAGACTTGTATCCTGTTATCAAGTTCTCAATAGCCGCGCAACGGTTATGACTTAACTGCTATGTTATAATAATATATTTACACTGTGATTATTTATTTGATGAGTGATTATCATCTTATTAATTACTATAATAATTTTACATCTTAAAACTATTAATAATCGATATTAGCCTTTCAAATGGTTGTCACTGATAAAAATATAAATAGGGTAGGAGAATTATTAAAGGGGAATTCTTTGTACGACGGTAGATGAGAACGTTATTCTGTTCGATTAAATATTGTGCGTGGAAAATATCTCGGAGTTTTAATGTGCTGAACCTACGAGTGCGTAATAATCCATATATCGCGCGGAAATGTTTACAAACATGCAATTTACGAACACATTACTCCACACAAATAGTTGAGAGAATCAAAAATCAAACCCATAACACGTACGCGCGACAACCTAAATCTCTATACCACTTGTAATTTCCTTACTTCACTATTACTGATTAAACCTATGTCAGCATATTTCTACTAGCTTCCTTCCCACCACAGTACTTGCAGCCAGTCTGATTGCAACCTCCATTCCACTACGAAGTTTTTATTTCTTTGTGTGCTAGTCTCATTTATTAATGTGATGATAATGATGTTGTCTGCCCGGCTAAATTTCGGCCACAGCGGCCATTCTCAATGGAGATTAGCCAATTTCGCAGGACATATTATAGTGCACAAGTGTGTGCGCAACCACAGGGGCAATTTCCATTCCATCACTCTCATGATCCGATGGGATGACTAGCGACACGCCCGGAAAGAGGTCAGGTACAGGACCGACGGCTTTACGTGTACTCTGAGGTACGGGGGTGTAGTACCTTCCAGACTTCAGGCGGATACTGAGAAATTTCTTTTTACGGAAAAACTTCAAAACACTTTTTATGGCCCGACCCGGGATTTGAACCTACGACCTAATTTTTTGTGGTTGAACACGCTACCGCTAGACCAACGAGACAGTCAAAATATTATGAATGTACTTGTAGTCTTATTAATGCTACTCGTCTCCACAATAACAGAAACTCTATTATGGGGGAGGGTATACACTTCTACAAAAAACTTCCTAATGACGACGTCAGAAAACTGTCAATGAACAAATTTAAAACTAAAATTAAAACCAAATTGTGTAGGAAGGCATATTACGAAGTTTCAGACTATGTTAAAGATGCTTGGGAAGCAGTAAATTTAATTCAACGATCATTGTAATTAGATGTTAAGATGATCCTGATTAAAGAAAACAGGATTCCTACTGAGTTTTTTGGCTGTGCTTCTCAGTAGCTGCAACGTCAAGCACTGAACGGTAGAGACGATTTAAAATAAAGAAAAATACTTTAAAATATATATATCTATTACTTTAACGAGCTTTACACGCAGCGTGGGCAGGCCTCCTACAAGGTGGACCGACGATCTTGCGAGGGTCGCGGGAGGCCATTGGATGCGGGCAGCGCAGGTCCGGCTATTGTGGAGATCCTTGGGGGGGCTTTGTCCTGCAGTGGACGTTTTTCGGCTGATATGATAATGACACATTAGACTGTGTCGTGTTCAAGCGTAATCTTAAGAAATGGCTTATTAAAAAGTGCTACTATGCTGTTAACGACTATTTGACGGATAAATATTTATAATTCATGTTGTATTAATGTATTTTTATATTTGTAAGGTATTAGTTATTTTCTCTGTTATTCTCTTGACATTCATTTTTTAATTATGACATTTATATTATGTAATTTTAGGTAAATGTTTGTTCTGCGAGCATTTTTTTAAATTATTGCATGCCTAAAAGTTGATTTAGTGATACCTACTACCTTTGTAATACCTAATGTAAACCACCCATTTTCGCAAATAAAATATTTGATTTGAGTTGATTTGACTTTAACTAAATAAGAAGTGTTGGCAGACGGTTAATGATCGCAGTGAGATGGTCATAGTACTCGAAAGAAGGCTGCTGCCCGCTCTTTGGAATATATTCCTTCGGGATGACTTCTACGTCCCCCATGGGATGAGGTGGGGTGGCGAAATCCTTCCTGGCCGTCAGCCACACAGTCTTATCTTGTTTTGGGGTGTACTTGTGTACAGCATTTCAATCGTTCAGGATCTTTTGTACTATCCCCCACTGGTTTTATTCTATCCCTAGAGCCTTGAATGAAGTCTGCACATAATCCAGTACGCTTCTTAGAGGTAGATGCTTGTAGGCACCTGGTTCTGGATATGCCAGCCCCAGGATTGCCATTCTGTGTCTTGCCAATGCATCGCATTTGCATATTATATGCAGCATTGTTTCATTTTCTTCCCCACAGCCACACAGTCAATCAAATTCAATTAAATTTATAATTTTTCCATTTTTGAGTTTAGATTTACGATTTCTAATAATTCTATATTGGATGTTATAACATCCTTTAGATTTAGAAAAATTAATCATAATATCCTGGGACATATTTAGACACGGCCATCCGATCCCATACTAAGCAGAGCTTGTACTATGGGAACCAAATAACTGATATACTACACATACTACTTTTCATGCATCTGTTCTTCTGTCCTGTGTGGGAATCGAACCCATGACCTCCGGCGTGAAAAGCAAGTTTTTGCCAACCACGTCTACAGGCCCGTCTATATCCAACTCTAATCACACTAACATCATATAGGCGAAATTTTTTTGACTATGTGTTTGAGTATGTTTGTTACTTCTTCACGTCTAAACAGCTGTAGCGATTTTAATAATATTTGGTATGGAGTTAGCTGTCAACCTGGATTAGCACTTAGGCTATAATTAATAAAGTTTGACGTGGGTAAAACCGCGGGGCACAGCTAGTAGAATTAATATACGGAAACAAAACCTTCCATTATCTAGCAACAACACAAAAACATATCTAAACACATATTAATCATTTAACAAAACATCGATACACAGTGGTAGACAGTTGAAATCTGGTTGATTGATTAAAGCATCGGTGCACGGTGACAGTTCAGAATATACGGCTGTCAGCAAGGTCGACAGATAAGGGGAACACTACCATTCGCAAAATATCTCGTATTTGTTAAAATGTTATGAATAATTTAGTACATTATGTATTATTGAAATAAAACTTCTTTACATACACTTTGAGAGTAAGCTGGTGACATTTTTTTTTTTACTTGACTTGGCTTGACGCTATAGTTAGCCTAGGAGGCTTTCACTACTTCCTTCACCGGACTATTGAGGCGAGCAGAGGGCTCAAGCTTTTTTTTTTTTTTTATAAGGCAGGGGGAATGCTAATGCATGCCACCCGCAAAAGTGTCTGCGGGTGGGTATGTCGGACTCGCACCGACTAAACCTAACCTGCCGTGGACTTCTTCGGGCGCCTGATACGGGGAGCCCCGGGAACGCGGGTATGCTGCTCCGGTGCCCCCCTTTCTCAAGCTGTGTAGCAATTAAGTAACCCGCGCCGGAGGGCACCCCCTGTGGTGTTCGAACCTCGACTCCGGGCGATTACTGGCGGAGAGAGGGCAGAGATCATAATTTTAGGGAGAAGCTGGTGACTGCGTAACGAGATCGTTATGAAAAGTGTGTTTGGGCGCGGCGAACGTAATTTCAGAGAGTTACGTGGCACAATTTAGACAACGATAAAAATATTTGGCAATAATAATAAAAATCATCTTAAAATGCGTGGCAATGCGGCCAGCCTTCTGGGCACGTTACCTCCCGACGATACGGAGGAATTCTACGACGCCCTATAACTTAGTTATAGTAGTTAGTTATTATAGTTAATTTAGCTGATATTTTTCTGTTTCTTATAAGTTAAGTTAATTATTTAAATATGTATTTCTATATCTAAGACTAGCTGTGCCCCGCGGTTTAACACGCGTTAAATATTATAAATTATCACAGCTCCTCCCCCGTAGATGATAGCGTGATAATATGTAGCCTATATACTGACCCGACCTCTTAGTAATATAAATGCAAAATTTGAAGTAATACCATGCAGTACTTTTTGAGTTTAGCCCGGACATACATACAGACAAACAGGCACACAGACAAAAATTCTAAAACCAATATTTTTCGCTTCGATATCGAATGTAAATCAAGCGGTAATTCACGCCCCATTAACCTTTAAAAAAAATATTCAATGTACAGTTTAGACTTTCCTACGATTTTATTATATGTATAGATAGATATTGAATAAAATTCGTAATTATTTAAATAAATTATATTGTACCTGTACAGGTTCAATGAGCGACGTGTCGACTGAGCGATATGACAGGCCGGTTGGTGTGGTTGGTAGATACTTTAATGCCGTAGGTCGTGGGTTCGATTCCCACCTAGACCAGATGTTGTGTGCATGAACATGTCTGTTTATCCTGAGTCTGGGCGTAATTATCGATATAAGCACCAATCTATTTACAAAAGAAAAGTAGGTAGTATATGTAGTATATCAGTTATATGGTTTCCATAGCACGAGTCCTGCTTAGTTTGGGATCAGATGGCCGTGTGTGAATGATATCCCAAGATATTATTTATAAAGCATAATATTGAACAGCCCATCTTAACATAACGTAATACCTATATATTTGAAAAAAAATATGCATGTTTGAATAATAATAATAATTTATTTATTAAACAAGACAAACATTACATCATTTAGAATTACAAAAAACACCTCACACTAGGCGGGGCCTGTTTTGTGAGGAGTTTTCCTTAATGAAATACATTACAGAATATGTAGTGTGTGGTACCATGCTTAAGATAAGTATATAAATTATTATAGCTATTTTGGTAACTAACATTTATTTAACAATTTTCGAAAAGTCTTCCGTGTGTTGATACGACCAATGCAACAAAGTAGATTTTTTTTTTTTTCTTAGCTTCGATATGGGATAGCAATATTATTTTGTATAGTTTATTGAATCTGTTATACAGGAACGGTTTCATAAAAGAATGTACTCATACTGGTATATGATTGCTGTGTTGTCCATTTTAAGCTTAGTATTATTTACTGCTTTTTTAACAGAATAATAATCAAGTAAGTATAGAATTTAGGATTATTCTTAAAAATTATAGATTCAGTGCTCAAGTTGGACGACATTCCAGTATACTTTGAATAATATAAAATAATAAAGATTAATGGTAAAATTAGACCATCTTTCGCATAGTAAAAAAAATATACTGAGGCAGGGAAGCTTTGTATTTTCACTAAAATTAATTAAATTTTGATTAATACTTTAACCCTAAATCTTTTACCTCCCTCAACGATTTAGCGAAATATGCCAAACCAGACAACTTAATACAATCGTACCCTTTAAAGCTAGAATTAGCTCGTATCTAAAACGTAATAATTAATTACCTACTCTGGTAGTGTCCGTGATTCTATCAGACATTGACTAACTAGCTCTAACTTCTAATATTTAATTCTACCCAGATTTGTATAGACGAGGAAATGGACAAGGAAATGATTAGTACTATCAGATTAGTTAGATTATCTCATGCTAGAAACTAAAGAGTTTTTATTAAAATTTTGACACTTACTCTTGCTACCACAACGAGGACATTATTTATTAACTAACTAGCTGTGCCCCGCGGTTTTACCCGCGTTAAACTTTATAAATGCCTCTGTGTTAATCCAGCTCCTCCAAATTTTATTAAAATCTCTCCAGCCGTTTAGACGTGAAAAAGTAACAAACATACATTCAGTCAAAAAAGTATCGGGAATGGATGATTTGTTTATGGTTCCAAATTAAAATTTTTGTTTTTTTGTTGTTTTTAGATTGGCACAACTGTTTTCCATTTTGGCGCGGAGTTTGAGTTGCATCTGTTATTTATATTAAATACAGTGCTGGTTTTAGTAATATCATATATAGAGTGTATTGCGAATTTCATAATGGACAAAAATATCGATCAAAGAGTTTGTCTTAAATTTTGCATCGCTAATGGAATATCGTGTTCGGAGTCACTGAAAATGTTACAGAAGGCTTACGGTGAATCGACTTTATCAAAAACTCGTGCTTATGAGTGGTTCAAAGCGTTCAAAAGCGGTCGAGATGTGATGAAAGATTTGCCTCGCTCTGGCAGGCTATCAACATCTGCAACTGAAGTTAACATCGCAAAAGTGAAGGAAATAGTGACTGAAAATCCTCATTCAACTCTGAGAGAGATAGCCGCTGAATTTTCTGTATCTCACGAGTCGATTCGTACCATTTTAACTAATAGCTAGTCCCAAAAGATCTGAATTTTCTCCAAAAACTCAATCGCAAGAAAGTTGCTGAGGATATGGTAGAACGAGTCAATTCCGACCCAACATTCATGAAACGCATTGTTACTGGTGACGAGACGTGGGTTTACGAGTTTGACATGCAAACTAGTCAACAAGCTTCGGAGTGGCGCCTTCCAACTGAACCGAAACCGAAAAAACCACTCCAAAGTCGATCAAAAGTCAAAGTCATGTTGACTGTTTTCTTTGCTACTGCGGTGTTGTGTTGTGCACTGAATTCATACTGGAAGGTCGAACGGTAAATAAAGAATATTATTTGAGCGTTATGCGGCGTTTAAGAGAGCAAATTCGACGAAAAAGGCCAGATTTGTGGAATGAAAACTCTTGGATTTTGCACCACGATAATGCGCCTTCACACAAGGCCATCATTGTGTACGAATTTTTGACCAAAAACTCAACAAATACCATCCAGCAACCACCATATTCACCAGATATGGCTCCAGCTGACTTCTTTCTTTTTCCTAAACTCAAATTACCACTTCGTTCACTTCGTCCACGTGGTTCAATCGGTAGAAGACATAAAGGAGAATTCGCGGTGAGAACTGAACTAAATTCCGAAAGCAGCGTTTAAAAAATGTTTTTATGAATGGATTATTCGTTGGTGTAAGTGTATCGTTTCTGAAGGAGCATACTTTGAAGGTGATAAAATAAATTTGGATGAATAACAAACATTTTGTATATTATTGATCTTTTCCCGGTACTTTCTTGACAGAGTAGTACACACTCACAAACTTTCGGCTTTATAATATTAGTGTGATTTAATAATGGAACACTTTAGAAGCTTTGCTATATTCTCTTCTTTTATATATTGATGCTATCGCTATGTTGTTTCTGATACGATTTGATAATGAGATTGTATTTATTCGACGAGCCTGTTGGCGTGGTTGGCGATTGTTTGCTTTTCACGCCAGAGGTCGTGAGTTCGATTCCCACCCGGGACAAATAATTGTGTGCATGAATGAACATGGCTGTTTGCTCTGAGTCTGGGTGTAATTTATCTATATAAGTATGTATTTACAAAAAAGAAGGCAGCAGCGCTACCCGTGTACTATAGTTAACCCCTAACTGCGGTCGCCAATGATCTTGCGAAGGTCGCGGGAAGCCGCTGAAAGTGAGCAGCCATGGTGAAGAGCGTTCAGCTGTGTACGTCTTTCGGAAGATTTTTTTTATCTCATAGGACGACATACGAGCAAGTGGGTTACTTGATGGTAAGTGATCATGGACACTCGCAACGCCAGAGGAGTCGCGGGTGCGTTGCCGGCCTTTAAGAGTCAGCCGACAAGTGTTGCTGACCATTCCCCCCACCCTAATGAGCTCTAGTGACACACAGAAACAAAACTTTAAATTATTAATGTTATTATTAAGGAATGTCTTCTGTAAGGTGGAGGTACTTCCCCAGTCGGGCTGCTCTTTGGGCGAATGAACTGTGTGTCCTACTTCTCAAAATATATGATGAATTGGCTTGTCTCCGTTAGTTTAATCAAAATACAAAATCAATATGTAGTGTTAATTGTCAGATTAATCATGCTGGGATGCAATATACACCGCTATTCCGCCCAAAAAAATGTGCACATGCAAGGAGGACAATATAAAAAAAAGCAAATTACATGCGCCAGTACGATACCCAACCCGTGTTTCAGTCCTCCACGGACCATTCTCAAGGGCTGCTAACTCGTCGAGTGCTCGAAGGAGACTCCGTCGATATTGTCCTTCTTGCATGTGGACTTTTTTGCGGGCGGGAGGGCGGTGCAAATTGCGTCCCGGCATGATTAAACTGACAATTAGCGGAATTAACACTACATATTGATTTTGTATTTTGATTGTTTGAATTTCCGCAAAGTGACGCCTGATTCCATTCCTTATCCGTTAATTAAGCCAGAAGCCCTATTTGTTTATAATATTTTTTCCAGAATTGCGACCAGTAGTAGTAAATTGTATCGGCGTCTGACATCTGACGTATTGACTGTGTGATTAATATCTGTGTATGGATGGATGCCTGTTGTCTATTGTTTGATAAGTGATAGCTTTGTTGGAAGGTGTTTTGTTTGTATAATAATATTATTAATAATGATCTTCCGGTTTATGCTTTGATTTAGCACTAAAAATCCATCCTTAGCATATGGACATCAAAATCACTACTCGTACGTAATCAAACTACTCGTCCATGATCAAATATATCTTTACGATAGCACAAAATATGTTACAACTAATAGTCCAATAACTCATGCATCAGTTTATCCAGGCCTTAAGCAAATTAAAACTAATAAATGTAGTGTAATGAATATACTTAAATACTCTATTTCGTAAATATATATATATATATAATAACGAAATGTACAATACCTACTGACTGCACGTGTGGCGCAGCGGCTAAGACAGTCGCTTCGCCGCTTCGATTCGCGGGTTCGAGTCCCGCGCCGAACAACTATTTGTGTGACCCTTAAATAGTTGTTCTGAGTCTGGATGCAAATTGTGTCCGTTTGTAAAGTATCCCGCAATACAGGGATTAGATTCTCTATGCGGGCGTTGTCTTTCAAAAATACACAGAAAACACTCAGATAAAGACAATTTCATTAATTAATCTTGTGAGAGGATCAGAAAGTAGGATCAGTACTATGACGTTCTGCAGCTTCAGATCGTCTTCAGGATCTTTTCTATATTGTAAATAATACACTGAACTTTATTTAAACGTCGTATATTTTCTTCAATTTCACTATGATAGGTAACAGGGCTTGTTATCCTATCGGGCTCTTTCGTAGACTATCTGACTTTTCGTTTGAAATATTTTCAAACGCGTTCTTTTTTTAATGATTTCTTTTTAAATGTTTGGACGAACGAAGGTGCCAACCAAGAAGGTCGTCACATCTTCCCCGTCTCTCTTAAAAAATTGTTTATTCTATTATTAGAATAAATAATTTTTTTCTCCGAAAGAACCCTTTACAACATTATACTAGCTTATTTTTACCTACCTAATGGAGGAATAATTACAATACATGACGGCCTTTACGACTAGACCGGCAGTTTCAATTTTATCATATAATGGATAACTATTGAAAGTGCCTTGTGGAAGCAAAACCTCCAAAAAAACTTTCCACACATCATGTGTGATTCTAAGCCAAAATGTTACAAAGGTCTTATTAATAAGTTTTTGATTAATTCTATTTATACTCTTTGCTCCTACTGTCAACCATGTTTGACACTTTCAAAAATAATACCAAATATGGAAGGGTCATAAATTAATTTTCATTATGTCACAGATAATAAATACAATACATGGGAGCGTCACAACAGGTCTTATTGACATCATTGACCATAACGTACTATATGGGGTTATCATATAATACGTTTTGTCGACATCAAATACAACCTATAAATGGTACAACCATACACTCAGCATATCGGACATCAGCATAGACAACCTATGGAGAGCATATTTGGTCTTATGGCAGAAAATGACAGACAGAAGGAAAATTTCTACCTGTCATACGTTGGCATTGTCATTTAATTGCAAAGAACAAAACATGAAATCATCAGATATACGTCCACCTTGCAATGATTAATTACAATGTGTTCGAATAATCCATGATGCACCACAAAATTGTTCAAGGCAAGTTTTTTGTGGCAAGGGCAGCGTATGCTCATGAAGTGTGGGCGTGTAGCTAGACAATGTATGCTCATGCGTGGACGTGTGGTGATGATAGCATACAGGTGATGCATATGTGTGGGCGTATGCCTACGTGTGGGAGTGTGGTGTCAGGACCCAGAGGTCACCATCTTCAGACAACCAGTCTGATGTCCACCATTCCTTATGGAATTTTATGGACCATGGATAATCCCTAGACTTGTCAAGTAAAAACAAGACAAGGTGTGTGTGTGTTCGTGTGAGGAGTTCTCCAATATCAGACAACCAGTCTGATGTCCACCATTCCTTATTGAATTTATGGACCTTGGATACTCCATGAGACTAAGTAAAAACAAGAAAATGTATGTGTGTTTGTGTAACAAGTTCTAAAAAGAAGACTAAATTATAACCAGAAAAGCCTAGCTCCTACTGACCTGCCCGTGAATGTATTTTCGTTATTAAATAAATTACAAGTTATAGCTCCCTAGCTATACGTTTTTTTCTTGTGTGGACGTATATCCTGCTGTCTCCTTTGGATCTTCAAGCAGATCCGAAGGCTGGTCATCTTCTCCCATCATGATAGCTCTCCAATGGTATTACAACATACATGAAAAAAATTAAATAGTATTAGTGACATTCTTTTAAGTAGAAGCATCAATTATAGTATACAATTATATAGAGCAATATAATATAAAAATTCAAACTTCTATCACTGAGTGATAAGCAGATGTGCACAATTTTATCAAGTACATACACGTAACACAAATTACATAACATAAGTAAACTAAAAGTAAATGAAAATTTAAGATATAATACAATAATAACATATTAATATTTTGTACTTTAACATTAAATAATAACCATAAGTTGTTCTAACTTCAACTCAATCTTATTTTACAAGACTTTAAACGATGTTGACTCCAATTGGTTAGTAATACATTATTATTACTCATATATTTTATTAAATTATTATCATTTATTAAACGTTTTATTATTTTATATGGCCCTTTATATGGGCGAGAAAGTTTGTTACATACTCTAGTTACTCTTTTAGGACAACATAATAAAACTAGCAACTTTCGTTTAGACTGGGTTCGATCTAAATTATGTCGAACTTTGCGTCTACAAATTTTGTTCAATTTTAGTGTTTGTACATTTATATTTAAATTTTTGTGTGTATCTTGTATATTATTAACCTTTATGGGCTGCAATGGGACAATATTATTTAAATGGCTATGGACTGTTTTTGGCAGATTATTAATTAAATTAAATTTTACTTTATTTTCTACAATTTCCATACTTACTTCGCATGGAAGTTTATCTGTATTTGTAGTCTTTTGGCAAAAATATAAGTAATCATTCTGTGAAAAAAATTGTTTATCTGACTGTACATCAGATGAATTATTTTCTAGTACATATTTTTCTTTTTTAATAAAATTACATGACATCCTATCAGTAAGAAGTCTACGTTTTTTAAAATCTAAAATAATATTGTGAGAAAAAAGGAAATCTTGTCCTAAGACAAAATTTTGTGAAATCTTATCCACAACATAAAAACTATGATTAAACACAACATTTTCCATCAAAATGTTCAATTTAATTTTCCCTATCACCTCCAACTGCGCACCATTGATTGATTTTATTTGTGCATTGGAGAATTGCGGCATTTCTCCTAGCTTTTCTGCCATCTTTTTATCGACAACAGACACTGATGCCCCCGTGTCAATCAGGGCTAGAAACGGGATATTTTTACACGTAATATTTATAAAAGGAGTAAACTCACACTGCTGAGTGATTTCACTTTCTGGTGGCTGTTGACTGGTCTCTTCCATCATATTAAATGCCTCTATTGTTTTGGGTACGGCTGGCTGACGCTCCGTTGCTCCTCGTCTGTATGGAACGTAGCCTGGTGTAGAGGTGGTATCCCCTGGTGTATGGTTTCTTGGGCTAAAACTATAAGGGGAAATTTTATTATCTGGTCGGGGATAAACAGCTCCTGGCGTAGGCTGGTTGATCCTCGATGCCCAAGCTCCGGTGTAGCCATGCGGACCCGGTCGACCGTCATTCGCTTCGCTGCGACTCACTGATATTTGCGTATTTTGTCCAACACTTCTTATATTTACGGGTAAATTTAATGACGTGTGATTTGGTGTCATAAAAAGGTTTTTAATTTGTCTAAGACATGTTTTTAGGTCTTTTTTGTTGGTAAACACTTGCATTCCAAGCTTATTTTTAATAAATGAGTTGCAGCTTTTAAGAAATTGGTTAATAAATATATGTTCCGTAATCGCTGTACCCGCTTTGGTAGCCAGTTCATCTAAGGAATAAAAATAGGTAACTGGGTCTTGATTGTAGCCTTGTCGCCTTTCAAAGAAGTCGGCGAGTGGACTGCTTTGCCCGTCAAATTCGTCGGTGATCTTCTTCTGCAGATCAGCAAATGTATCACACTGAGAATAAATGGTTTTATAAAATGATAAAGCGGGCCCCTGTAGATATGCCCCTAAGATGAGTTTCTTTGCATTCTCATCATATTTGTTGATTGCGGCAATTATTGCGAATTGCCTAAAAAAATCGTTAACGTCGGCCGTTTCCCCGTCGAATTGCTCCATCTGAAATTATTTATGGAAAAAATACTTCTCGTGATATCCTCGATTCTTCTCACGTTCTTCAGGGTATACTTATCAATATACCCGGCGCGTCCACCATATGACGTTCTGCAGCTTCAGATCGTCTTCAGGATCTTTTCTATATTGTAAATAATACACTGAACTTTATTTAAACGTCGTATATTTTCTTCAATTTCACTATGATAGGTAACAGGGCTTGTTATCCTATCGGGCTCTTTCGTAGACTCTATCTGACTTTTCGTTTGAAATATTTTCAAACGCGTTCTTTTTTTAATGATTTCTTTTTAAATGTTTGGACGAACGAAGGTGCCAACCAAGAAGGTCGTCACAGTACCAACTGATTTACGGAGGTTGTCGAATACTAAACCATCTGCTGAGATATTTTTTTTTATTTGCAAAATATAGGGTGGCCAAGGAATTGACGTTTCAACGCAAAATTTAGATACTTTTGATGAGGAGTATCCACTAGTCTCCACAAAATTTCACCCAGACTATGGACAAACAGACATGTTCATGCACACAAATATTTTACCAGGGTCGGCATGAAAGGGATGCATTACCAACCCCGCCAACCAGCTTCTGACATGGCTTATCGACTGTTGTCTAACGATAACAACCGGGGCCGACAGTTAAACATCCCTCCGAAGCACAGACATGCTCCAAATTAAACCACTTTAGTGGCCACCCATCTATAGACTGACCTCGTCCATAGGTGCTTCACCTTATCGATCACTTACGGACCGGTGCAGCAACTGGTTGAGAACGCCTTGTGCCAATAAATTTCAATAAACACCCCTACTCTATAACATGTTCTGCACAGTTCGATAGTCTTCATTGAGTCTGGTCGCCAAAGCTGTAATTCAGTCAAGAGGACTGTTATTTAGTATTCCAGTCCATCATCCTGTTGTACTTGTTAATTAGATTACTATCTATTGATCAACTGTTTGACATAGGGAGTACTGTATGGGATTAACTCCCTTACCTACCGATATATAGGTATGAACTCTACGATAATGGAATTTGACTTCGTGCCTTGCGCATAAAAATATAAATTAAAAATGTACATAGTTGGCTATATATTTATATAGACTATATTATATCTATACATTTAGATATAATAATTGTGCTGCGCGGGAATCAAATCCGAGAAACAAAGTGGCGAGGCGTCTGTCTTAACTCCCAGACTCCATGACAATAATGAGAAATTTTCTTGACAGAAAAATTACGATACCACTTTCTTTTTGCCCCAACCCGGGATTTGAATCTGTGGTTGGGCTGTTAGATCAACTCAGCATTATACATTTAAATTTATAATACCAGTGTAAACATTTCAAAAAAACTTACCTTGAAAGTTGAACATAATATAATTTTTGTGTCTTGATTACGGACTCAACAAATAAAATAATAACAAACTAAATAGGAATTTGCTGACCCCTTGTCAGCAAATTTAATCCTTTGCCTCTCACATCACACAAGGGGCCCTCAAACATAGACAACCCTATTCTATAACACAGAGTACGCCGAAACTCTAGAGAAATTTTGATTTATCTAACTGATTTATCAAAGGTATCGCCAAAAAAGAATTGGTTTACAAACTGCATACAAATATCTATCAATTAAAAATACTCTACAGTCCAGGAAATTTAGACATAGTACCTATGTTCATACTTATTTCTTCCGAACTTAAACTGTACTGATTATAATTGTAGCTCAAATTATAGGTTATATATAGGTAAAAAAAACTTGTTGTATGACTAACAAAACTGAAGTGATAAATGTTTGGCGTTGTTTATTTTCTAATAGTTTATTTAAGGCATATTTTTTAAAGGGGGAATTTTATGGATTATGGATGGGATTCATTGTTTAAGGAAACTACACATAAATACCTACATAGATCATAAGTCTTAGGATAGATTATCGAGCTTTGAGAAAAAAATGCATTGAAACTGGTTTACCAATCTTGTACTTTCATAGAATTAAACAATAATTTCTCCTTTGCAGTTTAAAGCTATAAAAGCCATTATATTTTATTGTCATATAACCATCTTGAGTGGTACTTGTATAGAATCAAACTGGAAAATCATAAATTTAATCGTTGAACGGGAATCGATACGCTGTTTCATTAAGTTCCGAATATGAATGAATCAAATTGACAAGTTCTTGGCTCCGGTCTATAAATATAACCAACTAATATATTTACAGATGCATATTGAGCAGCATATTGTATTGATTACATCAAATCAATAAACTTGTAGATTTATGACATTTTTCGTTAGGCAAAGCGTAAAAAGTCAGTTAGTAGTTGAAAAGTTCTTAATTTTATCGACCAGCGCCAATAATGACCAATCATGTCCCAAGATATTATTACTTACAACTGAGCAAACTGTTGCTAATGTAAGATCATCACCAAGAATCATCATACTATTATGATTTAAAAATGTATCTGTAACGTTTATAACCTATACCAATACTCCAAAGTCACATCACGTATATGTAAACATTGCAATTTTTATAACACAATCGTGGTTAGAAATAGCAGATGTATAGTCCACAATACGTTAGTGGTAAAATCAAATACAATGTACGCGTACGATGAGTGCTGAGCCTGTAGAATCAACTTCCCGCCACGGTTTTTCCAATAGAACACGGCATGGGGCCCTTCAAAACAGAAGTAATCAATCAAATTCATCAATAAATAAATAAGTTAACGTATAAATTAATTTAACTACTATATGATAATCTAATGTCATTTATAGCATAAGGCTATCTACACTAATATTATAAAGAGGTAATGTTTGTGAGTTTGTGACGTTGTAAGAGGTAATCTCTGGATCTACTGAACCGATTTTCAAAATTATTTCACCATTACAAAGCTACGTTATTGTGGAGTGTTATATGGATATAGGACTACAAAAAATTCCAAAATTTATACCGAACTTTTAACCCGATGTATTAGGGGGATGAACGGGTAGGGACAAAAATATTTATAACGCGGAACGAAGTCCCCGGGCACTGCTAATTGTAATATAAAAGATGCATGCCGTGCTTACCTATAAGATATTGCTACACTTAGCTTTAGTTATAATCGGACCTAATTTGTAATATTTTTAGTGTAAGCAGTTGTTGGTGAGCCTAAGAAATAAATCTATACTTATAATAAAATCGTAGGAAAGTAAAAACTGTACATTGAATATTTTTTTAAAAGGATACTTGGAGCGTGATCTACAATCAATATCGAAGAAGAAATCAGTGTCGAAAAATATAGTTTATAGAATTTTTGTCTGTGTGTCTGTTTGTCTGTATGTATGCCCGGGCTAAACTCAAAAAGTACTGCATGGATTTACTTCAAATTTTGCATGAATATTACTAAGAGGTCGGGTCAACATATAGGCTACATATTATCACGCTACCACCAACGGGCGAGGAGTTATGATAGTTTATAAAAATTTTACGCGGGTAAAACAACGCGGCACAGCTAGTAAATAAATAATTGTTTCTAGAGAGTCAGCAACATGCGAGTGATGCCTCAGGCGTTGCAAACGTCTATTGTGCCGTAAGATTGTTTACTGGTTTTATTTTCTGAAAAAACAACAATATTGTCAGTTTTATCACACTAATATTATAAAGGAAGTTAGTTTTTGTTAGTTAGTTGGAAGGAAGTTTATGTGTGAGAGTGTATGTTTGTTACTTCTTCACGTCTAAACGGCTGGAGCGATTTTAATAATATTTGGTATGTACTTAGCTGACACGCGATTAACACATAAGCTATAATTTATAAATTTAACGCGGGTAAAACTGCGGGGCACAGCTAGTGAGAAATAAAAAATCTTAAAATTTAACATATGTAACATAGATAAATAAAAGTAAAGAAAACATTATTTAAGATTTGGGCCTCCTTTTTTCTACATGAGCACATCACATTTGCATAAATTAAAATGACATAAAAAAGAGAATGGAATTTATATGTTTATTACCATAATTATTTAATTGTGGGACCGACGCGGTCGCTATACGCACGAAGGCCGTCATAATACCCATTCAGCCAAGATGTAGTAAAATATATCAAATACTAAGTATGTAAATTTAGTGTTAAAAACCTTAATAACTTTTGTTAAAATAAATTCGATTCTTCAGCTATTTAACTATAATTCTATAAAATCAAATATAAATCATAGATCTAATATTATTATTGTTCTTAGAATTTAAAATACTATCCATGAAGCTTACAGTCAGTTACAGTTATCGATCCGTACGCGATTGGCGAGGATAAGTACCTAGGCACGAGGTCAGTCTATAGATGGGTGACCGTCAAAGTCGTTTCATTTCTGAGCGTTTTCATGCTTCGGAGGGCATGTTAAGCTCTCAGTTCCAGTTGTTGTAGTTAGAAGAGAGTCGTTAAGCCATGTCAGAGGCCTTTCGGGCAGTGTAAGCAACTCTGACACCAGGGTAATCACTACCATTAATAAGAAGTAGTACACACAAACGATAATAATAATCATATCTAAGGACAATGTCACACCGATCATCCTAGCCCCAAACTAAGCATAGTTTGTACTATGGGTACCAGGCGAACATATACATACTTATATAGATAGATAAATACTTATTATATACATAGAAAACATCCATGACTCAGAAACAAATATTCGTGCTCATCACACAAATATTTGCACTTACCGGGATTCGAACCCAGGACCATCAGCTTCGTAGGCAGGAGCACTACCAACTAGGCTACTAGGCTACAGGCAGAATATGTAGTTAGATGGTTACTTATATTCTTACTTGCATCACGTATATTCAATAATAGAATAACAGAATTTCAATAAATAAATATAGAACGATTTACTTTAGCCCTCTGTTGAATGCATTTACCAAATATTATTCAGAAGACCTTTCAAACATGGATGTCACCATACAGTTAGGGAGGTTTTTACAACTATGACACCAGGGTAGCCACAACCCATACGATGAAGTAACGTCACTATTCATGTTCTGACTATCAAGAAGCTCTTATAAAAATGTATGCAAATAAAACCATTTTCTTTTCGACGACTCAAAATCAACCTGTAAAAATATATGTAACTCATTAAATTGCGAACATAAACAATCTATAAACAAATGGCGCCTTTACAAAATAAACAAAAACAGACCATATATATTATCCCAGGCAGTATCCTGAAACAGGTGTCAAATAAGTCAGGCCAGCCAATTAATTACGGAAGTAGGGGCGAAAGTTTCTTGTCTTATTGCTCCGAGATAGATCCCGAAGGAGCATAGATTATCCTGGATCAACTTTTCTGACTTAGAGAACATTGTTAGAAATGGACATAGAAGCTAAATGGGGATTCTGTTAACATTTCGTTTGGGAAAGGGGATAAAAGTTTGATCAGTTTTTTTGGATGTTCTTTTCGGATTTACGGGCCTATATATGTACTTACAGCAAGTAAAAGATTTGTTAAATGCGCAGGGATTTATTACAAATTGACATCGTACTTCTAAATGGTTTAACATGAAAATTGGTTTAGTTTAAAGTTGTGTCGTAAATGTTAGAATAATTCTGAGGCATTGTTCAAACCAAAAACGCTATCTGTGGTGTAACAATGTGGTGATTAGTTTATAGCTAAAATTGTATATAAAAATCATTTGTATAGGATAAAACTAAGGTGTAATATGTACAGACGCCAGCACATCAAGCTACCTCAATCCGTCAAACCCCAACTAAAAGTGAACCTTATGCTTAAGTTAAAGGTGAAAATCTATATAAGAAATTTGACAGATTGGGGTAGCTGGATGTGCTGGCGTCTGTAACTTTATTGAATTAGTTTTTGTTTTCTGTTGGTCCTTTATATCAAACAGTAACCAATTAGTTAAGTTTTCCGATATTTTTGGTAGCTTGTGTTTATAGAAATTATTGACTAACATCTGCTCAGATATTAATAAGTAAGTCATGTTTAGATTGTGTGAATGTTGTTACAATATTTCTGACAACAACTGTACTATAAATGCGTGTCAACTTCAGCACACAAGGTTCTTCATGGTTTGGACATTTAGAAAGGATGCATGAAAGAAGATTAACAAAAGAAGTATACCTGGCCTGTGTGAATGATACAACTGGAAGGGGAAGACCTCGTAGAACATTCTCTGATCAAATCGGAGACGTACTCAGGAAAGGTCAGGTCAGAAGTACCGTAAACCGGCGAGCATGTATGAAGAATATAATGTCAGTAAAAGAAGCGAAAGAGGTGTGCAAGGATCGTGACAAATGGAAGTCCGTTGTCTCTGCCTACCCCTCTGGGAGACAGGCGTGAGTCTGTGTATGTATGTATGTATGTAACTTCAGCATTTACTACTGCAAGAAATGTAGGTTGTATTCTAGATGACATTTAGAACTGAAAATTCAGACTCGTACTAAAAGTTTCATAGTGTGTCAAACTACATAGCTTGCAATTTGATTTACTTGGTATTGACATAAAAGTTTTCATCTATGTAATGGGCCAGTTAACGTGGTTGGTAAATGCTTTCCTTTCACGCCGCAGGTCATGGATTCGATTCCCACGTAGGACAGATATTTCTTTGCATTATATTACCATGTCTGTTTGTCCTGAGCCTGGGTGTAATTATTTATATAAATATGTATTTACAAAAGAAAAGTATTATATCTAATATATCGGTTATCTGGTTTCCATAGTACAAGGTCTGCTTAGTTTGGGATCAGATGGCTGTGTGTGAATAACGCCCCAGGACATTATTTTTATTGTATATACATCAAAGCCGTGTCAACTTTTTACCCATAACCCGAAATAAATAAACATACTCAACGTTACCTCTGTTACAATATTAAACGTACGTATATTCTTTGCATATTTTCGAGTAAATTCAAAACACTTCCAACCCTAGCCCGCAAAGAAAAAACTAAAAACAGAGAGAAAATAAAAATCGTAAGCCACACAAGTTGAAATAAAAATACAATTTGAGTTCATGTTACTGAATACTGTTCGATATATCGAAACTATGTTTGTTAATCTACTAAGTGCAGGATTATAAGAGAAGTTTTGTGAGGCTCGAAACAAAGATCTTTAGGGTTGTCACAAGGTGAATGGCGAATGCAAATAGTGTATTAAATATTTTATAACACTGTACCTAATAATAATGAGTGAAGTAATTTATAGTCATATTTTTATGATAGGCTGCTTCTTCTTTAGTGCATTTTATATGTTGTTTTGTCTTTGTGACACCTTGTTTTTTGTTGTGTAAATGTCTTTTTGATTGAACTCCTCCTAGATGACTAGATAGATAGATAGATAGAGTACACTTAATTGCACCAAAAGAAACAATACATATCTTACAAATAAGCAAATACAGGTACAATCAGCGGTCCTATTGCTTTGTAGCAATCTCTTCCAGACAACCGTTGGGTGGACAAGAAAAAGTTAGAAAAGGCAGTAGCTGTAAGTGTACAGTCAAATATTCAACGTTATGTACTTATATACAATTTACATAAACATACTTATATTTTAAATACTAATAATACTATACTATAATAATATACTATACATACAAAATATTATACATCTATACAATTGAGGAGTTTTGAAAAAGGAGGTTACGAAAAGCAAGAAAAGTTAAGAGAAGTTAAGAGATAAAAAACATAAATTATGAAGATAATTTAAAGAGATAAAAAGTGTTTTTTTAAAGAAATTTTGAATGCGGTCAGAGTTTGTGCACGCCTTATTTCGATAGGAAGTAAATTCCATAGTCGAGCTGCTTGGACAGAAAAAGAAAAGGTCTAGGTCGAGTTTGATAATATTATTTGCGTATTTTGGAGTGTGATCTTAAACGGTTTAGAGTACTTAGCAACATCTTTTTAGGGTACCGTACCCAAAGGGTAAAACGTGACCCTATTTCTAAAACTTCGCTTTCTGTCTGTCTGTCCGCCTGTCACCAGGGTGTATCTCATGAACCGTGATAATTAGACAGTTGAAATTTTAGTAGGATGAGATCAGATCCTAATGTTATTTTATTTCAGCATCAATTTTAAGATTAATGATTACGACTCAGAATCGTAATTAGATCCAAAAAAGTAGATGGAAAACTCGATGCTAAAACCCAACTCGGACTTTACCAGTTTACTTAAAGCTTTGAAACTGACAAGTATCAAAGCTTTGTAAGAGATGGCTCAGAACTTTATTGTTTTAAAAATTCGTCAACCCTATTTCTAACTGAAAATAGTGAGGGTATCAAAAAAGTTTTGTGAAAGCTGTTTTTCTGAATGAGTAGAATAGTTTTGTTTATATTTTGTGGATATGTAGATTCGGAATTCCTTTACTTTATTATAAGGACAGTGAATAGTTTAGAGCCAAAGTCGTTTAAGCCACTCAGAAAGCTTCTTATAAGGCGTAACGACTACATCCAGAACCGACAACTTAACATGCCTTTCGAATCACTGAGATGCACAAAAAATAAATCTAATTGACGGTCACCGTAGCCTAGTTGGTAGTGCTCCTGCCTACGAAGCTGGTGGTCCTGGGTTCGAATCCCGGTAAGTGCAAATATTTGTGTGATGAGCAAATATGCAAATATTTGTTTCTGGGTCATGGATGTTTCCTATGTATTTAAGTATTTATCTATCTATATAAGTATGTATATCGTCGCCTGGTACCCATAGTACAAGCTTTGCTTAGTTTGGGGCTAGGATGATCTGTGTGACATTGTCCCTAGATATTATTACTATAGATATTATTATATTATTAGATATTATTATTGTCCCCCTAGATATTACCGATCTCTTGACTGGTCACAGGCCAAGGTGCTTTATATCTGCGACCACTAACGCATCAATCTAAATTGAAATGGATCAACTTGTAAAACAATGTTTCATGACAATCCTCTAAGCTTTGTGTTGGACGGTATTTCGGTACATAAACGCCTATCTTTGTGCACAGAACGACTGATAACGAATAATAATAGTAGTATAATAATAATATCCTATAACATTATTCACACACTGCCATCTGATCCCAAAATAAGCAGAACTTGTACTATGGAAACTAGATAACAGGTAGGTATACTACTTTTTTTAATATTTAGTGACAATGTCACACAGATCATCCTAGCTCCAAACTAAGCAAAGCTTGTACTATGGGTACCAGGCGACGATATACATACTTATATAGATAGATAAGTACTAAAATAGATAGAAAACATCCATGACTCAGAAACAAATATTCGTGCTCATCACACAAATATTTGAACTTACCGGGATTCGAACCCAGGACCACCAGCTTTGTGGGCAGGATCACTACCAACTAGGCTACGGTGACCGTCAAACTTTGGTTTTGTTACGTACAAAGATAATTACACACAGACACATATCTGTCCTGGATGGGAATCAAACCCACGACCTGGGGCGTGAAAGGTAAATCAACATCAACAACAACAAACAACCACGCCAACCGCCAACCTCTAGTCGCCTCGCTACTACTGCGATGCCTTCATGTTTTGGGTTTCTATCCCCACACTCTTTCACCACCAGCAATCGTAGGCGAGATGCTGGCGGGTGACTCCACCAAATGGGACGTCCTTTTGTGAGGCAGCCATGCTCCAGAAGAAGGCTACTAGACGGGATTTCGAAAGAGCCGATCCCGCTCGCAGACGGAGGAGGTCTTGGGGCGGCGGTGGCAGTCGTAACCCAATTCCCCTCGGGGCTGTTGTGGCAGAAGGTGTAATAAGTGTCTTCTACTGCCATCACGTGTAAGCAGCTCCGGGAAGACAGCGATCTATTTGTGGCGCAATCGCTTTGCGTCTTTTCCCAGGTGACGGTGTCCCAACCATCTGGAACATGGCGCAAAAAGAGGGCAACAGAGCAGCATGCCCGCGTTCCCAAGCCCGCTCGATACCAATATGATAATAATCAATGTTAAAACAATGTCAAAATAAGTATGAACACTTAATTGATGTTTTTTAATGTGAAGTACACGCATCCTCAGCACTACTACTTATGGGTCACACAAATAGTGTAAAAGTGGTGAGGCGACTGTCTTAACCGTTGCGCCACAAGTGCAGTCAGTCAAGTTTCTCTACTGAATTGGATGACAGTAGAATGACACAGTTGAAAATGGTTATAAACTGCGTTAATAGCGGCGCTACGACCTCATTTGCATTTTTGTGGTCTTAGCCTTATAAAAATTCTTCAAAGTGTGTACTGTCCTCTTTCTGTATTCTTCAAAGTAATCCTGGTAATTTTTGAGAGACGCTCAGAAATTAAGCCACTTTGGCGGTCACCCATCTATGAACTGACCGCGAGCCTAGTTAGTTAACCTCGCCGATCTCTTACGGACCGATGAGAGCATCTAGCTATGAGCAATAGTTCATTGGAACTGTAGTTAGACTGTCTCTTTTTGTACAATTATAAATATAACCTTGTTCCTGAGGTCCTAGGGGTTCTTTGAACCTCAGAAATAAGGTTATAATTCGTCAGCTCAGAGCCGATATGCGAAATAGTACAGTCTGATTACAGTACCAAGAAACTATTGCTAACAAAAGGAAATTAGATGCCAGCAAAAATTACCTAGTTTATTTGCATTTTTGTTAAATAAGGTAGTAGCGCCTCAGCAGAATTAACATTAGATCTTAACCCGAGTCATAAAGATTTTGGAAAGGTTTTGCAAAGATGAAGATGAAGTAGAAGATGTGTAGATGTTTGTTACAGCACTGGTGTGTATAAATTTGAGTTTAAGCTACGGGTTGCCGCATCGTCGCTTATGGCTATTAGAGCCCTATAGCCGCGCGGCATTTTTTTCCGCAACGTTCGCTAGTCAAAAGCAGTATCCACAGGAGGTGGTAATGCACGACGTAAACTTTTCTGCTTGAAATTTTGCAACCAGTCGTTTCGTGTTTCTATAATCTGTCAATCTTAACAGCACATGTACTCCGTTGCTTAAGATGGTCAAGCGTATCGTATGTATTCTGCTTACTCGCAAAATACGTAGCTAGGTGAACGAATAGACCTGGGTCTGTTTATAGACAAATCTTGCCTTCCTCAAACCTAACCTTTATAGCTAAAACCTTACATCAAGCACGGCGCACATAAAACATTTACCCCGACGCGGCGACGAAACGTCTCGTTGATACTCCTTTAATACATTTTCGCGGCTTCCCCGATACATAAAAATCTCCCGATTTTCCTGCTTTTTAAAATTTTCTCAAACATTGTGCAAAATTGTCATTTCTAAATTTGTAATAGAATATGTTTAGGTAGATGTATTTTTACATTAGTGTTAGTTTAATTCTATACTTACATGTATTTTAGTAGTAAATGCGTAAAATTAATACTTATACTTATGTATATAAGGCATAGAAAAACAATACGGACAATTACTATAACGTTATTAAAATTCAATATATAAATATTATATTTTAATAACGTTACTTTGGAAGTCTTAATTAGATCTAATCGCTAAACGAGTGGATTTTTTTTATTTTTTAGAGACAACACCCGCACTAGGTAATCTAATCCCTGTGTTGCAGGGTACTTGACAAACATGTAATAAACGGACATAAATTACATCTAGACTCCGAACAACTATTTATGTGTCACACAAGTAGTTGTCCGGCGCGACTATAACCCGCGACACCCAAGCGTTGCTTTATTATTATTTAATCTTCAGGTGTTTTATTAAAAGTGCCGGACTGGCAGGAGCCGGCAATAGGGGATGGCAATCCCGAGCCCTCCCAGGGTGACACGTACCCTGGGAGGGCTCGGGATTGCCATCCCCTATTGCCGGCCATCTGGGACATGGCGCAAAAGGAGGGCACCGGCATACCCGTGTTCCCGGGGCTCCTCCCATCAGGCGCCAAGACAATTCTACGGCAGGTTAGGTTTACTCGGTGCGAGTCCGACATACCCACCCGCAGACATATTTTGCGGGTGGCATGCGTAGGCCTCCCCCCTGCCATCACAAAAAAAAACAAAAGTGTTTTATTAACAAAGTTAATCGACAAAGACCAAATCTGTTATTCATCGTTGAGCGGCGCCATTGCATGTCCAAAATCCAGTTAACGTGAAAACGAGGAGGCTTGACCAATAAACGTTTTATTGTCCCATTGTGCGTCATGCTTTAAGTCGTCAATTCTGTAACGACAGCTTATGCCTTCTAGTACAACAGTAACGGGGGCCGGGACCAGTTGCGGCGGCAATTTGGGGCTGCCGATTAATCTACTCTGTCGAGATTATGACAATAACTCTTGGGATCGCCGTACCCTTACGTGTCGCTTAGTGGTAAACCTGAGTATAGAGCCTAAGGGTTAGAACTAAAGTTAGCTCAAAAGGTAGTTTTAAAGTTTATATCCTTACCTATATGAATTTATTGGCATCTTCTTTTTGGATTATTATCATGTTAACCCAATAATGTCCACAGCTAGACAAAACCCTCCTCAAAAGATTTCCAGTACACATTGAGTTGTATCCATCATTTGGAGGGATATGTCATAATCGCCATGCTTAGCAAACGGGTTAGTACACAGAGGCGTAGCACCCCGTTTTCTTATGTATATTCCCTCAGGACGAGTTCTACTCCCCCCACGGGAGGAGATGGCGTGGAGTATTCTTTGCCGTCATCCACACAGCATTAGATATGGATTTTTATTTCACCATATTTTAATTGATTTATAAATTAGGAACTTGATTCGTTTGTATGTGTTTACTGACTATATATTCTACTAGCTGTGCTCCGCGGTTTTACGCGCGTTAAAGTTTATAAATAACCTATGTGTTAATCTAGGGTGTAAGCTAACTCCATACCAAATTTTATTGAAATCGCTCCAGCCGTTTAGACGTGAAGAAGTAACAAACATACACACTCACACAGTCACACAGTCACACACTCACAAACTTCCACCTTTATAATATTAGTGTGATTATTGCCAAAAATGAAAACAAATTAGCTACAATTATCTCTTTTAATATATACTAGCTGTGCCCCGCGGTTATACCCGCGTTAAACTTTATAAATTATCACAGCTCCTCCCCTGTAGGTGATAGCGTGATAATATATACCCTATATGTTGAACCTCTTAGTAATATTCATGCAAAATTTAAAGTAAATCCATGCAGTACTTTTTGAGTTTAGCCTGGATATACAAACAGACACACAGGCAAAAATTCTAAAAACTATATTTTTGGCTTTGATATAGATTGTAGATGACGCCCCAATTATCCTTTTAAAAAAATATTCAATGTACAGTTTTGACTTTATTTTATATATATGATATATATTTTCCTTACCATCTTACAAAACGCGTTCATGAAGTTATCTATACATATAATAAAATCGTAAGGAAGTCAAAACTGTACGTTGAATATTTTATTAAAAGGATAATTGGGGCGTCATCTACCATCGATATCAAAGTCAAAAATATAGTTTTTATAATTTTTGTCTGTGCGTCTGTTTGTCTGTATGTATGTCCGATCTAAAGTCAAAAAGTACTTCATGGATTTACTTCAAACTTTGCATGAATATTACTAAGAGGTCGGGTCATCATATAGGCTACATATTATCACGCTATCACTTACGGGGGAGGTGCTGTGATAATTTATAGAATGTAACGCGGGTAAAACCGCAGGGCACAGCTAGTCATATAATATTTGAACGCGACGATTTGTTTCTTAATTTTCAAGATTAGGTGATTGTATACTAAGGTATATATTTGTTGTAGCAAACATAGCAGACCAAATTCAAGGATATCAATGCACAAAAATACACAGTAGCCTTATCATTTTCGAATCCACTTCTTCATTTCAATCCGCAATGTTTAACTTCCATCCCGGCTGGTTTACTCGCCAAATATTTTCCAAATTAGACGGTGGCCACGGTAAACATTTTTGTTGGATGTTGAATGTCAGAGGGTGACTGGAAAATTATGAGGACCACCATAAAATATTGACTACCTGGTAATACTTGTTACAGGCGTTTTTGTTTTGTATTTTCCAGTTTTATATTATGGAAAGACACAGGCTTGTTGGTTTTTTTAGGGTTCCGTAGCCAAATGGCAAAAAACGGAACCCTTATAGATTCGTCATGTCTGTCTGTCTGTCCGTCCGTATGTCACAGCCATTTTTTTCCGAAATTATAAGAGCTGTACTGTTGAAACTTGGTAAGTAGATGTATTCTGTGAAGATTTTAACACAAAAGTAGAAAAATAAGAATAATTTTGGGGGTTCCCCATACATAGAATTGAAACTCAAAAAAATTTTTTTCACCTTACATGTGGGGTATCTATGGATAGGTCTTTAAAAATGATATTGAGGTTTCTAATATCATTTTATTCTAAACTGAATAGTTTGCGTGAGAGACACTTCCAACGTGGAAAAATGAGCGGAAAAATTCTCTTATTTTAAAAGTTACAGGCCCCCCCCTGTAACTTTTAAAATAAGAGAATGGTAAAACAAAAAAAAACATATATGATGTACATTACCATGTAAACTAACAACGAAAATTGGTTTGAACGAAATCTAGTAAGTAGTTTTTTTTAATGCGTTTTAAATCGTAAACCGCAATTTACCTTTCATTTAATCAACTGAAATACTTGCTGCTGCGGAACCCTTCATAGGCGAGTCCGACTCGCACTTGGCCGGTTTTTTTTATGAGGCGGAGGGAATGCCTACGCATGTCGCCCGCAAAAAAGCCTCATCCATCTACGAGTGGGATCGGCTCGTCCCCGATCCCGCTCTGCGGCGGCCTTCGTCTGGAGCAAGACCTCTCAGAAAGAGACCATAGCGTCCCATTTGGTTGAGTTATCCGCCAGCATCGCGCCTACGATCGCTGGTGGGGACAGATCCTGTATCTTTGCGACAAGGGCTTGCCTCTCGGCTTCCCAAGGCCTGTTGGTCTAGTAATTTTCAGCGATAGTAGCGATTCTCAAGGACGTACCTGTGTCCCAGTGCATAAAGCATTTTCTTTGGATGCCACTCTTGATGGAACATGGCATGACACATGAAAGAATGGCAGAGAAAAACATTGATTCAGTTGTATTTCTAGATGCCAGTGCTATCTTCATTGCATTTGTTGATTTGCTCTTGAAAACTACATCGCAGTAAGACCTTAAAAATTGATGTAAGCCTATCTTATAAATCTCCACCTTTTGATATATCTTCTACTTAAAAATACATATTTACACTTATAAGTATACCTTACATGCTTCAGCTTCACAAGTTGCAATTTTCGTTTTTCGTTGAATAAGGTATTTCCTGGTGGGCTAATCAATCAGCTGCAAGAAGCACTCAAGCATATTTTTCGAGGCCTACAAATACAAATATAAATTTATTTATTGCGAACACAGGTAGATAATGTACTGTACATGTAAGGGAGATAGTAAAATGTTAGTCTGCTTTGGCCAGCCTGTTAGAGCATGCAACTGGATTTTATTTTATTACAATTTTTGCTTAATGTAAGATCATGTATGAAGTAATTTCATTACTTCTAGTAATGCAATTACAAATTTAAAATTAAATTAAATAAAAGTAAAAATGTCACACCTCTTGAACTTCTGGGTGTAACTAAAATATGAGTATATGAGTTGTAGAAGTTTTTATTCTTTGATTGCTGACTTTTCATTGGCTGGCAACGCACCAGCAACTCCTCTGGTGTTGTAAGTGTACATGAGCGGCGGTGATGACTTACCATTAGGTCACCCACTCTTTTGTCTACCTCTTATATAATATATATAAAAAACTTGTTGTGGGATCCAAGACAGTTGCAGATAATCCTCTGGACATGCATGAATCTTATCCACGAGTTTGTAAAGAAGTAGCTTAACGATCCTTATGGTACTAAATGGTAGAAATCGTCACGTAACGAAAAAACACAATCTAAGCGGTTATATAAAAGGTTAGTCCTCGTAAACTATGCAACGCAACGACCTTCAGAAAATTGGCTTATTTAAGCCTTTTACATTGATTTCCATCGTTGACTATCTTCCTCTTTTATCCTCCAAGATTGGTGAACTTATCCCACATTATACAGTTAACTCAATTTGAAATTTTGAATTAATCGCGGCATCATTCCGTTTCTCCCGCAGAGGGGGTGAGGTACCCACTAAGGGTGAGGGGGGATCTAAATTAAATTTTGACACAGACTGAACGTGGAACCACTTAATTGCAATTTGCTTGACTTATTAGATTCTGAAAGTCAATTGTGATTCTGTTAGATTTAAGTGTAAGGCACCTTGGAATAGTATTTGGTACTTGAAATTTACTAAAGTATTTTTTACCTAATTATCTTGGATACAGCTTTCATAAAGATCTCAATTTTAAACCCTCTGAAAATGAAGTATGTCATAAGTTTTCTTAGAACTGATAACTCTGTATGTCAAAGAGTGAGTTTACGTGTCAGTCTGTGTCATTGCGGCTCCAAGTCAAATGTGACAATTTTAATGCGACATAATTTGTTTTATTACAAAAAAAATCAATTCAAATAGATTTTTATTATGTTGTATGAAAATAACTTGATACGAGCTAGCTAAATATCATAGATGTTATAAAAAAATTTTTATAAATGTTTTAATACAATCAATACAATGTGTACCTAAATATATATGTTACTAGAAATAATAATGTATACAACTATAATACTACAAACATGTTCTGACTATTTACAGGCGCTTTTTTAAAGTCTACGTGAATAAAAACCTTTTTTATTTTATTTTATTTAATCGCTGAGCCATTCAGTTTTTGCATTCATTCTAGTTGGAGTCATTTGTTTTACAGTCTAGAACAAAAATACTGGTGGCATATTGACGATTATAATAATGAGATGACTCTGTGCTTCGTTTTGCATGTCTGTTTCTGTGTAATTTGATAGTTACTTTAATAGAAATATTTTTTAATAATTCATGAGCTACCATTCTTATGTTCGATAGATACTGCTACGGCTTAAATTACCCAGTTAATAGTTAGTTCGTTGAGGGGTTGGTTTCCGTACTTAGTCTCCTTTAGGCCATTGTGCGTGGCCTTATAAAGCTACTCATACTATTTAAGTTTTACTCAGAAGTGCAAGAGACCTCAAAAACTAGGCTTGAGTACCTCTTGCAGCTGTTTGATTCTCCCTACCAAAGAATCACACTAATATTATAAAGGCGAAAGTTTGTGAGTGTGTGAGTGTGTATGTTTGTTACTTCTTCGCGCTAAAACTACCAAACGGATTTTGATGAAAATTTGTAGTAATTTAGCTTAAAATCCGTATAACACATCTATATATATAAAAATCAATGCCACTTTTCGTTGTAATGTTATAACTCAACAACGCCTTTACCGATTTGGCTAATTTTGGTCTTGAATTATTTGTGGAAGTCCAGGGAAGGTTTGTACGTAGAGAAAATTAAAAAAAGTCATGAAAAAGTGTAAAATCAACATCTTTTAGCAATTTAAAATATTTTTTTGTTTGAATAAATGAACTTAATAATCATTTTTTTTTATTACTATGCCATATATGTAGCGAAGTACGTACCGGGCCGCTAGTAGTGTATAATTTATAAACATTAACGCGGGTAAGACCGCGGGGCACAGCTAGTAAATAATAATTTTAGAGATTTGATTGTAACCTCTTTTTTGGTCATAGTTAGAGTTAGTACAGAGGTGGTCAGGTTTATTTTTCTTACAACGACCGCTTTAGAGAAATTAATGCCTTTGTATCGGGGCGCTTTACAAACATTATAATTGACGGACACAAAGTACATCCAGACCCAGAACAACTTTTATGGGTCACACAAATTATAGTTGTTCTCTGCGGGAATTGAACCCGGGGCACGAAGTACAGTCTAAAGTAACGAATTATTCGCCAATATATAATTCCTAAGTTGTATAACAAATATAGATATTAAAAGAAGAAAAGAAAATTAAGTGCAAAATAAAATAAAGAAGAATTATTAAAGAAATGTTGGGGTACACTAAAAATAAAACAAAAAATAGTATTTAAGTTACAGTATTGTCATAAAGGTAGCATTTAAGATGTATAAGTGTATGAGCGTATCGCCTACAAACTGCATTGCAGTTTGGCGTGTAAAAATAATTGTAAAAATTTATTAAATGCCTTAAATAATAAAAAAAGATAAAAAAGTGGTGAGGCGAGTGTCTTATCCGCTGCGCCACACGTGCAGTTTTGATCAATTAAAGTTTAAATTAAGTTCTCGTACGAACAATTATATAACTCTTTTATTCGCCGGAGGGGTGGGGGGGGGGGGGGGTAACTATAACTACTCACTATATTGCAGAGGGCTGATCTCATAAAAATGTAGGTACGATTCGATTCTTGATTCCATACATCTAGTAGGAAACTGGTTTATTCAGCTCAATTGTGTGTAAAAAGACCTCTTTAGACTCTTTTAGAGGTTAAATTACTAGATAAACATCACCAGTAATGACCAGAGTAGTGAACTAGCTAGCGTCAAACCTAGGCACTTAAGCTGGCGAGCTGCCAGATCTTGCCACATACTTTTGTTGCAACTGAGTATATTTATATATAGTCCTCGTTACGAGTTATTTATCTCTTGAATTGTCTAGATAGAAAGTTAGTACTAGTAAGTTCAATAAACACAGGAGTAGAAAAATATTTACTATGGAGTATTAGAACTGCACACGTGGCTTAGTGGTTAAGATAGTCGCCTCACCACTTCGTATCCCGGGTTCGATTCCCGCTCAAGACAATTATTTGTGTCACCCATAAATAGTTGTGCTGAGTCTGGATGTACTTTGTGTTCGTCAACTATATGTTTGTAAAGTACCCGGCGACACAGAGATTAAGTTCCCGAATGTGGGCGGGCGGTGTCTTATTAAAATAAAAGAACAATATTTAGACAATTATGTTTTTATTGTTTTATATGATGTTAACAATTATTCTATGAGTCTTTCAATACTTCACCGGACATTAGAAGTGAATGGGAGCTCAAGCCTTCTAGCAAATTAATTATACTACCAACTTTGTAGCCGGCGCCAGATGGCAGATCTTTTGGGGTTCGAACCTCGACGGCGAGCGGTTACTTACGAAGAGATGCTTGAGAGTGTAGATTTTTAGGGCCGTTTTGTGAAACTGTTGGTCTGCATTTATGGGCGAAGACGCAGGTTACTCGGATCGAAATCATGGAGAGCGATAGTGGTCGCGTAACGTTCCCGGTAGTACTTTCAGCCGGCGAGTATGATAAAATACAATATAATACTCTTTATTGTACACCAAATAAATTACAAAAATAAAGTCTGGGTGTAATTATCTATATAAGTATGCATTTACAAAATAAAAGTAGTATATGTAGTATATCAGTTAACTGGTTTTCATAGTACAAGCTCTGCTTTGTATGGGATTAGATGACCATGTGTAAATAATGTCCCAGGATATTATTATTATTTTAGTAGCTTAATATGTAGGGCTTATTGCTAGCTGCAATTTATTACAGACAACGTTAGGATGGACAAGAGTTGTATGAAATGAAAACCTACCAAGTATAACAAAGTTTGTAAAAAGAGAAAGATTAAAAGACACAGAAAAAGTAGGTAGGTATAAAAAAATTCAAATGGTGTGTATCACAACAGTTTTGCTGCACACATTAAATATTGTTTTTGATACCTAGTATATGGTCACCAACAAACAAAAGTCCAAAAATCTTTCCTCTTTATAATATTAATATAGAAGTATAGATAAATATAAGGAATTAAGAATAGCCTACAAATAAAATACTGCATTCAGGCTGTTGGCTGCGGGCAACGTGCCCAGAAAGCTAGCAACTCTACCACGTTGTATGGCGAGACTAATTCGTTGACCCTAGTGAATACTGCCTTCTGGTATCCTGGTTCGATCAAGCATATGGAGAGACAATAGGATATTTGGGCAATAAAATACTCAGTAGCGTAGACATTTTATCGTGAAGTAAATTAACGGTGGGTCCTCACATCCTGTTTCTTGACTGTTTCTCGGAATAAAGGTGAGTTATATAGTATTTTTGTACATTTATGTACGGAGAATGTACATTTTTTGTACATTCTCCGTAATCGTTTTCCGATCCTCACCCCATAAGTAGGAAATTCATTCATATCACCTGGATTATTACCTATTCTTTTATAGAGCCTATTCCTTTCTTAAAGACCGGCACCGCTCTAGTGGCCATTCTGGTGTTGCGAGTGTCTATGGGCGGTGATTATTATTTACCATCACCTATCCGATTTACTCGTGGGCCTTGTTACATCCAGACTCAGGACAAGCAGATTCGTTCATGCAAATAAATATCTCTCCATGGGGTATCAAACCCACGACCTATGGCGTGAAAGGCATGTATCTACCAACCAGGCCAACTGGTCCGTCACTGGCCGACTATATAATCGTTAAGCTACTTCGTTACTCGTGTATAAGATCCAGGCGCGTCCAGGGGATCATCTACAACTGTCTTGGATCCCACAACATTTTTTTAATATATGGCGCTCACCATCTACAAACAATTACACCGTAGCTGAATTGTCAACTTAACCACTGCAGACCGACGAGGTGGTGGTCTGTGGATTTTCAATCCACTATGATATGTATTACGCACTCGTAGATTCTGCGGAGATATTTTCCACACACAATATTTAATCGAACAGAGTAACGTTCTCATCTACCGTCGTACAAAGAATACCTCTTTAATAATTCTCCTACCCTATTTATATTTTTATCAGTGACAACCATTTGAAAGTCTACTATCGATTATTAATAGTTTTAAGATGTAAAATTATTATAGAATTATTAAAGTAATTATTAAAATTATAATCACTAATCAAATAAATAATCACAGTGTAAAAATAGTATTATAACATAGCAGCTACGTCATAACCGTTGCGCGGCTATTGAGTACTTGATAACATATGGCAACATTCAAGAAGCGAGTCTCTTCGTTTCTAAATGACCAGAAACGCACTTGCGGACCCTCTGGTGTTGCGAGTGTCCATGATCACAAGCACGTGATCATACCATCAGGTGATCCATCTGATACTTAGCTAGCAAAAAAATATTGATCCTATGAATAACTTGAATCTAACATTCAGATTAGATCAGCCCCTAATCTAAACGAGCCTGAATCAAAGTCATAAAAATTCAAGCTCACCATATCACTAAAAATTCATGGGCAAACAAGTTCCGTCTAGACTTTTATAGTGAAGTCGAGAAATGTTTGTAGTGCTTAATTTAAAATATATTTTATGCATGTCTAAATCTTACTTTAGCTACTTTGTTTGCATCGTGTACAGACGCCAGCACATCCAGCTACCCCAATCTGTCAAATTTATTTTATAGATTTTCAACGTTATCACATAAGCATAAGGTTCACTTTCAATTAAGGAGATTTGACAGATTGGGGTAGCTTGATGAGCTGTCGTCTGTACATTAGGTTGGACGGTCGCCAAACTGTCTGAGACGGTCAAGGTATTAGCCGGTACTGCGTTTAGTGGTTTAACAGGGTTATATGTGAAGAAACGAGTTGTAGTACCGTAGTATTTCTTTTTTATAAAGACTTGAATGCGGTGGATGTCAGTTTTTAGGGTTCCGTAGCCAAATGGCAAAAAACGGAACCCTTATAGATTCGTCATGTCCGTCTGTCTGACTGTCCGTCCGTATGTCACAGCCACGTTTTTCCGAAACTATAAGAGCTGTACTGTTGAAACTTGGTAAGTAGATGTATTCTGTGAACCGCATTAAGATTTTTACACAAAAATAGAAAAATAATAATAATTTTGGGGGATCCCCATACATAGAACTGCCTGGAAACAAGCGCATATCATCCCGTTACCTAAAATTTCCAATCCTACACTATTGTCACAATTTCGCCCGATTTCCATCCTCCCTTTCCTCTCAAAAGTTCTGGAGCATATAGTCCACCGTCAGCTATCCGGTTACTTACTGCGGAATAATCTTCTAAATCCCTTACAATCTGGTTTTCGACCAGGTCACAGCACGGCAACGGCGCTCCTAAAGGTCACTGACGAAATCCGTTGGGCCATGGAGAATAAATCTCTCACAGTTTTGGTTCTCCTTGACTTTAGCAGTGCCTTTAACTCCGTGGACTTCGATTTTCTTCTCGAAACTCTTAAATCACTTAATTTCTCCTCGGAGTCTGTGGCTTGGTTCGATACATATCTTCGGGGACGCACGCAGCGTGTTTGCTATAAGGACTCTTACTCAGATTGGTGCAATCTTACCACGGGCGTACCCCAGGGTGGCGTGTTATCTCCTTTACTTTTCTCCATCTTCATCAACTTTGCTACACGAGTTATTTCCTCCAATTTTCATCTCTACGCAGACGACATGCAGTTATACCGTCATTTTACATTAAATGAAGCAAGAACCGCGATTGCTGCCATGAATCAGGACCTGGGCGCGATCAGTCAATGGGCTAGATCCTTCGGTCTTCAATTAAATCCCATCAAGTCCCAGGCCATGATTATTGGCAGTAGGCAAATGCGTGCTGGTTTTGACGTCGGCTCTTTTCCTCCTGTTTTACTTGACAATGTGCATATTGCGTACTCGGATACCGCTAAGAATCTTGGGGTAATTATAGATCGGAACTTATCCTGGAATGCTCACATCAATGAAGTCAGCAAAAAGGTCTATTTCACCTTTCACTTAGGTGCCTCCAGTACTTTATGCCCTTTGAAACCAAAATCACTCTTGCTCAAACTCTTATCCAGCCCATTCTGGACTATGCTGATGTCTGCTATTTGGATGCTACCGAAGAGCTATTAAACAAACTTGAGCGTTTGCAAAATTTATGTATACGTTTCATTTTTAATCTCCGAAAGTACGACCATGTCTCAGAATTCCGCAACAATCTCAAGTGGCTCCCAATCCGCCTTCGCAGGAATACTCGAATATTATGTCTCCTCTTCAATATCCTAAATAATCCCGCATATCCCTCTTACCTACACGAGCGCTTTTCCTTTAAACATTCTCCCAACGCCCAATGTAGGTCATACCTAAAAAGCATTTTAAAATTCCCATCCCATAAAACTGATTTCTTCTCCAACTCCTTCACTGTTCAGGCGGTTAGGCTGTGGAACTCTCTTCCGCCTAACATTCGAAACTGTAACACAATCACCACGTTTAAAAAAAAGTTTAAAGAACACTACCTTTCCTCTTTGCCATAGATATATTGGTCTTTACCTATGAAATTGCCGTTCTGCAGTACTGGCCATTTCAAATCAAAATAATTTTTGTTTGGCTAAGAATTCTAATTTCAAATTAATTTTATTTTAAAAACATGGATTCTTTTTTCCAAAAGTAGTCATTTCTTTATTGATTAGTGTTACATTTTCATCGCATTTCAATCTTTTTCGTCATCATGGATACGTTAAAAATTCGAGTAATTATGGAATATGAGTACCGTCGTGGCAGCAACGCGGCACAAGCGGCACGCAACATCAACGACGTTTACGGAGCTAACACTACAAACCAACGCACCACCTGTTATTGGTTTGCTCGCTTCCGTTCTGGAAATTTCGACCTGAAAAATGAACCTCGCGGTCGTCCGAAGACTTTGGTCGACAATGACGAATTAAAGGCGGTTGTGGAAGCTGATGATACACAATCTACGGCTGAATTAGCAGCAGCTTTCGACGTTAGCGTCAAAACAATATTGGTCCATTTGCGTCAAATTGGCAAGGTAAAAAAGCTTGACAAATGGGTGCCCCACGAACTCAATGATCGCCAGCGCGAAGTACGCGTCGAGACGTGCCTTGCACTGCTCAACAGACACACAAATGAAGGAATTTTGAACCGCATTGTTACCTGCGATGAAAAATGGATTCTGTTTGATAACCGCAAGCGCTCAGCAAGTTGGTTGGATCCTGGTTCAGCACCTAAACAATGCCCTAAACGAAAACTTACCCCTAGAAAAGTGATGGTCACTGTTTGGTGGTCTAGCGCCGGTGTGATTCATCACAGCTTCTTACCAAACGGGGTGAGCATTACTGCAGATGTGTACTGTGAAGAACTGAGCACAATGATGGAGAAGCTGGCGCATCTCCAACCAGCATTGGTCAATCGCTCGTCTCCGCTGCTCCTGCACGACAACGCGCGACCTCATACTGCACAGCAGACGGTCTCCAAGTTGCAAGAACTGGGGTTGGAAGCTCTCCGTCATCCGCCCTACTCACCAGACCTTGCGCCTACAGACTACTACTTTTTCCAGAATTTGGATAACTTCTTGGCGGGAAAAAAATTCAATACCCGAGAGGCAGTACAAAATGCCTTTGAAGAATTTGTTGCCTCCCGTCCAGCTGATTTCTTTAAGAAGGGCATCAATAAACTGCCACTGCGATGGCAAAGATGCATTGATTGCATGGGTGATTACTTCGATTAATACAAATAAAAAAATTCATGAAAAAAATTCGTTTAAATTTTTTCATACAAAACGGCAATTTCATAGGTAAAGACCTATTATGTATTTTATGTAGTTTATTATTTAAAATTATGTATTTATTTATGTATATGTGTATTTTTATCGTATGTATGTATATCACCCTACACACTCATATCTTCCTCTCTTCCAAAATCTCCTCTTGCAGGTCTACTGGAAGAGATTTCTTTAGAAATAAGTAGTACCTTTGTACAATGTCTTCTCTTGTTTATTCTTTCTTTCTTTATAGTCTTAGTGTGTACATAAATTGGAAAATAAATAAATAGAACTGAAACTCAAAAAAATGTTTCACCGTACCCATACACGTGAGGTATCTATGGATAGGTCTTTAAAAATGATATTGAGGTTCCGTCAGCTTGCCGGCGGATTTTGTTTTTCGTTTCATATCGTATCGGTAATACTACTAAATATTTTTTCTTAGCTACTAAATACTACTAAAACACTTTTAAATAATAGAGCATGATTCATTCGATTTCATGACTTCCCACACGCCACTCTGACGACCACGTTTTTGTGATATTCTGTGCCATCAGCTACACAGCAAATCTTATGACACCAGCCACAAAACAAGTGGTGTAAAGTATAAATGGTTAATTGCTAGTTGAATCTAGATAAGCATTAATATAATGATATTAAAAAAAACTACCAATTAACCATTTATACTTCACAGCACTTGTTTTGTGGCTATCCATTGATTTCCTGTGGAGAAGGGCCTCCTCACACTATGAGATAAGGGTTATCCCCTATCTCATTGTGAGAAGTGGCCCTTTTCAAGGAAGGCCATACTCAAGGAATACTAACTCTGATGGTCAATGATCTATATCACAGTCCACCAAAGTTAGTATTTTTTGAGAAAGGCCAGTGGAGGACTGAAATCATATTATTTGCTTGTTCATGTCATTTTATTGTTTATATTGCCCCTTTTGCATATGCGGGATGGTGGTGTAAATTGTATCCCGACTTGATTAAACTGACAATAAGCGTAATTAACACAACATATTATTTTCTTTTGACATCTAAAAAGTCGTTAATGAAAATTTTAATGTATAATAGAATTACAAGTTATTTTGCCGACATCTATATGTCGGCAAAATAACTTGTAATTCTATTATACATTAAAATTTTCATTAACGACTTTTTAGATGTCTGAAGATGTCATTGCATTTACATAAAAAAGAATCTCCAGCAAAAACATACCCACAAAAACAAGAGACGCAAACAAAAGATTCTTAATATCGCCCGTACAAATATAAGGTCAAAGAAAATACAGAGGTAGCAAATTTATTTATTCTGCATTGAAACACTCGGTGTTTGCCAGATCTAAACAAATATTTCCATGGTAAGGAGCCTTTCAGATGGTAAGTGCTCAAATGGACTGCACGTAAGAATGGGTTGATATTTCTCCGTTTAGATAAATGTTTGATGCTTAGAACTCGTTGAATTTGCGGTGGCATGCTTAAAGGCAGATAACGAGTTACCGTAAAACGGGGTGATTTGAAAACCCGTGGGCGGAAAGAAACTGGGACAAAATTTTACTTTCGTATGAAAACTGCCCCTGTTGCTATCCACCCCATTTTACTGTATTGCGTTCGATTTCAAATTAGGTTACAAGTAACATTTTTCTTGCAACTTTTGAGAGCAACCCGCAGTTAGAAAATTGGCGGCGTTGAAAATTATTATAAGTACTTTTATAATATTTTTTCTATCCTATAAAACTTCCTAATGCGTGACCCAGATAGCTGCACGTTGGAATCGGTTACATTGAATAAACATTGAAACAGTTAGAAAAGTAACATTCTATAGCGCAACAGATTTACATAAATTTTGACAATTTATCGGTAAAAATTGTGATTGTGATTGGTCTTAATAATTATTCTAAACTAGCTGTGCCCCGCGGTTTCACCCACGTTACATACATACATACATACATACATACATAGACTCACGCCTGTTTCCCAGAGGGGTAGGCAGAGACAACGGATTTCCATTTGTCACGATCTTTGCACACGTCTTTTGCCTCGATTACTGTCATTATATTCTTCATACATGCACCCACGTTAAATTATATAAATTATCACAGCTCCTCCCCCGTAGGTAATAGCGTGTTAATATGTAGCCTATATATTGACCCAACCTCTTAGTAATATTCATTCAAAATTTTTAAGTTTAGCCCGTACATACATACAGACAAAAAGACAAAAATTCTAAAAACTTTAATATCGATTGTAGATCATGCCCCAAGTATCCTTTTCTACTAAAAGTTGTTGTCATTATATAATAAGCCTTCGTAGAAAGCATCATTTTCATTTTATTTTTAAACATGAGTGATCATTAGCATTTTTTCACATGGGATTTTATTATAATTTTTCACTGTCATACATAAAATGCTCTATTCCATGAGTGCCGTATACTGATTACATAAACAAAATTAATATAATCATTCCTTTCATCAAATACAGGTAGACAATCTATATCGTTTACTATCGTTGCACTGTTAAAGAGGCGTGAATAAAATGAGAGGTTTTGTTAGCGCTCAATAAAATACTTCCATCGATTCGCTCTTTCTGGACTGTTTCCAATGCGGAAGCCGGACGCGTTCTTGTACCTACTGTATTGCTTCAATTTCCTTCCTGCCATTATTTAGAAGAAAGTCTGTGTTTATAGTATTTATTTCCCGTGTGAAGATGGCATAGAATAAACGGATGACCGGTATGAGCCGTCCGGGCAGGCATCTAGAAGGTTCGTTTCATTCAGTTTTATTTGCTTATTTGTTACGAGAGTCAATTAATAATATATACATATAATAAAATCGTAGGAAAGTCAAAACTGTACATTGAATATTTTTTAAAAGGATACTTGATACCTACCATCGACATCTAAACCAAAAATATAGTTTTTAGAATTTTTGTCTGTTTGTTGGTAGGGCTAAACTGTACAGTTTTCACAAACAAAACTGTTAACGCATAGGGCCATCTGTCGCCAGTCGTGTGAAATTTATCCACTAGATGGCGCTGTTTTAAACTATTAACTTTGAAAGTATTATTTTTTGTGTTATCTGTGCAACACTTTTCTTTTTTAAAACTTTAAAAAGTTAATAGTGTTGTCTAACTTCGAAAACGTAGACAAAAGAATTCTTCCCGCGCATTATTGACGGTTCTGTCATGTCATTCTAATTTTTTACACGAAATATACAAATTTTCTCAAAAACTACATACAAGAGGACTCATTTCAAACCAAAACTTTTGCCCCTGAACTCTGATGCCATAATTCGTAACATTGGACCTCCGAGCTGCATCGAAGTCAACAAGAAGACGCCACCAGCCAGCGGGAAACGCTTCATCAGGGGCTAAAGACCTTTTCCAATCCTTACCCGTACACCAATTAGCCCTACTTGTACCAAAGTCGCAAATAACGGGAGTGGTGCGCATTACTCACCACACAGTTTACAGGAAAACCGTGAGTACCTCTTTCCTTACATAAATCGCCAACATGAGTGAGTCTTTTAAAGAATTGGTAAAGAAGCGTAGTCCTATTAAAGGTAACTGTTTGTAAAATTTGTGAATACGATTAACAATTCTACGGAGATAACTGACCGCCAAAGAGCTGAATTGAAGATATCATCCAGCATATTATTACGCTATCACCTATGGGGGAGGAGCTGTAATAATTTATAATTTTTTACGCGGGTAAAACAGCGGAGCACATCTGGTCTAGTAATAAAAAAATAAATATCTCGGGACAACTAACAAACTGTCATCTGATCCAGTACTATGGCAGCCAGACAACTGATAAACAATACAATAGCACATCAAGCTACCACAATCTGTCAAATTTCCCCAATTGAAAGTGAACCTTGCGCTTACGTGATAAAGTAGAAAATCTATAAAAGAAATTTAACAGATTAGAGTAGCTGGATGTGCTGGCGTCTGTACAAATAAATTACAAAAATAGAACAAACATAGTAGCATAAAAAAAATGTTAGCCGTCACGGGACGCCTGGCAGATGTGAAACATCGACATTATTTTGTAAAAGTAATATGCAGAAGTCGAAGTCGAAGTATAAGTCGCAGTCGAAGTCGAACTGGATGTTGAAGTCGAAGTATAAGTCGCAGCCGAAGTCAAAGTCGAAGTCATGTCGAAGTCGAAGACGAAGTCGAAGTCGAAGTCGAAGTATAAGTCGAAGTATAAGTCGCAGTCGAAATCGATGTCGAAGTATAAGTCGCAGTCGAAGTCGAAGTATAAGTCGAAGTCAAAGTCGAAGTCAAGTCGAAGTCCAAGTAGAAGTCGAAGTCGAAGTCGAAAAGAACATATTGTGATAGGAACTAAAAGTAAAAAAAAATAAAAAACCACGGCATGCGTCGCCACGCCAGAAATCTGTTTTACGTGCGGCTATAGATGTTTCATATCAATAATGCACAAGCGGCGGTCTTATCCCTAGCTGCTATTTTTTACAGACAACCTGGACAAAATGGTCAAGAGTTGTATGAAATGAAAACGGGTAAAAGGTGTAACAAATTCAATAAAAGGATAAGGAATAAGTAAGTTCTGGATGAAGAAATAATTTTATAAAATATTAAACATACTTATACATTTCTAAATACAAACATAATATGGATAAATTACACCCAGACAGAACAAATAATCGTGCTCATCGCACAAATATTTATTCTGGGTGGTGATCAAACTAACAAGCTCTGGCTTAGCAGTCAGGATCTCTAACCACTAGACCAACACGCCGGTTATATAGAAATGCAGGAGAAATGCCTACGCATACCACCCGCAAAACGTGTCTGCAAGTGGATGTTTCGGACTGGCGCTAACTAAACCAAACCTATCGTGGACTTAAAGCCCTCTTGGCGCCTGGTGAGGGAGCCGCCGGTATATAACAATCGGGTATGCTGGAACTGTTATGCTGGTACATGCTGGAACTGTTAACCAAGCTATTTACACCAGATGGCAGATTCCGTAAACCTTCAGACTAGCTGTAAGGTTATTCATTTTCTAACTCTTCCTTTTTTTTCTTTCTTCCTGATTAAATTCGTTGCGAGATCCAAGGCAGTTAAAGCGATTCCCCGGGACATGCCTGAGCCTCACTGCTCATTGTCATTTCATTGTGTGCCACTGTTGATCCTGGCATACAGGAGTTGCAGTGGTGGGTAAAAGGGAGAGACTAGTCCCGACAAAAAAAAATCTGTAACGTCTCTAATAGATGTTCTCACTGCCCAATTTCGATGCAGGAGGATTCATAGTTAATTCAATTAATTGTGGTCAAAATAGCAGTAATTAATTGAATACCTATAAGAAATAATGCATATCATTTATCAGCCCGACAAAAGGAATTCTCAGAAGCAGATAGCAATGACGTATCTGATTGACACATTCTAGAAATGATCAAAGACGTTCTGTGAACTTTGTATAAACATAAATTTATTTTCAAAAACGTGCGCGAAATGTTGTGGTACAAACCATTTTTGTGATAGTGTGCGAAGTAAAAATAAATCTGCGTCATACACTATCACTACTTACCTAGCCCAAGCTAGTACAAAGGTACTCGTAGATAGTACCACCATTGTTCGTACGCGTGTCCATATAAAACGTTTTGTTTTCGATTTCCTACCTAATTAATGGTGTCGTGTTGTCAATTATTATTAATTGTATTATAAAAAAGAAACTGACTTCAACTTGTCCCTAAGTTAACTGATTTGAAAAGCCTACTGATATTATAAATGCGAAAGTTTGTGAATATGGATGTATGGATGTTTGTTACTCGTACACCCAAAAACTACGCAATGGATATGGATGAAATTTTGTAGTAATATAGCTTATACATATATCTGAATAACATATAGGCTATAATGTATAAAGTTTAACATGGGCGACTTAACTGCGAGACACAGCTAGTAAATATAAGGTATCATTCTGTAAGCATTCACGGAAAAAAGAAACTATTTTGGTTCACAAACAACGGATACATCGCGTAAAATAGATAAAAAAATTAAATGCAGGCCAATTGATAATCTCCATACTTATGTTTTTTAAAATGAAAGTGAGACTGTGTGGTGATGGCGGTGAATATCAGAATATCATCACACCATGCCATCCCGTGGGGGGCGTAGAATCGTATATACGAGCAGCAGCGTTTTTTCTATGAACTATGACCATCAAACTGCGATCGCCAATCCATCTGCCAAGCGTGGCGATTATGGCTTTTGTCTAGCAGTGGATTTTTACAGCTCAATGAAAGCTTGAAAGGGCTTTTTCATCTTACATCCTACTTTTTTATGATCAATAGGGAATGCTTTCGGAATGGTCTCGTATACATTTTGTGCCAGTCGTTAGGTTAACGTTAATTTTATGTTCATTTATTTATTACTTGGAAAACCAACAGCTATACAAAAAAGAAGGAACTAGAGTAGGAAAATTAAAGTCAATTACTTACAGATTTTCACGAATAGCGACTTATACACATTTACAATGCTTCCGATAATACTGTTACCCACTTAAACAGAGTAGCTGAAAACAGGATAAATATGATATAAATGTGAAATAAAATTAAGGTTTAGCTGCCTGCGTGCCACCTCGCTCTTGGTATTAAAAGGGTCTAAATGAAAACGACTGCACGTGTGGCGCAGCGGCTAAGTCAGTCGCCTCGCCGCTTCGTGTCGCGGGTTCGAGTCCCGCGTCGGACAACTATTTGTGTGACCCATAAATAGCTGTCCAAAGTTTGGATGTAATTTGTATCCGTCTATTATATGTTTGCAAAGTTCCCGACACAGGGATTAGATTCTCTAGTGTGAGCGTCGACTTTTAATAAAAAACAATAAAACCTTTACATAATTTATTACAATCTTTGCTTACTCCCACTATATATGAATTATGGCTATAATTAGTTGACGAAAATAATTTCACAGCACAGAACGAATGAATTTCACAGCAAACATGTCTGAACATATTACAACCGATACTATCCTACATACAATATACCACTGTATGTAAACACATGTTTATGCAAATAAATATACTATTCTATTCGATGTCGTCCACTTCTGGACATAGGTCTCCTCCAAAGGTTATCGCAATATTACTATTTGGAGGGATTTGCCGTAGTCACCGCGTTTGGCTTGCGGGTTGGCGCCCGACTACCTAGTGGATTCCTTAGTTACCGTTTACGAGATACATGGAATATGCTAAACTGTTTAGGCATGGTATGGCAAATATATTTATTGCGTGAAAATTAATAAGTCTTCTTTAAAAATGCAGGTGGAAAAAGAAGGAAATATTTTTGTATAATAATAATAACTGTACCCACTTTAAAAAAAATGTCTTTAGTTTATTAAGTAGGCTTTAATTAGTGTTATATTAGTGTAAATAGTATATTTTTTTTAATTTAGCATAAGAATGTGTTTCAGTTATTTGCTTAATTTGATTATAAATATGTTTTCATTTTTGTTATGTTAAAAAATATGTTTAATTTTATTTGGTTTATGTAGTATATTTTATTTCATTTAATTTTATTTTTCTGTATGTGTCACTATTATGAAATTTACGCGCATGCTGTGACACCTTAAAATGTTGTGCATTTAATTATAATTTTGTACTTAATAATCTAGACGTAAGAAACAATGTAACAACTACTGGTTGTCCAAATAAATAAACTGTTGACTCATCATTGCGCCGATAGTCGTTTCTGCTAATGGATTAATAGCAAAGAGCTTCGAAAAACACCTAAAGAGGCTTACGTTAGGCGGTAGGGTCAAGAACAAGATCCAACAAGCGGTGCTTTTGGACACGGCTCGCATTGTCAGGAGGTTCCTGTCTCTAGAGCCGTAACCTCCGGTAGCATGGACCCTGTTCCTGCTGCCGGTTGCAAATCCTATTTTGTATATTTTAAAATGTATATTTCAGTTTTTTATATATTTTAAAATGTATTTAATAAGAAAAATGTTTGAGTAAATGATAATAATAATTTTTTTTCAAGTAAAAATGTATATAAAACTATATCTATTTATGTAAAAAATAATTATTGCTAAGCCAAACTCTAGAGCGTTGGTGCCTGTACTAGGTTAAACTTGTACCATTGGCGTTCTAATGGCTTAAAAGTATACTTATCTATTTTAAATGATTTAAACAATATTTTATGATACCTACAGTGTTTTTGACAAAATATACAGTTTTGAAATGAACTAATACCTTATTTTAGAATACTAAAAACTCCTTAGTGTCGTCATATGTCCACTTTTGTAAGAAATTACAAATTGTTCTTTTACAATTTATATAATTAAGGTTATCCTGGACTTTATATTAGTAGTGAAAGAGTTTCTGCAATTTCTGAAACCGTGCCATTTAAATTTGATTCATCATCATCATCATCATATCAGCCGAAAGACGTCCACTGCTGGACAAAGCCTCCCCCAAGGATCTCCACAATGGCCGGTCTTGCGCTGCCCACGTCCAGATGCTTCCCGCGACCCGTCGTAAGATCGTCGGTCCACCTTGTATGTAGGGGGCTTGCCCACACTCTTCCGTTAGGTGGTCGCCACTAGAGAATCTTTTTTTTCTATAAATAATCAAATTGCTAAAAAAATATGTAAACTGTTATAGCTGATTTTTACACATGGCCACATATCACGTTATACATTTCCAATATAAACTGACCTCTCATTGTATGGAAATCCTATACAATGCGGGATTAGCTGATACTGGAAATGTATAGCGTGATATGTAGCCATGTGTATTAGACAAATTTCAAATCACTCTCCTCTAAAGTAATAATAAAATGCATAAGTACTTTATTCCACGGATAGGCGATATAAATATATACTCGTCACGTCGTCGACGATATGTTTATACTCGTATTATGACAGGTTGTAGTAGTAGTAATATTTTATTATTTGTTTTTTTTCCAGAGTGGACTTCAGAAACGGCCCGCCAGTCCACTGGGCGGTGGCTGGAGAGTTCGGAGCCCGCACCCACTTCGTTCTCAACGAGTCAGATCCATCATCAGCACATCTGGTGGTAGACAAGGTGGTGCGCCAGGATGAAGGAGTGTATCGATGTCGGATAGACTATGTCGATGCACCGACGAGGAATTATAGAGTTAATTTAACTGTTATAGGTTTGTAATATTAATGCTTAGTTTAATGTTGACTGCACGAATGGCGCAGCGGCTAAGACAGGCGCCTCGCCGCTTCTTGCCGCGGGTTCGAGTCCCGCGCCGGACAACTATTTGTTTGACCCATAAATGTTTGTTCTGAGTCTGGATGTAATTTGTGTCCGTCTATTATATATGTTTGTAAAGTGCCCAGGACACGGGGATTAGATTCCCTAGTGTGGGCGTTGTCTTTATACAAAATATATTATGTTGGCGTGGTTGGCAAATACTTGATTTTCACGCCGGAGGTCTATTCGATTCCCGTCAAGGACATATATTTGTATGCATGAACATGTCTGTTTGTCCTGAGTTTGGGGGTAATTATTATATTACATAAGAGATATTTGTGTGCGTGAACATGTCTGTCCTGAGTCTGGGTGTAATTATCTATATAAGTATGTATTTACAAAAGAAAAATAGTATTTGTAATATATCAATTATCTGGTTTCCATAATACTAGCACTGCTTGAATAATGTCCCAGCATATTATTATACATAGTTAACTTATAATATATTTCATAAACACTATTAGAAATCATACGTGTAAAGTTCGTAGCGAATTCAAAATGGCGCGCTATCTTGCAGCCATTAAGTTTAACTGCTTTGCAACACAAATGCATAATTTCTGTTTGCATTTAGGACTTATTTAGTTGAGTATTTACTACAGATAGCTGCTCTATTATAACATCGAGGAACACACTTCTGGGGTAAACTCGCTTTAGGAGAACTGTTACTGATACTATCATATCAAATAATATGAATGTTGTTAACTAGTTTTCCCCGGATTCTCTTGCGTTATCTCTCGGGAACATTTATTTTTTATGCTATATTTATATTTTTCATCGGACTACCAGGCGTCGGGAGGCTCTCTATCGCTATGTTGTTACCTCCATCCCATTATGCCTTATGAAGCGTTTTGCTTCCTCTTTCATCATACGCACGGCTAAGCTATGGAACAACCTCCCAAACGATACAACATGGGTTTATTCAAGGCTAGAGTGAACAGGATGCTTGTTCACTCTAACCTTGAATAAACCCAGTATGGGTACGCGCGGTCTACCTTCGACCACATCTTCACTTACCATCAGGTGAGATCAAGGTCAAGCGCAGACCCATTTTGCATAAAAAATATTGCTGTATAACATGAAAAGTATTATGTAAGGTGGAGTTATTTCACCAGTCGAGCCGCTCATAGATCACAAGATACCTATGCGTTAGATAAGTAATTATGACTTCTCTTTCAACAGTACCACCAGAAGCACCTCGGATATACGATTACGAGGGTACGGAGATCCTGGGTAATATAGCAGGACCATTCAGAGAAGGACAGAATTTGCTTCTCTCATGTCAAGCAGCTGGAGGTGAGTATTATTCAACCAAGTGATGAGTAAGTTGAGTGCTAATAATAAATGAATATCTAGGAAGAAATTATAACGGGTAACTCACGTTATTAATTTATGTTGAAATCGGCCAACGTTTCGACCTTTTCGACATCTTCATGACGAATGCGAAAAGAAAAGTATATCAGTTATCTGGTTTTCATAGTACAAGCTCTGCTTAGTTTGGGATCAGATGGACGTGTGAGAATAATGTCCCAGGATAATATTGTTATCGCAAATGCGTCTACAAAGTGTGGCGGCGTATCCTTGGGGTAACTTTGTCCAATTCGTGATAAATACTATGATGAAAACCCACCGCCAAGCGGTTATTTAAGCATCTTCTACACGGTTGCAAACGAAGGTCCCAACAGAGGTCACCCTGGTGGTTAACATCCATTTAGAGTCCACAACTGCAGTCTAGATGGATGGCAACCACCTGGATTACCTCTGTTGGGACCTTGGTTTGCAATCGTGTAGACGATGCTTTATCTTCCAACTGCGGGCGCCGGGCGGTGCCTTAAAAAAACAAATTCAAGATTTACAATTTAAAATTTCACATTTACTTGATTTTTCACTTAAATTGTTGACTGTTGTTACACTTTAAGTACCGATGATTTATTTACGGTTTAGTACTAAAATTATGGAAAGGAATAGTTGTGGTCTGACACCTAGCATGTATCAATGGCTTATAACTGAATCTTAAAAAATTTGGTAAACAATATGTTCATTTTGAGCCAGCTCATTTTATCTATAACAATGAAAAATGGCTACAAATTGCAAAATACGACGGAAGAATATAAAATTAATAAGTTTAAAACCCCATCTGTGATTTCGGTAACCAATTATCAATTTAATTAATTAAATATAATAAGGCATGCAGTCGACTCTTTACAAATATGACCATGAACTCATTGATTCCAACATGGCTATTCACTTCGAATTACTTATTAGTGAATGACTATAAAACATGGCAATAAAATCTCATTTCTCTCTACACCGTTTACCAATCGACGAATTACGAAACGTAATTGGCTATGAGAGAAAAAGAGAACGAAAATGTGTGTTAGTACCTCTGTAGTAGGGTCAGCACCACAGTACTATATGAAACGTAATTCTCTCTCTTCCAATCTTCACCAACTTATATCTCCATCTCAACTTTCCTTCGCCTCGCCCGTGCATACGTAAAGAAGTTTTACTTGAATAAAAAAGTATTGAGGGTGATTTTAGGCCACGGTGGCCAACCTCAACGAACACTAGCCAACTACGCAGTCCGTATACCGTATATCTTATATCCGATACCTCCTTTCCGAGGTGCAACCACAGGCGACTAACACTGCCAACTACCTGACACCGACCTACAACCAGGATCAGGCTGTTTTTCTTGCCAGAAGAATCCCAATAACGCTTTGACCTAATCTCAGATTTGTACCAAATGCCTCATTAACTGTTGGTTAAATATATTATCGCTAGACTAACAAGTCAGTCAGAAAATCATCGTTTTAAGCCGAGACCTCCCGAGTGCAAATGTCTAACTAGACGGCTTACTCTGCTCGGATACATATGGTAAAATGTCGTTTGATGCCACAGTTGATTTGATAGAAGTAATTAATTTTTGAAATTAATATAAACTCCCTTATAATATACACTCATCAGGCATACTAAATCAAAACAATCAAAATCGGCCATTTTTCCTGCATCATTGTTGCATTGTCAACTAATGCCTATTACATTATCATTCCCTATTTTCTCCATAGGAAAACCTCCACCAGATGTCTCCTGGTACAAAGGAGAAGAGCGCTTGGCCTTCACAAAAGAAGGCTCAGTTTGTCAACTGCATCTGCCCAATTTATCAAGAGAGATGACGGGGACAAGACTTCAGTGTCGAGTGGAACCGCCGTTACTGCAGCCACAGTCCAGAGATGTTACAATTAGATTATATTGTAAGTATATTTGCATCTTCTATATATCTTATGTAGGCATAGAATATCATCACCCCATCTCATACCGTTGGGGGCGTAGAAATCGTCCGAGGGAATACCTACCAGAGAACGGGCAGCAGCCGGGAGTTCTTCTGTAAACTATGACCATCAAACTCTTATCGCCAACCCGTCTCCCAAGCATGACGATTATGGCGTATCCTCCCATTATTTGGGGAGGCTTTTGTCCAGCAGTGGACGTACTTTGGCTGACTAGATGATATATCTTAATACATATGGCATTATGTAAACCAGCTCCCAATAAGCACACATCAAGCATATTTTATAAAATCTTAAGGACAGCGACACTTGACTGCCTAAAACATACACCTCTGTGAATCGGAGGAAACTCTACAATACTTACGGCACCGCAAAAGGAGCCAAGTATACTTCCACCTGATTAGAGTCAACTGATTTCTTTATAATCAAAGTAAACTTTACCTCTTTATAATAAAGTCTGACTTTTATTACTACAGACTAGTACTAGACTTAGTAGCTGGTGACTTTATAATGTAATTTTTTGTCTAAAATATAGGGATCAGTTTTAAGCACAATATCTGTACGTCTATATGTCATATTGGATTATATCTAGTCCAATATGGCAAAAAGTGTGACGAGCTGATTTTCTTTCTGGTCTCTTCTTAAAATAAAATTATACTTACAGTAAAACCTCAGTACGTTCGAGTTACTGGCAACGGTGCGACGAGAGCTGGTATGGACAAGTCCTTCGTCTGCACGACCCGAGGATCGAAGCCTGCACCCAACATTGAGTGGTTCATTAATTCGCAGCTTGTGGATTCTTCGTTGACGCAGGTAAAGAATTGCTGACATTGATGTAGCTTTATGATCTCAACCTTTGTGACCGAGAAGCAAGTGGGCAACTACACCTGAAAGCCTACACACCTCGAACCACAAGTTTAATTTTTGCATTCTCATGATAGATTGATATTCTGTGGTTGTTGATTGGTTATTTTTTCCACGAATTTTCTTATGAAAGTCTCATGCGGTATCAGGTCTTCTCTTCTCCTTTTGTATCCCACATTGCAAATGCGTTGAAGTTCTTGCTATTACAATACGTATTAAAAATCTTTGGTTGTTGGTTGGTTATTTTTTCCAAGGTTTTTCTTATAAAAGTCTCATTCCGTATCAAGTCTTCTCTCCTCTTTGTGTATCTTTGATATTTGAAATGGGTTTCTATACATCAACCATTTCCAGCACTTTTTACATTATTTATTCAACAAATTCTCTCCATTTTTTTTGCAATCAACACATTTTAAATGTGTTGAACCCCTCAATATTACGTGTATGCTTATAATATTATTGATAAATATTTATTGAACTTATTTACGCTTGACTTGGAGAGTAAGATGGTGAATGGGTGACGAGACCTTTACAAAAGTATGAAGTTGAACGGAAGTTGAAAGGGAGATAGAAGTTAGAAAGATTAGATTTTGATTGAAGCTAAATTTATGACTGTAGGGGCAAGAGAGTGAGGTGCGAGCATAAATTTGCGTTTACTCTTTCTCTCATAGCCAGTTGCGTTTCGTACATCTAAGCTTTTCTTCAGTCGTGTGGTCTCAAGCACACTTGTTTTTTTTTCTCAAATGAGGACAGGAACTAAAAATTATCAAAAATCATCCATCACCTTAGTTATTTAAGAGTCTATAACAAAAGTATATATTATAGAATAGAACTGAATCTTTATTGTTCAGCATAAGAATACACATGGCATGACATTGAGATGAGATGATAAACAAGTTGTATAAAGAGTGGTCCTATAAAGCGATCTCTTCCAGACAACCTTAGGATGGATAGGAGCTGAACAATAACTAATAGCAGTAGCTGTGTAATTGTGGTATACCCATAAATAAAATGATTTTTAATAAAATAAAATAAAGTAAATAAAATAAAAAAGGTTTTTATTCACGTAGACTTTAAAAAAGCGCTTGTAAATAGTCAGAACATGTTTGTAGTAATACAGTTATTGTTTCTAGTTACTTATTACAGATATTTAGGTACACTAATTGTTAGAACATTTATACAATTTATTTTATAATGGTAGTGATATTTAGCTTGCTTGTATTAAGTTATTGTCAATAATAAATGTATATTATATGTTCTAGTTCGAAATCAATACCGATACCGATTTATATACGTTGCGTTTTAAAGGTGGAAGTAGATGGTGAAGTTACGAAGAGCATACTCACGTGGCATGTGAGGCGAGAGGACAGCGGGAGACAACTGGCTTGCAGAGTCTCCAATCCATGGTTTCCTGCACATACTCTGGAAGATTCTGCTACTCTAGACGTCATGTGTAAGTCATTTTTATTTCGTTCTTTTTGTTTCAAATAATTTAACTACTTGTATATCATTCGACTGCCGGAAGATTTGAAGTACCTAGGGTGATCAATTATTATGGTGATAGAACCATTAATAAACGATTACCTTATATTTTAGATAGTTTACCGGCTGACATTAGTAGTGAACCAAAAAAATATATATTTAAAAATAAATTATATAAATACTTACTTACTAAATTAGATTAGATAGATAATAGAGATATTGTTTATACATAAAATAGTGCCATAATATCAACTGTGATTAATAATAGTTATTAGTTATTTTTAGTATATATCTTGTTGTTGTTTTCTTGTTTATTGAAACTTTTCTCCCGCAGTCAAACCGACTGATCGGTTTTGTGGGGTATTTTTCTGGACTTGTGTTTTAATATTAAGGAAACAATAAATAAATAAAAATAAAAATTCAGGTTGGGACGAGATGGGTCATAATCTATGGTATTAATCCCTGAAATGGAAACTAATCCATGCGGCTTTAGTGTACTTTACAAACATATAATTGACGGACGCAAAGTACGTCTAGACTCACAACATATATTTATGCGTCCTGCGTGGGAATTGAACCCCGGGCACGAGTGGCGAGGCGCTTTACTTACTTATATATACACTTAACTGCATTTAACTATATTCATAAACTCCAGTGTAAACACTCCATAATAAGGCCGTATTGCGACAGTGTATCCCTGCAACACGAACGTACGCGATAATATTTAAACTTGGGCACAAAGTTGTTGGCACAGCCAGCAAACACCGCGCCGCCGGAACTCTGTCGCTCCCGTATCTAGTGTGTGGTGTGCATTTGATATATCGCACACGTTTCAGCCCGTTTTTGTTAGTGGGCCAATTATTTTGGCTACAGTTGTATTGTGGTTAATATGTCTCATTTTAATGTTTTGAAGTGTTTAAAATACTTTACAATTCACACAGCGTTAGACCAATGAAAACGGTCTTGTACGTACTGTATGTACCTTTATAATTGGACCTTACCAACTCTATAGGACCCAATAGACCTCCTACCTGAGTACACTGGCCTTACAAAATGGAACCTTACCAAACAATAAAGGACCCGTGTAATGGGTCCTATGTTGTTGGGTTCTGTTCCTGTTTAAAAATATGTCCTATTGGAACTACCTTAGCCTAATCAATCGCTTAGTAGCTCCCCACTAAGCAGCTTATCTTGTCAGTAGTCTTGGGGTGAGAAGCACTAAGCAAGATCAAAAAGCTTTGTAAGGGCAGAACTACTACTCAAGCTGAGTTAGAATATACTTATGTGTATTGCTAATGTTTTAAAATGTATAAAATACTTCACACTTCACTTATTTCAATAGAGTTACGGCACAGCGTTGATTTGCTGCGCCGAAACAGTCATATCCTGAGCAATCTCTTTAACTGTCTTAGATCACCCAACGAATTATTCACCTGTCAGTAAAGTTTTCTTTTAATTCATTAAGTTTCCATTGAATCGGGAACCGAACCGGAACTTTTCCGAATTTTGTTTGTTAGTATTAGTTAGTAATGATGAAATACCATTGTACCGAAAACTATTGATCGAGGTTTCTTTTGCTATATGAATTATTTGACATATTTTTGAATCATCGGAGTATCATGTCTCCTAAGTATAATTTTACAAAACTATATTTCGTCGATTTACATAATAACTTAGCGGAAGCCTCCTTTGAACTTTATATTTTTGCCAATAAATTATTTGCCATATTTTACCACGTCGAAATAACGTTTCCGAATATAATATGTGGGCACAAGTATATATACTGCTGGTTATTTGGCAACATTTTCAATATTAAAATAAAATAGTGTCTTAAAAAGTCAATATGTTTTGCTACAAAATAAAGTGGCAAGAACTAATCAAAAATAAAATTATAAATTTCAATAATTAAACCTATAAATAATCTCACAATAACTCGATATAAGCTATATAGAACATTTCTAATATTATTTATAAATGTTCCGTGTACCTAGATATCTATTTGTAACAAAAAATTATGAATACTTAACTATCTTACTGACTTACAAGCACTTTATTAAAGTCTACGTGAATAAAAACCTTTTATATTTAATGTTTTTAATTATCTTTCACCATTGCATTTGAAGGAAATTAAACAGGTTATTAATATTAATTATTATTATTGTACCACTTATTCTGTTAGCCATAAGATGTCTGTGATTCATAAATAAATAAATAAGTCAGATATCAGTTTAATTACGTAAATCTCATATATGTTTATTGTGTATTGTCACCCAAAGGACCAGTTTAAGCTTAATTTAACTCACGAGATAATTGCCGGTTAAAATTATACCCCGTCAGCTTAATTAACGTAATATAGCTAATATTGCAGATTGCGTAACAGAGCGTTTCATGGCTTTATTAGTTTCTTAGGTAACCTTTGTTTTGTTATTGGATATAAGGAATAGATTGCCTATGGAATAGTTGTCTGATTATATTAAGGAAATACCACTACTACTTCGCAAATTAAAAAGAAAACCTCATAACATGGTAGTTAGAACGAACATTTTACACAATAGCAGACTTCCTAATAGGAGTAGAACTTAATTAATTAAATATTTTGATGTTACAATATGTCTAAGTGTTATGGATCTATTTTAATGGGCTAAGACATTAATTGTATACAATGTACCAACATTTATCTATACATATAATAAATCGTAGGAAAGTCAAACCTGTGCATTGAATATTTTTAGAAAGGATACTTGGAGCGTGATCTATAATCGATATCAAAGCCGAAAATATAGTTTTTAGAATTTTTGTCTGTATGTCTGTATGTATGTCCGGGCTAAACTCAAAAAGTACTGCATGGATTTACTTCAAATTTTGTATAAATATTACTAAGAGGTCGGGTCAACATATAGGCTACATATTATCACGCTATCACTCACGGGGGAGGAGCTATGATAATTTATAAAACTTAACGCGGGTAAAACCGCTGGGCACAGCTAATAGCAAATAAATAAATATCTATCTAGATAATTAACAAAGAGAAAATTATATGTTTTGCCAAAACATTATATCAGTAAATTATACAAGGTGTAACATGAATAGTGTAGCTGATGGCGATGAATACCACCCCACCCCATCTCATAGATACTGTGGGGGCATAGAAGTCATCCCGAGGCAAAATCTAATAGACATCGGGCGGCAGGGTTTCTATGTGTACTGCCTTATTCCTCATATGACGTACACAGTTTCCATGTGGAGATCTTTTGGGGATCAAATTGACTTAAACAGAGTCTGTTAAAAATCAAAATATGTTTGTATTATTTTTTGGTTTAGATTGAAAGAAGAGAAAATGCAGTGGTAATGAGAAATCTGGGAAGTACGTATGTTGTGACTTTGAGGGTCGGGATACGAAATACTGACGTAAGGGAACGTAGAGGAGATAGTCACAAAGACTGAATAAGGTATGCTCGTTTGGAAATTTATTTTTGGAAAGGATGAATGAATGAAAATTGACAAAACAAGGGGAAGACTTCGTATAACATTCTCTGACCGAATCGTCTCCGATTTGGTCAGAGATGTTCAGAAGTAGGTACTCTGAACCGGCGAGCGTGTATGAAGAATATAATTTAAGAGGCAAAAGAGTGCAACGATCGTGACACATGGAATCCGTTGTCTCTGCTTACCCCTCTAAGAAATAGGCTGAAGTCTATGTATGTTTTAACATTCCGTGTACCTCAATATCTGTAATAAGTAACTAGAAATAATAACTGTATTACTACAAACATGTTCTGACTATTTACAAGCGCTTTTTTAAAGTCTACGTGAATAAAAACTTTTTTATTTATTTATGTATGTTTGTAATGATAATATATTTCCGACCAGAAAGACGTAAGATAGAAGACCGACGGCTTTATGTACTCTCGGATGGCCAGGGTCGTAATACCACCAATGGTTTTTTTTTTCAACAGAAAATTCTAAAACCACGTGTTTGAACCTAGGACCTCATTTTCTGCGGCTGCACACGCTTCCACTAGTTCAACAAGGTAGTATAACGTTCTGCTACTCCAGACGTCTTCAGGATCTTTTATATATTGGAAATAATACACTGAAGTTTGGGTAATCTACTATATAAAAATAAGTCGGGGTCTCCTTCCTCAAGAACGCACGAACCGATTTCCACGGTTTTGCATTCGTTGGAAAGGTCTCGGGCTCCGTGAGGTTTATAGCAAAGAAAATTTATAAAATTTAACGCGGGTAACACCGCGGGGCACAGCTAGTCTACTATATAAAAATAAGTCGGGTTTTCCTTCCTGACGCTATAACTCCAGAAGGCACGAACCGATTTCAAGGGTATTGCATTCGTTGGAAAGGTCTCGGGCTCCGTGAGGTTTTTAGTAAAGAAAATTTATAAAATTTAATGCGGGTAACATCGCGGGGCACAGCTAGTCTACTAAATAAAAATAAGTCGGGTTTTCCTTCCTGACGCTATAACTCAAGAACGCACGAACCGATTTCAAGGCTATTGCATTCGTTGGAAAGGTCTCGGGCTCCGTGAGGTTTATAGTAAAGAAAATTTATAAAATTTAACGCGGGTAACATCGCGGGGCACAGCTAGTCTACTATATAAAAATAAGTCGGGTTTTTCTTCCTGACGCTATAACTCCAGAACGCACGAACCGATTTCCACGGTTTTGCATTCGTTGGAAAGGTCTCGGGCTCCGTGAGGTTTATAGCAAAGAAAATTTATAAAATTTAACGCGGGTAACACCGCGGGGCACAGCTAGTCTTCTACTATATAAAAATAAGTCGGGTTTTTCTTCCTGACGCTATAACTCCAGAACGCACGAACCGATTTCCACGGTTTTGCATTCGTTGGGAAGGTCTCGGGCTCCGTGAGGTTTATAGCAAAGAAAATTTATAAAATTTAACGCGGGTAACACCGCGGGGCACAGCTAGTCTTCTAATATATAAAAATAAGTCGGGTTTTTCTTCCTGACGCTATAACTCCAGAAGGCACGAACCGATTTCAAGGGTATTGCATTCGTTGGAAAGGTCTCGGGCTCCGTGAGGTTTTTAGTAAAGAAAATTTATAAAATTTAATGCGGGTAACATCGCGGGGCACAGCTAGTCTACTAAATAAAAATAAGTCGGGTTTTCCTTCCTGACGCTATAACTCAAGAACGCACGAACCGATTTCAAGGCTATTGCATTCGTTGGAAAGGTCTCGGGCTCCGTGAGGTTTATAGTAAAGAAAATTTATAAAATTTAACGCGGGTAACATCGCGGGGCACAGCTAGTCTACTATATAAAAATAAGTCGGGTTTTTCTTCCTGACGCTATAACTCCAGAACGCACGAACCGATTTCCACGGTTTTGCATTCGTTGGAAAGGTCTCGGGCTCCGTGAGGTTTATAGCAAAGAAAATTTATAAAATTTAACGCGGGTAACACCGCGGGGCACAGCTAGTCTTCTACTATATAAAAATAAGTCGGGTTTTTCTTCCTGACGCTATAACTCCAGAACGCACGAACCGATTTCCACGGTTTTGCATTCGTTGGGAAGGTCTCGGGCTCCGTGAGGTTTATAGCAAAGAAAGTTTATAAAATTTAACGCGGGTAACACCGCGGGGCACAGCTAGTCTTCTACTATATAAAAATAAGTCGGGTTTTTCTTCCTGACGCTATAACTCCAGAACGCACGAACCGATTTCCACGGTTTTGCATTCGTTGGAAAGGTCTCGGGCTCCGTGAGGTTTATAGCAAAGAAAATTTATAAAATTTAACGCGGGTAACACCGCGGGGCACAGCTAGTCGGTTATATATTTTCTTCACTTTTACTATATCAGGTCACAGGGCTCACTACCCTATAGAGATCTTTCGTAGACTGACTGTTAGGAAAGAATTTTGTTTTCGTTTCGAACTATTTTCAAACGATTTCTTTTTAATTATTTCTTTTTAAAACGATTGGACGAACGAAGGTGTGCAACCAAGAAGGTCGTCACAGTAGCTAGTTAGTGAGTGTTAATCTATACAAGGTCAACACTTACGGTGTTACCTATTTCACGAGGAATTACAGTGAGGAACGAATATAATTTTACCTGTGAAATGTGGTGTACGTAGGTATGCGTAATGCACTATATTAACTTCACTTTTTCACATTTCACTGAGCGCATATTCCCCACCCTGGGGAAATTAGAAGCGATCATAGATGTTGACCTGGTACATAAAATTTCTTTGTTGACTGTACATGGTATGAAGTTTTAAGCTGATTTTTTAATTAAATGAATACTATAACGTTCAGAAATATAATAAATATTATATTTCTGATTCTCACTTATCGTATGGGCAGTGGTTACCCTAGTGTCAGAGTTGTTCAAGCCGCCCAGTAGGCCTCTGACATGGCTTAACGACTGTTGTTTAATGACTAAAACCAGGACTGACAGCTTAACGTGCTCTCCGAATCACGGAGACGCTCAGTAATTAAAACACTTTGGCGGTCACCCATCTAGGGACTGACCGCGAGCCTAGTTACTTAACCTCGCCGATCGCTTACGGACCGGTGGGAGCATCTAGCTATTAGCGCCTCTGATTCTCACTGATGCTTTCAGATGTTACGTGTAAGGATCTACTAGTTTCAATTTGTAGTATTTCTAACAATAAAATATTTCCGATCACCTTCATGCCAGCCTATTAACGTCCATGACTGGACAATGCACTCCCCACAAAAGATTTCCTCAATGGGCTTGTATCGACAATTTGGAGAGATTTGCCTTAATTGCTTGCTTGACAGACGGGTTGGCGATCGCGATATGATGGTCATAGTACACAGAGAGACGCTGCTGCCCGTTCCCTGGGAATATATACCCTAGGGTCGACTTCTACGCCCCCTACCGGATAAAATGAGATGGCGATATTACTGTCTGTTTACCTTATAAATCTGTACCTTATTCTATAATTTTTAATGTAAGTATTTCAGTTTCTAACTGACTGTGCTATCGTAAGTGCTATCCAGATGTCACGTGTTAGGTTACTAGAGTTACTAAGAAACAATTATTACTAACAATAGTATACGCACGGTTAAGCAGTGAAACACTCTCCCGAACGACGTGTTTCCAGACTCATACAACATGGGTTTATTCAAGGCTAGAGTGAACAGGCATCTTATGGGTACGCGCGGTCCATCTTCGACCACATCTTCACTTACCATCAGGTGAGATCGTGGTCAAGCGCAAACCTATTCAGCATAAAAATAAGTTCATTACGATATTTTCTTTTTTTTTTTTGTGGGTAGTTCTGGTGTCAACAAGAAAAGAAATTCTGTGCTTCAATTAATTTAATTTTTAAATAGTATACCTAAATGTGTAATGGTTTATTAGTACTACCGTAATTCCTTGATCTCTGCTGCACTCACTGCAATAACTATTTTTCACTTTCACCTCTCACTATCACCGTATAAGCGTGCATAATGGATTTATACACAAAACTGTCTAATCAAATGGAGGAGATTTCAACTTCGCTGATGGACAGGATGGCTCAGCATGAGGAGGACTTAAAGGCTGTGGCTGGCTCGGAAGTTCTTCATAAGTCCATAGCCAGCCTCTCGCGTGACTTCACCAACTTCAAGACCTTTGTTTGGAAGACCCTCTGCGGCATGAAAGCCCAAATCGAGCTTGTGATATTGGGCTTAGACCGCCAAGAGATGATGTCACGAAGAAAAGTGCTTCTTTTGCATGGTGTGGACGAGGAAAAGGATTCCCAGGATGCCGCCTTAAGTATATTAACCGGCAAAATGAAGTTGGCTGATATAACTGCGTCCGACATTGCTGTTTGTCATCGCCTTGGTACAAAAAAAAACAAGTCACGCCCTCTTTTGATTAGATTCCATCAGCTGAATAAGCGTAGTGAGGTCTGGAATGCCAAAACACTTCTGAAGGGGTCTGGATTAACAATGACTGAGTTTCTCACGAAGGCTCGGCACCAAGTTTTTATGGATTCGCGTAAACATTTCGGCCAAAAACTTTGCTGGAGTTCTGAAGGCCGAATAATCATTCAGTTAAGTGATAAGTCTCGGCGTAAGATTGAGACAGCTGCGGAGCTTCGTGACCTAATGTCCCAATACCCACCTGCTAGCACTTCATCGGATGCTGTGGACTCTCGCAAAGCTGCCAAGTAACAAGTCTTGACCATATTTGATTGGTAGTGATATATTATTATGGTTGAAAACACAACACTTTTTATTTATTTGTAATTTCTCACTGCAAACCACTGCCGTTGTTCGAGTTTTGTTTTTTACAATTCTTTGTTATTTACAATTTTACTAACAAACATACCCACATCAGAAATGTTACCATACCCTGAGTAAACGAGGCTTTTGAGCCTTCATTTTTATATGATAATTATGTTATTTATTTTTTTCAGTGAGTGCACTGATATTCCAAATCTTATAGATAAATTCTTTTGTTTGTTATAATATTATATAATATTTATAACTATACAGATAGATATATTTATTATTTAGGTGTATTCGATATTATTTAATTTTTTTAATTGGATATTTATTACTTGTATATTTTTTTTATGTCTTATGATAGTGATAATGACTTCTTTTCATGTTCTTCTTCTAATGCGTCAGATCATAATTACTCCAGTGCTTTTAGTGACAGCGAGTCACTTCAACTTCGTGATAAACTCTTTGCTCACTTTTCATTTACTTCTCCCAAAAATTTTAACGCTGTACACATAAATGCTCAAAGTATTCACGCTCACTACCCTGACCTTCTGTCATCTTTTGACTCTGATCTCGTCCACGCCATTCTCGTATCGGAAACTTTTCTCAAACCCGCCCTTCCTTCAAAGCAATACGCCCTGCCTGGCTACAAGCTGTTGCGTAATGACAGAACTGGGAAGGGGGGCGGTGGTGTTGCTATCTATCTTCGTGCGGATATTAAACATAAGGTAGTTGATGAGTCTCCAAGTAAATATTCAAAATGTGCGGAACACATGTTTATTGAAGTTACAATTAGGTACTCAAAATTACTACTAGGTGTTTATTATAGCCCATCGTGTCATATTGACTACTTTTCCTCTTTTGAGAGTCAACTTGAAACTTACTCATCTCATTATGACCACATTATAATACTTGGAGACTTCAACACCTGCCTACTGAAAGATGATGCACGGAGTCGCAGGTTACTCTCTCTAGTTACTTCTGTTAACATGCATATACTTCCCCTGAATGCAACACATCGCGCTCCTCACAGTTGGCCGTCACTCCTAGATCTTGTCCTTGTTTCGAACCCTTCAAAAGTAGCATCTTATGGCCAATTACCAGCTTCTTTCTCATATCATGACCTATTATATATTTCCTATAAAATTCACTGCCCTCGACGAAAGTCTCAATTTCTCTTCCTTCGTAGCTTCAAAAACATTGTCCTGGAACGTTTGAGGGCTGATGCGGGCAGTATCGATTGGACTCCTGTTTACGACTGTATCGACATAGACACCAAGGTTACAAAATTCACACAAACTTTATTAAATTTATACAACATTCATGCTCCCATCAAAAAGGTGAGGATAAAACATCAACCTGCGCCCTGGCTGTCTGATGATATTAGAAAAGTTATGTCAAAGCGAGATAAAGCCAAAAAAAAATATAAAAAATCCCCATCGGAAGAGAACTGGTGTACATATAAAAGGCTTCGGAATCGCTGCAGTCGCATGTGTAGAGACGCTAAAAAGCGCCACATTCACAACTCCATTAATAACCTCGGTACAGCACAAGTATGGCAATTTCTAAAATCACTTGGTGTCGGCAAGGACCGTAATGACAATGTGACGTCTTCGGTGGATCTAAATGCACTTAACAAACATTTTGCCACACCGCCGGTGACACTGGATGCCAGCACCAAGTCTTCCACTTTAAATTATCTCTCTAAAACTTCTATGCCGGTATGTACTTGTTTTTCTTTTACTGCAGTTACTGAACAAGATATTAAAAAATCCATCCGATCCATCTCTACTAAAGCAGTGGGAGATGATAGTGTCCAGCTCCAAATGCTTTCCCTGATTCTTGAAGAACTTGCACCCATAATCACCCATATTATAAATTTTTCTTTTGAGGCAAGTTCTTTTCCGTCAGCCTGGAAAAAAGCCCTGGTCCTACCACTTCCCAAAACCCAAAATCCATCTTCCTTATCTCAATACCGTCCTATCTCTATCCTTCCAATCTTGTCCAAAATCCTTGAAAGTGTTGTTAGCCAACAACTCTCTCGTTACCTCTCCTCTCAAAGCCTACTAAGTCCATACCAATCAGGGTTCCGTCCTGGCCATAGCACCGTAACGGCCCTAGTGAAAATTACGGATGATGTCCGATTTGCCATGGAGCGGAAATTACTCACGGTGATGGTCTTATTGGACTTCAGTAGTGCCTTCAACTCAGTTGATTTTGATATCCTCCTAGGTATCTTATCTTCCTTAAATATCTCATCTTCAGTAACTGCATGGTTTGACTCATATCTTCGAGGACGCTCGCAGTCTGTACGCTATGAAGAAGCTTCTTCTGAGTGGTGTGATCTTACTGCGGGCGTTCCTCAAGGTGGCGTACTCTCTCCTCTTCTCTTCTCTGTGTTTATAAACGCCATAACCAAAATTGTTTCTTCAAATTACCATCTCTACGCAGACGATTTGCAGCTTTACCGACACTTTAAAGTTGAGGATATCGGTCTGGCCATGGATGCCATCAATAGTGATCTTGGAAACATTAGTGATTGGGCGAAATCTTTTGGACTCTTGGTTAACCCTACTAAATCACAAGCAATCATTATTGGTGGCAGACATGTGTTTAGTTTGATACCTAACAACTTTCTTCCACCAGTTCTTTATGACAACGTCCCTGTACCTTATGCTGCACATGTTAAAAATCTTGGTATACTAATTGATAGTAACTTATCTTGGAGCACTCACGTTGCGGAAGTAAGCAGAAGGGTATACTGCTCGTTTCAGTCTCTTAAACGGTTACAGAAATTCTTACCCTTCCGTACTAAAGTATGTTTAGCTCAATCACTCCTACTTCCTCTTCTAGACTATGCCGATGTCTGTTTTCTGGATGCGAATGAAGAACTTCTTAACAAGCTCGATCGTCTGCAGAATTTGTGCATTCGCTTCATTTTTGGCCTCCGTAAATACGACCATGTGTCGGAGTTTTGGAGGCGGTTGAAGTGGCTGCCAATACGGCAACGTCGAGATTGTCACATTCTTTCCCTACTCTTCTCAATCCTTCATAACTTTAATTCTCCTGCCTATCTTCGTGAACGCTTTGAGTACTTAGTCCCTCGAGGCAAATTCTGCCGCTCAGCCACGTCATCTCTACTTCGTATGCCTTCTCATACTTCCAGCCGTTATGATGGTTCTTTCACAATACGTGCCGTTCGACTATGGAACTCTCTTCCACACTCTATTCTTACTGGCTCATCTTTAGACGTATTTAAAAGAAGAACAAAGGAACACTTTTTGTCACTATCAGTGTAATCAGAGAGATATATTATATTATATATAGTAGTGTAGTGTGTATAGTATGTAATTTGTGTGTATTATTAGTATGTATTAGTATGTAGTTATTTATCTATTTCTACCAGTTAGGTAGTAGCAATAAATAGTATCTCTTATTTATTTATATTTTTTTTCCTTTTGTTGTTGTACACTTTTTTTTACCCGTATTCTACAAATCTCCTTCTGTCAGTGGTTTGCTGGAAGAAAACTCATCTATGAGTTAAGCTCGCCTTTGTACACAAATTTACAAATACACTTGTATAAAATGTATATTTTTTGTGTGCAATAAAGAATAAGAATAAAAATATTTTCGGTTGTCTGGGTCTTATTTTATAATTATCATATTTCTGCTTCTCATTGATCCAGATGTCACTGGACATTATTCTAGGATTATTAATTTTGTTTCGCACTTACTGTGTTTACCCAGCGCATTTTTTTTGTAAATACATACCTACACATATAATATACAGAAACCCCCAGACCAAGGCGAAATTCCATGTTCATTGCCACAAATATCTTGTGCGAGCATTTTACTTTGAACCCTTGGATTAGAAGGCAGATTTCGATATGAAATTTTAAATATCGTGGAATAACGAACACACTGCTACCTGATCCGAAACTAGCCAGAGCGTGTACAGACGCCAGTACATCCAGCTACCCCAAACTGCCAATTTTCTTTTATAGATTTACAACTTTATCACAAAAGCTTAAGGTTCACTTTCAATTGGGGAAATTTGACAGATTTTAGGTAGCTTGATATGCTGGCGTCCGTACTATGGCAACCTGACAACTTATAGAGATACTTAAATATTTCAAAATATACACACATATTATAGATTAACAACAAATAATCGTGCTTTATAAAATTGTCCCTTCTAAAACTTCTCAATAAAATAAAAAATAAAATAAAAAAAGGTTTTTATTCACGTAGACTTTAAAATTTTTTTTATCTAGTTTAAGTCTAATATTTTTACTACATATTGTCAATGGTTCTGTCTATGTTAAGATATTATTATTATGACGGACCTTGTGTTAATAACGACGGTCGCGCTTTAATGCTACCACCGGATCCAATGCGACCCAATATCTTGAGACAACTAGCACACTGGCTTTTGATCCTAAAGAAGGCAGAGCCTGTACTATGGCAACCCTACAACTGATAAAGATGCTTAAATATTTCAAAATTCGTAAATATTATAGATGTCCTTAACCCAGAAACGGAACAAATAATAATGCTCATCACACAAAAATTTGTCCTGGGTGATAATCGAAACCACGACCTCTAGCTTAGCAGTCAGAATCATTTACATTGGATCAAGAAGCCAGTCAACTTAAACTTCACTCACATGTCGTCATATAACATACAATACAAAAAGGACATAACACTTCGTAACAATTAAACTTAAACGAGCTTATTAAGGATTTCCTTATCTCCGCTCCTCAATAAAGCAACAATCAAAACTTTTACCAACCTCAACTTAAGCACATCCTTTGCTTAGACATAACCAGCAAAGATAAAATGTTCCAACATGTCCCCTATTCCATCATTGTCAAAGTTAATCCATCCTGTAATCTCTGGAGGACCTACTCAACTGTTTGTATCATAACAAAATTATTTTACACCCCTTACGCGTGTAAGTTCGCTAACAACTTCAAAAAGTTAAATAAGCTGACTGGCAATGCTGGGGTATATTTGTGGGCCAATGTTGGCGGTTTGAGCAAATGTTTGACTTCGATTGTTCGCATCTTCCTGAATCAGGAATCTTTGTTGAGGGATTATTCCTTTTGCCTTGGAGGTGAGAGTTGGTCTTCATGGCTTAAGAACAGTAATCTAATTATGGCGGAATGTGTACGAAATGAGGATGTCAGACACGCAGTGTTAAGATCGACAGTAAATTTCAATGACGTTGGATGTTGCAATAGTATTCTTGCATTTCCGCTATCGGACGTAGCTGGAATACTATACAACATTGTTAAAACTGGCATGAAACGTCGCTCATAGTGATTATTTTTATGTATTTCTTAAGTAGTAGTTAGAGACAGCTCAATGGAGTGGCATAGTCATGTTTGACTAAAACTCCTTAAATAAAGATGATAAAGAGGATTATCTAATGGGTACAGCTGAACCTTAACGAGCACTTGGAAGCATCATTATATCAGCCGAATGAGGGTCACTATCTGGACAAAAGCCTACCCAAAAGACCTTCACATTGGAATTGTGTGTTTGTCATAATTGCCACGCTTGGCTGATGGATTGGCGATCGCAGTGTTATGTTTATAGTGCACAGAGAGACGTTGCAGCTTATTCTCTGGTAGGTATTTCTTCGGGATGACTAAAAACTTCAAGGCCTTGACTGGAATGAGATGGTGTAGTGAACTTTTTTCCTTTAGCCACATAGAGATGCTCAAATGTCTAATCAATTTGGTGGTATCTCTCTGCGTAAAGAGCCCTTACAGCTCGGTAATGGCATAATCTAACTGCTTGCGCGATGCCGTGATTCCCACAAGCTTCATAGGCTACCGTTATTCCTTGTATCGAATGTGATTTTTTGTCACTATACTATATGACGGGCCGGTTGGTGTGGTTGGAAAATAATAATATATTATATATAGGGACAATGTCACACAGATCATCCTAGCCTAGCCCCAAACTAAGCAAAGCTTGTACTATTGGTACCAAGCGACGATATTCATACTTATATAGATAGATAAATACTTAAATACATAGAAAACATCCATGACTCAGAAACAAATATTTGCACTTACTGGGATTCGAACCCAGGACCACCAGCTTCGTAGGCAGGAGCACTACCAACTAGGCTACGGTGATCATATGCTTGCCTTTCACTCAATTCTTGTCGTGGGTTCAATTCCCACCCAGGACAGACATTTGTGTGTATGAACATGTCTGTTTGACCTGAGTTTGGGTGTAATTATTTATGTGAGTATAAATTTATACAAGTATAAGCTCTGCTTAGTTTGGGATCAAATGGCTGTGTGTGAATAATGTCCCAGGATATAATATATAAAATTATCAACACACTAATATGTTTGGATAAGATAGTGCCATAAGTAAATGTGCCAAATCAAACATTGGCTCCAATATGTACTGACACATTCGACATTCAAATCTACAACGTTTAACAATAAATGTTTTAACTCGCGATATAAAGTTGGTGGATGTTGGCTTACGTTTTTGAAGTAAACGCGTAAGTCGTTTACGTTAAACTTAATGTGATGAGTTTGCATGTTGTCACACTATTTCGCTTTAAACATTATGAGCCGGGAATGTTTGTTTTTGTTGAACTATGAGTTAGGTTTATAATGAGTTTAAAAGATGTAAGAAACTGAAAGTATTTTTCATCGTCCTCCTGATAACCTTACCTTTTGGAGAGGGTTAGCGCAGTCACCGCGTTTGGCATGCGAATTGGCAACCGCAGTTAGGTGGTGTCTATAGTACCATGGCGATCTGCAAGTCCAAATGCCTTCGGGATCTTTTGAATATACAGTAATAAAATACTTTGTAATAGTTGTATTTTTAGGTAATTATATTTTTTTCACTACAATATGCTACACCTTTCATAGCTACTAAGGTGCTCTCACTATGACAGGTTCTTCGACGAATGAAGGTCCACGACCATGAAAATCGTCACAGTAGGTACATAGGTGACGCTTCTGCCCGTCTATGTGGTATATACCTCAGTCGCCTTAGTGGCCCTGTTATTCTTACTAGGCCGGAAACCACACGGCTCAAATAAAGTATTTTTACTCCTACGAGATCTGTCAGGGTACCTTCTCTTTCTCGCAACGTCCTCCGCAGCAATACAAATTATGGACAAAACTTGTTTTCATAATATCCATTTAACTGTTACGATAAGTTGGTTGGCTTTTCTGAACTTGACTCATTCACTCCTAAGCCCCATGTAGTCAGGCATACACTTACTATACACGTGTTTGGGTTGATTAAATAAATGTGTAGCTTTGTTTACTTTATAGTTTAACATAATATTATTATCTAATTTTCGTTATCTTATTATTTTCACATCTCAACAAACATGCTATTTTATATGCGGAAACAATATGTACAGTCGCCAGCACATCCAGCTACCCCAATCTGTAATTTTTTTTTCATAGATTTTATAACTTTATCACTTAAGTATGTTCACTTTCAATTGGGGAAATTTGACAGATTGGGGTTCATTGATACATGTACATATGTTGTACTCGTAATTAGCTGTTAAAACATACATATTTCCTATTTGAAGTTGTTAATTCTATTGATTTTCCTAATACATAAAAAAAATGTTTTGGATTGTTTTTTGTTAAAAAATTTAGATAAACAGTGTAGTACTTACGCGAAATAATCAGTTTAATAAGCAGGGGCTGTACCGGCTAAGTCGCTGAACTTCGATTTCTTACTATATATATTTAACGATTGATTAAGTCATTTTTAACCTTTATTTGATTGAACTCCATTTAAGAAATCGATGTTCGACGACTTAGCCGGTAGAGCCCCAAATTTTGAATATTTTGTGTTACATTATCGTAATCGTAATATGGATATCAATTTTTTTTTTAATAAAATAAAATCCTTGGGTTTCATGTAACTTGCTGATAATTTAGGTTTATGTAGCTGTGCCCCGCAGTTTTACCCGCATTCAACTTGATAAATTATAGCCTATGTATTAAACCAGGGTGTCAGCTAACTCCATACCAAATTTTAATCAAATTGCTCCAGCCGTTTAGACGTGAAGAAGTAACAAACATACACACTCACACAATTTTATAATATTAGTGTGGTTTGCAATGCAAAGCAAAAACAAGAGATGTGAGGCCATCGTGCTACTAATTTGTAAGTTTTCTATGAATGTATTATGTGTATACTGAAAACTAAAATGGGAAATCATAAATTTATTCTTCCGGCGAACCAGCACCGCTTGGGTTTTGGCGCTCTGCGTTAAGCTACAAATGATACATACTGGCTTTTTATATTCTTCATACATGCTCGGTAGTTTGGGGTACTGCTGACCTGGGAGGCTACTACCTAATGCGCCAGTCATCGTGATCAGCGTTCAAATCGATGAAGGTTAAAAATTACTAAATCATTCGTTCTATCAGTTTCCATGAGCACATGTGACGTCATAAATGATCCAGAATCAATTCTCAACGTTGAAGCCGATTAAACGAATGATGTAGCCCTTCATGAGAACATATGCGATCTGGTCAGAGAATGTTATACGACGCCTTCAGTTTCCGGTTGTATCATTCAAACTTCGTATTCGTACATCCATGTTGTGCTTGGTTAACTTGACTTGAGTTTCATCGGTTATGATATTTACTTACCCAAATTTATTTTGTTCTTAAGAATATTGTTTTTGTTAATTTATAATACGTACCTTTGTGCGCCCGAATTAATAATCTTAATTTTAAAAATTGTTTCTCAGTATGTGAATTATGTATACAATTCTTTATGAGAAATAAAGTTATTCTTAACAGTAACCGTAAACAGGCCGGGTATACTTTTTTGTCAATCTTCTTTATTCATTCTTGCTAAATGCCCAAATCATCTCTGCATACCTTTTCCATAAAAACCATGTTAAATACTTAAATTAGATAGTATAAAGCTATTCAGAGCATCTAGGTGTAAATATGAACCTCCATTGAAGCTATTTGTTTTAAGAACAAAGAGCCAGCTCATTTTTTAATAAACTTTTAAAAAACATAAAAACAAAAAATATCAGCAACTTCATAAAAAATATAAAAACAAAAAACTCTCAGCAGATAAAACATACAATAACAAACAATTTTACACTTCACCGTACTAATAAACGAATATGTTTAAAAATAACTTTTTATGCCGCGCCGGGGAAATTACAAGTAAAATTTGTTAGTACCAAAACTTATTTTATGCACGTACTCGTACCAAATGCAGTTATACGAGTTGCAAAACAAACAAACAACGTAATAATTGTACTGTTGTCTGTTCCCTAGGTTTGGGGTGAGGCAAAGACTAGCGGAGTTGCGTTGAGAGATTTCATGCCTACATTTATAAAGCTTCTAACATACAATACAATTGAATAAAAAGCAAGACAAGTGCTAGTTGAACTCGCGTGTTTCCGACGATGAATGTGTCGACTACCACGCACAATATTGGAATTGCTAAAATAACTTTGAAGGAAAATAAAATATATTTATTAATTTAAATATTTTTATAAATATTTTGTAACATAAAGTATCAATTCCTGGCTTGGTTTGTTCGTGGTTTCCGTTCCGTTGTTTACTTGTGTGTCCCATAAATTGTTGTTCTAAGTCTGGATGTACTCTGTGTCCGTCAATTATATTATGTTTGTAAAGTATCGCGCGACACAGGGGGTACATAGTGCGGGCGATAGCTATTTAAAATAAATTTATTTCACACTTGGGTTAATGGGAACCATATATAAATGATCTTATAATTAAGTAATTAGCTTTCTATCACAGAAAAATAATAAAAAAATACCATTAATATATTTTGTTTATTAGTGTTTTGGGGCCAATTACAAATGTTTTCACATTAAGATATCTTTAATATATTATTATCTATATCACAATTTATATATCATATGTCTACTTTTATAAAATAATTATATCAATCGTATAACATAATTCTATCTCCCGTAATAATAACATCAATATTAACATGTTGATGTTATTATTACAGCGTATTTTATTACAGGTAAAATAAATATTTTCTATAATATTATTATAAATTATATTTTTTTTTTTTTCATATCAAATATGCTTTATTGCGAACATAGGAAGGTACATTTCACATTCAATGGTGTTAGTGATGTTGAGGTCGCTATGTCCAGCCGGTTAGAGCATGCAATTATTAATGTTACAATGTCATTATTTTACAAAAAAATTACATTTAAAATATATTATATATATATTATATTAGCTTTTTGACATCAGCTTTTTAACAGAATGTTTTTCATTCTACAATAACTAATATTGTAGAATGAAAAACATTCTGCATTATATCTAGTCTATGGTCAAGCATTATGTAGGTCCGACATCCGTGCTCTGAATACCTAAACAATTCCGCTGTCTACCTCAATAGAAATATTCACTCATCTTCACGCTGCAGCCTTTATGAGGTGAACAGGGCTGCAAGTGTGAACGTTTATATAGGTCAGAGCAACTGTTGTTTAAATGACGTAGAGAGAAACAGTTGTAAATGCTAGCAGCTTAATTATTTTCGTTCCCCGCAGAGTTGTAAAATTTTCTGTATATGGTGGTAAAATGAAAATTCTGGGCTTAATATATATTTTGTTATAACAAGGAGGCTTTTAATTAGTAATAAAATTAAACAGTAGCAAGTCCACCTCAATATAATTTGAACAATCTATACATATAATAAAATCGTAGGAAAGTCAAAACTGTACATTGAATATTTTTAAAAAAGGATACTTGGGGCGTGATCTACAATCGTAGTCGAAGCCAAAAATATAGTTTTTAGAATTTTTGTCTTTGTGTCTGTATGTATGTCCGGGATAAACTCAAAAAGTACTGCATGGATTTACTTCAAATTTTGCATGAATATTACTAAGTGGTCGGGTCAACATATAGGCTACAAATTATCACCTACGGGGGAGGAGATGTGATAATTTTTAAAATTTAACGCGTGTAAAACCGCGGGGCGCAGCTAGTAAGTAATAAATATCTTGGTACAATTAACTCACTGTCATCTGATCCCACACTAAGCAGAGCCTGTACGATGGAAACAAGACAACTGATAATCATACTTATTAAATACTAGCTGTGCCATGCTGTTTTACCCGCGTTAAACTTTATAAATTATATCCAAGGTGTCAAAATGTAAATCGCTCCAGCCGTTTAGCCGTAAAGAAGTAACAAACATACACACTCACAAACTTTCACCTTTATAATATTAGTGTGATATTTCTCACAGACAGAACAATTATCGTGCTCATTACACAAAAATTTGTCCTGGGTAGGGATCGAATCCTTGTCTAATAACGTAACGCAACGCGAATTTAATCAAAAAGTTTAACATAGGTAAGTAATTTAAGTGAATAATTATAGGGCCTGTTGGCGTGGTTGGCAAATGGTTGCTTTTCACTCGGGAGGTCGTGGGTTCAATTCCCACCCAGGTCAGATATTTGTGTGCATGAACATGTCTATTTGTCCTGAGTCTGGGTGTAATTATCCATATAAGTATGAATGTATTTACAAAAGAAAAGTAGGATATGTAGTATATCAGTTATCTGTTTTCCATAGTAAAAGCTCTGCTTAGTTTGGGATCAGATGGCCGTGTGTAAATAATGTCCCTTTGATGATCCGTTTCTACTTCGAAAGGATTCTCGGAAAGGGGATATTTTGTTCTATATTGTCTATACATATAATAAAATCGTAGGAAAGTCAAAACTGTACTTTGAATATTTTTTTAAAAGGATACTTGGGGCGTGATCTACAATCGATATCGAAGCCAAAAATATAGTTTATATAATTTTTGTCTGTATGTATATCCGGGCTAAATTCAAAAAGTACTGCATGGATTTACTTCAAAATTTTGTTTTGTATGAATATTACTAAGAGGTCGGGTCAACACATAGGCTACATATTATCACGCTATCACCTACGGGGAGGAGCTGTTATGATTTATAACATTTAACACGGGTGAAACCATGGGGCACAGCGAGTTAGATAATAAATTTGTTGTCCACAACCATATTATAGTATTATATTAATAATTCTCTGATATGACGTTTCTTTAATTTCTACAAACATTAATATTACTTATATATGATATTATATTAATACTTCTCTGATTATTAACTGTCTTAGTTTTAAGCTTTATAACAACAATCCGTCTTGTTTATTTTCAACACGGATATAATCCAGCCAACATCATTATCCTTATGTTCCAACTTCTAAGAACTATTTGTTGGAATCTAAATCCTTTAGTTAAGCACCTAGGCTTTAGAAACTGTGTGACAAGTTCAATCAATCAACTATGTTTGGTATTTAAAGCTTGCTAAGTTTCTTTCTTGATCATCTTGGTTTGGTTAATTCTCAATTCGTTAAACCTTAGGTGTATAATATAATAATAATAATATCTAGGGACAATGTCACACAGATCATCCTAGCCCCAAACTAAGCAAAGCTTGTTCTATGGGTACCAGGCGACGATATACATACTTATATAGATAGATAAATACTTAAATACATAGAAGACATCCATTACTCAGAAACAAATATTCGTGCTCATCACACAAATATTTGCACTTACCGGGATTCGAACCCAGGACCACCAGCTTCGTAGGCAGGAGCACTACCAACTAGGCTACGGTGATACGGTGGTATAGCACTTTATATCTCATAAGACGGATACAGCTCTCTTTAACACGATTTCTTTACCTATTTTTAAATAAGACTACGTACGCACTAGGAAAATTAGTCCATGTATCTGGTACTTTACAAACATATAATTGACGGACACAAAGAACGTGCAGACTCATTACAACTATTTCGCGCGTGAAATCGGACAAAAAGGTGTCCCACAACTTTTATAGCAATAGCAAGATGCAAGAAGTTTATGTTACAGAAAATGTTAATTGGAATTAGTGAGATACTATTTTAACCGTCAAAAAAATGGTTGAAATTTACTATATCACTAAATCAGGAAAAAATAAATCTTTTTTTAGATACATAAATGAAAGAAAGAAAGAAAAAGTTTATCAGAAAATTGCACAGACAACAAGAATATAAAATAACATAACGAAAAATAAAATAGAAACAGGCACTAGTTGTCCGTGCAAGCCTGAAATGGCACCATCTCAGCATTAGCTAGAAAATGCACAGCTTCACGCCTGGTTCTTAGAGACTTATGTGACAGCTTTCCACCCAATAGGTATCTTGCACAACACCTTAGCTCCCTTTACTCTCTTTATATTTTTTATACATTCACACCAGCTTACGTATTTATGCAAGTACTTCTGACCTAATTATCAAAAGACTTATAAAGTAAACTATTTATTTGATGATCCTGTTTTATAACATGTTTCTCAAGTGGCGACCACGAACCGGAAGACACAGCGTGGGCAGGCGCCTACACGTTGGATCCAATGATCTTTTGAGGGTCGCGGGAAGCCGTAGACCGCAATAATGGGGATCTTTGGGCATTGTGCAGCTATGAGCGTCTTTTGGGTGTGATGATATGATGATTATATAAGATCAGATGTGTATATTCGAAACACTTTTAAAACGCAAAGGCTTCTCAAATTCCTATAAGGACTAATTTCTAGTTAAAATATAGGGATGAGTTAATTTAATACTGATACAAAACCAAAATTAAATAGTTTGGAAGGTGTTATGGATGCCATATAAGCTCACATATCCAACTGTGAACATAATATCAGTCTGCTATGTTTCTAAAACAAAACCGAAGGATCTACATTTTGCGTTGGCAAGGTAATCCTAAATCTGATTTGTTAGTGTATATCGTTCGTATCTTAACGGCAGGATAGATATCCCGGATTGGTAAACATTGGTAAAAATTGTTATTTAAAAAAATATTCCGTGTACTTTTATAACATGTATTTTTAATCTTAATTTTGTTAGATTTCAACATTATATAACAAAATAAAATTACTTCCAGATTAAAAATAAATTTGTCTAAATTATTCCACAAACAACGTCGAAATCATCTTCATACATAAAACATAACTTGAATAACATAATTTGAATAATGTGTATATGAGATCATACATAAAACACTCTTGAACGACAAAAAAAAAGTGGGTGACATGCAAGAAAGTCCAAATCATAGTCAAATTGATGATGTCCTTCCTCCTTTTGGCAGATCGTTAAAATTTAACAAAAGTAAAAACAGACACAAAAAATATTTCAGATTGAAAAAGTTTAAAATTTAGTTACGACAATAATGGGACCAATTTGAAAGTATACTCTTCCCAATAAAAATATTTTTTCACGTTGGAGTTATGAAGTAACAAACATGAAATAAAAAAAAGCCGACCAAGTGCGAGTCGGACTCGCGCACAAACGGTTCTGTACCTACAAAAACGCAAAAAATCACGTTTGTTGTATAGCCGCCCGCTTAAATACTGTTTTTTGTTTTTTAGTATTTTTTATTACAACAGAAATAGGTACATCATCTGTAATATTTTCAACTGTCTAACTATCACGGTTCATGAGGTACAGCCCGGTGACAGACGGACGGACAGACAGACAGCGAAGTCTTAGTAATAGGGTCCCGTTTTATCCTTTGGGTAAGGAATCCTAAAAAGGCGAATTAAGAACCACCTCCTCCTTTCTTTGGAGTCGGTTCAAAATGGAAATAATACGAACATTTCGAAAATGGTTATCGGCCCCATTTTGCACCTAAACTTGAATTCTGAAGGTCTATTTTGTTGTTGAATTTAAATTGGAATTGCGCTTGATAGGTAACGTGATATTTTAAAGCTCGAATTTTGGAGTAACAATGGTAACTGGTACGTGTTCAGAATCTGGATCTGGTAAAGCTTTGTTGTGAATCTCATTATCAACAATAATAGAGAGCAAAACCTTGTATAACAAAGCGTAAAAATGGGAAACTTAAACGATAACCTTTATCAGAGAATAATTTCTGTATTTTTACTTAATTGAACATCTTTTATGTTTTATTTATTTATTTATTCGGCATCGCAACACCGGGCATTATTTCACTATTTATTAGCTTCAACATGTTATTGTGCATTTGTTTGTGAAAAACAATTTCAGAATGCAATTTTAGGATGATTCAAGATTTTGTTCAACAAACAATTTTTATGGGTGGTGTTTTAAAAGCTTTTTAAAGATTAATATTGATAAAACAATCTGAATAAATCAACTGACAGGTTGGCGTGGTTGGTAAATACTTACCTTTCACGCCGCAGGTCGTGGGTTCGATTCCCATACAGGGCCGATATTTGTGTGCATGAATATGTCTGTTTATCCCGAGTCTATGTGTAATATAATTATCTATATAAGTATGCATTTACAAAAGAAAAGTAGAATATGTAATATATCAGTTCGTTTTTTTTTTTAATAGATATAGCCCGCTCTAGGGAATCTAATCCATGTGTGGCGGGGTACTTTACTAACATATGATAGACGGATACAAACCAGACTCAGAACAACTATTTATAGGTCACACAAATAGTTGTCCGACGCGGGAATCGAACCCGGGAAACAAGGCGCAAGGCGTGCGTGAATGATATCCCAGAATAATATTATTATTACAAACAACTACAGATATAGACTAAGACTTGACAGCGCGTCGACTTTCTTGTAACATTCACTCTGTGTGTAATGCAGAACACTGATGCTCTATGGGTGCTTGTCGTTAGGAGCGTTCGTCCGGTACTTTGCCGGATGTGAGATGCGTCACTGTCTTTGTTGACAGGTGGTTGACGTGTGACATAACGCGGGTGGTAGTTGACATTTTCCGTTTGCATCGCATCCGAGCACCACGTTTTCTGTAGAACGCCTTCAGTTTGGAGTTGCTAAATGTTTTAATGAAAAATTTGTTATCTTTTTTTTGACATTCGTAATTAAGACCACGTAGTGTGTGTGTTTGAGACGTAATCGAGTTTTTTACAACAAGCAACATGATGCGTCCCGTGTTTCTTCAGACTGATCCTTATCAGGTATAGACATGCACAACATTTGCAAATAATAATGTCCTCGTGGTCGAATTTTGTCCACGGCCATCTGCGCGAGACATATAGTCTACATTTGTGTACACAAATACAGAGGCACTTTTTATTCATCATCCGGTAGGACAACTAGCGTCACAACTGTAAAGAGGTCAGTTACAGGAACGACGGTTTTACTTTCCGAAGCATCCCCGTGCCATGGAGGGTCATCAAAGAGCCATCTCCCAGATTTCGGGTAGATGCTGGCAAATTTTCTTAACAGAAAAAATTCAAAATAGCTTTTTGCCCCGACCCAGGACTTGAAGCCAGGGCCACGTTATTTACAAATATACATACATAGTATGTAATTTGTGTCCGTCTATTATGTTTGTAAAGTACCCAAGACACAGGGATAAGATTCCCTAGTGCGGGCGATGTCTTTAAAAAAAAACAAGGATATCATAATAATAAGGGGCGGTCTTTAAAATTTTGTGATAAGACAAATTGCATACATTTAAGGTTTTTTATGCAAAATGGTTTTGCGCTTGACCACGATCTCACCTGATGGTAAGTGAACACCTGAAAGGTGGACCGCGCGTACCCATAAGATGCCTGTTCACTCTAGCCTTGAATAAACCCATGTTGTATGAGTCTGGAAACACGTCGTTTGGGAGGTTGTTCCACAGCTTAGCCGTGCGTATGATGAAAGAGGAAGCAAAGCGCTTCGTACGGCATAATGGGATGTCAACAACATAGCGGTGGAGAGCCTCTTTGTAGTCCAAAGAAAAAAGGGATGGATAAGTTCATGGAGGTTATATATTAATTTGGTAACTCATTGGTAAACAATAAAGAATTTATCTATCTATCAATCATAGAGACTTAGATAGAGATCAATCATAGAGCTTTAGTAGTAAATGATTTGCTTTCTCACAGATCCACCAGTGACGCAAATTTCACTCGTTGAGCCGAAAGAACCTCGTCTGCTCCGTGAAGATGAAAATGCTGAACTTCTGTGTTCAGGCGATGCGTCTCCACCAGCTGTGAACTTCACGTTTTATAGAGGACCAGAGGTATGTTTCACATCACTAGGGTTCTGAAATTTAACCTATTTTTATTTAACAATTTTGATCTAAAATTAATTCATACTTTTAAATGTTACATTTAGGTGGAATTGTAAATTCTTTTTTAACCTGCCAATCAGTGAGATACTCAATCACAAGCACTTTTGTCACTTAAATAATTAGAAGTTTTATAATATGCTCTAGCCCAGTGTTAATTAAGTTACATGTTGTATATAACACACTAAACTTTTAAAAATCTAAATATTCTTCCCCTTCCATGTTTATATATATTAGAGCTAAGTTTATTTGTCTATCAACATAAATATTTATTTGAAACTAAAGAGCAAATATTAACACGGTCTGGTCGTTATAAGCATAAATTAAATATACCAACACAGAAACTGACTGTTATCCAAAAGAACGCATACTGCTTATGCGTCAGAATATATAACCATGTACCTGAGGGATTTAAAATATTGACTTTAAATAAATTTAAAAATACTTTCTTTAAAATTCTTTTACAAAAAATGTACTACTCAGTAAAGGATTTTCTTATGGACAAAAGCATAAAGGAGACCTTATAACAATTGACATTAAACTTAATTGGGTATGATAATTTAATTTATGTAATGAATAGTAAATGTGATAATGTAATGTAATCTTATCTATAATGTAATGTAATCTTTGTAATGTTTAATATTTTCGAGTAATAATAATGTGAACTTGTACACTGACAAAATCGGTAGAACATGATGATCCTATGTAAACATAAACATCTTCTATGTACTCGTATTCTGACAAATAAATCTTTCATTCATTCATTCATTCACCTTTGTTGAAGGTCAGAGACTTTTGAACTGAACATTATGAATACCTAATTATCTATCCACCGCAAAAAGCAAGTTAGCATGTTGAAGTACCTTCCGGTAGTACTAAAGGATTCGGTAGTGAGATCGTGTAATCATTACTTCATTGTTTCTTCGTTAAAGTAATGTATTATGGCGGAAAATCACCATTATTAAGTACTGCAGGTGTAAGAATTTGGACATTCCTTCCTTATTGTATGGGCAGTGGTTACCCTAGTGTCAGAGTTGCTCAAGCCGCCCAGTAGGCCTCTAACATGGCTTAACGACTGTTGTCTAATGACTATAACCGGGACCGAGAGCTTAACGTGCCCTCCAAAGCACGGACACGCTCAGAAATTAAACTACTTTGGTGGTCACCCATCTATGGACTGACCGCGAGCCTAGTTGCTTAACCTCGCTGATCGCTTACGGACCGGTGAGAGCAACTAGCTATGAGCACCTCTATATAGTATTTCGACATAATTGTTTACTGACTAGAATTTTATAGGTAACAGTTTGGAATTAGCTTCATTTGCAATATATTTTTCATTTTAACAAGAGTAAATTTTTAAAAAACCTCCTAAAATCTAGAAATGGATATAAACTCCTTGTATAACTGCATTTAAGACGAATCCGTACAGTCAGACTATCTCGCTCTTGGCGCATACGTCTGATAACAAAATACCTACATTAAAATCGATTCAAAAATTTTACACTAGTCTAAAATCTAAGACGAAAATGAAGTGTAAGTTTGCATGGAAAATCGGCCGATGGTAATATTTCTAACAGGAAGTTATTCATTTATGTATGGTAATTATTATCCACCTTCATTGAAGGTCAGAGACTTATAACCTGAATATAATGAATAACTTTCTGTCCGCCGCAAATAGTAAGTTAGCATGTTAAAGTACCTTCTTGTGGTACTTAAGTCTTCGGTGGCGTGATCCTGTAATCATTATTTAATTGTTGCTTCATAAAAATTCACTTTATCATCGCGAAAAAATAACATCGTAATTATGTACTGCAGGTATTAGAGTGTAAGAATTAGCACGTTATTGTTTAATGACTAGAATTTTGAAGGCCCTGATGCGGAATGTACTTCAGGTGGAATTTTTGTTTATTAAAACATGAGTCGAAGACTTAATTAAAACTAGGATTAGATGTTCGCTCCGTCCATAATTGATTTTCAACTATCCTCACTGTGAAATGATTAGCTATTTTTGAGGCCCGGTCATAGAATTACAATATGTAACAAACTGATGATCATGTGCGGGTCGCTGGAAACAGATGTGGATTGTGGAGATCTTTGGGCAAGGCTTTTGGCCAGCAGTGGACGTCTTTCGGCTGATATGATGATGATCTAACAAATATTCCGTAGTGTACCGGTATGTAATGGTACTGCCTCATATGTTACAATATATAATAACAGTTATTAAATAACACACTTTTCTTAATATTAACCTATTTAGAAAATATTTTGAAAGTATTTTTGTAAAAGTTTCTTTGCGCATTGCTAAAACATGAACATCACAAAATAATGAAATCCGTATACAACTCCATCTTTGATAGCCGGACCGTCCGTGATAATTTTTGAGGGTGTTTGAGTGAGTCTCTGAACAGGTTGGATTAACAATAAACATGTTAGGTGGCGGGTGTTTGAGTGAGTCTCTGAACAATTTTGATTAGCAATAGACCTGTTACATGGCGCTGCGATTAGATTCCAATTCCTTTCTCTATTTGGAGGGCAGGACAGCGTCTACCGAGACAGTTAGGCTCTAGACAGACGGACTGCATTTCAAGTGCAGTTTGAATGCTGTTGACACGACTGCTATAGAACTGCAAAACCATACGCGCAGTCCGATTGCAGTTCAATTGCAGTCAGCGTGCAGTTGCAGTTGAAATGCGGTCCGTCTGTCTAGAGCCTTAGTAAATTATATAATTACATTTCTGTTGTACGCACGCTGGACTTGAGGAGTAAGCTGGTGAATGCGTGACGAGAGCGTTATGAAAAGTGTGATCGGGTGGACTGAACGGAAGTTAAGAGGGTGATATTATCTAGTAAAGATAGAAAGAGAGAGGGTTACATTTCGTTTTATGTTGGTTTAGCGGTAGCTTGTTCATCCGCAGAGAATAAGGTCCTCAGTTCAAATCCCGAGTCGTGACAAAAGTGATTTTGGGACTTTGCTGTAAAATGAAAAATAGCGAAGAGGCAAGAGCTCTCTTTTGCCCCTTCTGTAATTACGAGCAAGCACACATTTTCTATCTCTCTTTCTCTCATAGCCAAAAAATTTGAAGTTTTACTTCAATTGTATTGTGTAAAGCACACTTTTTGTTTAAACACACGCAAACACATGGGGGTCACTAATGTTACCTAGAAAATCACGAATCCGCAAGATGGCCTGATATATTCTTTACAAATGTTTTAGTTAAATTTGCGTATTATTTTTATTTTTAACAGGTGCATTTAATCAGAGATGATCCGATTGGAGGCATGTCGTTGGAGGGCAATAGACTTGTGATACGAGGACTAAGAAGACATCATTCCACAGTTTACAGATGTAGAGCAAGAAATTCCGAGGGCAGCGCTCTAAGCGACCCTCTCACATTAAATGTTTTGTGTAAGTCTACTTTGTTCTTATACCCATTTAAATTTTCATACTAGATTTATACAGGACGACCAATTTGTTTATTCTGCCTTTGATTTTTCCCATTGCTATCAGTCTAATCTGTTGTGGCGACCCAACAGAATTATTTAACTGATTGCCTTCATCTCCAACAAACTGCTATGCAGTTTGGCAGAAGTACAGACGCCAGCACATCCAGCTACCACAATCTGTCAAATTTCTTTTATAGATTTTCAACATTAACACATAAACATAAGGTTCACTTTCAATTGGGCAAATTTGACAGATTGGGGTAGCTGGATGTGCTGGCGTCTGTACAATATCTATGTAAAGAGGTATATTAATTATGAATTAAGTTTTTTATTAAATTTCATCTAAAATCATAACCGTAAGGAACCAGCAACAGACGAGTAGTTCTATAATATGTATAATGTCATAACAACTGGGGCCTCTACCAACCAGGCCCCGAAAACTACATATCTTTTACACAAAGATTCTTTGGTGTGGGAATCGTACCTAAACTTACCTACGACCTATGACCTTCCCGGCGTTAAAGCTCCACCGGACAGGTTAAAACCCTCAAACATTGAGGGAAGATCAATTTGTGGAATGAACTGATTACCTGCTTCTATTTTTCTATTTTAAGCGACTAAGAGTAGGACAGTCAGTCACGAAGGTTGCTTGAAACCCAAATGTAGTTTAATATGGAATTAAAAATTTTAGTGATTTGAAAAATAGTATGGAGGTGGTATTACGTTTTTTCCTTACGTAACGAGTACTCAACTCCTACCGCAAGCCGTCAAAGAACTTCGTTCCAAAAGCAATGTCAAAGTTTCAAAATTCTATATTATTTCGTTTAATAATATAGAATATCTATATTGTTGGCATGTTGTAGTAGAATGATTATTATTCTTGTTTTAGTATATTCTTTCAGAAAAGAAGTTATCGATGAATTATAATCCCCTTTGATACGTTCACGCCAAAATTATAGCACACGCTTTCGTGTAACTGTCAATTTTGTTTATTTTTTTTTATGGTCACTTTGTAGCTCGACCAGAATGTGCATCTGGCAATGTAATCCAACAACTCGCCGGTGCACCGGGCGGTGAAGTCAGAGCTCGATGTTCGGTATCAGCTCCAGCTAGTCGTGATGCTGGGCCTTTGAGGTTTTACTGGACTTACAACGGGACTAAAGATGTTTTACCTGTAAGTATATATTTGAAACAATTCTAAGCTAAAGAGCCAGGTGGGACGTTACCAAGCTCGTATAACTGAGAGCCGCTGGGGCGGAAAGGATCTCAAGTAGAAACCATGAACCGGAAGACACAGCGTGCGCAGGTCCCTTCCCGTTTCGTCTATATCATAATAATCACCTGGTACCATCATAATTATTTATCGCCCCTACAACGATAAAATGTGGTCGCTAATGCTGAAATGGAGCCGTTTCGAACGGAGAGCAATGTGTTTTTATTTTATTTTTTTCATTCCGTGTTAAGTTTGTTTAATATTGTTATTGCCTGTGCATTTTTTTTTATTATTTCGTTACTATATCGGTTATCAGGTTTCCATAGTACAAGCTCTGCGTTGGGATCCCATGGCCGTGTGTAAATAATGTCCCAGGTCATTGGTTCGACATTGGATTGCCGAGTCAATTGAGCGTAATGATTTTCTGCAAGACCTCCTGTTAAATAATTTGTATCATTTTATTTTCACTTAGATCCCAGCAGCCAATGTCACAGTCATGGGATCCACCAGCACAGTAATCCATGGCTTGCCAATAGATGCCGATGAAGACCTAGGCTGGCTCGCATGCTGGGCCAGCAATGATGTGGGAAACCAACGGGAGCCTTGCCTTTTCAGGATATTGCCTGCTGGTAAGTTTGATAATAATAATTATTATTTATTTATTATCAGATAACATGATCAATTATGATTAGAAACAACAGGAGCTTATAAACTATAATAAGAGAATTCATATTATCTTATCTCGCCAATAAATCAAGGAATTTTAGAGCACTGAAATGAATGGAAGAAATACTGAATACATGTTTGTTAGAATAGATCCACGAGAATTTAGATTGAGTTGGTCTCTAGACCGATAGATATAGATAGATACATCTGTGATTTCGTGCTACAGATCAACAATCTTAGTCCTCTGCCCTCAATATGGAAATACTGAATGGAACAGTATGGAAAGTCACAATTTTTTTTACTCCTATAGGTATATTGAAGCGTGTGCCATCAGGATACACTCTGCTGGGGCTCTACCGGCTAAGTCACCGAACATAAAGACATACAAACTACTTCAATAAAGTTTATTAATTATATTATTGAGAGACCAGGGGCTCTACCGGCTAAGTCGCCGAACATCGTTTTCTTAAATGGCGTTCAAATAAAAAAAGGTTAAAAATTACTTAATCAATCGTTAAATCGGCTTCCATGATCATATCTGACGTCATAAATGGTCCGAAATCGATTGTCAACGTTGAAGCCGATTTAACGAGTGATTAAGTAATTTTGAACCTTTATTTATTAGAACGCCATTTAAGAAAACGATGTTCGGCGACTTAGCCGGTAGAGCCCCTGGTCTCTCAATAATATAATTAATAAACTTTATTGAAGTAGTTTGTATTAGTCAATAACATAAATTACATCAATTTTTGATGTAGCGGCAAGTCTGCTCTCTTCGTTAGTCATGTTCGGAACTTGCTAAGATCGTTTTGATAATATGATACGGTTTCTTGTCTCTAATGATACCTTGGAAGGTAACCAGATAGCTGTTAAACATACTTACATCTATATAAATAAAAATGTTTTTATGCTCCTAACTTCTAAACGACTGCACCAAATTGGATAATTCTTTCTTTTATGAGTGTTCATTTAAGTCAGGTAAAGGTTTGGAGGGAACAAAAATAATAGCAAATATTTAAAAAAATATAAGTGAGTGTGCGAATGAGACAGAAGACAACTTATTACTAATATGTCATTCATTGTACTAAATGTTCTCAATTATTATTATTCTCGGTGCCATCAATTAATACTCCTCTCAAAATTTAAGTTAGAATTGAACACAGAATCTACTCACAGTGACGTCAAACTGTTCCCGTTCGAATAAAACGACTTGAGTGCAAATATTACCTTACTCGTTAACCCAGTGACCTAGAAGTTAAACAATTGGATCAATGCTCTTAAGAGTGTACCACTTAAAAGCCCCTTATTCTATATTTGTACACTCTAGCACTAGTTTTAACCACATTGAAACAAATGCATACAGTGCTGTGTGTTGAATACGAAAATCACTACGAAAATTTATCACTCAGGAACATCTACTAAAGAATGGATAGCAGCGTCTACGCACGGCTACATATCAAGCTAAAATATATCACCAATATCAGGTGACCTGTCATTGCATGGAAATCCTATACAACGCGAGATCAGCTTATACTGGAAATAATAGCTTGACGTGTAGCCATGTGTACTAATGACCATCATTTTATCCATCCATAACACACACTCTACACACGATGAGGTTTTTTCTAGATATTTTTAATTTATAATTTATTTTCTTTTAGTTTAATATAGTAGTTTTTAATTTTAATAGGCGACTTATCTGCCACGTTTTTTCTAAAGGATAGTAAATGTGCAAACTTGTGGGGGCACTGGTACCCATAACACAAGTTAAATCTTACCTTGGGTACCAGAGTTCAACTAGTCTACTTACTTTTTGCTTATGTACATCATAAAAAAGGATTTATTGTAAGTGGTTATTGTACAATTATCTGGGAAATAAACTTATTATTATTATTATCCATCGTTAACCTCAAAATATAATTTAATTTCACTAGGTATAAACTAGGGAGTGGGCACTGGTGACCTGTAACATAGGTTTTTTCTAAGCCTACGATAGGCACCAGCTCCCACAAAGCTAAGTTAATCAAACTAAGTGACATAATGTGTTTATATTTATTTTATTATTATTTTTCTATTGTATCTTTTTATTATTATTTCTATTTTATAAATTTTATTTTTAATTTATTAATGTGTTGTGATGGGTGTTACCTAAAAAAAAAAATATTATAAACCGTATTGCTACTTTTGTATTTGTACTTTGTCAAAGAAATAAATTTATTTATTATTATTATTTTATGACAAATGTCTGTTCTCCTCGGTGAGGGTAAATGACAGAAACTTATATGCGGGCCAGGGCCAAGCATATAAGCTTGAAAATTGTACAGAAAATGCTGAGGAAATAGTTGAAGATGTGAGAAATTTACGTGTAATGCGACACGTGTTCAATATAGCCGCTTTTTGATGTAGGTGTAATGTGTATGTAAGCATTTGTAATATATTTATGCTCTGTATAAGAGATATTAGTATGATTATTATTATTATCATTATACCATTATTATACTATCTCTAACCTTCTGCAAAGCGTGGCAATTGTGTTATACGCGCGAAATGATACCTCTGGGAGAAGGATTACTATTGTATGGGGAAAAATCATTTCAATATCAAATCACGTATTAATTAAAGTAAATTGTACGCAGGAATATATCCCTTCATGTTTGAAGAATTTCATTTTATATTGTTTTCACACCAGCTCTCCCCGAACCGCCAAGCAACTGTGAGATTGAGAACGACCTTCTTCATTGCGAGCCAGGCCACGACGGCGGACTACCACAACGGTTCCTGCTCGAAGCTCTGGAGGTACGGCACCGCACTGAAGCGAGCGAAGACAATGAAATCTCCACGATGAACGACCAGGTGAATGATGCCAGGAATTAAGTCACATCAATATCCTTAGAATGAAAGCCGCAAATAAGTTAGTGTGTATGTCGTATGGGGAATCGTTGTCGACTGACGGATTTGCTAGAAAAATTGATACGGGCTCTATAATACTCTGTTCTACTCGCAAGAGCCCGAGTCAGTAACGTATTAACTTTTCATACGGTGTGTGAATTTACAGACTATTTGACGGCTTTTTTTCTGGTGGACTTCTTTTGTGATTGTGTTGACTGCATCTTTGTCGTGACTACAAATTCTTGGGAATGCTGTGTATCGTATCTGTAACTCATATATCATGAATTTATATGTGTTCATAACTAAGTCATTAAATTCTTCATAATATAGGTATTCAATATATTTTTAGTAAAATTGTCTTGATGTCCGTGAATTAAGCAGATAATTTTACAACATTGATATCATTCGAATGTTGATCCTGGTTTACAGGAGTTGCAGTGGAGGGTAACACGGAGGGACTAGTCGCAAAAAATAGCATTCAATGAGATTTTTGTTTATTTTTTAACTGATAGTGACTGATAAGGAATATATACCAGAAATCAGGCAACAGCGTTTCTCTGAGTATTATGACCATCTTACTGCGATCACCAATTTGACTGCCAAATATGGCAATTATGGTACCTAAATTCCCCCCATTATATACACCTCTAAGCAGTTTCCCGCAGCCCTGCTATTCCCAGGATTAATAACAACTATGGTGAAGGATCAGAGTGTGCTACTAGATCTTTGGGGAAGCCTTTGACTAACTGTAGACAAAGTTACCAAGTCTATGGGCGTTTTGTGTACCTATTGAAAGAACAAACTATCTACATTCCCAACATATATTTAGTGATAGTTATTAAATAACAGTAAGGATAGTAGCCTAATCTCATTTTCTAACTCCTCCTTTTTCTCTTTCTGATTAAACTCGTTGCGGGATCCAAGACAGTTAAAGTGATTGCCTGGGATATGCCTGAGCCTCACCGCTCAGTGTCATTTCATTGTGTGCCACTGTTGATCCTGGCTTACAGAAGTTGCAGTGGTGGGTAAAAGGGAGGGACTAGTCCCGTTAAAAAAAAAAGCCTAACAGTCGTATCAATACATCCCTCCACTATTTTTGATTTCATCATCATCATCATGTCAGCCAAATTACATCCACTGCTGGACAAAAGCCGCCCCAAAGAATGGGGGATATATCATAATCGCCACGCTTGGCAGACGGAATGGCGATCGCAGTTTGATGGGCCTAGATCACAGAAATACGCTGCTGTCCGTTCTCTGATAGGTTTTCCTTCGGAACGATTTCTAAGCCCCGCACTGGATGAGATGGGGTGATGATATTCATCGCCGTCACCACACAATTTAGTTTTTGGATTTAACACCAACAAATAAGCAATATCACAAATTCACATATCGACTAATCCCTTAATGCAAGGCAACAATTTTTAACAGCTAATACAATTTATGTAACTATTAAATGGCTTTATAAAACCTGCCTAGTCTGCTTTGCTGCCTCAAATTCATTGAATAGCACCAAAAAAATACACAAAAACATATTCTAAAATACCAGTTACTGTCCTCAATAGATTTGTATGACGCGTTCGGTTAATTCATAGTCCAGTTTTGTAGTTCTATTTGATCACAGATATGCGTTTGTTAACTTTGCATGCAGTTTTACATAACATTCTGTATTGTTTTTTTAATAATGCTATGAAAATATTGTAGAGTATTTAGCGATTTTTTACTGTGTATTGTATCTAAGCGTACGAGTGGAATGGCAATGAAATAAACAGCTGGAATCATACCTCATCTGTTATCTACCTTAATTTTTGAACTGACTTCAAAAGGCGGAGGTTCTCAAGTTGATCGGTATTTTGTTATGTATGTACACCGATTACTCGGAGTTTTATGATCCGATTTACGTATCCATTTTTAACAAAAAAAGGTGCCCGTACTAGAGAATTTAATTCCTGTGTGGCGGGGATTCTCCTTAAGTTTGATGCGGAATAGTTGCCATTTGGTCCTATAAAAATTTTACATAGTTTGGCCCAGTAGTTTTAGTTTTGAAGTCGGTTTTTTGTTAATAGATATTTTACGTATTCATCATCTTTAGCCTTCGGTTGGCGGGTAAGGATCGCTGACTGTGAAGAGACCGATTGACCTAGAAGCTTTTTTGCAGTGAAAACGTCTTTAGGCTCTGGTCCTCTGAATATGCTTTCCCCTCTTGGGTCTGTGAACAAATAGCTTTAGGACGTCTTTAGGGGTCGATTTCTTATGCCAATTTTTTATGTTTGTTTAATATTCTCATCTAATACGATGTTGACGGACCTGTCCATACATAGTTGACGGTCACCGTAGCCTAGTTGGTAGTGCTCCTGCCTACGAAGCTGGTGGTCCTGGGTTCGAATCCCGGTAAGTGCAAATATTTGTGTGATGAGCACGAATATTTGTTTCCGAGTCATAGTTGTTTTCTATGTCTATAAGTATTTATCTATCTATATAAGTATGTATATCGTCGCCTGGTACCCATAGTACAAGCTTCGCTTAGTTTGGGGCTAGGATGATCTGTGTGACATTGTCCCTAGATATTATACTGTCTAAGTTTGCATGCGTAAAGTTTATCTAGAATTGGTGCCACTTTAAAACTTCCTCTAATATGTTCATTTCGGATTATGTCCAATTCAGATTGTACAACAACAAATACCTACTTGATTATTATTTATCATTTTTGTTTATACTAATGTTGACAAATCTTCAGGGCATCTCAGCTTTTGGTCTGACCGAAGCAGTCTACCGTGTCAGAAACGACAAACCACAGTTCGCATTAGACGCTCTATCTCCAGGGCGGTATACATTGCTGGTTTACGCTGAAACTCCTAGAGGCAGATCACCGAGACCTGCAGCATTACATAGCGTACCTATTCGTACGATCAGCGATATGGATAGACCTGGTAAGAATTAAGGAGTAAAGAGTGTATCATTTAATGTTGATAAAGCAGACTTCATTCTACCTTTTTACTTGAATATAACTTAACTTCAAACACAGTTCACATAATAGTAATATAATTACTGACGCCAGCACATCAGGCTACCCTAACCTGTCAAATTTCCCCAATTGAAAGTGAACCTTATGCTTTTGTGATAAAGTTGGAAATCTATAAAGGCAATTTGACAGATCAGGGTAGCTGGATATGCTGGCGTCTGAACTATAAAGAAGTAAGGAGTGCCTCACTCAATTTTGATAAAGCACAAGTTATTTTACCTTTTCAATATGAATATAACTTTAATTTCAAATACAGTTCATATAATAATTTAATGTACAGACGCCAGCACATCCAGCTACCCAAATCTGTCAATTTTCTTTTATAGATTTTCAACTTTATCATAAAAGCATAAGGTTCACACCAGCACATCAAGCTACGCCAATCTATCAAATTTCCCCAATTGAAAGTGAACCTTATGTCTATGTTATAAAGTTGAAAATGTATAAAAGAAATTTGACAGATTGGTGTAGCAGGATGTGCTGGCGTCTGTATCTAGAAATAATTATGCTTACTTAATTATACTACAAACATCTTCTGACTATTTACATGTGCATTTTTAAAAACTACGTGAATAAAAGCCTTTTTATTTATTTTTTATTGTTTAATGATGATAATGAGAGCTCTGAGAAGTATGTATGGTGTGACTTTGAGAGACAGAATTCGAAATACTGATGTAAGAGAGCGTTGTGGTGTGAAAGAGGATGTAGTCACAAAGATTGAAAAAGGCATGCTGAGATGGTTTGGAGCATTTAGAGAGGATGAATGAAAGAAGATTGACAAAAGAAGTATACCTGGCCTGTGTGAATGGAACAACCGGAAGGAGAAGACCTCGTCGAACATTCTCTGACCAAATCGGAGACGTTCTCAAGAAAGGGCAGGTCAGAAGTACCTTAAACCGGCGAGCATGTATGAAGAATATAATGACAGTAATCGAGGCAAAAGACGTGCGCAAAGATGACAAATGGAAATCCGTTGTCTCTGCCTACCCCTCTGGAAAACAGGCGTGAGTCTATGTATGTATGTAATGATGATATTTAATTGTTATCTGGTACATATGCTTTCTTCGTCAGGTTCCCTTCAGACGATGACTCCAACGCCACCAATTCAACCTCCCCCCACAGACAACAGTGTAGCATTACTGGTAGGAGCTGCACTATCTTTAGTCTTGGTCACAATATTGACAACATTGTGTGTGGCGATGATAGTCATGTGCAAGAAGAAGAGTAGACCAAGAGATCCAGAACAAAAGTAAGTCGTAAAATATAACTATACAATTTGTTACTCAGATACTTACTTATCGTATGGGCAATGGTTATCCTAATGTCAGAGTTTTATTTATTTATTTATTTTTATTTATTTATTGGACTCAACTTAATTCTACCATTACAGGGAACCTAATGCGATAGAAAAGTTACAATTATAATTCAATTGCGTATTATGTACATTTCTAAACAACTAATAACATACAATCAAATAAGCCGCCCTTGTGAAGTCGTTCAGTGAGCAAGCGAATAAGTCTCCTATTCCAGCGACCTGGTTGCGCGTGCGCAGAGCGCGAGTCATTGGAACTTGTTGCGACAAGTTCGTGCGGGCAGTGGGTACCGTCAGCAACGGCGGTCGTCGCCGCCGTTGTTCGAGCCGCCCAGTAGGCCTCTGACATGGCTTAACGACTGTTGCGTAATGGCTAAAAACGGTACCGACAGCTTAACGTAGCCACCGAAGCACAGAGACGCTCAGAAATTAACCCACTATGGCGGTGACCAATCTATGGACTGCCCTAGTTGCTTAACCTCGCCAATCACTTACGGATCAGTGACAGCACCCAGCAGTTAAGATTTATCTTAATTAAAACAAAACGACTGAACTAAATAAATATCCTTTGACAGAACGCTTTAAACTTAACGATATAAAGTTTGTTCGTCCTTATTTACAACAGTTTATTGATACTAAGACACTTAACTTAAAATCTCTGTTGTCCGGTAAAGCAATGAAAGCATACTAGGGTAACTGTAAAACTAAAATAAAATAATTAAAAGAAAAAAAAAACAGAAAAGTATGACTTTAGATAGAGTCTCATTTAACTCCATATAGAAATATAATAAAAATAATAGTTCATAGTTTTTACGGTTAAAGAATCTGTATTTCTAAAAAAGAATAATACATTATTCGCTTACTTGTGAGCAATAAAAAATTAATAACAATTTACAAGTTAAATAATAATAAACGTAATAATTTTATTTTAGTTTAGTTTATATTAGCATTAAAGTCATAATTTCTTATTTATTTTATATTTTTTTCTTAGAGTTAATTAGGTTTTAGGAAATATAATTTTATTAAATTGATATGAATACTATATAAATAAATGTTATTACTGATTATAATTAATTAATAATAAATACGATACAAAAATTATAGCTAACACAAAGGGCGTTGTCTTAATAGGTAAATATGATTATTATCAACAAATAAATTGACAAAAAATTGACTTCACAAACATTCCAAGAAGAAACCACGTTTCAGGCAGATTTAAAATGAGTTTTGAAAGAACAATGGCAAGTTCCCATACTTCATTTTACCTGACATCGAATCGTAGCGTCTATGTTGAGAAAAATATGAAAACTATAGGGCTTTCATTACTTGAAATAATCACAGTTTTTTTTTTGTTTGAGAAGGTCACAGAAAAAATATATTTACATTTTTATATTTTGAGGTTATGATGTCAACATGAAAGTAAAATGCGCCCTGCCTAACCACAATTCAATATCTACCTAGAAACTCATACATTTCTAGCGTAACGCAGTCTTAAGCAAACCTTTAGGTATGCTTATGGATATATTGAGGCCTATATAACAAATCTAGAAGAGGGCATTAGTTAACGACCTATATGCAGTGATCGAATTATAGGCCTCATTTAAAGTGAGACTACTAATGATTTATGAAACAGATGCCCGGGTGACGCGCGCAACCAACGCGACGACGCGACGTGGCGACGCATGAGCCTGCTCAGTAACCTACGTACCTATATAGGTACCAGTAACATATGTATATCGTCTACCAACGCAGTTAGATCTAATTAAATCTAACTATTTATCGTTGGCTTTCACCGACTGGCATTTTCGCCGATTACCGCCTGTAGACAAACGCTTTATTGTATTTGTTTACGAGTTAAAGTCAGTTTTATATTAACCATGATCGCATTATTAAAGCAGAGCGGAGGGGTGACAAGGAAACGTAAACAGAAGACTGACGAAAATTGTATTCCATTGGTTACTTTTCCTCAAGAAGACAAGACAAGAAGCCTAATAGAGGTTAAATAAAACAGTCGTCAATATTTTAAATATATTTTATTCATCTTCTCTAACAACTATGTCATCCAAGAATTCTGCCGGAGCTGATACATTTGTTTGATGCCTAGCCCATCCAAGATACCACACGAGCGTCATAACATGTGCGCAACAACCTACAGTACGCCGACCAACTAAACAGTTGCAGCAGTATTCAGCTATGCCTTATCTGCCTGTATTATTATTATTTTCTATCAAAATATAGACAAAGTACTTCTTTCTCGATACATGTCTCGATTGTATTTTGCCTCTTATTAAAGTGGTTTCTCCATTGCTTCGTAAGCTGTATTCAGAGGAATTCAATCTTTCACTGCACACTTCAATCCTATATCCGCCATGAAAACGTATATGCTCGCCATAATATGAGCGGGCTTGACGTATTTGATACGTTCCCAAGGCGAACAATATTAAGTCTCTATAATCTAATGTAGGAAAGACCATTACATTATGTCGGTCTGCTGTGAGACTTTGGAAGTTGGCTGATCGTCGGTTCATATTATTAATTTCTACCACATTTGCCAGATTATTTTCCAAGTTAATTCTTTCGTTAATTATATTTAATATTTCATTAGCATACTCATTATTTCTTAGGCGAGCGCCAAACTTATTTAATAAAGCTGCTGCTATTTGGAAATTCTCCATCATGTGTGGTAGAGATCTATGAAAATACTCCTGCCTTAATATCTTGTAATCTCGTTTAATGTAACCATTTACAACCTCTACCACCCATCTACAAATAGTGATGCAGCGGCTTTGGTTAGCTTGAGCTGTTGTCAACTGATGCTCACCTTCTAACAGGGAGTGTGGCATATATGTGCGATAACCACATTCTTCCAATAAGCTAATGCTGTCTCTAAATCCTCTGTCTAATATAAAAACATCATTCTCTCTGAAATACAGCCTTAGAGGAGATGTTTCAACACTAAATAAGGATGTCATTATGTCAGCATCTGAGGTTGTTGCCTTGTATGGGCCAAAACAATCCACAATATAACCATCACTAGCAACAATTAAGAAAGGTTTTAATAAATTCCTATATTTATGTAGTGAATAGGTGTCTTTTTGGAACATGTAATTAGAACTTTTATTTATGTATATATATGTACCATCACAAATTACTATTATGTTATTTTCATTTCCATATAAACCATTTGGAATGATTAAATTATGGGTTAGCAACTGCTCCCGGGATAAATGTGTTATACCTAAGTATCTCGGCACAAAGTCTTGTATAAGCACTTCCCGGACTCGGTCCATCAGGGTTTCCAAGGTACGACGTGGCTTTTGCACTAAAGTTGCAATCCGTTCATCGGAGTCTCCAGTTCTCATCTTTATTAACAAAGACACAAGTCCTAGTCTTCCCCCTTTAATTTCTAAAATTATTGGTACTTCTTCTAGAAGTAGATGGAATTTTTCTTTAGACAATCCTACCCAGTATGCGAAAATCCTTTCATCCATTTCTTGGAGGTTGTCAAAATCTACAGTAGGATTAAAAGCGTTAACAAATGAAAATATATGTTGAACATGTTCGGCATTAAATGTATTAATACTGTTTTCTGATTGATATAAACTGTCCCAAGAATTTCTAGCTAAATGGTCCCCACAAACACGAGCTAATTTTGGCAAATAATATTTGTGATTGCTCAAAATAATTGCATGTAATTGGTCAGAAATGCCATGCAATGTCCCAGTATTACTGCAATTGGTAAACACACAATGATTACCAGTGTTGGCCGCCGTCTTATATTCTGGTAATATAATATTTTCTAGTACGTTTGGCCTAGCAGTTTCTTCAGTTTGTGGACTCTCAGGGGTTTCATTATCCTGTGGTATTTGGGGTGTTGCTGCAGGTGATCTCATTTCATCAACAATATTGATACGGAGAGCTTCTCTCTTAGTGCGCAACCAACAGGCATGACACACTCTATCTGAAGGTGTCAGCTGCAATGAAAGTAAATCAAAATTAGGAAACATATATAGGTAATTCAATTACAAGATAAACAGAATTTGCTTTCTTTCTTTTTATAACCATTCAGGTCATTTCAGGTTTATAATTTTTATTTATATACTTCAAAAATAACATATATATTATTTATATTGAGCAAATACAAAATATGTAATAAGGAAACAGACCAAAGAAATATTTTTTTAAATTAATAAGACAAAGTCAAAGATCAATTCTTTCATACCTGTCGTGGTTCTATTTTCATTCGAATAATATTTATCATGTTCTGTTGCAGTTCTGTTGGGTTTTCTCTTAAAACTTTGTCATTTTGCTTTCTTGCAATTGAACAGCCACACAGAAGACACACATTAACATGGCCTCGTTGACTTGGTCCAGCTTGATTATCATTGGCAGTAATATTTTGCTGCAAATTCTGATTTACTGCAACCATTGAAAGTTCCCAACATGCTTCACAAACATAATCATCCTCAGTAATCTAAAAGTTAAGGAAAAGAATAATTATTAGCAATTAATGTAATTTAGCAATCTGTGTTGCCACCAGACTGGTGACTTGTGTTTGAGTTAAGTGCAAACTAGTTATATCTTAAACTAACACTGAAACAGACATTTACAATTTAGGAAATGAAAAAATATATCTGATTTTCTGCTATTTGGTACTTCTCCAGACATATATGCCAATGATGGCATTGATCTAATTATATTATGGAATAATAATAATAATCAGTTATTTATCCTCTCACAAAGATTTACAATACAGGAATGGTACCGTCCCTAAGAATACACACTGATTGTACATTTTGTTAATTTATCTAGAGACCTACTTTGTGAGAGGCTGGTGCCTGTTGTAGATTTATTTTTAAATCTAAGAGTACTAAGTAAGTTTGGAAATAGCAAAATAAATATAAATAATACATACAGATAAGTATTGTTAAAACTTACGATTTGTGGATAAACCCAGTTGCAGAGCACGCTACAAACTCTTGTGTTTTGATCTAAGATCCGATATCGCCGCAGGGTGTTGACGCAAATGTTGCAATTCACGCACAAGATGCGTGTAGGCCTAAGACTATTCATTTTCGAGCACCCAACGATATACAAATCCTTAAGCACAATCGGTCCGTTTAGAGAAAGCAGTTGGTCGTTTATGCAGATAGGTAGTCCGTAAGAACGCACAAGTCGTCGTTTGGGGCAGAGAATCAAGTCCAGGGGGTATGCGAGGGTCAGAAATACAAATAAACCAAAGAATAAAACAAAACAACAAGATACTCGTACTAAATACAATCAAGCACAGTATGTAGTTATCTATGGTGTAAATAGTACCGCGCTACAGAGTTGTCAAAATGACGTTGTCATGACGAGAGGTGTTGCCATAACATTTTCTTTTATTTCAAATAATAATGGTGTTTAATAATATATAATATCAAATAATAAACCTAAACATGAAAAAATAAATGTGTTAGTAAAAATATTTTAAATTAATTTGTCAATTTCTTCGATCTACTTACGCACCATCTATTTCAATCGGATTTTATATTCATTATTTTCTAATAACAAAGTACACGTTTCCTTTTTTGTGGCAACTCTGGTACTTCAAGCCACGAACAAAACCATCACCGGATGTGATTTTAATCAAATACAAGTTAATTAATTAAATAATTTATCCTCGGCTTTTACATGTAAAATGAATTACGTGCAAAAACTGAACTAATTAAATGATTAAGTTTTGCATAAGTCAGATTTGTAGACGCTTCCTAAGACAGTCAGGCAAATATTCGCCATTGTTCTTTAGTGCAGGTAGGATTTAAACCCACGGTCCACGGAGCGTGTGCGGTGAGCGCAGTTGCACACCAACCCAATCGATTTCTATTATAAAACGGTGCCAAAAATGTGTTTCTGACACCCGTCAATTCAGTGTATTTCCTGTCAAACTGGATGAACTTTGACGTCCATTGTGTGAGCTGACAGATATCAGAAATGCATTTATTCGATAGACGCAATATGAATAAGACTTCGGTGCAGTAAAAAATTATTCGGCTTCCATTTATAAATGTAATATAATCTTGATTACTAAAGGTCGGCACAGACTGACGTAGCGGCACGGCAGGGCGTGCTTCGGCACGGTTGGTATGACGTGGCGTCATCATAAGCCACAGTCACTGTCGCACCAATATTTAACCTTATTTCAATTTATGTAGCTGTCATAATCCTGTGACCTATGTGACTTTCGGGCAGTTGCGAAACGCCACGGACAGCATACAGCTGCAGACCGTTGTATGAAATGGCATGGCAAAACATGCCGCGGTGTCCTGCAGCATGCCACGACGTGCCATGTTGTCCGGCGGCATGCCACGGCATGCCGCGTTATAAATGTATCGAAATACTTACTTATCTTATGGGCAATGGTTACCCTAGTGTCAGAGTTGTTTAAGCCACCCAGTAGGCCTCTAACATGGCTTAATCACTGTTGTCTAGTGACTACAACCGGGACCGACAGCTTGACGTGCCCTCTGAAGTACGGAGACGCTTAGAAATCAAACCAAGAACCAAGAAATCCTACACGTCAGTCTGCGACGGCGCAGCCCTAAAATTGGTCACACATTCGCTGTTTAGATGTGTTCCGGGAAATTCCCCTGTTCACAATTTTCATTACAATATTATTGACTTACGTACAAATATTAAAACTTTTTGATATTGTTTTCCATGTATTTAAATACAAAATGAAAAAAAAATAAAATTAAACTTATCCATGCCAACCCTGCGATACATATCACCCATTAGAAGAAAGAGGAAAGGGCTATCCCAATAAATTAAATTATATAAACATCCTTTTAAGACATCTATTTTTATTTCATTAATGTTATATAAAGTTAGTGTATTGAAGTTTCATTTTAGAATCTGAAATTTATAATAAGATATTACATTTACAATTACTAAACATTAGTAATTTTTATTGATACCTACAGCTGCTGCCTAACGTTTAGTTTTTAATTATTTGCTATTAGGACATCTTGATTTATATTCCTAGCCATATTCTCAGTATACCATTTGTATCAATCAAAATGACCAATATTTAGTAATTGTTAATTGTAAATGTAGTATGTTTACCTAGATTTATTTTAATATTATATCCCAAGTCTGGAACACATTTTGCTTTCAGTACTATATTACGAAGAAACGTAGGAGTCTCAATGTATGGCGGTTCTTCCATCAGCTCAAACGTAGTGCCAACCGTAGTAGTACGAGGACATAGAGGTTCCAGAGTCCTGGCTGCAAGATGGTCAGGAGTATTGGATGATGCACCGTTGGCAGTATTAGCTTTGGATACAAGACCTCATGGTATGTACCTACATTTATCCTTGTTCTTTCGCTTGTCTCATTATACTTTTGACGCTGATTGGCGTGGTTGGTAAATATTTGCTTTTCACGCCGCGGGTCGTGGGTTCTATTCCCACTCTGGATAGATATTTTTGTGTATAAACATGTCTGTTTGTCCTGAGTCTGGATGTAATTATCTATATAAGTAAAAGAAAAGTAGTATATGAAGTACCTATGTGAATACAAACTCTGCTCAGTTTGGTATTAGATGGCTCTGTGTGAAAAATGTCCCAGGATATTATTGATATTATTATAACTTCAAACATAGGACTTTGATCATACAGGGTAGTGTCAGGTAATGCAGATACATGACCTCGTATTAATAATCTGTGATAATTGGATTATTATCACAGATTATTAAGACGAGGTCCATTACGGCAGTAGGATTACGAATGGTGCGTAAGCATCAGTCTACAGCCGTTTTTTATCCATAACAAATCTAGTGGCTACCATAGATACTACCATAGATAAATGACTACTACCTATATTGCAATCATAATCAATTTAACAGAAACAAATAAAACAACAGAAATATATAACCTACAGTGCATTATAATGTAATATTTGAATCAGTCTCGATAAGATGACGTGAAACGGTAACCAATACATTTTTAAATTTCAAATGTGCCAGACTTTGCATTTCGAATAAAAATCAACCAAATGCTTATGGCAAAATCAGACGACAACGGATATTTTTATCGCTCAAAATTGTGCACCCAAAGCTTTATTTTATTCAGTCGTTAACTTCGACATTTTGTCATAAATACGACGTAAAATTAGAGAGTGTTACTGTCACATAACTTTTGGATAGGATCAAATTTTTACAAAATTTATTATCTGTTTGGAAAGTTTGTCGTAACGAAAATACTTTGCGATAATATTTATGAAAGCTTCAAGAATAATATTATAATAAAAAAGCGTCTCAGAACACGTGGATCATTAATTGTTATGATATTTTTCTCACTAAAGTTACTTATTTGAAAGTTTTTCTATTAAAAATCTTGTGATTTATGTTCAAATAGGCGCTTATTTCCTTACAAGCTTTCACCTTCGACTTTGACTGTCTCGGAATGTCTGTACAAAAATACGGTTTCTTTAAACCAAACTAGTTACCCACCACATTAGCAAAGACCTGATAATTTCCTTATTTAATATTGTTTTTGTATTTTATTATGTTTGTATTTTCTGTCTATGGGTCGCAATTAGTTACTCGAAATAAACATATTTTATTATTATTTATTAATATCTTTTAAGAATGTTTGGCTGTATAAATATGTATAATAGAACCTTTTTAATGTATACAGCATCCACAATTAGTATGGTATTTTATTAAAGATTTTATTAACATACCACTGTCTGTCCACCCCAAATTTATAAAAAAGCGCTTTCTTTATTCATTCAGCATCATACGCCAAATAACACTTCATACTTCTTAAAAATGTACCAAAAACTGATGATTTTTTAATAAATATCTAAAAACACTTCTCTTATTTATTCATCTATACAAGTTAACGAAAAATAGTACCAGAAATGCTGGCATAATTACTGTTCTGTTACTACTATGTATTAATAGATATTATTGTAAAAATAAGTGCTTTTAATTATTTGTTTAAAAACGATGTTCTTTTGGTAGATATTTGGAAGGAAAGAACAATTATGATGGATTTTGCACAGGAGTAATTTTATTACGCAAGCATCGACAATGTTTGCTTAATCATTACCCTGCAGAACCTATTAGGTTAAAATATGTATTACTAATTTCATGTCATTCATTACGTTCTTAAATATCTGCCAAGATTTGTGATACGTTCTTTAAATAACCCAACACTAGTGCTAATTAATAGAGTACTTATTACAGTTAACAAAAATGCTTGTGTTCTTCTTTATCTGTTCACCACACCAGAAAAGCCTACACGCAAGTAGAGTAAAATTGGGGGACCTGGATCAAGGAGATCCAGGTCACCCCAATTTTACTATTCATTTCATCAATATTCAAGATCTGGAAACCCGCAATTTTCACCATTCATTATAGAATCATTTTAGATCCAGAAACACCCAATTACAACCATCATTCATTGTTTTTAAATAGTACCTGCAAAATATTCTGACTTGACTATTGAGTGGTCTTTAATATTTAACTATTTTAATGTAATAGATATCACAAGAAATTTAAATGTACACGTAAATATCAATTTTTTTTGGTAGTCGACTTTATGCCTATTTACCCATATGTTTTAGACAGTTATTAATATAATATATTCCTTTCACAGCATTCAAATAAAGACATTGAGGAAAATGTATAGCATGTTGCATCCAAGGATCGTCGTAAATCTCCCAATCTTCTATAACACCTCCACATGAGAAACACGCTGCTTTATCATTTACACTATTTCCATAATAAAAAAAACCGGCTTCAGCCATTTCCATCACCAACCTTCTCCTTGAATTAGTCGTTGCCCAATAATGTCTAAACGAAATTTCACGCATTTTATACGCATTATACATGTCATAACGAGGGCTACATTTATTTAGAGACATGTTCTGTTCACTCAATATATAACTATACTAAAGTTCTTCATACAGATAAATATAAAGGTGAAATGATATCGTACTGCAGTAGCCAGCAATTTATAATGATTAACATTTGATGGGATTGGTAGGGATAGAGGATTTGAAAATTAAACAAGCAAATATTTATTTCAAAAATTTATTATCTATACACCATTTATTTAAACATATTACATTTTTTAAAGCACATATTTTATCATGATAAATACAACTATACACATCATGAGAATGTTCATATTTATTGTATAAGCTTAATAAATTAGGACAACCTTCATCTTCTAAATTATTTATATTATTATTATTCAAAATATTTTTTAACCATAACACTTTTTCTAAACCTTTGGTGTAAACACTTTTATCTCTTAAAATATCTACAATCAAATTTTGATGATTTGAGTAGGGCACAAATCCGTCTCTCCAGTATATCCTTCTATTACGTTCAATCCAACTGACTTGTCGTTTTTCTGGTTTCGTCAAATCGTAAAATGGAAATGGTGGCTTAATTAAAAACACCTGAATTTTTTCATTCAATATTACAGCAAATTCTTTAACGATAAATTCATTTGTTTCTGTTTTGAAACCTTGAACATCTACAATGGCTGTCATGATAATCTGCGCACTATGTTACTTAAAGGTTTATATTCCACAAGCCGATCGTTAATAATTAAACAATATCCAGTTGTGTGATCTGGTATTGGCGCTGAACATTCGATCTCCAACCGTACATCTACGGGGCCTGTTTTCAAACTATCGTTTTGTCTTGAACAGTCTATAATAAAGAGAGGGGCCTTCTCCTTGAAATCAATCAAATTAAGCAAGGGGTCTGCAGGACAGTTGTAATACGACTGACGAAATTTCACGTACATTTCATATAATATATTGTATTTGTTCTCAGAAAAATTTAAGCTTAGAGGCTCGTAAGGATAATACTGTGAATTCAAAAATAGTGTTACGTTAGTAACCCCACAGTGATCAAACAAAGAACTGTCTTTGGTTTTATTATTTTTTCTGTTGGTTTGCAAGCAAAAAATTACATACCGAGGTTTCTCTAATTGCGATGCAGTCTTAACTGACCAAGAATGTTTTGTAGTTTTAGGGAGCAAAGGATACTCATATAAATCCCAATTTCGAAACGCTATTTGAATAGGTTTATCTCTTTCCAAGTGTTTTAGTAGTGTCAGTCGTTCACGGTCTGACACTTTTATATGTGGTACACGCCATTGCAATCTTTGTATGTCTATTTGAAAATGCGCAATATCATCAGTTGCTATGATACTGTTTAAATTAGAGTTACTTCTATTCAAAATAAGTTCATGTTTACAATTTATCACAATTTTATTGTAATCCTCCGCAAATCCTAAAATCTTATTAAGAGGTACAATAGCACTAAAATGATCATCACTTTTGAATCCATCTATGTTCCAACCCCACAAAGCAGCAACTTTATTTTCTCCATCATTCATTGAAACGTATGACTTTATTGTCGATGTTATTCCAGAATTTTTAATGCGATCTATTTCAATGCCATTTATTTCGTATCTGATATCTTGAAACAAAAACATAACAGGGTTGTTACTGAACGTAATATTTTTCTTAATCGGTTTTCCATCTTTGTCGAAGAACTTTGCTTGACCCTCGACGTAAATTGAACTGGCTGATGGTAACACGTATATGTCTTGTTGGTGTATGGGAATTCTGATTTCATCGTTTTCTCTAAAGCTGTTAGTGTAGGGATTGTATGTGTGGACTTCATAGCTTTCAATCGAACTATTGAAGTGAGGTAATTCAGTAATTTGTAGTATATTCATACTTTAAAACCTAAAGTTTTAAGAAAAGCTTTATTTGCTTCACTCAATTTCTTCACTTTTTTCTTACGTCTATGCTCCTTAATGGTCGTAGATGGAATAAGACGTTTGATTTTCACAGGAGTGTTTTTATAATATACTATCATTTTGATTTTCGTAAATGAAACCGCGTAATTGAATATGTTCTTCACCAAAGTTAATACAGTTACCAAGTTGATCAACAATCTTAACAGATATAGATGGAATTATATTTTTGTTCACTGGGAAGTAAATAACGTTCTGGGGTATTTCTGTGTAGCCGTGACTTGAAGCAGTTTCAGATATGAATTCATGAACAAAATGAGTCGGTAATCCGTTGTAATATGAACCGTGCACAAGATCACATTCGATTCTGATTACAGCTGTTAAACTGCTGTTATTAACGGGCACATTCGGTCTTGTTTTTACTGAAAAGTATAGTAAACCGCACTCGTATTGATCAGATAAATGAAGAGGTGGTTGAAAATACGAGACCAGTTCTGATTTATTTCCAGAGATGGTAACCGTTGTAGACATGCTTGCATACTGAACTCTTTTAAATGATCCTGTTTATTTTATTTCTTGATTATACCAAAAGTTCTTTAAGAAATTTAAACATAGATGTCCACAGTTGAAGGGGTGATCACGTTGTATATTTTCATAATTATATTGAATGTTAGAACCTACATATTTTATAAATTCCTTTGGAGGTTTAAGATTTCCATAACTGTCGAAATACTCGACATAATCATTATATTTTGCATAGGCTACCCAATGAGAACCAGGATTTTTAGAACTATCTAAATTAATAACCCCGCATTCTTTTTTATATGGATATTTAGGGAGCTCATCTCTCATAAAGACACCTCTAAAATAAGGTATTCTATTTCCATACTTTAAAATGTCAAAGTTAGTTAAGGCCCGTTTGGGTAGCCGATATCTTAGTTTTTTTCTTTTGATATAAAAATTCCAAGGCCGCCCTTATGTGGTTTAAGGTGTAGTCCTTTCCCAATACATAGAGCTTCAATTTTATCATTGTGTCTCCTCGATTCCTCATACAGCTTTTTAGCCATTTTGAATTCATTTATGGTTTTGGCAATACCAGCTACACCGCCTGCTAAAGCTCCCGCTGCTGATAATCCCGCAAAAATAGGAATCAAAGGTAGTACTCCCCCAGTTTTTGGAATAGGAATAACACGAGGGAGCTTAATCGATGAATCATTAGCTAATTCTCTAGTAGCGGCAATAGCTAATTCTATAGCCATTTTCTTACTCTTAGGTTTTAATTTTTTCATGTGTCTTTTTGCTTTTGTAATAACAGTTTTTAATTTACTTTTTAATCCTTTTCCAGATGTAACTTTTGGAGAACGCCTTTTCCTCAAACCAGAACCAGTTTTAATTTTTGCCGACATAGCCTTGCTTACTAAGCGTGCCGCGAGTTTTTCGCCCATACTAGCATCGGAAGCAACCGCTCGCTGTTGTGCCATTTTTAACAAAATTAAATCAGCCTTATGTCGATCTTTCAAGTTTGATGACTTGTGATATGCAATATCGTGATCTTTGCAAAATTCGTCCAACTTATTTACACCGTTATCTCCTTGTGCAAGTCTTTTTATTAATTTAGTACCAGGACCGCAGTAATTATATCCTGGTAAGTGCAATTCAAATGGTAAATTATTAATAAGCCAATTGAGAAGACTACTCTCTCCAAAACACATTATAAGACTGATGATTCCGGTTTGAATACTTTAATAAATAGTTATGCGATTCGAGTTTGTTGTTAATATTATTTATAATATTACATTCGATTTATCAATCCAACTGCTTTCAGCTGAAGACAACCCCAACCATTTTACTAAAACTCTGTTACCTTTTCTTCTAAGAACTTTCTCAACTAGATATACATTGGGATGTTTTGTTTTTTGAAGTTCTTGTGTATAAAATGCGCCTAAAATAGGGTGACCTCTGATAGTATCTTCAATTAAGTAAGTTATGGGAGTTGTTTTTTGTATTTTACGAATTTTAAATATTTCTGTTGACCAGTTGGGAGTGTAACCTTTTTCAAATGTTCCTTTGTATTTACTGATACGCACATAATCACCTACTTTGTATTTGCTTTTTAAATTATATTTTTTTAGCAACTTTAAATACCTTTCTAATATATTTTTTTTATTAATATTGTCCACATTAGCAGGGATTTCATTAATAGTGCGATGGTGAGTGTGATTGTATTTGTAAATAACATCATTTAGAGTATTATTTATCCAATTGTAATTGCCTTTTAAACTAAATTCCTTATAAACTTTAGATTTCAGTGTCCTGATAAATCGTTCAACTATTGAAGCCTTTTTTGTTGAGAAGGTTGAATAATGGTTAATATTATATGATTTCATAAGCTTCTGAAATTTGTTATTATAAAATTCTGCTCCATTATCCGTTTGCAGATTTTTAGGAACACGCCCTTTATCCAACAAAGTTTTGAAAGAGTTACACACATCTTCTTTGGTTTTACTTCTCATTGGAAAGGCCCAAGCATATTTCGAAAATGTATCAATAATGGCAAGAATATATCTGTAATTTTTATTTTCTTTTGAAATTGACTGCATATCAATTAAGTCTGCTTGCCACAAGTCATCTATATCTTTCATGATAACATGTCTTCGTGGATAGTTCACCCTCGCATTTTTATGAATTTCGTTTACCACGTCAGCTTTGCTCATGTTCACAATTCAGTATACTTGTCTTGAACTCAGCTATTATACTGAATAAAAAGCATGTTATTATGACTATTTATTATTTAATTATATCAGCTTCTTTTAATTCTTCGATTATTGATAAAATTTCATTATCATGGTTTGTATTACCAGCATCTCGGGAAGCAATTAATAATTTCAATCTGTCAACCAGTTCGTTAGGATCATCCCAATATACCAAGTCTGTGTTATTTTTGTATTTCTTTAGCGTTGGTAAGTCTCCTCCAAATTTAGTGATAATATTATTGTTTAACGATTCAGAAAACAATGGTCTAATTATTTCACGATATTTTATACCTTTATCGCCTCTAATTTGTCCATTAGAATTGAAATCTCTCTTATGAGCATTTGTATAATGCAACATGTCTTTATAGACAAGCTTATCTTTGCTCGATATTAGTTTCAAATCAGGTTTTCTTCGAAGTAAAAGTTCTTTTAAACCAGGGGTTAAATTGTAGCTTTTGTCACCAACTTTAATTAAAATGACATTGTCATCATTCACGCTATCTATTTTAGAAAATGAAACCATTGAATTACCCATTAGTAATTTTTTATTTGCACTCCTTATTCCAAATGGTATATTTACCCCATCATAAATATCATGGATATCACAGCCCTCTAATGACATTTCTAAATCTTTCAGTAATTCTGTCTGGGGAGACTTTTTAACGAACTGTACAGAATTCAGTTCTGGATCGCAGCATTCTTCAAACTTTGTAGATGAGCTAGTATTAATGTCATCCAATTCCATGTCTTCAAAATTAGAGCGTGTATTTTCTAAATTTTGTATTTTTTCTATTGTTTTGTTCGAATCAACTAGGGTTTTAAGGGGATCTGTGACAGGTTTTAACATTTTGTTAAGTGACAAGTTCATTGAGTGTTCCTGGTTTTTAATTTGCTTTATTTTATTCTTTATGGAGTCTACAGACTTCATTAATTCTATTTTAATATTTTTCTCCATGTTGTGCCTATTATAACAACTGTATGAAGCTAAAGAACAAATTATACTGAATTTGACTTTGCATGTTAATTACTTATATGTACATATCAGTCAGTCAAATTTAAAAAACATATCAAAATTCTGTCTGTACCTCCCGTTATTTAATGACGATTCTTTATTAATAAGTAGAAAATTATAAGGTTTACTCCAAACAGTTTGACAAAGATTTCTGAACTCTTTCCATTGTAAATCAGAACTAACATGCTCTTCATAAATATGCTTTAAATTCACATCATCTTGTTTGAATATAATAAGAAAATTAACATTATCACGTAACAATTGCTTCGGAATTTTAGAATAAGTTTGAGATAAATAGAAACAATCTATTTGTTTATGTCTACCCATGCAGAAATAATTGCGGATATTTATTTGATTTTCACAAGCAACATCATCGAAAATAAATACAGAATTTGTTAAAGCTTCACTCGGAGATATGACATCTTTATCATCATTGAACTCGTAAAAGTTAATCTGTGGCACTCTTTTTAATACTTCGGTCAAGAAACGATATTTCGGTTGAAAAGAAGTTTTCGAGTAAAGATAAAGATTTTTAAATTTGAGTCCATTTTCATGCAGTAGTAAACTAATCATAACATTCGTTTTACCACAGTTTGATAGACTGCATATTATACAGCGCACGATATTTGGCAATAAAGCGCTATGTCTGATGTGTTGATAACAGTCACTTAATCTTATATTATTAACACTGAGAGATATGGGTTGTTTGATCAACTTCATAGTGTATATTAACCTTATTACCACTTATAGTACACTTATATACTCGTTACTACGAGTACATCAACCTCATCATAAAGCAAGCATGAACTTAAATTTGATGATGAAGATGATGTTTAGGAATAAAAGTCCATTGTTTGAGACATAACATTTTATTATAAGTTCATAGTAATAGTAGGCTAATATATTTATTTATAGTACATACCTTATTCTAAAGTAATTATCATACATCATTTCTATACAATACATTAATTTATTCTTATTCTAGTATTTTATATCATATTTTCAAATAATAATAATAATAGTTTATTGTGGAACAAAAACATACATAACAATATTACTTAAAACGAAGATAACAGCAATAGTATTATGAACTGTGTTGCTGCTATAAATAAATATAATTTAGAACAGGTGGATTACATATTAATTGGTTCTTAATTTAAACGTAATAAGAACAAAAAAAAAACAAGTTTAACGAACACTGGTTTAGATCATCGCATCACAATACCCCCAAGGCAAGGTGTGGATGCCATCTGAAAGTATCTGAATCTTGTCATCGTTTCTATTTAATACTTGTTTACTAACTTGTTGTGAGTACAATATATGTTTGATAGATCTTATCATATTCATGTTTAAGGATTGACTTTTATCTAATAACAAAGAGTCGCTATAATCTGTTAGTTTTAAATGCTTTGTGACAGACTTAGACATACCTTTCGCTTTTGCTATTTTTGTCTTCAAACTTTCAATACAATAGAGTTTTGCTCTTAAGCCTATAAATTCTGTAATCACATCACCCCCCATTTCATCTTTAAAAAGGCCAGGGATTTTTGAGTTGATTCTAGGTATGCCATATTGATTATCTACTGGGAAATTACTAGTATCAAATTGTGTTATATTTTCGTGTATATCATAATAAAAGTCGTCTGTATGGATTACATAAAGTAAACTATCGGTATCTGTATAACATAATTCAACTTTATCTCCATATTTCTTTTTTATAAAATCATAGTGAAACTGATAAAGGTGCTGTTTGGCGTACTCCAGAACTGTAAATCCGATGTAAATTGGTCGGTCTAATATTATTTTATCACGATTCAATTGTATAGCTACAAAATCTTCTGCAAATATTGACACACTTTTTAAATTAGGTTTCGAAATCAATTTTTGTGCACATAGTTTCTTATTCGTGAAGTTTGTTTTATCATCCCATTTGGTTACCAGTTTTATATCTACTTGTTTCCTTTTATTTTCTATAGTTTTACCAAATATTGCATTATTTAGAAGTTTAAAAAAATCTTTTTCAAAAGAAGTTTTAGATGCCATACGTCGATTAGTATTAAGATCTATATATTTCTTTAAGAAATCATCTTGTCTAAAGGTTAGTATGCGATGAACTTTTTTTAAAATCAAACCATTTTTTATGCATTGTTTTAAATGTACGTAATGAATAACATAATTTGATTTATCATACAGATTAGCAATTAACTTAGCTGATTTCCCTCCTGGGGGTATACATTTATCTGCAGCAAATGGTAAGTCTTTATGCTGATCATGAATACAATCCGGGTAATATAAATCTACTTCTAAAATAAAACCATACAAACTGTCATCTGATACATGCAATACATTAAAGCTATCAATTTCATGCTGAGTTAAAAATCTGAACTCTGAAACAGGCAATTTTTTAGTCATTGCATAACCGTAAAGATTATTGCAATCTAGATATATCAAATAACTCGAGGGTTTTAAATCATTATAATGAGGTAAATACTTATTATTTGCCTTAACATGACGGAGGAAACATTGTGCCAAGCCCCCTCGTATACCTTTTTCAATAAATGTATAAATTTCTAAGTCACTAATGAGCTCTAATTCAGCGTTAGTGTACAGAAGCATAGCGTCCCAGCTCAAACTAGGTGAAGTCACATAGTGAGCGGGATCCAGTTTGTAAAAATTTAAACTTGTGTCTCTGAATTTTTCAAATATGTCGCATAACAACAAAACATCACATTTCAAATACAGATCACTGTATTCACCAAGCGTTGTTATCTTAAAATTGTTCCAAATATCTTGAGCGTGAGCATATTCGTCATCTGATAGAGATTCCATAGTTAAACTATTATAAAAACTGGATTTTGGAGGTAGTTGATTTTCATCAAATTTTGACCAATCGTCCATATAATCATATGGATAAATACCTTTCTTACATAATAAATTAAGTTTAGTTTTGTCGGTAAATTCTCTTGACAAATAAACAAAATCTTTTTCTGACAAGCTTTTACTTAACGAATCTAAGCTTGAGCTAAGAAAATGAAATGAATCAATAAACTTAATCTGTACTGAGCGAGTACCTTTTTTTGTCATTATTAACTTGGTTATTGTAAGATATTTTTCTTTTGTTTTTGGTATTATTTTAACTGAACCTTCATAATTAGCCAACTCTCTAATAAATATATGCGAGTCATAACCACTTAGATTATGAAATACCACTGGTATGAATGGACACACTTTGTACATCAAATTACAATGTGAGTGAGCTGCCCCTCTATACTCGGAAGTAATATGATCATGATCGTGAACTTTGTCTCCGGCCAATAACTGATTACATATATGACACTTAGTTGCATTTTGATATTCTCGTTCTTGATTATAAGTTAAAGGTTTCATTGATAAATGAGTGGACATAATTTTGTTTATTCGTTTAACATCTTTTACTAAACGTTTTAAAAATACTTTGACACAATCTATGCCTCTGTACGTGACAAACTTGTTAAGTTTATTATCATGCAAACAGCATATGTAGTATGCGAAACTTGACGGCTGATGCATTTTTAGCGTTGTAGTATTTTAAGAGCTATTCTCATTACAATTTATTAACAAGCTCTCAAAATCAGCATAAATAATAAAATTAATTTTAAGTTGTCTTTCATAGTGTTTAAATTTCAATATGGTATTTTTTTCTGGTAATATAGTCAATATTTTAGAACAAGAATGAGATGTGTACTTATTTTCATTTGTAAAAAACTGTAAACATGAATCACATAAGAAAACTTTGCCATGATGACGAGTAATCTGACGTCGCACTAAACGTATGAGATCTTTTATTAAACAGTAATGTCCTTTTCCATTCCGTTCAATATATAATAAATTAATATGATTTTCCTTTTTCTTATTTGTCATATATAAAGGTCCAGTGACAACGTATTTGTTGTCTAACCCATATATGGTAATACTTATTGTAGGATTTATCAATTCGAAAAGTTTGATATCATTATAAGAAGGAGGTAATGACATTCCTTGGATATTAAGAACTTCACTATAATGAGGATAAGACGCCGTTCTGCACACATTATTTGTACGAGGAAATAATGCAGCTACAACGCACCATAAGAAACAACACTCATCATTATTACGTAAATTCAAACAACTTTTAGTATTTTTTATAACTGATGGCAACTTTAAGTACGTGCCACCACTCATGGGACAATATTTACTTATATTTATCTCAATATAACTTAGCGAAAGATATGTCCAACCTGACTGCACGTGTTCAAATTCAGACATCTTCCGTATCAAGATATCAATTTTATTTAAAAAAAAGTCATTTATATCAGTATTTTTATACATAATATCATACTTAGTGTTGAAAGATTTCAATTCTAGTTGTTCATGGTCAGATTTTAGTAAAATAAACTTAACAAAAAGCTCAAAATTTACTTTTATGCAATCATACTTGTTCAGTATCATAGTAATTAATTTATTAACATCTGGAAGCACTGAATTCAGAATCGCCTCCGGTGTGAGGTGCTCGGCATCCTGTCTTTTTTCATATACCTGAGTATTACTAGGGATCGCCTCGCATGTGAGATGTTCGTCATCCCGAGTTTTATCTGTCTGAGTTTTACTCGGGATCGCCTCACAAGTGAGGTGCTCGTCATCCCGAGTTTTATATGTCTGAGTTTTACTCGGGATCGCCTCACAAGTGAGGTGCTCGTCATCCTGAGTTAAGTTCAGACGAAAAGTTACAATTCTGTTTTTAAATGCTGTTGCTACAATAAAAATATTTTTGAATTCAGTTCTCAATAAACTATTAGTCTTGTGTATATTAGTTCTCATATGATATGCATACTGATTTCGTGGTATTTCAGTTTTACATTGTGCACAAGTCATAATTGTACTACATGATCTTGTGAATGGTGTTCTGTTTTCTCTGGACTGTACAACTGTGAAATAAAAACATACGATATAAGTAGAATACCTATATATTATTTAATTTATTAAATTGACTACACTTTTTTACATGTAATTATTAGGATCACATTGCATAGCATACAGACAAATTAAACAATACTATAATAAAAACGTTAAAGTAAGAATTTATTAAAGAAGGTTACCGGAAATTACTAGGATTATTATATTAACATAATGACAAATTAAAACTTAATAATAAGAATTTATTAAAGTCACTGGACAGTTTTTAAAATCTTTGTCGACTGAGGACGTAAATGCTTTTAGATGGCGCCACATCTCCGTATCCGTATCAGTTTTTGTTTTGATCGTAACGATTGAGTGACGCCACCTATTTACCGGTGGTACACTTGCGATCTCCTCACAATTATAGACCTTTACTTCAACGTAATACGGTCCTTGTTTTGTCTCGCTGATTTTTCGAGCATAGCCTTTCTCAACTTTCTTAGTATAGTAAGAATAAAGAGGAGGCGATGTTTTACCGGCTGATGTGGACGGCTTCAGTGAATCATCCTCTTCGCTTTCACTGCCGAACAGGTCTCGTGCCGTTAACTTATTACCAGTCAACGGTATCGGATTTATTCGAGGCTTCTTCGATCCGCGAGGCTTAGATCCACATCCGGCAGACGCTTTGGAACGCTTGTTTGCAGCAGATTTCTCAACCCGATGCGATGATGCCGTTTTCTGCTGCATCGGCTGTTGCTCGGTATCTGATTCTTCTCCAGATGAGAACAATTGAGGCATTGAAGATGGAGATGACTTGGACCTAAAACAATATATTCAAAATATTATTAAAAATGATAGCAAATAAGTTATTGAAGGACTCGCTAGGTTAATCTAATGTCATATTATAACAATACAGGGAAAATATAATTTGCTCATTAGAATTTCTGCTAATAGCTAAATCGAATGCAATATTAATTTTATTTGTACAAAGTTTGTACTACAATCAAACTCACTTTGATATTTATAATATTAGTTAGGATTAAATAAGTTCTATATATTGAATAATAGTATGTACACATGACACATTTGTAACTCATTATTATTTAATAAAATAATTAAAGTTAACTTACATTTTTCAGGTTGAAGCGTAGCTAGCGTGTAGGTGTTGATTCTTTCCCTCGTAGAGAGCAGTTTATGATTTGGCTAAGATTCTTGCACATTATATACAGCAAAATCCATATGATGTTCCTCCAAATATGTAAAGTCCATGTGTAAGCAAAACAAGATATCCTATGACTTAGAATTATACTACACAAATACCACGACTTCACTTGTCCTAAAAAATGCTAAACATACATTTACTTACACATATTGAACAACAACGAACATACAAATATTCCGATACCATAATCATTATTGCTATATTGTTTTGATTCGTCTCCTTAAAAAGAATTCAGCTTACGGTGCAACTTTGATATACTATTAACGTACCATGAGTTTGCTTGCTTAATTATCTAAATAAAATGTATGAAAACGTTTACCGTGAACATAAGGGCAGTAGTATTATTTTATCGATATATATTTATGATAAATAATAAAATGATAGGCGTCGTAATGTCTTACGTTTCCTATTTCACTATACCATTTTTGGAAAAAGATATGATATCTAACTTAAAAATGTGCGATTTTGAACTCTATCCATAAAATTAAATTAGGGTATATAAATAGAGAGAAAAATCTTTTAAAATTTATTCCAATTCTATACTTGACTGTTACAACTGGCTTGATCGTGTATTATTGGTAAGTTTAAATATTATTCTTCTCTCATATTTTATCCAGCATTATTATCTGACAGTATAATCGATGTTTAATACTTAAAGGTCTGATACATGTTTATTTCTATATAACACTATGTTTCAACCGCAATTGTTGTTTTGAGATAGAATATCGGTTAGCGAAATACTAATTTAGAGTATTACTTTCCAGGTGTTTAACAAAGTCGGGACATAGAATTAAATATGTCACACTCACCATCCTACAGTCCTGTTTTAGATAACATTAACCGAGAATGTGATGTAAGTATCTAAGTGATCATTGATATTAGCAATTGAATTCATATTTGATGCTGTTTAATAGCATCAAATTATTCATTATTTCAGAATTCGTTCGAATGCTCCGATCCAGTTCTTAATCCATTTTACTATGCTCAAGACCGAGAAAGTTGGTATGCCGAAGAGGCGGAAAAAGCATGTGAAGAGAGTAGACAGCAAAAAATACAAGAGAAAAAAATAAAGAAGAAGAAAAAATCAAAACCTTTTAAAAACACATCCTTTATCACACGTAAAGAGCCCGGGCATGTTCACCGAATTATAAAAATAATTGTACATGATGTGGAAGGTCGTCAGATGAATGAAATGGACAGTGACCCTGATAGTGCAAGCGTGAATATACAATATTTAGTCCGTAGTGATATTGATGACATAATGACTGAAACCGAGTATTTAGTTGCTAAAATAGTTAAAAAATTAAGTTCAACTTCATTTACCTAATTGATATTTAAAATAGACGTATAATAGTTATATCATTATTTGTTTTTTAAATGGTTAGTATATACTGTAAATATTTATTGTAAATAAAAGTATTTAAAATATACTTAGTACCTTTTATTTGTACGTCATAATATTTAAACTAAATCTTTACTACACTGCATATATAAGGCAGCGCGATGAACAATGGCGAGCACACTTCATTTTTGTTAGTCTGCCGTATCGAATATCGAATAGACTATACCGACTGTTGCTCCAATTTCCGTGTCATTTAATTGTTGAATAAATGTAATGATAAATTATAATGTACATAATTAAGGATGTTCAATAAGATGTTTCATATTTATATTGAACATTTAAATTTCTTGTGATATCTATTACATTAAAATAGTTAAATATTAAAGACCACTCAATAGTCAAGTCAGAATATTTTGCAGGTACTATTTAAAAACAATGAATGATGGTTGTAATTGGGTGTTTCTGGATCTAAAATGATTCTATAATGAATGGTGAAAATTGCGGGTTTCCAGATCTTGAATATTGATGAAATGAATAGTAAAATTGGGGTGACCTGGATCTCCTTGATCCAGGTCCCCCAATTTTACTCTACTCACGCAATCATTCACATCAATACAACATAGTGTAAAAATATCTGCTAAGAATTTGTGACTACATAGATAAAACGTGAAAAATAGTCTTAAATATCTACTAATGAACAAAAACCTTATAACAGTTTATAAAAATGCTTATTCTTCTTTATCTGCCCACCACATCAGAAAAACCTTCACGCAATGTTATGTTGTAAATTGAGTTCCTAAATATCTCCCAAGGAAGTGGCTGTATAAATTCATACGAAAGCACTTTCTTAATGAATACAGCAGTACTAATTATCTTTTTTGTCGCAGCTGACACAGATTCTAGTCGGAGCGAAGATGAAATTCAGGAGACTGCACTAACGAGAAACATGGATGACATCGAGACACAAACTGATTCATGAATTTTAGGTCACGAAAATAAGAATTTAATTAAAGAAGTAAGGCTTTTGATGGTCTATAATTAACGTACTTGCAGCCTCTTTAGTGTTGCGGTGTCTATGGCCGTTGGTGAACAAAACAACAAATAAAAACTGCTTTCTTGTCGTCCCGCAGATAAGGTGCCTAACAGGCTAGCTACGATATATTTAATATATCCTACTATACTTATTCATTATAAATGCGAAAGTAGTATGGATGTTTATAACTATTTCAAGCAAAAGCTACGGGATGGATTGTGTTGACACATAAGTTCATAAAGATTAACGCGAGTGAAACTGCGGGCCGCAGTTGGTTTATAAATATTTACTGAAACATATGTAACGATTACACCCTGTATATTAAGAAATGTATTCCAAGATGTTCAGAAAGGAAAAAGCGCTATGAAAAAAGGGGAAGGATATTGATAATATACATTAATATTGTCTACTGATAAGAGTGAGTGTGTAAAATAATGATCCAGATAAAGAAACACTTATAAATCACATGTGTGTATTGGTGGTTGGAAATTATGTGTTATTTAGGGCATTTGTGTACTGACGGCGATTCTATTCTAGATATAATGCTATAGTCGTTACATACAAAAAATATCACAGTAAGTGCACAAAACTCAAATGTGATCCCCTTTTTATCATGTCGCTACTTCGTTCAGAGTACAAATGCCCTTAGGGTTCTCATAAAAATTTACACAGTATAAGTATTTACTTTTAATTGTTTATTCATACGTTTCAATTCTATTATTATTAAAACTGACGTGAGGTACTAACGTAATGAAAGATAGTAACGTAAGTAAGTCAGTGCGAGACGGGACGTGACGTCGTGCGGGTCGCATTCGCCCTGAAGATGACTTCCAGAAGAAGTTGAAACGTTGGCCGAATCCAACATAAAATTAATTACGTGAGTTACCTATTACTATCTTTCATTAAAGATCTAGTAGATTGAACCATTCATTTAAACGGGCAGTCGTTTGAGTCAGAGTTGTTCAAGCCGCCACGTATATTGCTTATCGACTGCCATCCAATGATTACCGCCCGAATCAATAGCTTAACGTACGGAAACGCTCAGTGATTGAACACTGTGGCTGTCACCCATCGATTAACTGACCGCATGCCTGGTTGTTTAACGTCATTGATCGATTAGGATAATGGGTTATGAGCCACTTTGAGAACTTCTTTTAAAGATGTATTTTATAGATTTAAACTTGACGGGGCTTTTATTGTATCTAATATATAAAAATAAGTTGCGTTTTCCTTCCTGACGCTATAACTCCAGAACGCACGAACCGATTTCCACGGTTTTGCATTCGTTGGAAAGGTCTCGGGCTCCGTGAGGTTTATAGCAAAGAAAATTTATAAAATTTAACGCGGGTAACACCGCGGGGCACAGCTAGTTTTTTTATAAATATAAATTATTATTTACGTCTGAATAAATACATGGTGTGCACGTGTCACGGGTCTCTTTTCTTTTCTCTATCCCATTTATATTGGGATCGGATCCCCGACTATCCCGTTGCATCTAGCTACCAGGATGAAGCGTCTGCCTTCAGACCTCGATACATTAAGATATTAGTCATCGACAGCTCATGGCGTGGAGAGGCACCTAGCCATACTATAAGTCCATAGATGGGTGATCGTTAAAGTGGTTTAATTTCTGAGCGTCTCCGTGTTTCGAAGGGCCACCAAGCTGTCAGTCCCAAATGTTGTCATTAGAAAACAGTCGATAAGCCATATCCAAAGTCTACTGGGTGTCTTAACCTTTAAACAGGCGGTGGACTATACAAGACCACATCAATTGCAACCTTATCTCTTTGGAATAAGGTCCAAAAATAATATAGCAAAGCCTGGTTAAGGATTAAACCACGCCAGGGTCACCACTGCCCATACAATATACAGAGAACTTGGTGTTATCAGATGATACATTCGTTTTGACTTCTGACTACGTGTAACTATTGTCATAGACAGGCATGATAACTGAAACGAGTGGCTTAAAGTGCACTCCAAGACACAGTAAATAATCTCTTACCGTTCAAGACAACGAAACAAATTCTTACTTTTAAACTAAGATTGTCCGGTTCAGGAACCGAACACGTGACCTTCCGGGCGTTAGAGTCGTCATTGTGTGCATTTATCTATGGAAATATAAAAAAAAATAAACAAACCAAAAATGTAATTTTTAAAGTATTCTACATCGAACTTGCTAAGACGCACAAAAATAATTGTGAAATTATACTATCAATTATTAACGACCCTAAGTTTTATAGAGTGTAACAATAATAGTGTCAAATATATTCTCATTGTTAATTCTCTCTATTCTTGTATTATAAATTTGTGTCATATTGTAATACCAAAAAACTACTTTTCCAACGTAAACTATAAGGTGTCTGTGTGTGTGCAGAGCAACTCCACAGAATATGTACCTATTTGATAGTATACCTACAGTCAATTTGACGTGCACCCACACATAAACACCCCTCCCCACTCCTTAACACTACTGAGCCTAAACTAACTTTTCTGCAAATTTACCAAATTTTATTTTCATTTTGAAAACCAAATAAAAATAATGTTTATCCAATATTTTTTTGTTATGTGTGTGCAAGTGGTATTGGTATCGGTATCACATTAATAGCCTACGTACAGGTAATGCTTAGTATCAATGATAATATGCTACACAACTGGATTTCTAATAAAAAAAATGTATTTAATTAGGTCATACTTACCTACAGACGCCAGCACATCAAGCTACCCCAATCTGTCAAATTTCCCCAAATGAAAGTGAACCATATGCTTATGTGATAAAGATGAAAATCTATAAAAGAAATTTGACAGATTGGTATAGCTGGATGTGCTGGGTGGGGTCTGTATATAAAATTATTAAACGTTGGGCATATATTGCAATGCGTTTACTTGCACCACAAAATATAATTACATCATTTTTTTATAATTTTTCCCATGATCAGTAAGGGCTAATGAACTAGCCTATTAAATATTTGACACTAACATTGTTACACGTTATACAAGATGTAACATAAATATTGATCAAAACATGTGCAGCGCCTCACTCAGCATGAAACTGATCATATTAAACGAAACCAGGGGCTCTACCGGCTAAGTCGCCGAACATCGATTTCTTAAATGGCGTACAAAAAAATAAAGGTTAAAATGACTTAATCAATCGTTAAATCGGCTTCAACGTTGACAATCGATTCCGGAACATTTATAACGTCACATGTGCTCATGGAAGCCGACTTAACGATTGATTAAGTCATTTTTAAACTTTATTTATTTGAATGCCATTTAAGAAATCGATGTTCGGCGACTTAGCCGGTAGAACCCCAGTTTGTAAAATACTAGAATTGAATCCCAATACAAAACGCGTCAGCTGACTGTTATTCATGTATGATGTTAAATTTTTTTTGTATATTGTGATGTGCTACACATTCTTCAGTTTCTCCTTAATGCACGTCCACTGTCTGTTTGTCCTGAGTCTGTGTGTAATTATCTATATAAGCATGTATTTACAAAAGAAAGGAGGGGTTGAGCACAGCGTTCTTTCGCTCAAAGAGCAAACCGACTGGGGAACCTTACATTAATAACTTTAATATTGTGTTTCTGCGTTTGAGTAAGGTCACCAGAGCTCATCGGGGTGGGGGGAAGGGTCAGCAACACTTGTTTGCTGACTCTTAAAGGCCGACAACGCATCCATGACACCTCTGGTGTTGCGAGTGTACATGGGCGGCGGTGATCACTTACCATTAGGTGACCCGCGTGCTCGTTTGTCGCCCTATGGAATAAAAAAAATGGATTGTAGTATAATCAGTTATCTGGTTTCCATAGTACAAGCTCTTCTTAGTTTGGGGTCAGATGGCCATGTGTAAATAATGTCCCAGGATACTATTATTAAATTATAATTATTTATGTTACATCTTGTATTACAAATAAAAAGGGCGTTCTTAACTTAGTATATAATAATGATTTACGAGTGATAAATATTGCTGAATTTTATTTTTAAGTTTAAAAGAATATTTAATTACAAAGGGATTTATTAATAGCTATTATTTTTCCAGAGAAGTTGTAAGAGTTATGTTTAAATAAAGAAGGTGTATGCATGACACAGTATTATTTTTATAGTGGTAACATATATTTTAAGTGATTAGTCTTGTATATAGAATTCTTTTAATTGCCGTAGAATAAATGGTCATTGTAGAAGTGATAATAATTATGATTATAGTGTTTACATTGAAGCGTAATGATTGGAATAGACAGAAAAAAACATGTTTATATTCGTTTAAAAATGTTAATTTTCTCTTATAAATTTTTGCAATTTATTATATTGATGGTGTCATATAATTTTTATTGAGGTTTAAAAGTGTCTGGGTTTTATACGTACCAAATTATATATTTTCACATTTTAGTAAGTACAATATAACTCTTGATGTGACACTTTTGAAGAATGATTTATTTTTGTGAGAGAGAAAATAATAGTATAATTCAAATTCAATTTACAGAAAATATTCCTCCATATTTGTTATTGTACGAGTATATGTGACCACCGACCGGATTTGAATACTGTAATATATAATTATGAAGTGTACAATGGTTAAGTTAACAATTACTTTATTACATATTGTATGGGCTATGGTTACCCTTATAGTTTCAGAGTTGTTCAAGCCACCCAGTAGGGCTCTGACATGGCTTAACGACTGTTGTCTAATGACTACAACCGGGACTGACAGCTTAACGTGCCCTCCGAAGCACGGAGACGCTCGGAAATTAATCCACATCACAATCACCCATCTATGGACTGACCACGAGCCTAGTTGCTTAACCTCACCGATCACTTACGGATCGGCATCTAGCTATGTACACCTCAGTTGCTAATTAAGCTACGTTGAAATTGGAATAACGAAATTTATTTAGCACTTGGATATTAACGTTCAGTTGTAATTGTCAAGTACATAATACAGCAATAAAGTCTAAAACAATATTAAGGTAATTAGAGTTTATAACTAGTCCAACCTTGCGGAATAAATAGGCAGTACGGAAACTACCTACAAACGGTCGAAACGGCACACTCACACATACATACGCATCGACAAGACCCCTAAGCGGTTGTCGCGGTGCTGTCAGAAGTGAGTGCCGCGTCAACACGAGTGGTCGCGTATAAGTTTCTCTCCGCAATCTTTTTAAAAATCCATGTGCGTATTGCGTAGTATATGGCTGTTTGAACTCTGCTTCATCAAAACGGGAGCTTTTGTATTTTAACCGTCCTGCTGATTTATAAAACAAATCGCGCCTTTAAAACAAAAGTGGCTATATAAGAAATGTTTTCGTAATAACTACAACATTTATTATTACAGTTGCAATTTGTTACTAAAAGTAACATAGTTTACATGTTATATAATACTAATTGCTATACTATATTTCATAACCTGGCCTAGATATTAATCAATCACAAATCTTGAAACGTCATACTGTTTTTGTTTACAATTTTTGTATACTGCCACTTTTGTTTTAAAGGTGCGAAATATGTTTTAAAAAAAATAAGAAAAGGTATCTAAAACATTAAAAGTTATAATAACCCTACAGCTTCAATAGAGTGCAGGTAATTATTTCATCAACTAGGCTTAGATACCTTACTGTACATATTTATACTGTGCTTAGGGTCTGTTTTGTCGCATAAAATGATGAGAAATCCTTAAATAAACTACAAATTACATAGGCCTTTACCCACGTTAAACCTGTCGGTGGTCAAAAATATTATTCAAAGAATCAAATTTTAAATATGCCTTATATTTCAAATAATAATATGAATTGAATTGATTTTTTCAATTATATATATTATTGTTATTATCAATTTATTTACCACTAGCTGCCATATTACGTTATACGGGTATTAAATTGTACAGATATTTTAGTATTTATACGTATACCATGTCCGTAGAATGGTTTTGATGTTCAAGCTATTTTAATAATAAAATAACTACAAGTAACATGGAAATAATTAAATGGATCTGGTAAATGTATAGTTTATATAGTTGGTAGAGATATCTCACCGATAATTTTAGTTTTATTTCAATATTTGTGAGGCATTATAATGTGAAGATTATATTTTTAATTCGGTAACTATAAGGTTCTGTCCTGAAACTTTACCTACACCCCTGGCGTACTACACTTGCAAAGACGCCGACATGACAATGAATACACTTGCTCTACAAAAACCGCCATTACTACATGGTCTCAAGTGGAGTCCTTTATGTGTTGTCACATAGCTACGACTAGCTGAAGTATAATAATATAGTGATATACAACATGTAACTTAATTCACGCACATCCTGAAAATGGTTTGTTCAGAATCGTTTATATCATTTTTAATATAAGTAATTTTTTATACCAAAATAATAACCAAAACTACGGAAGATATTGTAATATTAACCCTGTACAGTAAAAACAAATTTAAATAGACCGTAAGTCAAAGTAACAAGACTTTTAAAATCGTAGATTTATTTGTATTTATACAAATTCCATCATTCAAAACTAAATAAAGAAAAATAAACTTTATTCCAAGAAACAAATTTAGTAAATAACAATGCATATACATGTTAAATAAAAAAATCAGTATGATTAGAACATAATATTCTAATTGGGGTGTTTGAGGGTGTGCGTTAATTACGTTACATGTTGTATAAGGATATGTTGTCGCCAAGTTTAGACAGCTAAATCAACCTGCTCCTTACTCTGAAATCCTTTTTATGCGACAATAGATAAAAAAAAACATCGATTCACACTTTTACTGTTCATAGAGTATTTTAATGCGACAGGAGCCTAGCTATACTACAGCTTGTGGGTACCGTCCGTAATCTATTTCTATCTATGGAGCAAGTTTTCTATGAGGATATTTAGTCTACTAGAGACACTTAGCTGAACCCACACCCAGTGAGAGATAATCTTAGTAAACTTTTTTTATATAAATTAATTTTAAAATCCGTTTATCACAGCGCATTAACCAACTTTTAGAGTCCAATTGAATTGAATATGATATTTTTCTATGTTTATGACTACAAACCAACAATTATCACCATCCTCAGTCTCTTATCGTCCTCTGCTGGACATATAAATATTTCAATAATATAATTTATTTTAAACAATGTATTGAAAAAATCTTTGTAAACCAAACCTTTGTATTGAAAAGGTTTCAATAACGTTATAATTTGAAAAGGTTTGCCGTAGTCACCGCGCTTGGCATGCTACTTGGTCACCGCAGTTAGGTGGTAGCTAGTACACAGGTGGTGTTGCTGCCCCCCTACCTGCTGTAGGTATCCCTTAGTCGCCTTTCACGATACCCACGGCATGGGGTGGCAGAAAATCACACTTTTACGATAATTCAAACTACAGCAAATCTAACAATTGCAGCACAATAAAATAAAAAAATGACACCGCCAGGGGTTACTAGGAAAATGGTTTCAGATTTTCAGTCGGAATTATTAAATGTAATCATGTATACCAAATAAAAATAAAAATGTACTTTAAAGTTACATATAAATTATCTTGTAGTAAAACTTACGACCAAAGCAGAAACAAAGTCATTATAATCTGTATACCTGTGAATATGTAACCAAAACTTAAGTTGATGAATGGGCTATAAACCATTTCAATTTCATTCAAAACTCATTTGTATTCCACGACACTAGAACTCAATTATGAATGAAATTGAAGTGTTTTGTTGCCCTTTGTCAACTATTGTCTACACTTCATCCAAAACAATATCAAATGTATACGTTCTAGTATTACATTGTTCTAATAAAATACAGTTTATATTTTATTGATGTTCTTTTATTTCACAATTTATTAGCTTGAAAATGTACTTCGTCTGGAATATTTTCCATTTATTGTTGCATTTGTTTGCGAAAAACAATTTCAAAATGCAGTTTTACGTTTAAAGCTTTTGCTTATCAAACAATTTTATTGATGATGTTGTAAAGCTTTTTAAATAATAATTGTTAAAACAATCTAGAATCTAACTGAATACATTTAAATCGATTTGGCCTTCATGCCTCAAGTCGTGGGTTCGATTCCCACCCAGGACAGATATTTGTGTGCATCAACATGTCTGTTTGTACTAAGTCTCGATGTAATTGTCTATATAAACATAAGTCGGGTTTTCCTTCCTGACGCTATAACTCCAGAACGCACGAACCAATTTCCACGGTTTTGCATTCGTTGGAAAGGTCTCGGGCTCCGTGAGGTTTATAGCAAAGAAAATTTATAAAATTTAACGCGGGTAACACCGCGGAGCACAGCTAGTTGTCTATATAAGTATGTATTTACAGAAGAAAAAATGTATATCAGTTATCTAGTTTCCAAATTACAAGCTCTGCTTAGTTTGGGTTCAAATGACCCCGTGTGAAAAATATTCCAGAATAAAAATCAGGAATTTTAAAATATACTCAACAGAACTTTATATTTATTACATATTTCACTATGTCAATTAAAAAAATTTAAGTAATATGAATTAGTAAATTTAAGTAGTAAAAATGTATATCAGTTATCTAGTTTCCAAATTACAAGCTCTGCTTAGTTTGGGTTCAAATGACCCCGTGTGAAAAATATTCCAGAATAAAAATCAGGAATTTTAAAATATACTCAACAGAACTTTATATTTATTACATATTTCACTATGTCAATTAATATACTATACGGTAATAAATTAAAATTTATTAACGTATAGTATTACTTTAATGACTAAGCCATGATTACATGATTAAGAGGCTGAGAATGCCCAATTCTATTGTTTCACTTCAATGCCCATGCCGGTCGTATAAGTTTTTGAAAGAGAGTAATAGCGTAGAGCAAAAATCGCCTTCTAGGTTGAATTCCTTCCATTGCAGCCATTATCAGTAGAAACTCTCCATATTTGCAACACAGAAGACTTAATTCTTAGCATTCCATGGATTCACCATGCGGAAACCGGGTCCATCGCGTGGTAGAGGAGGGAACTATTACGCACTCGTAGGTACTGCACATTAAAACTCCGAGATATTTTCCACACACAATATTTAATCGAACAGAGTAACGTTCTCATCTACCGTCGTACAAAGAATGCTTCTTTAATAATTCTTCTACCCTATTTATATTTTTATCAGTGACAACCATTTGAAAGTTTACTATCGATTATTACCGTCACCGTAGCCTAGTTGGTAGTGCTCCTGCCTACGAGCAGGTGGTCCTGGGTTCGAATCCCGGTAAGTGCAAATATTTGTGTGATGAGCACGAATATTTGTTGTTGAGTCATGGATGTTTTCTATGTATTCAAGTATTTATCTATCTATATAAGTATGTATATCGTCGCCTGGTACCCATAGTACAAGCTTTGCTTAGTTTGGGGCTAGGATGAACTGTGTGACATTGTCCCTAGATATTATTATTATTAATAGTTTTAAGATGTAAAATTATTATAGTAATTAATAAAATGATAATCACTAATCAAATAAATAATCACAGTGTAAAAATTGTATTATACCATAGCAGCTACGTCACAACCGTTGCGCGGCTACTGAGTACTTGATAACAGAACACTCTACAGAAACTGAGACTTTTTTTTTTTGGATTAGGCAGGGGGAATGCTAGTGCATGCCACCCGCAAAAAGTGTCTGCAGGTGGGTATGTCGGACTCGCACCGACTAAACCTAACCTGCCGTGGACTTCTTCTGGCGCCTGATACGGGGAGCCCCGGGAACGCGGGTATGCTGCTCCGGTGAGAGTCTGAGACTTGTGACTCAGATGTAAGTTTAAGGCCTGTGATGCATCAACGCTCACCGTCTCTGTCTCTCAGTGTTTCCCCCTCTTCCTAGCCAAATTTGGTGTGATCCTAATAATGCCGCTTTGGATACTCATTCTATATAGAACTTATAATAATAATAATGTCCTCCTAGCCGAATTTCGGCCACAGAGATTAGCCATCTGCGCGGGACATATTATAGTGCTCAAGTGTGTGCGCAAACACAGGAGCACTTTCTATGATCCGATGGGACGCCTATGCGACACGACCGGAAAGAGGTCAGGTACAGGACCGACGGCTTTACGTGCTCTCCGAAAAGAAAAAATTCTCAGCATCAGCCCGAAGTCTGGGAGTTGGCGGTATTATACCCCCGTATAATACCGCCAACTCCCAGACTTCGGGCTGATGCTGAGAATTTTTTCTTTTTACAGAAAAGTCCCAAAATCACTTTTTGGCCCGAACCGGGATTTGAACGCAGGACCTCGTTCTCTGCGGGTGAACACGCTACCGCTAGACCAACGAGAGCAGTTTATAGAATTTACGCAAGTGTAGAAGGGTGTGCGTAATATTATTTTCCTCAATTGCATGGCTAGCCATTAAAACAGGTTATTACTTACTTATCGTACGGGCAGTGGTTAACCTAGTGTCAGAATTGTTCAAACCGCGCAGTAGGCCTCTGACATGACTTAACGACTATTGCCTAATGACTACAACCGGGACCGACAGCTTAACGTGCCCTCCGAAGCACGGAGACGCTCAGAAATTAAACCACTTTGGTGGTCACCCATGTATGGACTGACCGCGAGCCTAGTTGCTTAACCTCGCCGAACACTTACGGACCGGTGAGAGCATCTAGCTAGCACATGGCTAATTAAACATAAGGTAAAATTACGAAAAAAAAAGTAAAAGGGTCTGTAGTGTCTGTAAGTGAAAGAGAAGGAAGCATTATGTCATCTCTTGCGCACGCGCGGCCGCGATAGTCAGTCAATAGCTGTGAGCGGCGGTGGATAGTGGGCACGTGCGTCTAAGGCTGATTTCAGAGTCACGCCGGCGAGCGGCGCCGTCCAAACGCGCGCGCTTACAATTACACTAGATAGTAGTTGCGTTTCATAGTCACGCAGTTCAAACACGCCGCCGCGGCGCCGGTGACACGCGCGCCGCCGGCCAGCGCTGCCCGAGCTCCTCTACTGGCAGCTAGCGTTTCAGAGTGACGCGTCTCGCACGCGCCGCTGTTGAGACGCTTCTGATTCTGATATTTGTCGCCGTCACCACACAGCAGAAATCAGCCTAAGAGCTGACAATCTAGATAGAAATACTACGGGGTCCAATATATCAACGCATTTCATTTTTTCATTTCATTTATTCATAAACAAGAAACTTGTATCTGAATGTGCACAAAAACATAACATAGTGACATAAGCTATAATATAAAAGCTATAATAATATAAAATAAATATAATATAAAAGAATATAATAATGAATTAAATTAACAACTTAAAAAAACATTAAATTTAACAAACATTTACAAAATACCTTACAATTTTAAATAAAATACAATTAATAAAATTTAAAATTAATTTTGAATAATATAATTTCAATAATAATAAAATGATTAATTAATTACAGATGAGACAGATTCAAGAAATTAATAAAAATAATTATATTAAATTAATAGTTACATCAATAAATCATAATGCACAAAAGGCAATTAGAATATTTCATAAATTAATAACGTTATATAAATATAAAAATAAAACAATAAAATTACAGTTCTTCTACAGCGTATAGACATTTACTCAATAGGAATTCTTTTAGTTTTATTATAAATGCGCTACTGTATAAAGTACTTTTTATGTCTTTAGGCAACCTGTTGAATAATTTTACAGACGGGTATCGTGGACTGTGTTTCACTATTCTTAAATTATGTTGAGTCAGATTCTTCAAGTCCAATCTACGGGTACCTTCCCTTATCTGCCGTTCTTCTACTGTCTCATAGTCATGTATGTTTTTGGCCATATTACTTAAAAGTACCAGTACGTAAAGACTAGGTACTGTAAGTACATATTCCTAATTGAATAAAATATTGACGGCAACTTTCCCGTTGTGAGACGCGGACCATGGTACGAATTGCACGTTTTTGTAGTATGAAAGCTCTTCTACAGTTATATTCATAGCTATTGCCCCAAAAAAGTATGCTATACCTAATTTTTGATTCGACTAGTGCATAATATACTATTTTTAACTGTTCTAGGTTGATTTCATTTCTTAGGGCTCGCAAAGCGTAACATGCAGATGATACCGATGCATCAATTGCTTTTAATTCTGGTTTCCAGTTTAAGAGTTTGTCAATATGAATACCTAAAAATTTTACTTCCTCAACTAGCTCGATGACGACTTCATTTAAGGCAACTTTTAAATCATCTTTATTACGTGCTGTAGTTTTAAATAACATTATTTGAGTCTTTTTACTGTTTACAATCAATTTATTTGCCGTGAACCACTCATGAAAAGCTTGTAACGTAGCATTAACCCTTTGTGTCAAGTCTATCATGTCATTAGCTGCCACTATAGCATTTGTGTCATCTGCAAAAATTACTAATTCAATGTCAAGTAAAATTGTATTAAGATAATTAATCAAGTCATTAATAAACAATAAAAATAAAATAGGTCCTAAAGTAGATCCCTGTGGCACACCCGTTGATATGCGTACAATTTTGGATTTAAACTTTTTCTTTTGTTTATTCTCAGTTTTGTCAATTTCAACGTACATCCGCCTGTTTTCTAAGTACGAAGAGAATAGTTGCAAAGCCTTTCCGCGTATTCCGTAATGATTCATTTTAGTCAGAAGTAATTCATGGTTAATAGTGTCAAACGCAGAGCTTAAATCTAGGAAAAGGCCTGCAACTCTCATTTTATTGTTGATTTTGTTTATCACATCGTCTAATAATGTATATATGGCGTCTGTAGTACCAACACCCTTTTGATACCCAAATTGTCTTCTATTTAAAACTTTATTTACTCGCAAGTGTTCTAAAAGCCGAGTTTTAAGCAAATTTTCTAATAATTTTGACAGCACTGGTAATAGAGAGATGGGTCTATAGTTTTTAGAATCAGACTTACTTCCTTTCTTATACACAGGTATAACTTTCGCCATCTTTAGCTGTTCTGGGAAGATAGCCTGTTTAATACACTTATTGAAGAAGTCAGATAGGGGCTCAGCTAATATTTCTATGTGCTCCTTGAACAGACAAATCGGTACTTCGTCATACCCACAGGAATGCTTGTTTTTCATTCGTTTAACCATCGTACAAATCTCATTTGGAGTGGTAGGAGAAATACACATATCACTGACAACCTTGTCAGTATATAGATGGAGTAATGCCGATGCACGGTTTCCTTCAATTACTTCACTAGCACCTTTATAGTCAAATTGATTCACAAGTAAGTTAGTTATTTCCTCTGGATCCACTACAATTTTTCCATTAACCTTAAGTCTGAGATCCTTCTTAATTACTTTCTGTTTATTAGTACAATTATTAACAATCTTCCAAATTTCTTTACCTATATTTTTTGATGTATTTATTCGTCTCATTATAGCAAGCTTTTTAGCTTTAGAAACAATATTTCTATAAAGCTTAATGTACAAGTTTTTATATTTTAAAACACTCGGTTCAAGATTATTTCCATTACGTGCACATAAAAATCGTTTCATCTTGCTAGAGGTACGTATCCCTTTAGTGATCCACTTTATTTGTGATTTATTCTGAAAGTTCATCTTACATTCTCTCTTCCTGTAGCTATTGCGAAACACTTTATAAAATCTTTTAAGAAAAGTATTAATACCCATATTAGCCCAGGATTCTTTAAGAATACCCTGAACGAAAGTTGCACTATTTTTAATGTTGAATACTCTTTTATCTATTACAATATACCTATTCTTATGTATATGAGGATTGGATCGATTTTCTAAACAAAGTTCAGCAAAGATACCTGCATGACCGTCGGCTAAACCATTGTGATCTACGTCACCACCCAAAATACATGCCTCTGGCAGATTGGTTATAATGTTGTCGATACATGAACTACTATTATTACGGATGAAAGTAGCAGAAGATATCAGATGCCTAAAGTTATAACATTTTAACAAACTAAGAAATTCTGCACTTTTTTTAGTGTCTACTAACAGATCTATATTAAAATCACCGCATATTATACATTTCCTATTGAATAAATAGTCCAACAATTTCTCCAATCTTTCTAAGAACTGTTCGAAATTTTTATCAACGGGATTTCGATAGCAACAACAGATATAAAGACCAGTGTCAGCATCTTTAGCTCCACAAATTTCAAAACATTCCATTTTATACAATTTGTTTATTTGTTCACAAATGTTGGCTCGTCTATCCATATGCCCTAAAATTAAACTACCTCCTCTTAGTTTAGTTTTTCTAGCGTTGTAAGCTACTAACTTATAATTATTTAGGTTAAAAATATTTGCAGTGCTCTCATTCAAGAAGTGTTCACTTATACACACGTAATCCAGCCTTTTATCTAGAGTTTCCATATAAACTTCAAGTTCATTTTTCTTGTTCATGACACCACATAGATTTTGGTGATAAATATTGATGGAGATATATTTATTGACATCAGATATATTTGTCAGGATACAAGGATTATTCGGTAATATAGGATCGAAAAAAAACATCTTCATAGGTCTGTGTGCCAATGTCATTTGTGACTGTTACTGGCTTGTAATGCTCAGTTGCAGTTTCTGTCTGTGAATAAACATGATTATAAGATTTTAATTCATCTGGAATAGTTTTAACATATTTTAAATAGTTATTTCTGTACTTTAAACGAAGTATTTCTTTATGAATTAGCCTACTTGCGCTCATTGTATTTATGTATTTCGGAGCTAGTTTCGTGTCGGTATAATTTAGATCCAACGGCAAAAATGAAGTATTTTTAAAGTTACTGCATATCAGTTTTAGTGAATTATTGAGCATTTTAACATTGAGATAGTTATTTTTATAGAGTTTACCAACTAAGACGTTTGCGTGTTTAATTTGTCCCAGAGTATAATATAAATATGACTGAAAATTTAAAGGATTGGAATCATTAGAACCGCCTAGTATTAATATATAGTACGCATCGACGCGTCATAATACATCTTTATATCTAATATCATCATCCCGGCACCTTGACAAACATGCAATTTAAGAACATAAAGTATAACCAGAAAAAATAACTAAATTATGTCGCACGTATGTGAGTAATATTCCAGAAAGAAAAATTGACTTGCAGTTAACCAGTTGGAAGATCCTATTTATACGCAACAAAATTATTCCTTAAACTAAGCCAACTGTAAAATTACCTACTTATTTCATTAAGAAATGTTATCAGTACCAGCCTGAAGTCTGTCAGGCTATTAGAGTCAAATACCTGCACAAAAGCCAAAGTTTCTGACGAAAAAAGATGATAGACTAGTGAGACAGAGTGGTAAAACACACGCTACGGTTGGTGGTTGCCACTCGAGAACCTTTCAGCCCAAACGGCCGTCGGCTGGATGCAAATAGGCCAAGACCGGCCCTGGCTGCTGAACCAGAGGTCATGGGTTCAATCCCCACCCAGAACAAATGTTTACACAACAATTATGTGATGAAAACGATTATGTGTTCTTTGTGTGAGTGTAATTAATGTATGATAATATGTATGTATTTTTATTATTTAAGTTTCCAAAGATAAATGTTTCAGTTGTCGGGTTGCCTGCCATAGAACACTTTTGTCTCTCTATCCACTTTTGGACCAGAATATGGCAATGTGTTATTTGTCAATTTTGTGAATTCTCAATCTGACCTCTGCTTATACCGCTTCGATACAGAGATCATCAAAGGTGTCGCTCACCTTAAATATTAAATAAAAACATTTATGAACCCTAAAATAAGAAAGTTGGAGTTCAAATTTGTATATCACAATTTCATTTATGATGTATGTATCTTTAATACGACAAGAGAGCAATGTGTACTCAGGGTGATAATATTTGCGCTTGTAAGAGGATTGTGACGGCGTTCGTATTGTGTTTGCATCTTACACAGCTTTTGGAATGTACAGGTTGATATTTTATTTTAATTGTATTAGAATTGTTTGCTGGGAATATAATATGTCATATTTTTCTTTTAATACAAGTACTTTTTATTATTTGTACAACAAGTAGATTACTATTATGGTTAAAATAATAGGAGCAAACCGGAAGACGCAGCGTGGGCAGGCCCCGTATAAGATGGACCGATGAACTTGTGAGGTCGCTGGAAGCCGCTGGATGCGGATGATAGTGCAAGATCGGCAATGGAGATCTTTGGAGGGAGGCCATTTACCCGCAGTCTTTTGTTTGATATGATGTTGATGAAAAATTACAGGAACCCACCTTTTGAGAGGCCTGCCCACGATACTTCTTCCGGTGTGTGGTCGCCACTCAAGAACCTTTCTCCCCCAGCGGTTCTTCTAGTACCTCCGAATTTCTGATTCGATCTCGCATCTTATATTCATTCATTCATTCTTGCCAGCCAGATGACATCCTCTCGTGGACAAAGGCCTCCCTAAAAGATTTCCACAATGGAGGGATACCATTTGGAGGGATATAACATAATCACCACGCTTCGCAGACGGGTTAGCGATCACAGTATGATGGTCATAGTACACAGAGAGACGCTGCTGGTCGTTATCTGAAAGATATTCCCTTGGTACGACTTCTGCACCCCTCACGGGATGAGAAAAGGTGGCCATATTCTATGCCGTCACCCACACAGCATTCATCTACACGGAATAAGCTTCTTATATTATTTTTATGTCAGAGGGTGACAACCGAGCAAGTGGGTCACCTGATGGTAAGTGATCACCACTGCCCATGGACACTCGCAACACCAGAGAAGTTACTGGTACGTTGCCGGCCTTTAAGAGACAGTAAAAAAGTTTTGCTGACCCTTACCCCCAACCCGATGAGCTCTGGCGACCTTTACTCACACTTAGAAACACAACATTAAATTATTAATGTCATTATTAAGGAATGTCTTCTGTAAAGTGGAGGTACTTCCCCAGTCGGGCTGCTCTTCGAGCAAATGAACGCTGTTTATTTTGTTTTTATTGTAATATCGTTTGACCTTCATAATACGTAATATGATTGGCAATAAAATAAACCATTAGATATAATTTGAGAAATTAATTTGAATCATAAGTTTAATATCACATTCGAGTAACAAAAAGTATTCAAAAGTCAGTGCCAGCCAAATCCATTTTTCTATTCAAATAAACTGGCTGTATGCAATGTCATTTAATCCAATAAAAAGTTCAGATCAGTCACCAACGTGCAGCTCTTTGCGAAATATTTTATTCGTGTTTTATGAGATTTTTTCACTACTGCTTAGCTCGTGACTTCGTATGGAAAAAATATATATTAAAAAAAAACGGCTAAGTGTGAGTCGGACTCGCGTACGAACGGTACCGTACCAATATCTATAAAAACAAGCAAAAAAATTCACGTTTGTTGTATGGGAGCCCCCTAAAATATTTATTATATTTAGTTTTTTAGTATTTGTTGTTATAGCGGCAACAGAAATACATCATTTGTGAAAATTTCAACTGTCTAACTATCACGGTTCATGAGATACAGCCTGGTGACAGACGGACAGACAGACAGCGAAGTCCTAGTAATAGGGTCCCGTTTTACCCTTTGGGCTAAAAAGCAGCCGTTTAATAGGAATGATTCTGTGTATGAGGTAATTAACAATTACAAATAATCAATTCATGGCTTTAATTTACAGCTTGGGGATATTTTGTTACTTACTGTGTAATATACTCGTAATATAAATAAATGTATTTTTAGACGACGCCTGCAATAGTGTTATGTACAGACGCCGGCACATCCAGTTACTCCAATCTATCAAATTTCTTTTATAGATTTTCAACTTTATCAAATAAGCATAAAAAAACTTGACAGATTGGGGTAGCTTGATGTGCTGGCGTCTGTATCTCTGTATCGCGGTTGAATTTCATCATTAGCATATCAGCCGAAAGACGGTTTTTTTGCTGAAATAAGACCTCCCCCAAAGATCTTCATAGTTACAGGTTTTGCGCTTCCCGTATCCCTTTGTAATTAACATTTGATAGTGATGATTATGTTATTAAGCTATTCATACATACATACATAGACTCACGCCTGTCTCCCAGAGGGGTAGGCAGTGACAACGGACTTCCATTTGTCATGATCCTTGCACAATGCACATCTCTTTCGCTTCGTTTACTGACATTATATTCTTCATACATGCTCGCCGGTTTAGGGTACTTCTGACCTGACCTTTCTTAAAGTACGTCTCCGATTAAGCTATTCAATGTGATTTATTCCAATACAAAGTAGATTTTATTTACCAACATGAATATTTCATTCTTGTTTGATTAGATTTTTCTTGTTTTACCACTTGCCCGTGGCTGCGCATGGAACCAATTAGAGATTTAAATAAAGCAATGGCTGTGGGAATAATGAATCATTATCATTTCAAATTAATTTAATGATTTATGTTTGCTGCTAGACAATTCAAATTGAAGATTATAAATACAAAATACTGTATTTTCGTGTTTGCCTGTGAGATTGCGTGACTACTGTTGACTGAACGCTCAACATACCTTCTGAAGAAGTTGATTGCCGTCAAAATGTCAGAATCTTTCACATTCTGATATCTTGACGACAAGTAAAGCAAGGCGTAAGTTCACCAACTTATAATTGGAAAGAAAATATGAAATTAATTAATTAGTTAAATAATTAAAAACAGACCAAAACCATGAATTAAAATGCTCTCCTATGTTTTTTCAAATATTTTGTTACAGACTATATTTTTGAAAAACAAGTAAATATTAAATTTTAGTATTTTTTTTAATTTAATATGTTTTATGCCTTTTTCCTGCATTAGAAGTCTTTCGGCTGATATGATGATGTAAGCTAGTTTAATAATAATAATATATAGGGACAATGTCACACACTGACAGATCATAGCCCCAAACTAAGCTAAGCTTGTACTATGGGTACCAGGCGACGAAATACATACTTATATAGATCGATAAATACTTAAGTACATAGAAAACATCCATGACTCAGAAACAAATATTCGTGCTCATGACACAGATATTTGCACTTACCGGGAGTCGAACCTTCGTAGGCAGGAGCACTACCAACTATGCTACGGTGACCGTCGAGAGTTTAAGATGTCTTATTTCAATGTCTTTGATATAATTGATACGACAATAATATGTGTTTTATTATATACATTAAAATAATTTAAAGGTGCCAAGGTATAAGTATATAATCATCATATCAGCCGAAAGACGTCCACTGCCGGACAAGACCCTGCCCTAAGAATTGGCGATCGAAGTAAGATAGCCAGAGACGCTCCTGCCCGTTCCCGATAGGTATTCTGACGGTCACCGTAGCCTAGTTGGTAGTGCTCCTGCCTACAAAGCTGGTGTCTGGGTTCGAATCCCGGTAAGTGCAAATATTTGTGTGATGACCACGAATATTTGTTTCTGAGTCATGGATGTTTTCTATGTATATAAGTATTTATCTATCTATATAAGTATGTATTTCGTCGCCTGGTACCCATAGTACAAGCTTTGCTTAGTAGTAGGGGTTAGGATGATCTGTGTGACATTGTCCCGAGATATTATATTATTATTATTCCCTGGGGGCAACTTCTACGCCCGCCACGGTACTTACTTACTTATCGTATGGCCCAGCTAACAGCGTGTCCAGCCTGCCCTGCCCCATATTCATGGCAGGATCTTAGAAATGCCACATGCAGGGCAATCAGTGTGGCCACTGGGTCACAAACATTTAATGAGTGTGCCATCGAAACGCTAAGAAGAAGAAGATCCTATGGGCCGCGGTTACCCTGGTGTCAGAGTTGTACAAGCCGTCTCTTAGGCCTGAGAAATGGCTTAAAATGAAAAATCAAAATCAAAAAGTAATTTATTCAGTTAAAATATTACATTTGTGTGGAATCGTCAATTTTTTTTTATCCTACCGTGCAGTGCATTACGTGGCAGCTACTGAGAAACACTGCCAGAAAACGCAGTAGGAATCTTAAGCTTAAGGACTGTTAACTAATAGCCACAACCGGGACCGACAGTTTAACGTGCCTTCCGAATCACGGAGACGCTAAAAAATTAAACCACTTTTGCGGTCACCCATCTATGGAATGACCGCGAGCCTAGTTGCTTAACCTCGCCGATGACTTAAGTAATCCACTGCAAGACAATAACCTGCCCTTATAAGGGGGAATATGCCAAAATCACCACGCTTGGCATACGGTTTGGCGACCGAAGTGAGATGGTCAGAGTTCGGAGAGAGACGCTCCTGCCCAATCTCTGTTCGGTATTCCCTGGAACCGACTTCTACACCTCTACACTATATAAGATGGGATGGTGATATTTGTCGAATTTATTTTATATTTTTATACCTGTAATACAACAATAAATTCATATCAAACGTACAGAGAGTCTTATAGTTCTATAAGCGTAATAAAATATAGATATATTTTCGTGTTTAAAATGATAAAATACGTATTTTCTTTTCTGATTTGTGGATGAAATGTGCAATGCATTCTGACTAGATTGGTTTGCGAGATGAATAAGAAATAAGTAGTCTAGTTTAAAGTCTTGTATTAGAATTGTTTTGTTTTTTCTAGAAAATTAGAATCGTTTCTTGAAATATGATAGTGTGAATAAACTCTGTTACCGTTAAATATTTATTTATACTTAGATGATAGAAAATATAATATTTTATAATATAACGTCGCGCACGTGTTTTGATTTAAAGAATACACTTATATATTTCTATTATTTTTTAGATTGACTAGATTGATTGTTTAAAAATACTTCAATTATCTATTTATGAACGTGAATTTTTAGGCACTTTTCGTTATTTGAGAGAGAATAAGATAGAAGATATGACGTTTTATGAATTAAATAAATTTTTCATGTAATCATACTTTTTCTTGTACTTTATGATATTAAAATAACATTTTTGCTATACATAACATGGCTATGAACGTAATAAAATTATTTGTATTGAGTGTCTTAAAAGATCGTTTATTGACCTAGCTTTTACTGTGTGGTGACGGCACAGAATATCATCACCCCATCGCATCCCGTGGGGGGTGTAGAAATCGACCGAGGGCACACCTACCAGAGAACGGGCAGCAGCGTTTTTCTGTGAATGTGTATGACCATCAAACTGCGATCGTCAACCCGTACGCAAAGCGCGGCGATTATGGCATATCCCCCATTCTTTGGGGAGGCTTTTGTCCAGCAGTGGACGTACTTTGGCTGACATGGTGAATCGACTTAGCATTCGTACAGCGGACTTTAAATATGGCTGGAAACATGTAAAAACCATTAAAACTGCCCGGCTATGAAGGTAACATTTTTTTTGTTCCCCAAGTACCATATCGACGGGCCTGTTGTGGGCCGGGCGTGGTTGGCAAATGCTTGCTTTCTGCACCGGAAGTCGTGGGTCCGATTCCCACCCAGGACAAAAAGTTGTATGCATGAACATGTCTGTTTGTCCTGAGTTTGGATGTAATTATCTATATAAGTATGTATTTACTAAAGAAAAGTAGTATATCAGTTATCTGGTTTCTATAGTTCAAGCTCTGCTTAGTTTGGGATCAGATGGCCGTGTGTAAATAATGTCCCAGGATATTATATATATATATATAAGTTAAATTTAGCTTTAATACTATAGCGAAAGTATAATGATATTTTTTTTTAATTTAGGGGTGTCGGGCAGGGGGTAGAAACTGTCATAAGTGTGTAAGTGTAACTTTCATTAAGTGTCCGGCAACTGGTGCCGTGATTTCTAAAGTTGTCTCGAAGAAAATATAAAAAATTAAACTTAATACTTTAACGAATTTTAGGTGCTATTTTAGACACCTTCACTTCCTGCCTGCCAAAGCAATCACAACCGAAACTCCATAGTCGCTGGCCGTTCTTACCTGTATAGGGGACATGCACAGAAAAACTTTAGTTTTATAAAATAACGAAGGTCTGGCCGTCATTGGTTCTTGCTCATAGAAAAATATTACTACACATTATGTTCCGATTCTATAGAAAAGCTTTGTAAAACGGGACCCTATTACTAAGACTTCGCTGTCTGTCTGTCTGTCCGTCTGTCACCTGGCTGTATCTCATGAACCGTGATAGTTAGATAGTTGAAATTTTCACAGATGATGTATTTCTGTTGCCGCTATTACAACAAATACCTACTAAAAGTCAAAATAAAATAAATATTTAAGGGGACTCCCATACAACACACGTGAATTTTTATAGATAATGGTAAGGAACCCTTCGTGCGTGAGTCGGATTCGCTCTCGGCCGGTTATTTATAAGTCTTCGTTGATAAAAACCTTATTCACTTTATAGTTTATTTTTATGTGTTAGTAATTTTATAAAAATTATACTAATACCAGCAATTGACAACATTTCAAAACTGACACCACCTTAAAACAAAAATACCATTTCTTTATTTTTGTATCCTGAGTTCAAATATATTTTTTTTATATTTTTTTATTTCTTCATTTCTGAGGAAATAAATAAAAACTGAAAAAGGTGTTATGTCGTCACTTATACGGCAGACGAGGTAGTTTCCTTTGCCTAAGCATACCAATGTTTTAAACGAAAACATTAATGTCAAACAGGCCATGTCAAATCAAATCAAATCAAATCAAACTTTTATTTGTTAACACAGGTAAAAAAAAATACAGATCTTACATTTGGTGAACAGAACGCTATGTTATGCCCGAAGGCGTACAAATATGGTGTGCATCTAGCTCAAAATTACGAATTTAAATTTCACATAAAAAATAATATACATATTTGAGAATCATGCATAATTTAATTATCAAAATAAATTCATTAATTATATAATAAAACTTGATGATGTTAGATTTAAATGTGGAATTATATAATTATAAATGTCAAGAAAAAGAATCTAAGTACCTTTATCCAAATAATTAAAATGTCAAAAGAAAAAAAAAAATTGTCACTATAATTCAAAATGTCAAAAATTATTAAATGTCAATATTAATAATAAATTTCAATTCCAAATTAATTTATCATTTAAGTTTTCTCCTTTAACACAGAAACAAAGCATTATAACAATAACTATTTTTTTTTTTTTATATTGAGCCATCACTGAGAAATTCATCCAGTGTGTAGTAACATTTGTCACTAAGCATGTTATTAAGTACCTTTTTGAATTTTGTTACTTGCATATTTTTAAGGGCATCCGGTAATTTATTATAAATTTTTGGAGCGTTGCCGAAAAAACTTTTACGCATTAAGGCTGTTTTACATTTAACATTACATAGTTGTCAAATTGTCAAGTGTCATTCACGTTTTAAATTTCGAAACTTTCACGGTTACTTAATGAAATATAATAAGGATAATAACACTGGAATGGAATTTAATATTGACGATTTTGATTTTATTTAAATTGGAAACATTAAACAAACGTAGTTAAACAAGTATAGGCGTCAACGAGTTTGGCAAGACAGTGTTTTTTTTTCACGGGTTACATTAAAGCAAAGATCGATAGCTATTCCACCGTATGTATGACGTCATTTGCCGCTTACGTATTTTTAGAATACATCGAATTTCAAAGTTGACATTATCAATGAAAAGTTCATAATTTCTCAAAAAGGAAAAATATGGGTGCTCTAGTTTTGGATTTACTTTTAAATAACGCAATAATACATGCCAGTTAAAAATATGAAATGTTGTCAATTGCTATAAGGCACTCACCCAGTTAGTAATCACTCCCGCCCATGGAAACTTGCAACACCAGAGGGGCTGCAAGTATGTTGCCGGTCTTGAGCTAGTAATAGGCTCGCTTCTTGAAGATTTCCATGTCATACCTCCGCAGTTAATTGATTCTATAGGTGGTTGTGCGCGGTAAAAAGTTTCATGTGAAACGCACGGTATTAGACCACCATTCATCCAGGTATGGATATAATTTCCTGATGACAGCATCTGTGGCGGAACGTGACGGCAGATGAAAATTTCGATTATTTTCTCAGAACACGTTTGAGCTCATAAAACAAAAAGAGCTACACATCTTATTTCATTTAAAATAACAATCATTCACAGAATGGAAATGTCCTCACGTAACAAGGTAAGTCGCAATAGCCTGCGGTAGTTTACTTATACAGAGCAACAATATAGTCTGAATGCTCGTCGTAAAGCAGAACTATCGCTACATATTTCTACAATGTATTAGAAATACATACAATTCAATGTTTTCCTTGCATTTATTTCCAAAGGTACCTACTCTAGTCTGGTATTCTAGGAATAATAATACCCTCCTAGTCAGCCACGGTGACAAATTTCAACGGAGAGTAGCCATAAATAGTACGCAAATACAGGGACACTTTCTATTCCAATAGGTATTCTAACGCGACGTCCTGCTTGAGCGATCTAGACACGACCGCTAAGTACGCGCGGCGCGGCGCGAATTAAGTATGTGTCGTTCGCGATTGAACGATTCAAAAGAACCAGATCTTCAAGTTGTCTCTATCGAACGGGTCACTTTATTGAAAATGATCCGTTCGTTCATTTGATTGCACTGGCTCGCGAGTCGTAGTCCATTGACGATCGCATCGTAGGTCGCGGCAATTCGGGTTACAGTGAGAGAAAGAACGAACCGAGGGAGAGCCGATGATGCGGTGACTTTTTTGAATGTATGGAACACAGTATAAAAAGTACTAACGTAGTATGACTGACGGCCGATCTAACAATGAACTATGAGTCTTAAATATAGGGTGCTAGAATCTATTCCATTCTTTTAGTTTGCTCCTACTTTAGATATTTTAATAAAGTCTTTTGGTGCTGAAAATTTGTAATTTTTATAAATAACCAAATCAGAAAAATTAAACTATAACAAGCGTTTTAGTTTGATTTTTCTGATTCATCTGAGATTATATAATAGTAAAAAATTACATTATTTTACCCATAATTTAACGTTATTTATTCAGTACCAAATAAATTTACCTATGATGTAATAATGATACCTACATACCAAAAAATTTAAAGGTTTTTGTTTTTAAAAGTGCTTATTTTAGTTATTTAATGTCATTCATTAATTATAATAACTGATTATGATTTATTCAATAAATCATAATCAGTTATTATATCGGGATCGCAGATCCCAATAAATTTTATTGGGATCTGCGATCTGCAATCTCAAATCTCAATCAATCAGAACTATTGTTTTACTATGTAGGTATGTTCTTTTGAAATTGAACCATTTGATTGAACGGGTCGAACGAACCAGATCACTTTGTCAACGGGTCAGTATTGATTCGTATCTTTGCGATCGAACGAACGACACATGCTTAGCGCGAATGCAACAAACAGTCGAAACCTATTGAAGTGGCCTACGTGACCAAACGCGCGTGCGGTGCGGTGCGGAGCGGCGCGAACTGAAGCGAACGCGATCAGTTGGTTTGATATTTTCGCGCAGACAGGATGCGGTGCCGTCGTGTTCTTGTGGCGTCGATGGCGGCTGCGCGAAACGATTCGCGTGCACGTAGGACGACCTACGTAGGCCGTAGCGTTACGCAGGACGTCGCGTAACGCTACGTCCTAGGTAGGCGGTTCAAAGCGAACGCGATTATGAAGCGGTGACACGCGAATTCAATGCGGTGCGGTGCGACGCGGTGGCCATGTCCTACATGTACGCGAATCGTCTCACGCTGCCGCAATATATATGCCGCAAAAATACGACGCCACCGCATCCTGTTCGTGCGAAAATATCAAGCCAACTGATATAAAAAGAAAATATCTATACGCAACCGCGAAACGGCGCGGCGCGGCGCGAAAACAACAAAGAGTCGAAACCTATTGAAGTGGCCTACGTGACAAAACGCGCGTGCGGTGCGGTGCGGAGCGGCGCGACATGAAGCGAACGCGATCAGTTGGGTTGATATTCTCGCGCGAACAGGATGCGGTGCCGTCGTGTTTTTGCGGCGTCGGTGGCGGCTGCGCGAGACGATTCGCGTGCACGTAGGACTTAGGCACCGTATCGCATTGAATTCGCGCGTCACCGCTTTATAATCGTGTTCGCTTTGAACCGCCTACTTAGGACGTAGCGTAATGTTCCGATGGGACGACTAGTGACACGACCGGAAAGAGTTTAAGTACAGGACCGACGGCTTTACATGCTCTCTGAGGTAATACCGCCGACTTCAAAACTTCGGGAAGATACTGAGAAAATTTCCTAACAGAAAAATATCAAAATTCTTTATGCGTCATCCCATGACTTAAACCCAGGTCCTCACTAAATTAAGTTGAACTCTCTGAAAGACTGCCTCGTTGGTCTAGTGGTAGCGTGTTCACCCGCAGATAATGAGGTCCTGGGTTCAAATGCTGGTCGGGCCAAAAGTGATTTTGGGACTTTTCTGTAAAAATAAAAATTTCTCAGCATCAGCCCGTATTTTGGGAATTGGCGGTATTACACCCCCGTGCCTCAAAGAGCACGTAAACCCGTCAGTCCTGTACCCAACCTCTTTCCGGTAGTGTCGCAAGGCGTCCCATCGGATCATGAGAGTGATGGAATAGAAAGTGCTTCTGTGTTTGCCCACACACGTGTGCACTATAAAATGTCCCGCGCAGATGGCTAACCTCTATTGAGACTGGCCGCCGTGTCCGAAATTCGGCTGGGAGGACATTATTTATATAAAGTTGTACATGCTACCGCTAGACCAAAGGGGCAATTAAATGAGATACCTACTCTAAGAATAAGTCCCTAGTGCAAGGTGCATTTAAATATTACTAAGGAAATATTAAAGGTTTCGTTTTAATGCCAACAATACGGAAACTACGGCTGCCTTATAAATGGGTGCCTTTGATTTGATGAAGGCTTTGTGTGATATATATATTTTTATTTATTTCAGACTAGTTGTGCCTCTACATTATATGGCTGGCTATGAGTTATTCGGATTTGTAAACTACTAGTTGTGCCCGCGACTTCATCTGCACATTTTGTATTGACACCGTAAATGTTACATCAGAACAACTCTAATATTCTGTCTCTTGTCGCAAAGTTATAAAAATCATTCAATTAACCTTACATATTTCCATACAAACTTTGAATTTCATATTTATTTATATCGAATCAACTGCCTAATCTATCTACATCCATCATCTACATACATCTATCAAGTTTCAAGCTTCTAGCTTTAAAATGACGATATTTACATACAAATTTCACTCCCCCCTTTCAACCCCTTACAACCCTTTTTTGCATTAAAAAGTAGCCTATCTCCTTTCTCGGGCTCTAGACTATCTGTGTACGAAAAATTTCATTTAATTTGGTTTAGTAGTTATGGCGTGAAAAAGTGACAGACAAAGAGACAATAATGATATCCTGGGACATTATTTACACACGGCTGACATGGCCATCTGATCCCATACTAAGCAGAGCCTGTACAATGGAATCCAGATAACTGATATACCACATATACTATTTTTCTTTTGTAAATACATACTTATATAGATAATTACACACAGACTAAAGTCAAACACACATGTTCATGCACACAAATATCTGTCCTGGGTGGAAATCGGACCCACGACCTCCGGCGTGAAAAGCAAGCATTTGCCAACCACGCCAACAGGTCCGTCATTATTCAAAATATATTATTATATGTGGCGACAGTTAAGGCACGTAGGACATGTTAACAAGTGTGTCATCAGTGTGGAATAGAACCACACTTGCACTTCAGGTTGGAACCGTTCACAAATCCCCACCTAATCAAGTTTTCCTTACTTTGACCAACTTGTCCTGAGTCTGTTCAGAAGCTTCCAGGTTAGCGACGGAAACTTGTTTCCAGGCGGAAGATTTTAGCAGTAAGGAAGAATGGGATGGGTAGGGTAAAAGCTTTTGTGACTTCTGAGCCTTTGTGTGACATAATTTTTTTTCGGGACATACCCTCCCTCTTACTCACCTCTGCAACTCCTGTAAGCCAGGATCAACAGTGGCAAACAATGAAATGACACTGAGCAGTGAGGCTCAGCCATGTCCTGGGAAATCGCTTTAACTGTCTTGGATCCCGCAACAAATTTAATCAGAAAGAAAAAAAGAGAGTTATAAAAGAATAGTTCCACTACCCTCCAGAGCAAAGCGAAATACAGAATTATATAAAAAGGCTATAGCCTCATAAAACGAGAGAATTGCAACTAGAGAAGCCAGCTGCAAAAGCACCGAGGATCAATTTAAGGGTCCTAAGTGAGCTGTTATATTTGATTCCAATAGTAGTTATGGCAAAAGTGCTTAAACGCACGGAAGTTGTTCCTTGTTGCTATAAGATCCGTATAATAAACTACTCCAGATATTGGTTGCAAGATATTAAACATAATATGACGCTGATTTTGCCAGAGATCACACTTGCTTACTTTTGTACATAAGTAGACAATGAACGCGCCTAAAAAGAAGTATTTACTAACTAAAGCGCCATACAATGAATTCGGCAATAACCACTTTACTCAAAACTTGCACAATATAGTACCACGTAAACTAGAGGCAACAATATAAGCAACAGTTAAGTGTTTTGTCGTAAAACTGAACAATTCTACGCTTAGATAGTACAGTAGTTCTATATAACTGGACTTTCAGGCGAAGATAAAGTTAGAATGTTTCAACTCCTTTAGAACTCATAGTGAGACAGCATCTGGCTGAAAGTTATATTACGTGCGAAAGGATAATTTTGAAAAAATGTTTCGTGTGCTTAATGCATATTAATAATAATGTCCCCGTAGCCGAATTTCGGCCACGGCAGCCAGTTTCAACAGAGATTAGCCAATTGCACGGGACGTGTTATAGTGCTCAAGTGTGTGCGCAAACACAGGAGCACTTCTATTCCAACACTCTCATGATACGATGGGACGCCTAGCAACACGACCGGAAAGAGGCCAGGTACAGGACCGACGGCTTTACGTGCTCTCAACTTCCAGACTTCGGGCTGATGCTGAGGATTTTTTTTACAGATAAATCCCATCACTTTAGCCCGACCCAGGATTTGAACCCAGGACCTCGTTCTCTGCTAAACACGCTACCGCTAGACAAACGAGGCAGTACAATGTATATTACATACCTAGACGGCAACGGCAAAGAATATCATCACCCTATTTTATCACGTGGGAAGCGTAGAAGTAGACATGAGGGAATATCTTCTCGAGAACGGACAGCAGCGTCTCTCTGTATACTATGACCATATACTGCGATCGCCAACCCATCTGCCAAGCTGACTGAACGTGTGGCGCAGCGGCTAAGACAGTCGCCTCACCGCTTCGTGACGCGGGTTCGAGTCCCGCGCCGGACATCTATTTGTGTGACACATAAAGAATTGTTCTGAGTCTGGATGTAATTTGTGTCCGTCTATTATAAGAAAATAAATAAATAAATAAAAAAGGTTTTTATTCACGTAGACTTTAAAAAAGCGCTTGTAAATAGTCAGAACATGTTCGTAGTAATATATAATTAATTTATAATTAATTCTAGGTACATATAGATATTTAAGTACACGGATTGTAGGAAATAATTTACAATAAGATTTATTTTATAACAGTAACGATATTTAACTAACTTAAATAAGTTATTATCAAGGATCATGTGCAGATTTAATTATTAAAATTTTAAATTTTAGCTATATTTTTGCTACATATTGTCTGAATGGTTCTGTCCATATTAAGGTACGAATTAGATGTTATTATTATGGCGGACCTTGTGTTAATAACTACGGTCGCGCTTAAATGCTACCACCGGATCCAATGCGCCCCAACTGAGAAGACCCAGCGAAACAAACTCAGCGGGTGTCTCTACTCCCGGTTTCAACACGGCCCAGTTGAGACGCTTCGGCGAAACATACTCAATGGGTCATATAGAGTATAAGTTTGTAAAGTACCCCGCTACACTGGGTTAAGATTCCCTTGTGCGGGCGTTCTCTTTTATGAAATTATAATAAAAAAAAAGCGTGGTGATTATGGCATAGCCCTCCAAATGATAGATACAACTCCATTGTGGAAATCTTTTGGCAGGCCTTTGTTCAGCTTTTGATATCATTAGTGTCAAGTCAATAAAGACTATTACCATTTGCGTTAGAGATATTAACCAGCACAAAATTTGTGCGCTAACATAGATGAACTCTCATGATCTGATAGGCCGGGCTCTGTCTGTGAGGTTAGTTTATATCAAAAACGGCTGGACTGATTTCCACCGGAATTTTATTAGCAGATAGCTCATATTATAAGAAGCAATAGTATAAGAAGTAATTGTATTATGTGTCTATATTAGTGGATGTAATTTGTGTCCGTCTATTATATGTTTTTAAAGTACCCCGCGATACAGAAATTAGATTCCGTAGTGCGGGAGTAGGCAAAAAAAAAGTAATATATGGTATTTAACAACTAAGAGAAAAATTTTGTTCTAAGGTAAAGAAACATAATTTTAGACGGCGGAATGTAATAGACGGACTGAACCTAGTATAGAATAAGGCAAAATAATGGCTTTTAGTAGCTATACTACAAATGCTGAGTGACTTTAGGTAGTTATTCAAAAGGAATTTATACACATTACACAATTTAACACAATGGTAACATGTAGTAGACAGATTCCATTAAAATGTCTTTCTGTGAAGCAAAAACATTACGTCTATTTTATGCCTACGTAACTCTCTCGACAGTTACACCCATATTTCTTAAACCTAAGAATCATATTCAGTTCGACTCGAAATCTTTACAATAGCCTCTACTGGGACTGCACAAAGTATCTGTTCCCTTGGCACAGTTGAAACCTGGCTTACGACTGTATAAACAATATTAATATAAGCATACATAAGCTTTGCCATTCTTAGCTCATAAAAAAGGGATATTTCCCTACTAAACCATTCCATAAACACGAAGTCTTTGCTACAAATTTTGCTGTCAACATAACCCTTATTCTTACTGTATTAAAGTTGATTTTCTTTAATCTATTATCTTGTGTAATGTTGTCTTCTGATGCTACGTAACGTCTCTTAATTCTCCTATAAAAGTATGGCGCACTTTAGTTTATTGCATTCTAAAGTTAATAAGAGTGGAGATGGTACCTTTTCGAGGATTACTGAACGTACCTTTTTTAATCCCTCAGCTACAATAGGTAATCTTTAAGCGTACCTTGGAAGATCAAATTAAGAATTTCCAAGTTAACTGGTATCTCTAATATCCTTGTTAACCGCAGATATACGAGGAAATTTTAGGCTTCCCAAATTTTGACAAGAAAATTTGCAAAAATAAATTTTGTTTGAATTTTTTGAACCTACGTTTTTGTCTTCGGTGACGGACCCCTAAATAAGTATATAAAAAGCAATAACAACAATTTTAAAAATATAGAACCAACTTTATCTATTCTTCACTAAGATTTCACCAAAAATTCTTCCATGATCATTTTTTAAGCACATCATTATCAGTGATCGTAGAAAATTTTGGTACTTCAGATAAGATTTCATTGTATGGATATGGTTGATGACACAGGACATAAAATGATAGGTTTAAAAAAAGACACATAATAAGATTATTTCTAAATTTACGTTTAGTTAGGTTGTTTTTTTATATGGTTGGAACCCAAATCAGTTTATTATTTAAATAGTTATAGCAATGAATGAACAGAACGAACTTAAGCCTACTGGTATACTCTACTGTGTGGCTGACTGCATAGAACATTGTTACCCCATCTCATCCCGTTGGAGCGTAGAAGTCATCCCGAGAGAATAAATAAAATAATAAAAAAGGTTTTTATTCACGTAGACTTTAAAAAAGCGCTTGTAAATAGTCAGAACAGTAATAGATAATTAATTTATAATTATTACTAGGTACATAGATATTTAGGTACACGTATTGTAGGAAATAATTTACAATAAGATTTATTTTATAATAGTGACGATATTTAGCTAACTTAAATTAAGTTATTGTCAAGGATCATGTGTAGGTTTAATTATCGAGATTTTAAATTTTAGCTATATTTTTACTACATATATTATGATCTGTCTATATTAAGGTACGACTTAATGTTATTATTATGGCGGACCTTGTGTTTATAACGACGGTCGCGCTTTAATGCTACCACCGGATCCAATGCGTCCCAATTTAGAAGACCCAGCGAAACAACGGGTGTCTCTACTACCGGTTTAAACACGGCCCAGTCGAGACGCTCCGGCGAAACATACTCAATAGGGCATATACACGAGGTTTGGTCCATTTACTGAAATTATTTAGCAGGCAAACACAATATATGCTCGATCGGTTGTCTGATTAAGTATTTATTTTAGGTTTAATATATTAGAAAGAGAAAATGAAAACGTCAAAATAACAATAACATTAATCATTTTGAGACACAACGAACAGTTCTGAAATTCGTATTCATATTTCCCAGAGAACGGGTAGCAGCATCTCTCTGCGTACTATGACCATCATACTGCGATCGCCTACCCGTCTGGCGTGGCGAATATGACATATCCTTCTAAATTATGGAAACAACTCGATTGTGGAAATATTTTGGGGAGGCCTTTGTCCAGCAGTGGACCTGATTCATATACTTGACAATAACTTGATACGAGCTAGCTAAATATCAATGCTATAATAAAATAAATTTTATAAATGTTTTCATACAATGTGTACCTAAATATCTATGTTACTAGAAATAATAATGTATACAACTATATTACTACAAACATGTTCTGACTATTTACAAGCGCTTTTTTAAAGTCTACGTGAATAAAAACCTTTTTTATTTTATACTCTCCGATAGTACTCTACCAGTCAAACTTAGGATGATGCAGGGAATGACTTGAGTTGACTTGAGAATGAAAACATGGTAGGTGCACTAAATAATTTTACTACACTTACACTAGATCAATCCCAGATGCTCTTACGGGTCCGTAAGTTATAGGCGAGATTAAGCAACTAGGCTCGCCGTCGTTCCATAGATGGGTGACCGCCAAAATGGTTTATTTCTGAGCGTACTGCTTCGGAGCGTACGTTAAGCTGTCGGTCCCGGTTGTAGTCAATAGACAACAGAACAATTCTGACACTAGGGTAACCACTGCCCATACAATAAATAAGTAAGTATCGGACAATGGAGACTCAAGCCATCTCGTAAATTAAACTACATTTTTTTAGAATGTATATAGAAATTCCATTGCATGCTTTTTTATGTAAGAAGGAAAACTAACCAGTAAGTGGGTCACTTGATGGTAATTGGTAAGTGATCACCGCTACCCATAGACACTCGCGGTGAAGTCGCGGGTGCGTTGCCGGCCATGAAAAGAGGCAGCAAACAATTGACCCTCCCCATCCCCACTCCTATGAGCTCTGGCGACTGTACTTACGCTCAGAAACACAACATTAAATTATTAATGTTATTGTTAAGGAATGTCTTCTGAATGGTGAAGGTACTTCTCCAGTCGGGCTTCTCTTTGGGCGAATGAACGCTGTGCCCTACCTCTACTAAAAGTAAACTATATACCTACCTATTGATGTCTTCCCGGCCAAATTTCGGCCACGGCGGCCATTCTCAGCGGAGATTAGCCAATTACGCAGGACATATTATAGTGCACAAGTGTGTGCGCTACCACAGGGGCACTTTCAATTCTATCACTCTCATGATCCGATGGGACGACTAGCGACACGACCGGAAAGAGGTTAGGTACAGGACTGACAGCTTTACGTGCTCTCCGAGGCACGGGGGTGCAATACCGCTAACTTCCAGACTTCGGGCTGATACTGAGAAATTATTCTCTCTCTTTTTTACGGAAAAATTCCAATATCACTTTATGGCCCGACCCGGGACTTGAACTCAGGACCTTATTTTCTGCGGTTGAACACGCTACCGCTAGACCAACGAGGCATATACCTATTAATACTATACTTTAGGTAAAACATATAACTATGCGAGCGAAATATTTTCGCTTCGCTGACCGTGGAAAGTCGCAAGCAATCCTATTCACGCCGTTGATTTCGGATCGGTGGTATACGTAATACGGCTAGTAGTTAGTACAATATCGTACCGATAAAAAGCCCCCCTCAACGCGGACGGGGGGCCGCGTCATGTCATTAACGTAGAGCGAAAGTTGCACAAAACTCCCTAAAATGATGATCTCTGCCCTCTCCCCGCCAGTAATCGCCCAGAGTCGAGGTTCGAACCCCACAGGGGGTGCCCTCCGGCGCGGGTTACTTAATTTCTAGACGGCTCGAGCCCTCTGCTCGCCTCTATAGTCCGGTGAAGCAGTGAAAGCGTCCTAGGCTAACTGTAGCGTCATGTTAAAAAATAAAAAAAGTAGTTAGTACAGATCGGGATACACAGTCTGATACGTTGCGTTTTTGCAACGAGCGCCGAAACAGCCTTCAATTTTGAAGGTTGAGCGAGTGATCCTTGCAATCTCGTTTTGACAGGCTGTGAACGCGCGCTTCCCGGAATCATCTCCGGAATATGATTGCATTGACAAATAGCAAAGCATACCTAAATATGTTTTCGTTACCGTCAGAATAGCTGGATGAAACGAGGTATGTACATGAGACCATGTCCACTGTTTACTACCTATTTACTACCAGTAACGAAATAATTGATACCTTGCATTATGAAATATATCAAGGAAATAAAGTGGCGGGCTATTCTGACGTCAGGTTGGCCGACCACTAAGTTCTCATAGTTTTAGCTTTTAACTGAGATGTTGTATATATTTGCTACCTTAACATATATTTTTATCAACTTTAAGAAGCCTCTAAAACGTATGAATATAATACTAATACTTAATGCTGTAAAGAGAGAAAATGGTCGTTATGTTTGTATCGAATAATATTCTAAATCGAATAAATACTGTATCGAATAAAAAAAATATTTCACTAATAGAATGCTACATTATCACTGAGTGGCTTTATTGTGAGTGATCGGAGTAGGTGAAGTTATGTATTTCGGGCTATTGACCACGAATATAAATAACTATATATTAATATGGATATGACACCGGAATACCGGGAAATCTTAGATTATATAAATACATATCTACTTTGTGACCCAAATTAATAATGAAATTAAGAAAACTATGGGATTTTTTACCTTCTCATATAAAATTCTTTAGTGCACCTACCATATTTTCATTCTCAAGTCAACTCAAGTCATTCCCTGCATCATACTAAGTTTGACTGGTAGAGTATTATCGGAGAGTATATGAATGAGGTCTACTGCTGGACAAAGGCTGCCCTGGTGGAGCAGTGAAAGGCTCCTAGGCCAACTGTATAAGACAAATAAAATGGTCGAACTCAGGATATTAATCTAAAGTACAATTCGCGGATCTTCAAAATTAACCAGTACAATTTCTAAACCGTAGTACTATGAAAAGGTTTAAATAAAAAGCATGGTTCCGTCGGCCGCGGAAGTTTGGAAGGAAGCCAAATTTCGTCTTATAAGCTCATTTCACTTGATTACTTCGTTGCTGAACCAAAAGAGATATCATTTTAATGGCGTAATAGATATTATACTTGGTAATGTGGGGACGAGTTACGATAGGTAACTATTAATTATATTTATGAAGACTGTGGGAGATACGCATTAATTAGAAGTAACACCGTGCCAGTAATTAGCAAAGTGACATTTTTTAGTTTTTTCGTGGTGGAAACCTTTTATAGGTCCCCGCCGTTTGGGGGAGACGACGGGGTATGTGGGAGTCCACACAGGGTTACCCACTAAAACCACCACGGCAGCCTAGCCTCTAGATGCTTAAAGTAATGGCTCCGAACTCGAAACGATTGCCATCCGGAACCACCACTGTTGCACCTATGCGTCTCAAAATAGACTCCTCCCGGGGCGTACAGCCCCCGTTGCATATTTTATGCATAGGCGACTTGCAGCTGCCACAAATCGCCTCTTCCCACGCTCACCTCCTTAAGGACAAGGGCGGCCGGAGTCCTCACTCCAACCACCTGTGAACCCGGGGGTGACACCTAGAGAGCCATTAGATATGGCCATTATAGAGCCACCCTCCACACTCGCACCGAACTTTTCTCCGGTGCCAATCTCTCTGCCAGCGCCACTGGCGCCTCACTCTTCTGTGGGTGGGATCAGCCATCTCTCGTTGCCGCTCAGCGGCCTCTTTCTGTAGCATTACAACTTCACAGAAAGAAGCCACTGCCTTCCAGCTTTAGCAAAGTGACCTAATCACCCTTTATTTGTAGTCTTAACTTCAAACACCACTATCCTCTATTGACTGGTGACGCAGTGAAAGCATTCTAGACTAAATTTAAACGCCAAATAAAATATAGAGTCATATTAATTCCTGCGCATAACCGCTAGATGGCTTGAAGAGAGCTCTCCTTATTATACTAGTGAACCAGTTAAAGCCTTCTAACCAAACTGTTCATGGCAGATAATGAGGTTCAAATTCCCGGTCGGGCTAAAAAGTGATTTTGGAATTTTTCTGCAAAGAAAATTCTATTCTCATATCTAGGATGAAGGTTCCCCCTCTTCCTAGATATGAGTTAGGTACACAGAAAGTGAGCGTTGATGCATCACAGGGGTCCCCTTAAACCTACATCTGAGTCAACAAGTCTCAGACTCTGTCGAGAATTCCCTCCTCCACCACGCATTGGACCTGGTTTCCGCACGGTGAATCCATGGAATGCTATGAATATATTTATATATATATATATACTAAATGAGCCCGTAGAGTGTATTATACCCCAGTGCCTCGGAGAGCACATAAAGCCGTCGGTCCTGTACCTGATCTCTTTTTTTTTTTTTCGTATGTCAGAGGTCGACAAACGAGCAAGCGGTTCACCTGATGGTAAGTGATCACCGCCGCCCATGGACACTCGCAACACCAGAGGAGTCGCGGGTGCGTTGCCGGCCTATAAGAGTCAGCAAACAAGTGTTGCTGACCCTTCCCCCCCACCCCGATGAGCTCTGGCGACCTTACTCACACTCAGAAACACAACATTAAATTATTAATGTTATTATTAAGGAATGTCTTCTGTAAGGTGGAGGTACTTCCCCAGTCGGGCTGCTCTTGGAGCGAATGAACGCTGTGCCCTACCTCTCTTTATCTTTTTTTCTTTTCTTTCCTATCGTGTCGCTAGTTATCCCATCGGATCATCAAAGTGATGAAATAGAAAGTGCCCCTGTGTTAGCGCACACACTTGTGCACTATAATATGTCCTGGAGGCTACCGGCTAAGTCGCCGAACATCGAGATAGTGATTGGCTTTCAGATTAATGAAGGTTAAAAATAACTTAATCAATCCTTAAATCGGCTTCCGTGAGCACATGTGACGTCATAAATGGTACGCAATCGATTTTCAACGACGAAACCGATTTAACGATTGATTAAGTCATTTTTAACCTTTATTTGCAGCGATTGTCTGAAGCATAGGTCTAACTTAGTTCAGATAAGACGCTAACTTTAACTTTGACAAAAAATTAAGCTTATATTTTAATATTTTTTTAAAGTAATAATGTTATTTTTAGTATTTTTCTAGTTTATCTCGAGCCACTTTTTATTAACCTTAAGCTATAATTTATTTGTATATCTTACTACCTATAACTATTAATTAATCTAGAATACCAATGTGAATATTTGAACAATAAATTATTACTATTATTATATTATATTATTTTTATTGGAACGAAGTTCCTTATCGCGCATTGTGAAAGGGGGCTAGACGGAAAAAAATCTTACGAAAAGTTGTCACGAAACTTTTTGCAGCTGTGCGGCGCGGGCGTGCGCATGTTTCTCTGTCTGTCGCTCTCTCTCTTATAGAAAGCAAGCTAGATATTTTCATTTCTATTTTGCATTGAACGGTGTGGTGTCGCGACGATTATTTTTGTTGAGTGTATACAGTTTTTTTGTACATAATAAATAATAAGAAATAACTTCGTTCCATCCGGGTGTCCCTTGACACCTCTCAAGTTTTTGAACGCCGATCGCTATCCCGATGTTCGGTGACTTAGCCGGTAGCCCCCTGCGCAGTTGGCTAGTCTCCATTAAGTCTGACCACCGTGGCCGAAATTCGGCTTGAAGGATATTATTATTACCTATTTACCTTACCTTATTAACCTTTAATACCCGCTGTATAAGAGAGAGTTGTAAAGACATTTAAATTAGTTTAGTGGTGTAAAGGACAGCATGCCCAAGGTAATTACACTACGAAATAGGAACTACTACGGTAGATTTTACGCCGACGAAATTGCTTTTACATAAATGGCGTGGTTGGCAAATGCTTGCTTTTCACGCCGGAGGTCGTGGGTTCGATTCCCACCCAGGACAGATATTTGTGTGCATGAACATGTTTGTTTATCCTGAGTCAGGGTGTAATTATCTATATAAGTATGTATTTACAAAAGGAAAGTAGTATATGTAGTGTATCAGTTATCTGATCTCCATAGTACAAGCTCTGCTTAGTTTGGGATCAGATGGCCGTGTGTAATTAATGCCCCAGGATATTATTATTATAAAAAAGACGCTTTTCTAAAGCATTTTACAATTTCTTAGAATATAATATCAGCGTATTGCACTGCAGATTTCCTGCAATACCAAACAAATTATATGGCGCGCGCTGAAATAGAAATGTTTTCTCATTTGTCGAATCGGAACTGTGGAGACGTTTTGCTTCAATACTTGTTAATAAATTGTATCAATATAAGTTAGGAATTGCTGGAAATTTTGTATTTTAAACGACTACACCATTTTAGATGACATTAGTTCTTTCTTAGAACTGTAAATCTGCTTTGCTTTAATTTTCAGACATTTTTAAAATTACTTTTATCAATTTTGGGTGGGCATCGAACCCACGAACCACGTGGTATCCGGCCAGGTTAATTAACACGGCCTAATCAATTGTTAAAAAGTAGCATCTAAGACTTAGATCCTAATTTTTTACAATTGATTGGGCCGTAGAGAGTATATTACATATTCTATGGAAAAAAAAATAGCTGTCAAAAGTTAACTAGGTGAACGGACATCGTCTTATATTGTTCCTCGGTTAATAAATAGTCTACCCACAAGCTTGCGTCATAAAATATCCCCAAATAATATTAAAGAAAGTCTTAAGTCCCATTTCCTTCAGCACATTGAAACATGACAATATAAAAAAAAAACTTTTTTGTGTGTTTTAGACTTGTATCTACCAAGTTCTAACTTTAACTTTAGTTTTAATATAAATGTATAAGTTCTGTCTGTTTATTAACGATGTAGACGTATCACTAGTGCAGCATTAATTACAAACTTCAGTGGTTTACGAATGCTATAATACTTATTTTAATTATGTACTTTAAAATGTGAAATACATAAATAAAAAAAAACTCGTTCTCACTTAGAATCTAAGTGCAAACTTGGATATGGTCATAACATTATTATTTTTCATTCGTTATTAAGGTAGCTTAAGCTTAAGTTTTTTTTTTTATCTTTGGTGTATTATGGCACTCTATTATTATTAAACTACATAATACATACATAATTTGTATATAATTGTATATATTTTTTGTATATATTTGACGGTCACCGTAGCCTAGTTGGTAGTGCTCCTGCCTACGAAGCTGGTGGTCCTGGGTTCGAATCCCGGTAAGTGCAAATATTTGGGTGATGTGCACGAATATTTGTTTCTGAGTCATGGATGTTTCCTATGTATATAAGTATTTATCTATCTATATAAATATGTATATCGTCGCCTGGTACCCATAGTACAAGCTTTGCTTAGTTTGCGGCTAGGATGATCTGTGTGACATTGTCCCTAGATATTATTATTATTATATTAAAATTGAGCTGTGGCCCGAACCCCAAAAGGGCGGCCTCAGGTATTAGTTTTTTTCAATTTAAGCTACTGGTTAAGAGCCTTCTGCGCTAGCTAGTTTGCGGCTAGGATGATCTGTGTGACATTGTCCCTAGATATTATTATTATATTATTATTTTTGATAATAATAATCACTTTGTATCCAGAATATTGTAGTACAGAACCACTTACAGACCAAAATACATTGTAATGTTATTAGTTTAAATAATAGGATACAACACAGTAAGTATGTAAGTATATAATTGACACTCTGGTATCCAAAGTAAGATTTAACTTGTGTTATGGATACCAGGTCTCTCAGAATCACCGACAGAAAAATTCAACCTATTAGGTAGATGCTTAATTTAACTAAACATTTTTTATGGAGATGTATTAATACGCCTATAGCCTTTGTAACTTACAACTCACATGGCATCACTTATGTGTCACTGGCCTGTTGGTTGCGTTAAGTTTCGAACGATGCATCGTTTTTAGCTTAACGCAGAGCACCTGCCCTAGATTGGTAGATGGTGCTGGTTCGAGACCAGCCGGATGATTCAATTTATGATTTCCCATTTTTGCGATATTATTGTATATGTGCGTATAGGTATCAGTTTGTCTGGTTGTCATAGGATCTGTCTAGTTTTGTATCAGATGTCAGTGTGTTAGTTATAACAAAATATTTATTTTAATTAATTTATTTATTTAGGACAACCAGTAACTGTTACATTATTGCTAGTCTAAACACAACACTTAAAAATTAAAATCAAATGCACAGTTTATTAAGGTGTCACAACATGCACAGATTCATGACACTCGTGACATCAGTAAAAAACAAACAATATATAACAACTAAATCTAAATATAAAATGAAAAATACTATAGCTAAAATAAAATTAAAATTTAGAAAACAAAATTAACATAAGAAACGAAACATAAAATATAAAACAAAGAGTAAAAAGTGAATATTAATGATAAAACAATTAAAATTACTTAATAATATCAAAACATATTTTCTTATAGGTGGACAATCTGTTATTGAAAATGTCGACTTCTCCGCAGATATCGTTATATAATTTGGGTAGTCGACATATGGCAGAGAACTGCTTCATTTTAATATAAAACTATCTACCCATGCATGTTTATTAAAAACTTTTTTGTAAAGAGAAAATAAATATATTTTTAACTATATTAAGTTATCATATTGATAATAAATATAATGAAATATCATGTTGAGTTCTTTCAATATTCTTTAAAAGATTTCAAAATAATATTGCAAGAACTCAACATGTCGATAAAACAAATATTTCTGAATTTACACAATTGTGTTGAATTTACAATGTCAAATTGTAAATTCAGCAATCTTAGGGATTGTTGTCTAGTTGGAAACAATACAACTACAGATGGTAGTGCTCCAACTGAAACAGCCTGATGAACACGGTTGAAACATAGATATAACAGACAAAGTACTAGATATGCTTATTCTTTATACATTTGAAAGCGGCTCAGCACCAACCACCGCAAACTTCTCTTGTCAGGCCTGCGGCAGGCTATGTCGCTCTCGCATCGGTTTGTTTAGCCACCAAAAAAAATGTCTCTCAGACAATGCGCCGTAAATCGTCTGTAAAAGACGCAAAGGCCATAATATACATTTGAAACCAACCATTTACAAAACCTACTTATTATTTCGTTTTATGAGGCGCTCATAGTTAGATGGTCTCACAGGGCGGTAAGTGAGCGGTGAGGTTAAGCAACTGGGGTCGCGGTCAATCCATAGATGGGTGACCAACAAAGTGGTTTAATTTCTGAGCGTCTCCGTGCTTCGGAGGGCACGTCAAGCTCGAGGTCCCGACACTAGGGTAACCACTGTCCATACGATAAGTATTTCGTTTAAACTGTCTACAGAGTGAAAAGGGTATACCTTTTCAGTCTTTCTCTAAAATAGTATTACCCAATGTTAAGAATCCTAAAATAAATAATAATAATAACCTACCGGTCGAATCAACTCAATGCAGAGTAGCCATCTGTACGGAATATATTATAGTGCATAAGTGTGTACGAATTGTGCGAAAACACACCGGCCAAATGTAATTTCAGTCACGTTTTAAATATATGCACATTATATGCGTAAGTTTGTAATGCTATACAAAGACATGACGGACATATTTTTTTATGACTAGCCTCCGTTTTTCCTTCCACTGTAACTCCTGTAAGCAGAGATCAACAGTGGTACACTATGAAATGACACAGACAGGCATGACACGGGGAATTGCTTCGACTGTCATGGATCCCGCAACAAATTTAATCAGAAAGAATCAGGAAGAAGTTGGAAAAAGCAAAATAGTAGACAGAATGATATAGCGAATCTAGAGCCTCACAAACCGAGAGAATTGCATTTGGAAAGGCCAGCTGCAAAAGCACCAAGCGTATAGTTTAAGGGTAAGTATGAGAAAGCGCTTGCATGGGGGTTATTCCTTGTTGCTACAAGATCTGCATAATAAACTACTCCATCTTTTAAGCTAATTGTCATCATCATCATCATATCAGCCGAAAGACGTCCACTGTTGGACAAAGGCCTCCCCCAAAGATCTCCACAATTGCCGGTCTTGTGCTATCCGCATCCAGCGATTTCCGGCGACCCGCACAAGATCATCGGTCCATCTTGTAGGGAGCCTGCCCACGCTGCGTCTTCAGTTCAGCTAATTGTATTATATATATTTGTATTATAATATATTAGTATATTAAGGTGTTGTAACTAACCTAGGGCACTATTGTGAAGGTGAAGTGCCTAAAAAATAATTATATTGCGACGCTGAATGTTGATGCCAATTCTATGACCCAAAAAAGACTAATAGACGAAAAGCGTCGTAATGTTTCGTAACAATATATGTTCATAATGTGACGTCGATGCATAACAAACTATTATTGTTTATGGAAATACTGTATCGCAAAACCAGATTAAGAATATTCATAACTTATCTAGTTAATTTCTCACATCATAGTCGTAGCTAGTTCAGGCTTCGACTGCGGTTACTCCACGCCTGACGCTTTGCCCCCTGCCAATTTGTGGACTAGCGAATTTAGTGGAAAAGCCTTCGACCAATATCTCAATCTCAGTAAGATTTAACTAGTTTAAATCCTTGCTAGCGCTTCCTGGTGTGGTTAGTTGGTTATTAGTGTAACGGTTATAGTTTTAATTAGTGTCATAAATTTAGTTCAAAGACTTGCCACAGATATCAACGAGAGGTACAAAAGGGGAGATTTACAATGAAAACAAGAATTAATTATTCTGTAAAGATGATATTTTATTCATTCAATTTAGATTTTAACATACTTTCTGATATGGTTGCCTCGTTGGTCTAGCGGTAGCGTGTTAAACCACAGATAACGAGTTCCTGGGTTTAACTTCCGTGTCGAGCTTTAAAGTGATTTTGGGATTTGTCTGTAAAGAAAAAACATCTTGTATCATGAGTGTCATTATGTATCAGCCCGATGTCTGGGAGTTGGCGCTATTATACTCCCGTGCCTCGGAGAGTATGTAAAGTCATCGGTCATGTGCCTGACCATTTTCCGGTCGTGTTACTAGTCTTTCCATCAGATCATAAGAATTATGGAATAGAAGGTGTATCTGTATTTGCGCACATATGCTAGTCTCCATTAAGACTGGCCGCCGTGGGTGAATTTCAAAATTGGAGGAGGTTACACCACGCTATTTCTTCTATTCTGTACCAAAGAAAATATAAAAAAACGATGAAAACGTTATTGTTCTGTAATTAAACACATCAGCAAATCTCTATCATTTTATAAAATATTCTTTTCTAGTCTTAACTCATGAAAATAATGTTTAGGAGTTAATATCATTACAGACCCAATCATCATCAGCGTAATATCGTCCACTGCTGGACATAGGCCTCCTCCAAAAGCTTCTATGACGTTACCCTTTGGAAGGGTTTGCTTGAGTGGTCGCGCTTGGCATGCCAGTTGGCGACCGCAATTAGGTGCTAATTAGTACATAGGTAAGGCAGCTGCCAGATTACCTGATGTATCCCTTAGTCTCCTTTTACGGCACCCAAGGGATGGAGTGGTCCTGTAATTCTTTCTAGGCCGAAAGAAAACCACACGGCCACTACAGATCCATTTCATTATAAGATATTCAATTTCCTCCCTGAGTTTTAACCCGGACAGCATGACTCTGTCTTATTTTTTTGAAGTTATACTTCTTTTGGCGCGATGGAGAAAAATGATGAGAGTGAATTTTTACTTTAAAAATAACAACATGACGTTAGTTCTAGGTGGTATGAAAATTGATAACTATGTTCAAGTTGTATATTAAGAAGTATAACTTCTAACGCGTGTACATAAGTACACACAAGTTTTTTTTAATACTTCATCATATCAGAATGGAGGATATGCCATAATCGCAGGTTTATGGTCGTATTTCACAGGGACCGTTTTCTAGTAGGTATTCCCTCGGACGATTTCTACGCCCCCCACGGGATGAGATGGGTTGATGATATTCTTTGCCGTCACCGCATACTTTTATTACTTAAGCTAAACCGTTTTTATTTTATTTGATTTTGAATAATTTTATCTTAATATCTTGTCTATATTTTTATGTTATATTAATCTAGTAATAAAAAAGTATCAATTCCTTAAGGAAAGTAAAGCAAAGACTGTTCCTTAAACATCTCAAAGTCAGCAAAGTTTCTGACAAGTCCCCATCATTTTTCGCTTGACCGAAATTCAATTGCACAGTTGTTTACTTAAAGCATGATTGGACCTCTATTTATTTTGGACCCCGGGTCCGCAAGAAAATTGGGATCCCTACTGTTTGGCGACATGTTTGTTAATGAATGTTTTTATTTGTGCAAACGGTTTGTTTTATAAATATTTTCAGAATATCCGTATTTGAAAATTATACTGTGTAAAATATAAATATTTTATTATATCTTGGGACATTTAACACACTGCCATCTGATCCTAAAACAGGCTGAGTCTGTAATATGGCAACCAGAGAACTGATAAGCATACTTATATATTCTTTTAAAACATACATATTATAGACAAATCAATGTCCCGACTTATCAAGTCGACTAGTCGTGACCACTGTCTCCCGAAATACAGGCTTTAGCCTAGTTTGGAAAACTGTCAGTACCTTTTGTAATTAATCATGACAAAAATCTGTAAACACGTGTGAATGTATTTTTGTTTTATCTGAGTCCAATAAAAAAATTGTCCCGGTTATACATTTTACATACATATACATTAACATAGCTATGAGAGAAAATGTGTGCTCGCATCAGTCTATCTTACCCTTACAGTAATATCCGAAACGTAACTCTTACTTTTTTTATCTTCAAAAACTTACATAAGTTTCACTCTATTTCGTTCGCCTCACCCAATCACACTTTTCGTAACAATCTAGTTACGCATTCGCCAGCCTACTCCTTCAGTCAAGCTTGCGTAAAGAAATTTAACTTCAAAATTCTCATCTTAAATCCTCTCTCACTTGACTGCTGCCCTTTATAACGTGCTTTTTAACGTAACGGTTCAGACGCGAAAATAATTTTATATAATTACTAATTGTGTCCGCGACTCTGTCCGCGACTCTGTCCGCATTTTTTAAAGACTCCGCGAATGTTACATCAAAATAACTCTAATATTTTGTCTCTTGACGCAAATTTATAAACTCTAGATTATCTGTGTACCAAATTTCATTTAAATTGGCTCAGTACTTATGGCGTGAAAGCGCATCAAACAGCCAGACATACCAAGACTTTCGCATTAATAATAGCAGTAAGAATGACAAGCAAAAATAGAAGTGTGTGTAAAAGCATTTGCTGTACGTTTATAACATGTTTAATAAAGATATTAACGTTTAATTTGAAATCTTTACTAAATAAACTTCATAAACGTTAATATCAAAGCTATTTAAAACCTCGACTGTCTGCAGGTCTCCCTAGGGCACCGTCAGTTCGCACGAGGTACAGTTCGGTCCATATTAACGTTGCTTTGAGGACCAACTTTGTGCAGGAGATGAAATTACAAAGGTAACTTTAAATTTTGTTACGGACTCTGGTGGTCTGTTAGGTTCCCAATGTTTGTGTAATGCAATAGTAAGAGTTGTAGGAAATGAAAACCCGAAAAAACATTTTGCGGGTGGCATGCGTAACGTTGCATTATCAAAAAAAAGATAAAAAAATATTTATGTATATAAATATGTATGTTTGTAACAGTCTCAACAGCATATTAAACACGATTGCGGGCCGGTGGAACAGCTAAATACGGGAACATTGGATCGAAAATACTTATCATCTTTATTCATGAACTTATCCCTCCTTCCCCCTTTTTTCATCGGACTGCTAGGCGGCGGGAGGGTCTTTACCGATTTGTTGTTGCTATCCCATTATGCCGTACCATTCGCTTTGCTTCCTGCTTCATCATACGCACGGCTAAGCGGTAGAACACCCTCCCGAACGACGTGTTTCCAGACTCATACAACATGGGTTTATTCAAGGCTAGAGTGAACAGGCATCTTATGGTCCACCTTCGACCACATCTTCACTTACCATCAGTTGTGATTGTGGTCAAGCGCAAATCCATCCAGCATAAAAAAAAACGCCCGCAGTTAATTGATTCCACAGAGTGGTAGTGCACGGCAAAAAGTTTTTTGTGAAACGCACAGTTGTAGATGATTCATCCAGGTGATAAGAATGAAATTTCCACTTGTGGCGAGATGGTCTATAGTGGAATGTGGCGACAAGTATAAGGTCGTACAATTCTTCTGAACACTCCCCGTGATAAGCGCAGTAAATGCCATGCATGACTTTGAAAATTTGAGTTATAGATCGTCATCATCATATCAGCTGTAAGAAGTCCACTGCTGGAGAAAAGTCCTCACCCAAGGACTCCAGGTCAAGGTCCTTTCCCGAACGCTGCCCAGCCGAGTTGGATTCTACGATTGACCTCTTTCTCGAAGTAGGACTTACCTAATTCAATGGTCTGTCCTAGGTAAATATAGACTCTAGGCGTTGCAGCAAAGCCAGATCAACGCAATACACCTGTAATATTCCAAATACAATCATTAAACTATCGGATGAAAGCTATCAATTGCCACACCTCTATTAACACGTATTACATACTAGGTAATCATCGATCATAAGCGTTAAGACATTGGGGCTCCATACACCGTGTCCCATAAATAATACTGTGATGCGGCGTACCGTGAACCGACTGAAATATAGACGCAATAAAGACCGCTACGTGAACAGCTATACTTGCGTTACGGGAAAAGTGGGAACTCCATTTCTGGAATGAATTTCCGTAACCATCTTATCACTAATTAAATCCCTTAAAAAGTACTGTTATAAGGGGAAGACTAGAGATATTTTTAAGCTACGGTTACGCTGCATGAGATTTAGCCCGCAGGCAGATAGATAGACGGACAGCGCAGCGATAGCTTAGAAATAGAGCTCTGTTAGTACCTTTTGGGTTAAAGTTTGTGGTTAAAAAAATTGCTATTGATATTTTACGAATAATTGTATTTTTTTCATTGTAATTTAATTTACCTTCAACCCTATGTAGCCGGTAGGTACCTACTACATTCGCCAATTAAATACATCACCACGTAGAGTCCTATTAGAGTATGTTAACTTACTGAAAGTCAATTGTGTACCCTTAAGCCCGTGGGTCCGTATAACTCGAATGAATGTCATTTAGATAATTTAGAAAAAAGATTTTTTTGTCGAAGTGGTTTCTATAAATATGTCTCGTAATACGGCAGGAACTTTATTTTTCTATAAAACGACGCAAAATCTAAAATAAACAAAACTTTAGAGGTGTCAAGGGACACCCGGATGGAACGAAGTTATTTCTTATTATTTATTATGTACAAAAAACCTGTATACACTCAACGAAAATAATCGTCGCGACACCACACTGTTCAATACGAAATAGACATGAAAATATCTGGCTTGCTTTCTATAAGAGAGAGAGAGAGAGACAGACAGAGAAACATGCGGACGCCGCACAGCTGCAAAAAGTGTCGTGACAACTTTTCGTAAGAATTTTTTTCCATCTAGCTCTCTTTCAGAACGGGCGATAAGGAACTTCGTTCCAAAAATAAAACAATAATAAAAACAGAGACACTAAATTAACTGCTGAAAAATATACGGTGAACCTAACCTTAAAGTACCACATTTTCCAAAAACATCTGAATACCCTGAAAAGATTGGGTTAAGTACTCCTAATAAATAAAAAGAGGCTGATAAAATTTATAACTCTCTAAAAGTGTATTGCCACCATCAACTATTTATTGTTTGTCGTAAACGTTAACTAAGGGTAATGTGGTGCATGTGGTACCATATCTTTACTTGGTAGTGTTTATGTGGTACTTTTCTATACCATTAATACTATAGCTTTGAAAGTGTGACTGCTTATGAGTTTGTTTGTTTACTATCTCTTCAATTTTAACTACAAGATCTTTCAGCCTAGAATTCTATAAAATATTAGTTGGAATAACAGCTTCATCATCATTCTGTAAGCCAAAAGTCGTCCACTGCTGGACAAAGACCTCTCCCAAGGAGCTTCATAATTGTCAGTATTGTTTAAGTAGCACAGCTTTAAGTTTTTACAATTGTAAAAGTAAAAAATCTTATCTAATGGATAAAATTACTTATTTTATTACTTCCATTACTTTACTTTATCGTATGGGCGTTAGTTACTCTAGTGTGAGAGTTGTTCAAGCGACTCAATGGGCCTCAAAACTACTTCAAAACGACTACAACTGGCACCAACAGCTTTGCGTGCTCCCCGTACGAATACGCTTAGAAATTAAATCAATTTGGCACACATCTATAGACCGACAGCGTTTGTAGACAGGCGCCGGCACATCAAGCTAGCCCAATCTATCAAATTTATTTTATAGATTTTCTACTTTATCACAAAAGCATAAGGTTCACTTTCAATTGGGGAAATTTGACAGATTGGAGTATCTTGATGTGCTGGCGTCTGTACTTAACCTTGCCGATCACTTACGGGATGGTGAGACCAAGTGTCTGTTAGCGGCTCAAATATTTTCATACATAGTCACAGGCTTTACTTTTGGACTGCCCTTTAATCGTCACAAGTAAATAGGCAATTATTTTTAACTAACTTTAATGGGTAGATTCACAATCGCCAGTGATTTTTAAGTCATTATTGTGTTTGAGAACTATTAAAATAGAAACTTATCTACTCTGCTAATTTGTAACTTTGCCTGTAGCATTCTATATATCTCCAATGGATGGAATTGTTGTGTAAGGAAGACGCGATTGTGAATTATTGGGGGAAATATCTACGGGAGAACAGCGATAGGTAAAAGCATCTGGCCATTGGAGTGCCTAACATTGATATTTTAGGGGTGAAACTGCACCCTTACTTAGGGGATGGGTCAGTAAATACTGATGAGTTGGAGTGGAGGAATGTTTACTGGAGTGGTTTGCTTATTTCGTTTTTGCTTAAATGATTTTGATTTGCAACGAATTAAAAAAAAAGTTTTATACTCTTTATTGAAAACCACAGATTAATTAAAATAAATTTAACATGGGCGGTCTTATTGCTACTGCAATTTTCTACGGGTAGCCAGGAAGGAGCTAAGTTCTGTTAATGATAAATAATAATATCCTGGTGTCATAATCACATACGGCGATCTGATCCCCAACTAAGCAGAACTCGTACTATGGAAACCAAATAACCGATATATTACAAATACTAATTTTCTTTTGTAAACACATACTTATATAGATAATTACACCCAGACTCAGGACAAAGTGACATGTTCATGCACACAAATATCTGCCCTGGGTGTAAATCCTGGGTGAAATAAGCTTGAATATAGGAAGTTCGTATTAATTAATGCAGAATTAAATTGGTATATCCTGTTTTATAGATTTTATTCAACATGTAACTTAATTAACGCACATCCTGAAAATAGTTTGTTCAGAATCGTTTACTGAATCGATTTATATCATTTTTAATATAGGTTACTTTTTTATTCCCAAATAATTTCAACTACGGACATTATTGTCATATTAACCCTGTACAGTCGAAACAAATTGAAATGGACCGTAACTTAAAGTAATGGATTTTAAAAATCGCAGTTTTATTTGTATTCATACAAATTCCATGATTCAATACAAAATATAGAAAAATAAACTTTATTCCATGAAACTAACTTAGTAAATAACAATGCATTTACATGTTAAATTAAAAATTCAGTGTATGTATTACGATTACAACATAATATTCTAATTGGGGTGTTTGAGGGTGTGCGTTAATTACGTTACATGTTGTATATACTATGTGTGCTTACAAGTATCAAAGTTATACAGTTTACAGATGATTCCTATACAGATCTTCGATAATTTGTTCTGTTTTATTATTTAAAGAGCTAAGAGCAGATGGAACAGAAAGAAACAAAAGCATCGAATAGGTTTTAATTTGCCTCGATATAGTGCTTCTAGCAAAGTGCAAATCTGCGTACGGCTATACGTGGTTGTCCTGCTGCCCAGAAACATGGAGTTACGAATCTGAAAATACAATACATTTTTGTATATTTTCTAAGAAATAAAAGAAAGAAAATAAACAAAAGAAAGAAGAGAAAGAAAAGAAAGAACAGAAAGAAAAGAAGGAAAAGAAAGAAAAGAAAACAGAGAAGGAAAATAAAGAAAAGAAAAAGAAAAGAAAAAAAGGAAAGAAAGAAGAGTAAGAAGAGAAAAGAAAGAAAAAGAAAGGAAAGAAAAGCATAAGCTACAGCAAAAAAATACTGTAGCGCTGGTATCCTAGTTGGCCTAGTGTTTACTGTAATTATATGACCTCCCTCACACTATCTACATGGCGAAATATAAGTAGTGGACGTAACTTAAGGAGCTTCTCAGCAGCTCAGTGATCAGCGATGTTAAGCACACATGCGCGCGGTCATTCTATAAATGGGTGACCGTTGAAGTGGTTTACTTTCTGAACTTCGTGCTTCCGAGGGCAAGTTAACGGGCCCGGTTGTTGTCGTTTGGCAACAGTCGTTAAGGCATGTCGTCAGATGCCTAGGTGGCTTGAACAACTCTGACACCAGGATAAATTCCCATACGATAAAGAAGAAGAAAGTATTTAAGTATGTGTAGATAAACAACACACAAACTAAGGCGATATTAGGTAACTAGGCGCCAGAGTCGGCAATAGGGGACGGCAATCCAAAGGAGCCCTCCCAGGGTACGTGTCCCGACCATCTGGGGCATGGCGCAAAAGATGGGGTACCGGAGCAGCATACCCGCGTTCCCGGGACTCCCCTTATCAGGCGCCAAGAGAAGTCCACGGCAGGTAGGTTTAGTCGGTGCAAGTCCGACATACCCACATGGCATGCGAAGGCATTCCCCCTGACCTTTAAAATAATAAAATAATAATAAAAAAGGTAACTAGGCGCCAATTCAGTCTGTAGATGGCTGACTGCCAGTCATTAGAGAATAGTCGTTTAGGGTCCTACTGGTTGCCTTGTAAGATCTTTGACCCTGGTGCCCTCGTGTCAAAGATTTACACTAGACCACGAGAACTAATGTCACGCAAGAGACCAAAACACAGAGGGTGTTAAGAACAGTGCCATCTATCTAGTAACTTAGAAACTATAGTCTTCGAACTATTCAATGTACTCGTAATTTTAATGGTCTGTAGTTCATTACAAAGACAACACTCGAACATAGTGTTGCAACGAAGTTCCTTATCGCGCGTTGTGAAAGGGGGCTAGACGGAAAAAAATCTTCCGAAAAGTTGTCACAACACTTTTTGCAGCTGTGCGGCGTGCGCATGTTTCTCTGTCTGTCTCTCTCTCTCTCTCTTATAGAAAGCAAGGCAGATATTTTCATTTCTATTTCGCATTAAACAGTGTGGTGTCGCGACGATTATTTTTATTGAGTGTATACAGGTTTTTCTGTACATATTAAAAATAATAAGAAATAACTTCGTTCCATCCGGGTGTCCCTTGACACTTCTCAAGTTTTTTTTTATTCCGAACCTCCTCTTACGACTTGTCCACGCTCCAACAGAGGGGTTATAAGTTATAAAGTTATAAACCTACCGGGTCGTTGATATCGAGGAGATATTGTGCAACGTAGGAAGAAATTACATTATTTATTTTGTAAGTTTACGAAATCGTTTAAAAATAACGCTACGTCCTACGTAGGCGGTTCAAAGCGAACGCGATTATGAAGCGGTGACACTCGAATTCGATGCGATGCGGTGCGACGCGGCGGCTATGTCCTACGTGCACGCGAATCATCTCGCGAAGCCGCCACCGACACCGCAAAAACACGACGGCACCGCATCCAGTTCGCGCGAAAATATCAACTCAACTGATCCCGTTCAATTCATTTCGCGCCACTCCGCACCGCGCTTGGTCACGTAGGACGCTTCAATAGGTTTCGACTGTTTCTTGTTTTCGCGCCGCGCCGCGCCGCTTCGCGTTCGCGTCTAGATCGCTCACGCAGGACGTCGCGTAAGGTAAGTCAGGTAAGTTGTATAATTTGAAGTCTTTCACGTTAATATGCTTAGACGCATGCCCTTCCTCCAATTACCGTTCCTTCGAATTATGAAAGTGTAAAGTACACTCGTGTTTCAATTCAATTCAATTTATTATTACGTTGCATTTGCGCAGACATTCTTGTGTGTTCAGTAGCGATTGGCCGCGGGGACTCATAAATTTCACCATAAAATTTGAATATAGGAACGAAGTGTGCTCAAATGTCATATCTTCGTAGCTCTACGTAGTGTGCATTAAGCGTCCAGTTTACGATCCGGCACCGACACCACCGACGTGAGTGCGCTCACTCGACAGCACCCAGCCTGAATCAATGCATAGGTATCTAGTCTATACTTCATTATTATTGGCTGCCTCGTTGGTCTAGCGGTAGCCTGTTCACCCGCAGAGAACGAGGTTCTGGGTTCATATCCCGGGTAGGGCCAAAAGTAATTTTGGGACTTTTCTGTAAAATGAAAAACTTCTCAGCATCAGCCCGAAGTATGGGAGTTGGCGGTATTATACTGGTGTCCCGTACCTGACCTCGATCCTGTCGTGTCGTTAGGCATCCCATCGGATCATGAGAGTGATTGAATATAAAGTGCTCCTGTGTTTGCTCACACACTTGTGCACTATAATATGTCCCGTGCAGATGGCTAATCTCTATTAAGCTGCCGTGGCTGAAATTTGGCTAGGATGATATTATTATTATTGACTATAAATGATTTTGGCTGTGTGGCTTACGGCCATAAAGTATATCTAGTTGGTAGTGAGCCTGCCTACGAAGCTGGTGGTTCTGGGTTCAAATCCCGGTAAGTGCAAATATTTGTGTCATGAGCACGAATATTTTTTTCTGAGTCATGGATGGTTTCTATGTATTTAAGTATTTATCTATCTATATAAGTATGTATATCGTCGCCTGGTACCCATAGTACAAGCTTTGTTTAGTTTGGGGCTAGGATGATCTGTGTGACATTGTCCCTATATATTATTATTATATCGCCACCCCATCTCATCCTAGTAGAAGTCGTCCTGAGGGAATATCTACCGGAGAACGGACAGCAGTGTCTCTCTGTGTACTATGACCATCATACTGTGATCGCCAACTCGTCTGCTAAGCGTGGCGATTATGGCATATCCCCCAAGATGACTTTTTACAGCCGTTATGATGATGGTTTAACACCTTACGTGCCGCGTGAAAAATGAAGTCTTTCCATTTGCGCCTTAGGGTCCACCGGTGAGCCTTCTCTTACTGTACCATTCACGCCGCGGGGATCACCCGTGAGCCAAATGACAGATTCAGCGAAAACGCTTCCTGCAGGCCGAATACTACAGATATCTATTAAGTTATATAAGATAAGTTTTTCTTTTGTATACCTAAATATAATCTAAAATAATAAGCATTCAGACAACCGATCGAGCATATATTGTGTTTGCCAACTAAATAATTCTTACTCTAATTGGACCAAATCCCGTGTTCATGCCCGCGTGAGTATGTTTTGCCGGAGCGTCTCAACTGGGTCGTGTTGAAACCGGTAGTAGATGAACCCACTGAGTTTGTTTCGCTGGGTCTTCTCAGTTGGGGCGCATTGGTTCCGGTGGTAGCAATAAAGCGCGACCGTCGTCTTTAACACAAGTTCCGTCATAATAATAATGCCTTAATATAGACAGAACCACTGACAATATGTTGTAAAAATATTAGACTTAAACTAGATAATTAAACATAATCTCTTGACAACAACTTGATACGAGCTAGCTAAATATCATCGCTATAATAAAATAAATTTTATAAATGTTTTCATACAATCAATACAATGTGTAAATATCTATGTAACTAGAAATAATAATGTGTACAACTATATTACTACAAAAATGTTCTGACTATTTACAAGCGCTTTTTCAAAGTCTACGTCAATAAAAACCGTTTTTTATTTATTTTTTAATTTTAACGAAAAAACCCACATGGACGTGAGCCGCAAGGCCTGTAGTTTAACCGATGTAGCGTGGTTCTCAAATCCATTAGAACTTTTTTGTTTTATGAAGGTTATTATAATGACACTAGTGTTGTTGTTATTGTAACAGGGAATATTTTTGTTTTACGTATTACTCATATATTATTATGAGATTTTATATATTTTAATAAAATCATACCATAATAATAAAAGCTCTGGGCCGTATATCAGCTTAATGCAGACAAGCAAACTTCTCAGAACAGAATAAAGTTCTTCACCCTGTAATCTAATGCGACGGCTATCCAACACCGGGTTCAAATCCAAACGAAGGTGCGGACTCATTAAACTACCCCCATCCCTCATTCAAGATACGTATACGTATAAACGTATATTTTTCTTACAAAAAGAGTCACAATATTTTTCTCGGGGATTTGGACTGGACTCAATACCTTCCTGTGCTAACAAATTCATCATACTCATCATATCAGCCATAAGACGTCTACTACTGGACATAAGCCTCCCCCAAAGATCTCCACAATTACCGGTCTTTCAGCGCATCCTGCGGTATTCAGTCACTTACGTAGGTCATCGATCCATTTGTCACGCTGTGTCTTCCGGTCTTCGTGGTCGCCATTCGAGAACCTCCTGCCCCAGCGGCCGTCGGTTCTACTAGCTATGTGCCCCACTAACAAGTTACATGAAAACAAATATGAGCAAATGGGTTGCTATCCCCAAAGCTTAAATTCACTACCCACTTTTCCTAAGGGACATCAAGAGATACATTGCAAGTAAAATTGTTGAACATGTTGTAATACATTTTAAAACGGATTAGTTTTCCGGGGAGAACTGGATAATATTGCCCAAAGTATGTAACACCATACCGAAAATTTAAAATAATCCAGAGAAGGTTAATTACCTGTGTAACGGAACAGAAAGGTCTCACTCATTATGGGCCTTATTAGACGGCTCAAAGTCACCAAAAGAGCAATGGAGAAGCCTATGCTTAGAGTTAATCCTTCGAGATCGAATCAGAAATGCTGAGATCCACAGGCGAACCAAAGTAACCGACATAGCTTGAAGAATTGCCAAGCTGAAGTGGCAGTGGGCAGAGCCCATAGCTCGCAGAGCCGAGGCTGTTGAGACAGAAAGGTTCTCGAGTGGCCATCACGAATAGGAAGACGCAACGTCGGCAGGCCCCCCTACAAGATGGTCCGATAATCTTGTGAGGGTCGCTGGAAACTACTGGACGCGAATAGCGCAAGACCGGCAATTGATGAGATCTCTGGGGGAGGCTTGTGTCCAGCAGTGGACATCTTTCGGCTGATATGACGAAATGATGTGTTTACCCAAAAATAGTTTTGGGATGTTAAAGCAAAAAAAAGACACTCAGTACCAGCCGGCAGTAGAGAGAGGTGCGAGTACACATTTTTATTCTCTCATAGCCAGGTTACGTTTTATGTATCTAAGATTTACCTTAGTCGTATGGTTTTAAGGGGTTTGTTTAAGAAGTAGAAATATAGGTGGCACTATATTTTGAACTCTCTTAGCTGGTGACAAAGTTAAAACTTATAGACCTACTGTTTCTTAAGAGAATAAACAAGTAATAACTTTTTCTAACGCTTTTGAAATCATCCCCTATTACCCGGCGTGAAATAATTTTCTTTTTTATGCCTGTAAACATGGTTACAGGTCCATGTAAACATTATTGTATACAAACTATTTTCTAAATATGCCAAACTTTTTTTGTTAAGCTTTCACTTCCACCCAATATAATATTATTATCAAAAACGGAACATGTTGGAAAATTACATTTGGGATAAGATAACAGATAAGTAGGTACATAATAGTAATATACCGTGAAATATAACACATTTGGGACGCTTTCTATTTTGTAATATTGCGTGTAACAAAATTAACTGTAAACACGTTTGTTACTCTTTTACGTAAAAACTACTGAATGTATTTTGATGAAACTTTGCATTAATATAATTTATATATCGAATAACACATAGGCTATAAATTATAAAGTTTAATGGTGGCATACTTACCTAATATTATAAATGAAAAAAAAATGAGTATGGATGCGTGGAAGTCCGTTACTCTTTCACGCAAAATCTACGGAACGGATTTTGATGATACTTTGTAATAATACTTATAGCCTATTCCTTTCTTTAAGGCCGGTAACGCACTTGCGGCTCCTCTGGTGTTGCAAGTGCCTATATCCGGTGGTCATCACTTACCATCAGGTAACCCACTTGCTCGTTTGCTATCGTATTATATAAAAAAAGTTATGCGTCCACACAAATATACATATTATTATATCTATATTTCACAATATTATCACCAATCACCAAAGCAAACACAGCTCTGGCTAACCAAACTTCCTGAACATACACTCAAAGTGTAATAATAATAAATAATAATCATAATAACAAAAGCAGATACTGATAACAGTTTCTTTTACAGAAAAATCCCAAACCACTTGTTTGACCGACTAGGGATTTGAACCTAGGACCTCATTGTCTGTGGTTAACCACGCTACCGCTAGACCAAAGAGGCAGAATACATTTGCACTAAGGTTAAAGTTATATTATTATCGTCTTAATCTTTACCTACCGCCCTGGTCCGACGGCTGTGCCTACATGCATAAAAATCAATGGCGGATCTTGCCGTACAGTCACGTACTATATTGCGGTGCTTCGTGACGTCATCATACCTATCGCATTATAATGTTGCAGATTAAATGATGGATTTGCTTGTGCTTGTTATGGTTTTTTTATGGGTACTGTTTGTATACTTGATTGCGTTGAAGTCTAGTTTTGAATTTCATTGACTGCACGTGCTGCGCAGCGGTTAAAATAGTTCCAGCGTTCGATTCCCACGCAGGACAACGATTTGTGTGACCCATAAATAGTTGTTCTGATGTACTTTGGGTTCGTTAATTGTATGTTTTTTAAATATCCCACGACACAGGGCTTCATTACTTACTATATTGTGGGTGTTTAAAAATACTTTACAAGTTAAAATCTTAACTTTCAATGTATTTTTTTTTCTGCCCGATATATTTTCTATTACGTGCTGCGTAGTATGTTTTATCCAGTTTTATACGAACTAATTGTGCTGCTGTGTGCTTGTTGGGAATATAACTTTTTCTAGTCTATCATCCAACGGTTGTCCGGAAAGAAAGAAATTGCTGGTATGCGAGAAGACCGATAATTAACCACAAATATAAACGATATCTATACAATATACATTTTCATGTTGTGATGTGCAAGTGTAGGTACCTATCTATTCATCTATATTTTGACTGCACGCGTAGCAGCCGCTAAGACAGCCGCTTCGCGTCGCGTATTCGAGTCCCACGCCGGACAATGTTTGTAAAGTACCCCGCGAGTCGCGACACAGGGAATAGATTCCCTAGTGCAGACGTTGTCTTTAACAAAAAAAAATCTATGTAGTATCTATAAACATAAACTTCGTTATCATACCCAGTACATACATACACATAACAGTACATACTTACTAACTTACCTACCAAAAACTAAACTAAGTACTCGGAATTATCTTTTGATTGAATGGCGCGCCTACTGTGACGGCGTTAATTTGATTAATTAAAACTTTGCTCAATAAATTTTGTAAGGCGTTTAATGATCTCTACTCTACATTCGAAATGTTCGTTAATTTTGTTATTTCGTCGTAATTATTTCACTGTGGAGTATTTTTAGTAATGAACATAAAATTTTTTACTGTTAGTCATTTCATGTTGAATATGATAATAATAATAATATCTAGGGACAATGTCACACAGATCATCCTAGCCCCAAACTAAGCAAAGCTTGTACTATAGGTACCAGGCGACGATATACATACTTATATAGATAGATAAATACTTCAATACATGGAAAACATCCATGACTTAGAATTAAATATTCGTGCTCATCACACAAATATTTGCACTTACCGGGATTCGAACCCAGGGCCACCAGTTTCGTAGGCAGGAGCACTACCAACTAGGCTACGGTGACCGTCGTAGTAGCCAAAGATATAGAAATAGCCCGAAGACTTGCTAGGCTGAATTTGCAGAGGGCAGAGCACATAGCTCGTAGAGCCTACAGCCGCTGGGGCAGAAAGGTTCTTAAGTAGTGACCACGTACCAGAAGATGTAGCGTGGGCAGGCCCCCTACAAGATGGACTGATGATCTTGTGAGGGTCGCTGGAAACCGCTGGATGCAGGTACCGCAGAGATCTTTGGGAGATGTATTTGACGAGTAGTGGATAGGATTTATATGATGATGATGAGTGGCGTTGGATGGGTGCCGAATTTAATTTACTATGTTTATTGTGTTATTAATTCCTTTTATCATAATGTTAAGACATTCATATCCAGCTCTCACTAGTCTGTTTTTACTTTAATTTATTGCATGGGCAGTAGTTTCAGAGCCAAGTTCAAGCATGTAGGTCTTTTACATGGTTTATCGATTGTTGATGTTGATGACGGTCACCGTAGCCTAGTTGGTAGTGCTCCTGCCTACGAAGCTGGGTTCGAATCCCGGTAAGTGCAAATATTTCTGTGATGAGCACGAATATTTGTTTCTGAGTCATGGATGTTTTCTATGTATTTAAGTATTTATTATAAGTATGTATATCGTCGCCTGGTACCCATAGTACAAGCTTTGCTTAGTTGGGGCTAGGATGATCAGTGGCATTGTCCCTAGATATTATTATTAATCCAAGTTATTTATTTATTTTTCTTATTTTTAACATATTTATATTTATACAATTGCTACAAAAAATAAAATAATAATATATAAATAAATTTGAAAAAAAATAGAGTTCCACCAGCGGCGGGGTTTGACACCCTAGGCCGCCGGTGGTCAGGGTGACAGAGTAAGGAACCTCCTCACAATGCGTGCCGTTCCCAATATTGCCACCTTTTGTATCCTTATTATTATTATTATATAATGATTACAACTGATACCGACAGTTTAACGTGCTCTCCAAAGCACATGAAACGCTCAGAAAGAAGCAACGGTCATCCATCTGCAACCCGGCCGCGTTACTAAGTTTAGCTCGCAGATAAGTTATAAATCGGTGGGAGCATTTTGATTGGCGTTGTTGGTAGATCCTTGCCTTTGCCTTCCTAAATTAGTTACTATTGTGTATCGTTACCAAATTATCATAAACATTTTGATGAATCACTTCTTCGATTCTACAAAATTGCGATCGATGTATCTAAAAAAGTCAGTGTTTTTGTAAATAACTTTATTATTTTTACGAATTCTTAGTGCCATCCGGACGCCGGGAGCAGGGGGCCAGCTGCCAAAATTATCTATAAAGAAATAGCTACACGTCTTGTTGAGGCAACACGTTCCCGGAATGCTTGCTTATATTTTGCCCAGCAAATAAGTGTTGCCATACAGCGTGGTAATGCTGCCAGTATTTTGGAAACATTACGAATAGGAGAAAATTTAGAATACTTTTTATTAAACGTTTTATTTTTACATTTTCATCGGGATGTAATAACGATTTATTCATGAGTTCTTTTGACGGTTCTTTTTCGAAACGTCTGTACTTCGCTTATAAAATACAACAATATGTTGCCGAAAACAAGCGTGAAGCCCTTAAAATTAAGAAATACAAAAATTTCAATCGAGAGGACGGTTTCAAATTGTCGCCGTCATGGAATCCAGTGATTAAACATTTAACACCGCGATATCTACAGTCGGTCAAAAAGTGCACTCCGTTAGTGCAGTGTGTAACCGGCCTTAACAGTGTGACAAACGATCTGTGGGGGTAGTTAAATACTCGAAGCCCTCAGTAGCGGAGCAACACCGATGCGCCAGTCATCCCGTGACCACGATCAATGCAACTTGGTCGAAACGTCGGGAAAATAACAATATGGTTAGTCGTGTTAATACCTTTTTACAATGTTTATATATTTTGCATGTTTTAATTCTTATAAACTTTTTTGTAAGTCTTGTTTTTAGTTTCACCCAAAAAGTGCTTAACGCGACTATATAAGTTTTTATTTCAAAACTGTCTTCCCTCAACACGTGCATACTTCAACTTGTGAGAAAATCTCAACCAAGTATTAATAGATTTGCATACTTAATTAATTCAGTTATAATTTAATTTAGTTACAAACTTTATCACGAACTTGCAGACAAGAAACTTACAAGCAATAAAGAAACACCTAATTACTCCCATATCCTTGCGCAAGTAGTTCACAAAACAATTTAAACTTCCACCCCATAGCTTCAGCCTGTCATAGTTTAAGTTTACTTATAAATTTGTAGTACTTTATCTTAACGTTGTTGGAACTTAACTGGCGAACTTGATTGTTTACCTACAGGTTCTCCGTAAATTTAAAAATTCGCCTGCGGCTAAGCTGAAACCCTTCTTCAGAGAATTGAACAATAGAAATGAGTCAGGTCACTTACATTTTCGACAATGAAAGCCATACCGCCGACTAACTCCAGAATTAATAGTTTTGCCAAAAATTCCAAGAACCACACTGTATCTCAAAAATAGTTACGCGATGTGTGGCAAGATCTAAAATAAAATTCCAGAGGTAATAAAAGAAATGCCATTAAATGCCTTTAAAAAGTTAAATTTAAAATCATGGTTAACAGATAAAGCATTTTACTCCGTAAGTCAATTTATGACATAACCCCTTTAATTCATGAAATTGTAATAATAATGGTGTAATAGTAATAATGTGTTAATAATAATCTATACATATAAAGGAATATATACTATACGTAGGAAAGTCAAAACTGTACATTGAATATTTTTCAAAATGGGATACTTGGGGCGTGATCTACAATGGATATCCAAGCCAAAAATATAGTTTTTAGAATTTTCGACTGTGTGTTTGTTTGTCTGTATGTATGTCCGCTAAACTCAAAAGTAGGTACTGCATGGATTTACTTCAAATTTTGCATGAATTCCTAAGAGGTCGGGTACTAAGAGGTCGGGTCAACATATAGGCTACATATTATCACGCTATTACCTACGGGAGAGGAGCTATGATAATTTATAAAATTTAACGCGGGTAAAACCGCGGGGCACAGCTAGTATATTTATAATAATGTAATGTAATTATGTGTTAATATTTGCATGTCAATAAATTGGCTGAAGTTGTAAGCACCTGTACTTAGTTATAATAGTTAGTTAGTTATAATCTGGAGTAAGGCAGGGGGGGATTACCTCGCCTGCTCTTTTTAATGTATATGTCAATAGGTTGATTAATGAGCTCAGCAGCGCTGGAGTTGGTTGTTCTGTTGACGGTACCTTTGTGAACAACATAAGTTACGCTGACGATATGGTGCTTTTGTGTCCATCAAATAGTGCACTTAATAAACTTTTGGGCATCTGTGAGCGATTTGCTGTGGCTCATGGTCTTAGGTACAACACAACTAAGAGTGTTCAAGGCAGGTAATAAGTCTTACAAAGTACCTCCAGTAACGCTCAATGGGACCCCAATAGCACAAGTAAACAGCTTTAAGTACCTGGGACACTGGGTTACGGAGTCGCTGAAGGATGACCTGGATATGGAACGGGAACGCAGGGCTCTGTGCATTCGAGCTAATATGCTTTCCCGCAGGTTTGCCCGCTGTTCTAAACAAGCAAAATCACGCTTTTCAAAGCATATTGTCATTCTTTGTACACGTGCAGCCTGTGGATGAATTACACTCAAGGAGCATACAGGACCCTGCGTACCCAATATAATAATGCCTTCAGGGCGCTGTTGGGGCTGCGACGCCACTGTAGTGCCTCAGGGATGTTGGCCGCAGCTGGGGTTGATAGCTTTTCGGCTATCATCAGAAAACGTATAGCGTCCCTATTACAGTGGGTTCGTGGCAGTTCCAACAGCCTCCTGAAGACTGTGGCGAACAGACTTGACGTGGACAGTGCTACTATGCAGCACTGGACACGCGTACACATAATCAAGGATACCGCAATTACATATAATCGGTATGTGTAATAGTGGTATCCTGTTATGTTCTTATTTGAATGTAAATCTTAATATAAGTATTACTAACATAGTTTTTTAAGATTACTGTTACTAACACTATGGATTCCGGTCCGAAATAAACAAATTTTATTTTATTTTTATTTATTTATAAGACCAATTAAATGAACCAACTTTACTGCGAATAAAGAATATATAACTCTACAGCCATCTATTGGTACGATGAGTGAACTAATTAAAAAATATATATAATTATTTATTTTCGTTTTTGGTAGTTAGCAGTCAGGGTCAATAACCACTAGAATTACAGGCCATAATGAAATATGCTACGACAATAAGAAAGTAAGTTTGAAAAAGAGGTACCAGTCGTGAACCTTGTAAAACTATATAGGTACAGACGCTAGCACATCAAGCTACCCCTATCTGTCAAAATTCCCCAATTGAAAGTAAACTTATGCTTTTGTTATAAAGTTGGAAATCTATAAAAGAAATTTGACGGATTGGGGTAGCTGGATGTGATGGCGTCTGTATATAATTTCAATTTGTTGTTATAATTTATTAAATAATGAAATAGTAAAGAATAAGGAAAAAAATATGTAAGTGGTTAACATTATTTGAGAATTTTTTCATTACGATATTTTTATCATTCTTATGTCAGGCAAATCATCATCATCCTCATATCAGCCGAAAGACGTCCACTGCTGGACAAAGGCCTCCCTCAAAGATCTCCACAATTGCCGGTCTTGCGCTATCCGCATCCAGCGTTTTCCAGCGACCCGCACAAGATCATCGGTCCATCTTGTAGGGGGCCTGCCCACGCTGCGTCTTCCGGTGCGTGGTCGCCACTCGAGAACCTTTCTGCCCCAGCGGCCGTCGGCTCTACGAGCTATGTGCCCTGCCCACTGCCACTTCAGCTTGGCAATTCTTAGGGCTATGTCGGTGACTTTGGTTCGCCTGCGGATCTCATCATTTCTGATTCGATCTCGCAGGGAAACTCCAAGCATAGCCCTTTCCATTGCTCTTTGGGTGACCTTGAGCCGCCTGATAAGGCCCATAGTTAGCGACCACGTCTCTGTTCCGTAAGTCATCACTGGCAACACACACTGGTCGAAGACTTTCGACTTGAGACACTGCGGTATTTGGGACGAGAAGATATTACGTAGCTTCCCGAACGCTGCCCAGCCGAGTTGGATTCTACGATTGACCTCCTTCTCGAAGTTGGACCTACCTAGTTGGATGGTCTGTCCTAGGTAAATATAGTTCTCTACAACTTCGAGTGCAGAGTCTCCAACCTTAACTAGAGTGGGTGCAACATGGATGTTTGACATAATTTTCGTCTTATCCATGTTCATTTTCAGACCCACTTGTTGAGAGACTCTGCTGAGGCCATCGAGCATTGTACCGAGGTCGTCAAGGGTCTCAGCCATGACTACTATATCGTCGGCAAATCGAAGGTGGGTGATGTACTCGCCATTGACATTGATGCCAAAGCCTTTCCAGTCCAGAAGCTTGAAGGCATCTTCCAATGCAGCGGTGAACAGTTTCGGAGATATAACATCTCCCTGTCTCACACCTCGCTGCAAGTGGATAGGTTTCGAGTTCTGGTCCTGGAGTCGCACTGACATAGTGGCGTTTTCGTACAAACACTTTAACACCTCGATATACCGGCAGTCGATTTGGCACCTTTGGAGAGACCTCAGTACGGCCCAAGTTTCGATCGAATCGAAGGCTTTCTCATAGTCCACAAACGCTAAGCATAATGGCTGGTTATACTCTTCGGTCTTCTGTATAACCTGCCGCAGCGTATGTATGTGGTCTATGGTACTAAAGCCTTTACGGAAACTGGCTTGTTCGGGAGGCTGGAAGTCGTCAAACCTGCGTGCGAGACGATTCGTAATGACCCTCGAAAACAACTTGTAAACATGGCTCAGCAGTGTGATGGGTCTGTAATTCTTCAAGAGGGTTTTATCGCCCTTTTTGAAGAAGAGCACCACCACACCCCTGTGCCATGCTTTTGGCGTTTGACCTTCTAGTATGACGGAGTTAAATAACTTCTGAAGGGCCCGTAGGATTGGTGTACCACCCGCCTTCAGAAGCTCTGCCGTAATTCCATCATCACCAGGCGCCTTGTTGTTCTTAAGCTGTTCGAGAGCCATTCTAATCTCGCACAGGCTGACGTCCGGGATGTCGTCGGTGAAGTGTTGGGTTAGTCGTGCTCTGGGATCTGAGGCACAACTATCGACAGGTGACTGGGTTTTCGCATACAGCTGTCCATAGAACCTCTCGATCTCTCCCAGCAACTCAGGTTTAGACGTGACGATTCTGCCGTCCTCAGTCTTCAGCTTCGTCAGTTGGCTCTGTCCAACAGACAGTTCTCTTGCAAACACTTTAGAGCCTTTGTTCCGCTCAATGGCTTCTTTAATACAATTTGTATTAAATTGGCGCGTGTCGCGTGTCAAAGACTTTGAGATCTGTCTGTTGAGCTGCCGGTATCTGGTAGCATCATCAGAGGATGTCAGAACCATTTTCCGTCTTTCGTCCATAACCTGCAGGGTATAGTCAGAGATCTTTTTGGTTCTGTTTGTACGGTGGGCCTTGAAGACCTTAGACCCAGCCGTATGGACAGCTTCTACGAGCCTGTCGTGGTATAAGTCCACTTCCTCGCAATCTGCTAGGCATTTGAAACGGTTTTGCAGTTCGAGCTGAAAGGGTTCAGGGTTTTGGATGTGGATGGATAAAGGTCGGAGCGTAGACTTTATTAGTCGGGACCTCTGGAGCTTGACATTTAGGTTCAATGAGCCTCTCACCAGTCTGTGATCGCTCCCGGTTTTAACCGTATTGATCACTGAGACGTCATTGAACACCTGTCTACTCGTCGACAAGATAAAGTCTATCTCGTTTTTTGTTTTACCATCGGGGCTTACCCAGGTCCATTTGCGGTTTTCCGACTTCTTGAAAAAGGAGTTCATCATAAAGAGTCCCTCCTTCTCCATGAAGTCGGCCAACATTTGGCCCCGGGGATTCCGGTCTCCAGTTCCAAATTGCCCCACTTTCAGCTCATTCCCGAATCGTTTACCCAGCTTCGCGTTAAAGTCCCCCATGACCACAGTGAAATAAGAGTTCGAGGTATGTATGGCTCTAGAAATATCCTCATACATGACCTCAACCTCATCGTCGGAGTGCGTCGAAGTCGGCGCGTAAACCTGTATGACCTTCAACGAATACCGCTTGGTAATTCTGAGTATAAGGTACGCAACCCTAGTCGACACACTCGCGATTTTCACTATGTTGTGGACGAGGGACTTGTGGACTATGAACCCAACACCACCTTGGGAGAGTTGGTCGCCTTCCCGGAAATAGAACAGATTCCCGGATTTCAGGATTATCGTGTCCTCCTTCTCTCTTCGGACTTCCGATAATCCTATTATGTCCCAATGTAACCTGCTCAATTCTTCCTCCAGTTCGATCATCTTCTCGTCGGTCCGCAATGTGCGTGTGTTGTATGTTGCCAGGGCCAGAGGTCGTCGGTTTTGGTAACGCGGAATCTGCCGGGGATTCTTAGCACCCCCTGCCCTGCCGTAACCACGGCTGTTACCACGGCTGGGAATAGCAGGGCTGCCGGGGACTGGGGGCCGCGGTTTAATTGTGTCCTTCATTTGAGGGGATCTGCCATAATCGCCACGCTTGGCAAACGGGTTGGCGATCGCAGTAAGGTAGAAATTGGTACTCATGAGAACGCTGCTGCCCATTCTCTGGAATATATTCCTCGGGACGACTTCTACGTCCCCCCACGGGATGAGAGGGGGTGGTGATATTCTCTAGGCCGTCACCACACAGCCAGTTAACATTATTTGAGAATTTTTTCATTACGATATTTTTATCATTCTTATGTCAGGCAAATATATTATTGTAATATATCTTTTATTAGTTTTAGATCTTGTCCTCAAAAATCTTTTTGAGTATATACTCGTAGTAAGCTTATTCAATGAGTAACTTGTTAAGATTTACTTTAAAGACTTTGGGCTCTTGTTGTACACTTTTATTTCCATTGTGGAACGTCGGCAAGGAGGAAGTTGGTAGAGCCAATATATAAATAATAAATGTTTATGATTAATATGTTTATAATTAATCGAGAGGTAGGGCAGCGTTCATTCGCTCAAAGAGCAGCCCTACTGGGGAAGTACCTCCACCTTACAGAAGACATTCCTTAATAATAACACTAACAATTTTAATGTTGTGTTTCTGCGTGTAAGTAAGATCGCCAGAGCTCATCGTAGGTAGGGGGAAGGGTCAGCAACACTTGTTTGCTGACTCTTAAAGGCCGGCAACTCACCCGCGACCCCTCTGGTGTTGCGAGTGTCCATGGGCGGCGGTGATCACTTACCATCAGGTGACCGGCTTTCTCGTTTGAAGACCCCTGATCAAAAAAAATAGTTGGTGGTCGTAGTAGACTCGGTTCTAAAAGAAGTTTATACTGACAATTTTAACAGCGCCCACTTAAACAAAATTCCTATTACATTTCATCACCACTATAAATGTGACTCATTCATTCAGTCAGCATTTCCCTCTCATTATCTTGCTGCGTCTATGATGGCGACGAATGTCTTTATTCCATCTCATCCTATAAGGAGCGTAGAAGTCCATCATCATCATCATCATATCATCTGAAAGACGTCCACTGCTGGACAAAGGCCTCCCCCAAAGATATCCACAATAACCGGTCCTGCCTTATTGTGGAAGTAGAAGTCCATAGGCTACCGTAATCCGTAACTATTGGGCGAGTCACTTTGGAGACTTAGTTGTATATTAAAAATGCTCGTTTGTTGGCCTAGCGCCAGTTAAGGTCCAGAGTCATAATCCCGGGTATGAAAAAAAAACGACCAAGTGCGAGTCGGACTCGAGCACGAAGGGTTTCGTACCAATATCTATAAAAACGAGCAAAAAATTCACTTGTGTTGTATGGGAGCCCCCTTAAATATTTATTTTATTTTATTTTTTAATATTTTTTCTGGTTTTGTTATAGCGGCAACAGAAATACATCACTACAGACTCTCACAAGGACCGTTTTACTTTCAAGCAATTTGTAAACCTGCTGTTTTCTGTAATTCCTTGTGAGATGTGAATAAACATTTATTATCATCTGTGAAAAATGAAATACAGCCTGGTGACAGACGGACAGACAGCAAAGTCTTAGTAATAGGGTCCCGTTTAACCCTTTCGTTACGGAACCCTAAAAAGCTAGATTTTTTGGCAGAAAAGCCATCCAGTATTAGAAACACAGAGTCAAGACACAAACAGACTTTTTACAACTTTATAAGCTCGTTAAGGTGTCAATCCTGCGTATTATCTTTTCCTGATCTTATTCAATAGCTGTTCCATCTGATTATGAGGAATAGAGAGTACACTTATGTTTGCAGCACTGCACTATAATATATTCTGCACAGTTGGTCAGTCTTCGTTTAAATAAGGCATCGTCCCGTTCTGTTAATTATATAAAAGTATATATAGAAATGTTATAAAAATATATTCAAAGATTTTAAAACAAAAATCTGAATTGCTTAATAAAGTACCTTTCGCATGGATCAGTAACTTAAATAATTTTGATTAAAATATTCATAATCTGAATTTAAATGCAAAATTATTCAGTATATTTTTCTCTAGACACCAATATCAAGTCTAATAGAATAATCAGACTTTTAATTAAATTTGTTAGTTACGGGTTTGTTAACAAACTAATCTTGAGAGGAAAAAACTAGAATTGAACTTTGAATGAGTATATACTGGATGGAAAGGTCTAAATTAGTTTTAAACCTTTTAGCTAACCCAAACGTAGAATATATACCTGTCTGTTAATAAAGTTTCCTTAAATTAATATACTTCTAGCCGTTCAGAAATCCAAATAATATTAAATCTATTAATTGAAAATCTGGACTGTGGTGTTTTGTAGGGAACCAAAATGAAAGGCCTCGTTTCAGTTATAGGTATATTTTGTGACCGTAAGATAGGTACAGACGCCAGCACACCAACCTGTCAAATTTGTACCCCAATCTGTCAAATTTATTTTATAGATTTTCAACTTTATCACATCAGCATAATGTTCACCTTCAATTGGGGAAATTTTACAGATTGGAGTAGCTTGATGTGCTGGCGTCTGTACGTTAGTTAAAAAGTCGCCTACCCGGCTAATCAATCGAAATCTAAGATAATATCGTAGAAAAAGACATGTGTATATGAAAGCTAACTGACCAACATTCAAAATACACAAACGAAAAAATAATTTCCTATACAAGAATGGCGATCGGTTTTATATAATCACTGCCCCGCGGTTTTACCCACGTTAAATTTTATAAATTATCAAAGCACCTCCCCCGTAAGCGATAGCGTGATAATATGTAGCCTATATGTTATATATGATAAATTTGAAGTAAACCCATGCAGTAGTTTTTGAGTTTAGCCCGGACATACATACAGACAAACAGACACACAGACAAAAATTCTATAAACTATATTTTTGGCTTCGATATTAATTGTAGATCACGCCCCAAGTATCCTTTTTAAAAATATTCAATGTACAGGTTTGAATTTCCTACGATTTTATTATATGTATGAATAGAACGTTACGTCGACTGTTTATTTAACACATTGTATAGGTATATACATTATATTAAGATGTTAAGGTATAACATTTATTTTACCACTTATTTTTGTACTATCAACATATTTTATCACTAAAGTAAATAATACATGACGTACAAGCGAGTAATCTTAAATACACATTAGACTTTTGACTAGTAGCAATAAATACATATTTACGTATATAAATCTAATAACAAATACCCAAATTTGTTGATATATTATTATAATACAATCTTATTTATCCAAGTAACCAAGACTCATTGTGTTATTATTACACAAAAAACTTATTCTATGTTAGGAAAAAGACTGTTAACAAAACAAAAGAATGTTATATTAATCCACTATCGCCTCCACTAAGCAAAGGTGGAACAGTATTTCATGGAGAGGCATTCAAGTCTACCTGCAACCATAGTCAATATTCTGCTAGAGCGACCAATCTGGCATCGGCAAACCAAAAACATAATCATAACATTATCTTAAGGTACTTTCTAGCTCAAATAAAGATAATATCGAAGTAAATTCATTTGCTGAACACAATGGAGTGTCGACTTTTTCTGTATGGCTCAATTTTGAAAAGTTAACATTATACACATTAAAATTTCTATCATTACTAACCATAGGCTTAAAGCGATGTCCCCATAAAATATCAGGACCAGTATAGCTCGTTCTTGCCTGCACTTGTTGCCCAGTAGATTCAATAACACCTTCAAAAACTGCTAATATTTCAAACGTTCCAACTAACAGATCTGCTGCAGATATGTTGAATAAGGGACTCTTTTCATCAATAATATGTATCCCAGATACAGGCCATAAGAAAAATGTAGAATCACAACCATCCATTTCTATATCCAATTCAGTCTGTTCGTAATCTTCATCGTTTGTTGCATGAAAACCAGATCGTAATACGTATGCTGAAAGTTTGATATTCAATAACCTTGCCTTCCTCATATCACCTACTCTAAATATCATACATAGCTTCCCATCTCTTATAGTAACGACAGATTTTTTGCTGAATAGAATTGTTTGAGTTCTAGATTTTGGTCTAGTTAATTTTGCGAATAAAATACCAATCATAAACGCCTGAAATATAGAACTGACAATACATTGGAAGCACATTGCTGTGATTGTGTGGGGACAATCTAGAGTTATGGCCCGTTTTCCATAAGCTACGGTAGTGTGTACTTCGATGCTGAAGAGGAAAGTTGATGTGAATCCATAAATGTTTTTAACGCAAGGAGTCCATTTGGTAACATTTTGATTTGGAGGCAAATGATCTTCAGTCAGGTCTCCATGGGCTAGTGCGATGATCCAGTATATAAAGCCAAAGAGAAGCCAGTCTATGGTAAACGCAAGGAAGAAGTGAAGAATTGTCCATCTCCAGCGAGTTTCAACCATAGTAATGAACCATCTAGAGAAAAAGCCATGGTGGTTCCAGACAAATTTATCGATGTTGAACTCGCCGTTTTTAAAGACACATCTTTTTGTTTGTTGTCGGGTTCCGCGAAGAAGGGTTTTCTTGCGTTGAAGTAATTCTACAAATAAAAGTAGATTATTTAAAAAATATATATAATTAAATCACCAACACTTGTACTTGTCACTCTCACAATGAAGCGCATAAATATAGTCAAATACAATATTAAAGTAACAAAAAAAATGTAACAACTATATTCGTGCGGTTTGTTTTAACATATTTTTTTTTTAGAAATCGTTAAATAAATAACAAATAGCAATTTACGTAGGTTATTATTATAGTAGCAAACCCAGAAATCTTTCAACAAGTATCTTAACTTAAGCGACACCTTAACCCTTGTGGGGTTCGGGCCACAGTTCAGGGGGCCGCTGAAGTAAGAAGACGGCATTTTTAAAGTGAATGTGATTACTGGCATGAACTGCATGCACGGGATCCTCACCGGCGAGGACCCTACCCTAGCTATCTTGCGGCTTTCTCTAGCTACTTAAATGGACGACCCGGAGAAGAAAGCCAGAAGGAATCTCCGGGCTTCCTCTTTCGCCTTATTTTGTCTTTTGTTTCGATTTTGTATTTTGAAGTAAATACTTCTTTACCCAGTTATGACTTAGGGAGTAATCTGGTGAATGCGTGACGTAAGCGTTACGAAAATTGTGATTCGGCGAGTTGAACGGAAGTTGCAAAGGATATATAAGATAATGGAGATAGAAAGAGAGATAATTATGTTATGTATATTACTGAAGGAGATACAAGCACACATTTAAAAAAAACTTAAAACTTAACTACGTTTTGAGTTTTACTTCTGTCGTGTGTTCGAAAGCACACTCGTTTTTCTTCTCGTCTATTTATGCAAGGAGTCTTTTACTGCTTAACCAGACTACAGAGGTGAGCGCGTGCTCAAGCCTTCTAGCAAAATAAAACTACAAACTAGGTACCGGTGCCGGAAGCTCCTTTGTAGTAGGAACCTCAACTCTGGGTGGTTACTGAAGTCGAGATGTATGAGAAGATTTTGGCGTATGGTAGGGGCGCCTGGTAGGGGCTATGGTATAGAGGCATTTTATGCATCTATCGCTCCACGTTAGCACTCGAAGACAAGTGCGTCTCGTCTGATTGAGAATTGAAAACGGCGCCTCATCGATAAGAATGCAAACAAACTTTTTGATTGGCCAGTTTTATTATAACAAAGTATCAATCAAATCCGTTCGGTATTTTTTTATGAAAAAGTAACAAACAACCATACATCCATACTTACAAATATTCGCATCTATCATATAATAAAATCCTTACGATTTTATTATATGATAGATGCGAATATTTGTAAGTATGGATGTATGGATGTTTGTTACTCTTTCACGCCAAAACTACCTAACGGATTTTGAGGAAACTCTGTAATTTCAAAATTTGTCAAGTCAAAACTGTACATTGAATATTTTTAAAAAAGGAGAGGATAGGATATTGCGGCGTGATCTACAGTCGATATCCTAGCCAAAAATATAGTTTTTAGAATTTTTGTCTGTTTGTCTGTATGTATGCCCGGGCTAAACTCAAAAAGTACTGCATGGTATTACTCCAAATTTTCCATGAATATTACTAAGAGGTTGGGTCAATATATAGGCTACATAATATCACGCTATCACCTACGAGGGAGGAGCTATGATAATTTATAATGTTTAAAGCGGGTAAAACCTAGGGGCACAGCTAGTTTATAATATTAGGAGGATTTATTTGAGGGTTTTGGAGGACGCTGGTGGTACAGGCGTATTCGTATGCTTTACATTTAAGTAATACACAGCTATTCTCAAACTATCGCCAATAGCCGTCAAACGCGTAATTATAAATAAATATCCTACTTAACTCCTCAACACTTATAGTAATAGCATAAGCTAAGTACTATTGTTGATTAGTACATTTATTATAACTTACTATTTTTTGGATAATAGACTCCAGGAATGAGACTTGTAGCCTCTTCTACAGGATTAATCTCTGCTCCTTCTAAATTATCAATGCAGTCTTCAAAATGATCATCACAGTCTTCAATATCTTTTCCAATCATGACTTATCGTTCTGTAAAACAAGAAGATAAATAGATTCTTTATTTATATTTGATTAGTTCGTTTATTTGAGTTATTGTCAAAGAAATTATTTATATGTTTAATTATCGAAATTTATCGTTTTAGATATATTTTACTACATCTTATATATAAAATATAATTTAGATTGCAAATAGTTTCGAAAATATTAAAAAAGAAAATGATGTGATCTGGATTTTTGTAGAGCCTAAAAACATCAGCTGGAGTCAGCAAGATGGTGCAGTTACAACACAGGTAGGTCGTGGTAATAATGCCACGAGAAAACGGTCAATCCCACACTTTATCATACCTGCAGACTGGCCAGTTCCATCAAACGACAATGGCAGACAATATAGAGATACTAGCTGTGCCCCGCAGTTTTACCCGCGATAAACATTATAAATTATGGCCTATGTGTTAATCTAGGGTATCAGCTAACTCCATACCAAATTTTATAAAAATTGCTCCAGCTGTTTAGACGTGAAGAAGTAACAAACACACACACTCACATATTTTCTAAAGGCAGGCATTATACAATAGATGCAAGGATCAGTGGAGTTTTAACTTAGTTCAGCACAAATTAAACTGACCTGAATAACGACTAGTCTTACATACTGAGTTCTAGTTATGAAGGCTACAGTAGTGGTACACCACCAAATTTCATACACACATCGTACTGATACTACAATTGCGAAATTTTGTAAATATGAATGTATGGATGTTTGTTACTCTTTCACGTAAAATCTACCGAACGGATTTTGATGAAACTTTGTAGCAATATAGCTTGTATATCCATATAATATATAGGCATAATTTATAACGCTGGTAAGACCGCGGGGCATAGCTAGTCCTACTAACATTATAAATGCGAAAGATTGTGAGTATGAATGTATGGATGTTTGTTACTCTTTCACGCCAAAACTACCTAACGGATTTTGAGGAAACTCTGTAATTTTCTTTAACTGCGAATTAATATACTTAGATATCAGTGAGTACATCATGACAGTTATTAAAGCAGATATTTCAAACTCAAAAGAGACCCGACTGTATTTATACCACTAGAGTTCAGAAATATTTCACGGGTATTCGGTAGGCAGCGCGTAGAAGGGATTTCTCTAAATTCCTAAGGAACACTGTGTAATTTGGACGAAAATGAAAGCTAGTCGCTATTTAAGATAAATAGACTTTACGTTTTAATTGATTTAGACCTTTACTTGGAGTGTTTAACAATTTGTTTGATTAACATCTTAGCCCTATTCTAGTCCTACAAGAATTTATGAAAGTAAATCATGTTCTAATTGAAAAATGGGAAGACTAGTTATATTAAGTCTTTGTATTAAATTTTAACTGGTATCTTCGCTTGAAGTTTATAAGTTAGTATAACTTTATAGAGTTTATCAACTTTTTACACAACGCCTATTATTAAGTGATGGATTTTCTTTGTGTTACATTTGAAAGGCAATACTCTTTGTATGTGAGTAATCATTTCTGTAATAAAATAAATTTTATAAATGTTTTCATACAAGATGTACCTAAATATCTATGTTACTACAAATAATATCTAATGTATACAACTATATTACTACAAACATGTTCTGACTATTTACAAGCGCTTTTTTAAAGTCTACGTGAATAAAAACCATTTTATTTTTTATAATTATTTTATTTTAAAATCACTAACATGAGATTTATGTATTTAGGACAATCTAACCGCATTATGACAGTTCTGCTAAAAAGACTTAAGAGAGGTAGGGCACAGCGTTCATTCGCTCAAAGAGCAGCCCGACCGGGGAAGTACCTCCACCTTACAGAAGACATTCCTTAATAATAACATTAATAATTTTAATGTTGTGTTTCTGCGTGTGAGTTGTCGCCAGAGCTCATCGAGGTGGGGGGAAGGGTCAGCAACACTTTTTTGCTGACTCTTAAAGACCGGCAACGCACCCGCGATCCCTGTAGTGTTGCGAGTGTCCATGGGCGGCAGTAATCACTTACCATCAGGTGACTTGCTCGTTTGTCGTCCTCCGATATAAAAAAGTAGTGTCTGTTCATCTAGTAGTTAGTTAACCTGACTGCTGAGCTAAAGGTCGTGAGTTCGATCCCTACTAATGACAAATCTTTGTGCGCACACAATATGTATATATTTAGAAATATACGAGTACGTTTGTCAATTGTCTGTTTGCCATAGTACAGGCTCTGCCAAATCAGATGGCAGTGTGTTATTTTTCCCAAGATATTTATTAATTTAATGTTAATGTTGACATTAGGTTACGATGTCCATTTTTTTTATGAAACTTGTACTAGGTCTCCATGCTTGTGTTTACATTCATACTCTAGTATAGGACCCCAAATCTTTATCTTTTCCATGGGCGCTCATAGATAGATGCTCACACCGGTCTGTAAGCGGTTCGCGAGGTTAAGCGACTATAGGCTCACAGTCAGTCCATAGATGGGTGCTTCGTAATCCGTGTTTCGGAGGGCTCAATTAAGCTATCAGTCCCGGTTGTAGTCATTAGACTACAGTCGTTAAGCCACGTCAGACGCTTGAACAACTCTGATAATAGGGTAACCACTGCCCGTACGATAATTAAGTAAGGTGGATGTGTTAAAACTTAAGTTTTCTTGTTACAGATGCTTGAAACCACGCTTACCTATAATAGAGAATAGAGATAAAATAGAGAGCACATCCTACTAATACAATCAATGCGAAAGTTTGTGAGTATGTGATTGTGTGATTGTGTATGTTTGTTCCTTCTTTAGGTCCAAACCGCCGGAGCCATTTAAATAAAATTTGGTATGGAGTTAGCTGACACCCTGGATTAACACATAGGTTATAATTAATAAAGTTTAATGCGGGTTAAACCGCGGGGCACAGTTAGACATTATATATATTAAAGTAACAAAAGAAAATTAAATTTATGCTTACCGTCAAATCACGCGTCCAATTATTTTTAGCAAGTAACCAACAAGCGCGTCACTTCTTAAACAGTAAACAATATGTATCATTCTGACAAAACGAGCTTCCACAATACTGATGGTAATATGAGAGATTTTATTCGTCTACTCGTTACGCAATGATTTTTAAGTAAATATATGCTTATGTTTCGAGATACAGGGACAAAAGTTCTTCATCAATGTTCTTTTGTCATAAACATATTGGTCTCATGTCTTGCCGCTGCCGCGCTATAATAATGCGTTCCAAACATTTGACAGTTTTGTTTTTTTATATGACATCGCCCGCGTTATGGAATAATATAATCCCTGTGTCGCGGGGTACTTCACAAACATATAATAGACGGACAAAAATTACATCCAGACTCAGAACAACTTTTTATGCGTCACACAAATAGTTGTTCGGCGCGGAACTCGAACCCGTGACAAGAAGCGGCAAGGAGACTGTCTTAGCCGCTGCGCCATACGTGCAGTAAAAGTTGGTCATGACTAGCGCTGGTTATATTGATTTTCAGTTGGCATAAAGTTTTTAATGATGATTATTTGTTAGTTAAAATAATAAAAATGAAAACATATTGCAAATTGAAAAATTCAGTAATTCAAAGTTACGTCGTCGCGTTATTTCGATCTCAATTTGATAGGAACACATTCTTTCAACAACCGTACTTTAAATACATAAAAGAATAATTAGTTATTCAGAATACAATTCATTTTTTGTGTACCTATAGTAATACTGGTGATTAAATAGATAAAAATTGTTGCAAGTATTTTTAAGGTTCTAGTAATTGAATTAAAGTAAAATACATATGGAAAAATTAAATTTGAAAATATTACTATACTTATTATTTTTCTTTACACACTATTAAGCTAGCAACAACGTTATGATGTGAAAGATTAAAATTGATTAATTTAATTTAATTAGTCTTACTTTTTGTGACAGTAAATGTATAATTTGGTTGACCGATAGAATGCCTTTAGTAGTTTGTTAACATTTCTAAATTTTTCTGCAATAAGATTAATATAAAATAAGTAATTGCAAAAAGGATTCTTAACGACCAGATTGGACCATAAATAAGAATTAGAATAGAATAGAATACTCTTTAATGTACACCATAAGAATACATATTTCATAGGATATTACATAAACAAGTTGTACAAAGGGCGGTCTTATCGCATAAAGCGATCTCTTCCAGACAACCTTAGGATGGATAGGAGCTGAACAATAACTAATAGCAGTAGGTGTGCAACAAGAATTACCTCAAACTCTATATATAAGGGAGAAAAATATCGTCGAAGTAGAAATAGCGTCGCTAGATCTCGTACTAATAGCTGCCTATCTTTGTTTATATAAAACTTATCACGGTTAGTATGCAGATACTGAATTATTAAAGTATTAGGTAATATCGTATTATAAACAATTTAATTTCCTATTTTGATGCTAAGAAGAATACGTTTATGAAAATATTCACTGACAAACTTAGTTATTCCAGTAGTGTTTAGCTTGCTTAATGATGTTTAAGACTAATAATGGAATCAGTCCTTACTTTTCAATCTAAGTACAAAATAAATACGTAGTATTAATTCCTCTTATTATCAGTTTATTCAAGCCGAGATGCAATTTGCACATGCATGAAGGATGATATAAACAAGTACAGATGCCAGCACATCCAGCTACCCCAATCTCTCAAATTTCTTTTATAGATTTTCTACTTTATCACATAAGCATAAGGTTGACTTTCAATTGCGAAATTTGACAGATTGGGGTAGCTTGATGTGCTGGTTTCTCTATCTAGATTTGCCAGTATAATAATAATAATATCTAGGGACAATGTCACACAGATCATCCTAGCCCCAAACTAAGCAAAGCTTGTACTATGGGTACCAGGCGACGATATACATACTTATATAGATAGATAAATACTTATATACATAGAAAACATCCATGACTCAGAAAAAAATATTCGTGCTCATCACACAGATATTTGCACTTACCGGGATTCGAACCCAGGACCACCAGCTTCGTAGGCAGGAGCACTACCAACTAGGTATTTAACATTCATAAAGTTTGTATCGCATTCTCTTTTTTGTGTGTGTACAGTTTGTGTGTACGAGGCATGTTTTCTCTCCTATTTACTAAGGAAAATACGTGTAACCAAAACCGTTAGTACAATATAAACAGGGTAATGTTATGAACTTATCTATAGGAGGATAAAAGGCTCCGCACGATCGAGCCTGCACCCTATGTGTCGTAATTCATTACGACATTATCTAACGCAAGAAATTGTTTGGAAAACATCAACACCGTGGCAAGGTAAAATGGTGTAAATGAACAAAATGATTTTCTTAGATAAGGCGATTGATTTTTGTACCAATTTTAGGGTAAGGTTATCGAACCAATTTCCGTAATAAAGTTATGGAACCGATAAAGATAGATTCATAGATTTAATTTAGTAATTATCTAGAAAAAATTAAGTAGGTATAACAAATGTATGCAGTTGGAGGACTGCCGCCTGTAAAGAATATCCTGTACTATATCCTTGCAATCACGAAAATGTATAACTCTCGTATTATTTAAAAGAAAAAGAAACACGTGTCCAATATTGAGGTTATGGTACTACCATTGTGGAGTGAAACAGGATGTAGTCACAAACATTGAAAAAGGTATGCTAAAATGGTTTGGGGATTTAGAAAGATGAATGAATGAAGATCGACGAAAAATGAATACCTGGACTGTGTGAATGGTACAGACGCCAGCACATCAAGCTACCCCAATCTGTCAAATTTTTCCAATGGAAAGTGAACCTTATACTTTTGTAATAAAGTTGAAAATCTATACAAGAAATTTGGCAGATTGGGGTAGTTGGATGTGCTGGCGTCTGTACAACCGGAAGACATCTTAGACTATTCTCTGACCAAATAGGAGTCGTTCTTAAGAAAGGCCACGTAGAAGTAACCTAAACCGGCGAACATGTATGAAGAATATAATGACATTAAACGAGGCAATGATCGTGACAAATGGAAATCCTTGGTCTCTGCCTATCCTTCTGGGAAGCAGGCGTGAGTCTATGTATGTATGCATACTACCAGCCACGCAAGTGTTGTCTGCTTGCATCGTAATACTAGCATGCACGCACACACTCATGTACACCGTGTTTTTTGTCACCCCATAATTCAAAGGTATTAATGAGACAGTATTAAAGAAGCAACTGGTATATGAATTATCATTATAATTATATTATTTTGCATATAAAATAATTACATAAAGTCACGATTACTAATATAAAACACCTTTACGTGAAATGTGTGTTGCGAGCGTCATTGGCACCAGTATTTGCTAACCATAAGGTTTGGCAACTTGATAGTATAAAAAATTGCTTTTTTAGCTCCCAAACAAACAAAGTTTGGACTGAGTTTGAAGAGGTCTAAAAGTTTCTTTAAGCGTTTTGTTATGAGGTTTTAACTGCTTCACCTGACAACAGGGGCTTTAAAGCTCTACACAAATAAAGCAAATTAAGTAAATTGAGGCATTCACATAGGAACTTGGAGCATCAATATTCGACTTTCGGCTTAGGGTGGTTACTGACTTGCAGTGCATGAGAGGGGATTTTAGCTATGTTTACCCATAATAGAGAACTTATAATTTTCGAACTTAAAAATGCAACCCGCATTTTTAAGTTCAAAACTACCTAACGGCGTGTAACAGGCTCATATAATTCATTCAAGGCTAAAATTAACAGGCATATCATTGGTATACGGGGTCCACGTTCAACCACATCTTCAATTACCATCAGGTTAGAACGTGGTTAACCGCAAGCCGATAAAGTATAATAAATAAAAAAACCTGCCAAGTGCTAGTCGGACTCTCGCACGAAAGGTTCCATTATCTATAAAAACACAAAAAAAAAATCACGTTTGTTGTATAGGAGCCCCTTAAATATTTATTTTATTTTTTAGTATTTGTTGTTATAGCGGCAACGGAAATACATCATCTGTGAAAATTTCAACTGTCTAACTATCACGGTTCATGAGATACAGCCTGGTGACAGACGGACAGACAGACAGCGAAGTCTTAGTAATAGGGTCCCGTTTTACCCTTTGAGTACGGAACCCCAAAAACCTACTTATTCTATTCATGTTTTCTAGGACCTATTTCATACAAAAGACGGTTTAAGATAGCTTTTTTTAAAGAATATAAAATTTTAAACTTACCTCATTTTCTTTCATACATGTTCTGTAGATATACAGGGTGCGAAGGAATTCTGACAGATGACGAGTCATCCCTCCACATGCTTGTTTGGCAATCTATTAGTAAAGACAACACTGTGTTTGCGATATGTGTAGTCGATAAGTCCTTGACGAAATAAACGTTTCAATTATTGGCTATTTCAGGAGCTACTGACCGCTAAGAGCTCATAGATAGTTGCACTTAGCGATGCGTAAGTTTTTTTTTATTTCTGGGACATTATTTACACATGGCCATCCGATCCCAAACTAAACAGAGCTTGTACTATGGAAACCAGATAACTGATATACTACTTTTCTTTTGTTAATACATACTTATGTAGATAAATTACACCCAGACTCAGGACAAATATTTGTCCTGGGTGGGAATCGAACCCACGACCTCCGGCGTGAAAAGCAAGCATTTGCCAACCACGCCAATAGGCCCGTCAAAGTGATTTAAGAGAATAATTATATATAAATATAATAATAAATATAGGGTCGTGGTGGGTCTTTGTGACTGCCAAAATGGTTCAGTTTTTAAACGTCTCCCTATTTCGTTGGGACTAGTTGTACACCCTTACTTACTTATTGTATGGGCAGTGGTTACCCTAGTGTCAGAATTGCTCAAGCCGCCCAGTAGGCCTCTGGGATGGCTTAACGACTGTTGCCTATTGGCTACAACCGGGACTGACAGCTTAACGTAGCCTCAATCGTGGAGACACTCAGAAATTAAGCCACTTTGGCGGTCACCCATCTATGGACTGACCGTGCGCCAAGTTGCTTAACCTCGCCTCGATAACTTACGGATCAATGGGAGCATTTGGCTATGAGTATATGCATCATAGGTTCGGCTTTTAGGAATAATAACCATACCAATAAATATTCTTGTATATAAATATAAATATCTATGGACAACTAACACATAGCCACCTGATCCCAAACACGATAGAGCCTCTAATATGGCAACTGATAAAATAAATAGATAAAATAAAATAAGGTTTTTATTCACGTAGACTTTAAAAAAGTGCTTGTAAAGTCAGAAGTCAGAATATGTTTGTATTATAATTAACTAAGCATAATTATTTCTAGGTAAAAAAATTAAATTTAACATTTAATTTATGATTTAGGAGTATGATTTAGGACTTGCTGATAAGAGACCGAAGCGACAAGAAAGCTGCTCGGCACCAACCACCGCAAACTTCTCTTGTCAGGCCTGCGGCAGGTTACGTCGCTCTCGCATCGGTTTGTTTAGCCACCAAAAGAAATAATAATAATAGCTTTATTTCTTCTCTCACACAGAAAATACATGAAAACTGTCTTATTAACTAATTAATACATTAATGTTTGCTTAACATTGAAGAGGTGAAATCTGTGTGAGAGACTGGTATCCGTACTAGGTGGAAAACCTGTATGACAGATGACCAGCCTCTCCTAACTCTAGACAAAGAAAGAGGACAAGAAATGTCTCTCGGACAATGCGCCGTAAATCGTCTGTAAGACGCAAAGGTTGACGGTCACCGTAGCCTAGTTTGTAGTGCTCCTGCCTACGAAGCTGGTGGTTCTGGGTTCGAATCCCCGTAAGTGCAAATATTTGTGTGATGAGCACGAATATTTGTTTCTGAGTCATGGATGTTTTCTATGTATATAAGTATTTATCTATCTATATAAGTATGTATATCGTCGCCTGGTACCCATAGTACAAGCTTTGCTTAGTTTGGGGCTAGGATGATCTGAGTGACATTGTCCCCAGATATTAAAGGCCATATATATATATATATATATTAACTTATTGTCATGCTTATATATTATAGCTTTTATTATCGAAATTTATAGTTTTAGACATAATTTACTACATCTTGTCTTAACGGTGATAAACATACTTATATATAGTTTAAATATATACACCTAAGTAAAGAATAAATAAGCCTGATTGTCCTGGTTGGGAATCGAACCCACGACCGCTGGCTTAGCAATCAGGGTCACTAACCACTAGACCAAAAGCCATTATGTTGTATGTATGTATATTGCTCCAAACGCCTAAAAATAAAGTTCCTACACAATAGGCATATAAATGTAAAGGGTAGTGATATTAACATAAGAATTTCATCAGAACAGAACATCGCTCAACGTCCAGCCGGATCTCATATCCGGATCACCCGACGGGACCCTAAACCGACCGTTTCGGTAACAGCTACTACTACCGTAAAGTATTCAATATGCTTGGAAGGTTTTCTGGAGCGTGTTAAAATTTGGTAAAATAATTCGTTTTCGGTACCTCGTTTCTCTAGCGGTAGCGTGTTCAACCGCAGATAATGAGGTCTTGGGTTCAAATTTCGGGTCGGGACAAAAATTGATTTTGGAATTTTTCTGTTAAGAAAATTTCTCAGTATCAGCCTGAAGTCTGGGATTTATAAAACCCCTGTCTGGATCCAGCGCGCCTAATATATGACGAAAGGACTAGCTGGACTTAAATGAAAGCAGTGAACTGTAGAATACTTTGGTATAATAAATAATTAACGGTACAATTGTTTGGAACTGATGAGCGCGACAATGCGTGTTACGTGCTTTCGGTATGGCTTATAGATTCACACTCTATTATGGAGGGGCGGTTAGCTGGCCGGCCGCTGCGTGCGCGACGGTGGCGGCACGAGCCTACACCCACGCCCCCCGCGGTGCCGTCCCCTCTCAGGCCTGGTGCAATGTGTCACGAACAACCCCCATACCTCGGAGAGCACGTAAAGCTATCGGCCCTAAACCTGACCTCTTTCCGGTTGTGTCGCTAGTCGTCCCATCGGATCATGAGAGTGTGGAATAGAAAGTGCCCCTTTGTTTGCACAGACCTGTGCACTATAATATGTCCCGCTATAATATAGCCGCCGTGGTCGAAATCGACTAGAAAGACATTATTATATTAGATATTATATCAATCAGGTTTAAGTTCTTTTGTATATTAGTATCTGGGGTCAATCTTGTAATCAAAGTAGCGTCAATGCCGAGTGGTACACCACAAAATGCTTGCCATATACGAGTAAGCGGCTCCTCGGATGATGGGGCTCCGCGGGCTACTGCTCCAACATGACAACACACCCACGCATTAGGCGCTCAAAACTAGGGACTTCCTAGATAAAAGGGGGCACCCGAGCAGCATACCCGCGTTCCCGGGGCTCCCCCTATCAGGCGCCAGAAGAAGTCCACGGCAGGTTAGGTTTAGTTGGTGCGAGTCCGACATACCCACCCGCAGACACTTTTTGCGGGTGGCATGCGTAGGCATTCCCCCTGGCTTATCAAAAAAATAAAAAAGGGACTTCCTAGATAGCACACCGGTTTAACTGTTAAGTTACCCGTCTTATAGTCGTGACTTGGCGCTGTGTTAAGTCTTTTTGATCCACAAAGTAAAAATCAACTGACAGGAAGACGTGCATCGCCAGAAGATGCACTAGCGGCGTTCGAGCGAGCTGTTGAAGAGGTGTCTGAAGACGACTGGAAAAAATGCTTTCAGAATTAGTTGAGACGCATGAAACTTTGCACAGATGTTAGGGGAGAGTACTTTGTAATAATTAAATAAAAAAAATGTACATACCTATTTTTTTACTTTCTAGAAATATTCTGGGTGCCCCACGTATTGGACGTATCTTAAGGAGCATATAAAAATAATTCTTTAACGAATGACCATGATTATTTGTTAGTAATAAATAAGGACAAAACAGGCTTACTAGGTTAGTAATTTAGAGAAATATAAAAAACTAAACATATTAATCGTATCTTACTATTTCTTAATTTACCTGTGAAAATAAAAAGCGAGTAGCACACCAACATTCAAAATAATACTAATATTATATATAACTTTAACTAAATAAAACGAACCATTTAACACTATTTCTACTTTAGGTATGCTGGACAAAGGCCTTCCCCTAAGAGCTTCACAATTGCTGGCCGTGCGCTACCCGCATCTAGCGGCTTCCAGCGACCTTCGCAAAATCATCGGTCCATCTTATAGGGGCTCCGCCTTCCGTAAATCTACGTGACTAAAATCTCCAGACATTTTTGAGTTACTAAAATTCACTACAATAAACATTTTCTATTATTCATTAAGTATTCGGTTTTCCAACTTTTAGACTTACTCTAACAATGTTTATTTTAAATCCCTTTTAAACAAACTATGTTTATACTAAAGATTAAGGGTTAAGGTTTGTACATTTTAAAGTGAAATTAACTTTAGATGTATTTTAATGATTAAAATGACTTTTGGTATTTCTAAAAGTTGTAATCTGATTATCAAAACTAAAATATTCACTTGTGTTCAGTTCAACTACGTTACTTTTAGTTCATGAAATATTTCATTATAATTAGATATGTTTTTTAGCTGACCTGTGATTTGAATTTATGACGTACTGGAATATGTATACATTATTAAATCGCTATTTAAAGGTAAAATCTTTTATAAAAAAGCAAGGCTTATTATAATTAAAACTGACTACGCTACATAAAAATAAATCCTTTCTGTTCGAGTAACTATGACTCATTCTTGGTTAGTAATACATAATAACAAAAACCTAAGCCTATTTTAATAAACTAAACTTAAATAACAAATGAATTGTATATTACTATGTGTTATACCGCTGCACTTACTATGCATAACGGCGGCATTACTATGCATTACAATATCAGGCGGCTCCAGGTCACCCAAAGATCAATGGAAAGGGCTATGCTTGGAGTTTCCTTGCGAGATCATATCACAAATGCTGAGATCCGCAGGTGAACCAAAGTCGCCGAAATAGCCCAAAGAATAGCCGAACTGAAGTGGCAGTGGCCAGGGCACATAGCTCGGAGATTTTATGTTGGACTCGGTCAACAGTTTCAGTCTCTTCAAATGATAATCTTCATTCCAAGCTGCCGTCGAGCTGATCAAATATGCCCAGAAGATGATTTCCTTAAGAGATTGAAACTTTTGACCAAGTTCACCATAAAAATAATTATATGAGTTACCCGTTATATTATACACTGAGCAAGGGTTATTTTATAACAGTAACTATACTGACTCCTACACGGAAGGCTTGCCCACCTGAATAGGAAGGTAACAGGTATTTTGGTTTTCAGAAAACATTTTACAATTGTCGAGGCGAAAAGATAATCTACAAGTTATTTGACGGTCTGCATTTTAATGTAAGTACTAGGTCTAATTACAGTTTGAAATGAAATTTATAAATGGTGTTGTTCTGATTTTACAGGGTAGCAACCCCTAATCTGCGATGTATATGCCTGTAGTCTATGCAACTGATCCCCGCACACGCTCTTTGAAAAATTCTATCCTTTTACTTCTCCTGGCCTGAACCCCATCAAGTATTTGGCGCTTAAGTTATAAACTACTAGAGGCGCTCATAGCCAGATGTTCTCAACGGTCCGTAAATGATCGACGAGGTTAAGCAACTAGGCTCGCGGTCAGTCCATAGATGGGTGACCGCCAAAGTGATTTAATTTACATATAACTCTGACACCAGGGTATCCCCTGCCCATAAGATAAGTAAGTAAGTAGTTAAACTACTGGTTGAAAGCCTTCTGCGTTTACCAACTGCTCGGTTGTCTAGTTGATGAAGCACATGTGTATGTTAATACCCAAGTGCTGAATATGAATACTAACAGAAAAAAAAGCAATAGGTATTCCACTCCACCAACTTCGTCCAATTTTAGCTTGACTATGCCTATATGCATAAAATGTAACTTAAATATTAAATAATGATTTAGTAGTGAAAGAGGTCCACAAAAGTAAAAGTTATACAAGATATAAAATTTTTGAAATACTTTTTCTTCACCCCTCGATGTAAGTAGTACTAATACTTACAAAGTAGTAAGTATTGTATTACGAATATAGTTTGTTTATAAAATAATGATTTCTAAAACATACAATTTAACTCTTGTCCATGACTGCCGATTACAAACATATCTATATAACACAATTTTGAAAGCATTCTTTATCGAATAATAAAGAATTGGTTCAAATGTGAAACGTTCTTCTTTGGATGTCGTTTAAAAAAGCAGCTTATCCAGATTTAAAGGCTGAACAACTTTGACTGCACCGGCCACAATCCACACGAAAGGAGGCCCACGTATTTCTACTGGTATGTACCACATTTATGTTAAATTCAACTCAAAATGCTCGCAAAAAGTTTAAGTAATAAAATGGAGAATTTCTCTAATAACTTATTCAATGCAAGCTCGCCGGTTCAACGCATTCATGGTTATTATCCAACCTTAAAATTTCATCTTTCCCCTGAAAAGTAGGGCGGAGTTCCAGTGCGAGAGCAATAAATCAGGAAAAATATATATTATATATATAGGTATATATACATATCTTGTTTTTTAAGAAAACGCCCGTACTAGTGAATCTAATCCCTGGGTCGCGGGGTACTTTACAAACATATAATAGACGGACACAAATTACATCCAGACTCAGAACAAATATTTATGGGTCACACAAATAGCTGTCCGGCGTGGGACTCGAACCCGCGACACGAAGCAGCGAGGCGACTGTCTTACTTAACTATGCTATTTTCATATGTTTTGTAAAGTTATCGATTGAGAAGTTATCGATTGAGAAGATTTAAGTAAATAGTTTCAGCCTGTATTCGACGTTCGAACGCTTCATGCTCCGCTTTGGTAATATGTTTAGGTAAATAAAAATATCCTTTCTTTCGGTAGGCAGGTGCATATAAAATACTAAAATAAACATAAAGAATTACCGCTATATAGGATACGGAGGCCTGTTTGAGTTGAAGCTATCCGAGGATCCGATCCCATTGGATCTAATCGAGACTAGTCCCTCCCTCCTACCTACCTCTGCAACTCCTGTAAGCTAGGATAAACAGTGGCACATAATGAAATGACACCGAGTGAGGCTCAGGTATGGCACGGGGAATCGGACTCAGGACGAATATAATCAGAAAGGAACAAGGAGGAGTTTAAAAAAATTGTGTTTAAACATATTACTGCTAGGCAAACGAGGCAATATTTCTTCATATCAGCCGAAAGACGTCCACTGCTGGACAAAGGCCTCTCCCAAAGATCTCCACAATTACCGTTCTTGCGCTATTCGCATCCAGCAATTTCCAGCGACCCGCACAAGATCATCGGTCCTTCTTGTAGGGGGCCTGCCCACGCTGCGTCTTCTGGTTCGTTGTTACCACTCGAGAAAGGCAAAGGCAATATTTACTGCCTTGCAAATAAATTTAATCGCTCACTGCTTACAATAGTGCGCCAGCTTTACCCAAAGGTCCTTCTACACGAACATAGCCGTTTTCCAGCTACAACACTGTGTCCTGTTAATCTCATTACCGCCGCGTATTTTGCACAATTATGTGCACGGCTTATGCATTGTGTAAATATAAATATGCACAGATAGGGTTCAACTAATATAATATTTACACTTTTTTTTCACTGTCTTTTGTAACAACTTTGAACCATATGAGACCAGGCTGATTATCATTGCTATGAAGCAGCATTGTTTATTTTTTTCAGGATCAGAATCTGAATATATATTTGTTAACATAGGTCACATTACAACAAGTAGTGAGATGTTACAGACAGGCAGATCCTCTATGTTTTGCCCAGAGGCGTACAAATACTGTATTTAATTAACATAACAAATTCTTTGACTTATAATAGTACAGATACATATTTAGTTACAATAATTAAATTAAACATAAAAATTTCAAAATACGTATTGCATGTCATATTAATTTTAAAGTCGAATAAATCCATAATTGTCAACGCGGCAACGTAGGTGAGTTGATGTACAATTCTTTGAGGCAGTAATTATAGAATTGCCGTCCAAATAATCCTTTAATGAGTAGTAACATTTATTTATCAAAATATTAAATAATTTATTTTTGAAATTGACGAGATTTAACGTTTTTAAGTAATTTAATAAATATTATTTTGGCCATACAAAAGGTACTTTTACTCAACAAGTTAGTTTTGCCGTAGGTGAATAGTGCCATAGTGATTTTATCTCTCTATAGCTTGGAAACAACCAAAAGCCAGTCTTTGCTTTTTCAATACTAAGAAAATAATTTCATTAACCTCGTCTTTAACCCTAGAGACCTGTAATACAGGCTTGTTTGAAACCTACACCAGGCTCTGGTCTCTCACAATGTTAGGTCTAATAGGAGAAACCTACGAGGGTGCGTTTTTAAGTTCGCGGAATGGAGGGGATGGAGGGTGATAGGGGTGATCATTTACGTATTAACGTGTTCAGCGACTAATAATTAGTAAATATACCGAGTATTATCATAATGCGGTCATTAGTCTTTGAACTATCGTCCTTCAAGCAACTCAATCTGGAAGAAATAGTTGTCCAATGGTGTCCTGCTCTTGCACGACAATGCACCTGTTCACAAGAGTCGATTTCGTTAGCTGTTTTGCATAAGGTGGGCTTCGATATCATTGATCACCCACCTTATAGCCCTGACTTGGCTCCCAGCACCTATTATCTCTTTCCAAATCTTAAAAAAAAAGCTTCGAGGAAAGAGATTTTCAACCGATGAAGAAGTGAAGGATCGATTTCGGCGTATTTTTCAGAGAAAGACAAAACATTTTTTATGAAGGTATTCACAAGTAAATTCATAGATCTGAGAAATGTAGGTTGCAGGTGAATATATTGAAAAGGAAAAATATTTTTGTAATATTATTTCATCCCCTTCTATTCCATTCCGCGAACTTAAAATCGCACCCTCGTACCTATTAAGTAAAGTAAAAGAATAATAGTTTTATTTATTTATTTTATTGATCTATCAACAGATTTTCCGTAATATTCACGTATAGATCTAATAGCATTTTTTGCGTCTGTTAACATCTGTTAACCGATTAATTTGTAATATTTGTTATGCTCCGCTGTTTCACCCGCGCTTATCATTATAAATTAAAGTATTAGTTTATCAACATCCATTTCGTAGTTTATGCGTGTAAGAGTAATAAACATCCATACATCTATTCTCACAAACTTTCGCAATTATAACATATATTTCTCCTTTCCAATATATTTTATAATCAAATAAATCTTCCAAAATTGTGTAAATTATTCATAAGCCTCTTTTCAATCAAATACAGCTTGCTAATTTTGTGGAAAATTATTTACCGATTATGTGTTCGAGCATAGCCAAACTTCTGAAGGTGTTCTTACTTTACTAGTAAGTATACATCGTCTATTCCTAATTAACTGATCGTTATATGTTCTCCACTCCAAATAGTAAGTTTTTTTTGTATGATGATGATGAATTATAACAGGTGTAAGAAATCCACTGCTGGACAAAAGCCTCCACCAAGAATCATGTTGGGAGGATATGCGATAATCGCCACGTTTGACAGACGGATTGGCGAGCGTAGTAAGATGATCATAGTACTCAGAAAGAAGCTGCTGCCAGTCCGCTATCAGGTCGACTTCTATAGCCCCCCCCCTCCCCCCAGGATGAAATGGGATGACGATATTCTGATATTTACCACCGTCACCACACCGCAAACCTAATAACACCTAATGAAGGAAAGAAAGAAAGAAAGCAAGAAAATGTTTTTATTGAACACACACACATTCAAATGCAGTTTGTACACATCTTATATTTACTTACATACTACCATAATACTAAACAAGATTAATAATAATAATATCCTGGGACATTTTTTACACACGGCCATCTGATCCCAAACAAAGCAGAGCTTGTACTGTGAAAACCAGATAACTGATATACTACGTACAATATTTTTACACACGGCCATCTGATCCCAAACTACGCAGAGCTTGTACTATGGAAACCAGATAACTGATATACTTACTACGTACAATATTTTTACACACGGCCATCTGATCCCAAACTAAGCAGAGGTTGTACTATGGAAACTAGATAACTGATATTCTACGTACAATATTTTTACACACGGCCATCTGATCCCAAACTACGCAGAGCTTGTACTATGGAAACCAGATAACTGATATACTTACTACGTACAATATTTTTACACACGGCCATCTGATCCCAAACTAAGCAGATATTGTACTATGGAAACTAGATAATTGATATACTACGTACAATATTTTTACACACGGCCATCTGATCCCAAACTACGCAGAGCTTGTACTATGGAAACCAGATAACTGATATACTTACTACGTACAATATTTTTACACACGGCCATCTGATCCCAAACTAAGCAGAGCTTGTACTATGGAAACTAGATAACTGATATACTACGTACAATATTTTTACACACGGCCATCTGATCCCAAACTAAGCAGAGCTTGTACTATGGAAACTAGATAACTGATATACTACGTACAATATTTTTACACACGGCCATCTGATCCCAAACTAAGCATAGCTTGTACTATGGAAACTAGATAACTGATATACTACGTACAATATTTTTACACACGGCCATCTGATCCCAAACTAAGCAGAGCTTGTACTATGGAAACTAGATAACTGATATACTACGTACAATATTTTTACACACGGCCATCTGATCCCAAACTAAGCAGAGCTTGTACTATGGAAACTAGATAACTGATATACTACGTACAATATTTTTACACACGGCCATCTGATCCCAAACTAAGCAGAGCTTGTACTATGGAAACTAGATAACTGATATACTACGTACAATATTTTTACACACGGCCATCTGATCCCAAACTAAGCAGAGCTTGTACTATGGAAACTAGATAACTGATATACTACGTACAATATTTTTACACACGGCCATCTGATCCCAAACTAAGCAGAGCTTGTACTATGGAAACTAGATAACTGATATACTACGTACAATATTTTTACACACGGCCATCTGATCCCAAACTAAGCAGAGCTTGTATTATGGAAACCAGATAACTGATATACTACGTCAATTTTTTTTTTTCTGATTCATCTTTGTATAGACCCAGACTTTTGTTTGTCCTGCAAACAGACATGTTCATGCACATAAATATCTGTCCTGGGTGGGAATCGAACCCACGACCTCCGGCGTATGCCAACCACCGTTAAAAAACATTATAAAGAAACAAATAATAAAGATAACTAATAATTATATTATGTGTTCAATTGGTAGGCAGCTCAGCACACTGTTTTCATTTTAAATTTTTACCATGCCGGGCATAAGCTCTAAATATCGCTTGCATTCAAAAATTCAAAAGATTGCTCCCTTTAGTAAACATCCTATAAATAACTACTAATTCAACGAATTGAACGTTCAGTTTTTCCACTCCTCGCACCCAATTAAAGATCAAAAGGCTTTTGTTTTTGTAGATACTGTTATCGAGGAAACTGAGCACGTAACTAACGTAGAGTCTTTTGTCACATTTTTTGTCTTGTCCGTCAGTAATTTGAGGAAATAGTTGCAAAGGATGGCTAAATTGGCCTTCTGTTCAAAATGCGTGTAGCAATTTGATAACAATAGGAAACTGGCGGAAGTGAAAAATAATCTTAGTTGTATCAAAGCTTTTCTACATAAACTATCATTGGTCGATCCTATTTCTAAGAAAGCCTTACTTTCTTAGAAATAGGACCCTTTTGTCAACCTCTTGCACACTTATTAGCAACAATTTGCATGGAGATGCAAACAATACAGTGAATAGACAAGAACACCAAGAAGTGAAATAGACAACAATATTAGAATTTAGAAATAATAGAGTACTTACATAATATTATTGTACAAAAATTTATAATAAATTTAAATTAAAATCCGACAAATGACGAGATTTTTCTTTCTCTCACTGGTTTAGAATATGTGCCAGTGATTTTTAAGTTATTTGATAAATCAAGTAATTTTCTTATGAATTCAACATTATGGAGCGTTTTCGTCATACAAGTCCGTCACAATCAAATCAAAGTCCTACCTCAGTAAATTAATGACGACTTTTAGAAAAAAGTATGTTAAAATTAACTATAAACCTTTGAATATACCAAGTCGAATGCTCAATTAAAAATTAATACGTATTGTACAAATAAACGGAACTTAACAGACTGAGACTTGCGACTCAGATGTAGGTATAAATACTTTGTATGAATAAATAACCTTAAAAAATAATTGAGGCAAATTTTAATAAAATCTAATATCCAATTTTCATTGTTTAATTGTGGAATATTGTCTTAAGCGTTTACTAAACGTAGCTTTGTGTATAACTAGCTGTTTGCCCCAGGGTTTTACCCGAGTTAAACTTTATTAATTATAGCATATCTGTTATTTGGATATATATTACTCCAAAGTTTTATCAAAATCCGTTCGGTAGTTTTTCATGAAAGAGTAACAGTCTTTTGCCTTTTAAATTTTTTTTTTAATAATAATAATATCTTGGGACAATGTCACACAAATCATCCTAGCCCCAAACTAAGCAAAGCTTGTACTATGGGTACCGGGCGACGATATACATACTTATATAGATAGATAAATACTTAAATACATAGAAAACCTCCATGACTCAGAAACAAATATTCGTGCTCATCACACAAATATTTGAACTTACCGGGATTCGAACACAGGACCACCAGCTTCGTAGGCAGGAGCACTACCAACTAGGCTACGGTGACCGTCGAATATTAGTGTGATAATATTGATAATTAGTAGCTGTATGCTTATTCAGAGCATACAATATATTTCTGATTTCCTACCTTCAAAGAATAATTAAGTTACTTTTGCGTAAGTCAACATAAATACTAAGAAAAAATGTTAATTTAGCAATTTAAGATTTCGCCTCATTCCACCCAAGTTCCACCCTTTTTCATATCGCTTTCCCACCAGTTAATAATATTTCACTGCGAACACGCCACCGCGAGTGTCCAAATTGGGGAAAGTAGGGGAGCCCAATATTTTATTTAAAACCCCATATCAAGAGCTCACGGTACACCAACTGCCTGAGTTATACACTGTTCTGCGTTTAATAGCTTTAATTTTCAAACTCTTGAAAAATATCTGCGGAAAGTTTCACCGTTAAGTGTGGCGGGATTTCAAGTTAGACAAGTCGGAAATCTTTTGTAGAGTTCATGTGACGTACTCTAAGATGAATTTTTAATTCACAGTCAATTTCGGGGTTTTACTCTTGGAATGTTGGACTTTGATTTTGTTGGAATCGCTGTTTGAACGGACCTTTTGTGTTTAATGGACAATGTTATTGAAAGTGTTTTAACAAAGAGTAACTTAGATAGTAAATGTTTTTTTTAAAACGCTTTTTAAAAATGCTAAAAAATGAACTTTTATTATAATTAAAGTATGAGTACATCTAGATTCAGAACAACTATTTATGGGTCACCCAAATAGTTGGACTGCGCGGAAATCGAACCCGGGTTACGAAGTAGCGAGGCGACTGTATTAACCACTGCGACACTCATTCAGTTAGCTCAAAGTTTTTATTATGCGTTATTTGCATAGTTTTCTTACTTATCCCCAACGCTATCCCTAGTGTCAGAGTTGTTCAAGCACCCCAGTAGGCTTCTGACAAACTACTGACATGGCTTAACGAATGATATCTAATAACTACAATCGGGACAGACAAACGTGCCTTCAGAAGCACCCATCTATGGACTGACCGCGATCACTTACGGACTGGAGAGTATCTGACTTTCAGCTCCATTATGAGAACATTTAGAAATACGGAATACAATTAATGATTAACGTGTTGTTTTAGTATTTTAATTTTCCTAAAGTGAAAACTTTTTGTTTGAACAAAAGTCATGGAACTCGCATCATCGTCACCGGCCCAGAAAGAGTAAAGGGCCAACGCATACCATCCCGTGGTATCGTTGAAGACGACTAAGGGATACACTAAGTAGTCAGGCAGGAGCGCCACTTGTGTACTAGCTACCACCTAACCACCTGCGGTCGCCTACTCCAAGCGCGTTGATTACGGCAAAACCCTCCAAATGGCAACTTTATAAAACCCATTGGGAGAGGCCTTCGTACAGCAGTTGACGATATCAGGCTGATGATGAGGTACTGTCTTGATGGTTGCTTCCAAGAAAGCAGTTTCTTGATAGAAGATAAGAAAACACATATTTGTCAAAAACATGTGTTGTAATTAAATTATGCATATTAGTGATTGAACATAACAATTTGAATCAGCATTCTTCACCGCGAACGGTGTACAAATATAAGACAGTCGGTATTACACAATTTAAGACATGATTCTTAGATAAATTATATAAAATTAAGATAATTCGAATACATTTTATAACAAGTCTTATTCATTACAATTCTTATATTTCTTATACAATAAATACATTACTTATTCTATTTTATAAAATTATAATATCCGATATAGGTACCTACCTACTTACAAATTTTGATGGTTCAGAAAATCATTAACATTGTAATAACATTTCTCAATAAGAATATTTTAATGTATTTTTAAATCTAACGGTATCCAATTGCTTATACATACTACACCTTTATGCAGAAGTGTTATTTTAGCAGGGTGAATACAGAAAAATGTCAATTAGACTTGCCTCGTCCCAGGATTTTTAACCCAGATATTTTCTACCAATATTTGCGCTACCGGTAAACCAATGTGGCAGACAAAATAATCCTTACAAAGTCACCATTGTATTGTATATTTATATTCTTGTTTTACAGAGGTTCCGATATTCCGGGCGACGCTGACCCAATGAGGCATAAAATCATCCACATGGGAATGTCACACCTGGCCGGGTACGAAATGTTTTGCATCTCAAATAAAACTGCTGTTAAGGCAAAAGCTTATGTTATTTGAGGCGTAAGTATAGTGTTTCTATTAAATGGAGGAGAAAAAGAAATCTATTTCGAACCGACCTCAAAAAAAGTTGAAAGTTTTTTGTGGCTTTGGCTAGATTGAATATTACCCTAGTTTCCTTCTTGAGCCTAATTAGCTCAGGTGTCCACCAGGGTATTCTCTTAGCCTTGGCCGTTTTCTCAGGACAGTTGTCTCTCCATGCTTTCGAAATTGTTTGAACAATTCGTTCTGCCTCAAATTCTATAACTATGACTGAATTGAGCTTACCTTTCGGATCACCTAGTTCTACCTTCAGGTCCCTTAAGTACATGGGCCAGTTAGTGTGTCTAGGGTTGCGTCGTTGTACAGACTCTCTTTTCATTCGTGTTCTGTACTTGAAGCAAATGTACCTATGGTCCGATAGGGATATCTCATTAGGTACATTCCATTCTTCTATTAGGTTGCTGGCTCTAGTCGTTGCTAGGGTTATGTCGATAACTTCAGCTCTCTTTGCGTTAAAAAATGTTGGCCTGTTACCAGAATTAATTAATTGGAGCGGTGAACTTACCAGATAGTCCAGTAGTTTCTCTCCTCTCTTGTTTATGTTTGTGCTGCCCCAAATGATGTGGTGTGCATTCGCGTCGCAGCCGATTATGAGATCTACATCATTTGCATTGCAGTTGTTCACGAGTTCCCTTAACTTCGGAGAAGTTGGTTCTTCTGCTTCATAGGGTAGGTAGGCAGAGGCTATACAAATAGTCCTCCGACCTACCCCCTCTTTTAGTATGATTTTGACAGCTGTCAGGTCTCTGTAACAGAAATTGTGTAAGGGTATTGTATCTAAGTCATTTTTGACGTAGATGCATGCCCTCACATTATTATCAGAACGGTGTTGATATATTATACCTCCCGTCCCGCTTAGTCCTTTGATTTGGCCCTTGTATAAGTAGGGTTCCTGTATTATTGCTACATCATATTTGTCCATTATAAGTTCGCGTGCCAGAAGGGCAGTCGCAGCCTTATTATGTTGTAGATTGATCTGTACAAACCTTAAGCTAGCCATTTGAGTTGGTCTAGTCTTAGTGGTCCTCTTCAGACCCTTCCATTTCCTCGCAGGTGAGGGTGTCCCCGTCCAGTCGGAGCCCGTCCAGATCACTGAGGCCACCCATTGAGGTAGCTGGTGATAGGGTGCCCTCGGTCTCGCGGTATGCCTCAGTGTTGGCTGACTCCTTCCGGTCGGAGCCACCCGGTTCACCTACGATGGGATCTTTTTGAGACGACGTCGTCGCATCCCCTGGGGTCGCACTGTTGTCGGCTCTCGTCTCATTTTCCTTTTTCTCCCCGTCGTCTAGGAGTTTGAAGTGGCTGTCTCCCAGCCCTGTGTGCAGCTTATATCCCGCTGCCTTTATAAGTTCTGCCGAGGCTTTGTCCATCAGGACAATGCGCCGAGTGTACATTGCCTCGACATTCGCATGTACCACTTTCCATTCGTCAGTACGAAGGGATGGGTTCATTCTCTGTGTCATCTTGAGCAGCCGCTCTGAGGTGACACTGCTTACGGTTTTGGACCTCCATGCCATCCTGATTGGCTTAGGGAGATCCTTGGCGTCAATCACTTTAAGTGGAGTGCCATCAACAGTTTTTCCGTTGACGCACTTAAGCCACTGCACTGCCTCAGGTCCATCACATATAATGTGAACGGCCCCAGCAATCATGTTGCCCACGGAGAATCTCGGCGCGGGGTCAGGTGTCTCCTCTAAAAGGTCCCACAATAGGACTTTTAGAGGATCTAGAGATTTGGGATCCAGCTTTTCCTCCGGGTAGTTCGCATTAACGATGACCATCCGGGTCCCAGTTAGGGCGTCTTTATAAGACCCCTGGGTTTTTGCCCTCTTTGGTAAATTATGCGTGCCCGGGCTCTCGTTACTTATTTCTCTCTCTCTCTTTTGAGGTCCTCCTGGTGGAGTTCCTCCTTGAGCCGCGTCTTGCCTCTCTATAGCTTTGCGGCGTTTTTGAGCGCCGCTAAGCTTCCTTTTCCCCCTAAGCTCGCCCCCTGGTGCCGGTCGCTCGGAAGCTATCCCGCCGTCAGAGCCGCCCGCCGATGTGCCCGGTGTGGGTGTCATTCGGGGTGGTACGCTCTGCCTGCTGGAGCTGCCTTCGCCCGGTCCCAAGGGTTTTCCGCTATGGGACGGTTTGGCGGGTTTGCCAGTTTCATCCACCGGCAGCCCAGTGACATCCCGTCGCCGGATCTGAGTCCCCTTACCGGGTATCTCAGCTCCAGCAGCAGGTGCCTGCCCGGGTACGCCAGTGTTTGTCACGGCTTCCCTCGGTTGTTTTCCTTTAGATGTCCCAGCCCTCTGGGGCAGGACATCGATTGACTCCACCTTTTGGGTGGGCTTTTCTGTTGCAGTTTTATCTTTATTATTTTCCATAATAAGATTATATTTGGATTTCGTCAAACCTAGCTCCCCACCCTCCATCGAGCCCTCAACTGGGGATGCTTTCAAGCACCAGGGCTACTAGGCTGATATAGTGCCGAACCAGAAAAAGGGGAAAGAGAAAATAAAATATACTAATACATAAGATTATATGACATATACTACATAGATAGGTTGGTTTTCGTTTTCCCCTTCTCTAGCAACTCGCGGGTTAGTCTGGGCAATTTACGAGTCCGCATTGTGCGTCCCGCTGGGCACCTAAACTACAGCGCCCAGGGTTCACTCACCCGACTGCAAACCCACCCAGACCCGACACTCACCTGACGGCCGTCAGACCGGACGTCGTCAGCCGATTGATCGTGGTTGGTTAGACCCTGACCTCCCGTGACGGTAGAAATCCAGACCAAAGGGGCGTGTTGCTCGGAGGGAGTAACTACAGCCCGACTCCCCCCCAGCTCAACCCCCAGGACTCCTTCATCCTCCCTTACGGGTCCCCGCGCACGGCACAAACACGCGGGTGGTCACTGAAAGCCGACCATTGCTGTCTTTTTTGCAATAGAAGGCCCGCCGAGACATGACCACGAATCTCGGCAGCGGAGGGTAGGAAATAGGGATTGTATATAAAGGAGGGTTATGGGAGAAATGGGTACGTCTGGTGGTTTCAGTTTGTGAGTGCATCTGCCGCTGGGGAGCGGATGATGCAGACACGTAACAGGCGGCAACCACGTGAAGGATTACACACCAGACTTGTCTTGGGGATCTCAACGACCTGCGCTCTTCCCCAAGACCATTCGCCAGCTTAGCTAATCGGACAGATTGCTAAGCTAGAGCTAGGTCTCAGATCACATCAGCAGTGAAATAGACCACGCTCCGCCCTATTATAAGTTACAATTTTATATCTAAAATTACAATTTTATGTCTAGATTTATTAGCCAGTCCCTTGCCTCGGTTGTAAGCGCAAGCAGACCCTCAAGTCCCCCTGAGAAACGCCGGAGGTCGTGGGTTCGATTCCCACATGTTTCCATTTTTTTGTGTATAAACATGCCTGTTTGTTCTGAGACTGGGTGTAATGGTCTAGTCGGTATTTACAAAAAATTAAGTAGTATATCAGTTATCTGGTTTCCATAGTACAAGCTCTGCTTAGTTTGGGATCAGATGACGGTGTGTAAATAATGTCCTAAGTTATTATTGTATCATAAATTCAATCTTCCGGCGGGATTCGAACCGACACCCGGGACGGTGCACTGACCTTAAGCTACGAACGATAGACACTGGCAGATAAAATTTAGGATTCCCTTCCGAAGCTTCCTAAAAGATTGAATTTATGATTTCCCATTAAATTTGTAAGATTACACAATTTTAGTCCCAGAGCAATAATTTAGCACTGCGCATAATAGTTCAAAAATGAACTTTCTAAGTCTTTGTTAAGTTTGAAACTACATAAGAAAAATTGCTCAAGAGCTCATAGAAACTTCTTAAATTCGTGTATCACGTACAGCCACAACTTTTAATTTGACTCATAAATTACGACGCGGAAGAAATTGTGCAGGTTTTGAACTCACTTCATTTTTAAAGATGAAAAATGTTAGGGTTAATTTTGTAATATTTATAGACCTATATAGCTCATATTTTTTCGAATATAGCTAGGAGTAAGATTTTGACATAATACGAATTTTAATGACCACTACGCCGCCGTGACCTTTTGCAACCTTTGGATCAGAACGAAGGTGCGTTCTGATCCAAGGGTTGCGGGTTCAATCCTCATGCGAGACAAATAATTGTGTTACTGAACATTTATTTTTGTCTAGCTCTGGGTGTTTACCAAATAAAAGTATTCAAGTCTGTTGTCTAGCATCTATAGCAAGCTTTGCTTAGTTTGGGTTAGATGGCGCTGTTTGATATGTTGTATGTGATAAAATCTATAACAAATAAATTAAATAAACACCCGGAGGTATTTATTTAATTTATTTATTATAGATTTTACCGCAACTGAAATAAATAAAATAAACAAAACAATAACTTTGGGTAAACCTATTGTTGTGGAAGTTCTGGCCCTCTTAAAATCAATATAAAACCTATTTGAAATCGCTGAAGAATATTTTAAATGCAGTTCAAAGTAATTATTATCCATCAGTTTATATTTTGAGGCGCTCATAGCTAGATGCTCTCACCGGTCCGAAAGCGATCGGCAAGGTTAAGTAACTAGGCTCGCGGTCAGTCCATAGATGGGTGACCGCCAAAGTACTGAGCGTCTCCGTGCATCGGAGGGCACGTTAAGCTATCGGTCCCGATTGTAGTCATTAGACATCAGTCGTTAAGCCATTTCATAGGCCTACTGGGGGGCTTGAACAACTCTGACACGAGGGTAACCACTGGCCATACGATAAGTAAGTAAGTTTATATTCAATAAAAATAATGTTCATATCCAAAAGACTGGAAGCAGATCAAATTAAGGTGGGCGTAACTGAAAATAATAATAATTATATCATGTACACAAATATTTCTCCTCCGGCGTGAAAAGCAAGCATTTGCCAACCACACCATCAGGCCCGATGTATTACTCTATTAGAGAAGTAGTTTAGGTTAGGTTTGAACGCTATTCATGCCAGAAACGAATTTATAGACATATCCACTTTCTAATAAATAGCCATCTCAGTATCACTTTTTTGCCCAACCCAGGATATGAACTTAGGACCTCATTATCTGCGGTTGACCACGCTACCGCTGGACCAACGAGGCCATTCCCCATATAAACTTTATTCAAATAGATTGTGGTAACAAAAAAAAATACAAAAATTAGTTTACAAACAATAAAAAAAACAATCCGTTGTCTCTGCCTACCCCTCTGGGAAACAGGCGTGAGTCTATGTATGTATGTATGTAAAAAAACATATAATCAAATCGATGATTAACCTCATTCTTCAACCCCCACCCAACTCTCGTATTTTCCAGACTTATCTGTTAGATAATCCATTCCTAGGATCAATTCCAATTTAGCCAATTGTTCGGCCAATGAAATGCAAATACACTGTCACCAAGGAAAAGAAACGCGGTTGTAATTAAAAGAATACTGTAATCAAAGCTAATTGGCATCTATTCGTTGAATATACGGGTAACACAGAAATAGATTTGTTTACTATGAGTTGGTTATATTTATAAGATGCCGCATGGCGTGGGTTTGGTTCTTACCCAGAACAGATATTTGTGTGATATAATGAAATTTATTCAGCACTTGGGTATTTACATACCCTTGTACTTGTCAAGCTCACAATACAGTACATAAACATAGTTTAATGCAGTAATTAAAGCAACAAAAATATTTAGAATATGTCCGTCCGTGCGGCCTGTTTTGTCACATATCAAATCAATCAATCAATCAAAATAAATTTTATTTTCTCTTCACAATGGTTATATGTTAGTTATTATGTGGTATTATATGTCCGTCCGTGCGGCCTGTTTTGTCACATATCAAATCAATCAATCAATCAAAATAAATTTTATTTTCTCTTCACAATGGTTATATGTTAGTTATTTTGTGGTATTACACTTGATATATATATACTAAGTGACATAACATTGTGAGAGACCAGAGCCTGTTGTAGGTTTTCAAACAAACCTGTATTATATTTTTATTCGGCATGAATCAGTTAAAAATAAATGTAAATTTAAGTTAAACAAATACGTATAAGATTTAATTTAATGTAATGTAAATATTTATAGTAGAAGTTAGTTATTTTTGTTATAAGATAAATAGATGCTGTACAGAGACTCGATCCCACAGTCAAACCGATAACACCGTTTTGTGGGACATACCTATGTACAAAAATATATTTGTATAAATAAATAAAAAATAACAAAATAATAAATTAAATTCTTAAATAAATAATAAATAGCAAGTTACGTTAAGCTATTATTGTTACATTTAGAAGTATATTAAAATTAAATAATTGAAAACAACGAGCAGTTGGCTAACGCAAAAGGCTTTCAACCAGTAGCTTAATTTAAGCGTCTAATACCTGAGGGCACCCTATGGGGTTCGGGCCACAGCTCAGGCGGCCGTCAAAGATGGAGTTCGAAATGGGGGTCTGATCACTTGCACGGGATTACCGATCACGTGTTAAGTAAAGTGTAAAGTGTATGAATATATCTGTTTGTTACCCATATAAGTATAATTTTACAAAAGAAAAGTATAGTATATCAGTTATCTGGTTTCCATAGTACAAGCTGTGCATAGTTTGTAACCAGGTGGCCGTATGTTCATAATGTCCCAGGATATTACAGAATATTATTGTACACCAAAAATTAAATACAAGAAAAAAAGATATATGGCAATATGCGTCACACACACGTTCAGACGCCAGCACATCTAGTTACCCCAATCTGTAATATTTCTATTATACAACACGTAACTTAACCAACGCACATCCTGAAAATAGTCTGTTCAGAATCTTTTACTGAATTGATTTATATCATTTATAATTAAGGTAATTTTTGTTTCCAAAATAATTAAAACTACGGAAATTATTATTTTTTTTTAAATTGCAATTTTATTTGTATTCATACAATTTCCATCATTCAATACAAAATGAAGAAAAATAAACTTTATACCCAGAAACTAATTTAGTAAATACATACATACATACATACATAGACTCACGCCTGTCTCCCAGAGGGGTAGGCAGAGACAACGGACTTCCATTTGTCACGATCCTTGCACACCTCTTTCGCTTCGTTTACTGACATTATATTCTTCATACATGCTCGCCGGTTTAGGGTACTTCTGACCTGACCTTTCCTAAGTACGTCTCCAATTTGATCAGAGAATGTTCTACGAGGTCTTCCCCTTCCGGTTGTACCATTCACACAGGCCAGGTATACTTCTTTTGTCAGTCTTCTTTCATTCATCCTTTCTAAATGACCAAACCATCTCAGCATACCTTTTTCAATCTTTGTGACTACATCCTCTTTCACACCACAACGCTCTCTTATATCAGTATTTCGAATTCTGTCTCTCAAAGTCACACCACACATACTTCTCAGAGCTCTCATTTCCACTGCATTTATTTTAGTTTCATTCTTTTTCTGCCATACCCAACTTTCACTTCCATACATTAAAGTTGGCACTAACACTCCATCGTGCACGGCCAGTCGAACCTTCTTTGAGACTTGTCGGCTACTCATAAAGGCGTGTAGTGCCCCATTCACTCTGTTCCCCGCATTTACTCTTCTAACAATATCTTTCTCATACTTCCCATCTCTCGTAAACAAAGTTCCCAAATATACAAACTCTTTCACCTGTTCGACTTTCTCTCCTCCAACCACAATATCACAAGCTGTCGTGTATTCATCCCTCTCAAATACCATTACTTTCGTTTACTTTCGTACATTAGTAAATAACAATGCATATACATGTTAAATAAAAAATTCAGTGTATGTATTATGATTACAACATAATATTCTAATTGGGGTGTCTGAGGGTATGCGTTAATTACGTTACATGTTGTAGATTTTCAACTTCATCCCAAAAGCATGAAGTTCACTTTCAATTGGGGAAATTTGACAGATGGGGTAGCTTGATGTGCTGGCGTCTGTACAATTGACGGCCTTGTCACTAAATATCTTATAGATATCCTAGGCAGGAATACTAAACTATACTGGTCGACTATAAAATGCCCTTTGTAGATGTCTTTCGGCGGATATAATGATGATGGTGATGTACCTTTGGACCACAACCCTGGCTCACTACTTACTGAGTCACGTCGGTCGACAATCAATTATCATAACTACGATCAGAAAACGCTTTAAAAAGCATTATTTAACACATACATTTAAATGTTTTCATCGTTTTTAATTTAAATAACAACAAATTTATTTGCAATGTAGTTCTTTAATGAAACAGTCGCTTATTTTATTTACAAATATTTACATATTCTTGTGACATCTCTTTCATTTTCTTAAAAGCACAAACTCGCACTACACACACACACACACACACACACAGACACATACACAGACGTACGCGCGCGGGCGCGCGCTCGCACACACACAAACATCAAAAATAGCTGTAAATCAATTTGTTTATGTATTTATCTTTATTTTTAAATGCCATTTTACCAACTAGTTATAATTATCTTACTGCGTATATTTCACTTTGTCAGCTCGCTAATACATATAAAATGTAATAATGTAAGTGGAGGGGACCTGGTGTCCTGAAACACAGGCCTCGAGCCTAGCTTAGGCACCAGTCTCCTGCAATATATATAGATAGATAGATAGATAACTCTTTATTGCACACCAAAGACATAAACTTAGAGTAAAAAAATTACATTAAAATGGAAATAGTACAAGTGGCGGCCTTATCGCTAAAAGCGATCTCTTCCAGGCAACCGATGAATGGACCAGAACTGTTAGTGAATAGAAAGACGGGGGTAGTAGGTGGTGTACAGAACAAAAGATGAATGAATATACCGAAGGTACATTCAATAGCAGAAAATTTATTTGAATATTACGAAGTCAATAAAATAATATAAATAAATAAAAATATATAAATAAATAAATATAAATATATATAATTATATATATATACATAAATACACAAAATGGCATTCAGAGAGTTAGATAATATTCTTTTAAGAGTTTTTTAAACACAGGAAGTGACTGGGCACGTGTTACCGACACAGGCAATGCATTCCACAGACGAGCAGCTTGCACGGTAAAGGATTTATCATAAAATGTAGTGGAATGCATTGGTATTTTAAGGCGTAAGTTTTCTGATGATCTCAAACTTCGTGCATGCGTCTCCTTTAAGAACTGGAAGCGATCCTTAAGGTAATTTGGTGTATTAGGATTGAATAAAATATTATACAGAAGAGAAAGAATGTGTGTATTCCGACGAAGGCGTATAGGAAGCCACTTGAGTTTAGTACGAAATTCAGAGACATGATCATATTTCCGTAATCCAAATATGAAACGTATACAGAAATTCTGGAGCTGCTCAAGTTTATCTAGTTGGTCCTCCGTGATATCGAGATAACTGGCATCAGCATAGTCAAGGATTGGAAGGAGAAGAGATTGGGCAAGTGCAGTTTTGGTGGCAATCGGCAGAAAGTTACGAAGACGTCTTAGGGCCCCAGAAGACGCAAACAGTTTCCTGCTAGTTTCTTTGAGTTGAGGAGTCCAGGATAAAGTTGAATCTATGTAGATGCCCAGGTTCTTAACTTGATCACTAAAAGGTATGGTAGTACCATCAAACATAGTCTTTGGAATTTGTGACCAATTTATCGTTGATAATTTTCTTGAACTGCCCACAACAATTACTTGGGTTTTAATAGGGTTTACCATTAGCCCGTATTTTTTGCTCCAACAAGCTATCCGACCTAAATCTTTATTAATAATATCTATAGCTTCAGATAGCTTCTCGACTGGTGCCTGAGTATATATTTGGAGATCATCTGCATAAAGGTGGTAAGAGGAAAGTAATTGATCAGAGATAGTATTAATAAATATGGCGAAGAGTAGAGGAGAAAGCACGCCACCCTGTGGCACACCAGCACTAGAGTTACACCAAGAAGAGTAAGTATCTTCAATGCGAACCCGTTGTCGGCGACCAAACAGGTAACTACGAATCCAATCAATAGCCGTTGGAGATATGTTAATAGAGCGTAATATGGCCAGCAAAATATCATAATCGACAGTATTAAAAGCATTGCTAAAATCTAGCAGTGCCAGAGCCGTCAGATTACCTGCCTCCATACCAAACCTAATGTCATCCGTAATTTGGAGGAGAGCCGTAGTGGTACTGTGACCAGGGCGAAAACCGGATTGAAAGGGATTAAGAAGGTTATGTTTACAGAGGAAAGAGCTGAGCTGATGATGGATAAGACGTTCAAGGACTCTAAAAAGGAAAGGTAAAATGGAAATAGGTCGATACTCAGAGAAAGCTGTAGGATTAGGCTTCTTTGGCAATGGAATAACTTGTGCGTCTTTCCAAGAAGATGGAAAAACACCACAAGTTATGGAGAAGTTAAGGATATGGGAAATTACTGGAAGGATTTCATCAAGGATAGGGACGATCATGTTACGGCTGACATAGTCACACCCAATAGCATTGGAGGTGATGGATGTTATGCTCTTTTTAACATCACAATCGGAAAATTGATGAAAAATAAAAGTTGGAAATTGAGGCGAAGGAAACGAAGAGAGATAATTCAGAGTATGTGCTTTAATTGTCTTATCAAATTGTTGTCTACTGAAGTATGTACCTATGAAATGTAATCATTATGTAAAAATTGTACCTGTATATTGTAGTGAGATAATAAATAAATTATTATTATATTATTATTATTATTTAGTGGACTCAAGCGCGAATTGAAATCTTATGCATATTATTATGATAATATTATGCAGTAACAGTGCATTTTAAAGATAAATTATACTGGCATAAATTAATTTATTGAACGGAACTGTGTACCGCTAATAAATCACATGCAACTTCATAGTCCATTGTAATATTTTTTTCATGGCCATCAGTATATTTTATTCATTTAATTTTTTTTAGTAAAATAAATAATTAAATTAAATAGAAATAGAATTAATTATAATATATAAGCTAAAATTATTAAATTATTTTACTTTTTTATTTTCTTTTTTTAGACGTAAAAAGATTTATTTTAACTTAGGTTGGTGGTTCGGCAAAATTATTCCTGACATTTAAATGACAAAAAAAAACTATTTTAAATAAGATGAAACAATCAATTTCATCGTGTCTGGCACCCATCATCTACTATAAAGAGTATATTTAGGTAAGCAATAAGAGTTTATCAACAAACTTAGTTAAGTTGCTAAACTTTTATGACAAAACTTGTAAATGTCATGATGGAAATCAGAAGCCTCAAATAAATGTTCACGAAATTTCTTAAGGAAATCTTTCACCGACCTACATAGTGGCCCGTCTTTGGAATGCACTGTCATTATCAATAAGATATCTCAATCATTGAATATTTTCAAAGGTCTTGTGAAGAAGCACTACCTTTCACTGCAATACTTTACGAAAATATCTCTGTAGTAACTAGATAATCCCATTATTATAAGGTACTAGTATGTTTGTATTTATTTGACTGGACTGTTGCTCTAGTAATAATAATATGTGACCTTGCCTATGATGATGATGATGACGATGCAACTCTAAGTTATGTGATGATAATAGTAATAGTGAATGCGTGTCACAGAAAAGCTCGAAACGCTTTTAAGAAAAGAAGTTGTAGCGGGGATAAAGGACGTGGAAAGGTTAAATGTGTGCAAAGAAAAAAGAACAAGAAATAATATGTGTATATTATTTCTTATTTTACCAAAATTTGCTGTATGGCTGACGGCATAGAATATCACTACCCCCTCTCATTCCGTGGGGGCGTAAAACGTCTTCTTCACCCCCCTGATTGGAAATTTGAGCACCTCTATGTTGCTGACGGCAACAAAGTTCACTACCCCATTTAATCCCGTAATCGGGGGGCGTAAAGTCATCCTGAGGAAGTATCTACCAGGGAACGGACGTTCAACCTAACCACAGTCCAAAAAGAAAGTATTACTTTACAGTACTAAATTTCTACTGCCAGTAATAAAATAATGAGATACTCTTTGCTCTGTTCTGCTTCAGTACAAAAAAAATATATCTAAGTAAAATTTTCAATCCGCAGTATTAAAAGTAAATTCAGAAATATTCAAATAGAAAATATAAGTTAACTCCTGAGTAAATGAAAACTTAACAGTCTAGGTTTCACTGCGGATTCAATTAGTGTTCGGGTACAGCATCTGCGTATTTCAGGCAAGCAGTGACTTAACTAAATTTAAACATACATCTCATATACGAAGATAAAATTATGTACTGTACAACTAGCTGTGACCCGGGTTATCACTCGCCTTAACTTAATAAATTATATGTAGCCTTTGAGTTATTCGTATATATAATGATGAAATTATGAAAATTATTCAGCACTTAGGTATTTAAATACACTTGTACTTGTCAAGCTCACAATGCAGTACATCTACAAAGCCAAATACAGTTTTAAAGTAACAAAAAATATATATATTATATTGTTTTATATAGATAGCTTCTTTAAAATGACTTTCGGAATAATGGATGGTAAGAAAGCCTTTTTGTTGCATACCGTGAGAAATAATTGCGATGTCAATAGTTATTTATTTATTAAAAGACACATATTATAAGTACACAGTTAAATTACATCTATGATACATGTTCTGATATGAATCACAATGACGACGGCGTACCTTTGCACTAATTTAGTAAGTAACGATATAATTTATATGTGTAAATCTAAATTAAATTACATGAATTAGGTGCTAAACAAATAACGTGAACATACCTATGTCATCATACAGTTGAGTTACTATTTATTATACATATATACTGTGGTTCAGGTGGGACTGGAGACGGTTGAAACCAGTTACAACCAGCTACGCGTAGAGCAAGGCGGAAATATCTGGATATTGCTAGAAATTTTGCTCTACACGTGAGTTAATTTAATTTGCTGCACTGGTAACTGCGAATAGTAAAAATATTTTTGTATATATTTTTGGAATTTTATGTTTGGTTACGTTTATAAAAGCAGGAATATGCATGCTTTTAAATGTTCCTACAACTTTGTTTGCCTTCTGCCACTGTCGGGTAAAAATAAATAAAATAATCAAGACTTACTGCTGAAGTCTTGCATTTACACACTTTATTTGTCTTTATCTATACTAATATTATAAAGAGGTAACGTTTGTGAGGTTGTGAGTTTGTGACGATGTAAAGGGTAAAGTCTGGATCTACTGAACAGATTTTCAAAATTATTTCACCAAAAGCTACGTTATTGTGGAGTGTCATAGGCTATGAAAAATTCCAAAATTAAAAACGCATCTTTACTTAAACTTGTATAATGTAATCCAAGTTGGGGGACAGACGGGCACGGACAAAAATATTTATAACGCGGAACGAAGTCCGCGGGCACTGCTAGTATATAAAAATTTGGCAAAAAAGCTTTCGTTCCACCTGATGGTAGCCGGTTACCATTGATTATGACCGCCTTGTTAGAGTAATGGTGATTGCAGATAATGAGTTCTTAGGTTTAAATCCCAAGCCACCCCAAAAAAGCTTGCGGTCCACCTGATGGTAGCCGGTTACCATTGATTATGACCGCCTTGTTAGAGTAATGGTGATTGCAGATAATGAGGTCTTAGGTTTAAATCCCAAGCCACCCCAAAAAAGCTTGCGGTCCACCTGATGGTAGCCGGTTACCATTGATTATGACCGCCTTGTTAGAGTAATGGTGATTGCAGATAATGAGGTCTTAGGTTTAAATCCCAAGCCACCCCAAAAAAACAGATATAGGATAATAACTATATCACTTTTCTGTTTTACTATTATTGGAACGAAGTTCCTTATCGCGCGTTGTGAAAGGGGGCTAGACGGAAAAAAATCTTATGAAAAGTTGTCACGACACTTTTTGCAGCTGTGCGGCGTGCGCATGTTTCTCTGTCTGTCTCTCTCTCTCTCTCTCTCTTAAAGAAAGCAAGCCAAATATTTTCATTTGTATTTCGCATTGAACAGTGTGGTGTCGCGACGATTATTTTTGTTGAGTGTATATAGGTTTTTTGTACATAATAAATAATAAGAAATAACTTCGTTCCATCCGGGTGTCCCTTAAGTTTTTTTTTTTAATGAATGGCAATGCAGATAGAACACTTCAACCAAGGGTAGCGATCTGCATCAATACTTTCTGGACGTACGTTAATAAAACATATACCATTTGTGTTGCACATTTTCTTACCGGACACTGGAATATTAAAAGTAAATTGTTTAGTTTCAAATTAGTATCTTCACCAATCTGTCTTTGCTCAACTTCGTGTAACCCACCACATACTTTGGGAGAGTGATCTCTGGCAAAATGGGCGTAATATGTAAATAGCTTGAAACCAATATCTGAAGTGATTTATTATACAGATCTTGTAGCAGCAAGGAACAACTTCTTTATGCACTTTTGCCATACCTACTATTGGAATCAAATATAACAGCTTACTTAGGACCCTTAAATTGATCCACGGTGCTTTTGCAGCTGGCTTCTCTAGTTGAAATTGTCTTGTTTTATGAGACTTTAGCCTCTTTATATCACTGTCTCCCACTTCGGAGGGAAGTGGAACTATTCAATTTCTAACTGCTCCTTGTTTTGGTCTAAATAAATAAAAATAAAATAAAATAAAAAAAGGTTTTTATTCACGTAGACTTTAATCACTTAATTGCGCTTGTAAATAGTCCGAACATGTTTGTAGTAATATATTTGTATACATTATTATTTCTAGTAACATAGATATTTAGGTACACATTGTATTGATTGTATGAAAACATTTATAGAATTTATTTTATAATAGCAATGATATTTAGCTAGCTCGTATCAAGTTATTGTCAAGAGATTATGTTTAAGTTTAAGTATCTAGTTTAAGTCTAATTTTTTTACTACATATTGTCAATGGTTCTGTCTATATTAAGGTATTATTATTATGACGAGGTCTGATTAAATTCGTTGCAGAATCCAATACAGTTATAGCGATTCCCCGGGACATGCCTGAGCCTCACCAGTCAGTGTCATTTAATAGAAATTTCCCGATAAAAAAATCTTTTGCTGTCCTATGAAATGGAAAATGCTTTCATGTATGGCCCTATATAATTTTGTTCAAATCGGTTGCATTTTGTTAGACATTAATATAATATCCTGGGACATTATTTACACACGAAACCAGATAACTGATGTACTAAATATACTTCATTTTTGTAAATACATACTTATAATATATATTTGACGGTCACCGTAGCCTAGTTGGTAGTGCTCCTGCCTACGAAGCTGGTGGTCCTGGGTTTGAATCCCGGTAAGCGCAAAAATTTGTGTGATGAGCACGAATATTTGTTTCAGAGTCATGGATGTTTTCTATGTATTTAAGTATTTATCTATCTATATAAGTATGTATATCGTCGCCTGGTACCCATAGTACAAGCTTTGCTTAGTTTGGGGCTAGGATGATCTGTGTGACATTGTCCATAGACAGATAGATACATATTATATAGATAAATATTATATTAATAAAATAATAAACGATACCACAGTACCAATAAGGCTGTCAAAGCATAAGCCCTATAAGTTACCCGCGTAGACAGAATCTGAACGGCACAAACTTATATCTAACTAAACTGCAAAGGCCGTGAAAGGTCTGGCAACACATGGTGATTCGCCGGGTCCAGTTTACAACATGTCACTCTAATATGGCGAACTAGGGATGGGGACGTAAGATATATCGGTTAAAATAATAAAATAAAAAATAAAAAAGGTTTTTATTCACGTAGACTTTAAAAAAGCGCTTGTAAATAGTCAGAACATGTTTGTAGTAATACAGTTAATATTTCTAGTTACATATTACATATATTTAGGTACAAGGAATGTTAAAACATTTATACAATTTATTTTATAATGGTAGTGACATTTAGCTAGCTTGTATTAAGTTATTGTCAAGGAGATTATGTTTAGTTGAAGTTTATAATATTATGTATTGAAATTTATATTTTACTACAATAGAATTATTAATAAATAATCAAAATAGGTTCGATAGAATTATTAATAAATAATCAAAATATAACAGCTTACTTATATAACAGCTTTAATAGTACTGTTTTGTATGGCGTAAAGCCAAATTATGTAGCAAGGCATATCACAAAGTTTCTGAATATGGAATAGAACAGAAAAAGAGTATTCTATTCTATTATTTTACATTACATACATACATTATGTACATTTTGTACAACATAAAAATAAATACAACATGAGATATACAAGTTGTACAAAGGTACAAAGGGCGGTCTTTTTGCATAAAGCGATCTCTCCCAGACAACCTTAGGATGGATAGGAGCTGAACATTAACATATAGCAGTAGGTGTGCAACAAGAGATATACCAAAATTATGGTATATCTATAAATAAATCTATTTTTAGTAAATTTACACTTAATATATGAAAAAATAGACAAATTTAAATTAGCCAATAAGAATAGATACTTTACTTAAGAAACCATAAATTATATAGGTACTCAAATAGAATATGTTAATGATCAAACTGCTTGGGAATTAGTACATTTAATTCAACGCTTTTAGATAATAAATTTGTATTAGATTTTAAGTTATTATTAAAAAAAGGATATCTACTAAGTTTTCTGGAAGTGTTTCTGAGTAGCTTCCACGTCAAACAATACAAGATAGAGAAAAGAAATATGGAGAATCAAAAAAGAAATTGTACTTTATTTATTTTTACTGAATTAATAAATCTCAATCTCATAACTATAACCGACGGCCGTTGGGACAGAAAGGTTCTCGAGTGGCAACCACGAACCGGAAGGCGCGGCGTGGGCAGGCCCCAATGCACCGATGATCTTGTGCGAGTCGCTAGAAACTGCTGGATGCAAATAGTGCAAGACCGGCAATAGGGTAGATCTTTGGGAGAGGCCTTTGTCCTTTATCAATTTCATGTATAGATTGCCACGCTTTAATTTTGTCCACTATTAATTATACATCTTGTTACTTAAAGCCTAATCTATCCATATGTTTAAATTTAACAAACGTAGTCTGTAAATCATGTTAGCACAAACTTCTCCATCACTATTTCACCAAACGATAGTTTAAACGTCGGGTGAGCGATGTCCAACGCTCTAAACTTTATGTTCATTAATTTTAAGTGACACTGTTCTTGATACACTGGGTAAATACAAATTTTAGGCCGAATTTTGGTAACGTACAGTCTTAGGGCATTCTTAGTTCTTAACGATAGTATAATATATATAAGTGATTTTGGTAATGTACACTCTTAAAATTGAGTCTAAATAATTGTTATATATGAAAACGTGGGGCGCAGCGGCTAAGACAGTTACCTCGCCACTTCGTGTCCCGGGATCGATTCCCGCGCCGGACAACTTTTTGTGGGACCCATTAATAGTGTTTATCAGTCTGGATGTAATTTTTGTCCGTCTATTATATATGTTTGTAACGTATCCCGCGATACAAGGTGAAAATAAAAAAAATAACTAAATAAATAAAAACGATAAAAAGAATAAATCGGTGCAGTTTCGGAAGATGAAATTGGAGAATATGAAGCCTCAGTTTTATCGATTTTAGTGTCTATTGTAATCTTTTATACGTGTATGCGTAAAGAGCAAGATAATTTCGGCTTGCGCTTACAATATGCCAAGTAATGTCTAGCTGTTGTGAGGTAAGAAAGCGCAATAAATAATAAAATATTTTTTTTAGATATTTTCTTCAAAACTAAGCGATACAAATCCATACTAGTAGGAAGCTTGGCTGATGTGGCTAATACATAAAACACATGAACAAATCCTTCCACCGGCTTTATCCCATAAAACAACCGCTACAGATCATTCCATTTCACAACTTTCCCCCTTACAGAGTTTTGGGTAACTAGGAACAATCCTCTTAAAGGGCCATTTAAACAATCTACGTTTTAATATTATAATATACTAGCTGTGCCCCGCGGTTTTATTCGCGTTAAATTTATAAATATTCACAGCTCCTCCCCCGTAGGTGATACCGTGATAATATGTAACCTATATGTTGACCCGACCTCTTAGTAATATTCATGCAAAATTTTAAGTAAATCCATACAGTACTTTTTGAGTTTAGCCCGGACATACATACAGACCAACAGACAACAATTCTAAAAACTATATTTTTGGCTTCGTGATCGATTGGAAACCACGCCCCAAGTATCATTTTTTTTTAAATATTCAATGTACAGTTTTGACTTTCCTATGATTTTATTATATGTATAGATTAGCTGTGCCCCGCGGTTTTAACCGCATTAAACTTTGTACATTATAGCCTATGTGTTAATCCAGGGTGTCTGCTAACTCCATACCAAATTTTATTAAAATCGCTTCAGCTGTTTAGACGTGAAGAATATGAAACATACACACTCACATACTCACAAAATTTTGCCTTTATAATATTAGTCTGATTAAATTACGAGGGCTATAACTTGTTATTTCAAATCAGATTGGGAATGTACGCTAAACACTTAGTAGAAAATCTTCAGATCGTCGATATTTATAAGAGAAATATAGATATTTATAAGTGCACAAAGATATTTTCTAGGTTTGAACTAGTAGCAATAAAAGTTCCCAAAAAAATACAATTAATGCAATTGTTTGTATGAACGCTGGTTAAATTTACATGTTCTTAAGAGGCCAACAAAGTAAACCGTAACCGTAAACGTATTTAAATCTTACATCTCTTTAAGGTTCAGGTAAATTTATTATCATTTATATTATTTAATATCTTAAGAATCCTGCAAATGAAATCAACCAAAAAAAAGATGAGGTCAAGTATTCGTCAGTAATCTGGTGTGTTAGTCTATTGGCTAGTGACTCTGAATATTAAGCCAGAGGTTGTGGTTCCATCCCAACCTAGGACATATCTTTCTGCAATGAGCACGATTATTTGTTGTTTGTGGTATAAGGTGTAAAAAATAGTTTTCAGATCGGCTGTTCCGAAAGACTGCACCGTTTTTCATTATTAAAAATCTGACAAACTACATAACAAATTGTCGGCAGTTGTTCTCATCAATCATTAATATGGTCACGTGTGGGCTTCGAACCCTAGTACTACTAAGGGTTTTGGGTAGCTTTTGGAACAGCGCCCGAATGTTCTAGATAATACCAGAACAAAAGAAAAAGGATAGCAGATGAAAAGGACATACAGAACTCTTAATGTAAAAATTTACATTAGATGTTTCCAGAATAATTAGAAAGAGATAGAGCGAGAAAGTTTAACTTTGGCAGGACTCGTCATGGGAACTTCAATATGCACTACTTGTGGACAAAGAGCTAGTCACCGGGACTCTAATTATGCGTGTGTTCCATGATCTTAGTGGTGAGCCAACTGTCTCTGTCGACGCCAATAAAAGTTCCTGTGCTCGCCACAATATCAATTCTTACAAATTATATAAACGTTCTCTTTTTCGTTTAATGTTTTGCCTTCAGTTACCTACAAAGCAATAGATACCATTCAAGTCAACGTAAAATCCGGCCAATTGAGCCATTCTTTTATGTATCTACCCGCATTGAACTTTCTTTTGCTACTTCCTGATATCCGGAAAAATCAACATAAGTACGTAAGTATAAGTTTAAAGTTTATGTTGACTTAGTTTTGTAATAAAAAAAAAATTACAGGCCTGTTGTAGTGGTTGGCAAATGCTTGCTTTTCACGCCCGAGGTCGTGGGTTCGACTCCCACCCAGGACAGATATTTGTGTGAATGAACATGTCTGTTTGTCCTGAGTCTGGGTGTATGTTATGTAGTTTATCAGTTATCTGGTTTCCATAGTACAAGCTCTGCTTGGTTTGGGATCAGATGGCCGTGTGTAAATAATGTCCCGGGATATTATTATTATTATAATCAGTTGAAAATGTGGAGATTCGACGAGGTTACTGTCGCCACAGATGCGTTTGTGAACGTGAAAGACTATGGAAACGGTCATATACAGATGTTCGCACAGGTCCGTAAGTATTTGGTGAGAATAAGCAACTAGGCTCGCGGTCAGCCCATAGATGGGTGACCGCCAAACTGGTTTAATTTTTGAACATCTCTGAGCTTCGTATTGCCCAATACTCTGTCGGTCCTGGTTGTGGTAACAGTCGTTAAGCTATGTCAGAGGCCTAATGGGCGGCTTGAACAGTTCTGACACTAGGGTAACCACTGCCCATATGATAATTAGATACATCCTAGCTTACAGGAGTTGCAGTAGTAGTGAAAAATCATCTCTGGCAAAATCAGCGTTATATTGTGATAAATAACTTGCTGTTAATAACTGGAGAAGTTTATAAATAATGTCCTCCTAACCGAATTTTGGCTACGGCGGCCAGTCTCAATAGAGATTAGCAATCTGCGCGGGACATATAATAGTGCACAAGTGTGTGCGCAAACACTGGAGCACTTTCTATTCAATCACTCTCATGAGGCGATGGGACGCCTAGCGACCGGAAAGAGGTCAGATACAGAACCGATGGCTTTACGTGCTCTCCTAGGCTCGGGGGTACCGCCATTTCCAGACTTCGGGCTGATTACTGTTTTTTTTTCTTTTTACTGAAAAGGCCCAAAACAACTTTTGGCCCGACCCGGAAATTGAACCCAGGCCCTCGTCGTCTGCGGATGAACACGCTACCGCTAGACCAACGAGGACGAGGTGGAGTAGTTTATTATACAGATCTTATAGCAACAAGGAACGACTTCCGTGCCTTTACATCATTCCGTGTCATGCCTACTATTGGAATCAAGTAATACAGCCTTAAAATACACCCTTGGTACTTCTGCAGCTGGGTTTTCTAATTACAATTGTGTTATTAGTAATCGTTAGATCATTTTATCTCCCGCTTTGTCCTAGAGGGAAGTTTTCCTTGTTTCTCTTTGTTTAAATTCTTTGCTGGATTAGTTGAAGCGATTTCCTAGGATATGCCTTATTTTATAATGCAGGGGGGATGCCTACGCATGACACCCGCAAAAAGTGTCTGCAGGTGGGTATGTCAGACTAGCACTAAACTTAATGTGCCGTGGACTTCTCTTGGCACCTGATGGGAGGAGCCACGGGAACGCGGGTATGCTGCTCTGGTGCCTCCCTTTGCGTCATGTCTCAGATTGTCGGGACACGTACCATGGTGCTGGGATATGCTTGAATCTCACTCACTCAACCTCAACAAAAAGACACCACTCAGGGTCTTTTTGAGGTAGTTCTGAGTCTAAGTATGCTTTGTATCCGTGAATTGCATGTGTCTGTCGTTACAAACTTCTTCAAGCTGATCCCAGGACAGGCACGAGTTCCCAGATGTTTGGGACATGACGCAAAAGGGGGGCACCGGAACAGCATACCCGCGTTACCGTGGCTCCCAATCTGGGGCCCTTTCCCCAAATTTAATTGCCCCGTGCGAGCGTTATCATTTAAACAAAAAAAAACTGGAACTTTTGAAATAGCTGAAATAGATTCCATGAATCTTTTTTTTTTACCAAAAACCATCTTGACTATATAATACTAGTCGTTAGGCTTTCAGCAGTCAGCAGTGTTTGCCATTCAAAATAAACGTAATTTAATAACGCTAAACTTGGAATTCAGAAAATAAGCACAACTTTATTTTGTTAATCTCAGTTTTTAACTGTAACTTAAGCTAAAAGCCCTTTTTCGGGTTCACAGTAATATTTATTTGTGAGCGTTGCTTATTATATGTGGCAGGCGTTAAATAAAGTTGGTAAAATTGTGTGAGCAATTGACGCTAAACGCAGTGCAAGCGCTCAAGGTCAGAGCGCAAGTTAACATTTTAAACAAAAGGCATCATAGGCTGAACCTAGTTTAATTTCTGAAGGCCCGATTTTCGATGTATAGCCTATAGGCTTTAGACTTTCAGCTGGCTTGTTAGCCTGTTGGTCAAGTGTTTAGTGACCCTTTTTTTCCATTAGGCAGGGGAAATGCCTCCCCATGCCACCCGCAAAAAGTGTCTGCGGGTGGGTATGTCGGACTTGCACCGGCTAAACCTACCTGCCGTGGTCTTCACTTGGCGCCTGATGGAGGGGGGCCGGGAACGCGGATATGCTTGCTCCGGTGGCCCCCTTTTTGCGCCATGTCCCAGATGGTCGGAAGACGTACCCTGGGAGGGCTCCTCTGGATTGCCCTCCCCTATTGCCGACTCCTGCCAGTCCGGCACAGCAACTGCGCCTCAAACAGCTTGCTGTCATCCCGGAGCTGCTTTCACGTGGCGGCAGTAGAGGACACTTCTCATACTGCCACCGTAGCCCTGAAGGGAGTTGGGCTACCGGCTGCTGCCACCGCCCCGATGCCTTCTCCATCAGCTACTGGAATCTTTCTGGAGCATGACTGCGTCTGCTAAGACAGAGGTAGTAGGGTCGATCCCCACCCAGACCAAATTTTGTGTGATGAGCGAGATTATCACGATTAGTTGTTCTGTATCTGGGTGTTATTTATTTATCACAATATGTCATCACCCTCATCAGCCCGAAATCGTCAACGTTGCTGGACATAGGTCTCACCCAAAAGTTTCCATAACGTTACCATTTGGAAGGGTTTGCCATGGTCACTGCGTTTGGCATGCGAGTTGGCGACTTCAGTTAGATGGTAGCTAGTAAAAAGGTGGCGCTGCCGACTTACTATCTACCTGGTGTATCCTTTAGTCACCTTTTACGACAGCCACAGGATATGTCATAGGGTGTCCCTATTATTCTTTAAGGGTCGGAAATCACACGGCAAACGTCCAGTTTACGTCACACTTACACCAGCTTCGCGCTCGCATCGATCATGTATACAAAAACAAAGTTCACCTCCACTTTAGGCGTAAATATCGTCACAATCAAGTAAACATTAGCAAAACAACTCTTTAAAAAAACACCGGTGAACCCATGCAGTCTAAATCAATACAATTTTTTTTTGTAATTTCAATAAGACTAAAGAGATGGTTACTCATAACGAAGTGGCAACCAACCAAAATACTACCCTTCCACACGTTTAACAACTCATAATTAATTAATTACGTTTGTTAGTTGAATCTCCTCGCTATTTACAAAATGTCTGTGTACAAGCTACATAATTAGCGTATTTTTTTGGTGTTACGTTTTTGCCTCTTTCGTAGAATGTAACCTTATTTAACTTGGAAATGTTGACATTTTTAAAGCTAGTTTGTTTTTACTGGAAGTAAATACATTAAGAAAGTCCCACTTGGATTTTCACCTTTTAACACATTTTAGATTCGTTTATATGTTACATATTATTGATTTCCAAAACGATACAGAACTATCTATGAGTAGGTAATTCTTTCTTCTTTTTGTCGCTTTCTTTTTTTCTCTGATCAAGTTTGTTGCGGGATCCAAGACAGTTAAAGTGATTCCCCGGGACATGCCCGAGCCTCACCGCTCAGTGTCATTTCATTGTGTGCCACTGTTGATCCTGGCATACAGGAGTTGCAGTGGTGGGTAAGAGGAACTAGCCCCGATTTCTGCCGTTCAATAGGCCTCTGACATGGCTTAACGGCTGTTGTCTAATGACTCCGTCCCTAGGTACCATACGTAGGAGTTTGATACTCTAGTTCGAATGACGTTACCTCGATGGTCATTACCTCGATGTCTCTACCTCGACGGTACACTTCACCGATGGTTCGTTACCTCGAAAGATCACTACCTCGAAGAAAGGTGAAGTGTACCGTCGAGGTAGAGACATCGAGGTAATTACCATCGAGGTAATGTCATTCGAACTAGGGTATTAAACTCCACACGTAGTGAGAGCAATGTGCACCATAAATAAACCTTCAATAGTTCTTTAAGATTTAAACTATTCACTTATGCTTATTTATAACATTTATCAACTTCAAATGTATGATATGTAATGGAAACTTTGACCATAATTTTGAACTCCTTCAAAACGTGGGATTAAATCGAAATTTAGGACTTATGACAATTCAATAATTTAAACAGTAAGACCCGTCCTTACTAGGGTACTCAGAATTATCGATATATTGTACCCCTATAACTGGTAGTGTCTTTATGTCAAGAAAGTGTTTGAGATAAATAAAAGAGTCATCATCATCATCATATCAGCCGAAAGACGTCCACTGCTGGACAAAGGCCTCCCCCCAAAGATCTCCACAATAAAAAAAAGAATAGATTGAAAAAATTAAAATCAAGCTTTTATAGAAAATACAACAAAATATAAATAAATTGTTGAGCAAACTAAAAAACATGCTTTCGTAGAAAACAAAAGTAAAATAATGGAAAATAAAAATAATGGAGACGTGTAAAAAACTCCGAGGTGCGTTGTGTTAATAATTATAAATATTTACAAGACAGATACGAGTAGAAGGATTATCATTTTGATATCTTACAAAGCACGGGGAGGTTTATTAACATACATATCGGTTCTAAAATTAATGATGCCGTTAAAGTTATGAAAACAACTCTAACAGTGGTTCTATCTAAATGAAAATGTTCTATTAATAGTATTATTTGTGGATACACTGAACGATATTTATCATTAATCATATGTCAACTATCCCACATAACCACTATACTATGGATATATATCCACCAGAAATTACATGAAACCAATCGCCAATTACAAAAGACGCAAATACAAGCCAGCTGACACTTCGAGACTCCTCAAACATTTCCAATATTTACTTAGGAGGGAAGAATTTGTAGGACCTCTGGCCGAAGTCGATCCCTGATACGTCACACATTCGTTTATCTGTTCAAACAGACTCTAAGTGGGTGATAGTGAGGCGACTCCAGTCGATTCTGAGTCTAGTGTATTAGAATTTTTAATGTATAACTCGAAGGAAAATGTAGTGGCGTAAACAGCCAAAATTAATACTAATTTCATCAATATTCAGTTAAAGGTACACAATGCGACATAGCTATAATGATTCCCTTGTTGCAGGCCTACTGTTATAAGTCAATCCCTGTACGTCATACATATGTTTATCTATTCAAACATACTCTAAGTGGGTGATAGTGAGGCGACTCGAGACGAAACTGAGTCGTGTGTAAAATTTAACTCGAGTAAATTTCAGCAAAAAAGTTTAGTTGCTGTCAGTGAAAATGGCCGCTATCTGAGCTACGGAACACATACATTCCTATTGAGATGGTCTTCTAATTGAGACCATATTATTATAAAGAGAGATCGTATAAGCCACATTGGAATAAGAAAACATATAAAAAAATTAAATTAAAACGTCAAACAAAACAATGAATCAATTGAATACATAAAATAATAATTTGAAAATAAGCTGTAAGTTTAAGAGCTCTTTGTGAGTCTTTTTTATTGAGCCAAAGTTGTTGAAACTTATTTTGGGATCAATGAATCGATCTCTTTCAAATATAGTAAATTTTGACATATATGTTTTGTACCTATCTGTTGATGCACCTAAAACATCCGGAAACGTTCCAATTTAGATTTTGACACGGTTGTCTAATGACAGTAAAATAAAGAAAAAATAATAATAAAAGAAAGAAAAATAATGAAGCAATAACAATAACGCATCACATAAATAGTGGCGAATACATAAGACGGTCAATATTGGTATGTTATTAAATTACTCGTATACGCAGTGGTTATCAAAGTACCAGAGCAGCCGGGGTCAACAGAAATACAAAGACGCTGACTGCGTGCCTAGGTGCTTAATATTTTTTTATGCAAAACTTCGACGAAACCTAGCCTGCCGTGGACTTCTTTTTGCACCAGGAGAGAGGAGCCCCGTGAAGGCAAATGCTAGTATGACGTCGTAGTGACGCCTCTCCGCATACGAGCGGGATCGGCTGTGTGGCCCATTTAGTGGAGGCTCAGCACGGCACGCATGATAGCTAGTGGTGACAGATTCCCAGATAATCTCGGCGCTCGGCCTCGCCCTCGCCCTAGGCTGGGCACTCAGCGAGGGTGTGCTGGGCAGGGTGGTGAGTGTGTCGCATCTTGGCCACTCCAGCTCCGATACTCACCGAAATAATCATATCCAGTATGTATACGTACGTAACCCTCACACCCAGGCCTCGAGTTAAAGGCGCTTAACCTAGTCAATCTAGGTTAAGCGCCTTATCAATCGCTTAACCTAGTTAATTTAAGTAAGTTAAATATCGTTACTGTTATAAAAAAAATCTTATTGTAAATTATTTCCTACAATCTGTGTACCTAAATATCTATATGTACCTAGAAATAATTATAAATTAATTATATATTACTACGAATATGTTCTGACTATTTACAAGTGCTTTTTTAAAGTCTACGTGAATAAAAACCTTTTTTTTTATTATTATTATAATCATTAACAATAGGTGAGAGCAACAGCCTATGAACCCTAATATAGCATTGTACTCGAATAACTCGAGTAAAAGTAACTCGGGACCGCATCCCATCACTATTAGGGTAATGTTTGTCGGTACGTAGAATGTAGGGAAATCTTGAGACATGTTCTGGGATGTGGGTCCGGTTAACAGAGGATTTCTAATGTAAATAATAAGTACACATAGGGATGAAGTCAATTTTTGCTGAACTTTTCCTTTATATATAAATTAAAATAAGATATGATGGTTTATTTTAGCACTGGCATTGTTTGTATTCAGTAGAAACGGGTAGTTAATGTTATGCGGTCATGCATGTTTTTACACATAATAAAGTCTTAAGCTTTGCTTCTAAACTAATATTATAAATGACGGGCCTGTTGGCGTGGTTGGCAAATGCTTGCTTTTCACGCCGGAGGGGTTCGACTCCCACCCAAGACGGATATTAGTTTGCATGAACATATCTGTTTGTCCTGAGTCTGTTAGTCCTAATTATCTATATTTGTATTTATTTACAAACAAAAATAGTATACGTAGCATATCAGTTATCTGGTTTGCATAGTACAAGCTCTACTTAGTTTGGGGTCAGATGGCCGTGTGTGAATAATGTCCCAGAATATTATTATAAAATAGAACTAATTTCAGATACTTAATTTTACGTGGACACATAATTTTTTTAAACATAATACTCTTTCCAAATATAAAATTCATCGTGCCAATTCCGCCAATTATTATCAGTGTGTGTTGATGTAAACCTCTAAAATAATATTCTAAATAGAATTAATTTCAGATGGTTAATATTACGCGGATACGCAATTTTTTACACACACTATTCTTTCAAGTACAAAATTCATCGTGCCAATTATATATAAAGTACTTACGTAGTTTTACGCGGACATGCGATTGTTTGTACTAAAAATCTAATTTTAAATATTAATAATATAAATTTATTTTTGCCCGTGCGAAGCCGGGTTGAGTCCATTATTTACATGACCTTAACAATTTTTATTTATTTTTGCCCGTGCGAAGCCTGGGTGGGTTCATTATGTGGTCCGTTATTCGTGCGAGAATAAGTCCAGTAACATTCTTTGACAACCCGGAATTTGAACCCAGGAACTCACTAACTGCGATCGAACAGACTACCGCTAGACCAACTAAGGACTCAATTGTAAATACCAAACTGGTATTATTAAAATGCCATCAATTTATGAATCAGCTAGATGGTCAATACTTACTTCTTACTATTCCGTGCACAATCCACTTTACAATATCACAACTTTCATCCCTTTCTTTCCCTATTAGTTAGAACGAGACACGTTGACCGTTAAATATAAGGAGCTCAATGAAGTCGGGATCTCAAGTTTCCAAAATGGGATTTGTCTTTTGAGGAATTTTGCAAAAGTGCCGAGTTGCATTTGTCGTGCTACCTAACAATGCTACCTAACAAATCGATCGCAATTGGTCAGAATTAATAATTACAATAGTAATGAACTTCCTATTCATTATGGTGTGCCCCAGGGAAGTATACTTGGACCAACCCTTTTTCTTATTTTCATTAATGAGCTATGCAACCTCAACATCCAGAATGTCAACATAATATCATTCGCGGATGATACCGCGATAACTGTTGTAGCTGAAACATGGTCTCAACTAGAAATCAGAGCACAACTCGCATTTAGCACAGCACTTAACTGGCTCAATGATAACACACTAACACTCAATACTTCCAAAACCAACTTCCTTACATATTCAATCAGTGCAGCCTCTCAACCACGCATTCCGATAACATTAATAGCTCACTCTTGCCATAACAAACCCCAATCTCCTTGCAACTGTCCATCATTAATCTCTGTAGACCAAATAAAATATCTGGGTGTGACATTGGACAAAACTCTTAACTTTAAATCGCATATAAACATTCTAACAGGCAGGGTCCGCAAACTTATTTTCATATTTAAAACTCTTAGGTCAATTGCTAATCAAACTGTGATACGCAATGTCTACTTTGCATTATGCCAATCTATTGTCACATATTGCATTTCTTGCTGGGGTGGTGCTGCTAAAACGAACTGATTTGAAATAATAACTTTGAAATTTGAAATAATAACTGTATTACTACAAACATGTTCTGAATATTTACAAGCGCTTTTTTTAAGTCTACGTAAAATAAAATAAATAAAAAGGTTTTTAACCTTTTTTATTTATTTTATTTTATCATAAAGAATATCGTCACCCCTTCTCATCCCGTGCGGGCATTAGACGTTATCCCGAGGGAATATTTACCAAAGGACGGGCAGCAACGTCTCTCTGTATACTATGACCATCATACTGCGATCGCCAATCCATCTGCCAAGCGTGGCGATTCTCATGATTCGATGGGACGACTAGCGACACAACCGGAAAGAAGTCAGGTACAGGAACGACGGCTTTAAGTGCTCTCCTTGGCATGGAGGTGTAATACCGCTAACTCCCAGACTTCGGGCTATTACTTAACCCAGGACCCCTTATCTGCGGTGGAAAAGGCTACTGCTGGACCTACGAGGAAGTACTACCTAAATATAATGTGGATGGCTAATACTCATTGACTCGTAGAAGATGAGCATGGTTGATAATCCAATGTTTTGTATATACCTAATAAAATAACACACACATATTTTCTGCACTCAATCACTTTTAAAAGTCCTTGTACTTATCTCATCTTTAAATTGTAAAAAAAAAGAAACTGTAACATTTGTTTTTAAGTAAATATCGAACCGGAAGACGCAGCGTGGGCAGGCCCCCTACAAGATGGACCGATGTTCTTGTGCGGGTCGCTGGAAACTGCTGAATGCGAATAGCGCAAGACCGGCAATTGTGGAGTTCTTTGGGCGAGGCCTTTGTCCAGGAGTGGACGTCTTTCGGCTGATATAATGATGATGAAATATCGGAGTCCCCTAACACAGGCATCACTTGCTTAGTATATGCAAATAAATATTTTGTATAATTTGCACTCAATCACTTTTATAAGCCCTTAACTTTTATATCTCACGTTATTAGCCAAAAACACTAGCTGTCCAAAAATAAGTGCCTACAGAAAACAGCCTGTAATTATTTCATTTACGCGCCAAAAATGGACCAAGGCCACTATTTAATGTGCCACAAAAAATATTAGTCCTTTTAAAGCCGTGTCGTGATAACCTCAACTTTACCCTAGATCATAAATAGCCATACGACATTCATAATCCAATTAAAAAGAGATTCTATAACAATGCTAGTAGGATTCAATTTTGTACTCCAACGGAATGGTTGATTGGCGATACAAGAATGTAGTTGATGTCGAGCAATTATATGCCGAGTATGGTCGTAAAAGTTTAACAGAGTACTGACTAATATAATTTCAGTTATCTTAATGTTTACGTACCTAAATGTAATTTAGTGTAGAGTTTTTATGACTCAGCTGATGAAGTGATGATGTTGAGGCTTAAGATCATTTTAGTTAGTGTAAAGTCTGTTTTAAAAGCTTATTCTTATTCTTTATTGCTTGATAAGAGATTAAGTTCAAACAATTATAGTTTCAGAAGTCATAGAAAAGGAGTGCTTAACTCGTTGACGAGTTTTCTTCGAGGATAACACTGAGCCCGCCGTTTTATTTTGTTGTGATTTTTTGGGATTGAAACCCATACACAATGAATAAATTATAAAATAAATTACATAGTTATATAAATTTCAGTAAAATAGAACTGTGCACATTCTATCGAAGCGATTTGGGCGATCTTCTCTCTGCTTAAAATGGTGTAAATATCGAAAGATCATCGCCTAAACAACTAAATAGTTAAATAAAAAAATTAAATTTTGTTTTCTAAATAATACCGCCAACACCCAGTCTTCAGGCCGATACTAAGAAATTTTGATTGAGAGAAAATCGCAAATTGTCGTTACAGACCGATCCGGTATTTGAATCCAGGACCTCATTATCAGCAGTTGAACACGCTACCCCTAGCCCAAAAAGTAGGTCCTAGGTTCAAGTCCTTGGTCGGGCCAAAAGTGATTTTGAGACTTTTCTGTAAAAAGAAAAATTTCGCTCGAAGTCTAGAAGTTGGCGGTATTATACCCCCGTGCCTCGGAGAGCACGTAAAACCTTCGGTCCTGTGCCTGACCTCTTTCCGGTCATGTCGCTAGGCGTCCCATCGGATCATGAGATGGGACAGAAAAAGCTCCTGTGTTTGTGCACACACATGTTCACTATAACATGTCCCGCGCAGATGGCTAATCTCTATTGAGACTGGCCGCCATGTCCAAAATTCGTGTAGGACTACATTATTTTTAGACCAAAAAGGCAGTCAAAGTTAATATATTAGTTAAAATACATTTCGGTGTTAGCCAATGAATCCTTCAATTCATATCTCTTTTGCGTTTCCACTTTGACGTCAAAACTGAACTACAAAAATGATATATACCATTAAAATTCCGCCCGCGCCGGCTCCATAGTACAATCGTGAAATATTTTTATATTGACACCGTCAGACCGAAACACAGATGTTTATATTCACAAAGCCTTTGAGCTATGAATATTTTAATTTCCGGCCCGCCCGTCACCGAGATTAAGGAGATTCAGTTTGAAATACTTTATTAACTGTTTACTTCTCTGCATTTTGGCGTGATTGTACATCCTTCTTTTTAGGGTTCCGTAGCCAAATGGCAAAAAACGGAACGTTAAAAGATTCGTCATGTCTGTCTGTCTATCCGTACGTCCGTATGTCACAGCCACTATTTTTCCGAAACTATGAGAGCTGTATTGTTAAAACTTGGTAAGTAGATGTACTCTGTGAACCGCATTAAGATTTTTACACAAAAATAAAAATGGAATAATAATTTTGGGGGTTCCTCATACATAGAACTGAAACTCAATTTTTTTTTCATCGTACCCATACATGTGGGATATCTATAGATAGGTCTTCCAAAATGATATTGAGGTTCCTAATATCATTTTATTCTAAACTGAATAGTTTGGGCGAGAGACACTTCCAAAGTAGAAAAATTCTGTAACTTCTAAAATAAGAGAATGATAAAATTAAAAAAATATATATGATGTTCATTACCATGTAAACTAACAACGAAAATTGATTTGAACGAGATCTAGTAAGTAGTTTTTTTTTAATGCGTCATAAATCGTAAACCGGAATTTACCTTTCATTTAATGTAGTAAAAATATTAGACTTAAACTAGATAATTAAACATAATCTCTTGACAATAACTTGATACGAGCTAGCTAAATATCATTTCTGTAATAAAATAAATTTTATAAATGTTTTCATACAAGATGTACCTAAATATCTATGTTACTAGAAATAATATCTAATGTATACAACTATATTACTACAAACATGTTCTGACTATTTACAAGCGCTTTTTTAAAGTCTACGTGAATAAAAACCTTTTTTATTTTATTTTATTTTTATTTTTATCAACTGAAATACTTGCTGCTGCGGAACCCTTCATGGGCGAGTCCGACTCGCACTTGGCTGGTTTTTTTTTAGGATGGTTTCGGGCGATAAGGTTTCCAGATTTGTGAAAAGTTCCCTCATTTTTCATTGACGTAATATGGCACTGGAAATGTAGCATTATTTTTCCTCAAGTCGCTGTACGTTTATGTCGATGTTATTTTTGACCGACTTTCAAATAAATAAAATAAAAAAAAAATCAAGAAAGTGCGAGTTGACTTGCGCTCGAAGTGTTCCGTAACATTATTTGGCAAAACAACTTGTTTTTGATGTCTATATAAAGCAAAGAACGGCAAATAATCACGTTTGTTGCATGAAAGCCCCTTATATATTATATGCTATTCTTATTTTACAAATCCGTGAAAATCCAACCGACTAGCCATCAAGGATCATGAGAGACCTGAGCCTGGTGACAGATATACGCACAGATGGACAGCGGAGTCTTAGTTATAAGGTTCTTTTGGTTACAGTGCCCTAAAAAAAGATTATAAGCGACGTAAACTTTAAAATCACTTTTAAATAATCCGAACCTGTTTGTAGTAATATACGTACGCATTGTTATTTCTAGACGCATGTAGTTATTTAGATCTACGATTAGTGTGAAATTGTTGAGAAATAAACATTTAATTTATGATAGTACCTAATGATTTTGTCATTTATCCAGCTTATTTAAGTTATATCCGTGCCCCGCGGTTTTACCCGCGTAAAATTTTGTTAATTATCACAGCTCCTCCCCCGTAGGTGATAGCGTGATAATATTATCTGTTGACCCGACATCTTAGTAATATCCATGCAAAATTTGAATTAATCCATACAGTACTTTTTGAGTTTGGCCCGGACATACCTACATACAGACAAACAGACAAACATTCTAAAAACTATATTTTTTGTTTCGATATCGGTTACAGATCACGCCCCAAGTATCCTTTAAAAAAATATTCAATGTACAGTTTTGACTTTCCTACGATTTTATTATATTTATAGATTATCAAAGTGATTATGAATAGGTTTTAATACTCTTAAATATTGAAATTTTCTGGCCATAAATATATTTATCTTTTATCTTGATATGTGTTAGTTATCAGTTTGACACATACTTTGTTGTGTTTATATACATGTGTATATTTATAGCTTCTGCCCACGGCTTTGTAACATATGTCATTAACAAAAAAAAAATGTTATTTCCGTCATGACACTCGATTTTCCATTCCATTTTATTTAAAAAAAAAAACTTAAATTTGTTTAATTTTTTTTATTCTATAATAAAGCGTCAAAAGAAGTACACGCTCATATCACTAATATTATAAAGGCGATATTTTGTGAGTGTGTATATTTGTTACTTCTTCACGTCTAAGCGGCTGGAGCGATTTTAATAAAATTTGGTATAGAGTTAGCTGATACCCTGGATTAACACATAGGCTATAACTTATAAATTTTAACGCGGGTAAATCCGCGGGGCATAGTTAGTTGTAAATAAAGCAAATAAACAATAGAAGTCCCCACATAAAAAAAAAAATCAACTGTCTACCACTTACGGTTCATGAGATAAAATCCGCTGAAAGATATACGGACGGACAATAGAGTCTTAGTAATAGCATTCCATTGATACTCATTTGGCTAAACTACCCTAAACCTGACAAAAGTGTTGAAATTAATTATTATTGTTTTATAAGAGCTTCAAAATATGGCACTTCAAGTATCTGATTGTAATCACAAATGCTTCCATCACAAATTTAACAATAAACACCAGGCCAAACAGAAGCAATTGAATTTTCTTTAATAGCAATAATTTCCTGCTGATAAATGCTCTTTAAATTAATGACAATTTAAATCCTTTCAAAGCAATACAAAATTACACTGACAGCTGAAATAGATCCTTCGTTATCGATGGTTTTCCCATTACTGAGCGTTTTCATTATTGGACCGTTATCATAGACTATGCCTTTGACGAGGTAACGAAAAAATATGTTTACATTGCGGTTTTTGATACTTGAATGGGCATCCCACGTAGTTCAAACTCAGTACTCTATTTCAAAATTGACTCGTATCAAATTAACAATAGGATTCCATTTAGGTATCCATTGGAGAAAGTTGGTTAAGGGTATATATCCATAATAGCTATCAAAAAACTTTTGCGTTTGTATAACTAAATTAATTAGCCTTTCAACAGATCAAATTTAAATTTGCTCTTCATTAACAATGTAACAGAGGGATATAACAGATTATATAATTATTATATTGAAGTAAAACTTCTTTATACGTGCTTGACTTGGAGAGTAAGTAAGTGAATGCGTGACGAGAACGTTATGAAAAGTGTGATCGGGAATAGCGCACGGAAGTTGAGAGGGAGACATAAGTTGGTGAAGATAGCAAGACAAAGAGAGTTTGTTTATGACAATGGGGCAAGAGAGAGGCTGTGTGGCTGACGGCCATAAAGAATATCACCACCACCCTCTCATCCCGTGGGGGACGTAGAAGTCGTCCCGAGGGAGTACATATGTATAAGAGAACGGGTAGCAGCGTTTCCACGAGTACTATGACCATCATACATCTGCCAAACGTGGCCATTAAGGGAAAACCCCTCAAAATGATGATTTTTGGGGGAGGCCTTTGTCTAGCAGTGGACGTCTTTCGGATGATATGATGATGATATCTTCATTATGACCTCATCAATGAGGTGCGAGGACACATTTTATTTTATTCTTTATTTCGTGTTTCTAAGTTTTAGTTCAGTCGTGTGGCCTAAAGCACACCCGTTCTTTTTTATAAAACAACTAGCTGTGCCCTGCGGTTTTACCCGCGTTAAACTTTAAAAATTATCATAGGTAATAAGTACCCTATATGTTGACCCGACCTCTTAGTAATATTCATGCAAAATTTGAAGTAAATCCATGCAGTACTTTTTGAGTTTAGCCCGGACATACATACAGACAAACAGATAAACAGACAAAATTCTAAAAACTATATTTTTTGGTTTCGAAATCGATTGTATATCACGCCCTAATAATCCTTTTAAAAAAATATTCAATGTACAGGTTTGACTTTCCTACGATTTTATTATATGTATAGATATTTCCACTATTATGATGGTGGTCCCTCGTGTTTTGGGTTCGAGTCCCACTCTGGACAAATATATGTGTGACCCATATATTGTGCTTCTGAGTCTGCATGTGCTGTGTCTCTGAATTTCCTGTTTGCTAAGTCCTCGCAACACACTGATATAATTCCCTAGGGCGGGCGGCGTCCTCTACAAGAAAAATAATATTATCATTTATTTACATACGATAAGATTCTGAATTTGAATTAAATGTAGTGCATAGGTGGTAGTTTTTAATCCAGTTCTTGATTATAATTTCTGACAAAAAATGTAGGTACAGTCGCCAGCACATCAACCTACCCCAATCTGTAAAATTTCCCTAATTGAAAGTGAACCTTATGCTTTTGTGATAAAGTTGAAAATCTATTTAAAAAATCTGACAGATTGGGGTAGCTGGACGTGCTGGCGTCTGTAAGTAACATAGTATAGATAAATTACACCCAGACACAGAACAAATAATCGTGTTCATTACACAAAGATATATCTTGGATAGAGATCGAATCCACGACCCCTAGCTTAGAAGACAGGGTCATTAAACACTAGACTAACAGTCCAAATGGTGCAGCAAATTTTTCTATTCTATATCATCATCATTACAGCTGAAAGAAGTCCACGGCTGGACAAACCTCCCCCAAGATATACATTTGTCCTTTATCTTTGTGTAGTATTGATAATTCCCAAATCTATACATATAATAAAATCGTAGGAGAGTCAAAAATGTACATTGAATATGTTTTTTAAAAGATACCTGGGGCGTGATGTATAATCGGACGATATTGAAGCCAAAAATTTAGTTTTTTAGAATTTTTGTCTGTTTATCTGTTTGTCTGTATGTATGTCCGGGCTAAACTCAAAAAGTACTGCATGGATTTACTTCAAATTTTGCATGAATATTACTAAGAAGTTGGGTCAACATATAGGCTACATTATTATCACCCTATCACTTACGGGTAATTAGGGTATAATAAGGGGATAATTTATAAAGTTTAACGTGGGTAAAACCGCAGGGCACAGCTAGTAAATAAATAAAATTAAATAAACAAATTTGAAGAATAACAATTAAAATATGAAATCAGAGGAACTCGAACATCATCGGAACACATTTTGATTAGGTAGTTGGTTAAGTTTGTAAATTAACTTGGCGGTGACTGAATTTAATTTTGAGGAGTTTGATTCGTCTCATATTTTTGGTGAATCTATTCAGGAAATTGGTTTTGGATATTAAGTTTTAAGTTCTAAAAGCAAGGGCAAGCGGCTTTAAAAGTATGTTCATTTGAAAATTTTAGGTTCCTATTCAACTGTACATTGCTTATTTCAATAATTTCATATTATGATTTTATTATATAAATATACTAGCTACAGGCAATCAGGGATTGTTCAGGTTGATACATAAATTGACTAATTTGGAAAAAAAAAGGTCATTGTGAGTTCCCAAATAACTAACTAATTATTGTATTTACATAGTTTACGAGAGATGGGAAATGTGAAAATGATAATGGTAGAAGAGAAAATGCGGGGAATCTAGTGGGGCACTAGACGCTTTTATGAGTCTGTAAGTCTCAAAAAGGCTCGACTGGCCGTGCACGATGGAGTGTTAGTGCCAACTTTAACGTATGGAAGTGAAAGTTGGGTGGCAGAAAAATAATGAAAATGAAATTTGAATAAATGCAGTGGAAATGAGAGCTCTCAGAAGTATTTGTGGTGTGGCTTTGGGAGACAGAATACCAAATACTGACGTAAGAAAGCGTTGTGGTGAGAAAGAGGTACATCACAAAGATTGAAAAAGGTGGCTTATTGGACGATTCGCACGAATTAAACTCGCACGAAACGTTCGAATCGACTCCTTTAAATAATATTATTTTTTCTGTAGGCGCTTCGCACGAAGTTAATTTATTGGTGTGCGAATCGAAACCTCCAAAAATAGGCAGTAGGCTATTGGCACACAAATTGTTTTTTTATGAAATGCAGTAAAAATACAGTACACTTGAGTACAGACGTAAAAAGGGTAAAAGGAGTCGACTCGCACGTTTCGTGCGCGTTCAATTCGTGCGAATCGTCCAATAAGCCAAAAAGGTTTGCTAAGATGGTTTGGACATTTAGAAATAATGAATGAAAGAAGGTGGACAAGAGGAGTATACCTGGCCTGTGTGAAGGGTACCACCGGATCTCTTAGAACATTCTGTGACCAAATCCGAGATATTGTCAAGGAAGGCCAGGCCAGAATAATGGTAGTAAACGAGGCAAAAGATGTGAGCAAAGACTGTAAAAACCAAGCAACTGAAAATCCGTTGTCTCTGCCTACCCTCCTAGGAAACAGGCGTGAATCTATGTGTGTACAATAGTTAGCCATATAACTTCACGGACTTAATTATGCGTATTTTACACACGTAGTAACCCTCTCTCTTTCTATCGTCACTAACTTATATCTTCCTCTCAATTTCCGTTCGCCTCGCCCGCTCACGCTTTTCGTAACGCTCTCGTTACGCATTCACCAGCTTACACCCCAAGTCAAGCGTGCGTAAAGCAATTTTACATCCATAAATAGTTCAAAGAAAAGTTTTAGTTCAACGTATTAATAAACAGTAAGTCGTAAGAAAAAGGTGAAAAATAAATTAATGAAATCGGTAACGGCTAAATCATTAATCACCATAATATGAAAAGATCTTCAAATTACAGACATTTCTTAATAAATGTTGATTTAGCATTCAGCGTTATGAAATTAAATATTCAAATTCTAAAAACATTGCGTCTTAGATAAGGTTTTAATGTAGTGAATTGTAAAATTTCCCCTAATCTCCCTCAATGCGGGGTAAAAACAAAATGGTGGGTCCTTTATTTACGGTTCGCATGACTGTATTGTCAATAAAAGTTTTTATTGCTTAGATTAAAGTTGCGTTATATGTCTCATTAGGTGTCGTATTTTGGCGAACACGATTTGAATACGGCTTGGATTTCTAGTAAATGGGATTTTGTTATCGACATTTATTTATTACAAAGTAAAATAGAACTTAAGATTTAAAAAAAATAAAGACTTGCATGCATTATTTTGTTTAATTGTTATTTTATTAATAGTGATTTTCTAAATGACACTCTATTAATCTTATAATAATTTGTACGTACCTAATGCCTTGGTGCCTACGATCTCTGCTTACCATAGGAAACCCATATATAGATATATGAGCTGGAAATTGTTAAGGTTTTAATGTAGTGAATTGTAAAATTTTCCCTAATCTCCCTCAATGCGGGGTAAAAACAAAATGGTGGGTCCTTTATTTACGGTTCGCATAACTGTATTGTCAATAAAAGTTTTTATTGCTTAGATTAAAGTTGCGTTATATGTCTCATTAGGTGTCGTATTTTGGAGAATACGATTTGAAGACGGCTTGGATTTCTAGTAAATGGGCTTTTGTTATAGACATTTATTTCTTCTAAAGTATAAAAAACACGTATAAATTTTAAAGATCTTCATGTATTCTTCCCTAAACCGTCGAGCATGTATGAAGAATATAATGACAGTAATCGAGGCGAAAGAAGTATGCAAAGATCGTGACAAATGGAAATCCGTTGTATCTGCCTACCCCTCTGGGAAACAGTCGTGAGTCTATGTACATGTATTATTTTGTTTAATTATTATTGTATTAATGGTAATTTTCGAAATCACAAACTATTAATCTTATAATAATTAGTTCGTAATGCCTTGGTGCCTACAATCTCTGTTTACCATAGAAAACCTATATATAGCTTATATGAGCTGGGAAGTGCTTTATCTGTGTAAAGTGCATGTTTATAAAATCCCTAAAGATTTATTCCCATAGCCCAGGCATAGTTATATTATGAAAAATAAAATGCTATGTACGAAACGAAGAGTTATGTATATGTGTGGCCAAATATGATCTTAATGCAAAAGTTTTGAAGTCTGGGCGACTTTAAATTTTTTGCATTAAGATCATATGTAGCAGCGGTTAGCTTACGGCGAAGGAGAATACCCTTTCGCCGGAAAGCTTCAATTCTTTCTTTGCTTTATAACATTATGTGTATCCCTGCTACTCTTCCATATTATTATATTTAAGAACGCTGAATATATGATAATGATCCTTAATATCATTAGAAAATTTAAAAATTCATATCCCTGAGCACAAATCTGTATTCATGGGAAAGCAACACTTGTTTGCTGATTACGCCGGCAACGCACTCGCGACTCCTCTGGTGTTGCTAGTGTCCATGGGCGGCGGTGATCACTTTCCATCAGGTGACCCAATTGCTCGTTTGTCACGCTCTGCAAAAAATAAAAATTAAAAATATAACCGAGTGTTAAGCAACTGTTACTTAACGAACCTTCTCCAAATGTACCTGTACCTATTACTTGATTTTCTTCAAAGCAACGGCAGCTTACCATTTCATTCCGAACTTTGATTCATTGTCGAATTTTCGCGATGTCGTTTAGTTTTAGATTACATTGAGTTTTTGGAGACGTTGATAAATGGCCTCTAGCATTCAGCTTCCACTGGTTATTCTTATGAATTGGTTGAAATAGCTAAAGGATTTAAGAGAAAAATAAATCGGACACTGGTTCAGTAAGTTCCCTAAGTTTTTCATAAGTTATTGAACTGCTATTATAGTCTTGATAATCAGAACAGACAGAATCCATAGAAAATGCACGTAATAATTAGTTACTTTTTATAACATTTTGCATCGCTGCTGCGTTCCTATTGATGGTAGCGTGATGATAAGTATACTACCGCCTGCCCAGTAGTATGAACTATACTTGCACCAAATTTCATTAAAATCTATTTATTCGTTTTTAATTCCATAGCGAACATACAGACAGACAAAAATGTTACTGATTGCATTTTTGGCATCGAAATCGACTACCAATCACCCCCTGGTAGTTATTTTGAAAATATATTAAATGTACAGAATTCACCTTGTTACAGATTTGTTATAAGTATAGATTACTAGCTGTGCCCCGCGATTTTACCCGCGTTAAATTTTATAAATTAACACAGCTCCTCCCCCGTAGGTGATAGCGTGATTATATGTAGCCTATATGTTGACCCGACCTCTTAGTAATATTCATGCAAACTTTTAAGTAAATCCATGCAGTACTCTTTGAGTTTAGCCCGGACATACATACAGACAAACAGACAAAAATTATAAAAACCATATTTTTGGCTTCGATATCAATTGTAGATCACGCCCCAAGCATCCTTTAAAAAAATATTCAATGTACAGTTTTGACTTTTCTATGGTTTTATTATATATATAGATGATCGCAAACCAAGGTAACTGACATAACCTGAAGAATTGCCAAATTGAAGAGGTAGGGAGCGAAACACACAGCTCTTAGAACCGACGTCCGTTGGGCCAGAAAAATCTCATTTGGGGACCACAAACAGTAAAATGGAACGTAGGTAGGCATAAGGTGGACCGACGATGATATAATGGTAGCGAGATACCACTGGATGGGGCACCGGCTACCGGGCATTGCAAGAATGACAATTGTGGAAATCTTTTGGGAAGGCTATTTTCCAGCAGTAGACTAGTGTCGGCTGATATAATGACTGAGGAATTATAAGGATGGCCCTGGCTAATTATGAAATACAAAAAAACTTGAGAGGTGTCAAGGGACACCCGGATGGAACGAAGTTATTTCTTATTATTTATTATGTACAAAAAACCTGTAAACACTCAACAAAAATAATCGTCGCGACACCACACTGTTCAATGCGAAATAGAAATGAAAATATCTGGATTTCTTTCTATAAGAGAGAGAGAGAGAGAGAGAGACAGACAGCGAAACATGCGCACGCCGCACAGCTGCAAAAAGTGTCGTGACAACTTTTCGTAAGATTTTTTTCCGTCTAGCCCCCTTTCACAACGCGCGATAAGGAACTTCGTTCCAATAACAAATCTTAATAAATCCCTAGGATGCATTGCGGTACAGAACGAACGAATCCTTCTCTCTCATTTTCTTTATCGTGTCAGCAGTGGATACCCTGGTGTCAGAGTTATTCAAGACTGTTGTTTAAAGATAACAACCAGAACCGACAGCGGAGCTTGCTCTCCAAAGCTCGGAAACATTCGGAAATTAAGCTTCTTTGACAGTCACCCATCTACAGTTGGACTGCCTCGTTGGTCTAGCGGTAGCATTTTCACCCGCAGAAAACGAGGTCCTGGGTTCTAATCCCGGGTCGGGCCGAAAGTGATTTTGGGAGTTTTTTGTAAAAAGAAAAATTTCTCAGCATTAGCCCGAAGTCTGAAAGTTGGCGGTATTATACCCACGTGCCTCGGAGAGCACGTAAAGCCGTCGATCCTGTACCTGACCTCTTTCCGGTCGTGTCGCTAGGCGTCCCATCGGATCGTGAGAGTGATGGAATAGAAAGTGCTTCTGTGTTTGCGCACACACTTGAGCACTATAATATGTCCCGCGCAGATGGCTAATCTCTATTGAGACTGGCCGCCGTGGCCGGAATTCGGCTAGGAGGACATTATTATTACAGTTGGACCTCGTGTCTAGGTACTTTGCCTCGCCGATTACTTACGCACTGGCTATGAGTGGTTAAACAAACAAACCACTCTTATAGAAGAGATTTAGTACCCAAGTGCTTCAGAGAGCACAAAATCCATTGAACTTACCGTCGGTATACGCGCTTTCCGAATAGCTGGATTATTACATCACCACATTACTCCAAGCATCAGCTTGGAAAAGCTCTTACTATCAACTAAGAGTTTTTGTTACAAACCAGGGTTTAAATTTACCTCCTGGGGCTCTACCGGCTAAGTCGCCGAACATCGATTTCTTAAATGACGTTCAAATAAATAACATTTAAAAATGGCTTAATCAATCGTTAAATCGGCTTCAACGTTGACAATCGATTCCGGACCATTTATGACATCACATGTGGTCATGGAAGCCGATTTAACGATTGATTAAGTAATTTTTAACCTTTATTTATTTGAATGCCATTAATGAAAACGATGTTCGGCGAGTTAGTCGGTAGAGCCCCTGAATCTCGTGAATGAAAACGCTACCGTGGTACCGCTAGAACCAAAAGACGAACAGTTAATTCTACCGTCAAACGTGCTTTGTGCTTTATATGAATTTTACGTTCAATACCTGCACAAGACTTTGCCGGTTGGCGTGGTAAATGCTTGTCTGTCAAGCCGCAGGTCGTGGGTTCGATTGCCACCTAGGATAGATATCGTGTGCATCAACATGTCTGTATGTCTGGAGTCTGGGTGTAATTATCTATATAAGTGATACCCACTGAGTTTGTTTCGCTGGGTCTTCTCAGTTAGGGCGCATTGGATCTGGTGGTAGCATTAAAGCGCGACCGTCGTTATTAACACAAGGTCCGTCATAATAATAATCATAATCATAATATTTATTTGCGTAAAACACGGTATACAAAGGTTTTATGACTTAGAATGAATGGACATGCGTGTTTTGCTAATTATATGTAGATAGCGTGCAAAAAGAAAAAGAATGGCTACAAACACCACAGCAATACAATGAAGAAATACAAGTACAATTTTCACCACAGCAATACAATGAAGAAATACAAGTACAATTTTACAGTTTCAGCTCTAGAAATTCTTTTACACTGTAGAAATTATAATTATTAAGCCATTTTTGTAAATTAATTTTAAATAAGTTGGTAGTATTTAACAATTTTAAATTACGAGGTATTTTATTATAAATACGCACACACATAGCTATGCAGCTTTTGTTGTACTTGGTTAGCCTGGGAGCGTCATCAAGCACTAATCGGTTGGGATCACGCCTATTTCTGGGATTTACTTTGTCTATAGTTTTAAACAGAGCATTGTGTTGTGAGCATAATACCTTAATATAGACAGAACCATTGACAATATGTAGTAAAATATTAGACTTAAGCTAGATAATTAAACTTAAACATAATCTCTCGTCAATAACTTGATACGAGCTAGCTAAATATCATTGCTATACTAAAATAAATTTTATAAATGTTTTCATACAATGTGTACCTAAATATCTATGTTACTAGAAATAATAATGTATACAACTATATTACTACAAACATGTTCTGACTATTTACAAGCGCTTTTTTAAAGTCTACGTGAGTAAAAACCTTTTTTATTTTATTTATTTATTTTATTTAAAAAGTATATATTTAGACAAGAAAAGTAGTATATTATATGTAGTGTATCAGTTATCCATTTTCCAGAGTACAAGCCGTGTTTATTTTAGGATCAGATGGATCTGTGTGTGAATAATGTCCCAGGATATGATTATTATAGTATATTGTTATTTATGTAATCCACTGAGTTATCAAGTTTTCGTCTATCCATCCATTTACAATGGCTTTTTATAACAGGAACTACGCATTTTTGAATTTGGAATGTTATGTTTCATACCGATTCCGAACGTTTTATATTGACGATTTTAGAACGCATTCATTATACGGGCGTCAGAATTCTAGATGTCATCTGTCTTTTGTTTTTTTCTTGCTGGGAGTTTTGGGGTCAACGCGGAAAAAGAAAAAGACGCATCGAGGCTCCTATTCACTTTTAAAAAAAAGTGTAAATTCGAGTTTTTCCGTGTAATATATGGTGGATTTATAGACATAAAAATTTCGTTCGTGGGTTCGACTCCCACCCAGGACAGATATTTGTGTGCAAGAACATGTCTGTTGAACATTTTTGTCCTGAGTCTGGGTATAATTATCTATATGAGTATGTATTATATTAACAAAAGAAAAGTAGTATAATATGTAGTATTCAGTTATCTGGTTTCCATAGTACAAGCTCTGCTTAGTTCGGGATCAGATTGAGCCATGTGTAAATAATGTCCCAGGATAATATTATTATTATGACTTTCTTTTGCCTCTGTAGTTTGATTTGTATAATAAAACTCAAATTATAACTGTTTACGTTAATATTTGAATATATCTAATTTGTAGATAAATAAATTATCTCGTAGGAAGTAATGGTCTGTAAACGTTTTAACTTTTACTAAAACTTAACACATTTTCCATTTCTAAGTTTTCAGATTTAGAATTTGAAAATGTTGTACCAACTTGTAACTACTTCACCGCTTACGTAAACTTAGGAGCATGTGAGGTTAAGTAAGTTTGAAGTAAGTAATGGTTAGCAAGTGTAAGGCAAGACAGGGACCAAGTACAACGAATTACTGCTTAGTCCATTCTTGTTCTAACTATGGCCAATAGGGTCTTATGATACACAGACGAATGATAAGAAAATAGGAAAAGGGAGCTTCATCTGCCAACAAACTGTTATGCAGTTTGGCAGAAGTATATAATATCTGTAAAGAAGAATATTAATTGTGAATAAACATTTTGGAACGAAGTTCCTTACCGCGCTTTGTGAAAGGGGGCTAGACGGAAAAAAATCTCATTAAAGTTGTCACGACACTTTTTGCAGCTGTGCGGCGTGCGCATATTTCTCTGTCTGTCTCTCTCTCTCTCTCTTATTGAAAGCAAGCCAGATATTTTCATTTCTATTTCGCATTAAACAGTGTGGTGTCGCGATGATTATTTTTGTTGAGTGTATACAGGTTTTTTGTACATAATAAATAATATGAAATAACTTCGTTCCATCCGGGTTTCCCTTGACACCTCTCAAGTTTATTGTACATTTATGTAGACAAACACTGATGCTCTTTCTATTTATTTATTTCAAAACTTTCACTTGTCTAATAAGGCAATCACTATCCGAAAATACTTCATAGCAATCATTTTCACCTAGACGTAATCACAAAAATCTTACGTAATATTGAAGGATGGAAAATATTACGTATCAGATTGTTTTCTTGGTATCGTTGGGAGGCGACAGAATTTTCGTGATTATATATCAAAGGTGAATGTGTGCAAAGCACATTTTTATTTCTGTACCAAAATCGGCAACATAAATTAAAAACCGGCCAAGTGCAAGTCGGACTTGCCCATGAAGGGTTCCGCAGTAGCAAGTATTTCAGTTGATTAAATGAAAGGTAAATTACGGTTTAGGATTTATGACACATTAAAAAAAACTACATACTAGATTTCGTTCAAACCAATTTTTGTTGTTAGTTTACATGGTAATGAACATCATATATTTTTTTTAGTTTTATCATTCTCTTATTTTAGAAGTTACAGGGGGGGGGGGCATTAATTTTTCCACTTTGTTAGTGTCTCTCGCGGAAACTGTTCAGTTTATAAAAAAATGATGTTAGAAACCTCAATATCATTTTTGAAGACCTATCCATAGATACCCCAAATGTATGGGTACGATAAAAAAATTTTTTTTGAGTTTAAGTTCTGTGTATGGGGAACCCCCAAAATTATTATGCATTTTCTATTTTTGTGTTAAAATCTTAATGCGGTTCACAGAACTTACCAAGTTTCAACAGTACAGCTCTTATAGTTTCGGAAAAAAATGGCTGTGACATACGGACGGACAGACAGACAGACAGACATGACGAATCTATAAGGGTTCAGTATTAAGCCATTTGGCTACGGAACCCTAAAAATTTTAAGCAATAGTACAACGTACAATAGACTTGCAAGACTTATGATAATTTTAGATTTCTAATCGAATGCTTGCTAAATTGCTTACTAGTTGGTTGTCTCTGACACTAGGGTAACCACTGTCCATACAATAAGTAAGTAAGTATGCAACCTTAAATAAATTTATTAGGACCTTGGAAGTAGGTAAACTATTTCCATTAAAAAAACAGTAATCAAAATATGTAGAGACGTCAGCACATCCAGCTAACCCAATGTGTCAAATTTCTTTTATAGGTTTTCAACTTTATCACAAAAGCATAAGGTTCACTTTCAATTGGGGAAATTTGACAGATTGGGGTAGTTTGATGTGCTGGCGTCTGTACAGAAAAATAAAGTAATTCCATTGAAAACCTTCCTTGTCTCGAAGTCTGTTAATTAGCCTACTAAACCTTCTCCACACAATATTGCTACTCATACTCCATTATTTGCCGTGATTTCACGTCTAACAAAACTTTTATACCGTGAGAAATAACTTCGGCAAATAACTGATTATTACTACCGTGTGGTCATAATTGCCGTGAATTGTAAGTGGGCCATCGTAATGGTAAAATTCAACTGGAATATTGCCGTGAGGTGTGTAACATGGTTTTATTGTAACGCTAATATCTATGAAGAATTTATCCCACGCATCGCAATTGCGAAAGTATACATGTGGTATAAGTTTTGATTGCAATGCGACCCGTAGACTCCTCAAGTTAAGGAACTCATAGGGACGTTCGAGCCAGAAAAGTCATTGGTTTCGGCTAGGCTCAGCAAAACTATCTAAATAATACCGTATCTAAGTTAATCGGAGCATTTATCGATGGATTGTAGATCGAAAATTTAATAATTTTTTACACAGGACATATTATTATTTAATACTTTTTGCAGCGAAGGATACCGGTTAATCGGATTTACTATAAAATTTAGTCTACCATTGTCAATTTTATTTAATAATCTGTTAGCCTAGAACTGTGTGACGGCAGATTAGTACACAATATGCAACGCACTGCACCACAGTAATATTATCTATACAAATAAATAAAATTGGAGTGTCTGTTTGTAATATTGAAATTACCGGTTTTTACTACATAAATATGAATGTATATACGGTACATATACCAAAATAACATTTTTTACAATTTTTGTCTGTCTGTCTGTCTGTTTGTTCCGGCTAATCTCTGAAACGGCTAGACCGATTTTGACGAGACTTCTATTGGTAGGTAGCTGATGTAATAAGGAGTAACTTAGGCTACTATTATTTTAGAAAAAGTCTTTTATTTTACTAAAAAACAAAAAAAAAACGAAATAAACTAATTAACACGCGGACGAAGTCGCGGGCACAGCTAGTTCTTAATAAAGAACATCCCATATCATCCCGTGGGTGTCGTAAAAGGCGACTAAGTGATACAGCTGCTGGCAATGTGACTGTGTACTAGCTACCACCTAACTGCGGTCGCCAACTCACATGCCTAGCGCGATGACTACTACAAAAGCCTCCAAATGGCAACTCTGTCGGACTTTGTTTGGACGATTTTAGTGAAGATGATGATAATGATTTCATTTCTGTCTGCCAAAGACAAATCTGGAGACTTTAAATAAAACGTCCAGGCATAGTTTATTTTGTAATTGTACAGTACTAAAAATCGTCATAAAAAAATAACCATCTTAGTTTGGTCGAGGGAATAAGTAAGTCTTTTTGTCGGTTTTTTTTTTTGTTATTAAATTATATTATTTGGCGTTAATAGTAAGCTTAAGGGCTAGTGTATATATACAACTGTTGCATCGACTAAATTGTTAGATAGAAAGGTGTTAAAAAGAAAATGTCTAGTATCAGCCATACTAGACATTTTCTTTATGGAAATGCTCGACCCGGGATTTGAACCCAGGACCTCATTATCTGCAGTTGAACACGCTACCGCTAGACCAAAGATATTATCTATTATATAATTGGGTGGCAAACGAGCAAGTGGGTGGCCTGATGGTAAGTAATAATTAAATAATAGTTTAAAAAACTAAGAAACACGCTTTTAGCACGCACAAAAAATTACAAAAATTGCATTTCAAATAGCCGGCTATTTGAAATGCAATTTTTGATGCGCAAACGCCATCTTGGATGTCCGCCATGTTAGATTTAAGTCACGTGACAATTTTTTTCGTATTCCTGACAGCAAATCCTTTCATTTGATACCCATATCATGGTGGTGGGTTTCAAACAGCCAGTCCGCCATCTTGGGGAGGCTGCAATATTGGATTTGTAATGACGTTTCTTAGCTAGTCATGTATTGTCATCAGAACTCAGAGCGTGTGCAAAACTAATCGGAGATCGAGAAGTGGGTCAAATTAAGATTCCAAGATTTTCTTACATACATAGTTAGTTGCAAGTGAAGCTAATAAAAGCGTGTTAAAAATAAACAATCCATGTTCTAATTTCAAATCTTCGAAAATAAAAATTTGAAATTGGAATGCTGTTCCTTTCCACGCAACATTCCAGACGGATAATGTAGCCTGTACCGTAGCTATTGTGTATATAACTTCCATACTGCTGCAGTTTGTACACAAGTTCTGAAAGTTATCGGCCCGTAAAGTACCTATCGTATGGTCGATTTTAAACACTGAGTTATGAAAACCAGGGAACTATGGGCACTTGTTGAACTTCAAGCCAACAAAGATTAGTTATTTACATGAATTTGGAATACACGTTTAATTTAAGTTATGTAGATAATATTGTCTCAATCAATATAATATAAATATATAATAATACAATCAAATATATTTGATTTTTGAAGTTATACCTACTTCTTTTGGCGCGATGGAGAAAAATGATGAGAGTGAATTTTTACGATGTGCGCGCATCCGCGCGCGCATCCGCGCGCGCATCGTAAAAATAACTGCATGACGTTAGTTCTAGGTGGTATGAAAATTGATAACTATGTTCAAGTTGTATATTAAGAAGTATAACTTCTAATGCGTGTACACACAAGTTTTTTTATTATGATTAAAACTGACGTGAGGTGCTAACATAATAAAAGATAGTAATAGGTAACTCACGTAATTAATTTTATGTTGGATTCAGCCAACGTTTCAAATTCTTCTGGAAGTCATCTTCAGGGCGAATGCGACCCGCACGACGTCGCGTCCCGTCTCGCACTGCGTGTGAAGGCGGGCGCGGCTCGTTGCGACAGGGCGGGTAGGAAAATCTATGGGTATCTGCGTATCATCGCTGCCAGCATCTTCTGGTTAGGGAACACGCAGAGCTGTGTGGTATGAGCTGATGGTGCCGGTGTTCAGGGTGAGACTGTCGTCAATGTAGGGTCTTTTTGGTAGAACCAATTTCCAGGTAGCAGGAATGGGCCAGCCGCTATCACGGTTGAAGTTTGTTGAACGTCACGGTTGAACGAATCCAAAATAAAATTAATTACGTGAGTTACCCGTTACTATCTTTCTTTATATTAGATTTTTTATACACATTCTCAGCCAAATGACGTCCGCAGCTGGACAATGAACTCCCCAAAAGATTTACGCAATGGAGTTGTGTCCATCATTTGCAGGGATATGCCATAATCGTCACGCGTGGTTAGGGTTGCCAGGCCATAAATGCAAAGTCCGGACTGCGCACTATATAAGGCCTGATATTTTGCCCTAAAAGCCAGACATATTTTTTTTATTGCCAAACATAATGTCTTTACAGCTGGGCTGTTGAAAGAAGTATTTATACGTGATTTAAAGTGAGAATGAGATACAAATTGAATACGAATCGCCACTCTGACTAAAAGTCTGACAAAAGCCGGACAGGCCAAACACGTACATTTTTGGCCGGACGCGACCGCAAAAAGCCAAACATGTCCGGCTAAGGCCGGACACCTGGCAAGCCTACGCGTGGTAGACGGGTAAGCCATCGCAGTAATGGTCAGAATACACAAAGAGACACTGCGGCCCGTTCTCGAGATACGACGCCCTTGGGTTGAGTTCTACGCCGACCACGGGGTGAAAAAGGATGGTGATTCTTTTCCATCAGCCACAAAGTATTTTTTGTAGTTGTGTTTTTATAAACACGAAACTACATAGCTGATTTAAAAAACTTAGGGCCCTTAAATTGATCCGCGGTGCTTTTGCAGCTGGCTTCTCTATAGTTGCAAATCTCTCGTTTTATGAGGCTATAGCCTCATTACATCATTCTGTCTCTCCCGCTTTACTTTGGAGGGAAGTGGAACTATTCATTTTCTAACTCCTCCTTTTTCTCTTTCTGATTAAACTCGTTGCGGGATCCAAGACAGTTAAAGCAATTCCCCGGGACATGCCTGAGCTTCACCGCTCAGTGTCATTTCATTGTGTGCCACTGTTGATCCTGGCTTACAGGAGTTGCAGTGGTGGGTAGAGGGAGGGACTAGTCCCGATAAAAAAAAAGTTTTAATAAATCCTTTCAGTTATAAAATCTTTATTATCAGCGAATAATATAGGTTGTATATATTATTTTTTAAGAATGTAAAATTTTATGTTTATTTGATAGACATAGGGCGAAATATGAGCAATCGGGTAACCCAACGGCAATTGATCACCATCGCCCATGTACACTCGCAACACCAGACGAGTCGCGAGTGCGTGGCCGGCCTTCATGAGTCAACAAACAAGTGTTGCTGACCCTTCCCCCCGGCGAGCTACACATACAACATTTATTTATTTATTTCCTCTTTACAATTATCATTACAGGTTATATAACCTAATGTGATAATGTAGACAGCATATTACATTACTATTATATTACTATATTACAGCTTTTAATAATTTCATGCAATAACTAATAATATACAGAGCCCTTACTGTGAACTCGCCATTTTCTTTCATTTCCTTAATAATAACATTAAAGTTATTAATGTTATTATTAAGGAATGTCTATGTAAGGTGGAGGTACTTCCCCAGTAGGGCTGCTCTTTGAACGAACGAACACTGTGCCCTACTTAAAGATCCTTACGAAAATTACCAAAGGTATCACAAATATGTCTATGAAGTCATTATTTTAAGTAAACTACCTACTAGCTTATCTTTCTGATGATGATGTCCTCCCGACCGAATTTCGGCCACGGCGGCCAGTTTTAATGGAGACTAGCCAATTGCGCAGAATATATTATAGTGCACAAGTGTGTGCGCATACACAGGGGCACTTTCTATTCCATCACTCTCATGATCCGATGGGACGCCTAGCGACACGACCGGAAAAAGTTCAGGTACAGGACCGACGGCTTTACGTGCTCTCCGAGGCACGGGGGCGTAATACCGCCAACTTCCAGACTTCGGGCTGATACTGAGAAATTTCTTTTTACGGAAAAATCCCAAAATCACTTTTTGGCCCGACCCGGGATTTGAACCCAGGAACTCATTATCTGCGGTTGAACACGATACTGCTAGACCAACGAGGCAGTCATTACCTTTCTATCTAACTACCCAAACAAAAGTTTTATACATTTTTTGACTGACTTGACTTGTCCCTCCATCTTACCCTTCACTGCAACTCCTGTAAGCTGGGTTCAACAACCTGTTGGCGTGGTTGGTAAATGCCGGAGGTCGTGGGTTCGATTCCCACCCAGACAGATATTTGTGAACATGTCTGTTTGTCCTGAGTCTTATCTATATAAGTATGTATTTACAAAAGAAAAGTAGTATATGTAGTACCTTTATCAGTTATCTGGTTTGGTTTGGGATCAGATAGCCGTGTGTGAATAATGTTCCTGAATATTATATTATTATTAGTAAGCAAGGTATAACATAAATAGAATTGAATGAGCTCAATAGATATGTGACAAAATTTCAAGGATAGTAATCTAGCTATGAACCTAAATAAATTGGAGAAAACCAATGTATTTAAACCAACCAAACCAACCAACGTGTGTAAATAATACCCAGGATATTAATATGATTATTTTAGCTTTTTCCAGCACTAACTTCTTACAACTGTTATAATGATGGTGAATGTTGAATATGAGATTTTGATCATCTACTTTTGTCGAGGACTGTATTCAATATCTATCGGTTTATATTTAATAGAGTCATGTAATTATAATATTATGCAATACTGTCGGTATTAGTGAATGTATTTAGGTAATACTGAAATTATTCTCTGGAAATGCTAACAACAATTTATTGGAGGCATTATAATTTTACGAGCTCCAATTAAAATATTGTTTGACAATAAAATTATTCAGCGGGATCGCACTAATTTGTACACTACACAGGTGTCCGATATATTTACATTTGTATATGTTTCTGTACACACTAACTACTAGTTTCCTCCCGCGGTTTCACCCGCGTGGTTTGTAACTAATAAAAACGAGTGTGCTTTAGACCACATGATTTAAAAAAATAAATAAAAAAAAAAGATTTTATTCACGTAGACTTTAAAAAAGCGCTTGTAAATAGTCAGAACATGTTTGTAGTAATATAGTTGTATACATTATTATTTCTAGTAACATAGATATTTAGGTACACATTGTATTGATTGTATGAAAACATTTATAAAAAATATTTTACTATAGCGATGATATTTAGCTAGCTCGTATCAAGTTATTGTCAAGAAATTATGTTTATGTTTAATTATCTAGTTTAAGTCTAATATTTTTACTACATATTGTCAATGGTTCTGTCTATATTAAGGTATTATTATTATGACGGACCTTGTGTTAATAACGACGGTCACACTTTAATGCTACCACCGGATCCCAACTGAGAAGACCCAGCGAAACAAGCTCAGTGGGTTCATCTCTCAGTGGGATTGTAGTAAATGTTCGACTTATGAGAGAAAGAGAGAGAGAAAATGTGCCCTACAGTAATATATGAAAAGTAAGTCTCTCACTTGTAGTGACTGTATCTTCACTAACTTATATCACCCTCTCAACGTCCGTTCGCATCGCCCTATCACAGTTTTCGTAACGCATTCTCCAGCTTACTCTCCAAGTCAAGCGTACTTCCCTAGGCATCAGACTATCCATCCATATTGAATTTCATCACAAACGATTTAAAGTGAGCATTGTAATTGGAGCATATTTCTTGTATGCGAACAAGATTTAAATAAATACTTAAATAAAGACTGCACGTGTGGCGCAGCGGTTAAGACGGTCACCTCACCGCTTCGTGTCCCGGGTTCAAGTCCCGCGCCGGCAAATATTTGTGTGACCCATAAATAGTTGTTCGGAGGCACAGGGAATTAGATTAATTAGAGCGCGCGTTTTATTTAAAAAAAAACATCCGCAAGCGCTATTCCATCGGGTAATGTTCTATATAAGTAATATTTAATACGCTAAGTCATTTTCGATGTTGACATACAAGTAGAAGCAATTTCAACATATTTGTCTTTGTAATCCGATACTTAAGCCATTACTAGATTAAATAATAATTACATAAATAAATATAAACATCGGTAAGTTAACCACCATAATGTAAATATAGAGGTATTTGTAGAGCAGTTAACTAATGGTTTTCCTTGTGTCAGTGTGTCGCCGTACAGTATAGATATTCTAAAAATAAAAAATAAAATGATTTTATTCTTAAGCTTGATACTTAAGCCATTACTAGATTAAATAATAATTACATAAATAAATATAAACATCGGTAAGTTAACCACCATAATGTAAATATAGAGGTATTTGTAGAGCAGTTAACTAATGGTTTTCCTTGTGTCAGTGTGTCGCCGTACAGTATAGATATTCTAAAAATAAAAAATAAAATGATTTTATTCTTAAGCTTGATACTTAAGCCATTACTAGATTAAATAATAATTACATAAATAAATATAAACATCGGTAAGTTAACCACCATAATGTAAATATAGAGGTATTTGTAGAGCAGTTAACTAATGGTTTCCCTAGTGTCAGTGTGTCGCCGGACAGTATAGATATTCTAAAAATAAAAAATAAAATGATTTTATTCTTAAGCTTGATACTTAAGCCATTACTAGATTAAATAATAATTACATAAATAAATATAAACATCGGTAAGTTAACCACCATAATGTAAATATAGAGGTATTTGTAGAGCAGCTAACTAATGGTTTCCTTAGTGTCAGTGTATCGCCGACGGTATAGGTATTCTAATAATAAAATATAAATAAAGAAAAGGTTTTTATTCTTAAGCTTGATACTTAAACAATTACTAGATTAAAGAATAATTATATTAATTAATATAAACATCGGTAAGTTAACCACCATAATGTAAATATAGAGGTATTTGTAGAGCAGTTAACTAATGGTTTTCCTAGTGTCAGTGTGTCGCCCAAAAGCATACATATTCTAGACTCCATGCTCTTTCGTTGAGTTTTTTTTTAAAGACTACGCCCGCACTAGCATTTCTAGCGGCGCAGGAATCGAACCTGGGACACGAAGCGGTGAGGTGATTTGCTTATCGTGTTAGCTATCTTGTTTTGCATGGTTTTTGGTGCATTAAAAATAACCCTATATATCTTAGATAATAAGTAAAACTTATACTTGCCGCATTGCAACAAAAATAGGGTGTGGTTCCGTTTGGGTACCGTGGTATTGCATAAAGCAGCACCAAGGCTAACTGATTTTTAAACCACAACCTGAGGGATCTTTGGTGTCTTATAGGTGGAAGACTATAATTTTAATAGCAAATGGAGTATTTAATACGAATACTATAATAAATCGTAAAAATATTACTTAAATTTAAATTACCAATTTCAAACATAAAAATAAAGACAGTGCAGCAAAAATATATTATAATTATGAATTACTAAGAAATTTATCAAATAGTATTTGATGACCTAGAATTATATAAAAAAAAACGAGCGTGCACACCACAAGACTGAAGTAAAACTTAGATATACGAAACGAAACTGACTATGAGAGAAATAGAGAAAGAAAATGTGTACTCGCACCTACCTATCTTGCCCTTACAGAAACACCGTAACACTCTCTCTTTCTATCTTCACTAACTTATATCTCCCTCTCAACTTCTCTACACTCACTCACTAATTCTCCAGCTTTCACCCCAACACGCGCGTAAAGAAGCTTTACTTCAAAAAACTACTCAACTACAATATTCTTATATTATTTGGTCTAGTTCTCTCTTCGTTAGGAAGACGACAATACAACATTTAGCTTACAACATCCAAAAAATGTGAGAAAACACGCCTCAAAAGACCCTATAAAAAAGTAAATATTAATAGTCATTGACAAGTACCAGTAGTCAGACCAACAAACTGTCGTCCACTTGGCCTAAACAAATATTGAGGATACAGACCACACTAGCTTCATAGATACTAGAAGCAACCATGTCTCCCCAAAATATGATTTAGAAATCGTATGCGTCAAGTCAAGCACACTAAGCCATTTTTTGTGTCGAAATCTTCTTGTATTATGTCTATTTCTGTCTCTTTTATCTACCTTCAAAAATTCGTCTAAGAAATTGTTAGTTAAATCGTATTCTGAAAGGGGCCTAAAGGGGTTCGGCCGAAGGCTCAGACGCTGTCGTAAAAAAGACGGAATTTAACAAAAAGAATGTGATTGTCGGCACAAAAAAGAGAGGAGAAGATCCTGGCCAATCTAACCCGCATCTCGCTCTAGCTGTCAGCTGGAAGATGTCCATTACTGGACATAGGCCTCCCCAAAGATCTGCTCGATTGCCGTAGTTTAGCGACTCGCATACAGCAGCTTCCAGCGACGCGACGGTCACAAGTTCATCCGTCCATCTTGTAGGCAGCCTACGCTGTGTAGTTATTTATTTTATTTATTTAAACTTTAGCACAAATAATATTGTACATACTCCAGCACATCCAGCTACCCCAAACTTTTAAATTTCTTTCACAGACTTTCAACTTTTTCACAAAAGCATAAGGTTCACTTTCAATTGGGAAAATTTGACAGATTGGGGTAGCTTGATGTGTTGGCGTCTGTACATAGGCGGACTTAATGCCATAGACATTTATTTATTACCAGTCAACCTTTTTCGGTTTGCTTAACTACATAATAGCAAATTATGAATAAATATATGTGGACTATAATGATATTTAGTGGTAAGGAAGTCATGTCTACAAGTAGAACACTCAAAGTAAGGGAACGAGTCTTTGCTGTAATAATGTTTGTCGCGAATGTTTGTTCTATCGAATGTAATGATGCAGTGTTGCATGTTTTGAGGTCAGCCTCGAGCATAGCGGGCAATATTATTATATGTACTTTGGTGTGAAAAGTTATGTCCAATTATGGGTTAAGTAAAATTTTAGAAGCTACCATTTAAATGCATACAGAAGAAGTATAACTAGTGTGACTCCCACCAGCGAGGCATTAACATTAGTTATAGTTATAATTGAACCGCTAAGATCAAATCTTGAGCTTTTTATGACGACCCTTATATGTATAGTACCGGTTGCGATTTTATGCTTAAACATACCACCCGAACCAATCGAACTGAGAAGACCCAGCGAATAAAACTTGGGTTCATCTACTACCGGTTTAAACATTGTTTTCTTATGACAAGTTTGTGTAAAGAGCGAGACAATCTCGGTTGTAGGATTTCCTCTTAAGCACAAAGGTGCGTGATCAATTCATATATGGATGACCGCTTTAGTAATTTATTTGTTAACGTCTCCATGCTTCGGATGACACGTTGATACGTCCCGGTCGTAGTCAATAGATTTGATCTATTTCCGAGGTTTACTGAGAGGCTTGCACAACCCTGATACTAGAGAATCCTGCTAATAAACTATACATACATACATACATAGACTCACGCGTCTTTCCAAGAGGGAGAGGCAGAGACAACGGACTTCCATTTGTCACGATCCTTGCCACCGCTTTCGCTTCGTTTACTGACATTATATTCTTTATACATGCTCGCCGGTTTAGGGTACTTCTGACCTGATCTTTCTTGAGAACCAATAATATTCTAATAAACCAATTAATAAATACATACATACATAGACTTACGCCTGTTTCCCAGAGGGGTAGGCAGAGACAACGGATTTCCATCTGTCACGATCTTTGCACACGTCTTTTGCCTCGATTACTGTCATTATATTCTAAATAAAAATAAATAAATAATAAATAAATAATTCCCAATAATGAGATATATTTACCAGAATACTTGATCAAAAGCAACCATAACAATCTCTAAATATTTTTTTTGTAGACTTGTCTGCCCGACTAATTATTCACCATGAAAAAATCCATCCATCGTATTTTAGTTAATTTTATTTCGGAGCAGCTCCAACTCCATCCCGAAAACCATGGCAAGGAGGTACGAGTCTCCACTCTTGCATGTTATTGCGAGTAGATGTTAGACAAACACGTTCACGGGCGGTTGGAGTGGGGACTCTGGGTCCATGCAGAAGGTGGTCATTGGAAGAGGCAACTTGTGGTAGCTGCAGTTTGCCCACGCACATGGAGTGGATCGGGGGGCATCAACATCTTTGCCCCTCGGGGACAGCTTCCTTAAGATGCATAGGTGAAATGATGGTGGTTCCGGATGAAGATCGTCTCGAGTTCCCGGTCACCCACAGCACCGAAAGGCTCGGCTACCGTGGTGGTTTTAGTGGGTAACCCACGGGGATTCCCACATACCCCGTAGTCTCCCCAACTACGGGGACCACTAAAAGGTTTCCACCAGGTTAAAAAAAAAATAAAGACTAACACCTGTTTAGTCTCTAAGTAATAAAACTACTAACATTAGGTATAAGATCTTTTTGTTTTACTAACCCACTATGGACCTAATTAGTCCGAAATATTATTTTTTTCCAAAATAATGTCACCGTAGCCGAATTTCGGTCACGGCGGTCAGTCCCAACAGAGATTAGCCATCTGTGCGGGACATATTGTAGTGCACAGTTGTGTGCGCAAACACAGGAGCACTTTCTATTCCATCACTCTTAAGATCCGATGGGACGCCTAGCGACACGACCGGAAAGAGGTCAGGTACAGGACCGACGGCTTTATGTGCTCTCCGAGGCGCGGGGGTATAATATATAAAATAAGGTGACCACAAATGAGATACCTCACCATTGTATGAAATCGCGTTGAATTATTTTATAAATAGGTACCTAACTGTTTTTCATTCTAGTTACACAATCTTGCTTAATCATATTTTTAAGTTCACTAAGAATCCGCTAGATGGTGTTAGTAGGGATAAATGCTGCTTTGTTGATATACCGTGTCTTTCCGTCGATTATGTGGTTCTCGGTTCAAATTCCGGGTCAGGCGTATAAGTGATAACTATTGGGTTTTTGGTTACGAAAATTTGTCAATTTCGACTCGTAGTTTGGAAGTCGACGGTATAATGCACCCCCGTGCCTCGGAGAGTATAAAAAGTCGTCAGTTTTACACCCAAACTCTTTCCAGACATGTCGGTTAGCCCATTATAAAAATAATAATAAATCTTTATTTCAGACAAAGTCCATACATAGAAGGATTACATAAAATATGAATAAAATAGAAAACAAGGCACTATCTTATTTGAGCGCGAATATACGCTTTTAAGATATTGGAATCCTGTTTGTCTGCAATGGCTTACAGGATGCTGTTAGAGCTGCCTCGTATCCTGGTTATCATTGAGGTCAGTCTCTTGCGTATGATGGCATGAAATCCATCTATTCTTGCTTCAGCAAACATACCAGAGGCACTACAAAATCGGGGCAGCCCCATCAACATCCTAAATCCATTATAATATCTAGGGGACAATAATATTTAAGGATAATGTCACACAGATCATCCTAGCCCCAAACTAAGCAAAGCTTGTACTATGCGACGGGTACCAAGAAACTAAATCAAGCTCAATATGATTAACAAACTAAAATTATATGAATGTCTATAATATGAATGTCTATAATTCTTGTAATTATAGACATTCATATAATTTTAGTTTGTTAATCATATTGAGCTTGATTTAGTTTCTTAATTAACCAAACCCACAACACCTGAACTGCGTATTACATGATTTCATACTGTTCTTCAATCATCATCATCATCATCATCATATTAGCCGAAAGACGTCCACTGCTGGACAAAGGCCTCCCCCAAAGATCTCCACAATTGCCGGTTTTGCGCTATCCGCATACAACGATTTCCAGCGACCCTCATAAGATCATCGGTCCATCTTGTAGGGAGCCTGTCTGATTGAAAATAAAATTTAGGTAACAAATAAGTTAAAAAATATAAATAATAATAAACTGTTCAATTTATGAGAATTTAAAAGGTTATTTGAGTTCGAATAGGTCTTATACTAATTTTACATAAATACATAGCCTCACGCCTGTTTCCCAGAGGGGTAGGCAGAGACAACGGATTTTCATTTGTCACGATCTTGGCATACCTCTTTTGCCTCGATTACTGTCATTATATTCTTCATACATGCTCGCCGGTTTAGGGTACTTCTGACCTGCTCTTTCTTGAGAACGTCTCCGATTTGGTGAGAGAATGTAACCTCACCCCACCTAAGACCTCGTAGAACATTCTCCTCCTCTTCTGGTTGTCCCATAAACACAGGCCACTCCTTTTGTCAATCTTCTTTCATACATCCGTTCTAAATGGCCAAAACATCTCAGCATACCTTATATAAAGGCACTAATTTTAAGGTACCTACTAATTTAATAAAGTATTTAATTTATTTTGTGAATTCATTTGGCTTTTACTTAATATTTTTTATATTTTTTAACAAATTGATTTCGTAAATATTATTTTCTATAAGTCATAAGTAATTTTATTTGCAGAACACAGGTGATACAGGATGGTATAATAAAAACTTTAAAGTGCACTGTGTCTTATCATCATGGGCATGCAAAAATATATTGTATATTTTATTTTTAAATTAAAGTTTGCAATTTTAAGTCACAGGCACCTTTTACAATATCCAATGCTTAGTAATAATAACATGACATGCGTGCTGAAATTATAACCCCAATGAGGTTTATAATAAATAATAACATAATTTTAAAATAGTACATCTATTTAGCCTGATCAGTTGAAAAAATAATTAAGAAAATATTAGAATGTCAAAGAATTCGTAAAAATAAAATAATGTAAAAACAAATGTCAAATTAATAGTTCTGTAATACGAAATGTCAAATATAATTGATAATGTCAAATACTTATAAATTAAGATGTCGAATATAATTAAGCATGTTAAATATAATTGATTGATTGATGATGTCAAACTAATATATTCGTCCATCCTGATCAAAAATTGTCTGATAGGAAGTCCTTGACACAGAAGGCAGAGTTAGAATCCTATGCTGTTTAAAATATGGTAAGCAGCTATCAATTGTTTTTATTGAGAACATTGCCCGTATACAGCGCTTAGCTATTTAATGCAGCTATATAATATTACAACGCAGTTCATTACTATCCCATTTCAGGGCAAGGGTCTCGCGTGGTGAACTATGGCTGATATTCACAATGAGAGAGCATAGGCCATAGTCCACTGCGCGGGCTAAATGCGCTTGGCAGGAAACTTCACCAGGGTAGATATCTGCTTTTTTTTCATATTACGACATCAATTGAAATCTAGTGGTAGTTTGAGTTTGAACTCAAATCCACTGACTTACTATTGCGTCTGAAAGGGATGTTGCGTAACGTATTATACTTTTAAAGCTAATAAAATTTTCAGAGAATTGACATCACAACTTTTTAATTCCATTTGTTTGCTGTTTTGAGAAGTTATATCTTAATTACTTAAAGTTCTAAACTTATTTTGTCAGTAAAAGAAATAATTGGAACGAGAAAGTTTTTCCAATTAACGTATTTGTAAATCTGTGTTTTAAAATTTAAATTCATTTCTTATCTGATTTTCACTGCCCTATGTTGGCGGATGCTCACATTGGTCCGTAAGTGTTTGGCGAGGTCAAACAAATGGGCTCGCGGTCAGTCCATAGATTGGTGCATGCCAAAGTGGTTTAATTTCTGAGCATTTCCGTGCATCGGAAGGCACGTTAAGCAGTCGGTCCCGGTTGTAGGCATTAGGAAACAGTCGTTAAGCCACGTCAGAGGCCTAATTGGCGGCTTGAACAACTCTGACAATAAGGTAACGACTGACCACAGGATAAATAAATAAGTAATATCACCCACCCATCCCGTAAACAACGGGCAGCAGCATCTGTCTGAGTACTAACGGCTATCATTGCGATCCCGAACACGTTTACCACGTCTGGCAATTATGGCATATCCTCCCAATTGATACCTTGGGGTAAGCCTTTGCCCACGTGTGGTCGTATTTGGCTGACATTATGATGATTGTTATTGAGATTTTTACTGGGAACAGGAATCTAGTATGTCTTTTTATGACATCATAATTCTCGTATTATGTGCACTGTAACTCAATGTGCAATGTCACTTATTTGAATAATACAAATAATATGTTACTTTCAATTCTTCTAAGTGGCTATCATAGCCTATGACTTTTGCAATCAATCAATCAATCAATCAAAATAAATTTTATTTTCTCTTCACAATGGTTATATGTTAGTTATTATGTGGTATTACACTTGATATATATATACTATGTGACATAACATTGCGAGAGACCAGAGCCTGTTGTAGGTTTTCAAACAAACCTGTATACAGGTCTCTGGGACCCTCCCGGAGCTTGAAGACAAGGTTATATCGAGCGGTATATATATATATTTAGTTTAAACAAAACAAAAAATAAAAACAAAGTAAAATTAATAATAGAACATATTTGCCAGAGTGTGTAAATAAAATGTAATACACCTGGTATCACCAAAGCTTTAACAATTCTTTCCAACTTGCATAATAATTTTGGCTACTAACTACCCTGTAAAGCACGTCTTAGATGTTCTCTTAACTACCGAGTCCGAAGCATGGAGGTACTTTCCTAGACAAGGAGGTTAGTCCCTTAATCAAAAGACCCTCATCATCATCATATCAGCCGAAAGACGTCCACGGCTGGACAAAGGCCTCCCCCAAAGATCTCCACAATTGCCGGTCTTGCGCTATTCGCATCCAGCAGTTTCCAGCGACCCGCACAAGATCATCGGTCCATCTTGTAGGGGGCCTGCCCACGCTGCGTCTTCCAGTTCGTGGTCGCCACTCAAGAACCCTATCTTAGCTATATCCTAAATATTAATTTGGCGAAAATCGAATCTCTGACCTTCCGACCGCTAAGTCCTCGGTGGAGAGTTTGTAGGTTCTCAATGCAATTAATATATTTATGTCAGTATTTAAAAATTTGCTGTGTGGCAGATGACATAGAATATCGTCACCCCACTTCATCCCGTGGGGGGCGTACAAGTCGACTTGAGGAAATATCTACCAGAGAACGAACAGCAGCGTCTCTCTTTGTACAGACGCCAGCACATCCAGCTACTCCAATCTGTTAAATTTCTCTTATAGATTTTCAACTTTATCACAAAAGTATAAGGTTCACTTTCAATTAGGAAAATTTGACAGATTGGAGTAGCTTGATGTGCGGGCGTCTGTACTATGAGCACCATACTGCGATCGCCGACCCATTTGCCAAGTGTGGCGATTATGGTATTATATGATCCTTCCAAATAACATTCACAACTGCATTGTCCAAATCTTTTGGAGAGGTCTTTGTCCAGCAGTGAACGTCATTCGATGACGTAATTAAACTTAAACTCTTATACTGTCTTTGCCGCAATAGTTAGAAAAAGGTGCGCCTCCCTACTCACGAGCGTTCGTGGCAGTACCAACACTATTCTGGGTGTTTTTACAGATCGGGGGGAGTCCCCCATGCTGCAAAGATGGATGCGGCTTCACATAGAAATTTAATTTTTTGTTACTAATTACTAACATTAGTTTTTTAAGCACATTGTTACTAACAAAATATGGACCTTGTCTGAAATAAATGTTTATTATTATTATTATTATACTAGTACGTGGACGACCACGCTCCGATCGTTTCATCACGCTAACTTTTAGTAAGCAAATCAATTTTCAATTATTTTAAATTTGAATTCTAATAATTCATCTATATCAAGCCACTGCCACAGCCTCTGATAAGGCTTTAACGTGCCCTCCAAAGCACGAAGACGCTCACACATTAAAGCACTATGCGGTCACCCATCTATAGACTGACTGCGTACCTTGGACTTTACCTCGCCAATCACATACGCACCACTGAGTACAACTGTTCTGGCTATGCACGCTTCCGATAGCAATAAATTTAGACCACCGATAGAACAGATTAGTAAGAATATAATAAATGTTGGCAATATCATAGGATTCACCTTAGCTTCACTTAACTCAAATATGACAGGATTCACCTTAGCTTCACTTAACTCAAATATGACAGGATTCACCTTAGCTTCATTTAACTCAAATCATGAGTATTCAATAAATTTATGATTTAAATTGGTAATAATCAAAAATAAAGAATAAATCGAATTTAAATTATTTATTAAGAATCATTTAAATTCGATTTATTCTTTATTTAATTATTTATTTTGTCACAGAAACATAGAAGGTAAAACAAATATTCCAAAAGATACTTAAAAAATTAAATAAAATAAAAAGTATAGGTTTTTATTCACGTAGACTTAAAAAGTTAGTTCTAGTTACTTATTACAGATATTTAGGTATACGGAATGTTAAAACATTTATACAATTTATTTTATAATGGTAGTGATATTTAGCTAGCTTGTATTAAGTTATTGTCAAGTAGATTATGTTTAGTTGAAGTTTTTAATATTATGTATTGAAATTTATATTTAACTACATATTGTCTGAATGGTTCTGTCTATATTAAGGTATGAATTCAGTATTATTATTATAACGGGCCTTGTGTTAAAACGACGGTCGCGCTTTAATGCTACCACCGGATCCAATGCGCCCCAACTGAGAAGACCCAGCGAAACAAACTCAGCAGGTTCATCTACTACCGGTTTCAACACGGCCCAGTTGAGACGGTCCGGCGATACATACTCAAGCGGGCATGAACACGGGATTTGGTCCACTTAAAGTAATTATTTAGTAGGCAAACACAATATCTGCTCGATCGGTTGTCTGAATGAATATTAATTTAGATTATATTTAGGAAACAAAAGAAAAACATCGAAACAATAACATTATTCATTTTGAGACGGAGTCAATAAATTTAAATTTAGTATATGTTAGCAATCATATTACAGATAGTCACAGATAGTTCACATAACTCAACAAATTAGTCATGTCTATATGGCTACAAGATCTCCAGCGAGCAATGTGCATTATTTTTGGGGTACATTATATTTGATATTGTGGGTACTATTACATAAGGAAAAGCTTATGTATAAGCTATAAGCACAGCAACATCCAGTTTATGGATTATATATAATGTTGTATATGATAGTAAGTTTTCCCAGTGATAAAACTAAGCTATATTTTCTATTATCTCCAAAAACATTAATTTGTTAATTATACATTGGAAATACCATCGTAAAATGCGGCGTAAATCTTTAAAGTATCATCTTCTAACGTTAACCACATAATTAGAAAACGTGCCCCCAACTTACGTGTCATGCACAAAAACTTAAGAAAACTCAAAACGATACAAAACATCGTTCAAAAGCCAAGCACCCATAAACCACTTACGGAAGTGTCACAAAAACCGCTCTTTTTACCGCACAGCATAAATTACGGATGCTACAACGTGTCGAATGTTTAACTAAAAATAAAAAAATAAAATAGAAAAAAATACTTTCGGCACGTGGAGATAGAGCTTTAAGGCGCAAGTTCTGAGCGCTTTTGTATGCGTAGAATGCATCTGTGTGCGTGTCTTTGCAGGTATGACTACGGTCTCAGTTTCCATCGGGCCGTGGTAGAGCGATGTTGTGCCGCCCAATTCCGTAACAGACTACGAAAATACGCGTCTAAAGGATACTACGAGTAAATTAATTTGGCTGCAGTACGTGTACTAATAAAACTGTGTATATAAAATTAGTGATATTATTATACTGTGTGATTTTTTTGTGGATTTGGCTTTACGTCAACAGTGAGTTTTTGTGAAAGGATGTACTGGTGAACTTGTGTATATATTTTCATTTTCTGGAACAGCATTTTTTTCCCAAGTAAGTGTATAAAATAGCCCAAATAGATATACCACCTAATATAAATTTTAGTGTAATTTTTTACAGGTATGATTGCAATAGAAATTTATATACACATAGATACGTATACATAGGGGATAAATAAAAAGATTGGTTTGTCTACGACTTATTATGACTAATGATTATTAATTAAATCCGTTAACATTTTTTATGAAAGCGTTTAGGTCTTAATTATCGTAATTTTGGGTTTTAAATATTTTAAGTAGTCAGTTATAGTCATGCAGAACGATATCTAAATAATAGTTTCTTTTTAAGGAAAACATATTTATAATATAGTTAAATACTTATAATTATCGCCTTTAAATTATAAAAAAGTAGAGATTAGATATATTTTATCGACATAATTCATTTTAATTTGACATTATTTTTAGCCTTGAAACAGTGTCAGTAACATCTGTAATTAATCACGACAAAAATCTGTAAACACCTGTGAATGTTCTTTTGTTTTATCTAGGTCCATTAAATTATTTATTTCTTATTTATTATGTCGCAATGTCTAATATTTATTATATCTTCATTTCGTTTTTTAGCATATCTTATACGATTATAATATTAATGGAAATAATGCAATTTAAAGTACCTACTATGGAAATGAATATATTATTATGTATTCTTAATAAATAACATAAATGATCAGGTGAACCCAATTTTTAAAACAGTGCTCTAACCACGTGGTTCTTAATAAAGACTTAATTGGAAATTTATTCGTAATCAAAAGTGTAAGCCAATTAAATCGAAGAACAAAAAACTAATTATTGATATTAATCAATTTAAAGACTATCAATTTCGATCGTCGAGCTTTTTGTTGCGTATAAGTAAAAACATTTTTGTGTCTCTCATATATTTATAAGATAGAAATTTTAATGATGTTATCTCCTATGTAACTTAAGTGTAAGCTTTGAGAATAGAATCTGTTTTGGAACCGAGTGTAAACGAAGCTCTTTCTTAGGCGACTCATTTTCGTTCATTTCACTCTTTTTCATTGTGAACTACAACTAGTGATTGTACTCCTCCTGAACGACTGAATCCATCTTCTCCAAATTTGACAAAGTAGGTATTTGTGACAATACTCGTGAGGGCATATATTTGAATTCAGAAAAATCGTACACACTACGAAGAGAGCTAGAATAATCACGGAAAAAAACAATGAAATGCCCCATTGAAACCATTATACATAAATATTATATACTTAACTATCCTTAACTCAATATTCGCAGTAGAATGCCTTACATACATAGTTATTATAAATTGTAACTGGCTAATGACAATTAACAATAATTACATTTGAAATTAGAATGTATTTAGTTTATAATGACATTATTTAATAAGCAGAAAATGTGTTGATGAAGAATGAAAGTAGAGATATGATACAACACTAATATTATAAAGGCGAAAGTTTGTGAGTGTGTATGTTTGTTACTTCTTCACGTCTACACGGCTGGAACGATTTTAATAAAATCTGGATTAACACATTGGCTTATTTCTAAAGTTAAATGCGGGTAAAACCGCGGGGACGCGGGGTAAAACCGTGAATTTAGTATATTTATGACGTCATATTCAGAATAGATTTATAATTCAATTATCTCCCCTTAAATTCAAGTGATGTACTTCTCCCTAGCGACCGATATGAGGCGAGTGTTACTATTACCTGTTTACGTTTGAGACTTTAATTACATACAAAATGAAATAGTCTTACTTATCAATTTATAGTAAAGAAAGAAAGAAAGAAAAAGATTTATTCAGAAAATTGCACAGACAACAAGAATATAAAATAACATAATGAAAAATAAAATAAAAAAACAGACACTAGTTGTCCGTGCAAGCCTGAAATGGCACCATCTCAGCATTAGCTAGAACATTTTATTATTCTAGCGCTGGTAATTATGATGGTGTCAAGTGACTGTCACGGAACATTAACTTACATACTTAAGATACAAGTCACGGACAAATCAATGATAAAATAAAAATAAAACAAACACAATTTTTTTACAATAAAACAAAACAACATGGTTTCTACACTCTAATTAAATAAATAAAATAATTAAAAACTGGTGTAATTGGTATGCTAGTGGCGCATCACTAATATGCGTTCCCTTGGAGCATTATGCGTTCCATATCACTAGCGAAGCGAGAATACATTGATAAAATACCTAGTTATAACTAAACTCTTACGACCTTTTCAAGAGAAACTTTGAATATATTGACTCTCCTTTTACACAAGAACGACTCTAACAGAAAACATCATTAGTATCGACGGGCCTGTTGGCGTGGTTGGTAAATGCTTGCTTTTTACGCCGAAGTACGTGGGTTCGATTCCCACCCAGGACAGATATTTGTGTGCATGCATGTATATTTGTTCTGAGCCTAGCTGACCTATCTGTAGAAGTATGTATTTACAAAATAAAAATAGTATAATATCAGCTACCTGCTTTTCATAGTAAAAGCTCTGCTTAGTTTGAGATCAGATGGCCGTGTGTGAATATGTCCCAGCATATTATATTATTATTAGTAAGCAAGGTGTAACATAAATAGAATTATACACATAATAGATAGAAGAAGAAATTCAAGGATAGTAATCTAGCCATGAACCTAAATAAATTGGAGAAAACCAGTTTGTGAAATTCGAAATGAACCAGCTGTTTGTTATTGAGGTTGAACTTCTTTACGCACTTTGGACTTAGGGAGTAAGCTGGTAAATGATTGACGAGAGCGTTACGAAAAGTGTGATTGGGCGAAAGTGTGTAAGAGATTGAATTATGTTTCGTGTGTTAGTGTAGGGTTAATAGAGAGGAGTGAGCCCACATTTTCTTTATCTCTTGCTTGCATAGTGAGTTACGTTTGAAGTTTTACTTCAGTTGTATAGTTTAAAGCACACTCCTTTTTTGTATGGGGATTATTTATATTTAGTATTTTACAGTTCAGTTCGTAGGCAAATTAAGCTCCAGAACTGGCATTGAACGCCGAAACTCAACATAATTTCAGATAATAGTATTTTTACTCCTGTCCATCCTAAAATTGTCTGTAAGAAATCGCATCTAGCGATAAGACCGTCCTTTGTACATTATTATGCTACAATCGTTGCTTATGCTAAAAATGCTACTCTGGTTTTTTATTTGGTGTACAATCAAGAATTATTTTGTACTAGCTGTGTCCCGCGGTTTTACTCTAAATTATAGCCCATGTGTTATTCGGATATATAAGCTATATTATTATAAACTTTTGTCAAAACGGGTTCGGTAGATTTTGCGTGAAAGAGTAACAAACACAATCACAAACTTTCGCCTTAATTATAATAGGTCTTTACCTATGAAATTGCCGTTTTGTATGAAAAAATTTAAACGAATTTTTTTCATGAATTTTTTTATTTGTATTAATCGAAGTAATCACCCATGCAATCAATGCATCTTTGCCATCGCAGTGGCAGTTTATTGATGCCCTTCTTAAAGAAATCAGCTGGACGGGAGGCAACAAATTCTTCAAAGGCATTTTGTACTGCCTCTCGGGTATTGAATTTTTTTCCCGCCAAGAAGTTATCCAAATTCTGGAAAAAGTAGTAGTCTGTAGGCGCAAGGTCTGGTGAGTAGGGCGGATGACGGAGAGCTTCCAACCCCAGTTCTTGCAACTTGGAGACCGTCTGCTGTGCAGTATGAGGTCGCGCGTTGTCGTGCAGGAGCAGCGGAGACGAGCGATTGACCAATGCTGGTTGGAGATGCGCCAGCTTCTCCATCATTGTGCTCAGTTCTTCACAGTACACATCTGCAGTAATGCTCACCCCGTTTGGTAAGAAGCTGTGATGAATCACACCGGCGCTAGACCACCAAACAGTGACCATCACTTTTCTAGGGGTAAGTTTTCGTTTAGGGCATTGTTTAGGTGCTGAACCAGGATCCAACCAACTTGCTGAGCGCTTGCGGTTATCAAACAGAATCCATTTTTCATCGCAGGTAACAATGCGGTTCAAAATTCCTTCATTTGTGTGTCTGTTGAGCAGTGCAAGGCACGTCTCGACGCGTACTTCGCGCTGGCGATCATTGAGTTCGTGGGGCACCCATTTGTCAAGCTTTTTTACCTTGCCAATTTGACGCAAATGGACCAATATTGTTTTGACGCTAACGTCGAAAGCTGCTGCTAATTCAGCCGTAGATTGTGTATCATCAGCTTCCACAACCGCCTTTAATTCGTCATTGTCGACCAAAGTCTTCGGACGACCGCGAGGTTCATTTTCCAGGTCGAAATTTCCAGAACGGAAGCGAGCAAACCAATAACAGGTGGTGCGTTGGTTTGTAGTGTTAGCTCCGTAAACGTCGTTGATGTTGCGTGCCGCTTGTGCCGCGTTGCTGCCACGACGGTACTCATATTCCATAATTACTCGAATTTTTAACGTATCCATGATGACGAAAAAGATTGAAATGCGATGAAAATGTAACACTAATCAATAAAGAAATGACTACTTTTGGAAAAAAGAATCCATGTTTTTAAAATAAAATTAATTTGAAATTAGAATTCTTAGCCAAACAAAAATTATTTTGATTTGAAATGGCCAGTACTGCAGAACGGCAATTTCATAGGTAAAGACCTAATATTACTGTGATAGTATTGTATTTTACTAAAACCCAAATAAATAGAGGATGAATAACTGAATAATTAATGAAAGAACTGTACGGCAACTGTTCTTTTGGTCTAGTGATAATCCTAAACTCTGCTAAACCAGAGGTCGTGGGTGCTTTCCCCACTTAGCTCATTATTTCTTCTATGATTGGGTATAATGTACGTATAATATTGTATTTACACGAAGGAGTGTTAGTGCCAACTTTAATGTATGGAAGTGAAAGTTGGGTATGGCAGAAAAAGAATGAAAGTAAAATAAATGCAGTGGAAATAAGAGCTCTGAGTAGTATGTGTGGTGTGACTTTGAGAGACAGAATTCGAAATACTGATGTAAGAGAGCGTTGTGGTGTGAAAGAGGATTTAGTCACAAAGATTGAAAAAGGTTTGCTAAGATGGTTTGGCCATTTAGAAAAGATGAATGAAAGAAGATTGACAAAAGAAGTACACCTGGCCTGTGTGAATGGTACAACCGGAAGGGGAAGACCTCGTAGAACATTCTCTGATCAAATCGGAGACGTACTTAAGAAAGGTCAGGTCAGAAGTACCCTAAATCGGCGAGCATGTATGAAGAAAATAATGTGAGTAAAGGAAGCGAAAGAGGTGTGCAAGGATCTTGACAAATGGAAGTCCGTTGTCTCTGCCTACCCCTCTGGGAGACAGGCGTGAGTCTATGTTATGTAATGTTAATATTGTACTTTTATCACTAGTCTAGTTGCCATAATACAGGTTTTGCGTACTTTGTGATCAGATGGCAGTGTGTTAGTTCTCCCATGATATTTTTTTTTGTAAGGGTCTATGTCACACAGATCATGCTAGCCCCAAACTAAGCAAAGCTTGTACTATGGGTACCAGGCGACGATATACATACTTATATAGATAGATAAATACTTAAATACATAGAAAACATCCATGACTCAGAAACGAATATTCGTGCTCATCACCCATATATTTGCACTTACCGGGATTTGAACCCAGGACCACATCGTAGGCAGGAGCACTACCAACTATGCTACGGTGATATTTATTTATTTTACGTGGTACGTTTTTCTCTCTCGCTGAACTGCAATTAGTATTTTTACTCTACTGTTTAGTCAATTTATTTTCTTTATCATACATAGTTTTTGTAGCTATATGTTGTAATACTAACATCTTGACTTTTTAGGTGTACCGTGATAGTCCGATTCCTTTCATTAGTATAGTATTGGTCGCTACAAAAATAGCTTTGAATTACAACTGTCTTTTTTGTAGGATCATTAATAGGACTCAATTGGAAGTAAAAAACGATCCATTCATGTTCAATGTCAAGTCCAAATGAAAGAAATTTAATAAAAGGCTCTGTATATATTCCGTTTATACGCATTAGACATTCGTAAATGAAGCTACTCCATGTATATACATATATAAATACCAATGCTTTATATGAAAAGTAGGAAGTTAAAGACATTTAAAAAGGCAGTTTGTGAATACGAATAATTTCTTTATTTAGTTAACTTGTAAAATTAAGCATTCAGTTAAAGGTATTTTAAATATTCTTGTATTGGTAATGTTCCCAAAATACTGGCAGCATTACCACGCTGTATGGCAATACCTGTTTCTTGGGCAAACGAATAATTAATTCTAAAAAACAGCACACACACACAAACACACATACACACATAAATGCGCAAACAAACACACACGCATACGCACACGGCCATTTGATCGCTGTCAACAAAGTCACATTGTATTTTGTATAAGTATATTGTATGTCTACAAAAGCTCTCGTAGGTGTATTTTTTATTTAGTTACTAAGACATATAATGCATTGAATTTTATTTGTACGAATTTTCACACATTTATGTAATGATTTTATTGATAGTCAGATTGTAAACTAACTCGCCCCAATTCACTACATCTATACTTTCCGCATGGGATTGAAATCCATCCTAGTCCAAAAATAATATTCATTTTTTTTGTCAAAAACAATTAAATACCTATATTATTATTTTATTTAGTCACTATAACATATCATGTACTGGCTTTTATCAGTATTTTAACACATTTACGTAATGACTTTATTGATAGTCAGATTTGATCAAAGCAACTCGCCTCAACTCACTATATCTACACTTCTTGGGTGCGAGTAAAGAAATAATGTTGATTTTTTTAAAACAAATAGTTACATATATCTTAATTGTTTGATAATGTTGATAATTACATGAATCTTTTGTGTAGAGATTGGAAATGGATTATTGAAAATGGATTACCATTATAAACTTAAAATAAAAAATAATGTGGTATTTTTTTTCGTGTAGCTTCTTCTTATCAGATAACTCAGACCAATAATTAGTAAAATGTTAAATAAAGTTTTAAAACTGTTACATCATGTTGTTATTCGTAACCATATTGGATGTGTATTTTGCAGTCCATTGCGCCGACCAGTTAACATCCCCTAACTAATTCATCTACACACCGCGCGTTAGATTGAAATTTATCCTTGTTAACAAACCTAACATATTACTACTTACTTATCATATGGGCAGTGGTTACCCTAGTGTTAGAGCTGTTCAAGCCGCCCAGTAGGCCTCTGACATGGCTTGACGACTGTTGGCTAATGACTTCAACCAGGACCAACAGCTTAGCATGCCCTCCAAAGCACGGAGACGCTCATAAATTTAACCATTTTGGTGGTCACCCATCTATTTACTGACCGCGAGCATAGTTGCTTAACCTCACCGATAACTTACGGACCACTGAGATCATATAGCATATTTATATCGGGTAACTCTTCTTATATATATTTATAATATAAAAGTGTTATAAAAGGTAACATTACATAATTTTCTACCGGAAAATGCTTACGGAGTAAATTGGTTTGGTTGTTACAACTCAAGGAAAGTTACTGATAATGTATGGAATGAACATAATTTATTTGTGTTATGTAATAGGTCGCATTTTTGTAATGAGCTTTACTATTGAGTTAGGTTCTGTTCCTAACTCAATAGTAAAGCTCATTACAAAAATACGACCTATTACATAACAAAAATAAATTATGTTCATTCCATACATTATCAGTAACAGCACATCCAGGTACCCCGATCTGTCAAATTTCTTCTATAGATTTTCGACTTTATCATTTAAGCATAAGGTTTACTTTCAATTGGGGAAATTTGACATATTGGGGTAGCTTGATGTGCTGGCGTCTGTATCTACTACTACAAGTAACAACACTTATTTTCCTCTTTCTTTCTTTATCGTATGGCCTGTGGTTACTGGTGTCAGAGTTGTTCAAGCCGCCCAAGATGGCTTGACAACTGTAGTCTGAGGGTTTTACTAAGTTATGTTAAGCTTCTGTCAAAGGGCCAAGTTGGTGACTAGGCTTAACTTATGGATAAAGTTTCAGAAAGGAAAATGACTATTACCATGCTAACTGGGAAACTAATTAAGTAGATACCTAATCATATTAAAACCATAACATTTGATAAATATAATATTTGAATGAAAAACTATTTTGACGACTAAACTGAGCACACTGGATCGAAAATCGAGTTTCACAAACATAGGCCCAAAAAAAAATTACTTCTTTTTTCAAATTGTTAATCAATGCCGTAGGATTAGAAAATACTTTGACTTCCTCGTTGGTCTAGCGGTAGCGTGTTCACTCGCAGAGAACGAGATCCTGGGTTCAAATCCCGGGTCGGGTAAACAGTGATTTTGGGACTTTTCTGTAAAAAGAAAAAATCTCAGTATCAGCCCGAAGTCTAGGAGTTGGCGGTATTATACCCCCGTGCCACGAAGAGCACGTAAAGCTGTCGGTCCTGTACCTGACCTCTTTTCGGTCGTATCGCTAGGCATCCCATCGGAACATGAGAGTGATGGAATAGAAAGTGCTCCTGTGTTTGCTCACACACTTGTGCACTTTAATATATCCCGCGCAGATGGCTAATCTCTATTGAGACTGGCCAGAATTGGGCTAGGAGGAAATTATTATTATTATTAGAAAAGAAATGGCAAATCCATAAGGCACCCGTTTCTTGCCATTTGGCTACGGAACCCTAAAAAGCTGACTGGACGCTTAATAATAACTCAGGTTTAGTTACTATCATTAAAAATTATAAGAAAGAAAGTCACAATTTACATGCTAACTATAAGATCAACTAACTCGAGCTACTGCATTGTAATATAATATTTTGTCCATAGATATTTTAATGGCACTCGCTAATAAGTAAATGTCAATTGTAAGCTGAGCTGTGCGTGTATAATGAGTTAAAATAATGGCAACGGACGTTGAACAAACTGTTTCTTTTCGATGTAATTAATTATATGGAAACATGCCGGGCATTTTATTACACACACAAATTTAACCTAACATAATTATATTTTACTCCGATTATTGAAATAAAAAACAATTAAAATATACAAGTAAGAAAGTTACAATTATTATTGTAACTGAAAAAAACATGTCTATTTAAAGCTATTCAATTAATTGTGTTTATAATATTTCATTAGGAATACGAACATAATTAGGTACAGGTTTTATAAACTAACTAGCTGTGCCACGCGGTTTTACCCGCGTTAAACTTTATAAATTTTAGCCTATGTGTTAATCTAGGGTGTCAGCTAACTCCATACCAAATTTTATTAAAATCGCTCTTGCTGTTTAGACGTGAAGAAGGAACAAAAATACAGACTCACACACTCACAAACTTTCGTCTTTATAATAATTATTGTGATTACACACAGACTCAGGACAAAAATAATAATAATGTCCCAGGAAATTATTATTTAAATATCTGGGGGACAATGTCACACAGATCATCCTAGCCCCAAACTAAGCAAAGCTTGTACTATGGGTACCAGGAGACGATATACATACTTATATAGATAGATAAATACTTATATACATAGAAAACATCCATGACTCAGAAACAAATATTCGTGCTTATCACACAAATATTTGCACTTACCGGGATTCGAACCCAGGACCACTAGCTTCGTAGGCAGGAGCACTACCAACTAAGCTACGGTGACGAACAGTAGACTAGGCAACCCAGTTATGGAACCAATGCGAACCAGTGTTTAGTAAGCGTTTGTCTGAATACATACACTGCTATCAAACTACTTATAACACCCCTTCTATTCTGCGTCGGGGGTTAAAAAAGAATTATGTCTGTAATTTGTATTGCGATGATAGAGAAAGTACGCTGACAGATCTTGTAGGGGTGCGTAATTGGACCTTGTAGAGGTGTGTGAAGTATTATGACTCGTTATAAGTAAATAACAATTCTTGAAAACTCTTGCTTAAAATGTCTGAAGTGGTAACGGAAACGAAACAAAATATAAATTTCATTTAATCATATTTAAGACCCCAGTACAGGAAAATAAGGCTAACATCTGTTAAAAGACATCCCACATCTGTTATAATTATGTACCACCCTATTAAAAGATTAATCAGAACCCAACCCAGTATTTTCCAATAACCTTTTTTACCAATAAATATATCGTCGCAATACACGATTTCCTCGACTGTTTTATTATATTTATGAATTTCGTCAAAATTGGTAAGCAGTTACCGAAAGTCGCGTGTAACGTGGGCAGGTCATTTATTATTTAATATAAAGTAAAAGAATACGTGCTTACAGCCCCGTGTAGGTCATTTCTTGTATTTTCGACGCGCGCTTTGGTATTTGAACCAAATTATTTATGACTTCATGGTTCGAAGCAAGGAATTTTTTAGCTTATTTTTTTGTGTACACTTTTGTCTTCTTATATTGACGGGCTAGGTTGTCGTTGTTGGTAAATGCTTGCCTTTCATGCCGCAGGATATTTGTGTGCATGAACATGTCTATTTGTCCTGAGTCTGGATGTAATTATCTATGTAAGTATGTATTTACAAAAGAAAATTAGTATATCAGTTATCTGGTTTATTATAAGCTCTGCTGCTTAGTTCGGGATTAGATGTCCATGTGCTAATAATGTCCCAGGATATTATTATTGGAACTTAATTATTTATGCCTAACTATTAAAAGACTACGTGCTTACAGCCCCGTGTAGGTCATTTCTTGTATTTTCGACGCGCGCTTTGGTATTTGAACCAAATTATTTATGACTTCATGGTTCGAAGCAAGGAATTTTTTAGCTTATTTTTTTATGTACACTTTTGTCTTCTCATATTGTCGGGTATGTTGTCGTGGTTGGTAAAAGCTTACCTTTCATGCCGCAGGTCGTGGGTTCGATTCCCACCGAGTACAGATATTTGTGTGCATGAACATGTCTATTTGTCCTGAGTCTGGGTGTAATTATCTATGTAAGTATGTATTTACAAAAGAAATGTAGTATATCAGTTATGTGCTTTCTATAGTACAAGCTCTGCTTAGTTCGGGACCGGATGGCCATGTGTCAATAATGTCCCAGGATATTATTATTATTATTATTGGAACCTAATTATTTATGCCTAGCTGTGCCGCGAAATAGTAATACGCTACTCACAAACTTTCGCATTTCTAATATTAGTAGGAATTCATGTCTCGAACTAAATAATTTATCGTTAGTTGTTTTATTTAGGCGTTTTTCTGGGTATTCTGGTTTTGTGTTCTACCTAACATAGTGTTCTATTCACGCATTTTTGCATTTAAAATGAGTTTAGGCTTTTAGTTCAAAATTATATGTAATAGTTGTGTCTGCGGTTTTGTAGGCTACGTTTATTAGAAAATGTAATTCAAAATTGGTTAACAGTTACCAAAATTTTGTGTAACGTGTGGGTGGTTTCGATTGTTATTCATTACAAAGGTATGAAGGCTAATGCGTAGGTAATGTCTTTTATTTTCGACACTAGTTTTAATATTGCAAGAAAATTATATATGGCTTTTTTGCTTCTTGCTAATTTTATTTTGATTCTAGTTGTTTTGTCGTATGCATTCGAATTATTAAATTGCTGAGTTTTTAACATACTTATGTTCAGCATTTTTTATTAAAATACTAGCTGTGCCCCGCGGTTTTACCCGCGTTAAACTTTACAAATCATCACAGCTCCTCCTCCGTAGATGATAGCGTGATAATATGTAGCCTATGTGTCGACCCGACCTTTTAGTAATATTCACGCAAAATTTGAAGTAAATCCATGCAATACTTTTTGAGTTTAGTCCGGATATACATACAGACAAAACAGACAAAAAATCTAAAAACTATATTTTTGGCTTCGATATCTATTGTAGATCACGCCCGAAGTATCCGTTTAAAAAAATATTCAACATACAGGTACAGTTTTGACTTTCCTACGATTTTATTATATGTATAGATTAGGGGTTGTTTCTTGACAGGGCGATTGGTGTGGTTGGTAGATACTTGCCTTTCACGCCACAAGTCGTGGGTTCGATTCCCACCCAGTACAGATATTTGTGTGCGTGAAATTATCTGTTTGTCCTGAGCCTGGGTGTAAGTACGATACCACGCACGCCAACCGGCCAGTTTTATAATTTAGTACTCAGAAATAACAGGAGTAAAGGAAATGAATAAACAGATTGTACAAGGGTACTGCTTATTTCAAAATTAATTTCTTTAGGAGGTCGATTGTTACCAGGTCTGTATTTTTAAGTTCTAGAAGCCTTATATTGTGACCACAGGGTAGCGATAAATAGTAGCAACTTTGAAGCACCATTCGACCAATACTTGCCAAGTAACACAAGACAGAACCATTGACAATATGTAGTAAAAATATTAGACTTAAACTAGATAATTAAACATAATCTCTTGACAATAACTTGATACGAGCTAGCTAAATATCAATGCTATAATAAAATAAATTTTATAAATGTTTTCATACAATGTGTACCTAAATATCTATGTTACTAGAAATAATAATGTGTACAACTACATTACAAACATGTTCTGACTATTTACAAGCGCTTTTTTAAAGTCTACGTGTATAAAAACCTTTTTTATTTTTATTTTAAAATATAATTATTGGGTTATGTTTTCGTCTTACGTGTGAGTAATATCGTCAGAACTCACTGTGTAGAGTCGGTAATTATTACTTACCATCAGGTGAGCCATACTACCTACCATACATTGCGCTGTGTGGTGACGGTGGCAAATATCGGAATATCATCACCCCATCTCATCCCGTAGGGAGCGTAGAAGTCGACCTTGGGGAATAGCTATCAGAAGACGGACAGCAGCTGCTTTCTGAGTTCTGCGATCCTTAACCCGTCTGCCAAGCGTGGCCATTATATCCCCCCAAATGATTCTTGGAGGAGACTTTTCAGCTGTTATGATGAGATGAGGTGAGCTATATTAATGGAACTTGTAAATTGATCTGCGGATGTATATCAGAGCAGAGAGCCTAACTGATGGTGGTTTAACACTTACCTCAAAACTGGTACACCGTAAATTGAATCGTCCTCTAATATATAGTTTACCAGATGTGAGTTTAGATGACCTTGCTATCAGTTCTAGCTATTAAAGTGTAATACAATTCATGTTCTAGTAATTTAATGCTATCGATATCCTATTATAGAATACATTAAGATTACAGATACTGATAGTGAGTTATTTATCCGTTTTTTTATTCGCGTTATGTGGACCGATAGGTACCAAAAATAACCATGGACTGTTAAATTATTTCTATTGTATATTTAATTATTTATTTTCTATTAAATTGACAGATCATGACAAAAGAATGACGTGGTAGTTGCCAAATAAATATACGGCCTATTTGATGGTAAGCGGTTTGCGTAGGCTATGACGCTTGCGACACGCACCGCACTAATGACGAGCTGCTGACCCTTCTACCTTCCGCAATGAGCTCTGGCAACCTTATTTACACCCAAGGCCATAATTCTATTTATATTATAAATGCGAAAGTTTGTGAGTATGGATGTAGGAATGTTATGTGTTACTCTTTCACGCAGAATCTACGGAACCTATTTTTTTGAAGCTTTGTAGTAATATAGCTCATTTAATTTTAAAAGGTCAACTCGTATGGACGTATAGTATTGGCCTCTACAATTGGGTAGAAAAAAGACTCATCTCATTGTCATCATGTCAGCGGAAAGATGTTCACGCCTAGACAAAGATTTCCTCCAAGTTTCAAGGACTTTTGCCCAACATTTGGGAGGTGAGCTATAATTGTGACGATTTACGACCACCGTAACTTAGTTGTTAGTAAACCTGCCTTCTAATCGAAAGGTTGCGGGTTCTATACTCGTAAAATACCTGTATTTGTATTCATGAATGTGTATTTTTGTCTTTGTCTGGGTGTTTTCTGTAGACATGCGTCTCTCAAAAATTATCTTGGGGAGGAAATGCCATAATCACCATGCTTAGCACATAGGTACGCGATTGTAGTAAGATGGTTATAGTACACAGAAGGAAGCTGCTGCCCGTTTTCTGGTAGATATTCCCTCGGGTCGACTTCTACGATTGGATTACAATTTTTTACTGGGTATTTTATGAATATATTTCACAAAAAGTAAATAAATACCTACACAGTTACAAGCTCTGTTTAGTTTGGGATGGAGGGCGCTGTGTGATTTCCCAGATATTTTTTTTATCTATTTTATTTGCGGGTTGGCGATCGCAGTATCATACTAATAGTTGAGGAAGAGACGGTACTGCCCGTTCTCTGGTAGACCGATTCCTACCGGTACTGATGGGCTGGTGGTTGAGGTTAGTGAAAACCTGCCTTTCAACCCGCAGGTCGTGGGGTCGATTTCCACCCAGGACAGATACATATGTGTGCATGAACATGTCTGTTGGTCCTGAGTCTGTGTCTAACTATGTATATTATTAAGATAGTATATCAGTCATGTGGTTTCCATGGTACAAGCTCTGCTTAGTTTGTGATCAGATGGCCGTGTGTGAATAATGTCCCTGGATATTATTATTACTGGATATGAATGAAAGTTAAATAAATGCAGTGGAAATGACAGCTCTAAGAAGTATGTGTGGTATGACTTTGAGAGACAGATTCGAAATACTGATGTAAGAGAGCGTTGTGGTGTGAAAGAGGATGTAGACACAAAGATTGAAAAAGGAATGCTTAGATGGTTTGGCCATTTAGAAATGATGAATGAAAGAAGATTGACCAAAGAAGTATACCTGGCCGGTGTGAATGGAACAACTGGAAGGGGAAGACCTCGTCGAACATTCTCTGACCAAATCGGAGACGTTCTCAAGAAAGGGCAGGTCAGAAGTACCCTAAACCGGCGAGCATGTATGAAGAATATAATGACAGAATCGAGGCAAAAGGTGTGTGCAAAGATCGTGACAAATGGAAATCCGTTGTCTCTGCATACCCCTCTGGGAAACAGGCGTGAGTCTATCTGTGGTTGTATATTATTATTATTCCCACAGGACGACTTTCACTTGATGAAATATGGATATTTGCTGCCTAACATCACAAGAATTATTTACATATTTATTTTCCATCTCTCTCTTAAACAAGGAAGTAAATAAAACATAATGTTTCGGTCCATTGACAACACTTCACCCGTTAAGCCATTGTCATTACTCTCATTAACTGCAAATTGTTGCTGAACGAGTCTGAAATTCTGATCACGTTGCGACATCTTTCTTTCAATTAACTTCGATTCCTTGACCGACTTTCGTCAGCTGAGAGACAGATCTATTGTTGTAAATAAAATTGATATTTATTTAAACAAGCTCTAGTCTTAATTAAGTAGTTACAGTATCAGTGTTATCCCCTCTTCCCAACAACGTTACGTTGGATTTACTATGTATCTAAAATATTTGAGGACAATTAACACACTGCCAACTGACCTCAAACTAGGCAGAGCCCTTACTATGGTCACCAGACAACTGATAAACATACTTATATATTTCTAAACACATACATACATACTCAATTACGATCAGACAAATAATCGTGTTCATAGCACAAAGATTTGTCCTTTTTTGTATCGGGACTAGTCCCTCTCTCTTACCCACCACTGCAACTCCTGCCAGGATCAACAGTGGCACAAAATGAAATGACACTGAGCGGTAAGGCTCAGGCATGTCTCTAGACTAGTTTATAGTTAGATCTCCACCCAGGACAAAGATTTGTCCTCGGTGGGGATCGAACTATAACCTAGTCTAACCACCTGACCAACAGACCAGTCATGATATCTACTGACGCACAGCACACCCCGACTCCGAACAATTATAAACGGGTCACACAAATAGTTAACCTGTTCTTTCTACTGTAGTGAGTATCTTAACCCCTACATCACAAGTCCAGGCAATTATTACTGACCAATATTTGCGTTGAGTTCGATTTTGGGTTATTTGCTTATGTATCGGAGGCCATAGATGATGGGTACACGCTACATCGTATCTGTACTCGAAACGAAACCAATTTCAAACAAAGTTCATTCAAGAGAATCGTAGTATTTTACGGTACAATCCCTATGGGTTGAAATCGCGGTTGCGCAAAAATGGAAATATATTGAAAGCTTAGTAAGATTACCGGGGGAATATTCTCTCTTTAGTTGACATTGAACTTGAAATGAAACGCAAACAGTCAGAAAAGGGTTATGGTCCTGTTATTATTTGGTTATTTAGGGTCACTAGGGACCACTGGGCTTCGTCGTAGGATGGTTATATGGAAGACTCGGAGATATTAACATTTAATATATTCATGATATTAACTCGCTTGGTACTGGAGTAGTAACTTTATAAGCTGTCCGTAATCTCTGCGTATGCTTAATATAAGAAAAGGCTACCCATCTATCGAGTTACTGAACTTAGCCCGCTTGTTACTGGAGTACCTTCTTTATAAGCTCTCCGTAATCTCTGGGTAATGTAACATAGAGCGCGCTTAATATAACGAAAGGCTACCTGTCTCTAAAGTTACTGAGCTTAGCCTGCTCGTTACTGAAGTACCTACTTTATAAGCTGTCCGTAATCTCTGGGTGATGTAACATAGAGCGCGCTTAATATAAGGAAAAGCTACCCGTATCTAAAGTAACTGAGCTTAGCCCGCCCGTTACTGGAGACCTACTTTACGAGCTGTTCGTAATCTCTGGAATATGTAATATAGACCGCACATAATGCAAGGAAAGGCTACCCGTCTCTATAGTTACTAAGTTAGCCCGCTCGTTACTGGAGACCTACTTTACGAGCTGTTTGTAATCTCTGGAATATGTAATATAGACCGCGCATAATGTAAAGAAAGGCTACCCGTCTCTATAATTACTAAGTTAGCCCGCTCGTTACTGGAGACCTACTTTAGGAGCTATTCGTAATCTATGGAATATGTAATATAGACCGCGCATAATGTAAGGAAAGGCTACCCGTCTCTATAGTTACTAAGTTAGCCCGCTCGTTACTGGAGACCTACTTTACGAGCTGTTCGTAGTCTATGGAATATGTAATATAGACCGCGCATAATGTAAGGAAAGGCTACCCATCTCTATAGTTTCTAAACTTAGCCCACCCGTTACTAAAGAATCTACTTTGTAAGCTATCCATAATCTCTGGAATATGTTACATAGAGCGTGCTTAATATAAGGAAAGCTTAGCCCGATTGTTACTGCAGACTTGCTAAAGCATGTCATACGCTGTCCGTAGTCTCGTCGTCTCTGGGTTACGTAACATAGAAAACGAGCTCAATTTGAGATTTTCTCTCTACAAACACTTAGCTTAAGCCGTTGCTACTTTTATAAGGAACAGCAGACTAGCTGAAGCAGGCCTCTCAAGCCATAGACGCTCGCCTGTCGCATTATTATCATGGCAAGCACAATCACTACAGGAGTTCCAGAGTCAGAGGCAAGGTTGTTACCTTGCACAGCAAACGACTACTTAACTATAATTTTTCTGACCAGAATAATCTTTAATAACCAGAGCACTGTCTTGCCAGTCGTTTTCTGTGGTTGGAAGTACCGACCAGCCACTCAGTTAAGTAGCAAAAATCAAAACTCGTGCAAAAAATCTCCCTATTACCTTGCACAGCAATCGACCAGCTATATTTTTTTCTGACCAGAATAATAGATAATCACCAGAGCACTGTCTTTGTTTATTTGTTTATTCTGCCAGTCTGCCAGTCTGCCATGTCTTGCCAGTCGTTATCTGTGGAAGAACCAATTAGGCATTCAGTTTAGTAGCAAGAAGCAAAAATCAAAACTCGTGCAAAAAATCTCCCTACTACCTTGCATAGCAAACGACAAACTATAATTTTCTCACCAAAATTATCAACAGAGCACTGTTTTACCTGTCGTATCTGTGGTTGAAAGTACCGACCAGCCATTCAGTTAAGTAGCAAAAAGCAAAAATCAAAACTCGTGCAAAAAATCTCCCTACTGTTCGACACGAAAATATTCAAATACTGGCAGGTTCCATTATTTAACGGGCCCGCTAATTTGCACGATAAATCTCCGGAGATTACCCTTCGAGAAGAGCTAATTATGTTTTTATACGTTACAGGGAAATGAAGATTGTTCGCTAAATAATTACAAAGGTACTACTTGTAGCCATGGAATGGGTTTATGAGTTAACGGAACGGACTCCGTATATATATGACGGTAGTTTCGACTTTTGAATTAGTTGAAGTTGGACGATAGTTTTGGGCGTAGTTTCGTTTTTGTGCCGATTTGGGAATGGTAGTTAGGAATGTTTTGCGGTCGTTTTTGTCTTTTGAATACCTACTCATTAGTAGTCTTATCTTAAAATGGATTTATCAGAGTTAATATAATAATAATAATAATTATTCACACATGGCCATCTGATCCCAAACTAAGCGGAGCTTGTACTATGAAAACCAGATAACTGCTATACTACATATACTACTTTTCTTTTGTAAATACATACTTATATAGATATAACACCCAGACTTAGGACAAACAGACACGTTCATGCAAACAAATATCTGTCCTGGGTGGGAATCGAACCCACGACATGCGGCGTGAAAGGCAAGCATCTACCAACCACGCCAACAGGCTCGTCAAATAAGAGTATTCCTACTATTCTATTTTTACTTAAAAATAACAGATAACTGAACGTATTCCTGAGTTTGTTTTGCTGGGTATTCTCAGTTGAGGCGCATTGGATCCGGTGGTAGTAAAAGCGCGAACATCGTTATACACACAAGGTCCGTCATAATTAAAATGAAGGTTCTAAATACACACACACACGCACACACACACACACACACACACACAAATAAAGTACCATACTTAGTTTTGAAGCTACGATGTCATAGAACCGTCATCCCAACAACGCTCAAAGACAATCCGGTTGATGAGATCACGATGATTACATCATCTCGTGATACTGATAAAATCTGATAAATCGTACCCACCAGCCGAGTGTACCTATGACTAAGAAAATTCCACGACCATCATCACTATAGTCATAGGAAAGACTCTCAATCATCAATGGGACGAGCGGTCCGTATTTTAACATAAACCATCAATTGCACGTCCCCAAAAAACAACCCTCCCATAATTTCCGTTACATAACAAATCGCCCTGAGTCGAGGTTGCAAATGGCACCCCTTTCGGGGTTCGAACCTCGTTTCGGCTCACAAGGGTAGTCTACTTAATTTGTAGTACCGTTTTCTAGAGAGCATGAGTCGTCGCTTGCCTCTATGGCCCAAGAAGCAGTGAAAACCTCCAAGGCAAACTATTAACGTCATGAAACAAAAAACATAGGGCCGACCGAATTTCGGCCACGGCGGCCAGTACCAATGGAGAATAGCCATTTGCGTAGGACATATTATAGTGGACTAATGTGTGCGCAAACACAGGAGCACTTTCTATTCCATCACTCTCATGATCCGATGGGACGACTAGCGACACGACCGGAAAGAGGTCAGGTACAGGACCGACGGCTTTACGTGCTCTCCGAGGCACGGGGGTGTAATACCGCCAACTCCCAGACTTCGGGCGGAACATCCTTAAATCACCTTTTGATTTGAACCCAGGACCTCATTACCTGCGGTTGAACACGCTACCACTAGACCAACGATGCAGTCATATAAGTGGCACCCAGACACATAGACAATGGCTTCAAACCTATTACACGCAGCGTCGCATATAAAAATAGAAATTTAATGATTTTCTAGCACCCGCCATTTCTATTCACACAAAATTCACATTTCCACTGAAGCAATTTTACATCCTAATTTTTCATACAACTGAAATGCCATCCTTATTCCATTCCATCTTCACGACGAAGTATATTAAAAAAAAGTTGAATATAATAAGCCACCGAAGAGGTTCCTTTCAGAGGCATGTCTGAGGGATAAAATTCAGGACCCTACTTTGGGACATAGCTTTACCTACTTATATCACAATAGGTAATTGCGAGGGAGGGAAATATCTTTATATATTTGCTGATTTTGAAGGATATGTCGGGAACGTTTTATGTATACAGTTAAGAATTTTTGCGGTGTGTTGCCGGAAAATTGTAGTGAGAAAGGATGGGATTGTAGTGTGGAGCAAAAAGGAAATGGGAATATGGAAACGGGGAATGTGTTTGCTGTTGTACTAGAAGATAAAATAAATAGTATCGAATTGAAAAAATAACAAAATTGCTTTTATTATTAGCTGTGTGCCATAAATGTAGGGCATCTAGAAATACAAACATTGACTGCCTCGTTGGCCTAGCGGTAGCGTGTTCACGCGCAGAAGTCAAGGTCCTGGGTTCAAATCCCGGGTCGGGCCCAATAGTGATTTTGGGACATTTTTGGAAAAATATAAATTTTTAGGATTTGGGAGTTCGCGGTATTATACCCCCGTACCTCAAAGAATACGTAAATTGTCGGTCCTATACCTAACCTATTTCCGGTCGTGTCGCTATTGTCCCATCGGATCATGAAAGTGGTGGAATAGAAAGTCCTCCTGTGTTTGCGCTCACACTTGTGCACTATAATATGCCCTGCGCAGATGGATAATCTCCATTGAGACCGGCCGCCGTAGCCGCAATTCAGTAAGAAGGACATTATTATTATTAATTTATTACAATATTATGTAACTCATAGGCAGAATGGTAAAACACCTTTATTTTCTTTATTGTACACAAAAATACATATTTATATAACAGATTAGATATATCATGTACACAGGCGAGCTTAACTCAACTATGAGTTATCTTCCGGCAAACCTTTGTAGGTTGATAGCTTATATGTAAAGTTACAATTAGTGCACAACAAACCTTCCTCTTTTGTTAACAGGATTTTAGCCAAGAAACTTATTACTCGAATTGAAAACCCTACTCCTACATAAATTAGGCAATTAAAAGTGAACACAAAATACCTAGAACTCTGTTTAACTTCACTATTATTATCTAGCGTTATATTCCGAGGAAAGAATTTGCAAGATATACATGTAATAAGTCATTGTAATAATGGCTAGAGGACGGCAATTTAACAACACGTCGCCATGACATATGGCAATTTAGTCTAGTCAGGTACTTATGCAATAAGAAACGTATTTTTAGTTGGAGTTGAGAAATTGACAGTTGTAGTAATTACTATAGGCCTTGTATTGTTATACAAGTTGTAACAGAAATAGTGGACGACATTTAAGGAGATCAATTTGTCAATACATAGATAGATAGATAGATACATACTTTACTTTCTATTACTCCAAATTCCTTACAATATAGTCTAACTGAAGGTTGTCTGAAAGAGATCGCTGTAAGTGATAAAACCGCCAATTGTACCTTTTTTAATATTATTAAATTAATCTTTTAAAATTATGCTCTGTAAATGGTGTCCGAAAAGCGTCTTTCTATGTACATTGACCGTCATACTCCGATCGCCAATCCATATCATTCCAAAATGGAATGCCATTTTAATGAATAACTCCATAGTGGAATTCTTTTGGGTAGGCCTTTGTCCAGCAGTGGACGTCGTCCGGCTAACATTATAATGATGATGATGTCAAAAATAGCTGTTTCAAAAACAGTCAACCGACTTCGTACTTTCTTTATACCAACCGATAACATAAATTAAATAATATATATGAGTTTGAAACATGTACAATAACTTTCGCATATTATTTCGTTACAATTTAGATTTTTGCACGCCATTGTATGGCTAGCATGTCTGAACAGTATAATGACTATGTAACATCTTGCATGCAATTGACTTTTTTGTATATATATACATGTTAATTCAAATAAATTACTTACTTACTTAAGTATAAAGTTATTTTTTTAATAAAAATGTTAATCAACTCATTAGGTATCTACTAATTATATACCGCTCATCTGCATTGAACTAGAAACTGGGTACTGGTTTTATTATGTAACAAATTATTGACCTTTACTTTGATTTATTACCATTTTTACTGCGATGTAACTACTAATAATATAACTCTGTATAAATAAATAAGCACTATACTTACCGACGGTGTGAAGTCTCAATATCAAACACCTATTAAAACACACGAAAATCAACTTTATTGTCAGCTACATTGAATAAGTAATAATATAATAATAATAATGTTTGTTTATTTCTTAAAAACCAAGTACAACATATGAATACAATATACAATACAATACTAATACTAGGTATATAGTGAAATTTATGCAATATAATATAAATTAATTAACGAATATAAATTACTGCGGTTTAAATAAATAAATAAAGTTGTACAGTAACAAATTAAACAAATTGCGCACTGGCTTCCAAACTGAGATTATCTCGTATTCTGGAAACCTCTGGTTCTCATTTTTATTATATATATTTATATTTACTGTGTGCTGTCGGTTGTTTATCTGAGAATACTCGTCAATATGTCGTATTTAAATAAGTTCAATCCAAAAACTTATATTATACGCACTCGGTACATCTAGTCTTTCTTTACTTTATTACAGCTATTAATCCTTCTGTTTCATCATAAGTCAACCTTTGTAACCAACAATAAAGTTTTTGTTTGATTTCGTGTTTTTACGATGTCTAGTATAGCAGTACTAACTGTACTTGTAGCAAGTTTATTTCAATTACAGTAATACCTACAGTAATTGAAATAAACTTGGTTACAAACTAAACAGAAATAAATTAACTTTAATATTTTATCACCAACATATCAGCCAAATGTTGTCGACTGCTGGACAAAGGAATCCCGAAAAAGCTTCAGTTGTGTTTTAAATGCCGTAATCACTAAGCTTGGTAGACGGGTTGGCAATCGCAGTTTGATAGTCATAGTGAGGTAGTCCTCAAAGGCACCCATCCGAATGGCACCTGCGCGAATGGCACCTAGCCTAGTCCACGAAAGGCACCTATCAATATTTTTGGCAGGTGCTCTTTGTGGATTCAATTTATTTTTACATTCTTGTCCACGAAGAGCACCTACGACATAGTAATCTAGGTTAAAATGAAAGATATCGATAAAAATCACTAGAACGTTTATTAACACTACTAATATATCTTTCATGTAATAACCTAGTTTAATAAGTCGTAGGTGCTCTTCGTGGACAAGAATGTTAAAAAATAAATTGTATCCACGAAGAGCGCCTGCCAAAAATATTGAAAGGTGCCTTTCGTGGACTAGGCTAGGTGCCATTCGCGCAGGTGCCATTCAAATGGGTGCCCTTGGTGGACTACCTCGTCATAGGAGGAGTACATAGAGAAACGCTGCTGCCCGATCTCTGGTAGATATTCCCTCGGAACTACTTCTACGCCTCACACGGATGGAGATGGAGTTATAATATTAATTTCAATAATAAAATATATGTAAAATAATCCATAGCATATTCTCAACAATTTTGATGTATTTTCCAACACTGGATACAGCCTCTTGCGGATTAAAAGTAAAAAGTCTAATCTCTAGGATGACTTCTATCACAGAACTAGCCCATTGATGATTAAAATTATAAAAAAATAATTATTTAATTTTAAAAGTTTAATTCAAGCCAGTTAGTAAATATTTACTCTTATATATAGACCATCTTAATACATTAAATATAGACCTTTATTTTTGCAGATTTCATTATCGATTCATTCTCCATCTTACCTTAGAAAATTCTCTCTCTACCTCGTCAACATTACCAACTTCGTATTCATTATAAAAAAGAAAATTTGTAGTAAAATAAAACGGAAACATGCGTCCCATTGTGAAACCCTCTTTTCGGATTCAGTGAATGATGAAAAAAACTCACCCGTGACAATCGCTCGCAATTTTCTGTAGAATTTTTAAATGTCTGTTGAAATTTGAAAAGTTGATAGACATTTCATGGAATTTTATGAAATTCGTTTGTTGCTTATTTTAATCGACTCGTTAGAAAGTAAGAGTTTTATATCGTCTTCCTTTTTTTTTAAAGAGACCAGATTCCATTTTTGAATATCAAAAGAGAAGTATTCTGAGGAATATTTACCGCGCATGACCACTCTATGGAATCAATTAACTGCTGAGGTTTTCCGATCCGGTATGACTTGGCAACCTTCAAGAAGCGAGCATATTTCTTTCTTAAAACCGAGAACGCACTTGAGAGCCCTGCGGTGTTGGAAGTGTCCATGGACGGTGGTGATCACTTACCATCCTCATAAAAAAACAATGATATGTAAATTTATTAAATTACTAGCTGTACCCCGCGGTTTTACACGCGTTAAATTTAAAAAATTATCATAGCTCCTCCCGCGTAGGTGATAGCGTGATAATATGTAGCCTATATGTTGACCGGACCTCTTAATAATATTCATGCAAGCAGTACTTTTTGAGTTTAGCCCGGACATACACACAGACAAACAGACACACAGACAAAAATTCAAAAAAATTTTTGGCTTCGATATCTATAGTAGATCACACCCCAAATATCCTTTAAAAAAATATTCAATGTACACTTTTGACTTTCCTACTATTTTATTATATGTATAGATTATTTCCTAAGGGTTTCATCTGGACAACAACTGGGACCTACTTAACTTGACTTACTTAACTTCCGAATATCCGAAGCACGGAAATGTTCAGAATTTAAACCACTTTAACGGTTACCCATCTATGGGCTGACTACGGGCCTAGTTGCTTAATCTCGTCGATCTCTTACGAACTGGTGAGAGCATCAAGACATACATTGTTTTGATAAAAAATCATACCATGCATAGCAAATATTTCCAAAATGAAAACAAAAGTTCAGTACTGAGTCAAAAAGCCCCTATCACAGCACTATCTACGGCAATACATAAACCTATTGCTGCAGCGCTGTTCTTCCGATAGAGGCTTATACTCGTATAAGCCGCAATGACATAGTAATATAACATACAAGATAAGCTTGTCTAGTATAAATGTATGTTAATGCCGGTTTCCGTAGCCTAGTTGGTAGTGCTCCTGCCTACGAAGCTGGTGGTCCTGGGTTCGAATCCCGGTAAGTGCAAATATTTGTGTGATGAGCAGGAATATTTGTTTCTGAGTCATGGATGTTTTATAAGTATTTAAGTATTTATCTATCTATATATAAGTATGTATATCGTCGCCTGGTACCCATAGTACAAGCACAGAATAAAAAGTACTTACGGTACAAGCTTTGCTTAGTTTGGGGCTAGGAATAGACGGAATAGCTAATATAGAAAAAAAAAAAAAAAAAAAAAAAATGCCCAAGTGCTGAATAAATTTCATTATATAAAAATAAATAACAAGTAAAATAATTTATAAGTACATCAAAATTAAATAACTTAAGGTTACCTCTTAAGGACATTCATAATTAAATCATAATTTATTATGGACTGGCAACTAAAATAAACTTATATTCTAAATGACATATATTCATCAGTTTATTTGTATGATACGAGTCAAATATAGGTAAAAGTTGTACTATACATCAAATTTGACATTTTTGTTACGATAGCAAATATTTTTTGTAATAAAATATCAAATCAGGCAGAGCCAGTACTATGGTAACCAGACAACTGATAAACATACTTATATATGTATTTCTAAATACATACATATTATAAATAAATTACATTCAGACACAGAACAAATAATCGTGCTCATAAGACAAATATATGTCCTGGGTGGGGATCGAACCCACGACCTCTGGTATCTACTATACCAGGAACACGAAAAGTTGTATGAAAAAATCGTCATTTTTAGAGAAATCGCTTGAAATTAATTTTTAGGCGCGTTTTTTAGTGGTATCTTTTAGTCGTATTTTTTAGTGGTGTAGTTAGATAAATATGCCTTAGATGTGTGATTACCCGATCGGGCAGACGCATGCAAAAGCTAGGTACCCAAAGACACGATTGCACGCTGACGAAGTTGCGGGCACAGCTAGTATTTTATTATATATTTATTAATTTATCCTCGTCCTGGTTAAAATTTTAAGTGGTACGTAAATATCTGATATCAAATTAGGCAGTGCCTGTAGTATGGTAACTAGACAACTGAAAAACATACTTATATATTTGTAAATACATACAAATTATAAATAAATTACATTCAGACACAGAACAAATAATCGTGCTCATAAGACAAATATATGTCCTGGGTGGGGATCGAACCCACGACCTCTGGTATCTACTATACCAGGAACACGAAAAGTTGTATGAAAAAATCGTCATTTTTAGAGAAATCGCTTGAAATTAATTTTTAGGCGCGTTTTTTAGTGGTATCTTTTAGTCGTATTTTTTAGTGGTGTAGTTAGATAAATATGCCTTAGATGTGTGATTACCCGATCGGGCAGACGCATGCAAAAGCTAGGTACCCAAAGACACGATTGCACGCTGACGAAGTTGCGGGCACAGCTAGTATTTTATTATATATTTATTAATTTATCCTCGTCCTGGTTAAAATTTTAAGTGGTACGTAAATATCTGATATCAAATTAGGCAGTGCCTGTAGTATGGTAACTAGACAACTGAAAAACATACTTATATATTTGTAAATACATAGAAATTATAAATAAATTACATTCAGACACAGAACAAATCATCGTGCTCATCAGAAAAATATATGTCCTGGGTGGGGATCGAACCTACGACCTCTGGTATCTACTATACCAGGAACACGAAAAGTTGTATGAAAAAATCGTAATTTTTAGAGTAAGACGCTTGAAATTAATTTTTAGGCGCGTTTTTTAGTGGTATTTTTTAGTCGTATTTTTTAGTGGTGTAGTTAGAGAAATATGCCTTAGATGTGTGATTACACGATCGGACAGACGCATGCAAAAGCTAGGTACCCAAAGACACTATTGCACGCTGACGAAGTCGCGGGCACAACTAGTATTTTATTATATTTTTATTAGTTTATCCCCGTCTTGGTTAAAATTTTAAGTGGTATTAGATTTTGTTAATGACGAATTAATTAATGGTAATAATGTTATCTGGAAGTGTTAATGTAGTTTGATTTTAATGACAAATAAGTTTTAGTTAATATTTCATAACAAGTTCAAGGGGAATTACATTTTGACGCTATTTATGTAGGTTTATATTCGTATTTAAGGTCAAAGGGCACGTGATTTCTGTCATAATATCTTGCTCTTATATAATTAATGGAATGAAGACTTGTTGGACGGCTTGAACAATTCTGACACTTGACTAACGACCGCCCATACGTTATTATGCAACTTTTTTTTAAAATGACAACGTTCGCGCTAGGGAATCTAATCCCTGTGTAGCGGGGTACTTTACAAACATATAATAGACGGTCACAAATTACATCCAGACTCACAAAAACTATTTATGGGTCACACAAATAGTTGTCCGGCGAGGGAATCGAACCAGCAACAAGAAGAGGCGAGGTGACTGTGACAAATAAAATCCACTGCCTCTCGAGATCGGATGGTCAAAAGTCGCTTCTAGTTCAAAAGGAAGCCAAGAGAGCACATCCTTAACAACTTGTAAGCAGAATCGTTCTATACGATGTTCATATGTGTGCCTTCTAAACTATGTATGTATAGTATATTATAGTAATAATAGTATTATATTAGATTTTATACATTTATACAATACTTACATAATATATTCAACTATACATTGAAATTATATCATGTATTTCTATATATTTATTTAAATTATTTATCTAATCTGTACTAAGTGCACCTACCTACTCGTACTTTTAATATCAGCACCTCCTAATGGTCGATAAGTTTTATAGTGTCTGTGCAAAACAAAACATATTATAACGACTAATTTTATCAGTAGTAAAAAAAAACCTGTTTTAAAAACGAATTTACAATCAGCAGTGTTTTAACCCTAGATCACTAAACTTTTTTTTTTCAAACTCTGTCACTAAACATTAGTCCTACAAACTAACAAAATAAAACCGCAATATTTATCAAAACTAGAGTACTTATTTAGAAAAAGTCTACTTAAAATATGGAATGTCTTTTAAATTACCACATAATAAAACAAAAGGTTAAAAAAAATTATTCTTGGCAGTCGGCACACACTGGAACCGTATGTTCCCCGCAAATCGCCGTCTTGCAGCGGCTGCAAACATATTTAGTCATCCTGTGTTTTTTGTAAGGACAAAAAGAACATATTTTGCGCTTATTTTGTTGCGCTTGAGAGGTACTAGGAGTTTCATCTTCAATTTTTAAAATATCTTTGATACTAGCTTTTATATCCCTCCTCAAAGTGACAGTGTTATACCGCTCTCGTAACCATGGCTCTATGAGCTTATCGGCTAAACTTTGGACGAAAGTCCTACGTCTCATTGGTTTTTGCCGTTCTCTGACCATGTTCGACACATAGATGACATATGCATTAATTAGGCACAGGTTCAAGACATTATAAAACACGCATTGAGGCCATCTATTGGTTTTGCGATTGACACATATAGCTGAGCACATTTGGTCGACAGTGTCGACAGCACCTTTGGTACTATTATAAAAATGTATAATTTCAGGCTTTTTCGAAGTGGAGTTAATGTCTGGCTGATTGTGCACTGTCGAAAGAAGAAATACTGTCTTGTTAGATTTTGGTTTATACGAGACCAGAGTCTTCTCACCATCAAATGCAAACATCGAAGTATTGATCTTTCTTGATTTTTTGTTTTTCATCTCAGGTGGAATCTCTCGCTTATTACTACGTATTGTCCCAACAAGTATGAGTTTATACGGGTCCTGAAGTAATTCTGAAGCAAGTAGCACTGAAGTGAACCAATTGTCCATCGTAATATTTCTGTTTGTCCCATAGACAGGCTCACAGAGTTGTTTCACAAAATGTGTGGCAAGAGGCATATTATCGCAATTGGTTCCTTTACCCAAATAAGGCGTAGCATTGTATACGTACTTTGAATTAGAATCTGCAACCATTACAATTTTTATGCCGTACTTGTTAGGCTTATTGGGTATATAAATTCGAAATGGGCAGCGCCCTCTGAACCCAACTAATTGCTCATCGATTGTCAGATAGGAACTTGGCTTGTACCATTGTTTGCAATGACCAATGAATTTCTCCCAGAATTCTCTTATAGGTGCAAATTTATCGGATGCTCTTCTGTCTTGTCTGGTAGCTTTGTCATCAAATCGAAGGCATTTAAGCAAGAAATCAAATCTCTCAGCGCTCATGCAGGCTTTGAAAATGTTACCACTCCTTCTGGCATCAAACAACATTCTCGTGGGTAAATGATTACTTTTTATAGCAGCTGATTGCATAAGAAGACCCAGTAAAGCTTTTAGTTCAATAGCTGAAGTTGGAGAAATAGTATGAGTGAGTTCCTTGTACTTCACCTTTTTTATTTCAATCTCTGCATTTGTGTAAATAACAAGTTGGTCAATCATTTCATCAGATAAATACAAATGAAATATTGGAAGTGGTTCTACCAAATCTTTTGCATCACTGTTAGGTCCGGGTACAAAATGAATAATGTTTCGAGCCGATGCACGAGTGTTTGAAGAGCGTGGAGTAGTTGCCCACTTATGTTTGTTTTTTCCATAAATGTATGGTCTCTCAGGTTGTATTACCAGATCCTGGTGAGAAGCTATGGGTGGACAAGGCTGCAAACACTCCAAAGAATCATCATCAGAATCTAGGATTCTGTTTCTGTTACGGCTTCTCCGGGAAACATTTAGATCTTCATCAGAAGAACTCGACGAATCATCTTCAATTTCGTCGGTATCCTCGACTAAGTCCTCCTCTAAGTTGTCATCAGGTTCGGAGTCCGAAGGCACACCAGATGGTCCAAAAAATGGTGAATCGTCATCGTCATTATCCGACTCGTTCAAAATCTGCAATATTTTATCTTGATCTCGTATCAAATCCATCTGTAACAGAAAATACTGCTAAAACAAAATGTTCAAAATCTCATAAAAAATAATAACAAGTTCATAAAATAAATATTGCTCGTAGTATCACACATATTTATTATTCATTTACATTAATCAGTAATTAGTTATTATAGATAAAATCGTAAATAAAAAGAAATATTTCATAACTTACCTTTCTTCACTTTTGTGGCGCAATTACTAAACATTAGCCTGAGAGACTACTATTGCGTAATATCTCTGGAAGTAGGAAGCGTGCGTACGCAATGCGAGTTCACGGGTCACTGATTAGCCGAATTAGGAAGGTACTGAGCGGCTGAGGGGGTGCGGTAACGGGAACATACATAAACAGCGAATGCGTCAGAGTCGTGTAGCCTGTGAGACTAATGTTTAGTGATCTAGGGTTAAAGATGTCACGAGACATTTCATCCAGGGGGTACAGAAAGAAAAATGCATATCTATACCTACATATAATAAAATCGTAGGTGAGTCAAAACTGTACATTGAATATTTTTTAAAAAGGATACTTGCGGCGTGATCTACAATCGATATTGAAGCCAAAAATATAGTTTTTAGAATTTTTGCCTGTTTGTCTGTTTGTCTGTATGTGTGTCCGGGCTAAACTCAAAAAGTACTGCATGGATTTACTTCAAATTTTGCATGAATATTATTAAGAGGTCGGGTCAACATATAGGCTACATATGATCACGCTATCACATACAGGGGAGGAGCTGTTATATTTTATAAAGTTTAACGCGGGTTAAACCGCGGGGCACAGCTAGTTCCACATAAGTAGGTATAATCTTTTAACGGAACTAAAACTATGACTTGGTAGTACCCTAGTATCAAAGATTGACTTGACACGAGACCAACAGCTTAACCTGCCCTCCGAAGCTTGAACAAACGTACGGAAACAAACATATAATAGACGGACACAAATTAAGAACAACTATTTATGGGTCACACAAATAGTTGTCCAACCCGGGGCACGAAGCCATGAGGCGACTCTCTTTGTCGCTCCGACACACGTGCAGTCAAGTAAGTGTACCTAAATATCTGTGTAACTAGAAATAATAATGTATACATAACTATATTACTACAAACATGTTCTGACTATTTATAAGCGCTTTTTTAAAGACTACGTGAGTAAAAACCTTTATAATTTTTTTATGTATAGGCTGATCTACCTAGATGCTTACACTCGTCAATCGGTGAGGTCAAATGATTAGCAGACATAAACCTCTAAATTCATTTCACACAGACGCTCTAAACAGTTGCATAATCTCATACAATTCTTAATAAAACCATAACGACGGCTTATGTTTACCAAATGAGCGGCGATTGCCCATCATTCTATGATTTTATTCCCTCACAACGACATGTCAATTTCTGACTTGTAGAATTTTACAATAAGTTAGAGAATTTAACAGTTATTACGTGAGAAATAGTTGAATGGATTCCATTTAATGTCAAAACGAGATAATTTACTCGTTTTATAGAAAACGGAAGACAAGAATGTACACATTAGTCGGTAGTAAAATGTTTTATGTTATTTTATATATGACATAAAGTTGATGATTGAATGGACTTACTTGTGATTGGGCTGACAGTTTAACGTGCCTGACGAGGCACGATGACGTTCAGAAATTAAGCCTTCCGTAGGCCGAGTGCCTCATAATCATCATATCAGTCGAAAGACGTCCACTATTGGACAATATACTCCCCCTAACATCTCCACAATGCCGGTGTAATTTAAATTCGTACTTAAATTGGTGCAGGATAACATCATGAGGAAACAATCAAATTATATATTTGCCAGAATATGGTACAAACAATTTTACAATAATAAGTTCCGCATATTCTGCCTCTAATGGCGTGCAAATACATTATTCATAAATTTTCATTAAATAGATTGTATACAATGTCAATTACATTCAAATAATATAGATATGTCAATGATGTACAATAGAATAATAAAAAAAAACCATAATATATAAAATATGTATTTTCTCCTATGGATAGCCATCTTGATAAAAGTTTCTGTTGTTGCCAAATAATTATCCTGCAAAGTTTGGTGGTTTAAACCTGGTAAGTAGCGCGACATAGGAATCTAGGTTTTTACATGATTTTGATTATTTTTATGGCTTTTTGGACATGACAATGACAGTCAAGATAGCTAGTTGACTATATTATTAAATAAATGTTCTGATAATTCACAAGCGCATTTTAGGGTTCCGTAGCCAAATGAAAAAAAACGGAACCCTCATAGATTTGTCGTGTCTGTCTGTCTGTCCGTCCGTATGTCACAGCCACTTTTTCCGAAACTATAAGAGCTGTACTGTTGAAACTTGGTAAGTAGATGTATTCGGTGAACCGCATTAAGATTTTTATACAAAAATAGAAAAAGAACAATAATTTTGGTCCCCATACATAGAACTGAAACTTATTGTTTTTCCATCGTACCCATACATGTGCGGTGTCTATGGATAGGTCTTCAAAAATGATAGTGAGGTTTCTAATATAATTTTTTTCTAAACTGAATAGTTTGCGCAAGAGACACTTCCAAAGTGGTAAAATGAGTGTCCCCCACCCTGTAACTTCTAAGAGAATGATAAAACTAAAAAATATATGATGCATAAGCATGCAAACTAACAACGAAAATAGGTTTGAACGAGATCTAGCAAGTAGTTTTTTTTAATACGTCATAAATCGTAAATCGCCATTCGCTTTCATTTAATCAACCGAAATACTTGCTGCTACGGAACCCTTCCTGGGCGAGACCGATCGCACTTGGCCGTTTTTTAAAAGTCTACGTGAATAAAAACCTTTTGTATTTATCTTACCAAACTAAGTGAATACCCAGTATAAGCCAAGACATCCTATTTCCAAAAACTCATCATTTATACAAACTGTCTAACTAAGTTAGGCTACAGACTACAGTTAAATACCTACCCACTAAAAGTTTAAGACAAAAGTCTCCCAAGCCACAGTTTACATGAACTAGCGTGAACAGTTTTAGTAAACTGTAAACATACACTCCTACACACACACACACAACAGTATACAAACACAGACTTACTTAAACACCATACTACCACAACCACAAAGATTCATATTTTTCTTTTTGGTATTTAAACAGGAAACACACTTTTGTTATGTATTCTCACTTCTAAATTTGAACGATCTGTGAAGAGCGGGGCCTCCTATCACAAGTATTTAATATACTTAAAAGGAGACCTCTATGTAAGATAAATTGTAGTAGTATAAGATACCGAAATAAACTATTTGTTTTTTTTTACGTTTTTTTAAACTATGATTCTCTTTAACTTAAGTAAACAATACCGAGAACAATGTGTATCTATTGAAACTTATACATAACATGTAGCAAAATATGCACCATGATCAATCATGCAAACATGATCAATCTGTGTACGGTATTCGGAAGCTAATAGTAATATCTAGCAAAAAAAGCGAGTGTCCTTTAGACCACACGACTTAAGTAAATTATATTATAAAGGCTATGATAGAAAGAGAGAAAAAATATGTGCTCGCACCTCTTTCTTTTGCCTCTACAGTAAAAGAAACGTAACTGCCTCATCTTCTCTAACTTAAATCTTACTCTCTTATCTTATATCATTGCTGTAATAAATTAATTTTTATAAATGTTTTCATACAAAATGTACCTAAATATCTATGTTACTAGAAATAATATCTAATGTATACAACTATATTACTACAAACATGTTCTGACTATTTACAAGCGCTTTTATAAAGTCTACGTGAATAAAAACCTTTTTTATTTTATTTACTCTTAGCTTCTGTTTCGCCTCGCCCGATCACACTTTTCGTAACGCTCACATCACGCATTTGCCAGCTTACTCCCCAAGTCAAGTGTGCGTAAAGAAGTTTTACTTAAAAAACAGCCTTCAGCCCTTAGTATCGGTATATATATGGCAATCTATACAAATAAATAAAATTGGAGTGTCTGTTTGTAATATTGAAATAGCCGGTTTTTACTACATAAATATGAATATATATACGGTACATACACCGAAATACCATTTTTTACAATTTTTGTCTGTCTGTTTGTTCCGGCTAATCTCTGAAATGGCTGGTCCGATTTTGACGGGACTTTCATTGGCAGGCAGCTGATGTAATAAGGAGTAACTTAGGCTACTTTTATTTTACTAAAAAACGAAATAAACTAATTAACACGCGGACGAAATCGCGGGCACAGCTAGTTCATAATAAAAATCATAATACATTACCACCTGTTACGCATGAATAAATTCAAATCTAAAATATTTGCTTTGACATATGTGTTTTTATTCCGTCAATTAAATTTTAAATATTATGACATCGTTATTTTCGATATATTTCGAGTATAATTTTCTTTTTTTAAACATTATAAAATATTGAAATTCAATGGGGACCATTATTAATTATTTAAACTCTTTCAATTATACATACACACTGCTTACTGTCATTATATTCTTCATACAGGCTCGCCGGTTTAGGGTACTTCTAACCCTGGCCTTTCTGAAGAATATCTCCGATTTGGTCAGAGTATGTTCTACGAGGTCTTCCCCTTCCGGTTGTACCACTCACATAAGCCAGATATACTTCTCTTAATTATGAATCTTGATAATGTATCCATATTTCTCTTAATTCAAATTGACATTTTATACAACTGACGGGCCTGTTGGCGTGGTTGGTAAATACGCTGACTTTCTCGCCGCAGGTCGTGGGTTCGATTCCCACCCGGAACAAATATTTGTGTGCATGAACATGTCTGTTTGTCCTGAGTCTGAGTGTTAATTATCTTTATAAGTATGTATTTACAAAAGAAAAATAGTATATGTAATATATCAGTTACCTGGTTTCTATAGTACAAGCTCTGCTTAGTTTGGGATCAGATGGCCGTGTGTGAAAAATGTCCCAAGTCCCAGGATATTAATATTAGTCGGTATAATTAATCAGTATAGCTCTATATTATACTGACGTCACTAATACCTAACATTAAGTATTAGTGACTAAACTAACCAAGTTATGTGTGTAAGCTGTGGTATCTCCTGGATGCTAATACCTAATCTATTGATTTAATTTACAAGAGTTCTGTGAAATAGTTTCCAAAGGCTCGTAATTTGTTACTCGGTCTACAAGAGTTGTTTGTAGATTTATTATTCAGCGGCTAATTAGGGACTTGAACCTCTTTGATAAATATTCGTTTAACAACATAGGCATTGTGTACTCTATATGTTTAAGTGTAGGTTAAGTTAATATTAGTGTGAAACTTTTTTTATAGAAAAGGTCAACGCTGATACGAAAATACCACTGTCGATACAGATAAATGATGTCTTCCCGGCCGAATTTCGGCCACGGCGGCCATTCTCAATGGCGATTAGCCAATTAGCTGGACATATTACAGTGCACAAGTGTGTGCGCAAACACAGGGGCATTTCCTATTCCATCACTCTCATTATCCGATGGGACGACTAGCGACACGACCGGAAAGAGGTAAGGTACAGGACCGACGGCTTAACGTGCTACACAGGCACGGGGGTGTAATACCGCCAACTTCCTGACTTCGGGTTGATACTGAGATTGACGGGCCTGTTGGCGTGGTTGGTAGATACGCTGCCTTTCACGCCGGAGGTCGTGGGTTCGATTCCCACCCGGGACAAATATTTGTGGGCATTAACATGTCTGTTTGTCCTGAGTCTGGGTGTAAATTATCTATATAATTAGTTATTTGGTTTCCATAGTACAAGCTCTGCTTAGTTTGGGAACGGATGACCGTGTGTGAATAATGTCCCAGGATATTATTTCTTTTTTACGGAAAAATCACAAAATCACTTTTTTGGCCCAACCCGGGATTTGACCTCAGGACTTCCAGGCAGTTAAATATTAGTATTTACAGTTTAATATTTTCCTCCACGATAGGATGACTTTATTAAAACTGAGCGTTACTTTTGTAGTGGACTATTACAGTTTATTATAATGTTTGGTCCAGCGGCAGCGTGTTCAACCGCAGGTAATGAGGTCCTGGGTTCAAATCCCAATTCGGGCCTAATGTGATTTTCGGATCCGTTACATTTTTTCTATATTTATGGAATTTAAAAATGCCTGTAGTACACCTAGCGTTAATAATTTATATAATGTTTTAAATTTTTATCGATTTGTACCTACAGCACACACACGCTAAGTTTTCTCTTTTTTTTTAAATTTCGTTTTACGGCTCTGGCTTCTTTGGCCTTATGAGCCTTCAGTAAATATATTTTTATAACATTAGCTTTCGTCATTGATTCAATGTCAAGTAAAGTCCGGCACAGTCAAGTCATACGTAGTCCTTGTCCTACCCCAGCAAAGCAGTGGAGACTTTACAGAGGCTTATATGGAGTTTTAGATTCAACACAGAAAATCGCAATTCACGGCAATATGGCACTTTCCTTCTCTTGTGTACGTTGTCGAAGATGATGATGAAATGAAATATGGTGGATTTTTAGACATAACGTCTAAAAATACACCATATTTACACATAAAAACTCGAATTTACACCAGTTTTTGAAAATGAAATAATGCGTCTTTTTCCACGTTGGCGCCAAAAACTCTAAGTTTTCTCTGACTCGACTGTGTTGCCAACGCAGTGTGTTGCCCGCGACAACAAATAATATATAAATGATTCTAATGAAATATAAATGTGTTCATATGTATGTGATACCGATTAAAAATTCTTTTCGTATATATTTATACCCTTATATTTGGTCTAATTTTTCAAATGTTTATTTTCATCACTATAAATTATTAATTGTCTTTGACAAGGGAGTCCACAATAACAGCCTACTCTAGTTTGGTTCCTGCTGGACGATATAAAGTATAATTATATCGGCTAAAAAATATAATAATGTTACAAAAATAAAACAAATTGTAACTAATAACTATAGACAATGTCTACATTTTGTGGCGGTACTGCAAACTCGCTGGCATAACTAGTAACAAAATATAATAGGGAACAAATTAACAACACATTAGTTTCAAACTTGTGACAATAGAACGAATTGTTTCATGACAATAGAATATTAATGTATTGGGATAGTTTACAACTAACACTGTTGCTAGTAATAATTATTTTGTACCTAATAGTGTAAATTATCGATATCCTTATCAATATACGGGATGCAAAGTTTGTGACCGGTGTCCTTGTCCTAGTTAATTATTCATCAGTTTAATAATATCCTGGGACATTATTCACACATCAGATCCCAAACTAAGTAGAGCTTGTCATCATCATATCAGCCGAAAGACGTCCACTGCTGGACAAAGGCCTCCCCCAAAGATCTCCACAATTGCCGGTCTTGCGCTATCCGCATCCAGCGATTTCCAGCGACCCTCACAAGATCATCGGTCCATCTTGTAGGGGCCTGCCCACGCTGCGTCTTCCAGTTCGTGGTCGCCACTCGAGAACCTTTCTACCCTTTTAGCAGAAAAAGATAACTGATATACTTCTTTTCTTTTGTAAATACATATATGTTCATGCACACAAATATCTGTCACTACCTGTGGCGTGAAATGCATCATCATATCAGCGAAAGTATGTCCACTGCTGGACTTAAGCTCAAACAATGAGGACAGATGCCATAATCGCCACGCTTGGCAGACGGGTTGGCGATCGCAGTTTCATGCTCATAGTTCAATGAAAAACGCTGCTGCCCATACCACAGGTAGGTATTCCCTCGGACGATTTCTACGCCCCCACGGGATGAGATGGTATGATGATATTCTATGCCGTCACACAGCAACAACAAAGACAAGCATCTACCAACCACGCCAACCAGCTTGTCAAATGTTTATAAATTAAACCTATACAACATGTAACTTAATTAACGCACTTCCTGAAAATATGTTGTTCAGAATCGTTTACTGAATCAATTTATATCATTTTTAATATAGGTAATTTTTTCATCCAAAATAATTAATACTACGGAGATTATCGTTATATTAACCCTGTACAGTCAAAACAAATTGAAATGGACCGTAAGTCAAAGTATTAAGCCTTTTAAATAGCAGATTTATTTGTATTCATACAAATTCCATCATCAACACAAAATAAAGAAAAATTAACTTTATTCCAAGAAACTACTTTAGTAAATAACAATGTTAAGTAAAAACATTAGTGTACGTATTATGAATATAACATAATATTCTATTTGGGGTGTTTGAGGGTTTGCGTTAATTACGTTACATGTTGTATTTCTTGACTGAGTGCGTTTTTAACTGTTTGCTTATAACCTAGATGCAAAGTGGCTAGCTTTCAAAGCTAGCCCCTAATCAGTTAGAAGGTTTACTTTAATATACTTAATACCCTTATTTTCCCATATTATATTTGTATCGTTTCTTATTAAGTATCCCTCCCTGGAGTAATACCAGCGCTCATATAAAGGCACTCTCATCTACACGTGTATCCCAAATCCATATCAAACTCTATATTAAAAATAAGTACCTTCGCCGTTTTCTCACATATTTTGCTTAAATAAAAAGCAAACTTAGAGAATAACCAAAATCTATGTAAATATTGCCCGACCCGACCCGACTTTAACCCTTTTTTTAGGGTTCAGTGAAAGCGCTTTAGTGTGTATGTACCTTTTTATTTAAAGTAAAGTATTATCACATATGAAATTTGTTTTATTTTTTTACTTGACATGATATTTTACACCTAACTTAGAATATAAATAAATACATATCTTGGGACAACTAACACACTGCCATCTGAACCCAAACTAGACAGAGCCTGTATCTAAGGGACAATGTCACACAGATCATCTTAGCCCCAAACTAAGCAAAGCTTGTACTATGTGTACCAGGCGACGATATACATACTTATATAGATAGATAAATACTTAAATACATACAAAACATCCATGACTCAGAAACAAATATTCGTGCTCATCACACAAACATTTGCACTTACCAGGATTCGAACCCAGGACCACCAGCTGCACATGCAGTAGCATGGATTTACTTCAAATTTAGCATGAATATTACTAAGAGGTTGGGTCAACATATAGGCTACATATTACCACTCTATCACCTACGGGGGAGGAGCTGTGATAATTTATAAAGTTTAATGCGGGCAAAACCGCGGGGCACAGCTAGTGTAAAATAAATGTTTATTTTTTTTAGCGTGTGGAAATCCGAAAGTGAAAGGCAATACTCGGGTGAAATTTTCTTTATTAACTGTGTTCTATTGTCACTACATTTTCCTTCGTTTTACTTTATGTCTAGTTTACAGTTGCAAAACAAAATAAATTGATTTGGAGTCCAATCAAATGCACATGCTTCCCTCCCTTCAGTTCAATAAAAGCTCTAAAATTAACGGTGGTCTTTCAATTGTTTGGAGGCGTGTAGCATTGTATCCATTTGATGAAACTCATGATGACAATATAGGTAGGAAAAACGGTCAAAGACAAATTGGACTGGAACATGAAGGGTCCCGTACTATTCAAAAATTAATCAATTAACTGCGGAAGTATTTCTGATCCGGTATGACATAGCAACGCACTTGCAGCTCTTCTAGTGTTGCGAGTGTCCATGGACGGTGGTGATTACTTACCACCAGGTGACCCACTTGCTCATTTGCCTTCATTGTCATATAATCTTCTTATCGTGTCGATGGTAAGAATTAGATTTTGTTTTGCCAAAATTGAGCAACGCTGATTGCCCCGGCTGAAGCGTCATACAAGTCCTTAAGGGAACAAGAGACTGGACAAGAAGGACAATCAGATAAATGAGCCATACTTTGGGGTGAAACGCCGCACTCGCAGATGTTTTGTGATGTGGGAATGTAACCCCATTTGCACATGTTGCACATCATAATAATATCAGCCGAAAGACGTCCACGGCTGGAAAGGCTTCTACCAAAAGATATTCACAATTGCTGATCTTGTGCTATCCGCTCAGTGATTTCCTAGGGGGCCTGCCCACATTGCGTCTTCCGTTTCGTGGTCGCCACTCGAAAAGCTTTCTGCCCCAATGACCGTCGGTTCTACGATCTATGTGCTCCGCTCACTGCCAATTCAGCTTTGCAATTCTTCGGGCTATGTCGGTGACTTTGCCTTGATATAAAAAGAAGATTTTACAGCGATTGTTGGCCCAGATATAGTTAATAGAAATATTGAGCTCGTCAAGCGGGCTAAGTATTAAATTTTATAACGACTAATCTCCTATCCTCGTATTGTTGCTCATAAGATACATTATGTTTACCATCTATTCCCACGTAATTGTTTTACGTTAATAAAGTTTTTAGCGTGTTCAACAGCAGATAACGAGTTCCTGGGTTCAAATCCGCGTCGGGCCAAAAGTTATTTTGGGACTTTTCTGTAAAAAGAAAATTTTCTCAATATCAGCCCGAAGTCTGGGAGTTGGCGGTTTTAAGACCCCGTGCTTCGGACAGCTAGTAGAGCTGGCGGTCCTGTACCTGATCTCTTTCCGGTCTTGTTGCTTGTCGTCCCATCGGATTATGAGAGTGATGGAATAGAAAGTGTTCCTGTGTTTGCGCACAGACTTGTCCCGCGCAGGTGGCTATTCTCCATTAAAACCGGCCGCCGTGGCCAAATTTTGGCTATGAAGACACTATTATGTAATATGACGGACGGCGTAGGCTTGATAACAGGCTTCCGTTGGTACCCTTTGTATACGGAACCCTAAAAGTATCGCCTCGCCATCCAAAATTATCAACTCATTTATCTATAACGGTCATTCTCATTTCCAATTTCAAAGCGAAAATGTATTAAATATTCGGAAATAAGGACATCTAAAGTCAATAGGCATCTTAATGAAATATAATCGTGACAAAGAAAAAGATATAAAAAGAATAATTTAACAAGGAACTCAATCTCATTATTTATTACTTATAATTAATTTGGTTACTTGTTGGAGCAGCTTAAGATTCTATAACACGTGGAAGAGACGATAATATACACATAATAATAATAATAATCGCAATTATTATTAAATAAATAAATAAATAATAGAATTAAATAAAATAAATAAAAAAAGGTTTTTATTCACGTAGACTTTAAAAAAGCGCTTGTAAATAGTCAGAACATGTTTGTAGTAATACAGTTATTATTTCTAGTTGTATATTACAGATATTATGTAGGTACACGGAATGTTAAAACATTTATACAATTTATTTTATAATAGTAGTGATAATTAGCTAGCTTGTATTAAGTTATTGTCAAGGATTATGTGTATATTACTGTCGTTTTTCGGTAATGAGATCTACAACATGTAACGTAATTAACGCACACCCTCAAACACCCCAATTAGAATATTATGTTGTAATCATAATACATACACTGAATTTTTAATTTAACATGTATATGCATCGTTATTTACTAAATTCGTTTTTTAGAATAAAGTTCTTATCTAAAAATCTTTATTTTGTATTGAGTGATGGAATTTGTATGAACACAAATAAAACTGCCATTTTAAAACTCTTATTACTTTGACTTACAGTCCATTTCAATTTGTTTTGACTGTACGGGGTTAATATGACAATAATTTGCGTAGTTTTAATTATTTTGGAATAAAAAAATACCTATATTAAAAATGATATAAATCGATTCAGTAAACGATTCTGAACAAACTATTTTCAGGATGTGCGTTAATTAAGTTACATGTTGTATATATAGAGTGCCCGAGGAGTACACGTTCAAACGCAACATTTAGAAACTTATGGTGAGGAGTATCCGAATCATCCCCATACATGTTCTACGATGTGTTTTATGGCATCGTAGCTCTCAAATGGATATACCTAATTCGACGCGGTTATTAACTGTGAACAGAAAAGAACAATAGTGAGGAGTAGCTAACAGATATATTATTATATAACTTAATTTAAGTTAGCTAAATATCGTTACTATTATACAATAAATCTTATTGTAAATTATTTCCTACAATCCGTGTACCTAAATATCTATATGTACCTAGAAATAATTATAAATTAATTATATATTACTACGAACACTACTAGTGGTACGAACATGTTCTGATTGTTTACAAGCGCTTTTTTGAAGTCTACGAGAATAGTAACCTTTTTTATTTTATTTTATATATATACAGGTTTATCTATATAAATAAAAAGAGAAGTCCTGACTGACTGACTGACTCATCAACGCCCAGCCCAAACCCTTGGCCCTAGAAAGCTGAAATTTTGCACAGATGTTTTATTTATAATGTAGACAAGGAATAAGGAAGGGTTTTTCGAAATTCAACCCCTAAGGGGGTAAAACGGGGGTGCCAAGTTAGTATGAAACTTTGCCGTTTTTGAAGTTAGAGGCATGAAAGTTGGTATTTGGCCTTTCAGTTAAAAATAAAAAATATGTGTTTCAGGATTTTTGGAAATTTAACCCCCAAAGGCAAAAAATAGGGGATGAAAGTTTGTACGAAAAAAGTCCCAATTTTTAAGTTAAACGCATGAAAATAAGCATTTGGGTTTTTAGTTAAAAATAAAAAATATATATTTCAGGATTTTTGAAAATTCCACCCCGAAGGTCATAAAATAGGGGATGTAAGTTTGTATGAAAAATGCGATATTTTTGAAGTTAAACGCATGAAAATGAGTATTTGGCCTTTCTGTTAAAAATATATAGCATTTATTTCAGAATTTTTGGAAATTACACCCCCAAGGGCGGAAAATAGGGGATATAATTTTATACTGCCTGGCTGACATATCATAACGCACAGTCTAAACGGCTCGAGTTAGGGGCTTGAATTTTGACAGTAGTTACCTTTTATGCCGTAGGCTAAAGTCATAAGGGACTAAAATAAGGGATGAAATATTTTATGAAAGTCCTTAATTTTGATGTTTAAGGCTTTAGTATATAGACTTGCAGTTAAAAATTAAAATATATATTTCAGGATTTTTGAATATTCCACCCCCAAGGGCGTAAAATTGGGGATGTAAGTTTATATGAAAAAAGTGCCAACAAGTTTTAAGATAAACGCATGAAAATTGGTATTTAGCATTACAGTTAAAAATTAAAGTACCTATATGTTTCAGGATTTCCGAGAATTCTACCACGTAGGGTGACAAATAGCGGATGTTTGTATGAAATAATGTGACATTTTTAAGGTAAACTCATGAAAATTGGTATTTGGCCTTTCATTTAAAAATATGTATTTCAGGATTTTTGGGAATTCCAGCCCTTTAGGGTGACAAATAGGGGATGGAAGTTTGTATGAAAAATGTGACATTTTTTAAGGTAAACGCATGAAAATTACTATTTCGCCTTTCATTTAAACATTATAAATATACCATCAGGACTTTTGGCAATTCCACCCCTAAAGGCGACTAAAATAGGGGATGTAAGTTTGTATGAAAATCTGTTTTTTTTGGAGTTAAAAGCATGTAAATTGGTATTTCAGTTAAAATAAAGCAATCAAGAGAAAAATTTGTTGTTAAAAAACGTTAATCCATAACTGATTCAATAGGTCAACACCAAAAATGTACGCCAACTAAAATTATAGAGAAATTCGTTTCTTATTGCTTAAAATGTCGTGGTTGTTGTCGTCCAAGTAAAGATTTAGCGTTTTATAGGATTTGTAACTTCTTTTTTTGGTATTTTTATATAACAACATATAACATATTAAAAAAAACGTCAATTTAATAAATTTGGGGTAAAAAAGTAATTTTCCCAAAATTCGAGTTAGCGTAGTATAAATTGTTCGTGTCGAGATGATCGCACCTAAAAAATATCATCTTAATCATCTCATCATTTGACATATCGGTTAAAATAAATAAATGCTTGAAGTAAAAGGTAGTCCAAAACTGAATCAAAAGATGATCGCCTAAATCTCACCCAAAATATATGCCCACATCTTAATTTTACCGCTTTACAAGTTTATATTTTTGTTAGTAGATGGTGTAATCATCGTTTTAGATCGCGCTATGGTTTCGTTCACAAAATTAAATATTAGCCCTATCAATGCCGTGTTCTCAACCTAAGCTAATGGGAGTTACCTTTGTGATTAATGCATCGTTGATTATTATATTACTTTATTTGACTTACTGACTTTACTTAAGGACAATTGATATGTATTCTTTGATATTTTTGGGTTTATGATATCGGGTCTTTTTTTTAAATAACAGTAGCAAAGTAGTCTTTAGATTATTTCTTAACTAGGTTATTTATAGGTTAGGTTTTCTTAAATTTATATTGCTTATTTCTTTTAACCCTTAACTTGGCAGAGAGATTGATGTCTCTAGTTTTTAAATTCTTTCTTAAATTTAGGTTATTACCTGGTAAATACACCCCAGAAAAATAAAAATAAAATTCCAACAATATTCGTTTTGTATTTATACCACGTATCTAATTATGCACATTGCCAAGTTGTCTTTGGATATAACTTTGGAAATCCATGTGCACTGTAAGATACACTGCTTGATTGTTAGAAAATAAAATACATTTTAATTTTGTACAAATATTTATTTATGTGGTCTTATAGACATAGATATCTTAATCAAATTATATGTAAAATCAGTCTTAAAGTAGGAACAAATCGATACCATCGTGTCACCATTGTGGCGGCGGCCCGGACTTGGCCCAACATACACTCGAGGAGTGCCCAGCTTGGACCCCCAAGAGGCGGGTCCTGGTCGCTGAAATAGGATTTGACCTCTCGCAGCTAGCAGTGATTTCGGCTATGCTGGCGGCGACAACCGGATGGAACGCGGTGGCCTCCTTTTGTGAAGATGTTATGCTCAAGAAGGAGACCGCCGAGCGCGAGAAGGAGCGCAAAGATCCCTCCCACAGGAGATCGAGACGGCGCCGATGAATCAGACATTGCTTATGTCCGGTTCATCGGCGCGGGCGCTGGGAGCTAATCCTAGCGCGAGAGACTATGCAGCGTCCGGCTGGCTTCTCCCCGGGTGGGCGCCGCCCCTGGGATCGCTGGCGTTTGGAGGAGAATCTCCACTCGTTTTGTATAAGCGGTCCCGGGAAGAGCTAACCTGCTGTAGCTCAGGTTGCCTACACGCGCTTGTGCGTGCTGGGGAGAGGGTTAAACATTCGGGACCCTCCCCTCTCCGGGTGGGAGTCTCGCGGACGCTCAGTGTACAGCGGGGATACTGGCGAGATCGTTCACGAGTACCCAGCACCACCGCTACAAGCACTGTGAGGCTGGCTACCGTGGTGGTTTTATACTATCATACGAAGTAATAAGGTGAAGATATCTTACTACTACTTATGATGGTTATTTATTTATTTCTTTATTTCTTCTGCTATACATGAGTCCTGCATTGTTGATACAGATATCAAGCATTTGCGAGAATAGAGGTATGTACCATCAATGTGCTCGCATTTCTGTGCGGTAAAGTGCAATCAACATATGCGCTAAGTCCACAACCCCCATATGGGCATTATATTGACGAACTATGTTCGGACAAGGCACAGGCTCTTTGCGCTTTGTGTTTTCGTTATATCGCAATACGTGATGAACTGGATGAGCGTCAGCGTAAGAACTAAAGACTGTAAAACATTTGTTGTGAAACCATTTAGTAACAGCTATTTTTCGTTCATTTGAAGTGTTTATATAAATGCTCCTCGGCCTTGTTTCTTCAAAACTTTATCAGTAGGAAACTTTTTATCACTTCCTCGAAGACAAATTGGTCTCACGGTCCCCAAAGAAAATGTTCCGAATTCATTTCTCAAATAATGAACTAATGCGATGGAGGTGAAAAAAATATCATACTAAATCACACTGCAAGCGGGCTCTTGATCGACTTGCTCAAAGCTATGGACTACTTTAAATCCCAACCCATACAGTTTTCTTCCTCACTGAATTGATGTGAAATCGTAAAGTGTCCTCTCCACCATAGATCAAGAAATTGTAGACAATACTCGATACTCCAGCCATCTGAACTTGCTCCTGGTTTCCGAACCAAAGTCAATATTTTTTGTGCTCTTATACCAGCCTAAAAAGGAAACAAATATATATTATGTGTTTATTTTTAGTGCATAATAATTACAATCGCATGGGTTTTTAATTATGTAATAAATTGGCGGTGTATCTACAAATTCACACTGCATAATGTAAGCTTTAGTGTTGTATATTTGGCAATGTATCTTAAAATGCACATCGCAAAAGTCAGGTCATAATGTGGTAGCATGGCAGTGTGCATTTGTAGATACATGAATATTGACAGTCATATTTTAGATAAAAGTCATTGTTGTTTGATCAGTTTTTTTACGTAAACTAAAGAATTATACATTCAGTCAAATAATAACTGCATTTATTTATCGTAATATAGATATTTTATTAGGATTATAATCGATTCTTACCTTGTAACTCGTAGACGCACACGCACGCTCCGCCTACAAATGTTGCCAGATGTAATAAATTATCGTTTTGTACGAATAACTAGGGTCTCATATAAAGGTATAAAAAAAGAGAACAACAATAAATACCAAACCTTTTCTCATATATTTTTTCTTAGAATGTGTGCATTATAAGATACTTTGCCAAGTTAAGGGTTAAAAGTATTTTTTTATAGATTAAGCTAGAAGTAAGTAGTTACGTTGGTAATCATTCAAAATTGTCGCGGACGAAGTCGCGGGCACCAGCTAGTTAAGGTATAAACCTATATATATATATAAAAGTTTTTTTATTTTTTTTTATAAATATAGGTTTATTTTTTTTAAGTCTACGCCTAGATTAGGGAATTTAATCCCTGTGTCGCTGAGTACTTTACATACATATAATAGACGGGCACAAATTACATCCAAACTACTACAGTGGGCGTCATTGGGCTTACATGGTGAATATTTCGGGAGGGCTTCGTCCAGACAAAGGCCTCCCGAATAGATTTTCACAATAGAGATATTATATGTATAGATGCTTACATAATAAATAATCTTAGCATCATTTCAGTCCTATGACGTCCACAACTGGACAAATCCCTCCCCAAAATATTTCCACAATGCAGTTGTGTCCACAATTTGGAGGGATATGCCACAATCGCCACGCTTGGCAGACGGGTTGGCGATTGCAGTATGATGGGCATAGTACATAGAGAGACGCTGCTGCCCGTTTTCTGGTAGATATTCCCTCGTAATGACTTCCACGCCCCCCCACAGGATGAGATGGGGTGACGATATACTACTTATGCTGTGAGCCACATAGCATAAATGCTAATATTAGGATCCCGAATCTGAGCTCCTTTCGGATAGGTTTTCCGGCTTTCTTCTCCGTATCGATAACTGATGTAGCTAAAGAAAGCTGCAGGTTATCTAGGATATTATCCTCATTGGCGAGCATCACGTTAGGCTTCATACCCCTGGTCTGTACCTGTAGTCAGTTCCAGTAATCACATGCTCTAGATGTATATATAGCTAGATTCTCTCACCGGTCCGCAAGTGACTGGCGAGGTAAAGCAACCAGGCTCGCGGTCAGTCAATAGATGTGTGACCGCCAACGTGGTGCAATTTTTAAGCACCTCCGTGCTTCGGAGGGCACGTTAAGATGTCAGTCCAGGCTGTAGCCATTAGGCAACAGTCGTTAAGCCATGTCAGAGGCCTACTGGGCGGCTTGAACAATTCTGACACTAGGGTAACTACTGCCGTTACGATAAGTAAGTAAGATGTATGTATGTATATATAATAGAATAGCTAGCTAAATATCATTGCTTTATAAAATAAATTTTATAAATGTTTTCATACTATCAATACAATGTGTACCTAAATATCTATGTTACTAGAAAAAGTAATGTTTACCTACAACCTATATTACTACAAACATGTTCTGACTATTAACAAGCGCTTTTTTAAAGTTTACGTGACTAAAAACCTTTTTTATTTTTTATTTATGTATAGAATAGTAAATCCTGTTACGGCATAACCCAAACGAAAGCTATGATACAAAAAAATATATCGCTTTTCTAGCTGAAATTATGTCGCGGGCGCATTTATTTTGAAATAAACTTTTGTAGTTATCCACACGTAATACCATTCTAAAGTTGTTGAAATTGTTCAATTGACCTTCATGTATAAAAGAATCATTAACAGTGTAATGTGTAGGCAGAAACCTCATTAAAAATATAAGATAAGTATCGCTTATGGACTTGATGTTCGACTGTAAGTGGGTAGCAGTTATATTTTAGGACTAATCTATTTTTAATCTAGGTATTTACCTAGATTAAAAATAGAGATGGGGCGCCTGAAAGCGCTATTGGTGTTCTTCTACGCGCTTCCGTTACGTGTTAAACGTGAAATTACAAAACAGTCCTCACTTTTTTTACACTTGACATTTGGAAAAGTGCCAAAAAAATGATTACCTATATATTTTTTTATAAATAAGCTAATATATAAGTACCTAACTAAATTTTTTGATCTATTTTAACGTTATCAGCAAGTCGCAGTAACAGTTTAGATTGCACTAACTTGATTTAATTAAAAATAAATTAAGACATTTAAATAGTTCCAAATAACATAAATAATTGTTCACATCTTTGATTATTAATAACAATATTTTGAAATATAAACGTGTTATTGCCAACAGATGAATTAATATTAAAATCAAATTGTTTATTTGCGCAATGCAGATTCTAAACGATTTATAATAAAATTTCTAAATAACATTAAGAAGTTACTCACATCTTTTATTATTAACTAGCTGTGCCCCGCGGTTTTAACCGCGTTAAATTTTATAAATTATCACAGCTCCTGCCCCGTAGGTGATAGCGTGATAATATGTAGCCTATAAGTTGACCCGAGCTCTTAGTAACATTAATGCAAAATTTGAAGTAAATCCATGCAGTACTTTTTGAGTTTAGCTTGGACATACATACAGAAAAACAGACAAAAATTCTAAAAACTATATTTTTGGCTTCTATATCGATGGCAGATCACACCCAAATTTCCCTTTTAATAAAAAAATATTCAATGTACAGTTTTGACTTTCCTACGATTTTATTATATGTATAGATTACCATAAATTGAAATATAGAATACTCTTTATTGTACACTCAAACAGGATAATTACATAGAAGACAAAATAAATAACACAATAATGTACAATGGGCAGTCTTATCGCATCAAGCGATTTATTCCAGACAACCTTTGGATGGATAGGAGCTCTAAATATTTAAAGTAGTAGGTGTGCAACAAATGAAGTAGAGAAAATATAAACGTTATATCATCATCATCATATCAGCCAAAAGACGTCCACTGCTGGACAAAGGCCTCCCCCAAAGATCTCCACAATTGCCGGTCTTGCGCTGTTCGCATCCAGCAGTTTCCAGCGACCCGCACAAGATCATCGGTCCATCTTGTAGGGTGCCTGCCCACGCGCTGCGTTCGTGGTCGCCACTCAAGAACCTTTCTGCCCCAACGGCCATCGGTTCTACGAGCTATGTGCCCTGCCCACTGCCACTTCAGTTTTGCAATTCTTCGGGCTATGTCGGTGACTTTGGTTCGCCTGCGGATCTCGGCATTTCTGACTCGATCCCGCAGGGAAACTCCGAGCATAGCCCTCTCCATTGCTCTTTGGGTAACCTTGAGACTTCTAATAAGGCCCGTTATATTGCCATGAGATTTTAAAATCAAATCTAAGTTTATTTGCAGAACACAGTTATAAAAGGCGCTATAATTATAATAAATGTGAACATTTGACAGGCATGTTGGTCTAATGGTTAGTGTTCCTGACTGCTAAGCCAGAGGCCGTGGGTTCGAACCCTACCCAAGACAAATGTTTGTGTAACGAGCACGATTATTAATTATTATTTGTTCTGTGTCTAGGTGCATTTTTTAAAGACTACCGCCTCCACTAGGGAAGCTAATCCCTGTGTCGCGGGGTACTTTACAAACATATAATAGACGGACAAAAATTACATCCAGGCTCAGAACAACTATTTATGGGTCACACAAAAAGATTCATAATGACTATACAGCATATTCATATGTTCACAAATGACAATCTAATTGTGTTTAATTTAGCCAAATAAGTTATTGTATATTGTAGCAGGCGGTCTTGGAGTCTAGGGATTATTACCACTCCAATGACGCCTCCATATAAAGAACAGCTGTCTAAATATATCGCTGTCTCGCTGTTATGCGATAAGACCACTGTGCCAATTCTAAATTACATGCCTGCAGTTCATATATTTTATAAATAGATTCACGTCTGTTTCCCATAGGGGTAGATTTGTCACGATCTTTGCACCCGTCTTTTGCCTTTATATTCTTCATTCATTCTCGCTGGTTTAGGACGATCGTGACCTGGCCGATGTCTTGGTCAGAGAATGTTCTATGAGGTCCACTTCCAGTTATTTCATAACACGCCCGTTGAAAGAGCGTATTACGCGCGTTAGGTATTCTTACGCGCGAGAGCTATGCGTAAGAATAACTACCCTAACTACTAACTAAACTAACCCTTTGGAAGAAAGATGTGTAAACTAAGCAATTACGATCCGGCGTACTGTTTGCTGTTTTCTAAACACATTTTAGTAGAAATCATCATCATCATGTCAGCCTATTGCAGTCACTGCTGGACAAAAGCCTCGCCAAAGAATGGGGGGATATGCCATAATCGCCACGCTTGGCAGACGGGTTTATAGTTCACAGAAAAATGCTGCTGCCCGTCCACTGGTAAATATTTCCTCGGGTTGATTTCTACACACCCCACGGGATGAGAAGGGGTGATGATATTTTTAACCGTCACCACACAGTAAAACGCAGGAAAAGTAATACCGATACATAAATCTATTCTGCCACGAAGTCTGCTAAAAATACTAAAGATTTAATCAGGTTAACCTTCCTTACGCTAACAATGTAAGTATATTTAAACTAATGCCATTACCTTTAACTCGACGGAAATTATTTCAGATGTGTTCGAAATATTTGGACTTTAGATTAACATAATCCTTTAAGGTAAGGTGATTAAAAAGTTTGGGATTTCGACATTTTTCAGTTGTTACAAAATTTGGTTTGGGCTTTTTATTATGGATTAAATGTGACATTATTTGTTTAATGTTTACATTTTAAATGTTTTTCCATTACTCTGAATTTGGCTAGTAACGTGGTTATAAAACCTTGGTTTTAACATTTTTTAGTTTTAATATGAGTAAACGTTGGTGTTGTTCTATTATGATGATTTCACCTCAGCGTCATTTAAATTATGTTACAAATATTGTATTGTATAATTATTTACGCAAAGGCACACAATTTATCTAAAAATCGTGAGCTTCCTAATCGCCTTTTAACTACATTTAGCAAATTATGCAGCATAACTACTTCATCTACTAGATGTGGTTAAGGGCTTTTATATTAGTTCATCTGTTAAATGTGGGTAACACTTTGGATTTTTATACTTAATTAAGTTTATATAATTTTATATATATTGATAATATAATTTTGATATATAAACTTTCTAATGGAAATATAGAAGATTAGTTATATATATATATACCCAATTCTTTTGAATTTTTTAAATATTGGCGTCAGTTTTTATATTCCAAACGCCAACTTAAAAACAATACACTTCTGTAAAAAGTTGAAATTTTACAAAAACTGTCGTAAAATTGACTATTATTCCGTTTGTAGTGAAAGATATAACAGACTTCCTTTTCCTAGCTCTTTGTATAAATAGACGAGAATCTTTTAAACGAATTAGGGATCTAGGTTTAGTAGCTCGTATAAAGATTGGATTGCTAGAAGGGATTCATATATAAATAAACTGGGTTGTATTTCAATTTAGTGAATTAATTAAATTATGTTAAGTTTAAGTCCAGTAAATTTATAGCTCTACACAAACATATTGGCTTTCTAATTTACTTACACCAGTTGTAACATAATACAGTCAAAATAGTTTGATTATGCAAGTTTTTAGTCAATACAACTTGGCACAGGTACTAATATTGTATAGCTATATTCGGGAACGGGCAGCAGCGTCTCTCTGTGTACTATGCCCATCATACTGAGACCTCGCTTGGAAAGTGTGGCGATTCTGGCATATCCCTCCAAATGATTGGCACAAGTTTTAGTCCAGCTTCAGGCTTTATTGGACTCACATAATGATGATGATGCTAATTGTACAGTTTGTATCATTGAATTTTTTTTAATTGAGAACAAAATATGACATGAAATTATGCATCTGTTTTTTATCATTACAGCTTAGTCATGCTTTTTAATAACAATTGTCTTAATTTATTTTAGTTTAATATGTAATTACCTATTTGACATAATGATCACAGGTTTATTTATTTATTTTTGTCATAGTTTATTTTCACTTTTAAATAATACACTGGCAAATTAATAAGGTCAATTTGTATGCCAGTGGCTAAAAGTGGCGGAACTTTACTTTGTTAGAGTAGATAGCATACAGCTAGTGGCCACCGCTAGCCTTTGTAATTAACTACCTACTAGTTAATTTAATAGCCGATAAATATTGAAGAGTTAACACATAAAAATTTCAAATGAGAATATTTCCTTCTATTATAATTTTTAGAATGTGATCAGTAACCTGCGCCGGCGCCTTGGAGTGTTTGAATCTCGACTCAGGACGGTTACCCCTTTGAAGATGCATGAATTAATCGATTTTTAAGGATAATATGCGGTCCGTTGTCTTCACGACAACTTTATAGATAATCACCTAAAAGAGTTAAGAAAAAACTGTTTATAAAAATAACACTAGCTTTAAATCCTATAAAAAGTCTGAAATGACTTGTTTCTGCGTTAATGAACATCATTACAGATCTACAAAGTCAACTGCTGGACAAAAGCATCTACCAAGAACCATCTTGGGGATTTGCCATAAGCGACACTCTTGGCAGACGGGTTGGCGATCGCAGTAACATGGTCATAGTACATAGAAAAAAGCAGTTGCCCGTCCTCTGGTAGATATTCCTTCGGAACGATTTCTACGTCCCCCACGGGATGAGATGGACTAATGATATTATGATATTCGCCGCAGTTTCTACTTTAAATTATAAAAGTTGAAGTTAGTGCCAATAATAATGTACATAATTCCTTCTCTACTCTTGTTGGCGCCATATAAAAATGTATACCTATATCAGTAATTTTATTCTTAATAATATCCGGGGACATAGTTTACACACGGCTATCCCAAACTAAGCAGAGCTTATACTATGGAAACCAAATAACTGATATACTACTTTTCTTTTGTAAATACATACTTATATAGATAAATTACACCCAGACTCAGGACAAACAGACATGTTCATGCACACCAATATCTGTCCTGGGTTGGAATCGAACCAACGACCTCCGGCGTCAAAAGCAAGCATTTGCCCACCACGTCAATAAATCTGTATGTATATATTATATTCTAAACAGTTTCTATGTTACTTATCATATTCCGGGAATGCATAACTAAAATTAGTTGAGAATTTTAAGTTTCTAAGCACACGGAGTATGTAGATGTATGACTGCCACCATGCTTGGGAAGGCACGTTAAGCTGTTGTTCCCCATTGCAATCATTAGACATTCAATAATTAAATCTCGTGTATATGCCCCATTTAGTATGTTTCGCCGGAGCGTCTCAACTGGTCCGTGTTGAAACCGGTAGTAGAGACACCCGCTGAGTTTGTTTCGCTGGGTCTTCTCAGTTGGGGCGCATTGGATCCGGTGGTAGCATTAAAACGCGACCGTCGTTATAAACACAAGGTCCGCCATAATAATAACATTTAATTCGTACCTTAATATAGACAGAACCATTCGCCAATATGTAGTAAAAATATAGCTAAAATTTACAATTTTGTTAATTAAACCTACACATGATCCTTGACAATAACTTAATTTAAGTTAGTTAAATATCGTTACTGTTATAAAATAAATCTTATTGTAAATTATTTCCTACAATCCATATACCTAAATATCTATATGTACCTAGAAATAATTATAAATTAATTATATATTACTACGAATATGTTCTGACTATTTACAAGCGCTTTTTTAAAGTCTACGTGAATAAAAACCTATTTTTTTATTTTTTTTTATTTAAAAGTCAATAGTCGTAAAGCCATGTAAGAGGCCTTCTAGGTGGCTTGAACAACTCTGTCACTAGGGTAGACTATCCAAGTATTACCAAACTGCAGCTACTTACTTCACTCTTACGTAAACTTCCGCAAAACATCAAAATTGATACATAACTCAGATTAATTTTAACGCACATTTTTTGCTCCAAAACCAACATAATGAATGACACCAATTAAATTAAATTTACCATAAACTTTATATAAACGATATGCAAACGACGTTTCCCCATACAAGACTGCTCGTCAACTCACCATTGTACGGGCCCCATGAATACATGTTTTGATTTCTCTTATGTCAGCACTGACGTATCCAAATTTCATACAAACAAAAGTCTAATTTATATTCTTAGTGTCAGAGTTCACTTTCGTTTATTGGATAGTCGCGTAATAAGATACTTGACTTTTGGCTTTAAGACATGGTGTCAGCATGTATTGACAAGCAATTAATTATAATTTTGTATTATCAATAATTAGATACTAAGAGGTTTGAAGTTCTTTAACACCTTTGTGTTTTGGATGATAATATATTTATTTACATGAAAGCCCTTAAAAAGGGATCGTGTGGTAACACTTTATACCTTAATTGTTCATAGCATATGTATGCTCTTAATTCATTGATTCTAGATCTTATTACAAACATAATAGAGTTTAAAATGAGGAGGAAACTTTTGTAACATAAGGCTTAAATATTTGCGTAATATATCGATCTGTTTATCTACACAAATCACAAACTATGGTTATTTTTATGGGTTAAGTTGAAGTGGTGGAATGCAATTCCTGTATGCAGGATCAAAAATGGCACAAAATGAAATCACACTGAGCAGTGAGGCCTTGGCATGTCCTAGGGAATTGCTTCGACTGTCTTAGATCCCACAACAAATTTAATCAGAAGGAATTAGTTATTAGTGAAATAAAGATTAGTGAAATAAAGATATGACGAGAAGACGTGGGAATTGCAACTAGAGGGGCCGCCAGCTTCCAACGCTGGGGTATAGTTTAAGTTAGTGATTAGTTTTAATTAAGTACATTATTGTTCGAGTCATTAGAGATCGCTGGAAGCTACTGGATGCGGGTAGCACAAGATCGGCACTTGTGGAGATCTTTGGGGGAGTACTTTTCAAGCAGTGGGCGTCTTTAGGCTGATATGATTACAATTATGAGAAATTAAAACTTATAGTTATTAATTTTGCCTTGGAAGATGAGCAGAATCTTTGTGTGGGATGTAAACTGCGTCAACATCGTGGCGACTTTTCATCTTCTTAATACTAGTGGATACGCCGGAGCTGTCGTTGCTTTAGTGAAGACTGTCAAATGGTTTCAGTACATTAATCTTATAGGCAACTATATATGTATATGTTTGTACCGAAAGAAGGCAGGTTAAAGATTAGGTCAAATAATTGGTATTGCCTGAGTATTTAGATGATTTGGGCATTTAGACAGGATGAATAAAAGAAGATTGACAAAAGTCTTCTTTTGTCAATCTTCTTTTATTCATGTGGCATGTGAGAATGGTACGACCGTTAGGGGAGACCTCACAGAAGATTCTCTGATCAAATCGGTCGTATATCAGTTATCTGGTTTCCATAGCATAACCACTGCCTAGTTTGGGATCAGATGGCCGTGTCCAAGTATATATTATTATGTTCTTAACAAAGCTTGGATCAGGAGAACCCTAAACCAGCGTGCGTCTATGAAGAATAGAATAACAGTAAACGGGGCAAAAGAGATGTGCAAAGATCGTGCACCGACTAAACCTAACCTGCCGTGGACTTCTTCTGGCGCCTGATACGGGGAGCCCCGGGAACGCGGGTATGCTGCTCCGGTGCCCTTGTTAGGGTATATAGCATACAACTAGTGGCCACCGCTACCCTTTGTAATTCACTATGAATATGGAAACTATATAAATAGAATAGAATACTCTTTATTGTACACCATAAGAATACATTTTTCATAGGATATTACATAAACAAGTTGTACAAAGGGCGGTCTTATCGCATAAAGCGATCTTTTCCAGACAACCTTAGGATGGATAGGAGCAGAACAATAACTAGTAGCAGTATGTGTGCAACAAGACATACACCAAAATTGTGGTAGGTATATCCATAAAAAAAAGATATTTAATAAATTTATTGTTATAAAGAAGGAAATGTAAAAATAAACATAATTAAATAACTAAATAAGAAAAATACTTTATTTAACGTAGGTACCATAAATTATACAGACAAATAGTGTTCTTTGACTAGCTTTTTAAAAGCTGATATTGTCCGGGCACTTTTAATTTCGATAGGCAAGGCATTTCATATGATAGCCGAGCTGTCTGTACACTAAACGATTTTCCCATAAAAATGGATTTGTGCTCTGGGATATGTAGTTTTAATTATTATATAAAATAAAAATTAATTAATATAAAAATTAATATAAGTTGTTAATTTAATAGACGATAAATATTGAAGAGTGAGCACAAAACACTTTCAAATGAGAATATTTCCTTGTTTTATAATTTTTCAGAACGTGATCAGTAAGTAACCTGCGCCGGGCGCCTTCTAGTGTTTGAACCTCGACTCAGCTTGACACTTTGAAGATGCATTAATTGATCGATTTTTAAGGATAGTATGCGGCCCGCTGTCTTCACGACAACTTACTAAAAACAACACAAGTAAAAACTGTTTATAAAAATAACACTAGCTTTAAATCGTATAAAAAGTCTGAAATAACTTGTTTCTGCGTTAATGAACATCATTACAGCCCTACAAAGTCAACTGCTGGACAAAAGAATCTACCAAGAACCATCTTGGGGATTTGCCATAAGCGACACTCTTGGCAGACGGGTTGGCGAGCGCAGTAAGATGGTCATAGTACACAGAAGAGAGCAGTTGCCGTCCTCAGGTAGATATTCCTTCGGAACGATTTCTACGTCCCCCACGGGATGAGATGGACTAATGATATTATGATATTCGCCGCAGTTTCTACTTTAAATTATAAAAGTTGAAGTTAGTGCCAATAATAATGTACATAATTCCTTCTCTACTCTTGTTGGCGCCATATAAAAATGTATACCTATATCAGTAATTTTATTCTTAATAATATCCGGGGACATTATTTACACACGGCTATCCCAAACTAAGCAGAGCTTGTACTATGGAAACCAAATAACTGATATACTACTTTTCTTTTGTAAATACATACTTATATAGATAAATTACACCCAGACTCAGGACAAACAGACATGTTCATGCACACCAATATCTGTCCTGGGTTGGAATCGAACCAACGACCTCCGGCGTCAAAAGCAAGCATTTGCCCACCACGTCAATAAATCTGTATGTATATATTATATTCTAAACAGTTTCTATGTTACTTATCATATTCCGGGAATGCATAACTAAAATTAGTTGAGAATTTTAAGTTTCTAAGCACACGGAGTATGTAGATGTATGACTGCCACCATGCTTGGGAAGGCACGTTAAGCTGTTGTTCCCCATTGCAATCATTAGACAAGATTCGTTAAGCCATGTAAGATTCCTTCTAGGTGGCTTGAACAACTCTGTCACTAGGGTAGACTATCCAAGTATTACCAAACTGCAGCTACTTACTTCATTCTTACGTAAACTTCCGCAAAACATCTAAATTGATACATAACTCAGATTAATTTTAACGCACATTTTTTGCTCCAAAACCAACATAATGAATGACACCAATTAAATTAAATTTACCATAAACTTTATATAAACGATATGCAAACGACGTTTCCCCATACAAGACTGCTCGTCAACTCACCATTGTAAGGTCCCCATGAATACATGTTTTGATTTCTCTTATGTCAGCACTGACGTATCCAAATTTCATACAAACAAAAGTCTTATTTATATTCTTAGTGTCAGAGTTCACTTTCGTTTATTGGATAGTCGCGTAATAAGATACTTGACTTTTGGCTTTAAGACATGGTGTCAGCATGTATTGACAAGCAATTAATTATAATTTGGTATTATCAATAATTAGATACTAAGAGGCTTGAAGTTCTTTAACACCTTTGTGTTTTGGATGATAATATATTTATTTACATGAGAGCCCTTTAAAAGGGATCGTGTGGTAACACTTTATACCTTAATTGTTCATAGCATATGTATGCTCTTAATTCATTGATTCTAGATCTTATTACAAACATAATAGAGTTTAAAATGAGGTGGGATCTTTACTTTATTTATTTATTCTTGTACACACAAAACATACCATAAATAGATAAAAGTGAACAGTACAAAGGTGCTGCTTATTTCCAAGAAATTTCTTCCAGCAGACCCGCGACAGGAAAAATTTTACACAACCATAATGATGTGTGTAGTTCTATAATACACTTACATACTAATAAATTGCATACACTTACATACAAATAAATTGCATACCATTAAATATTATATCCAATTTAGACTTTACAATAAACAATAACAATCTTTTGTAACATAAGGCTTGAGGATTTGCGTAATATATCTGGTTATCTACACAGTTCACAAACTACGATTATTTTTTTATGGGCTACCACTGCAACTCCTGTACGCCAGTATTAACAATGGCACACAATGAAATGACACTGAGCGTTGAGCCCCAGGCATGACCTTGGGTTAGAAAAAATGATTAGACTGTCTTGGATACCGTAACAAATTTAATCAGAAGGAAACAAGAAGAAGAAGCAAAGAAGAAGAAAAAAGTTGTTATATTTCTCTCCAGAGCAAAGCGGGAGATAAATAAAATTAAATAAAAAAGGTTTTTGTTCACGTAGACTTTAAAAAAGCGCTTGAAAATAGTCAGAACATGTTTGTAGTAATATATAATTATTTCTAGGTACATATAGATATTTAGGTACACGGATTGTAGAAATAATTTACAATAAGATTTATTTTATAATAGTAACGATATTTAGCTAACTTAAATCGTAAATATCGAAATTTTAAATTTTAGCTATTTTTTTACTACATATTGTCTGAACGGTTCTGTCTATATTAAGGTACGAATTAAATGTTATTATTATGGCGGACCTTGTGTTTATAACGATGGTCGCGCTTTAATGCTACAATTATATGACGAGAAGACGTGAGAATTACAACTAGAGGCGCCAGCTGCCAAAGCTAGGGTATAGTTTAAGTTAGTATTTAGTTTTAATTAAGTAAATTTTAGTTAGAGCTATTAGAGATCGCTGGAAGCCGCTGGATGTGAGTAGGATAAGATCTTCACTTGTGGAGATCTTTGTGGGAGGCCTTTTCGTCCATCTTTCGGCTCATATGATGACGATTATGATGTTAGAGATCTTGTCATTATTTAGTTAACCTTGGAAGATGAGCAGAATCTTTGTGTGGGATGTAAACTGCGTCAACATCGTGGCGACTTTTCATCTTCTTAATACTAGTGGATACGCCGGAGCTGTCGTTGCTTTAGTGAAGACTGTCAAATGGTTTCAGTACATTAATCTTATAGGCAACTATATATGTATATGTTTGTACCGAAAGAAGGCAGGTTAAAGATTAGGTCAAATAATTGGTATTGCCTGAGTGTTTAGATGATTTGGGCATTTAGACAGGATGAATAAAAGAAGATTGACAAAAGAAGAATATATGGCATGTGAGAATGGTACAACCGTTAGGGGAGACCTCGCAGAAGATTCTCTGATCAAATCGGTCGTATATCAGTTATCTGGTTTCCATAGCATAACCACTGCCTAGTTTGGGATCAGATGGCCGTGTCCAAGTATATATTATTATGTTCTTAACAAAGGTTAGATCAGGAGAACCCTAAACCAGCGTGCGTCTATGAAGAATAGAATAACAGTAAACGGGGCAAAAGAGATGTGCAAAGATCGTGACAAAAGAAAATCCGTTGTCTCTGTCTACCCCTCTGGGAAACAGGCTTGAGTCTATGTATGTATTTATATGTTTATCTGTACATCTATATATTCTAAAATTCAAAATTGGAGTGTCTGTTTGTAATATTGAAATAGCCGGTTTTTACCGCATAAATATGAATATATATACGGTATATACACCAAACATTTTTTTCAATTTTTGTCCGTCTGTTTGTTCTTCTCTGAAATGTCTGGACCGATTTTGAAGGGACTTTTATTGGCAGGTAGCTGATGTAATAAGGAGTAACTTAGGCTACTTTTATTTTAGTGAAAAAGTCTTTTATTTTACTAAAAAAACGAAATAAACTAATTAACACGCGGACGAAGTCGCGGGTACAGCTAGTTTAAAGTATGTCCTTTACTTAGGTAGTATTTATTTTCTTTGAAGTAACTTGTCTTCATTAGTGTATCGGTAGATATTTCTACTTTTCTAGGTCTTTGTGAACATAATATGATTACCTATTGGAAAATCCACAAAGGCTTTTTCGAAGGCCCTTTATGCTACCGTTTGGTCCACGTAATTTTTACAAACTTTCCTATACCTTTCTATAATCTCACTAAAGGTCGGGTTACTTAAAAGGTCACTGACCTAACATCTAAGCACGGTAGACCTCATTTGCTTCCACGAAACTTTCATCCATCAAATGTCAATACAGATATTAGAGATTTAGTCGTAGATTCGGTATTAGAGTATCGGGTAACAAGGCGGTTAAGGACTTTCTCAGAAGAATAACAAATGGTCATTTTTAACCCTTCTTAGAGAATCCATGATATTTTCAGTAGGTTGAAATGTTACTAAAATTACTACTACTATAATTTTATCCTGTTTTGTGTCGACCGAATCTTTTCGCTGCTCCTCAAAAACGCGTATTAGTATAGCATTTACATGCAATACACGAAAACAACTGTGTTTGCATCTGTGTGTGTGCTATGTCATCACCCCATCTCATCCCGTGGGGGGTGGGGGGGGAGGTTGAAGTCTACCGCGGGAATACCTACCAGAGAACGGGCAGCAGCGTTTTGAGACCATCAAACTGCGATCGCCAACCCGTCTGCCAAGCGTGGCAATTATGACATATCCCCCTATTCTTTGGGGAGGCTTTTGTCCAGCTTGAGGAGCAGTGGCAGTGAGGAGGCTTTTGAGCAGCAGTGGATGTACTTTGGCAGTCGTAATGGAAGAAAACAACAACAAAATTTGTCTTGTTCGAGAATCGAACCAGCAACCTGTGAATCAGAAGGCAAGCTACCCACAATACTAAGTCACGGCGGTTATACAAGCTAATCTTAAGATTATTACAGGAGTTACCATTAGAGTATTATTTTGGTTTTTATTGGTAACAAACAATGTCCATTTCCTTCTTGCCACAAACCTTTAAGCTTTTCTTTCACAGGCCATAAAGTCCTGTCGTCTGTTAAAACCTTTTATTAGATAGTTACGACGTTAGAATATCTTTTCACAGTTACAGTTATAAAGTTCACTACGTCTAAGCTATAGGGTATAAGTAAAACTACGTGTATTACTCCAACCATCAAAAGCTTGACAGCTCTGTTTGAATCCACTTATGGTTGGATAAGATGCAAATCAAGAATATGCTTTTAAATTGATAGCAATTTGATGATTTACCTACATCTTAGAAATTCTTTCCGCTTAAGCTTTTTTAAGTTGTAGATCGAATGTAGCTACTGATGTATTTTTCTTAAGGTCCAAAAATCTTGCTTATGAAACTCAAGTATGTTTGTAACATACAAAAAATTTGTATGCACTATGTCGAAAAATGTTCTTACGTTAACAAAAGTTTACAAATACGGACTTAATGTCTAAAGCATTTAATACCGGTCTACCTTAGGATGACGTAGAGATAGCATGTATACCTAACACATATAAAATATTTATAAAAAACTTTCGTTAAAATTTTAGTTTATAAATTATTTATTATTCACAATGCAAATCAGGAATCTAATATGTGATGAATTCCGAATATGTGAAATAATAACTTTATTCGTGCGGTGGATCTTGAACCAGCATCCTCTACCAATACGAGGTAGGCTCTCTGGCTACAGACGATACACACTGACAATTCCCATTTTGAATAACATCCTTCTGGTGGATGGAGTGGTGTTATAAGTTTGAAGTCGATGTCTGTGTGTGTGTCTCTCAAACAGATAGACCGATTTCGAAGCGATGCTTTCAATTGAAAGCCAGTTTTCTTGCGGTAGTTCTTAGCTAGGTTTGGTTAATATCAGTCCAGCAGTGTAAGAGTATCGGACCTTTTCCAAAATAATGTAATAATTGTAGTTGGGGGTTTTGTAATGGTTAGGTTATTGAGATTAACTTACTATTAATAGTAAAAATACTGTACTATATAATAATATATACTAGACTTAAAAATACACCTTTCCTTAGACACCTTCCCTAAAGTAGATTAATTAGAAAGCACGAAAAGTTATGTCGTCGATTAAAATTTAATTTAACAATTCTCTTGATGTCTATAATCCAATTTCAGTTCCTGTAACAAAAATTTTTGCGTTCTAATTAAAATTATTATAAAACTAATCCGCTTACCGCTTAAATTATTATCGCAGGGATGCCTTTGACCCTAATTAATTAAACAAGGGTGTGATTAAAAGCTAATGGTCCCAGTGAGTGGGGTTAGCCACGGGATAGTTTGAAGTATAGGAAAATGTGGCGAGTAGGGATGGATAGTGATGAAAACTGTGCAGTCACGACGTATACAATTAGCCTAGCAGCTTAATTGTTTCGTTTCAAATTAGTACATTCACTAATTTAATTATTTAAAAATTTTGTACACACAGCTTTACATTTTTTTTCACTGAGTTGCTTAGTACATCGAATAGGTACGTAAAATTTGGATTATAGAAAAATGTATATATTATTATTTATAAGTATCAAAATATCTATGTATATATCTGTGTGTTGTACCCCAATTGCCTCATTTCTATAGATGTATTCTTTCTTTCTAATAAAAGTAAATTAAATGAAGAAGAAACATGTAGTATATGAGTGCTGCTTATTTCATAAAATATTTCTTCCAGCAGACCCGCGAGAAGGAATATTAAAGTACAATAGACATGGTTTATAATATCATTACATAAACTTCATACTGGGATACACAAATATATATGCATAAACTACATATATACACATAAATATGATGAAGAGGGAGAGATAGTAATTTTAACTTGCAGAAGCAAGTTAAAAATTACTATCTCTCCCCCTAACAAATAGTATCTGCTTAAGAATAAGCAGATACTATTTGTTTTTGAGTTACAAATCTTAAGCGGGAGAGAATTAATTTCACCAAGAAGGAATGAGGATATTAGTTTATGGAATATGAATATAAGAAAGGACATTAGGAAACTATAATTCTGTCTTTGTTCAACTTCTCACTGCGAATATGACCAAACCACCCACCAAAAAAAAAAACTTGTGTGTACTTATGTACACGCGTTAGAAGTTATACTTCTTAATATACAACTTGAACATAGTTATCAATTTTCATACCACCTAGAACTAACGTCTTGCTGTTATTTCACTGTCATGCCACCTAGAACTAACTTCATACTGTTACATTTTTTGGAGTCTGTGTGCGCGCGCATCGTAAAAATTCACTCTCATCATTTTTCTCCATCGCGCCAAAAGAAGTATAACTTCAAAAACTTTGGGAGTATGATCTCTGGCAAAACAAGTGTGATATTATGTTAAATAGCTTGCATCTAATATTTGGAGTAGTTCATTATTCAGATCTTGAAAGTGCAAGGAATTACCTCTGTTTATTTAAGCGATTTTGCAATACCTAGCCTAACAAAATATCAGCTCATTTGAGAGAACCAACAAAGTAAGTGGACCAAATCTCGTGTATATGCCCCATTGAGTATGTTTCGCCGGAGCGTCTCAACTGGGCCGTGTTGAAACCGGTAGTAGAGACACCCGCTGAGTTTGTTTCACTGGGTCTTCTCAGTTGGGGCGCATTGGATCCGGTGGTAGCATTAAAGCGCGACCGTCGTTATAAACACAAGGTCCGCCATAATGATAACATTTAATTCGTACCTTAATATACACAGAACCATTCAGACAATATGTAGTAAAAATATAGCTAAAATTTAGATAATTAAACCTACACATGATCCTTGACAATAACTTAATTTTAGTTAGATAAATATCGTTACTGTTATAAAATAAATCTTATTGTAAATTATTTCCTACAATCCGTGTACCTATATAATCCGTATATCTATATCCGTGTATATATCTATATGTACCTAAAAATAATTATAAATTAATTATATATTACTGCGAACATGTTCTGACTATTTACAAACGCTTTTTTAAAGTCTACGTGAATAAAAACCTTTTTTATTTATTTTATTTGTTTAACCCTTAAAATATACTATTGTTGCTTTTACAGCTTGCTTTTCTACTTGAAATTTGTTAGTTTTATGAAGTTCTTCTACCAGTCGATCAATCGGTCTCTTGCTTGTTATAGGGAAGTGAAAATACTTTTTATAACTCCTCAGTCCTTGTGCCAATTAATGTTGATCGCTTACAGTAACTGTACAACTGTTGTGGTGGGTAAGAGGGTGGGACTGGTCCTATCCTAAAGACTGAGAGGTTGCTTGAACGAACAATAGGGGGGAGTGAGGGTTAAATCCATCTGGAAAATAAAATAACAAAGTGAATAACTCGCACCTGACTGTATTCTAATTTAGTTCGAACTTCTACTTCGGGCAATTATTGAAGGCCAGTTTTTTGGGGCGCTTTACACAACTGCAGCCCTACTTTAATAAGCGAAGACGAGAGTACATATCATCGATACGATTTAGGAAAACGATGTTGTTTTGAGCTACTTAAATAATTTCTTTCTTTCTTCTTCTTCTTTCTTTTATTTAGTCCACACTAATATTTAAATATGAAATTTGTGTCTCTGTCTGGAATGCTGTGAGCTCCACTGAATGTTTTTAAATTAGATTTAGAATGAGAGAGATTAAACAGATACTTAGTTCGTTATCTGTAGGTAGAAGAAAGCTTCTTTGTATTTCAGAATTTCACCTTATAGTGGATGATAATTTTTTTTACATTTTATAAGATAAATGCTCAAGTTATATCATGCATAATAGTACCTGTTCTGAAACCATCGTAGGCAATATATTTATTTCCACGCAGATTAGGTCGCGGGTACACCCAAGAATAAAGACCCAAGATTTGAACACAGTCCTTTACTCATTTTCTGCAGTAAAAATGGTACTGATAGACCAACGTCGCACTTATATTATATGTAGATATACACTAAACGACCCAAAAAGATGCTACTAATACAAAAAAAATAATGTCCGTCTAATGTACACAGAATACAAATAAATAGATATAATCCAAGATAAGATGAATAAACTAGTAGATGATGGTTGGCTAGCGGCCAAAGGTTCAAGTTACCAAACTTCAAAGGTAGAGTTTCAGTGTCGACTTTAATAATGAATCAAGGTTCCAGATATAAATGTAGTATTTTTCACCATTACTAAAAAGATGTGATTATGATTACCAATTAGTTTTAATATAGACGAGCCGGGTGGCGTGGTTGGAAAATGCTTGCCTTTCACGCCGCAGGTCGTAGGTTCGATTCCCATGCAGTACAGATATGAATGTGTGTCCAATCGTGAACAAGTCTGTTTGACCTGAGTAATTATGTATATATAAAAGAAAATTAGTATATGTAATAAAATAAAAAAGTTTTTTATTCACGTAGACTTAAAAAAGCGCTTGTAAATAGTCAGAACATGTTTGTAGTAATACAGTAATTATTTCTAGTTACTTATTACAGATATTTGCAAAAGTCTGGAAATATTTGAGATCAATGGGGATAGGAAAATCGCGCCAAATTGACAATAATTTAGATATAAATTCACTGACAATGGTCATTTCTCAATTCTGCTTGGCATACTACGCTCACTTAACATATCTCCAATGGCAATTGATTGGTTTCGAAGTTACCTGTTTGGCCGGATTCGCATTGACGATACCTACTCGTCATGGTGTTTCACCAGCGCTGGCGTGCCACAGGGAGGCGTTTTATCTCCACTACTCTTCACTGTATTTATCAATTCGTTTACCTCTCGGTTAACTTCTTCCTACCACCTTTATGCCGACGACTTACAAATATACACCCAGACACCGGTAGAGCATCTTAGCGATGGTATTGGTATCATTAACAGTGACATGGCAATTATCAACAAGTGGAGCACAGACCACGGTCTTACAGTAAATCCCTCCAAAACACAGGTTATTGTGATAGGCAGTTCTCGCATGCTCAGAAAAGTTGACTGGATCCATACCCCTCGAGTAATATTTAACAAAACAGTCATACCATTCAGTGATAGGGTTAAAAACTTGGGGGTATACTTTGATCAAACACTGTGTTGGGGTCCACAAATATAACACCAGTCGTAAATTATATGCTGCAGCCGGATCATTAAGGAGGTTACGTAATTTTCTCCCAACTGCCATTAAAATTGCACTAGCACAATCCCTCCTTCTTCCAACCCTTGACTATGCTGACGCCAGCTATCTTGACCTCACGGAGGACAAACTAGATAAACTCGAGCGGCTTCAAAACTTCTGCATAAGGTTCATATTTGGGCTCCGCAAATATGATCACCGAATTTCGTAGAAAACTCGAGTGGTTACCCATTCGCCTTTGCCGAAATATTCATATACTCTCTCTTCTTTACAGTATTTTATTTAATCCCACGGCTCCCTCTTACCTCAAGGTTAGGTTTGAATTCCTATGTGATACACATTTTAGGTCCTTGAGATCATCAGAGAATCTAGAACTCCAGTTGCCCACACATTCCACTAATTTCTTGGACAAATAAAATTGGATAAATACATACTTGGATAAATAAAAAATACGTCAAAGAACTGTCAAAGGAATACTTCTTGCTCCGTATTTAAAACTTAAATTTTATAATTATTGTGGTGTAAATATTCAGAAATTGTGACTATTTAGCTTGTAAGTGCGTGCTAAATATAAATAAACGTTTGCAGAACTGTATCCTGTGTCAGTGTGTAAAAATAGAAAAGAAACAATTTGTTCGTGAACTTCTCTTCAAACTACTAAAATACATGTGCATGGTGTTTTTCAACAATAAAATATAGTTTGATAAACGATAAACTTAACAGACACATAAATCGACAATAAAACTAATGTAATAGTGACCCTAATATTAACAATAACAACAACAATTTCGACCGTTTGAACGTGTTTAAAACTTTGTTTGACCTTTGTACCAAAACAAAAATCACAGACAATATTTAGTGTTGTAACTGAGCCGTTAAAGAGTGAATGACAATCTCTCTTACCAAAGACAATAATACCCTGCTACACGAAACAATATTTTTTGACACTTGTGAGCGGACAACATAACTGTGTTGCAATTAAATAAAATATACCCCAAATTCGACGTGTTAGCTTCGTTGCGAACGGACGCACATCTGTTTTTTCGAAATTATTATTAATTATTATTAATTTACTAAACTAAACTCGTGATTGGTCCATAGCTCATAACTAAATTCCTTAAGTGATCAATACTTAGAGATATCGTTAAGTTCCAGAGACAACACATAGATGGCGCCTATAGTCCCATCTTGCGCTGGTTGCCGGCATACAATTAATAACGCGCAATGTATTAAATGTTGCAAATGTTGTAAATCTTACGATCTCCCTTGTGCGAATATAACCGAACAGCATTATACCTCTATGAATAAGGAACAGAAAAGTAAATGGATATGTCACGAATGCAAAAGTAAGCAGCCAAAGCTAGGAAATCTTAATACGCCGCTACGCAACCTCAAGGACGACAATGTAAGCTGCCCTGTAAGTGATGAACAGGACTCTGGGTCTGGATCTGGAAACATAACTCTTAGGAAAAAACAAAACGATGGTAATAAAACGTCAAAATCTAACCAGGGGTCGGCCAGCCCACTACATGGTATGGATGAATCATTTGTAGCAGCAGTTAGCGAGCGAGTTCATAAAGTGATTCTGCTGGAATTACCTGAAATTATATCTAAGGTCATGAAGGCCGAGCTGTCATCTATAAAAGAAGACTTACAGGATTTTCGGAAGTCTCTTAATTATATCAGTTTAGACTATGACGAAATGAAAACTACGGTTGAAAAACTTTCTCAAGATAATATAGCGTTATCAAAGGAAAACAACACTCTTAAATCCACGGTATCAGAGCTATCAGAACGCCTAAACCACATAGATCAATATATGCGCGAGGAAAACTTGGAAATACAGGGTGTACCTGAACATAAAAATGAAAATCTACATAAACACGTGGAACAATGTTCTCGTGTGGTAGGTTACAAGTTCAATGAAGATGATATAGTAAAATGCACTAGAGTAGCTAAGTTGAATAAAGAAAGCAAGTTTCCCCGCACGATTATTGTTAAGTTTAGAAGTGTTAAAAAGCGAGACGAATTTTACTCCTCAGTGTACAGATATAATAAAGCAAACCCAGACAACAAACTTAATACCTCATTACTTGGAATCGGCGGCGAGATAAAACCGGTGTATGTGTCAGAGCATCTATCCCCCGGCAATAAGATCTTACATGCAGCTGCACGAAAGAAAGCTAAGGAGCTAGGTTACAAGTTTGTTTGGGTTAAGAACAGTCGCATATATGTTAGAAAGTTGACAGATTCTAATTATATACTTATAAAAAATAAGGACAGTCTTGATCTCATTTCTTAATAATGTGTTTGTATATTCTAGTGGCACTGGTATCGAATGCGCAGATAAATGTTAACAAAAATGTATTTATCAATATATTACCAGAATGTCAGAGGTATAAAGACCAAAACTCTAGATATTTTTAATACGGTATTATCTTACAATTATGATGTTATTTGTTTTACTGAAACATGGCTGGACGATTCTGTTATTTCCTCTGAATTATTCGACGACAGATACTGTGTGTTGCGTCGAGATCGCGATTCCAAATTTCGTGCGAGATATAAAAAGAATCATGGTGGAGGTGTGCTGGTTGCTTATTCGAAAAAACTCAACATTCTGTTAAGACGAGATTGGGAAACTGAATATTTAGAAGATCTATGGCTAGAAATTAAGTTAAACGAATCTCTTACTGTCAGTTTGTGTGTTGCATATATACCTGATTATTTACCTACTAACGTATTTCGTGAGTTCCTGACTAATTGTAATGATCGACTAATAACTACAACTAGGCATTTTACTTGTATTGTGGGTGACTTCAACCTGGGTGATATAACTTGGTCTGCTGAAACAGGTTGTCCTCTGGGCTGTAACTGCGAGAAGTCAAAATCTCTCCATAATCTATTTCAATTTAACACGATACGTCAATTAAACTATAACTTAAACCAAAATGACCGCATTCTAGACTTAGTTATAACTGATGCATCAGATTTGATCACTGTCACTCAGACCACCCCCATAAGCCGTCTTGATAATCATCATCCACCGTTTGAAATATCGTTTAAAACTGGTCCTACCTCATTATTAAAAAATGCATGTCTAGAAAAACTATGTTATTATAAAACTGATTTTGAAAGCTGTAAACGAGAGATAGCGCTAATAAATTGGGATCTATATGCAGCAAGTATGAAATGTAATGAGTTTGTCCAATTTTTTTACAATAGTATTTACACAATAATAGAGAGATTTACTCCAAAGTCTAAAATATGTAATAACAGATATCCATCGTGGTTTTCAATAAGTCTTATTAAATTACTAGCTACAAAATATAAAGCACACATTAGATTTAAACGATATGGAAATCCAAGGGATTACGATATGTTTTCAATGCTCAGAACTCGGGCGAAAGCATTAGCTTGTGAATGTTTTAAAATCTACATCGATCGAATTGAGGAAGATCTCAAGTTCAACCTAAAAGCTTTTTGGCGCTATACTAAAAGTAAACGTTTAAATAATAACATGCCCAGTCGTATGTACTATAAAGACAAGATCGGCAGCTCAGGTGAAGATATTGTTAACCTGTTTTCTGAATACTTCTCGTCAGTTTACAGTTCCAGTACTACAAGTAGTTACTACCCTGATTTTGTATTTTCTAATCTATCGATTACTAACATACACATTGACAAGAAAGATCTATTGATTAAACTTCAAGATATTGATGTCTCAAAAAACGGTGGTTATGATGGTATTCCCCCTATCTTTATTCGTATGTGTTCAACTGCATTGGTTACTCCACTGCACATAATATTTATCAAATCATTACAGGAGGGTACTTTCCCTGAGCTATGGACGATAGCCAAAGTTACTCCGGTATATAAATCGGGGGATAAATCAGATGTCTCTAACTATCGCCCTATCTGTGTTCTTAACTGTTTTGCCAAAATATTTGAAAGTTATATTTACAAACATGTATATAACTATGTCAAGCCCATGTTAAGTACATGTTACATGTACATGGCTCAAATCTTACCTAGAAAATCGCTCACAGCTTGTCACACTAAACGGATATGACTCTATTCCATATATAGCATCATCTGGCGTTCCTCAGGGCTCTAATTTAGGTCCCCTTTTGTTTTTAATATTTGTCAACGATTTACTGAATAGTGTCAAATGTGAATGTTTGGCTTTTGCTGACGACATAAAAATATTTAAACGAATATCGGATCATAAAGACTGCGAACACCTTCAAACTGACATGAACACAATTTTAAATTGGTGTAACGAAAATCACATGTCATTAAATATAAAAAAGTGCCAGGTGATCACGTTTACTAAAAAGAAACAAAATGTTCTGAAATATAATTACCATATTGACAATACTATAATTACGAGAGTTACAGAGGTTCGCGACCTGGGAGTGTTGTTCGACTCTTGTTTATCTTTTAGACCACACTATGACAATATTTGTAATAGAGCTAATCGTATGCTCTCATTTATACTCCGAACCACTCGCCCATTTAAAAAAACCAGCTCCGTAATTATAGTATACTGTTCTTTGGTAAGAAGCATTCTGGAATACTGTTCTCCTGTATGGTCTCCAATCTACAGCACACATATTGATCGTATAGAGGCAGTACAGAGACGGTTTGTAAGAGCTCTGTGCTCAAAATATGGGCTAAGGCGCAAAATTCCAGACTATAGTGACCGGCTTCATAAATTTTCTTTGCCAACGCTACAAAGTAGAAGATGGATAAGCGACCTATGCACACTCCACAAAATTATAAATGGTTCATTGGATAGTTGTCTCATTGAAAAGGTAAACATTAAAATACCATTGCGATCTGTTCGTATTCCACAACTGTTCAATGTACCCTCGAGTAACAATAATGTATCACAAAATAACCCGCTTAATAGAATGTGTAGAAATTATAATGCTATTTGCTCACACACAGACATATTTCACGACAACTTCAGCAGATTCAAATATTTTTTACTTCAATTTAACAAAATGTAATAGTAATTAACTTACATCTAATTGTACTTTTTAACTTAACTTAAGATTAACTCTAATTTAACTTACAAAGAAGTATTGTCTACTACAAGTGTTGTGTACAGCTGTAACTGGATTTCAGATTCACTCACAATGTATTAATATAGTTGTATACTTTATATTATATAATCTGATATCTGTAACTGTACCTTCTAAATAAAATAAAATAAAAATAAAATAAATCATTCGCTGTACAGGCTGCTCGATTGTGGAATTCACTCCCTCTGCATATCAGACGTGCACAAACTTTGACATCTTTTAAAACACTTTTAAAGAATCATTATTTATCACTGTAATTTCTCTCATCTTGCGATCTTCCACCTTCCTCAAAAACTTCCTTATTCTTCATAATTAGTTTTAATATTTACTATAGTATATTAAAAAGTATGTATATATTATATGTTTATATATAAATATTCGTACATAGGTACATATATATGTAAATCTATATAAGTAGATGCACTGCCAACTACCACTTTGTCTCCCTGCATTTCTTTGGTTCATCCAACGGTTGTCTGGAAGAGATTGCTATATTAGAGATAAGACCGCCGTTTGTACCTCATAATATAAGTTAACTTACATAAGTTTCAATGTATGATCCGATTTGGTGCAATAAAGTGTTATCTAATTATCTATATTTAGGTACACGGAATGTTAAAACAGTTATACAATTTATTTTATAGTGGTAGTGATATTTAGCTAGTTTGTATTAAGTTATTGTCAAAGAGATTATGCTTAGGTTTAATTATTGAAATTGATATTGTGGTCCTTGTGTTGGACCTTGTGTTTAAAACGACGGTCGCGCTTTAATGCTACCACCAACATCAGTTATCTCGTTTCCATATTACAAGCTCTGCTTAGTTTGGGATTAGATGACCGTGTGTGCATAATGTCCCATTTTATTATTATATAATGTACTATCTAGGACATTTGTGGTGTGTGTTCTTTCGGATGCTCTGTAGCTTTATAAATAAATTTCATTCAATTAGAGCTGATAAATTCACACGACTCTTCCAAAATACATATAAAAGATAAGACAGAAAGCATGAGGACTGTTTTAGCGTCTTTACTGTGGTGTGGTGGTGGTGGCCAATATCTGAATATCATCACCCCTTCTTATCCCGTGGGAGGCGCATATTTACTAGTGGACGGGCAGCAGCTTCCTTCTGAGTACTATCACCATCTTACTGCATCGCCAATCCATCTGCTAAGCGTGACGAATATGGCATTTCCCATCAAGATGGTTCTTGTGAGAGGCTTTTCCAGCAGTGGACTTCTTTCAGCTGTAAAGATGATAACTGTATCTTGTGAAGTACTGTTGTAACAAGCGGCTTAAGTAAAATGTCTTTAGTAGGAGGCTAGCTATCATTATATTGAATTCCTCTGTGTATGTTACATAACTCTACTAAACTAAACTTTTAGCTAGTTTAATTATTAGCTAGCTTATTTTTTTTTTGATTAAATTAACTTTGTTGAATCTAAGAAATGTAATCCCATTTGTATTTCATAATTGATACCGCATTTTATAGAATAGAGCTTTTGAATGCCATGTCCCGGAGTTTTTAATGACTGCGACATTTCCTTCTTTTTTATAAGATAAACTTCAAAGTAATGTCCGCAACAAAAAACATTTCAACATGATCACAATCGTTATACGTAGGAGTACTCCGTAAAAGGATGAGGTCATACGCTGACATTTCAAAGTTTCTGCTCTAAACAATGACGAAGTGGAATCTAATGTTTCTGTTCGCAAAGTATTTAAAATTATCTGAAGAACCCTATATCTGAGCGGTAAAAGACTCTCAGCTGGGTTTAGCTTGGTATTTGTTTTATTTTCGGGGTCACTTTGGTTAAGGAGCTAGCTGGCGAGGAGCAAATAGGGGGTGTAAATGTGGTACGCTATAGGCTCTATAAATCTTCCTTGAATGAGGATCAGCTGGAATACAATACTCGCTTTAGGCTGGCACATAAAGGCTGTATTTTAAAATAAATAAAAAGTTTTTTAATAGTGCCCGCATCAATCAAATAGAATATTTTTTATTAATAATTATATTAAACAACATGTAACGTAATTAACGCACACCCTCAAACACCCCAATTAGAGTATAATGTTGTAATCATAATATAATAGGTCTTTACCTATGAAATTGCCGTTTTGTATGAAAAAATTTAAACGAATTTTTTTCATGAATTTTTTTATTTGTATTAATCGAAGTAATCACCCATGCAATCAATGCATCTTTGCCATCGCAGTGGCAGTTTATTGATGCCCTTCTTAAAGAAATCAGCTGGACGGGAGGCAATAAATTCTTCAAAGGCATTTTGTACTGCCTCTCGGGTATTGAATTTTTTTCCCGCCAAGAAGTTATCCAAATTCTGGAAAAAGTAGTAGTCTGTAGGCGCAAGGTCTGGTGAGTAGGGCGGATGACGGAGAGCTTCCAACCCCAGTTCTTGCAACTTGGAGACCGTCTGCTGTGCAGTATGAGGTCGCGCGTTGTCGTGCAGGAGCAGCGGAGACGAGCGATTGACCAATGCTGGTTGGAGATGCGCCAGCTTCTCCATCATTGTGCTCAGTTCTTCACAGTACACATCTGCAGTAATGCTCACCCCGTTTGGTAAGAAGCTGTGATGAATCACACCGGCGCTAGACCACCAAACAGTGACCATCACTTTTCTAGGGGTAATTTTTCGTTTAGGGTATTGTTTAGATGCTGAACCAGGATCCAACCAACTTGCTGAGCGCTTGCGGTTATCAAACAGAATCCATTTTTCATCGCAGGTAACAATGCGGTTCAAAATTCCTTCATTTGTGTGTCTGTTGAGCAGTGCAAGGCACGTCTCGACGCGTACTTCGCGCTGGCGATCATTGAGTTCGTGGGGCACCCATTTGTCAAGCTTTTTTACCTTGCCAATTTGACGCAAATGGACCAATATTGTTTTGACGCTAACGTCGAAAGCTGCTGCTAATTCAGCCGTAGATTGTGTATCATCAGCTTCCACAACCGCCTTTAATTCGTCATTGTCGACCAAAGTCTTCGGACGACCGCGAGGTTCATTTTTCAGGTCGAAATTTCCAGAACGGAAGCGAGCAAACCAATAACAGGTGGTGCGTTGGTTTGTAGTGTTAGCTCCGTAAACGTCGTTGATGTTGCGTGCCGCTTGTGCCGCGTTGCTGCCACGACGGTACTCATATTCCATAATTACTCGAATTTTTAACGTATCCATGATGACGAAAAAGATTGAAATGCGATGAAAATGTTACACTAATCAATAAAGAAATGACTACTTTTGGAAAAAAGAATCCATGTTTTTAAAATAAAATTAATTTGAAATTAGAATTCTTAGCCAAACAAAAATTATTTTGATTTGAAATGGCCAGTACTGCAGAACGGCAATTTCATAGGTAAAGACCTAATATACCTACACGGAATTTTGAATTTAACATGTATATGCATTGTTTTTGTTAAAAAACGTTGTAATTTGTGGAGATAAAAATAAAACATTTTTGTATTGTATTGTATTGTATTGTTATTTACTAAATTAGTTTCTTGGAATAAAGTTTTTTTTCTTTATTTTGTATTGAATGATTGAATTTGTATGAATATTGTACAACTGGGATTGTAAAAGTTTTATTACTTTGACTTACGGTCCACTTCAATTTGTTTTGACTGTACAGGGTTAAAATAACAATAATTTCCGTAGTTTTAATTATTTTGAAATAAAAAATTACCTGTATTAAAAATGATATAAATCGATTCAGTAAACGATTCTAAACAAACTATTTTCAGGATTTGCTTTAATTAAGTTACATATTGTATATTAAAATTAATATTATAAATAAACTAAATAACAAAAGGCTCCGCAAGATTGCCTACAGGAAAAAAATACGTAGTAGAATCCATTTTTATTTCTTTTTTTGTTTATATAAGACAACGCCAGCACTAAGAAAATTAATCCCTGTGTCGCGGGGTACTTTACATGCATATAATTGACGGGCACAAAGTTCATCCAGACTCAGAACAACTATTTATGGGTCACAAAAATAGTTGTCCTGCGCGGAAATCAAACGAAAACATGTCAACAACAACAATAAGCCGACTGCCTTAACCACTGCGCCACTATTCAACGTCACGTCGCGTCGCGTCGGTGGATACTCTTTGAAGTTATTAACATCTTTATTAAGTGTGCAGTAAGGTTGCTTTCGTAGTTGCAGTGTATCATCAGCTTTGTCTTTGACTGTGCTTTCATATCGGGCACTGTGTCAACTTGCTACTATGAAATGCCATTACTTTCTAACTTATTTCCCCTGCGCATTGGCTTCTAGTAGAACTCGGTAATATCTCACCATTAGAATTTTACAACCACCTCGTAAATTTCTTAACTGCCGCGACTAGTCTAGATCGCCTTAATTTCTAGTCTCAGAGCCTCGGCTAAAGTACTATCTGGGGACAAGATATCTATATAGTTACGTGTCAGATGTTACAAAGGCGCAATTCTTTGTCAAATGCGCAAATATGCCGTTACTCTACGTAAGAAAATATACATACATAGACTCACGCCTATTTCTCAGAGGGGTAGGCAGGGACAACGGGTCTCAATTTGTCACGATCTTTGGTCAATTTATTTTCTTGTATAATAATTATAAATATTAAAATGTAAATTGAAATAAAATCATTTAAGTAAATTCATACAATGTCAATCCATGTATCAAAATACTATACATATGTCAATCCACGAATAAAAGAGTGCACGTGTGGCGCAGCGGCTAAGACAGTCACCTCGCCTCTTCGTGTCGCGGGTTCGAGTCCCGCGCTAGACAAGTATTTGTGTGGCCCATAAATAGTTGTTCTAAGTCTGGATCTAATTTGTGTCCGTCTATTATATGTTTGTAAAGTAGCCCGCGACACAGGGATTGGATTTCCTAGTGCGTTGTCTTTTTTTTATATATATTTCTAAATATTTTTACAAAATAAAAAAGGTTCTGTATTTTTTGAAATATGAATCATCCAAGCTGCCCAAAGCATAGTTTTTAAAATGGCATCGAATTATTTTATAGCATATTAAACGTCTAAAAGTGTGAGTGAGATGGCTGCACCCAGAAGTTGGCGCCTTAAGGGATTTGGGTGTACTGTAGTAGGTATTATGTCTTTACACGTCATCATTCCCAGAGGCAAAGCACGCATACTTAAAGGATATTACGTTCCAACAGACTCGACGATATTTTAGAGAGCTCGTTTATATTTTAAGATGTAAGCCATTTTAATATCGGCTTCCTATTCAGGGATCTTTATTGGTGAAATATGAAATTTCTGAGAGCTCTTTCCTTCAAGGGGGTGTAGTCTTTTGTAGGGAAATTGTTAAGCAATTTTGAGTCTTAACGTGTCTTTGTGGAACGGTTTCATTACATTTCAAAATTTATGTATAATGATGGTGATGCTTTTAATATTCAAAGGTCAGAAATTGCTTTAACAGGAGGTACAGCTCATGTAAGTTATGTAATTAAAATAATGTAATATGTAATAGAATATATTTTTTAAGAGAAAAATTTCACTATACCTTTTTTTAGATGCCAAGTGGGGTGGGGTGATGCAGATACTACAGACGTGATATATAACTTAAGTGTCAAATTCATTGAGGTAAAAAGTAGCTCATTATACATTATACCTCAGTGTTCCAAAATAACAAAAGTCCGAAATCGAGTACATTACACCTCAATGTTACCAAAATAACAAAAGTCCCAAATCGAGTACATTACACCTCAATGTTACCAAAATAACAAAAGTCCCAAATCGAGTACATTACACCTCAATGTTACCAAAATAACAAAAGTCCCAAATCGAGTACATTATACCTAAATGTTGCCAAAATAACAAAGTCCCAAATTGAGTACATTATACCTCAATGTTACCAAAATAACAAAAGTCCCAAATTGAGTACATTATAACTCAATGTTATCAAAATAACAAAAGTCTCAAATTGAGTACATAATACCTCAATGTTACCAAAATAACAAATCGAATAGTTTCTCAGCTCTAAAAATACAATACTAATTTCATGTTTCCCCTTAAACTTTGACATTTCGATTTCCGTAAATGTCAATCGCAGCTGTTAAAATATCCCTCCTTTAGCGCCGGTATGTAATAATTAAATATAAATAAATGAAGTGGACGCTTCGCGTAATTAAATTCCATGTGTACCTTCTGTGTATCGTACTTTTATATTGTTTCAATGTTGCCCGAACGTGTTGTAGCATGTTTGAATTAAAAACGTTGCAGTGTTCTGATTGTAACATGATCTGGAAAAATTGAGTGATTACAGATAGATTGATGTTGATTTTTGTAAAGTGCTGCGTTCGAATTGCTTGTTCGGTATTATTCCTATTCTGTTAAAAATAAATTCGAGTTTTCCTATGATTTTTTAACCGGTACATATTACAGACTCAATACCTTGTTAAACAATCTGTCTTTCCACCAGACTCAGAGTATCAATTTATGGGTAACATAGTTGTCCTTTGCGAGACTCAAACCCAAAACATGAGATCGTTGAGGTAGTAGAGTAGTAAGTCGACTATCTTAACGACAGCGCCACACATGCGTGTTTGAAAAAATAAGATATACTTAGTCAAATTCATCATCAGCCGAGACATGTCTACTGCAAGACAAAGGGGAGGTCTTTGTCCATAGATTCGACAGATGCCAGCATCCAACAGTTTCCAGCGACCCCCACAAAATCATCAGTATAATCCATCTTGTAGGCGGTTTCACCGCGTCTTCCGGTTTGTGGTCGCCACTCCAGAACCTTATAATAATAATATTCTGGGACATTATTCACACACGGCCACCTGATGCCAAATTAAGCAAAGCTTGTACTATGGAAATCAAATAACTGATATACTACATCTACTACGTTTTATTTGTAAATACATACAAATCTGGTTATGGAGTCTCAGGATGAGCAAACATGTTCATGCCCACAAATACCTGGCTAATTAAATCGGCTTCCATGAGCACATGTGACGTCATAAATGGTCCGGAATCGATTGTCAATGTTGAAGCCGATTTAACGATTGATTAAGTAATTTTTAACCTTTATTTATTTCAACGCCATCTAAGAAATCCATGTTCAGCGACTTAGCCGGTAGAGCCCCTGGGTGGGAATCGAATGTACGATCCGCGGCGCGAAAGGCAAGTATCTCTCTACAAACCACGCCAACTGGCTCATTTTAGTACAGTAAATTAATATATTTAACGTAGGTTTACCAAAATCATGCCTTTCATTGTTTATTTATAAACAAATATGTCTAATTACCTACACGTTGAAACACTAACTATATTATCCTTCTATTATAATATCTTTCGCTAGATTGTACGCGGGTTCGAGTCCCTTTATTTTTTAAGTAGACCCCTAAAATAGATTGCCTTACGTTGTTACTAAGAAAGTATTTTAATAACCAATGTTATTATCTACTAAATTTAAGAAAAATATTTAACTAACTTTTACCATCTGTATTTTTCAGTTTAAAATCCTTTTTTTTTTATAATATATAATACCAAAATATCCATGAGCATTTAACAAACTTGTAGAGGAAGTCCACCGGTTTCGAAAGTGGATCCTACCGACACAGGTGAACCTAAAACTACAACAGTTGTACCGCAGTAATTGGCTTACTGTAACCAAACTTTGCTACCGAATTTCAAAACATGACCATCGTATCCCCTTGTTACATTGGATTGCTTGTAAACTCAGCGTATTACGGTTTTAATATACAATCTTCTCGGATAGTTCAAGGGTTAAACGTATTCCAAGAGTTTGACAAATAAATTTGTGTCCGTCAATTATATGTTTGTAAAGTACCCCACGTCACAGGGATGAATTTGCTAAGTGCGCAGGGTGTCTTAAAAAAATTAAAGATTAGTATTCAGCAGACTATCTCGTCTTGATTTTTTTTGGAGATTACGCATGTATACGTGTATTTTCCAACTTTGTGCCTCAACGGAGTAAACTGAATATGGTTACTCCAATTTTATGTTCTACTTGCTGTGCCCCGCGGTTTTACCCGCGTTTAATTTTATAAATTATCATAGCTCCTCCCACGTAGGTGATAGCGAGATAATATGTAACCTATATGTTGACGCAACCTCTTAGTAATATTCATGCAAAATTTGAAGAAAATTCATGCAGTACTTTTTGATTTTAGCCCGGACATACATACAGACAAACGGCCATACAGACAAAAATTCTAAAACCTATATTTTTGTCTTCGATATCGATTTTAGATCACGCCCCATTTATACTTTAAAAAAAAAATTTAATGTACAGTTTTGACTTTCCTACGATTTTATTATATCTATAGATCATCATCAGCATATCAGCCAAAAGACGTCTACTGCTGGACAAAGGCCTCCCCCAATGATCTCCATAGTTGCCTATACTATAACTAAATACTACTAGAGAGTTTCGTGCTAAATCCTGGGCGTTAACCGGAGGTTTATCTGGACGTTAACTGGATAATATCAAGTTACTTACCTCGTTGTCTCATACAGGCAGATATGCATGACTCCACAGTCACCCCCATTTACATTACTTTAAAGATAATGGACATAGATGCCATGAAAACCATCTTCATTCGGGTAACTTTCAGGACAAATTTCAGTTAGTCCGCTTAGGACTTACGTTGTTTCCTACAGGCTGATAAATGACTGTAAAACCATCTTTGTTTAAGTAACTTGCTAGACATATTTTAGTTTATTCCGCTTAGGACCAACTTTATTACCTACAAACAGATAAAGATAACTGTAAAACCCTCTTTCATCGGGTAACTTTTCACGACAAATTTTAGTTTATTGGAACTATTACATTTATTCCACTCAAGAGCTACGTTGTAGCTCTTGAGTGGAATAAACTAAAATTTAGTGTAGTTTTACAATAATCTCTATCAGTCTGTAGGTTACAGACTGATATAGATTATTGTAAAACGGGTAGTTTTACAATAATCTATATCAGTCTGTAACCTGATTGGAGTAACTTTCAAGACAAAAAAACGTTTAGACGGCCGAATATTTACACGATAGATACTGCGGGCCGAGACTAGTAGTCAAATAAACTTAAATACTGATGATGATGATGACTCCAGACCGGTTTCGGTCACGGCGACTGCCTCAACTCCGTACAGATAGTTGTCGTTGGTGTGCTCGCATATGACTACAGTAGCCAATCTTATTTGAGAAGGTCCGCGCACATTGCGGGCATGTGAGCACACCATTATTAAAATTATAACTGATCGCCGCAGGTGGTCGGGCTTTCAGTTCGTCACGTCTAGAGTCAAGCTCTGACCGACGATGGTCCTCAAACTCAGAAACTTTGTTTTTGACTAGAGCTCTCCAATCAGATCTGTCGGCCGCAAGCCTTTCCCACAACGAGGTCTCAATGTCACATTTCTTCATATGGCGTTTTTGCACATCTTTATATCGGAGGAACTGTCCGCCTTGCTTTCGTTTCCCCTCCTTCAGCTCGGAATAAAAGATACGCTTAGCCACTCGCTCCTCCGCCATTCGAGACACGTGACCGCACCATCGAAGCTGTCGCCGCATAAGGTAAGCCTCAATGCCACCAACATTGGCTCGTCGCAGCACTTCGGTGTTACGCACACGATCAGACCATCGGATCTTAAGTATTTTACGCAGGCATTTAAGGTGGAATTGGTCTAGTGTGCGGATATGCCGACGGTATACAGTCCACGTCTCGGCGGAGTATAAGATGTTGGGCAATACTATTGCCGTATATACCGATATTTTGGTAGCCAGTTTGAGGTTATGGGAACGGAAGACCTTGGCATCCAGCTTGCCGAATGCTGCAGCAGCAGCACCGATTCTGCCGTTGATCTCAGCATCAAGGTCGCACTTCGATGTTAATGTGCTCCCCAGATACCGGAATTTATCAACCTGCTTTAACGAGTCCTCACCGAGTTTCATGGTCAGTGTCTTATGACCGTTATTGTCCAAGGACATAACTTCCGTCTTCTTGACACTGATCTTCAGGCCAAATTTTTGGCAAGCCTCGTGAAAGTTGGACATCAATTGCTGCAGGCTATCTGGGGATTCCGCCACAAAACACAGGTCGTCTGCATACATGATCTCAGTGATCATTGCATACGAAACTTTGGTGCGGGCCTTAAATCTGGCTAGATTAAAAAGATTGCCGTCTGTTCGGAAACGGATGCGAACTCCATCGGAAAATAATTGCAGGGCCTCGCGGACTACGACTGCAAAGTACAACGCGAACAGTGTAGGTGCAAGAACACACCCTTGCTTCACCCCACAGGTAACGGGGAAGAAGTCTGACTGATCGTCGTCGACAGCGACACAGCACTCCATGTCATCATGCAGGAGTCTCAGGAGTCTCACAAATTTATCCGTGCATCCTAACTTTTCCAGTACTATCCAGAGGGCTTCTCGAGGCACACTATCAAAGGCTTTCTCAAGGTCAACGAAGCACAGGTATAGCTTTCGCCCCTGTTCACGGCTCTTTTCTTGTAGTTGACGCAATGAGAAAATCGCCTCACAAGTGCCTCGGTCAGGTCGGAAGCCAAACTGGGTTTCCGGCAAAATCTTTTCAGATAGGGTCATTAGGCGGTTTAGTAATACTCTGGCAAAGACTTTTCCAGGGACTGATAAAAGTGAAATACCGCGGTAGGAGTTACAATCGGAACGGTCACCCTTGTTCTTGTATAGGGCACAAATACGAGACACTTTAAAGTCTGCTGGAATACGTTCCGTTTCCCACACAAGAACAAAAAGTTCATAAAAGGCTGAATGCAACTCGTCACCGCCATATTTGATCAATTCTCCCGGTATGCAGTCCATGCCAGCCGCACGCTTATTTGGCTGTTGTTTTATGGCAAGAACGATCTCATTGCGTGACAGTGGCTCGTTCATCTGATTTGCTACTGACATCTGAGGCATCGATCTGATGTGTTCTAGATCAGCTGATCGATCAACATTAAGTAGGGCACTAAAGTGTTCAGCCCATCGCTTTAATATAGCGTCTTTAGATTCTAGAAGGCCTTTGCCGTCCATGGACTTCAAAGGGACCTTCAGCGAATTCCTCGTACTAATCAGTTTTCGAACCTCACCGTAGAACTCTCCGAGCTGATTCGTATCAGCGAGCCACTGCATGTGCCGAGTTTTTTCTTGCCACCACCGATTTTTTATTTCCCTAGAAAGTTTTCGCAGCTCCATGTCACTCTTTTTGATCTCTGCAGCGCCTCTACCTTGCTTCTCTCTGCTACCATTCCTAAGCAGGACACGATGTTTGCCGATTGCATCCGCAAGAACCCTATCGTTCTCATCAAACCAGTCCTCATTCTTACGGACTTTGACACCCAAAGTATTTTGAGCAGTGCCTAAAATATGAGAAGATAAAGCTCCCCACTCTGCATCAACCCCCTCCGCGCCGTTTCGTAGGGATGGGAGCGTACTAGCTAAAGTTTGTGCAAACTGTTGTCTAGTCCCGAGATTCTGAAGCTTATCTACATCTAAGCACGCAAGCTTCACTCTTCCTGATCTGCGGGGACGACGTAAGCAGAGATTCAATTTGGTGACAACAAGCCGGTGATCAGTCCAACAGTGTGCTCCCCGCATTACACGGGTTATTTGGATTTGGGAAATATCTTTTTGTCGTACGATTGCGTAATCAATTAAATGCCAGTGTTTTGATCGTGGGTGCATCCACGTAGCCTTGTGCTTGGCGCGAAGTCGGAACATAGTGTTCGTTATAGCCATATCGAATTGAGCACAAAGACTAAGCAACAACCTGCCATTACTATTCATGTTGCCTATTCCGTGTCTGCCTAAAACTTTAGGCCAGGCTTCATAGTCCCGCCCGACTCTGGCATTAAAGTCGCCCAGTAGTAAGATCTGTTCACTGGGGCGTACGCGCTCGAGACAGTGTGTCAACTCCTCATAAAATTTATCCTTGATGTCATCAGACTTGTCCAGCGTTGGAGCATAGACACTGATGACATTTAGATAATTGTCGTGTTCAAGATGCAAGCGCAATGTGGTCACGCGGTCAGAAATGTGCACAGGATATTCCGGAAGACGCTTTAAGAGGTGGTTTTTGATAGCAAAACCAACGCCCGACCGCCGCGGTTCAGAGGCAGCAGTACCTTTCCACAGAAAAGTATACCCGCCACCGTCTTCCACCAGCTCCCCTTCGTCAGCGAGATGTGTTTCGCTGAGAGCAGCCACATCTATATTATAGCGACGAAGTTCTCGAGCTACAATAGCGGTTTTTCGCTCAGGACAGGCGTTAGCATCACTATCGAGAAGCGTCCGAACGTTCCACGCGCCGAATGTCATAGTATTGGATGATGGTTGCGTTTTCTTTTTATTACTTGTGTAGCGTCGACCACGATAAAAATAGATGCAGAGGCAGCCGTGGTTACTACCCTCTCTTAAGTCGGGGTGAGCGTTTTTTTGGGACACCTTTTCTAGTCCCCTCCCTGGCTGAGCAGGGAAAGCAGTGCCTCCCTAAATAGGGCTGCTTTGTCACCCTGGGTGCTGCCGAATCCATTCTGTCACCCCATGCGCAGAGCGAAAGCGACCACGGTGTACATACATACACCCCCAGAACCGCCCGTGTGCAGGCATCAGACAAAGCCTGGTTCGCATCAATCCAGACCTCTCTACCTCACCCCATCGCCACAGGACTTTGCTGTAATCGGAGTCCATGTTCGGAAGCAGTCAGGTGCGCAGGAAATATTAAGGTGCATAAGTGTACGCGCAAACACAGATGCACACACTCGTCCTTCCCCTCCTATCTCTAGTGGAACGGAGAACCGCTACAACTAGAGGAGAGTTTGGATGATGTGTCTGGCCGACGGTAACTGTACGCTCTCTACCGTCGCCCTTGGCCTTCCACAATTGCCGTGCTATTCCGCCAAGTCCGCCAAACCCGCTGCATATCAGCTGTGGGTTGCCTTCCTTGCCGAAACAGACTTTATGTACAAAGTGGGAGAGAGCCACAATAATACATTCGATTGTACCTGTCGAACGCAAGGCAGTTTAACGTCTTGCCCAGGACGAGAAACTTAAATACTATGTAGTGCTTAAATAAAAATGTAACTAACTAAAGGCCAATTTCAGTTAGTCCGCTTATGATCCACTTTGTCATCCACAGACAGAGATAATATGTCTGTAAACCTTCTTTAATCGAGTAACTTTCAAGTCAAATTTTAGTTTATTCCGCTTAGGAGCTACTGGCTGATATAAATCACCATAACACTATCCTCATTGGAGTAACTTTCAAGACAAAAAAACTTTTAGGCGGCCAAATATTTACACAACTGAAACTGCGGGCCGAAACTAATAGTCAAATAAACTTAAATACTGTATGTAGTGCATGAATAAACATCTAACTAACTAAAAGTAAATATCGCTTAGGCCACTTAGGACACACTTTGTTACGCACAGACAGATAAAGATGACTGTAAAACCTTCTATAATCAAGTAACTTTATATTAAGGCCGAATATTTACGCAACTGAAGCTGCAGGCCGAAACTAGTAGTCAAATAACTAGTACTTAAATACTAGTATTTAAATAAATACGCAACTAACTAAAGGCAAATTTCAGTTAGTCCGCTTTGGACCCACTTTGCTACCCACAAACAGATAAAGATGACTGTAAAACCATATTTTAATTGGGTAACTGTCAAGACATATTTTATTTCTCTTAGTAGCTACAGGCTAATATAGATCAATGTAAAACTACCCTCATTGGAGTAACTTTCAAGACAACCTTTTAGACGGCCGAATATTTACGCAACTGAAGCTGCGGGCCGAAACTAATAGTCAAATAAACTTAAATACTGTAGTGCTTAAATAAACACGTAACTAACTAAGGTTTCATTCAAAGAAATGGCTGATTAAATAGCATTTTTATTCGAAAGTCTTTCAAAGACATGAAAACCACAACAGTGAAACCCAAACATCTGTTTCCCGATAATCCACTTACGGCCACGCCAACTTTGCTAATGATGCCAAATACACGGACAGTTTCCAATCAACAACTTGCATATGCAAATAGCTGGCCGTGGGTTTCGGATTCGGCGTTATCCCATTTAGTTCCCATTTCGGAGCAACATCCGAGGTCCTAATTGTTCCCGTGTATTAACGATTGGGGAAGGGTCGGATTTATTGAGAATTGCGTTCTGTTTGCAAATAGTTTTTCGGATGAGCTGTAAAATGCTGATGGAATTTTGTATCTCTCTCTACAATAACTAAGTGCTAAACACTTGTCAGTGTAACCTTCTACAACCTTCTTTGTTTGAAAAAGACCGTTTAACGTGTTTATATATAATGTTTTGACATCCATTCTGGCCTGTTGATCTAATGTTTAGTGACCCCACCTGCTAAGTCAGAGGTCGTGAGTTCAGTCTCTACCCAGGACATTTTTTTGTGATGAGCACGAATATTTGTTATCTGCTGGGTGTAATCGATCTATAATATGTATGAATTTAGAAACATAAAAGTAAGTTTTCCAGTTGCCATTGAAAGGTCTACCTTGTTTGTGATTACACAGCAATGTGATAGTTGTCTCAAAATAATCCTATTATTAATATTTTTTCCTCAAATTATCCCCAGAAGACAATTGACGAATAATTTAATATAATGTCTGGATGATATTTTACGGATAATGACCTTGTTATTAATATTTATTATATAGTTAAATATGTATATATTTAATATGCATTAAATAGTAATAATTTATTAATTAAAAAACATAACAAAAACAAAACAATTAATAAATAATCTTAAATTTTTTTGTTCGTCACTTTTGAAACTATAGTTATTTAAACTGTATGTATCATTTCTATGTACAATATAAACTAACTAGCTGTGCCCTGCGGTTTTACTCACGTTTAGCTTTATCACTTATAGCCTATGTGTTATTTGGATATATAAGCTATATTACTACAAAGTTTCATCATTATCTTTTCGGTAGTATTTGCGTGAAAGAGTTACAAATATCCATACTCACCAACTTTCGCATACATAATATTAGTAGTATTAGTAGGCAATAGGATAATAAGAAATTATACCCGGCTAATCAATTACAGATCTTATATCAATATTCATAAGGGCTATAATGTCATCTACGTACACAAATCAGTCCTATATAGCAGAAAGCTATAATAAAGGGCAACTTTAGATACATATCTTTCGTTTCCAGTCGTACTTCCTTGAGTAATAGTTCCAATAACATATTTACCTATCCATACATCTGGCCAATTTAGTTCTAAACTCCCTGGGGGTGTAATATATTATTCAGGGGGGGTAAGGGTGGTAGGGAACACGATTGCCAATAAATATGCGTTACTTTGCAATAACATGCGATATGAATGGTTATTGTTCCTGGTGGTTTTAGAGGTTTGAGGCAACCGAAAATATAAGATGAGATAAGACAAAGCTCTTTATTCCACACCATAGGTATATGATATGATACATAAGAAAATAAATACAATACAACCATGTTAAATAGGCTGTCTTATTGCAGTCAGCCTTCCAGACAACCTTAGGGTAGACTAGAGAGAAAAAATATGTTAAAAAGAGAGGGAAAAGGATGCTAAATACAAACACATACACATACGCACACGGCCATTTGATCGCTGTTAACAAAGTCACATGATATTTTGTAATTTGCAGTATTATTGTTAGATTTAGTATTGAAGCACGTACTTGTGATACTTTGATTATGAACAACTGTTTTGGAAGAGCGAAGTCTCCTAACACAGGCATTATATGCTTAAAAGGAGGCTTCCGACACTTGTAATATTATTTTATACTGTTTGAAGCTAATAAATCATTATTATTAAATAATGACGTATTACACACTAAATCATATTTTAAAGTATCAATTCATATACAAAATAATATTATATTTATGTTACGCATATCATACATATATAAATCTAATGTCTATATAGCATGGATTTGATGATTGTAATTATAATCTCCTCTTATTAAAATTTCGGCCATGGTGACCAATCCCAATTGATATAAGAATTTTTAATGGTTGTACAAACCTCATCATCTAACCGTTCCATCAGAATCAGAAGAGGGTTCTGATTCTGATGGAACGGTTAGATGACACGAGCGGAAGGAGGTTAGGTCCAAAATCGTGGGCTTTTCGTCCCCTCCAACGAGATGAAACACCGCTAACTCCTAGAATCTAGGCTGATACTGAGACGCTTTGTAGATAAATCCCAAAATAATTTTCCATATCCAAGATTTGAAGCCAGGACCTTATTATCTGTAGCAAAAACCAAACGACTGCACCAGATTGGATTTTTTTTCTTTTATGTGTTCGTTATTGTCAGGAGAAGGTTTCTATGAGACAGAACAAAATAATAGCATATTAAAATATTAAATTTGTTGAAATGTATACTTACACATATTCGCAAATTGAGTATTTATATTACCACCATAACAACAAATAATACAAATAAATAAAGTTGAAAAATAATAAAAAACATAGTTTTCCGATGGTATGGAACCCTACAGGTACAAGTCCAACTCACACTTGGCCGTTTATTCAACTTGTTTAATAATAATAACTCAACATAACTTCTTCATCTTCATGCTAGAAAAAGATAGATACTTTTTATTTGTCCCAAAACGCTTATGACAAATTTTATTGCTAAGTTCGGGACACTCCGCGAAAGGTCGCACCTACTCCAAACAAGCTTTGGAAACTACAGTTTTGCTCTAGTTTGGAAAATATATTCCATTCGAACTGAAAGGGGAGCTTAGCGTGAAATATGTTCTTCCTAAGCTGTCTATGGAAAATGTTTCGCTTGTTATATTAATTTAACTTTTAAGTTAGTTTCGAGCGTTTCGTTTACAGTATAATTACATTAATAAATATGTACAGCAGATTTCAACTTTTGGAATATATATAAATAAATAATATCTAATTAATAAATATCATATAAGGTCAGGTCAGAAGTACCCTAAACCGGGGAGCATGTATGAAGAATATTATGTCAGTAAACGAAGCGAAAGAGGTATGCAAGGATCGTGACAAATGGAAGTCCGTTGTCTTTGCCTACCCCTCTGGGAAACAGGCGTGAGTCTATGTATGTATGTAATAAATATCTTGGGAAGAATAACACACAGCCATCTGATCTCAAACTAAGCAGAGCTTGTACTATGGTGACGACTTGATTTTTTCTGGCTTTTTTAAAAAAGACAACGCCCGCACTATTGAATCTAATCCCTGTGTCGCGGGGTACTTTACAAACATATAATAGGCGGACACAAATAACAGTACAACAATTTACGGGTCACACAAATTGCGCGCGGGAATCGTACCCGGGACACGACTGTCTTAGTCGCTGCGCCACACATGCAGTCAACACATAGTGCATTATAATAATAATAGTCCTGGGACATTATTCACACACGGCCATCTGATCCCAAACTAAGCAGAGCTAGTACAGACGCCAGCACATCAAGCTACCCCAATCTGTCAAATTTCCCCTATTGAAAGTGAACCTTATGCTTATATGATAAATTTGAAAATCTATAAAAGAAATTTGACAGATTGGGGTAGCTGGACGTGCTGGCGTCTGTACTATGGAAACCAGATAACTGATATACTACATATACTATTTTTCTTTTGTAAATAAATACTTATATAGATAATTTACACCCAGACTCAGGACAAACATCACACACACAAATATCTGTCCCGGGTGAGAATCGAACCCACGACCTGTGGCGTGAACGGCAGCGTATCTACCATCTACGCCAACAGGCCCGTCGATTATGGTAAATGTGCTTTATATATATATATGAGTATGTTTATCACTTGCCATAGTACAAGCTCTGACTAGTTTGGGATCAGATGGCAGAGTATTCATCTGATCCACTAACTAAGCAGAGCCTGTACTTTCACTTTCGCTTTCCTGAAGCTCCCTTCGCAGGCGCCAAAAGAAGTCCACGGCAAGTTAGGTTTAGTCGGTGCTAATCCGACATACCCACTCCCAACCTTTTGCGGGTGGCATTCGTAGGCATTCCCGCTGCCTAACCAAAAACAACACAGAAAAGGGTCAAGCCTGTACTATGGGAACTAGACAACTGATAAACATACCTTAAATATATTTCTAAATTCATATATTATTATAGACTAGCGGCCCGGTACGTTCTTCGCTACGTATAAGGCATAGTAATAAAAAAAAATATTATTAAGTTCATTTATTCAAACAAAAAAATATTTTACATTGCTAGCTAGTAAAAACTACGAAATTTACACTTTTTCAAAACTTTTTTTAAATTTTCACTACGAACAAACCTCTCCTGGACTTCCACGAATAATTCAAGGCCAAAATTAGCCAATTCGGTAACGGCGTTGTTGAGTTATAACATTACAACGAAAAGTGGCATTGATTTTTATATGTACAGATAATTTTTTTTTATATTTTTTTTTTGTTATGGGTTTGCTCTTGACTCTAGTCTATGTCAGAGATGACAGAGACAAAGTCTACGATGGAGCAAGCTTACCCAGAAGGAGCCTGTTCACTCTAAATTTGAAGAGATTAGGGTTATTACACCCAGACACTAAAAAAATAATCCTGATCATCAAACAAAGACTTTTTCTGTATGGAGGTCGAATCCACGACCTCTGGCTTAGTGGTCGGGGTAACAAACCACTAGACCAACATGCATTACTTACTTATCGTATGGGCAGTGGTAACCCTAATATCAGAGTTTTTCAAGCCACCCAGTAAGCCTCCCACATGGCTTAACGATTGCTGCAAAGTGGCTACAACTGGGACCAACAGTTTAACTCCGAAGCACGGAAACGCTCAGAAATTAAGCCACTTATTGCCGTCACCCATCTATGGACTGACCGTGATCCTAGTTGCTTAACCACGCCAATCACTTGCGGGCCGGTGAGAGGTGGCATGCAGGAATTGATCATATTCTTTTGTAGTGGGTTATATTTTAACTCCACTTAATTAATATTCTCCAGATGTATTAGTCACTAGCTGTGCCCCACAGTTTTACCCGCGTTAAATTTTATAAATTATCGCAGCTCCTCCGTAGGTGATAGCGTGATAATATGTAGCCTATATGTTGACCCGACCTCTTAGTCATATTTATTCAAAATTTGAAGTAAATCCATGTATTACTCTTTGAGTTTAGCCCGGACACACATACAGACAAACAGATAAACAGACAAAAATTCGAAAAACTATATTTTTGGCTTCAATATCGATTAAATATCACGGTCCAAGTATCCTTTAAAAAAAATATTCAATGTACAGTTTTGACTTTCCTATGATTTTATTATATGTATAGATAATACTATCTCTTCGTACGGTTTACGATTGGTATTAAGTAGAACTGGAGCTGTACGTAATTATCGTATTTTCACTGTCTAGATGTCTAGAACTTAAGACACTGAGTTTAATGTCTTGATATATGGTGACGTGTATTAAACCGAATGTGCTTGCTACTGTACCGTGTACTGTTTAGTGAAATACATTGTTGCATCTGTAGATATTTAACTGCAGATCTGGTAAATCTATTGACTACAATTGCTGCTTTATTATGTAATTCGAATTAATTAAATAACATTAAATATTATATAATATAGACTGTCACCGTAACCTAGTTGGTAGTGCTCTTGCCTACGAAGCTGGTGGTCCTGGGTTCGAGTCCCGGTAAGTGCAAATATTTGTGTGATGAGCACGAATATTTGTTTCTGAGTAATGGATGTTTTCTATGTATTTAAGTATTTATCTATCTATATAAGTATGTATATCGTCGCCTGGTACCCATAGTACAAGCTTTGCTTAATTTGGGGCTAGGATCATCTGTATTACATTGTACCTAGATATTATTATATTATTAAGGTCGAATTTCGGCCACAGCGGCCAATCTCAATAGCCATCTGCGCGAGAATATAATATACATAATAATAATAATAATAACACAAGTGTGTGCACAAACACAGAAGCGGCTTTATGTGCCCTCCGAAGCACGGAGGTGGACATTGAAAATTGCTGTAATAGAAAACTCCCAAAATCACTTTTTGGAGCGACCCGGGATTTGAACCCGGGACCTCATTATCTGCAGTTGAATAAGCTACTGCTAGACCAACGTGGCGCTCAATAGCAACGAATGGCGTCGGGTTTTTGGTATTATGACCGCATTAAACGAAATTTATATGAGACCAAAATGCAGATACCGAAAACATTGACTATCGTATAATATAATAAATAATATTTTTGGACAACTATTACACTATATTGTTTGGTTATTTTTCAACGATGGCGATCGTTTATTTATCATAGGTACATAATATGAACAGACAGAGGTGCGCAGAGTCCGGGCCAGCCCTAACACTGTCCTGATGATGATCGCGGATCGATTGGATTGCCCCTATATCCAGCACTGCTCTCAGAGGCAAGTCATAAAGTGTGGGATATAGGCGTAATTTCGATCTTTCTTAATATAGCGTTATTTAATTTAATTATATGTAGTGTCGTGTGTGTTATTATTTTTATTTTTTTTTATTATGTAATTTCTAATTATTAATTTTCTGCCTATGGGTCGCAATTAGTTACCCGAAATAAATATTTTATTTTATTTTTATTTATATGATAAATTAGTTAATATGTTTAATTATAAGTATGGTACAGTAACTGTAGTACCTTTTAGGTACCAACTAGCCCATCTCTGTAACTCCTATATTCTTTCACTACCTAGGTTGCCTGGAAGAGATCACACCTTGTGATAAGGCCGCCATTTGTACTGTATTAATTTGTATATGTTGTCAGTTTGTATTGTTTCTTGAGGTGTACAATAAAGAGTTTTATCTATCTATCTATATATCTATAAGTGAGCCTGTACTACGGCAACCAGACAGATGATAAACAAACTTTTATATTTATCTGAGTACATATTACAGATAATACCATCCAGACACAGAACAACAATTTACGGGTCACACAAATTGCGCGCGGGAATCGAACCCGGGACACGACTGTCTTAGTCGCTGCGCCACACATGCAGTCAACACATAGTGCATTATGGTAAATGTACTTAGAAATATATGAGTATGTGTATCAGTTACCCTAGTACAGGCTCTACCTAGTTTGTAATCAGATGACAGAGTATCCATCTGATAGATAGATAGAGTAGACTTTATTGCACCAGAAAACACAATACATAATATCTTAATAAAGAAAATAAAGGTACAATCGGCGGTCTTATCGCTTTGTAGCGATCTCTTCCAGACAATAATTATATATCTGATAAATAATCGTGTTCATCACACAAAGATTTGTCGTGGGTGCGGATTGAACCCACGACCTCTGGCTTGGCAGTGAGGGTCACTTACTATTGTGCAAATCAAATCAAATAGTATTTCAGTAACTTAGTCTATTACAGTATCAAGTGCAACATAGCGTCATTGGTTAAAATAAGAAAATTTTGCTTAGTATTTAGTTTGAAATGAGCAAGGAAAGTTAGAGCTTAATGTGCAGTCTCTGCAAGAATAATTTTATGCCAATCATAAGTTCAAAACATTTTATGTCAAATTTGAGTAAATTTTACAGAGTATTGAGAGAATACTATGTAAAATTTACTCAAATTTGACATAAAATTATTCTTACAGCGACCGCACATTAAGTTCTAACTTTCCCCCATAAAGAAAATAATAATATCATTATTTTGTTTACAAAATCAGATTGCATCCATCAAGCCCGAAGTTTTCGAATATGTAATGAGCTTGTTTGACAGGATAATGGCCTCAAAATTATATATATTAGAAAAAAATGTACTTATGAATCACATACATAGATAAGTTATATATTTCCTATAGTTAGTTCACTGCATCATTTGTCTAGTGTTCAACCGCGGATAATTAGGTCCTTAGTTTAAATGACCCGGGTCGGGCTAGAAAGTGATTTAGGGATTTTTATGTCAAGAAAAATTTCTCAACCTCAACCCGGACTTTGGATGTTGGGTGTATTCACACCCCCGTGCTTCAGAGAGTCTCTTTTTGGTTTGTCGCTAGTCGTTGAATAGAAAGTGCACCAGTGTTTGCCCATACCATTATGCACTATAGCTGTGCCCCGCGGTTTTACCCGCGTTAAACTTTATAAATTATGACAGCTCCTCCCCGGTTGGTGATAGCGTGATAATAAGTAGCCTATATGTTGACCCGACCTCTTAGTAATATTCATGCAAAATTTGAAGTAAAACCATGCAGTACTTTTGAATTTAGCCCGGACATACATGCAGACAAATAGACAAAAATTCTAAAAACTATATTTTTGGCTTCGATATCGATAGTAGATCACGCCCCAAGTATCCTTTTAAAAAAATATTCAATGTACAGTTTTGACTTTCCTACGATTTTATTATATGTATAGATAATATGTCCCGCGTAGATAGCCGTGGTCGATATAAGACCAGGACGACAATATTATTATATCAGAAAAAATAATCGCCATATGTAAACGTATTTTAATAAAATATCTAAAGATATAAAACCATTAGCATCTAATAAATTTAGTAACAATTAAATATTCACTTTTCGATATTTTGAGTTAAAAGTAAAATATAAATTTAAAAGTTAATAATTATTAATAATTTAAAATAATTGTATATTTCCAATTTAATAATATTTATACTTTATAATTTTAGCTACCTACTCTAACTGCATGTCGCAAAGCTACAAACTGTATAAGGATCTATTTGCTGTATAAGTATATCTGCTTTGAACCTTACTTTTTATGCAAATAAAAATAATTGTATTTGTTATGAAAATAAAATTATTTCTTTTTTTCTTTCTTTACTAATATTATAAATGCGAAAGTTTATAAGTATGGATGGATGTATGGATATTTGTTACTCTTTCAAGCAAAAACTATCGAATGGATTTTGATGAAACCTTTGTACTAATATAGCTTATATATCCGAATAACAATAGGCTATAATTTATAGAGTTTAACGCGGGTAAGACCACGGGGCATAAATCGTAATATTATAAAGGCGAAAGTTTGTGAGTGTGTCACTGTGTGAGTGTGTATGTTTGTTACTTCTTGACGTCTAAATAGCTGGAGCGATTATAATAAAATTTGGTAGATATGGAGATAGCTGACACCCCGGATTAACACATAGGCTGTAATTTATAAAGTTAACGCGGGTAAAACCGTGGGGCACAGCTAGTCGGTAAAAATTTTGAAAGTATAACGCGGGTAAAACCGCTGGTCACAGCTAATATACAATAAAAAAGCGCTTGTGTATGGTCAAAACATGGATTGTAGTCATGTCGGCAGAATAACGTCCAGTGCTGGATAAGAGTCTCCCCAAGTATGGGGGATATGCCATAAACACCAGTGGCGGTTTGACTGTTGGCGATCGCAGTATGATGCTCATAGTATACAGAGAGACGCAGCTGCCCGTTTTCTATTAGATATTCCCTCGCGTCGAATTTTACGCCTGTGGTGACTTGGAATAAAGATCGAATAATGGGTCACACAAATAGTTGTTCTGCGCAGGAATCAAACCGAGAACACGAAGTGGCGAAGGATTGTCTTAACCGCTCTTCCAATTAAATGAATTCAATTTTAATTTCTTCAAGTTATTGTCGAAATAGTTCTTAAGGTTTTTAATAGTAACTGTCAATACATTTTGACTAATGTTTTAGATATATTTTACTACATCTTGCTGAATAGTTCAGTTTAAATTGATCTTAGAGTTCAATATTATTATTATGATAGACCATTTATGTAAAAAACGTCCATGCTTTAATGCTGTCACCGGATCCAAAGCACTCCAGCTCAGAAGACGCAGTGAAACACACTCAGTGGGTTTCATTACCACCCAGTTGAGACGGTCCGGCAATACATATTCAACTAATGTACACGGGTTTTGGTCCACTTAGTGCAACGATTTAGTAGGCCAAGAAAATATCTGTACTTACAATGTATTAATTTGCAGGCTTAATACATTATCTTTTAATAGCTCCAATATTTCTTTCCTGTTAAAAGAAAACAAAACCTCTTCGTCATCCAACGTAATACTTGCGCAACAGGTAATATTTATGGGGTACACAAAGTAGATCATTTCAACATTTTTATCGTCTTCCAAGGTCTGAGTGAAAGGCGTTAATTGCAACAAGATTTTGTAAAAAAAAGATTTTGTAACTGAATATACCTGACCCAAAATATCACAACAGAAAAACACTCTGAAAATATTCACGAAAAAACAGACAAGTGTAGTAAAAAAAAGTTGAAAAATCTCGTAATACTTTTTCCCCTTGAATACCTCGGCTATTCAAATTCACCCTCTGCCAAGATTTTTAACTGTACAGAAATATCACACTTAATTACGAACCTTTTGCGAACGTTTTAAACCCTTTCTAAGTAATATTTAAAGGCTTCAAATCCCTACGCGCTCAGTTTGACGTTAATGTGTTTTCGCAATATGCCTTTGAGGAATTTTTTAATTGAACGAAATGTACTGAGTTCATGGTTGTTTAAAACAAGGTCAAGTAGTTGAAAGCTTCATGACAGGATATTGTTATGGAGTTTTCAGCTCGGGTAAATCTTAATATATAAAAGCGAAAGGAAAGAAAATTCACTCACTAAACACCAAATCTATTTTTTTTAATATATATTACATATAGTAGCCGAAAGCTCCATGACAGAATATTGTTATTGAGTTTCAAGCACAGGTACATCATATACAAGCGAAATGCACTCATTTGTTCAATTTTTTTTCTGGTAGAGGGTGACAAAAGGGCAAGTGTGTCACCTGATGGTAAGTGATCACCGCCGCCCATGGACACTCACAACACCAGAGGAGTCGCGGGTGCGTTGCCGGCCTTTAAGAGTCAGCAAACAAGTGTTGCTGACGTTCCCCCCACCCCAATGAGCTCTGGCGACCTTACTCAAACTCAGAAACACAACATTAAATTATTAATGTTATTATTAAGGAATGTCTCCTGTAAGGTGGAGGTACTTCCCCAGTCGGGCTGCTCTTCGAGCAAATGACCGCTGTGCCCTACTTAATTATAAATCTTATTTTTTTTCTAAATATAAGTACAATTTTGCGTGTTTAGTTAGTGTGTGAATAAGTGCCTTTCACTTTTATATATTAAGATTTACCCGCGCTGAAAACTCCATAATAATATTCTGCCTCCATAGCAATGGCATGGGTACATCTTAACATATAAAAGTGAAACGCACTTATTCACATACTAACTAAACTCGCCAGCTTGATTTCTTTAATATATGGTAACACCCGCAGTACATAATATTCTATTTAATTCATTACACCATCAGCCTGACACACTGTTGTAATTAGCCCTAAGGTTTCTATAACGTTGCCATTTGGAGGTTGGCCTCATCTCTCTCCGACCGTATCGGTGAATAGAGAGTATAAATTTGTTTACACTCACACACTCACTCCATAATAATATGCTGCCTCCATAGCAATGGCATGGTACATCTTAACATATAAAAATGAAACGCCTTTATTCACACACTAACTAAACACACAATCTTGATTTCTTTAATATATGACGGTCACCGTAGCCTAGTTGGTAGTGCTCCTGCCTACGAAGCTGGTGGTCCTGGGTTCGAATCCCGGTAAGTGCAAATATTTGTGTGATGAGCACGAATATTTGTTTCTGAGCCATGGATGTTTTCTATGTATATAAGTATTTATCTATCTATATAAGTATGTACATCGTCACCTGGTACCCATAGTACCAGCTTTGCTTAGTTTGGGGCTAGGATGATCTGTGTGACATTGTCCCTAAATATTATTATTTATTATTATTTTATTATTCCTCAAATCATCAGCCTGATATCTTCCTCTGCTGTAAATAGGCCTTCCCCAAAGATTTATATAACGTTGCCATTTAGAGGTTGGCCTCATCTCTCTCCGACCGTATCGGTATCGGAGAATAGAGACTGTAAATTTGTTTCACACAAACTCATTCTCTATAACATATACTATGTAGTTTAGTACTTTCCGTTGAGACGGATCGCCAAGGCCGCAATTCAAGTAGATTGTCATTAATATTAATTAGTCTTCCGATCTTCACAGTTCATAGTAATAAATCTTACCAATCGTATCACATAAAACACCACGATGAAGAATCGCTACCGTCTAAAAGCATGGTTGTAGGTAGATCAATAAAAGCAGGTCAGATAACATGGCAGTTGAGTTATGTTATGGGATCCCATTAATCATGTCACGCTATCCCCTGAAGGGCCAAGGGTTAAATAGAAGTGCAGAGTATTGTCATTACTGATATGGTTGATAATTCTTTAAGAGCTCATCGTCCATTTCAAGTTTAGTTAAAATCGAATCCTATTTTTATAATAATAAAACTCAATTTTACAATGAATACGTATGGTTTGTTGGCCATTCTAGAGATAGGTTGGCAAAAATTCTGTTGAATAATTATATGTACTTGGTTAATAAAGCCTATTAGTGTGCTGTGAATTAAAATGATTGCTGCGATGCACAAAAACTAATTGTTTTTCCTATAATGGGTTCTCGAGGGGTTGTAAATGTTAGTTAAAAATTATTTAAAGCTGTATATTCTATCAAATTCCGTGAACAACACACTAGCCGTATACATAAGTAAGGAATAATACACACCGGCGGATCAAATTATCACGTTCCCTTCCCTTCATTATTGTGTAAGTCCGATTTACGTTGAAACATTATTTAAGTTAAATCTAACGTTTTATATTGTACTAAAATGTAAAAAAAAACCAAGAAAAGTCTAAAAACGATATACACAATACATAACATATCAAACAAATTTTAAAATTAATTTTGAAGAAGGTTCATTTATTAAATAATTTGTCACTTAACAATATTAGTGAAGTGACAATAATTTTAAACTGATCCCAAATTCTTGTAGGCGCATTATATTGAGACCTATATAACACTCGGAGGTCGAATGCATATCGGTCCACGTCTCCTCAAATTTAATAACATGTCAATCCCTTAGTCCCATAAGACCCTCTCCAAACCACCCCTTGCTTTTTCAGGCGCGTTTGAACACACGAGTATGTTAGCAAAAAGTATGTTTTCTATAACATATCCATCTTCTATTTTCACTTCGTACTACAACTATGATATTTTGGTAAAGTTAAGTGACAAGCGATTGCATTTTAGACATAATAATATGTATACATACAACCGACTTCAACATTGAAACCTGAGGAAAGCCCGCAAAAGTGCCTATTTTTAAAGTTGACTATTGTGCTATTAGTACACATAGAAGAATAGAAACAAGTAGAATGGTAGTCGTATATACATATACCTATATATTAAATGTTAAGTTGACTTCTAAAGTCTACAAAACAAATGATCCCACTCTAAGTGTCTTCTTCGAATGATAGTTTTCACTTAGGACGCAAATAAATCTAATAATTATAAGGACAAGAAAATCAATGATACGCGTATGAGATCATATAAAAGCGTTTTTAGTTGAACATCTGGCCAGATGTTATAATAAAACTCCAATTCGGTACTCAAAGAACGGAGAAACTTAGATTAAATAAAATATATAGTTGAATTCTCTTTTTTGAAGTAGATAAAGGCATGAGTTGTCGCTGACTTCTTGAGTCTTATACCACCAGACTTATATATCTCTTTGTTTAAAATTTTCGCGATCTGCATTGACAGTTCATATAGAAGCGTTTTTAGTTTAACATCTGGCCACAGATGTTATATTAAAAATCCAATTCATAACAAAATCGATACACAAACAACGAAGAAAATTAGAATATTAAAAAAAATGTGGAAATCTCTTTTTGAAGTCGATAAACAAGGGACAAGTTGTCGCTGACTTCTTGAGTCTTATACCACCATACTTGTATGTCTCCTTGAGTGAAATTTAACAGGTGTTATACTAAAAATTTTATTCATATCAGCATCGATACTCAAACAACGAAGAAAATTAGAAAAAAAAAAAAATGGTGACCTCTCTTTTTTGAAGTCAATAAACAAGAAGTTGTCGCTGACTTCTTGAGTCTTATACCACCATACTTGTATGTCTCCCCAAGTGAAATTTTACAGATGTTATACTAAAAACCCAATTCATAACAAAATCGTCACCCAACAACGGAGAAAATTATAATATTAAAAAAATAGTGGTAGTCTCTTTTTTGAAGTCGATAAACAAGGCACGAGTTGTCGCTGACTTTTTGAGTCTTATACCACCATACACATATGTCTTCCTGAGTGAAATTTTGGCCACAGCTGTTATATTAAAAATCCAATTCATAACAAAATCGTTACTCAAACAAGGAAGAAAATTAGAATATTAAAAAAAAATTTGGTACTCTCATTTTTGAAGTCGACCAACAAGGGATGAGTTGTCGCTGAATTCTTGAGTCTTATACCACCATACTTGTATGTCTCCCTGAGTGAAATTTTACAGATGTTATACTAAAAATCCAATTTATAACAAAATCGTCACCCAACAACGGAGAAAATTATAATATTATAAAAAAAATAGTGGTAGTCTCTTTTTTGAAGTCGATAAACAATTCACGAGTTATCGCTGACTTTTTGAGTCTTATACCACCATACTAATATGTCTTCCTGAGTGAAATTTTGGCCACAGATGTTATATTAAAAATCCAATTCATAACAAAATCGTTACTCAGACAACGAAGAAAATTAGAATATTACAAAAAATAGTGGAACTCTCTTTTTTGAAGACAAAGCACGACTTGTCGCTGACTTCTTGAGTCTTATACCAACATACTAATATGTCTCTCTAAGTGAAATTTTCGCGCAAAATGATAAATAACGGTTGTGACGGGAGCCGAATTTTGATGGTCTACCCTTTTGTATAGTATCTTGTTTCAAAGTGGGGTTTATCCGTACCAAATAATAGTGTGGACTGCTTGTTATCAGAGACGGTCGTAGAGTATGGACGTGTGGAGGGTGCATATGCTATTTTACATTTAAATGCTATAGAAGTTCATGTTACCTCTATGAACTATATGGCAGTAATGGAGAATAACAAATATACCTATGTTGTTTCAATGAAAAATGAACATGGTGTAGTATGGTTTTACCTAAAATTTTGTTTTCATCTCAAACTAATAACTTAAGATCAGTTTTGTTAGGATAATATTTCAATATAATATAGAATCTCAATTTTAGCATTTATTGTAGATAGGCTATGACTGGTTTTGGATGGTGTTTTTATTGGGAGAACAACGTTTGTAATTATAATATACACACTGCCCCTGCAGACACATTAACGTACTTTAAAAAAAAATCACTTATTACATTATCCAAATAGTAGTTCCGTACGAGAATCGAATCCAAACATCTAAAGCGCCGATACAGGTAGTAGGCCTCCGACATGGGTTATCGAATGTTGTCTAATGACAACAACCCAGACCGACATGCTGTCTGAAGCACGGAGGCGCTCAGAAATTAAACGAGTTTAACTGTCACCCATCTATGAACTGACCGCGTGTCTAGGTTCTTTATCACGCCGATCACTAATGGCCCGGTGAGGGCAACTGGCTATGAGCGCTACAGGTTTAACTAAAAAATTAAAAAAATATACTAGTAATTAGTACCTCTACATTCTTCGTCTCCTCCGGTAGCGCAAGCTCTAAGGGCCGTCGGACCGATATCATGGTTAATGATGATATAATGGTGGAACCGACTTGATAGCTGATAAATTTTACATAAGTTTGGGTTTGATGTGCCAGACCGATGTTGTTTCGTGTTCGATTAGGGGATGAGTAGGACTTGAGATATTGTAAGTATGTACTAAATAAATAAGTACTACTATGTCTGTGGAACGTTATTAAGAATGAACGACATGTACAGACGCCAGCACATCCAGCTACCCCAATCTGTCAAATCTCTTTTATAGATTTTCAAATTTATCACATAAGCATAAGGTTCACTTTCAATTGGAGAAATTTGACAGATTGGAGTAGCTTGATGTTATGTCTTTTCATTGTCTATTAAATACATACTCTTAAGACTCCTCTTCCTAAGAATTGTCACTTCCAGGTTGTGGCTAAAAATCAGTTTTCATTGGTGCTGCTTTATGCAATGCCACTGTACGTACGGCTACATATCAAGCTATATTTTCCCAATATAAGCTGACCTGTCATTGTATACAAATCCTATACAACGAGAGATCATCTTATACTGGATATATATAGCTTGATATGTAGCCGTGTGTACATAGTTATAAAAAAGGGGTTTATTAAATTAGTTAGTAGTGTTTAAATCTAAGTTAATTTAAGTTTAACAATAGTTAATAAGTTTATCACAAATTGTACCTACGCTATATAACCTGTGTGAATAAATTACCTGCATGTGGAAGAGCGGGGCTTCCTAACACAGGCAATGTTATGCCTAAAAGGTTTGCCCCAACAATATTGTAATTAGGTTAAGTTGAGTTAATGAAAATAAAAACTTTTTTTTTTTTTTTTACAACCGCCGACATTTGAGCAAAAATTAATAATATTTTCTTTCTTTCTTTCAGTTTTAAGAACTTGATTTCGCCACAATCAGAAATGTTAATAATATAAAAAATAAATATTTTGTGACAACTTATACATTGCCAGCTGATGCCAAACTAGAGACAACTGATTAATATACTTGTATATTTCGAAATACATACAATATATTCTAGATAAATTACACCTACACAAATAATTGTGCTCACCACACAGATTTCCGTTTGGGGATCGTACCCACGACCTTTGCTTTTGCGGTCAGAGCCACTAACCATTAAACCAATAGGCGAGCAGTTATATTTAAGTTAAATTTGTATTTCATATAAAGCACAGACGCAAGCACATCATCATCATCATCATATCAGCCGAAAGACGTCCACTGCTGGACAAAGGCTCCCCCTAGGATCTCCACAATAGCCGGTCCTGCGCTGCTCCCATCCAGTGGCTCCCCGCGACGCGCACAAGATCGTCGTTCGCAAGCACATCAAGTTACCCTAATCCATCAAATTTCCCCAATTGAAAATGAACCTTATGCTTATGTGATATAGATGAAAATCTATAAAAGAAATTTGACAGATTGGTGTAGCTTGATGTGCTGGCGTCTGTACAATTCTTAAGTATTCGGTTTCTTTCTTAATATCAGTAATTAAAGCCATAAAAACAAACTAGATGACCACAAACTAACAAGAGGTTTATGGTATCGGAATATTAATAGAATGCCGACTAATTCATTCCAGACCAATATTCTGGTATAAATTCCGAAGTGGTTACCATATTAACGTAAATATGAACTTTATTAGATAACTATGTATACGTCAGTGTTATTATCGTTTTGAATATCGTTTTCCAATCGTGCTTTTATCGGTTCGCTTAATAACCTTATCGGTGGCTTCGAATCAGAAATAGTAGTTAGGTTATAAAATATATGTAGTGTCATTATGATAACGTCTATTGGTTTTTGATTCTCTATGTTTCTGTAATACGTAAAGGACGTGGTTTGTTTATAGAAAATGAGCCTTTGAACTGCCTTTGTGCGCAGCGGTTAAGATAGTTGTATTGCCACTTTCTGTCTCGGGTTCGATTATCGCACAGTAGGTAATATTTGTGTCAACCTTTAGTAGTTGGTCGTCCTTTGTGTCGATCAAGGCATCACTTATGTTTGTAAAGTAAATCGCGGCACTTGAAATTATATCCTACTTAAAAAAATCTTAATTAAAAAATTAACTTCAATTCTATGATGGTATTATAATTTATATAACGGTACTTTTACCGTTTTTATTTTAAATGATATTAATTGTTTAATACAACCGGAAGGGGAGACCTCGTAGAACATTCTCTGACCAAATCGGAGACGTTCTCGAGAAAAGCCAGAAGTTCCCTAAACCGACGAGCATGTATGAAGAATATAATGACAGTAAACGAGGCAAAAGAGGTCTGCAACGATCGTGACAAATGGAAATCCATTGTCTCTGCCTACCCCCCGGGAAACAGGCGTGAATCTATGTATATAAATAGTGCACGTAACTTAAAGGTGGATGCAGACTGCGAGGCCGCGAATGCCTCTGTTTATAATGTGCGTGTCAAAAGAATACCAACATTTCGAGTAAATAAATAAAAAATCAATAAAACAAAAAAGGTTATTATTCACGTAGACTTTAAAAAACCGCTTGTAAATAGTCAGAACATGTTTGTAGTAATATATAATTATTTCTAGGTACATATATATATTTAGGTACACGGATTGTAGGAAATAATTTACAATAAGATTTATTTTATAATAGTAACGATATTTAGCTAACTTAAGCTATTGTCAAGGATCATGTGTAGGTTTAATTATCGTAATTTTAAATTTTAGCTACTTATATTTTTACTACATATTGTTCGAATGGTTCTGTCTATATTAAGGTACGAATTAAATGTTATTATTATGGCGGATCTTGTGTTTATACGTTCACGCTTTAATGCTACCACCGGATCCAATGCGCCCCAACTGCGAAGACCCAGCGAAAAAAACTCAGCGGGTGTCTCTACTACCGGTTTCAACACGGCCCAGTTGAGACACTCCTGCGAAACTACACGAGATTTAGTCCATTTACTGAAATTATATAGCAGGCAAACAATATAATAATATGCTCGATCGGTTGTCTGATTAGTATCCGACATTCAGCGTTTATGTATTTGTCATTACGTGTTTCTGATTTGCGCAGTGGACATAATGCAACGAGTCAATCGATCTGACAATTTGCGTGTCTGACATTTTGCGTATTTGACATGGTGCATATAAATCATATATTCGGGTTGAGCCACGCACATACTTCGTTCATCTGTCTTCAGGTACGCGGTGCGTGCACACTTCAAACATGCATGGGGGACTACGTCCACAACTAATGTAATGCTCGTACTGAGGCTTTGATCTTGAACCGTTTGCCGACATGCTCGCCCTCGCACGTGCTTAGCGCATGCCTCGCTACGAACATGAAGGTACACAGAATCTGTAAGCTTAATTTGCATATGAAAGGAACACGCAACAGCATACAATATGTACAAAAAACTTGAGAGGTTTCAAGGGACACCCGGATGGAACGAAGTTATTTCTTATTATTTATTATGTACAAAAACCTGTATACACTACACAAAAATAATCGTCGCGACACCACACTGTTCAATGCGAAATAGAAATGAAAATATCTGGCGTGCTTTCTATAAAAGAGAGAGAGACAGACAGAGAAACATGCGCACACCGCACACCTGCAAAAAATGTCGAGACAACTTTTCGTAAGAATTTTTCCGTCTAGCCCCCTTTCACAACGGAACTTCGTTCCAAAAGAAAATGTTTTGTTTTATTTGGATAGCTTACAGCAACATACAAATAGATACATACATTTGGATGAATAAAAAAAAACCCGCTGTAGACGTTTTTATCTACGATTGACGATATAACCGCATTATGTGAATAAACATATATTATTATTATTATTATTATTATTATGATCAAGAAGACATTTTCAAAACCATAGATATACAAATAAGTTAGAAGCGTGCATAGTTATTATATAATGAATAAACATTTACCACGTTTACTGCATTAATGTAATGAATGTTGTCAATAGACAAATATCCTACCGTTAAGAACCTTATGCCAATAACAAGCTTCGACAATTAGTATATTCCATTCAAGAATAACGATCAGCTGTTGCATTTTGTATGGGGAACCAAAAATATATTTTTCGTAAGTATATCAATAATATATTTTCTTTATTTGCGTAAGTATTTCATAAGCTTATTTTCCGTATTTTGTTCAGTTTATAAGTCTAACCTCTTAGGGCCTATACATACCACGTTTTTTAAACGCGCCGTTGACGCGCGTGTTAAGCGATACTGACGCGCCTTAGCATCGCGTTTGTATCGATTCAGACAACAGCAAACGGTTCTGTAGGATAAAAGCTCGCGTATCTAAAACGCGCCAACGGCGCGTTTAGAAAATGTAGTGTGCACAGGCTCTTAGATTTTCTCTACTTATTATGTTCATCATATTAGCCGAATGACGTTGAATAGAAAAAAGATTTCCAGACTGGGATTGTGTCCATAATTTGGAGGCACATGCCATAATCGTAAGACTTGGTGATCGCAGTATCATAGTCATAGTACACAGAGAGCATGCTGCTGCTCTTCTACGCCCCCCACGGGATGAGATGCGGTGGATGGGGTGATATTCCTTGCCCTCAGCAAAACAGCAATTTTTTATGTTACACCTTTTATAAAGTTCTCCAATGGTGGCCATTCAAAATAAAGACTTCATCTAAGACATATTTTTTATATCAAATGCTCTATATTCTCAAACTCTCATTATCCTATCAAACGTACTATAAGACACGACCGGGGAAAGATCAGACCCAGGACTTACAGCTTTAAGTGCTCTCGAGGCAAAAAATACACTTTTCCCCGACCCGGTAATTGAAGCCAGTACCAAAGTATCTGCATTTCAAAACGCTACCACCAGGCCATCAAGTCAATCAATACCAACGTCATAAACCAATTTATAATTATGATAATGTCTACCTAAGTCACAAGCAGGAATGAATGCCATAATGGAATTATATATTTTTCATCAAACATTATCTCCTTGACAGGATGTCTGGCTTCCAAAGACGCTTCCCATAGTCTAATCTGATCATTATCTACAGAGGTCCCAACAGGCTCTCAGTAATGGAGAGGGCATTATCAGTCCCTCTATTGAGGACTCCAAGGGCTCTACGGGCTCAAGAGTACAACCTTATCCATTATGAAAAAATCTCTTGTTAATATTTTTATGAACTCGCCGTTTTATATTGTTTTGAAAGTGTTGAGTTACTCAATTAATGCGTTCAGAATTTTTAGATATTGAGTTCCGCTTTTCGGGTTATTGAACTTTGGGGATAGAATTTCGTAATTATTTTGGGGAAAGATGTCGCGTACAATATTTTTTTAAGAGGTAAGAATCAATTTATATTTGTAATGATATTTTATTAACGTCATTATATTACTATTCTTACATTTTCTGCAGTCATGTCGCTAGGCGTCCCATCGGATCATGAGAGTATTGGAATAAAAAGTCATCCTGTGCTTGCGCACACACTTGTGCACTATAATATGTCCCGCGCAGATGGCTAAGCCGAAATTCGGCTAGGAGGACATTAATATAAACGTAGGTAAATAAAGGAATGTCATTGCCACCCTCTCATAATTCCATGTTCCCATTTCATATGATGGCCAGTCTTAATGGCATCTAGCCAAACACTCAGAAAGTATTTCAGCACACGAGTGTATGGGAAACACAGGTATAGGTTCCCTCTATTTCCGCAGTCTCATTATGTAAAGAGTCCGCAATCTAACACGACTGGGGTCTTGCTCAATTTATTTTTATATGGCTGCAACGTATAGAGCATGTGGATCACCTAATGGTAAGTGATCACCCCCTCCCATGGACACTCGCAACACAAGAAAGGCCGCAAGTGCGTTTCTTTAAGGAATAAATAGGTTCTTTTTTTTTATTCAGTTTTACGGCTCTGGCTTCTTCGGCCTTATGAGCCTTCCGTAAAATATATTTGTATTTCATTTCTTTTCGTCATGTCAAGTAAAGTCCGTCACAGTCAAGTCATACGTAGTCCTTGTCGTACTCCAGTAAAGCAGTGGAGACTTTACTAGACGCTTATATGGAGTTTTAAATTCAACACAGATAATCGCAATTCACGGCAATATGGCACTTTCCTCCACTTGTGTACGTTGTCCATGATATTATGTCTAAAAATCGACCATATTTACACATAAAAACTTGAATTTACACCAGTTTTTGAAAATAAAACAATGCCCTGATGCGTCTTTTTCCGTATTGGCACCAAAACTCTCATATAAATAGGCTCGCTTCTTGAAGGTTGCCATTTCATACTGGATCGGGTATACCTTCGCAGTTAATTAATTCCGCAGTGCGAGGTAAAAAGTTTCTTGTGAAACACACGGTGATAGTTCGTTATTCGTTTGATGCCTGTGGCCTAGGTTGGGTAGTATTTTTTACATTATAGAATATATAGAAATTTCTTTATTGGAGTAACTAAGACTCAACAAGATTGTTAGCATAAACTTACGACTACGTTAGTAATCACTGCCATGAATCAAAAACACGGAACACATACATAAATGAAGGTTTGTCACTGTTGTTCCATCCCATGGGAGACTGCACAACAGTGACCAACGTATTTACACTCCAGTCGACTGGCAACCATGCTTAAGACGCTGTTGGGGCTGCCCCACACCCTGCGCACCAGAGAAGCACACCTTTTGCGCATTGTTGCGTAAAAGCAATCTACGTGCGCATCTGCGAACATCCCTGACGCACTACAGAAGAATTGAAACGACTAAAAAATAATATCCATTACTTTAATAATAATTTATGTAGCAACATTCGATCATCATTACATCACCCAATCCTATGCTTATTGTAACCCTTAAGGTAAAAAAAGCAATTAAATAATTCCCTTTCTTTCTTCTTTGACTGGTCTGGCTTGGAGATGATTGGCCTATTGGTCTATAGTTTTTTTTTTTGTTTTTTTTTTAATATAATATCTATGGACAATGTCACACAGATCATCCTAGCCCCAAACTAAGCAAAGCTTGTACTATGGGGACCAGGCGACGATATACATACTTATATAGATAGATAAATACTTATATACATAGAAAACATCCATGACTCAGAAACAAATATTCGTGCTCATCACACAAATATTTGCACTTACCGGGATTCGAACCCAGGACCACCAGCTTCGTAGGCAGGAGCACTACCAACTAGGCTACGGTGACCGTCTTTATGTATGTATTGGTCTAATGTTTAGTTACCCTGCTAAGCCCGAGGTCGTGGGTTTGATCTTCACCTAGGACAGATCTTTCTTGTTCTTGTAAATTAGAGTTATAATTTACCTATAATATATATGTATTTAGGGATATATAAGTATGTTTATCCGTTGTCTGGTTGCCACAGATGTGCCGTGCACGATGGAGTGTTAGTGCCAACTTTAATGTATGGAAGTGAAAGTTGGGTATGGCAGAAAAATAATGAAAGTAAAATAAATGCAGTGGAAATGAGAGCTCTGAGAAGTATGTGTCGTGTGACTTTGAGAGACAGAATTTTAAATACTGATGTCATAAAGATTGAAAAAGGTATGCTGAGATGGTTTGGCCATTTAGAAAGGATGAATGAAAGAAGATTGACAAAACAAGTATACCTGGCCTGTGTGAATGGTACAACCGGAAGGGGAAGACCTCGTAGAACATTCTCTGATCAAATCGGAGACGTACCTAAGAGAGGTCAGGTCAGAAGTACCCTAAACCGGCGAGCATGTATGAAGAATAAATGTCAGTAAACGAAGCGAAAGAGGTGTGCAAGGATCGTGACAAATGGAAGTCCGTTGTCTCTGCCTACCACTCTGGGAGACAGGCGTGAGTCTATGTATGTATGTATGTATGGTTGCCACAGTACCTGCTCTGTTCTAGTGTGAAGTCAGATGGCGGTGTGTTAGATGTCTTAAGATATTTATTATTTTAATAAGAAGAAAAAAAACATTAGTTAAGTCCGGGACGTTTTTATCTACGGTTGACGATATTACCGCATGATCAAGAAGGCATTTTAAAAACCATAGATATACAAATATGGTAGAAGCGTGCATAATTATTATATAATGACTAAACATTTACCACGTTTACCGTGTTTTTGTAATGAATGTTGTCAATAGACAAATACCCTACCGTTAAGAACTTGTTCATGTTTGGTGTAGCCGTGTTTGAGCAGAAAGTAGGAAGTAGACAAAAGAGCCGATAAAATCCGCTAAGTAATAATTAGGAACACTCCTATTACAAACTAACGGCTTTGTTTACCATATATAACCGACGGTCACCGTAGCCTAGTTGGTAGTGCTCCTGCCTACGAAGCTGGTGGTCCTGGGTTCGAATCCCGGTAAGTGAAAATATTTGTATGATGAGCACGAATATTTGTTTCTGAGTCATGGATGTTTTCTATGTATTTAAGTATCTATCTATCTATATAAGTATGTATATCGTCGCCTGGTACCCATAGTACGAGCTTTGCTTAGTTTGGGGCTAGGATGATCTGTGTGACATTGTCCCTAGATATTATTATTATTATTATATTGTCTGATTAAGCATGATTGACGGGCCTGTTAGCGCGGTTGGCAAATGCTTGCTTCTCACGGAGGTCGTGGATTCGATTCCCACCCAGGACAGATATTTGTGTGCATGAACATGTCTGTTTGTCCTGAGTCTGGGTGTAATTATCTATATAAGTATTATATATCCTGGGACATTATTCACACGCGGCCATCTGATCCCAAACTAAGCAAAGCTTGTACTATGGAAACCAGATAACTGATATACTACATATATTTTTTTTTTGTAAATACATACTTATATAGATAATTACACCCAGACTAAGGACAAACAGACATGTTCGTGGACACAAATATCTATCCTGGGTGGGAATCGAACCCACGACTTCCGGCATGAAAAGCAAGCATTTGCAAACCACGCCAACAGACCCATGATAATGCCCGTTTATAATGATAGTTTTAGTTTGTACGTAGTTTTAATCTATTTCCAACGTTTAGATAAGTATATATTGTGATAATGTATATGTAGACATTACAAATAAATAAATATAAAGTACAGCAAATTTAAATGATATAAGTATTGTTTAAGTTTGGTAATCTCATAAATTTTAACAAGTGAACTGTTTTAATATAAAATATTTAATTAACACCAGTCGCCAACTTATAAATATTAATGTGACAGAAAATTTATTAAATTAATTAATTTGTTTACATAAATATAAATAATATGATCTAAGCGATTCCCATGTTAGCTTAGCTAACGACGTACCAACACATAAAATATTAATAAATATGACTCTAATCTCATTATATCAATCAAAAAACTAAATGAAAAGAAAAAGAATGTGTGCTTTTCCACAAATAATGTTTGGCGCGGGAATAGAATCTGCGGCCACCTGGTTAAAGGCCATAATCAATGAAACTATCGTTTAATTAGTTTTCAGATAAAAATCGATTCAGAAACTATTATTATAGCTTCTTAATCGATAACTTGATTGCATTACTCTGTTTATTTGATATCTCAATAGGATATAAACATACACTCACACACAAACACAGCCTATGGTCACACAAAACTAGGCTCCGAAATATTCCAGTATTTGAATTCCGAATAGTCGAAATTCAATTTTTTTTGTTAGATTCATACGGCTAAATTGATTTTCGCGAAACATAGCTTAGAACCATCTTGATTTGAATAACTCAATTTAACCATCTCAATTTTGTGTCCATGAATTTTAAGTTTGCAAAGTCTTCCACCATACAGGAATTGATTAAATACAACAATACAATTATTTTAAACCATTTTCAAAATTGTTTAAATTCATAATCCCCTTTTTTGTGTTGCTATACAAAATAAAGCTTGTTGTAATTTTGTTATACTTTCTGATCCTAATCAAAATCAAATTAAATTAACTATTTTCAACATCAACAATATCAAAGTGTTATTAAAAAACTTTTGAGCCCATGTACAATCAAAATTATTCGTTGTAAATATATCATTTATTTTGTACAAACAATCAAAATTTTATTCCACATGAACTCGCGGCAAATTAAATCGAGTTTTGGAGTATTAACATTGTTCTCTGTCAGTTAATTAAACAATTACAATTTTCCTAATGCTATGGCTTTTGATATTAAAATTGGATGGATCGAGGGAACATTTTTGTAAGTTCGTATTTTTGATAAGGAATATTAATTGTTTGCAATTAGATCTTTGATATTAGATGTTTATTTTGTGGCATTTATTCAAGAATAAGCTCAGGTCTTTGACGCTGTCATCCATCATCTAATTATTGGGTTATTGGGTGATAAATGCGGTGAATGAGGGCTACCGCGTATCAATTTGCCGCTAGAGGCGCTAGCATCGCGGCAGGTCTACGAAACGTCAAAATACACTGTTTTTGTCCGGGTTACGCTGTTTATTAATAAAAACTGCGATAATAACTAAAAATTTTGGTTTTAAACTAAATAAATTACAAAATGAGTAACAGCTCGATGACTGTAAATAATTTGAAAAAATATTTAAAATCCTGTTAAAGTGTTTTATAAAAATAGCATGCCGCAGAGTTGTGCGGGGACTGCACAACACTGCTACATGCTATTTATGAAATACTTTAACAGGATTTAAAATATTTTTCGTAAAAACATTGGTCGCGTCCACAATAACAATGATTTTGACAGCTATAGTGGACCTTCCGCGACAGTTGCGCCGACTGGTGAGCACAAAAACGGTAGCCCTCATTACACCCCATCTCACCTCTTACCTAAGCACCGTGGTCCCAGGAATATCTCAAATGATCTGGTAGACGAGATCCCCACTTACCCAGTTTGACATAGGTAGATAAATATAAAATTAAATTTGAGCGGCCGGTTGTCGTGGTTGGTGGATAAGCTTGCCTTTTACGCCGTAGGTCGTGGTTTCGATACCAACGGAGGACAGGTAATTAAGAGTCTGTGTGTAATTATCTATATAAGTATTTACATGTATACTGTAATTTTTAATTTTTATATTTATGTAAAATACTCTATATTTTATACGACTTCTTGACGGATACTTTTTGACATTGTATTTAATTTACATTTTCATGGAATTTAATATTGTAGTTTTTTATATGGATACTGTAATTTTTTATTTATTCGTTAATTTATTATTTTTATAGTTATGTAAAATATAATTAAAATTTGTACGCCTCGACGGGTAAAACATGTTCGGACTTCTGATACCTTTTTTTAAGATCTTGCATCTGATCTGAAGCTGCTTTAATTTGTATGTTAACACATGTTTTGACAAATAAATAATCTTTATCTTTACAGAATTAAAGTAGTATACGTAGTATATCAGTTATCTGATTTCCATAGTACAAGCTCTGCTTACTTTGGGATCAGATTATAATAATGATAATGTCCTCCTGGCCGAGATCCGGCCACGGCGGCCAGTCTTAAAGGAGACTAGCCATTTGCGCGGGACATATTATAGTGCACAAGTGTGTGCGCAAACACAGGAGCACTTTCTATTCCATCACTCTCATGATCCGATGGGACGCCTAGCGACACGACCGGAAAGAGGTCAGGTACAGGACCGACGGCTTTACGTGCTCTCCGAGGCACGCATATAATACCGCCAACACCCAGACTTCGGGCTGATATTAAGATTATTTCGTTTTACAGAAAAATCCCAAAATCACTTTCGGCCCGACCCAGGATTTGAACCCAGGACCTCGTTATCGGCGGTTGAACACGCTATCGCTAGAACAACGAGGCAGTCGGGATCAGATAACCGTGTATGAATAATGTTTCAGGATATATTATCAATGTAAATTAGTATTTTAAGTTAGTACTTTTTTTTGGTACCTTGGCTTCAATTATTGTAATTTTCGTAGAAACCTCTTTATTGGTTAATAAAATAAAATGTAATTTGTGTCCGTCTATTATATGTCCGTAAAGACACAGGGAATAGATTGTGCGGCCTTTGTCTTTAAAAAAATACAGCTCACGTTACTCAGTGATAATGTATATTTTTAAAAATAGGTGAACTAGTTCTTGCGTTTATCCATTACAAACAAACATACAAAAAATCTTTTCTTTTCTCTTTACAATATTCGTTCAGAAAATGTTTAACATAAAACTTATCATTTCAGTATCTTCGTTATTAAATTTATTTAAGAAAATATAAAGAAGTACATGTCATTACAAATAATTAACAGTTAAGTAGCGCGTTTTATTATTACTGCAGTTCGCGTTTTTCTCAAATTCCAGAAAAGAATCGCAGGTCTACCATTCCGTCAAATTATATTCAAAGTTCTCACTTACAGCTAAGCAAATATATATGCCAAACTGAAAGACAAATGGATCAACATACCCTAACCTCAAATTAACACAGAAATACCTACATACTGTATCAAATTAAAAAGCCTTCGCAAAGCCACTCACTCTTTAATTACACACGCATTGACCCGCTCTTTGCGGCGACGGTTCTTGACACCCTTACATTGCACTTTTGTAGGCTGTTCATAGCTATTTACCAAGGCTTCGCCTTTATTTTATTCAACTACTAGCTGTGCCCCAAGGTTTTACCCGCGTCAAACTTTATAAATTATAGCCTATGTGTTAATCCAGGGTGTCAGCCAACTCCACACCAAATTTTATTTAAATCGCTCCAGTCGTTTAGATATGAAGAAGTAACAAATATAATAATAATAATAATATCTGGGGACAATGTCACACAGATCATCCTAGCCCCAAACTAAGCAAAGCTTGTACTATGGGTACCAGGCAACGATTTACATACTTATATAGATAGATAAATAGTTAAATACATAGAAAACATCCATGACTCAGAAACAAATATTCGTGCTCATCACACAAATATTTTCACTTACCGGGATTCGAACCCAGGACCACCAGCTTCGTAGGCAGGAGCACTACCAACTAGGCTACGGTGACTCACGAACTTTCGCCTTTATAATATTAGTGTGATTTGGTAGAAGAGATTTTCTGGACTAGGTATTTGACTTGGGCATCGTTTGCGGTAGTTGAGATATTTTACTATAAAAATATTGTTCATGTCGACAGCAAACGACCCAGAAGACGCAGCCTAGGCAAGCCTACAAGATGGATCGATGATCTTAAGAGGGTCGTTGACAACCGCTGTATACGGATAGTGCAAGACCGTCTTTTGTCCAGCAATGTCAGCGATTTCTTTCTTACTCCTCCTTGTTTTGATCTGATTAAATTCTTGGGACATTATTTACAAACAGCCATCTGATCCATAACTAAGCAGAGCTTGCACTATGGAAACCAGATAACTGATATACTACATATACTACTTTTCTTTTGTAAATACATAATTATATAGATAATTACACCCAGACTCAAGACAAACAGATTTGTACAGAAATATCTGTCCTGGGTGGGAATCGAACCCACGACCTCCAGCGTGAAAAGCAAGCATTTACCAACTACGCCAACAGTATTGAATTATTATTTGAAGTTTGAATACAATTTATATCGACACCAAATCCTTGATAATTTTATTCCTTGATAATATAATGTCTTTACAATCTAACATATCTATGTTTTTATTGTTTCAGATTCTTCATTGTCAATATTAACTTCGGCAAGGATGTAAGTGATAGAAATATTTAATAATTAGTTATTTAATCGCTTTTTAATTAGATTATATAATTGGATTGGCTTGGCTTTAATTATCTAATTAATTTTTGCCACGATTGTCACGACTCTAATGGGTACAGCACGGTTTCTTTAATACTCTATACTCAATATATTAATTAATTGCATTCTACAATATAAACTTAGGTGGTAGATTAAATTATGATGATCTCATGGACCCTGTCGGGCATAGGAAACTAGGAGAAAGGAAGATCTTTGATTAACTACATATTTAAATATAGTTAATATTATCATTGAAATACTCGTCCATATTGTAGTAATATTTTTTATTAGTAATTGCTTTCAGTTTCTTCATTATAAATAGATTCTTCTTAATAATTCATAATTCCTTTCCAATTATTTCGGGTAACTTCTTATACATTTTATAAGCATTACTAAAGTTCTTGTTGCATGAATATTTAGCTTAGAAGTTGGTAAGTTTAAGCTATTTTTGTGGCTAATGTGAAGTTAAGTTGTATATCTTCTTTTTTGTGTTAAAATATTGATACCTTTTCTTCTTTTTTTGTTAGGATTTTGTGTTTCAGGAAGTGTCTGTATTCTCTATATCCACTAAAATTCTAACCAATCTTTTTTGAAGCTTTAAATATGTTGGTGTTTTTCGGTGCATCTGTGCTATTTCTGCACAATATAATGCTGTGGCTAAGCCAAGCATAAGCGTAGACATAATACGTAACTATCATGACATATATTTTAAAGCGTTATGCTAAGTCAGCCGTTACTTTACGTTCTCGAAAGGCGTAAGCGAATTAAGATAATGTAGTTCTAGGTTTTTTTACATGAGATTTCTAGTTTACATTCACATCGATGGAACAAGTAGGGTCAATTCGTCAACGACTTCTATTGTTGAGCCATTAAAAGTGAAATAAATGTCTAATGGAGCTTTTTGAGAAGGGTATATTCCAGTCATTATTGAACTAAGTATATTGCTTAGGCTTTCATTTGGAGTTAAAATGTTAATTTTTATTATTATTGGTAGGTATTGATAAATTGCAATAAATACAGATTATTATCCAGTCGAATATCATAAATAAAGTTTAACTAAAAATAAGTTTTACGTATGCTTGGTTGTTTTTAGTCAATAAATTTGGAACTACTAAAATAATTTTACCTGTAGAAATCTACATTATCAGCGAATACTGTGTTGATAATTAATAGATGAAAATTAAAAAGTGATGAAGTATAGTGGTAATAAAAAGTGTTTTACCTATTTATATTTACATCAAAATGGAAAAAGAATAAATCGAAAGAAAATTGTTCAATTCCCTCAATAATACCATTTTAACCAAAACATTGGCTACCGGAGCAAGTAATAGAAATTAGTTCAGGTGAGTCTCGCTCATCCGCTCTGTCGGTCAACCGTTCAATTGAATGAATTGAATGAATCCAACTAAAGTACAGTATTTTTCAATCACGCAGTCCCGTCTCTACAATTTTTATTTACGGAATTCTAAAGATCACCTATTTATTTAGTGAACTTCCTAAGATTTCATGAAAAAATTAGTTAACTTACTTGTCGATAATATGGGTAGCTGTCAGTATGTAACTAAATATAGTAGATATACGTAGAGATTTAAATTACGGATGAAAGAAAAACACCTGTGATGCCTCAGTTTGAGAAAATTGAGATAATAATAAAAAAGTATTTATTTTTTCCTCACAAGATGAACGTTACAATAATATCATATTTAACTTCATGTAGATCTTAATTAGTTCAACTTTTGGAGGGACTGGTGCCTGATTTAGGTTTTTAACAAGACCTGTATAACAGGTCATCAGGACCCTCCCGTGGGTCAGATGAGACATGATTCTTAGCATTCCTTGGATTTACCGTACGGTAACCGGGTCCATCGCGTGATAGAGGAGGGTACACTCGACAGAGTCTGAGACTTGCGACCCAGACATTCTCTTTCTCTCAGTGTTCCCCTCTCTTCCTAGCCTAATTTGGTATGATGATCTTAAAAATGCCGCTTTAGATACTCGTTCTAATAGAGTTCTATAGCTTTATATTCTAATGTGTGGTATTTAAAAAGCACGTTCGTCTAAGAAATGAAATATATTTGAGTATCTTTATATATCAATTTGCAGTATAAATATTTTGTCAACTATTTATACTGCAAATTGATATATCTCTGTAGTTCATAATATGTTTAACGAATTTATTGACCTTCTTGATGTGGGACATCTTTCTCAAAATAGTTATTCTGCGTGTGGTATATAACTAACAAATTGAAGGCTTGCACAGTTCAAAAAATTGTATACTGCCTTGTGGCATGAAATTTACTTTTATTGATTTAATAATTATTATAAGATTTGTAAAAAATTTAGTCAGTCATGTAACATCAAGTACTTTGTTAAGATCAGTCAGATCAGCCACATTACATTCAATGCTTGACAAAAGCCTCCCCAAAGTATGAGGGGATACCTCATAATCGCCACGCTTGGCAGACGGGTTGTCGAATGCAGTTTGATGATCATAGTTTACAGAAAAACGCTGGTACCCGTTTTATGGTAGGTATTCCCTCGGGACGATTTCTACGTCCCCCATGGGATTAGATGGGGTAGTGATATTCTTCGCCGACACCACACAGCGTTAAGAGTATTATTACAATAATAATTATATTACCACCCTTTACAACCTGTGGTATGTAAAAACCCTTTTTGATAAATTCTTACATAGAGAAATTTGCGCACTATGCGATACTATTCAGACTTTCCTTATTGAAAACACCTGTACCCTCCATCGGCTACGCGAATTCGATAGTTAACGACAACATCCTATTTTGCCGTCCACAAATGCGACTTAGAAATAAACATATGGAATTTGAACCGTAAGTTTTGGATGCTAAGGTTTAAAATTACGTCGGGCAAATTTTGGGTGGACAAATTAGATTGGTTACCAAAGGGACTTTTGTGATGACTAAAGAATTGATTAGTCACAATGTTTTATTGGAGAATTTCGAATTGTTTTTAGTGGTTTTTTTGTGAAACTTACTTGTTTGTGGGTGGTACGGTATGGACAAGTAACACACTGCCATCTGATCTCAAACTAGGCAGAACCTGTATGGCCTATATTTCTGAATACATACTTGCTTGGCAGAAAGGCACTACCAACTACCAGTTAGTAAGTAAGTATTTATTTCGCTTTAAAACGTGGTACATACAGGATGTTTACATAAGGTTTAAGTTCACACATTTTGTCTACAGAGACATGCGAATATATTTTTTTACATGTAGTCTTAATAACTATATAATTAATTATTGTAATATAATCGAATACATAATAATAAGAAAATACCATCATAGTAATATAAAAATAAATAATCAGAATATGTCAATAATTATACTCCTTATGGTCAAAGAATTCAGTAAGGTTGTAGAAGACCTTATCTATAAGCCACTGTTTTAAAACTGTTTTCATACGTATCAGTGGCAGTTCTCTGATCCTCTTGGGTACCCTATTAAACACCTTAATGAACATTACAGAGCAGTTCTTTTGGTTACAGGGCATCAATAAAGCGCCAATGATCCTAGTAACGATAATAAATCTAAATGTACAAAAATATTGAAAAGAGTATGCTTTAGGAACGTAACGTGGCTATGAGAGAAAGGAAATGTTAGCACCTCTCTCTCTCTTGCCCCTAGAGTAACATAACTCTTTCTCTTTCTATCTTCGCTGACTTATATCTTTCTCTCAACGTAACGATGACGTAAGTTCAAATGATAATAATATTCACACGGCCAACTGAGCCAAAAGTAAACACAGCTCGTATTATAAAACCATATATAACTGATATACTAATTACATTACTTTTCTTATATAGATACTTACACGCAGATTCAGAACAAACAGACAAGCACACAAATTTCTGTCCTGAGTGGGAATTGAACCTACGACCTGCAGCGTGAAAGGCCAGCATTTACCAACCACGCCAACCGGCCGGTCGGCGTCAATATAATAATCTAATCTATACAAATAAATAAAATTGGAGTGTCTGTTTGTAATATTGAAATAGCCGGTTTTTACTACATAAATATGAATATATATATGGTACATACACCAAAATAACAGTTTTTACAATTTTTGTCTGTCTGTCTGTCTGTTTGTTCCGGCTAATCTCTGAAATGGCTGGACGGATTTTGACGGGACTTTTATTGGCAGGTAGCTGATGTAATAAGAAGTAACTTCATCATTACAGCTTAAATAAGTCCACTGCTGGACAAGCCTCCCTCAAGAATCATCTTGAGGGGATATGCCATAATCGCCACGCTTGGCAGGCGGGTTGGCGATCGCAGTATGATGGTCGTAGTACTCAGAAGGAAGCTGCTTCCCGTCCTCTGGTAGATATTCCCTCGGGTCGACTTCTACGCCCCCCACGGGATGAGATGGGGTGATGATATTCTGATTCTGATATTTGTCGCCGTCACCACACAGCAGAACCAATAAGAAGTAACTTAGGCTACTTTTATTTTAGAAAAAGTCTTTTATTTTACTAAAAAACGAATAAACTAATTAACACGCGGACGAAGTCGCGGGCACAGTAGTAGCATATACAAAAGAAAAATAATATATGTAGTATACCAGTTATCGAGTTTCCATGGTACAAGCTCGGCTTAGTTTGGGATCAGATGGCCATGTGTAAATAATGTCCCAGGATATTATATATTATTATAGTACCTTGAATATTTTTCCACTTCCTAACTTACTTATCTAAAGCAAAACACAATAATAACTACATAGTCAAACTCGCTGGGGAAGACTTTATGTTGAGAAGTTATATCTCTCGGATTTGCATATAAATTGTTTGGTCAGGAACGTACAAGTTATCATCATAGACACATGTAGCATGTGACTACTATATTTTATAATCACTTACTTTACAATAAGAATACGATAGGACAGTTATTCATCTTTCTTAACATGATGTTCATACTTAGCTTAAGAGGCTTTGACTCTGGTCACGGCCCGTGGGAGTTCGCACACGGAGGCAGCGTTGCTGGCAACGGCTGCGGTCTCACAGGTGGTGAGCCGCATCCGGCGCGACGGACTCGGGGGCGTCCGTCGCCCACTACACATCTGGACCCGAGGCGGCGGCGCGACGTGTTCCACGCGCGCCCCTCTTAGACGTTGCGGGGGGAGTTTAACACCTCAATCCCTCCGCTAATGCGAGGAGGCCCGCAGGTATGGGCCAGCACCAGCTGGGGGTTGCGGAAGTACAAGGCGGAGGACATCCATGCAGAATTTTCCACCCCGCAAAAAAAAAAAAAAAGGAGGCTTTGACTGCTACACAAGAATTTAGAACTGAACTCGTCTTGAAAAAGTCGAGTGTGATTTAGACCACACGACTGAAGAAAACTTACATAAACAAAACGAAACTGGCTATGAGAGAAAGAGAGAAATAAAATGTGTGCTTGTAGTACCTCTCTCTTGCCTCTTAACTTTAGTTGTCCTCGCCCGATTACTTTACGTAAAGCGCTCGTCACCCATTCACCAAATTACTCCGGATATCAAGTGAGCGTAAAGAAGTTTTACTTTAAAAGAAGACCAATTAGGGGGTTAAAGAAATTAATTAATTTAATAAACAAAATGATACAACTACTTTTTGTCGATAGTAAAATCACCTTTTAAAAAAATGTTTAATACCATATAACCTCAAAAAATTAAAACTTAATTTAAATTGTAATAAAGATTATATTTTAACTTTATTTAAACATTTCATTAAATTTCACACTGTTTTTTGCCGACTTCAAAAGGAGGAGGTTTTGAAGTTGATCGGTTTTTAGGGCTCCGTAGCCAAATGGCAAAAAACGGAACCCTTATAGATTCGTCACGTCTGTCTGTCCGTCACAGCCATTTTTTCCGAAACTATAAGAGCTATACTGTTGAAACTTGGTAAGTAGATGTATTCTGTGAACCGCATTAAGATTTTAACACAAAAATAGAAAAATAATAATAATTTTGGGGGTTCCCCATACATAGAACTGAACCTCATTTTTTTTTCGTACCCATACTTGTGGAGTATCTATGCATAGGTCTTCAAAAATGATATTGAGGTTCCTAATATCATTTTTTTCTAAACTGAATAGTTTGCGTGAGAGACACTTCCAAAGTGGAAAAATGAGTGTCCCCCCCTGTAACTTCTAAAATAAGTAAGTAGTTTTTTTTAATGCGTTTTAAATCGTAAACCGCAATTTACCTTTCATTTAATCAATTGAAATACTTGCTGCTGCGGAACCCTTCATGGGCGAGTCCGACTCGCACTTGGCCGGTTTATTTTTATTCCACTCAATTTTTGATTTACTCTATTTTGGCCCGTACTTGTTGGCTACTGCGCGTTCGTTTCGTAAAGGCCATCTTATAATTATGTACTACCTATATACATAAAATAATAACTCCAACTTTATAGTATGGGTAATGATTACCAATGTCAGAATTGTTTAAGCTTTAAGTTGTTTAAGGTTTCTGACATAGCTTAACGACTGTTTACTAATTATTACTATAGGCATTGACACATTTCCTTGCGAGATCGAATCAGAAATGTTGAGATCCGCAGGCGAACCAAAGTAACCGACATAGCCGTAAGAATTGCCAAGCTGAAGTGGCAGTGGGCAGGGCACATAGCCGCCGACGCCGTAGAGCCGACGGCCGCTGGGGCAGAAAGGTTCTCGAGTGGCGACCACGAACCGGAAGATGGACCGATGATCTTGTGCGGGTCGCTGGAAATCGCTGGATGCGGATAGCGCAAGACCGGCAATTGTGGAGACCTTTGGGGGAGGCCTTTGTCCAGCAGTGGACGTCTTTCGGCTGATACCATCATTGACACGAAAGCGTGCCTTCCAAAGCACTCGACGCTAAGGTGACCCCACTTTGGTGGCCAACCTCGGATCGCTTGCGGACAGTTGAGAAACAATATCCACAATCTATAATTAATTGACAACAAAGCATACCAAAGAGTGCCATTTTTAAAATGTGCAATATTTGTAGCGCCCCAAACTTCCCTGTCCATCTTTTTCGTTGAATTACGTGTCATTTATAATAAATGAAATACTGTCTATAGCCGGGGTCCCTATAAAAATATTTGTTTACGATCACGGAGTCCAAATGTCCGATACGGAACGTTGGTAACGATGCTACTTGGTACATACCGCCATCCTTTGACCTCCATTCAGAGCGCTTGCGAAAAATGTTGTTATTTTTTTCAGCATTTTTCTACCATTTTTTGGGACAGTTTGATAATGGTTTGACGAAGCGTTGAGTCGATAATGGGGAAACAATGTATTTTTTCTTTTTTAAGCCCATTATGATTTCCTGCTCTTGGCATAACGTAATAGGCATCGATGGCGTTTTAGCGGACACTTAATTGGGCGTTTATTGTTTTGATTGTGTGTCTATTACAGGATATTACGGTCATCGTAGCCTAGTTGGTAGTGCTCCTGCCTACGAAGCTGGTGGTACTGGGTTCGAATCCCGGTAAGTGCAAATATTTGTGTGATGAGCACGAATATTTGATTCTGAGTCATGGATGTTGTCCATGTATATATGTATTTATCTATCTATATAAGTATGTATATCGTCGCCTGGTACCCATAGTACAAGCTTTGCTTAGTTTGGGGCTAGGAATATCTGTTTGACATTAAAAAAAAAAATATATACGGAATGAAATTTTTAGTCACGCATGGGAGTTTAGCAATTAGATAAATTAAGGTTTTTAGAAATCTTTATTTTATGTTTTATTGTTGTACTATTGTTGTATTTGAAGCGTACTGTTGGACTGGCGTGTTGGTGTAGTAGGTTAATGACCCTTACTGATAAGCCACGTCGTGGTTTAGATTCCCACCCGGTACAAATCTTTGTGTGATGAACTCAATTATTTGAGTTTTTAACTGTTATTATAATATTAACTGAGTTTGTTTCGCTGGGTCATCTCAGTTGGGGCGCATTGGATATTATTGGATAGCATTAAAGCGCGACCGTCGTTATTAACACAAGGTCCGTCATAATATTAATACCTTAATATAGACAGAACCATTGACAATATGTAGTAAAATTATTTGACTTAAACTAGATAATTAAACATAATCTCTTGACAATAACTTGATACGAGCTAGCTAAATATCATTGCTATAATAAAATAAATTTTATTAATGTTTTCATACAATGTGTACCTGAATATATATGTTACTAGAAATAATAATGTATACAACTATATTACTACAAACATGTTCTGACTATTTACAAGCGCTTTTTTAAAGACTACGTGAATAAAAACTTATTTTTTTTTTATTTATTTCTTCTGTGCCTAGGTGCAGTTTATCCATAATACGAATAATATTTAGAAAAATATAAAAATGTTTATCAGTTGTCTGGTTGCCATAGTACAGGCTTTGTCTAGGTTGGGATCAGATGGCAGTGTGTTATTTGTCACAACAGATTTAGTATTATTATTATAATCCTTTCAACTGGCGAATGCCAATACATGTTCAATAAAATTCTTAAACTTTTGCCTGCTTTTCAGGCTCATTAGTTGACGGTGAAGACGAACTAAAATTAATATGAGATGGAATTAGTAGCTCATCTACTAATACTATGTCTTCTTGTCTGATATAAACAGAGAAGGTAGAAAAGAAACACTTAAAACAGCAACAGCAGAAAAGTAGAGGCAAGAAAGTGAGACAGCCCATGGAAACTAAAAAGTGGAAGTCAGGTCATATAAAGATATCATAGCGTTAGCTAAAGACAAGTTGAACGGGAAGGGGCTCCACCACAGGCGGACGGATTGCGATGGTTTAGTATTAGAGTTCCATAGGCACCCTTTGGCTACGGTACCCTTAAAAAACTATAAAAAATGTAAAATATCCAACTTAATTACACAAAAAGAACAAGGTTATAATTTCCCATTACAAAGGTGTGTCGTGTTATTTAATATTACAACTTACCGCTTCATTTCTAACCCAACCAATCAGAAAACTCATCTCAAAATTTAGAAATTTACAGGTAAATCTTAAGGGCCATGGCTCATCAATTATTAGCCTTATTAAATGCTGGGGTGCTCCAAAATTACTCCCACCGAGGTAGCTTTTAAGAATTAGTTTTCCAGTGAAAATATGGTATTGCCTTTTGAGGGGAAGTTATTTTCACGTGAAAATTGTGTCCTTTGTTGAACAGTTTAACGTCGAATGGTAATTTGCGTTATGAGACGAGCACTTAAAGGTAGACATTATAATGTTGATGGGAATGGAATTTATCGTTGGAGAAGGTTCTATATTTGTTCGGAGAAATTCCTAGTGTACTTGAAGGGATAAAGGACCATACAAATTCAGTACAACTTGTTAGGTATTATTTGATTAGGATTAAGATAAAGATAATTTTATTTGCTATACAGAAATAATCGGAACACAAATAGTAGTATTACAAATTAACTATATTAATTTACCTCTAATTCTGGGTTCGAATTGATTCTTAGATTATGACTTAGTTATATAGGATCGTCTAGAATTATAATTTCACTGACGACACTACTGGTTTATTTTAATAGCTATATTCTTGAAAAAAAAATGTGTACAAATCGCGAAAGTTTAAAAACATTAATATATTCTTGAAGTTGCAAATTGTTTCTTTGAAGGTATTTCTAAATACAAATCATTACTAATATTATAAATGCAAAAGTCTGTCTGTCGCGCTTTCACGCCAAAACTACTAAACCGATTTAAATAAAATTTGGTACACAGGTATTCTAGAGCCTGAAAAAGGAGATAGGCTACTTTAAATGAGAAAAAAGGGTTGTAAGGTGTTGAAAAGGGAAATGAAAACTTTTATGGAACTATCATCATTTTTAGAGCTAGAAGTTTTAAAGTGTTTTTTTAGACTGTTGATTCAATATAAATAAATACGACATTCAAAGTTTGTAAAAGTTTATCTTTTATCCCCTATTCACTATTGTTATTTTATACCCTTGAGGGCAAAAAATAACAATAAGGAATACGTTAAAAGTATGTATGGGAGTATGTAAGGTTTACGTGAATGTTTTATAAGTTTGCGACAAGAAACAAAATATTAGAGATCTTCCGATGTAACATTTATGGAATAATTACAAAATGTGTGGACGATGTCGCGGGCACAGCTAGTTGTTAATATTTATGGTTTTAGACATGTTTTACTACCTTAATTATTCTCTCTATAATGCTTAATGGCTTTTTCTATATTGAAGAAAGAATTGATTCTTTTATTGTGACGACTTTGTGAGTATAGAGATGCTGCCACCTGCTTTAATTTGTAAGTACCTTTTTCCAACAAAAATATATCTATCGATGTGACGTTAACTGATCTTCTTCTTCTTAGCGTGTTGAGGGCAATCTAAATTAAGTCAGCCCAGAATTTAGCTACGAGTTGAGCGTTGTCAGTAGCGTCCATTAGATCTTGTAACGGCACGGGCACATTTTAACATTTGTACCATAGTTTGAGGGACAGAACCACACTTGTACTCTAGGTTGAAAACGTTTAAAAATCCCCACCTGACCAGGTTTACCTTACTTCGACCAACCTCAGTCTAGAGTCTGTTCAGAGACTTCTCTGACTGAACTCGTAACATATATAATTAACTATATATAATTAACTAAACCACTGTAATATAGAACAAAGGCGTAAATACTGAAACACTCATAATTATAAATAAATCCAATTTATGAATGGATGTAGATAAAAATAGAAAGCATTTAACCGAGTGATTAAGTAGAGTAATGAAATTTAGTGTGGCGTGCGTTGAATTTGTAACGAGTTAAAGTCAGATTAATAATCATAAGGGCTGTATTCATTAGGGGTAATAAGGTACAGACGCCAGCACCTCCAGCTACCCCAATATAGCAAATTTCTTTTATAGATTTTCAACTTTATCACAATAGCATAAGGTTCACTTTCAATTGGGGAAATTTGACAGATTGGGATAGATTGATGCGTCGTGTACCTTATAATCTTAAAACACTACATTGCAGATTATTTAGAATTGAGCTATATGAATGGATGAATGAAAATAACTTATATAGCATTAAGGAATTCCTGAAACTGTAAATTTGCATGCCTTTGTTTTTAAGCAAAACTTGTATGACCTAATTCTATTTTATAACAGCTCTGTATCCCAAGTTTTTGGCAAATAAATATATGACTTATCGCAATGGGTCACCTGATGGTAAGTGACCACTGCCACACATTGACACTCGCAACACCAGAGGAACCGCAAACAAGTGCGTTGCCAGCCTTTAAGAAACGAATAGGCTCGCTTCTTGAAGGTTGCCATGTTGCCAGGATCGGAATTTTGTTTTCTAATTATGCTACAGAAACTTTCCTTTATGTCTGAAAAATATAGTTTTTTTATTAAATTAGAATAGCCTTGATTCAGGTAGATCTCAATAGCTATGCTTCGATGACGACGGCTTCAACCTATAAACGACCAACCTGCCAAATGATAGCTAACTCGAGTAGTTTATAAGATGTCTTGGTTGAGAGTTGAGAGTGAATTAGTAATTGGTGTGTTAGGTATAGTGGTTGGGAGATGCTTGCCTTTCACGCCGCAGGTCGTGGGTTCGATTCCCACCGAAAACAGATATGTGCATGAACATGTTCGTTTGTCCTGAGTTTGGGTGTAATTATAAATATAAGTATGTATTTACAAAAGTAACGTTGTATTTAATAACATGTAGTAAGTATATCAGTTACCTGGTTTTCATAATGCAAGTTCCGCTTAGTTTAGGATCAGATGGCCGTGTGTGAATAATGTCCTAGGATATTATATAATAAACTACCAACCTGCCAAATGATAGCTTAACTCGAGTAGTTTACAATATGTCATGATTGTTGAGCGAGTGAATGATTTCGCTTTTTTAAGTTCAAATTTACAATCTGTAACATTTGAAATGTTGTTCCTTAATGTTGCTAAATCTTTTATCTATTTTGCTCATTTAAAAAAAGCAAATCGAGTACTTTACTAAATTAAAAGTAAGTACATACAATTACTTTCGCGTTTACTTTTATAATGTACTAGCTTCCCCGCGGTTTTACCTGCGTTAAACTTTATAAATTATAGCCTATGTGTAAATCCAGGGTAGCAGCTAACTTCATACCAAATTTTATTAAAATCGCTCCAGCCGTTTAGACGTGAAGAAGTAACGGGCACGGTCACAGTAGCCTAGTTGGTAGTGCTCCTGCCTACGAAGTTGGTGGTCCTGGGTTCGAATCCCGGTAAGTGCAAATATTTGCATGGATGTTTTCTATGTATTTAAGTATTTATCTACTATATAAAAATAAGTCGGGTTTTCCTTCCTGACGCTATAACTCCAGAACGCACGAACCGATTTCCACGGTTTTGCATTCGTTGGAAAGGTCTCAGGCTCCGTGAGGTTTATAGCAAAGAAAATTTATAAAATTTAACGCGGGTAACACCGCGGGCACAGCTAGTCTATCTATATAAGTATGTATATCGTCGCCTGGTACCCATAGTACAAGCTTTGCTTAGTTTGGGGCTGGGATGATCTGTGTGACATTATCCCAAGATATTGTAACATGGAAATGGAAATCCGTTGTCTCTGCCTACCCCTCTGGGAAACAGGCGTGAGTCTATGTATGTATGTATGTATATATAGTAACAAACATAATATACACTCCCACACTCACAAACTTTTTCCTTTATAATATTAGTGTGATTACCTAGAAGAACAAACAATCCAGTTATACATCTGAGTAAACAAATTGAAAATATTGTGCTGAATAAATGATAGACATAAATGTTTACACAATGTTTATTTTGCAAGAATAACATAGCTTTATTTAACCTATATGATCTGTAATTTTCCGCCCTTTGCGTTTCAAGAAAGGCCTATACATAGTCTATTGATATTGTATTATAATTTCATTATTGTTTAAAGTATTTGAAATAAAACTTATTTTTGCAAGCGTGACTTGAAGAGTAAGCTGGTGAATGCGTATTGAGAGCGTTACGATAAATGTGATCGGGTGAGGATAGAACGGGATTTGAGAGGGAGATTAGAGTTAGTGAAGATAGAGAGACTCACGTTTCGTATATTACTGTAGGGGCGATAAAGAGAGAGAGAGAGAGAGAGATTTTCTTTCTCTCTTGCTTTTATAGCCAGTTTCATTCTTATATCTAAGTTTTACTTCAGTCATATCGTCTAGAGCACATTAGTGGTTTTTATACCTACAATACTAACTTTTTTCATTTATTTATTTAATCTTTAGTACCTACAGTGAGAATGTACATAGGCGGACTTAATGCCAAAGGCATTTTCGACCAGTCAACCTTAGGGTAGTGCAGAGAGATCGTGGCAGGTGTATTTGGGTTATATAAAATGTATTTTTACTTATCATTCGTATAATTAAACTTAATAATTAAGAACACTACATATAATATATAATGGATACTATACAATAAATACTATATGATTTTAATCTAATGAATACTATTCAATAACATACTATACAATAATAAATATAATAAAATAAAACTATAATAAAATATAATAAAACTTTCTGCTGGTTGAATATTGGTCTTGGCAACCAATCTCAATGGAGACTAGTGATCTACGCGGCACATATTATAGTGCATAAATATCTGTACCAACACAGGGGCGTTTACTATTCCCTCAGTCTCCTGATCCAAATGGGCCGGCTAACCAACACGATCGGTGAGAGGTCAGGTACATAACCGACGGCTTTACTGACACCGGCTGATATTGAGTACTTTTCGGTTTTCGTAACAGGAATATCCTATCATCACTTTTATACCCGACCCAGGTTTTGAATCCAACACTACATTTATCATCATCATTTCAGCTGAAAACCGTCCACTGCTGGACAAAGGTCTTCCCCAAGGATCTCCACAAGCGGGCTACCTAACTTAGCATAGCGTCGAAAATTCATTTCTTTATAGCGTTTACAAAAATCTGTGTTTTTCAGGGATTTTATTGCCCTACGTAGAGAGACATGAGTCTAAGGCTTAACGTTAGAATTCAGAAGCATTAGATCTCCAGAAGTTACGAATCAGAAGTAATCATTTTACTGTTCCTAATATTTTTATCATCTATCTCATAGCTGCTCTCACAAGTCATTTATCAGCGAGGTTAAACAACTAGGCTGGTGGTTAGTCCATAGATGGGTGACCGCCAAGGTGGTTTAATTTCTGAGCGTCTCCGTGCTTCGGAGGGAATGCTTTACTGTCGGTCCCGGTTGTAATCATTACACAATAGTCATCAAGCTATGTCTGTAATCTACTGGGCAACTTGAACTCTGACAGTAGGGTAACCCCTGCCCATACGATAAGTAAGAAAGTAACGTTAGAATTCAGTACCATTCGATCTCCAGAAGTTACGAATCCGAATCAATAATTTTACTGTTTCTTATATTTGTATCTACATATTCATTCACTAATATGGTAGAATTAAAATTAGTAGCATATATTAATCATTTCTTAAATATGGATATCGCAGCCAATAAATATTTAACGAGGTCGTCTTTAATAGTTTTATCTTACGTGTTTTTTTTGTATATTTAAGTATATTTTTCTCAGAAACTCCTCAAGGTTGCCCAAGGCCGGTCCAGTCGGTTGTCGACCTGTCCATTTATATTTTTGTCCAAATTTTTAATAGGTAGAAACAAGATCTTGTAATTTTATTCATTAACGTCAATGATTATAATATTGTTATAGCACTATATGGCTGGATTTTATAGTTTTGTTTCATGTGTTTTAGGTAGATATATGTTTATTTTAATAGAATAGAATAGGTACTCTTTACTGTATACACTCAAACAAGACAAATTCATAGGACAACATTATGTAAAATGGGCAGTCTTATCGCATCAAGCGATTTCTTCCAGACAACCTTTGGATGGATAGGAGCTGTAATTATTTTAAAATAGTAGGTGTGCAACCTTAGGTTTAATCTTGTTGATTGGCCTGCCTCCCTGGTCTAGAGGTAGCGTGTTTAACCGTAGATAGTGAGGTCCTGGGTTCAAATCCTGGGTCACACCAAAAAAATTATGTGAATGTTTCTATAAAGAAAAAAATCTAGGTATTACACCCCACTGCCTCGGAGGGCACGTAAAGCCCCCAGTCCTGTACGTTACCTCCTTACGGTCGTCTCGCTAGTTGTCGTATCGGATCATGAGAGTGATAGAATAGAAAGTGTCCCTGTGTATGCGCACACAGTTGTGCACTTTATGGCTGGTTTCAATTGAGTCTGTTATTAATAGGACTTAACTTAACTTCTGCTCACCCCATTACTTACCCAAAGCTGGGCAAGGGCCTTCTTTCGCAAGGAGAGGGGAATTTTTATTATAAGATATTTTTGTTTTTTATTTATATATTTTCGTAGTTTTGAGGAGCAATTCCCAAGAGCCAAGATTGGAAACCGAGTACCCACATTTGATTTCACTGTATCTTTGGTGCGATGGTAAGACGCAGCGTGGGCAGGCCCCTACAAGATGGACCGATGGTCTTCTGAGGGTCAATAGAAGCCGCTGCATGCGGGTAACACAGGACCGGCAATTGTAGAGTTCTTTGGGTTAGCTCTTGGTCCATCAGTGTGTGTCCACCAGTCTTTCGGCTTATATGATGATGATGATGATAATGACGTGACGCAGTAGTAAAAGCTGTCGGCTCGTGTGACCTTTGCGTTCACGTTTCAGCTTGTGAATTAAACATAGCATCTATTTATATTGACGGTCACCGTAGCCTAGTTGGTAGTGCTCCTGCCTACGAAGCTGGTGGTCCTGGGTTCGAATCCCGGTAAGTGCAAATATTTGTGTGATGAGCACGAATATTTGTTTCTGAGTCATGGATGTTTTCTATGTATATAAGTATTTATCTATCCATATAAGTATGTATATCGTCGACTGGTGCCCATAGTACAAGCTTTGCTTAGTTTGGGGCTAGGATGATCTGTGTGACATTGTCCCTAGATATTATTAAAAAAAAAATAAAAAAAATATGACCTATATTTGGCGGACCTGAGTCTGGGTATGCATTAAGTCCGCACATGTATGTAAAGTCCCCTGTGATACAGGGATTAATTTCCCTTGAGTGTTTTACAAACAAAAAAAATGCAGCATAGGTTACCTCGCAAACATTTTTACTCAAAAGAAATGGTAGGTGCTTGTTAAATCTCTTAGTTGGTTCTGCGGTTAAATCTTTCGTAAGGTATTTTTAATACAGCAATATCGTTCGGTAGCCTGCGCTCCTACTTGGATATTATATGCCGAAGAATTATTTAATACTAGCTGTGCCCCGCGGTTTTACCTGCGTTAAACTTTATAAATTATCACAGCTCCTCCCCCGTAGGTGATAGCGTGATAATATGTAGCCTATATGTTGACCCGACCTCTTAATAATATTCATGCAAAATTTCAAGTAAATCCATGCAGTACTTTTTGAGCTTAGCCCGGACATACATACAGACAAACAGACAAAAATTCTAAAAACTATATTTTTGGCTTCGATATTTATTGTAGACTAGCTGTGCCCCGCGGTTTTACCCGCGTTAAATGTTATAAATTATCGCAGCTCCTCCCACGTAGGTGATAGCGTGATAATATGTAGCCTATATGTTGACCCGACCTCTTAGTAATATTCATGCAAAATTTGAAGTAAATCCATGCAGCACTTTTTGAGTTTACCCCGGACATACATACAGACAAACAGACGCACAGACAAAAATTCTAAAAACTATATGTTTGGCTTTGATATCGACTGTCGATCACGCTCCAAGTATCCTTTAAAAAAAATATTCAATGTACAGTTGACTTTCCTACGATTTTATTATATGTATAGATATAGATACCAATGAGGTTTAATTAATCGGACTGCAAGTGTGGCGTAGCGGCTAAGACTGTCGAAAAAATTTGTCTTTTGTGAGGATCCAACCCGCAAGCTTATGAAAGAATCAGAAGTCAGTTTCACTGGCATTTGAGACACGACGGGGTGGTATAATTTAAACAATAGGAATAAGCACGGGGGTCTAATACTGCTAGGAGATGTCTACAGCTCCTAGGAGATGGCATTATTAAACCCACATGCTGAATGCTGAATAGCACGTAGCTATTAAAGTGATCTCTGCTGATCTCAGGAATACTTGAAAGGTTGAGTATATAATAAATAAAACCTCATCTAGTACTTGTACTGTTGGTATATTGGACTGATTGTCTCTGATAGCTCTCTGATGTTCTCTAAATGCAACAAAATTGTCATGACCTAGGTGTGCAGTGTGAACGAAACCATACCGCCATCTATTTCAGCACTAATGCCACCTAGTGATACAGAGTGTGCAACTTATTTAAGTATTTTTGTATCAAAGTCATTGGTGCTCCACCTGAACCCTTTCCGGTCGTGTCGCTGGTTGCCCCATTGGATCATGAGAGTGATGGAATAGAAAGTGACCCTGTGGTGCCCTGTGTTTGCGCACAGACTTGTGTTATGTCTCATGCAGTTGGCCTCACTGACCGCCAAGGCCGACATATGACCAGGAGATCTACATATCGTGTAACAATTTTTCGCATGCCCAGTAAGGCCTAATTAACTAACCTTGAAAATATTAAACAGCAACATTGTTACCTACACGTCGTAACATAACAATGATGCTTGATATGCGCTGATAAGAAAGAATAACCAAATATTTTATGACACGCCATGTTCTTTTATAAGTTCTACATTCCTGATGTCAGTATCTAAACATGTTCCCATAAACACGAAAATTCGATACCCATGACAAAAAATATGAACCATTCCGAACATGATATCAATATTACGATCTGGAACTTTACCGGCTAAGTTAGGTTCGACAGGTGCAAGGGAAAGCTTAACGCAAACTGGTGCAAAAGTTCTGGTGGTTCACTTTTAAAGGGTTTGGATTACGTTTTAAAAAATATCCTTATTATAACTGACATGCGGTGTTTACATATAGAAAAATCACAAGACACGCGTAATTTGCGAGACGTTACAACTATTTAGGGGACCCTCAGTTTCGGGGAACTTTGTGTCGATAACTTGCACGTTTGTGACGTACCCGTGTTACATAAATTAATTTTTGTAGTATAGGTAAGTTTAAGGTTGGTCCACGCATTTCCGGTCGCTAATCGATAACTATATTATGCCAAAGCGACAGTCGATTCTATGAGCTTCCTAATTTAGTTTCCCAATTTTTAAGGTATTTTTTTCGTCGTTTCTGATTCGGTGCAGCAGGCAAACATCAAGCATAGCCGTCTTCTTTATTCTTTGGGTGGCCATTTGGCACATTGTACAGTAAATCAAGTCTTCATTAAAAGTAACACGCTTTTAAAAATATTGGTGCTTTCGCTAACTTTTTAAATAACAACCATAACAGCTCTAAGCAATCCAAACTCACAAAAGCATCCCCCAAGAATCATTTTGGGGCAATGTGCCATAATCGGACGGGTTGGCGATCGCAGTTAGATGGTCATAGTACACAGAAAGAAGCTGCTGCCCATCCTCTGGTAGATATTCCGTTGGGTCACGGGATGAGATGGGGTGATGATATTCTGATATGCGCCACCGTCACCCCACATTTACATATAATCAAGAGGAAGGCGCCAGTGTCTGTAACACAGTTAATTCAATCATAGACACTGACGTTCACTCAATCTCTTTAAGCATCATAGTATATATTTGTGCATTTATGTGTAGATGAGATGTAAAAATTGTACTTGGCTTTTTGATAATAAATTATTACTATTATAAAATAAAAAAAAAACATTGCTATCACTATACGTTAAACTATCCCTTACACCAGGTATAGGATTATGCAAATTTGTGATACCTTATCGATATGGTTCCATTAACTTAGCATCCGGTAATAGCTTGTTCGATTAGTGACAGTTTCTTTTGCATCAAGTTCCAAGTATTTTGTTTAACGATTGTTTGGTTATATAAATCCCATTCTAAGACTCGTTCCAAGCCAATTGAGACAAAGTTATTGTTCTATCGATGCCAGCTATGACGAAATTATGGTAAATCTTAAGAAAAATTGAACATCTGATCCCAAACTTAGCAAAGCTTGTACTATGGAAACCCGATAAGTGCTATACTACATATACTACTTTTCTTTTCTAAATACATACTTATATATATAATTACACCTAGACTCAGGACAAACAGACATGTTTATGTACACAAGTATCTGACTGTCTGGGTGTGAATTGAACCCACGACCTACGGTCCACCATTCGTTAGCAGTCAATTGTTGTTGTTTGCTATTTGGCTGATCGCGAAGAATACAATGCACCATTTCATCCATTACGTCATCATCATCATCATCACCCTGTCTGTCAAATAAATTTTACTGGTGGACGAAAGCCTCCTCCGAGAATGGGAGGATATGCCATGATTACCACGCTAAGCAGACGGATTACAATATGTGGAGCGTTATCTGGTAGGTATTCCCTTTGGATGACTTCTACTCCCCTCATGTCATGAGATGGGGTGGTGATATCCACCGCCGTCACCACTCAACCATTCGATACGTTAATTAAAATCTATAGATGGTAATTACCTGACCTAATGAATGGCATAGCTTTGCTGTCGAACATGCTGTGATGTGTGAACAATACGCTTAACCAAGCAGCAGGGAATAACGAAGTGAAAGTCTAAACATAGTAACCACCCACTTTTTAATTAGTGACCCGTTCACGCTGAGCTTAGGGTGGGTGGCTATTTTTTTATATTTCATTTATTCTTGTATCTGTAATTTGTAGCTAATCAACCGCCATCAAATTTAATTATGGCTCAGTCATATTTCACAATTACGATGTGATGAAACAAAAGTTTATTTTAATTGAATGATTGTGCGTTTTATTGGAAATAGACGTTACTATTTATGTTTTGTTTACATAAGTTTTGATTTAGTTTCACTGTAGGCTTACTATGAGTCTAACCTGTGTGCCCGTTTAAAGCTCAAACTAGTTCTTACATTTGCAAATACATACATCGTAAAGATTTTGATGACTTTGTCGTCCATTGAAGTAGAGAGAACCACTTAGGCCAACAGTAATAGGACTATTAAAAAAATGTGTGTGCTTTTGACCGAAATAAAAATTAAAACGTTCTATGAGAGATATCATCACCCCTTTGAAGAAGGGACTTAGAAGTCGGCCCGGGAGAATACTCGTACATACCGGGGAACGGGCACCCTGCAGTGTATCTATGTGAACTTTGACCATCATACTGTTATCACTAACCCGTCTGCCAAGCGTGGATATTCTGGGATATCACCCCATTCTTGAGAGATTTAGGTTTAGAGTTATTATCGCTTTTTTATGTTGTTTGATCACTGAAAAAAGATAATTCGGTCTAATGACGATGGAGTGAATAGAAAAATGCGAAATTGTATTGTTTTCCTTTTTACTCATATGGAAGGAGATGGAACTAGCTCGACTAGTTCCATCTCCTTCCATATGAGTAGAAGATATAGCTTTTAAATCCAAGTGTACGTAAGTACAATTGACGATTTGATAGATCTGTTCGAGTTGCAATCCTATTTTTACCTGCAATCGAAATTTCAAGCGAAATTCCGTAATTTTCAGTTCGTTACCCAAATGAAACAGATTTAATAATTACGATTTCCTGTTCCTTTTATTCCACTCGAATGGAACAGAGTAAAAAGCAAAGTGTTCATCAAAAGTACGAGTACATGGCTTTTTGGTTATCTTTATTGGGCGCCTAATCTAGAATTCTGTAACATTTTTTTACGCTCCAAATATTCAGTTTAAAAATAAATAATTAAAATAAAATAAAACAAATATTTAAGGGGAGCTCAATCGTGCTTTTTGCAGTTTTTATAGATACCCCTATAACCCTTCGTGCACGAGTCCAACTCATACATGGCCGTTTTCAAAATGATGCCATAACAATTATCCTCTATATAATATTAGTTCAAATAACTTTTAGAGTGTCGGGAAACGTATGTATATTATATATTTAAACAAGCTATTTCTCCAAATATTAAATCACGTTATCCCTGGACACAACAACAGTAACGATCGATCACCAAACAACCCTATCGACCGACGTCAATCGATTAATGTAGTAGTTTTGATTGAACAGCCGACTATTGATCGATCCAACTATCGATCATCGATTATTGCTCAGGCGTTGATCGGTAGAATGTCAACGGTAGATCGATCGCTAATTGACGGTTACCGATACACAGACAATCAAGTAATTTATACAGTATAATCACTCAGTTTATGAAGTTCTAACAACGGTATATCATTTTGTCGTTCAATTTCTTTGAAGGAAAGTGGAACTACTCTTTACTTTATTTATTTCTGTTTAAACTCATTTTGGGAGCACATTATAAGCAATTCATCAGAACCTGAGTTTAGGACTAGATTTAGAGTTACAGTGATGGGTAAAATGTGATAGTGGTATCTAGCTCAAAGATGTCTTCAAAAGAGAGCAATTTTCAAGCCTGAATTATCACTTTTGTTCAGACTGTGGATACAAATTACGAGTATAACGATACGATATACGAGTATAAGATGGCCATGGCTGCGAGAAATCATTAAAGGAGCACCACCGTTTAATGATTTCTCGCATTGTAGACGAGCATCATGTTCAACCGTTAATCAATTGGCTCTTAGTCATTTGTAAATTAAATAATAATAACGATTAGATTTATTTGAGGTGTTTTTAAAAGCTTACAATATACTTTTATTATTTATATAAATTTTTCAAATAATTTATCACCGCTTAATTTATATTCATCACTTAATGGACGCATGTCCCGGGAAGCGCTTTTACTATCTTTTATCAAGAAAAAAAACAAGGAAGTTGTAAGCTTGACTTTATCTTGGTAGTATAAGCAACTGTATTTCTGGCAGTTGGTACCGGATAAGATGCATCAAGAATTGAATCAAAATCCAACCACCTCACCAAAGTCACATCGTACCGGTCTTTTTGAGAACTTTGTGCGCTGTAGTTCCGCCGGGGGCGGCGCTATAACCTTTGTTCGACGTCTGATTGCCTTGTTCTCCAGGGGATCGAGATTTGAATTTATCATTAGTACTTTACCTTCTCGAGTTCGATGCGGTCGGGCCGCTCAAATATTCAGTAGCTCGGCTTGTTTTCAATGCTTTTGTTTTTGATGTTACCGTCAAGGTCCCGAAATTTGAAATTCTTGGAGAGTTTACGAGTATCAATGCTAGCTATGAAACAGTTTTCATTCGGAGCAATTTCGCTTACAAAGTTTTTAATTTAATGAGGTCATTGTTGCGGAGGATGAATTCATGAATAGTAATTGAGAAAACAAGTCAGGGAAGAACCTTTGATGGAGTTCTGACTTGTATTGGACGTAGCTTAAGGAGCGCTAAACAAATGAAAGGAAATAAGTTTGTGAAATCCAAAGAATTTTTCTTGGATTCCCACACAAAATGCATCAGCTGATCGTAATTCTTGTATGGGAGTTAGTGTTGTTATTTTTTATATGGGAGTTAGTGTTGTTATTTTTTATATGGGAGTTAGTGTTGTTATTTTTTATATTGATGTGCTATTCGTTGTTCAGTTAAACGGGAAAATTAAGCTCTTAGAGTTACATTCACTATTTATGTTATCATGTTGGCCGAGGTACATCCACTGCTGGACAAAAGTCTCCACAAAGAATGGGGGGATATACCATCATCGCCACACTTGGCCGACGGGTTGGCGATCGTAGTTTGATGGTCATAGTTCACAGAAAAACGCTGCTGCCCGTTCTCTGGTAGGTATTCCCTCGGTCGATTTATACGCTAGATTGGGTGATGATATTCTATGCCGTCACCACACAGCAAATTAAGTTCCTCAAGTTAAATTCACTATTTATATTACACCTTGTATAATTAGCTGGCTCCTCACCTTTTCGATTGTTCAGATTTAGTTTGGTTGCATTTGACAGTGCTGGCGATGTCGATAATGTATGAGATTACATCTCTTTCTTACTTAGCTCGTATGAAGAGGACAGGAATATTGAACTGTGAAACTACTAAAACTGCTTGTCCAAAACACTTAATTAGTCGAAAAGTTCTGACGTGTCACTTATTTTCTGTAGCTTTACGGGACAAATCTAAATTGATGGATCTGAGAATTGCCGGTCTTTTATATAAAACTACTGTGCCCCGCGGTTTTGCCCGCGTCAAACTTAATAAATTATAGCCTTTGTGTTAAATTAGGGTGTCAGCTTACTACATACCCAATTTTATTAAAATCGCTCCTGCCGTTTAGACGTGAAGAAGTAACAAACATACACACTTACACATTCAAAAACTTTCGCATTTATAATATTAATGTGATGTGTAATACAGAGTGTCAGCTAACTACATACCAAATTTTATTAAAATCGCCGTTTAGACGTGAAGAAGTAACAAACATACACACTCACAAACTTTCACCTTTATAATATTAGTGTGATTGTGTCATAAAGAATTTACATTAAATTAGAATTCATCATCCGCATGATATCGCCCACTGCTGGACATAGGCTTCCCCAAAAGGTGTCTTTAATGTTGCCATTTGGAGGACTCACCGCAGTTAGGTGGTAGCTAGTACACAGGTGACCCTGCTGCCCGACTGCCTGGTATATCCCTTGGTCATCATTTACGACACCCACAGGTATAGGGTTTGTTGCTCTGCTGTTCTTTCTGGGCCGGAAACAACACACATAAAGTTTAACGCGGGTAAAACCGCGGGGCACTGCTAGTGTTAGGTATAATAATCCTATTGTTTATCTGTCATACACTAAATATTATTCTATAATAGAATCCACTAAATCTTTTTTGTCATTATAAATCTCTACTAACACGTACTACATCATCTCGTATATAACATACTCGTATTAAGCGTAGTTACTTCATAATTCACACGCTATTACTTATCGTGAGAATCCAGTCCCCATAAGTGCCAGATAGTGAGCCTGTGACAAATATTTGAATGACATGCGACATTCATGGCCCTAAATTATTCACGGTAGCCATAATTATACGAACGTTAATGGATCTGCGAAGCTTGATTGCTCGTATTAAGGAGTCTCTATGTATATCTCTATCTCTATCTCTAGGTAGGCGTATCTTGAGACGATTCCCTGAAGAACTGAGAGATTAAAACAAATGAGATTTAATTATGTTTCAGTATTTGATCAATATCACCCCATCTCATCCCGTGGGGGGCGTAGAAGTCGACCCGAGGGAATATCTACCAGAGGATGGGCAGCAGCTTCCTTCTGATTACTATGACCATCTTACTGCGATCGCCAACCCGTCTGCCAAGCGTGGCGATTATGGCATATCCCCCCAAGACGATTCTTGAGGGAGGCTTGTCCAGCAGTGGACTTATTTAGCTGTAATGATGATGATTTGATCAATAATTACTATGGTTCATATCACGGAGGATATAAAATCTGGAATGTATCGCGAAAAACGGTGCCACATTCAAGATTTAGAGATCATCGGAAAAATGTTTGCTTGAAAATGGCAGGACATTCTACCAAGATACCTGATATACTACATACACTACTTTTCTTTCGTAAATACATACTCACATAGATAACAACTCCCAGAATCAAGATAAACAGACACTTTCATGCACACAGAATCTGTCCTGGATGGAAATCAAACCCATGACCTGCGGCGAGAAAGGCGAGTATCTAATAACCACTATATACTGAGAGATTACACACAGCATCCCTGCTTTTTCTTGTATGTTAATATTTCTATAACTTAACTTAACCGTTAGAGAACCCCCGTCTCCAACTATAATTATATTATTTTAGCATCATTCATTATCATAGCTTAGAACCACCGCAAGGAAACTGGCTTTCAAATGAAAAACCGCATCGAAATCGGACCATCCGTTTGATAGATACGATGCCACAAATAGCCACACACAGACAGACATCGACGTCAAGCTTATAATACCCCTCTTTTTGCGTGGAGAATTAATAAAAACTGCCCCAGTAACAAGCTCAATTACCTGTCTCTAAGTGTCGATATAACACGTCATTATAACATCAAATAACAATAGTATCTATATTATAAACATGTGATATTATGCCGCCTTATTGTACCCATAATTGGTCTACAAAACTATAAAATAGAAACCGTGTTTGTGGGCTTTGTCAAATGGCTTCGGTTAAAATTCCCATTCACGAAGCCACGCACGATCAATAGTAATCTCGTTGCCATTAGTTTTATCGTTTTTCCTATCATAAGGAAAATGTTAGGGTGATTTTTCCCATGTAGCGTTTAAATTATTTTTGTTTGTTTTTTATATCTGTTTTATGATATACGGCAAATATGTGATTGGGAAGGAATGTTGTAATTGCTGTGGTGTTTCTTTTATAAAATAACTAGTTGTGCCCCCTGGTTTTAGTCTTTATAAATTATAGCCTATGTGTTAATCCAGGGTGTCAGGTAACTCCATACCAAATTTTATTAAAATCGCTCCAGCCGTTTGAAGAAGTAACAAACATACACCCTCACAAATTGTCGTCTTTATGATATTAGTGTGATGTCTTCACAGTAGAATTTAGGCCATGGCGCAAAGTCTCAATGAAGTCTAGCAATCTGCATGGGAGATATTATATCCCACAAGTGTGTGCTTTCTTTCTTCCTCATGATCCAATTCGACAACTAACGACACGACTCAAATGCTACTATATACGTATAAATAATACAACAGTCATATAAGCTTCTATTATATCAGAGACCACCTTCTCAATAGACTTATTAGCTTGTTGGTCTACTAGTTAGTGTCCCTGACACGTAAGCCAGAGGTTGTAGGTTCGATCCGATTAAGATGTTGGTCGAGGCTCTTTGCTACCGAACCGACTATCGGGATAATGATTGTAGAGTTAAATATAATATTATTCCAAAGTATTTATTTCATTTGTTATTTTTACATATTATTTATAAAAATGATATAAAAAACAAATCAATAATAAATAAATAAAAAGGAAAAAAATAGAGTTCCTCCAGCGCGCAGCGGTACGGTTTAACGCCCTAGGCCGCCGGTGGTCAGGGCGACAGAGTAAGGAACCTCCTCACAATGCGTGCCGTTACCATTATTGCCGCCTTTTGTACCCGACCCTTGATCCAGTGATCTAGTGAAAGCCTCTTAAGATGTTGGTCCAGGCTCTTTGCTATAAGACCGTTTTCGGAGACGACTATCGGGACAATAATTGTTGAGTCCACATCTCACATGGCGGTAACCTCGTGAACCAAATCTAAGTATTTTGACAACTTATTAGTCTCAGTTCTGACGAGGTTATCGTCAAACGGGACAGTGATATCAACAATAAATGCCCGGCGCTCCAACCGGTCTACCAAAACGATATCAGGCTTATTGGCAACAATAGTCCTGTACGTAATGATAGACCGGTCCCAGTGGAGCTTGGCACAACCGCTTTCGAGAAAAGGTTCCGGTACGTATTATTATTATTCTTTAATAAACGCAATTTATAACATTATCCTCAACTTTCTCGTGTATTTAATTCGCTACATAATTAAAAAAAAACAGTACCTATACAATTTACTTCGCTTACAAATTATATTTTCCCTCTAACTTACTCGCGTGGGCAGTGCTTTATTAGGTTTACCAACAAAAGTTTATATCAGATATTAAAGCAACATATGTAACTAAACTATTACTGTATAATACCTTAAGGCTGCTTTTCCACTAGAGATGTGCTATGCCACGTTGCTATAAATGCGTTTGATATCCACCAATCGTAATCATTGGGGCACGTAGTTTAGAACTGGTGGAAACGGATTCAACTAAGATATGTGACCCGGCCGACTTCGTACTGCCTCAATCGAAAAATAAAAGACCTAAACTTTTGTTTTAGAAAACGTTTATATGGGAAAAAGAAAAGAGCTATTTCAAGGGTTTTCTCGGCAATTATTCGAATTTTTCACACCATTTAAACCTTCCCTAGACCTCCACGAACATTTCAAGACCAAGATAAGATAAATCAGTTAAGCCGTTCTCGTGTTTTAGTGACACTAACGAACAGCAATTGATTTTTATATATAAAGATGCGTGCTATGGATGTTTGGTATGGATGCCTGCTATAGGTGTAGCTATGAGCAGAGCAGAGTACCTACAATGGAAATGAATTCAACCAGTCTCCGTGCGCATCATCCTCGCGCAGTTACTTTGTGGCGATGCATTTTCATACTCTTAGAAGTGACGGCCGCTGGGGCAGGAAGTTTCTCAAGTTCTACAGTGTAAAACCAATTCTAAGACTCAGTGTGTTATTCTGGATGTCATTGGTATAGATGTTTAGATTAATGAGTCGTAGTTGTCATGGACGGTTCACTAGTTTTCCAACTTGGCAGTACACTGAAAAATAGCCTCTGACCCAAGATCAATAACCGTAACATACAGATTTCATTAATATACAATTAATATTAATATAACCACCCGATATTCCGATACTATTACATATTAACATAGGCTCCGCTAACGTATTGATTACCGATAAAATTTCTATTTGAATATTAATTAATTTTGAAATTTTACATACATATTAATCGTGTTGGAGACCGAAGTTTGGTGACGGGTTTGATTAATTTTGGTTTATACGTGGCTTGACTTTTAAAGTAGTTTATTTTTGGGTGGCCCTACAGACCTTTGGTAGGTAAGTACTGTTATTTTAGTTTTAATAGCTTGATCCAAACTTCGGTGGCCACTTAAAAGTCTAACGAAACAATAAAATAACGAATACCCTTCTAAATATGTTTTCTGGACAACGTTATTGATGGATCATCTGTTGTCTGGACTATAGGCATAGTGGTTTGCGACCCTGACTGCAGTGTACCTTACAGGTCGTGGCTTCATTCCCCGCCTAGCACAAATCTTTGTCTGATGAGCATGGTTATTTAATTTTGTTCTGCGTTTGGATGTAAATTAGATATAATAAGTGGGTATTAAGAAATATATAAGTAAGTTTATAATTTGTCTGCTTGCCATAGTACAGGCTCAAGCTCTATTTGGGATCAGGTGCTAGTGTGATAGTTGTCCCAAGATAAGTTATAGAAGATAATTAGTATTAACTTCGGCCATGGTCAATTAATGTACAATTTTTTTTATATTATTCACACACCAATCTGTTCCCCAACTAAACAGAGTTTGTACCTTGGAAACCAGATAGATAACTGATATACTACATATACTACTTTTCTTTTGTAAATACATACTTATATAGATAATAACAACATCTAAACTCAAGACAAACAGACATGTCCATGCATACAAATATCTGTTCTAAATGGGAATCGAACCCACGACCTGCGGCGTGAAAAGCCAGTATCTATCAAATAGCGGCTTGTCAAATCAATTGATGTGTTCTATGAAGTCGTTTTTTGTTATGTCTGTTTGCCTATACGGTTGGCTTACTATTTATCTTATTTGTTTTGTTAATAGAAAGAGTGTGTATGGATTGTTGCTCCCATCAAAATCAGTCAAGTGGTTTTATGTAAGATTATTACGTCAAGACACTCGTATTTGTTTGGATGAGAATGAATTTCTATTTTAGGAGTTATGTTAGAAATCGGTAGCCAATTATTAAGTCACTGTCAAGTTACTAAGTATGAGTAATGCAAAATAGTACATGTTAAATTTTGAAGGTAAAATCGGACGAGACGAACGGAAGTTGAGAGATTTTTTTTAACTATCGCAGTAATATGCCATGCTTTATTAATTCTGCTATATTTTAATTTATTAATTCGAATTTTTATTTTGACCTTAAATTCAAAATCAATAATTTTAAATTTGTTACATTTTACCGTATATCATTATTTAATTTTATTTCAATGTGATATCATAAAATATGTTTATTTCAATTTCTCTGAAGTAAATTTGCATAAAAGGGCCAAGAATGATAGGAAGTTTAACTCTTTGTTGTACACCAATAGTAAAATCACACAGTCATAGGAGCATATACTTAAAATGCATACAACTGGCGTACAAACCAGCCAAGTGCATTTCATACTTGGCCCCTTTCTAGGGTTCCGTACCCGAAGGATAAAACGGGACCCTATTACTAAGACTTCGCTGTCTGTCTGTCCGTCTGTCACCAGGCTGTATCTCATGAACCGTGACAGTTAGACAGTTGATATTTTCACAGATGATGTATTTCTGTTGGCGTTATAACAAGAAATACTAAAAAAGCAAATAAAACTTTAAGGGGGCTCCCATACAACAAACGTGAATTTTTTGCTCGTTTTTATAGATATTATTTTTATAGAATAACCCTTCGTGCGCAAGTCCGACTCGCACTTGGCCGGTTTTTTAATTAACTTGTTGTAATATCCATACCCGTTTACTTTTTTCTATCATCTTGTTAGCTCCACAGTTCTCACAGACTCTTACAATCAAATAAATTAAACTTAATTTATATTAAATTAAGAAAATAAAGTTTATGTGTACTCAGTAACCATATCGTGACACACATGGAACCGAATAAATTAAGTAATGGAATCAAATAAAACCAATAACACCGTGATGACTTCGATGAAGACGAATATATAAAACTATTAATTAAACAACATTAATATACACATTAAAATAACCTGTCGGAATAGATATGTGATATATTGTTAAATCTATTGATCAATATATAACTACTATTTGCTATCTTGAATATTTAATAAATCCTACTGATATTATAAATGCAAAAGTTCGTGAGTTATTCTTTCACGCAAAAGTTATCGAACAGATTTTGATAAAACTTAGTAGTTATATAGCTTGTATACCCAAATAACACATAGGCTATAACCAGAACCGACAAAAAATATTAATAATTAATATGATAGATATAGTGGTATTTCACAAGATTTTTGAAGGTTAGTATACTCTGAGAATATTAAATATCAATTGGTAACTCGGAATGAGTTACCAATTGATATTTAATGTGATTTATCCATGAAGATGGAAGAGTATGCTGTAATCAGCATACTCTTCCATCTTTTATTATTATTTATCTTTTATTATTATAGAATTAAGATTTTCTGATGATACATTAAATATCAATTGGTAACTCGGAATGAGTTACCAATTGATATTTAATGTGATTTATTTATAAAGATGGAAGAGTATGCTGTAATCAGCATACTCTTCCATCTTTATCTTATCTTCATAAGATTTTCCGATGATCTTAAGAGCGTCTAATGTGTCATATTCTTATTTGTATATGACAGTATTTTTTTCTATCTATTAATTATTATTAATGTTAAAAAAGCGTAGGATGGCAAACATTCACATCATAATACCATCAAAAACAAATTAGAAATCTGTTATAAAAATCTTAATATCGTCCCAAACGCAAAGATTAACGCGAACAGGTGTCGCTTAACTCAATAAATAACAATATTTTCAATATCACGTATTAATTTGAAATTTAAATGCTGATGTATTATACGGGTCGGGTCGTTTTGCCATTGAATATGGAAGACTAGACAGAGGGGAACCGAATTTATAATAACTTTATATAATATTGGTAAATTTGTGATTATGACGTAGGTGTAAATTTATGGAGTAATAATATATTCACATACAATTTGAAATAAAAATGTTTAGATGGTTTGAGGCCCAGAAAGAATAATTGGCCACCCCATACAATTTCAAGGCAACTAAAGGATACAACAGATGTATGTATGCCTTAGTAAGATGGTCATAATACTCAGAAAGAAGCTGCTGACCGTCCTCTGATAGATATTCCCTCGGGTCGACTTCTACGCCCCTCCACAGGAGATGGGGTGATGATATTCTGATATTTGCCGCCGTCACCACACAGCAAAACTACATAATTGATATTTTAATAATTATTTCACCTATAGTACATTATTAGTAAGAAAAATACACGGAATTTTATTTTCCTTAACCTAGAGATCCCTACGATAGTTACAATAATGCATCAAAAACCAGGCACCAAATATTTGCCTATAAAAGTCATTATCTACTTGGCGTGAAGTAGGTACTAAAGAAAAATACAAATTTAATTTGTATGTATAAATAAGTCACCAAACGAGCAAAACTTCATGGTAGGCCATTATTTTAGCCTATGACGTATGGAATCTATCCTAAAAGCGTATCCTAAAAAAACTATCGTCACGTTTAGGCGTTTTTATATTGCACAATTCAATTTTACGTTCACTTTTAATACGTCTAATCAGTCCAACAAAACTATTAAAAACTGTACTGATCTCTTCTAATTAAAGTTTCTTTGTGAAGCTCTAATTAAAAGAGGTACAAATTCAACCATGAATCTAGCTGCCGTCGCGGCGTCGTCGCCATTCTTGGTATAGTCCCGTGAGGCAGTTAAAGCCTTCTAAGCTAACTGTAAACTTAATCGAAAAAATATCGTCGTTGTGGGGTTTCTAATTATCACCATTATAATCGTCAGGTGTCGTAACGTAGTAATCTAATTTGTGTTGTTTTGGCAAAAAAAAATACATCATCTGTGGAAATTTTAACTGTCTATCTATCAGTTCATGAGATACAGCCTGGTGACAGACGAAGAGAGAGACAGACAGCGGAGTCTCAGTAATAGGGTTAACCTTTGGCTACAGAACCCTAAAATAAAGCCAAATACACACGTTTCTAAGCCTAACAATATTAAATCACAGCGGGAATATCCCATTGAGAAAAAGACGCAATTATTGTTATTTTAGTATAATCGTAAACTTAATTATTTACATAAAATTAGTCGCCAACCTTATTAGCTCGGAATAAATTAAAACAACTCAGAATGAGTTATATCTTAAAAGACGTTATCATTTCCAAGAATCAGTGCTTTACTTATGATTAAGTTTATCATCTTGTTTAATTACATTTTTATATTAAATCTTTGTGTAAATAAACTCTTAAATGTGTTAAGATGTATATTAATTCTAGAATTAATAATTTGAATTTGATACCGTGCCGTGTGTTTGATACTGTCACGATATTAAATTAATAAAATAAACTAAACTTAAATAAAAATCATTTGTTTTATATGAAGCACGAGAGAGGTAGGGCATAGCGTTCATTCGCTCAAAGAGCAGCCCGATTGGGGAAGTAACTCCACCTTACAGAAGACACTCCTTAACCCTTTACCGCATGGATTTTTTAAATCTTTAGGAAAAAATATATGTCGGTATAGGGCATTTATAGGTCCCCAAAAAAATATTTAAAAAAATATAGAAGACCATGTAAAAAAGATACATAGGTAAAAGTAATTGTTCCAAATATGGAACGCCATGCGTTCTAGTTCTAAAACTCAGACGTTCCAAATTTGGTACAACATGCGGTGTGATCGAATTATGTATAACATTGAAAAACAGGAATTAAAAGAAACAACGTGAAACTATGCTATTTAATTAAAGAAATTATGTGTGAAAGTTTTTAAAACAGTTGCGATCTTTGTTGAAACAGAGATAACAACCACACTTTTCGCACATCACTTGCGATTTCTGTTTGCATCCTTCCAGTTTACACCGTTGGCGATCGGTTTTCCAATCAGGCCAGTGGTTGAACCCATCTCCAGCTACTTCCATTGGAGGTAGTTCTATGCGTCGCCTTGATCGCCCCTTTTTAATTGCCTCAACATCTTGATTCAGTGGTCGTCCTCGTTTGCGTGTAGTCGGAGTATATACTTTTGAATCTTTGTGCATCAATACGTCTGCTATGGCTAACTTGAAGTCAAGCAATGGAATGTAAATATCTTCACCTTTCTGTTTCATGACTCTTCGCCATAGTAACCAGCTATTCACGCAACAGAGATCAATAAAATGGAAGAACAGCCGGTGGTACCATTTTTTACTGCGGATTTTGATCCTATAGAAGCCTAACATGGCATCTAGTAAATCAACACCACCCATGTATTTGTTATAAATAGTTACTGCTTTTGGGCAAGGAACATCAACTCTACACTTTTGTTTTTTGGAATATCTTTTCACAACTCCCATTGGTTCCTTGCCTACGTAGGATGAACACAAACTGACTGCTTTATTGTCGACCCAATTGGTAACTGATAGCTGAACGTCATCAACAGTAACACTTTTTTCGGAGCAATATCCTCGTTCTTTCTTTCCTAAAGCTTTTTTAGATATATTTATATTTGGAGCTCTTCTTAGTTGTATTGTGCCTAATGGCAGAAAACCTCTTTTGTGCAAGTTTGCCATTAGCTGCAAACTAGTATACCAGTTATCTACAAAAATCTTATGATTCAAATTGTCTGAGACAGTCTCCATTAGTCTTTGTACCACATTTCCTGGCACTCCAAGATCAGGGCAGTTTTCTGGCTGATCAGGGTATTTTCCTCCGAATAATTCAAAATCATAGCTGAAGCCACTGACTCCGCTTAATACATAATTTAGATAACCCCATTTATGGGGTTTCTTCGCATTGTACTGTCTGATCCCCGAAGTTCGGGCCTTGGTAGGGATCATCTGTTCGTCGATTGACAAAAATTCCTCTTTCGGAACTTTTAGTAGCCTTTCGCGAAGGATTTTCATAAGTGGGCGTATTTTCTGAAGCCTGTCAAACTGTGGGTCATTTGGTTTTAGTTCGTTTGTTTTGTCAAAAAAATGCAAAAATCTTTTAATCTCTTCGAATTTGTTGCACGTCATTACATTTGCAACTTTTTCAATATACGTGCCTTCCTTCCAGTAATGCCGAGTAGTTGGCAGGTGTACTACCGATATGTATATAATAATACCTATAAATTTATAGATGTCTTCATGTTTCACTGAATGCAAGTTTTCGGGTGAAATTTGTGCTGCGTATACGTTGCTTTCTTCCTCAATTAAATTTACAGCAGATGACGGAAAAAGAAATTTGAAAAACTCCATTGGAGTATTTAGCTGCATAATTTCATCCGGAAGAGTTTCAGATCCCAAAAAAGCAATATTGGATTCATCATACTGAATATTGTCATTCGACCACACCAACTTATCTTTCTTTTTTTTCTTACTTGAAGAAGCTGCCTGAGAAGTAGAAGGTTGATTGTCTGTAAAATTTTCTAACATCTCCACATGCTCTTCAGTACACTCAAGAAACTCAGTCAGTTCCTCTTCTCCTTCTTCATCTTGTTCTCCTTCATCTTCTCCGTCTGAGGAAGACGTTTCTTTTTCTTCATTTATGTGTAAAGGATCTTGAGTATTGTAATCGTCTTCATCTGATACATTTTCATCCTCACTGCTCTCTGGAATTACGACGATTGTTTGTCGAGGACGCATCTCCATTTTTTCTACAATTAAAATAATTAAGCAAATTTACTAAAAATAATTACGTACCTATACACATAATTTTATATTATATATACTCAGGGCTGAGAGATCATACAAAAGCCCATAAAATACAATTATTTAAATAAACTCGTTATGCGCTACTTTTAATTATCCTACTTAAAAATTACATTATCTGCAGGGTTTAGTAATACCCTGAAAGTATAAAAGATCTTACGCTGCATAATGTTCCCGATTCGGAAATTGTAAATGATTTATTGGAGCGCATATTGTTCCATATTTAGTGATAAAGTATTGTGGTCTAACACTGCATAATGTTCCATATTTGGTACTTCAAAAAACATAACAACTGCATGGTGTTCCAAATTCGGAACATTTAAAAAATGATAATATTCACTACATATTATGGTTTGAACTTACTTCTTTTGCCGTAAAAAGCCTGTGGGTCCATTGTTGTATCAGGTGAATCACAAATTTTCTTCAGATATTAACAAAAAACCAATAAAAAATCGTATTGAAAACAGCGAATTGACAATCTGTCAAATTTTGGAAACCAACTGACGAAATAGTCGATTTTAGTTCCTACGCACCTCTGTAGAGGCGCCACTGGCGCATATTAGGTGAGTTACACTCCCTACATACGAATTAGTTCCAAGAAAAGATCATAGATGTCGAAGGAATAAATATATTATACCAAAAGCTGAATGTTCCAAATTTGTGACGATATGCGGTAAAGGGTTAATAATAACATTAATAATTTTAATGTTGTGTTTCCGAGTGTGAGTAAGGTCGCCAGAGCTCATTGGGGTGGGGGGACAGGTCAGCAACACTTGTTTGCTGACTTTTAAAGGCCGGCAACGCACCCGTGACACCTCTGGTGTTGCAAGTGTCCACGGGCGGCGGTGATCACTTAACATCAGGTGACCCACTTGCTCGTTTGTCGCTCTCTGATATAAAAAAAATCTAAAATTATTAATTTGAATTTGATACCGTGACTTGTGTTTTATACTGTCACGATATTAAATTAATAAAATAAATTCAACTTAAATAAAAATCATTTGTTTAGTATGAAGTATAAGATGAGCTAGTGCCACGGCATGGTAGAATAGGCTTCCCTCTGATATATTGGAGCCAATAAATTAGAATAAGCAATTACCTATGAGTTAGGTTAGTTAGTTTATTATGAAATTGTATTTATTGTGAAATTTTTATTATTATTCAATTGTGATCTCCATATGGACTAATTTGTCTGAAATTATTATTTTTTATTTTTTTATTAGTTGCCTTAATGGTCCGTAAGTGATCGCTGAGGTTATAGACCTAGCTCCCGGTCAGATTATAGATGGTGATCGCCGAAGTGACTTAATTTTGGACTAGCTCTATGCTTCGGGTAGCATGTTAAGTAAGTTCATCATGACAAAATACGTCCACTGCTGGACAAAAGCCCAAAGCCACCCCCAAAGAATGGGGGGATATGCCATAATGCGCTTGGCAGACGGGTTGGCAATCGCAGTTTGATTTGATGGTCATAGTTCACCGAAAAACGCTGCGGCCCGTTCTCTGGTAGGTATTCCCTCAGTTGATTTCTACGCGCCCCACGGGATGAGATGGGGTGATGATATTCTATGCCGTCGCCACACAGCACCCCAGTTGTTAAGTAAGTTATCTGATTTCCATAGAACTTAGAAGCTCCGCGCCTATATTGTCATATTATGTATTATTATTAATTATGTTTTCATCATCGTAATATCAGCCGAAAGACGCCCACTGCTGGACAAAGGCCTCCCCCAAAAATCTCCACAATTGCCCACGCTGCGTCTTCCGGTTCGTGGTTGCCACTCGAGAACCTTTCTGCCCCAGCGGCCGTCGACTCTACGAGCTATGTGCCCTGCCCACTGCCACTTCAGCTTGACAATTCTTCGGGCAATGTTGGTTACTTTGGTTCGCCTCCGGATCTGAACATTTCTGATTCGATGTCGCAGGGAAACTCCAAGCATTGCCATTGCTCTTTGGGTGACTTTTGAATTTTGTTTTGATCTCATACAATTTTAAGTATACATGTTGCATAGAAATTTTTGTTGCTTAATTAGTATAAAGGCGGGAGGGTCCTGCTGACCTGTAATAAATGTTTATTTAGCTAAAACCTAAATCAGGTACCAGTCTACAAAGGTAGCTTAATAAATACCTTATGTTATGTATTCAGTCCTAAATGTGGAGTCTAACGTGTTAACTTAGTGATGACAAAAATAAATGTTTTTATTATTATGTACAAGTGTGTCCGCAAACACAGGAGCACTTTTTATTCCATAAATCTCATGATCCGATGGGACGCCTAGCGACACGACCGGAAAAAATATGTCTTGAGTAATAATTGGGTAGTCACCGTCGTTTCGTGATTGGCCGGTTTTTTTTGTTAGGCAGAGGAAGTCCTATGTGGGTAGGCAATCCAGAGCCCTCCCAGGGTACGTGTCCCAACCATCTGGGACAAGGCGCAAAAGAGGGGCCCATCCAAGGCTCGCATTCCCCAATCAGGCGCCAAGAGAAGTCCACGAGAGGTTAGGTTTAGTCGGTGTGAGTCCGGCATACCCACCCTACCTGCGGGTGGCATGTGTAGGCATTCCTCCTGCCTTATCAGAAAAATAGGAAGGCCTATGTACCAGCAAAAGGTGTCTGCTAGTGGCTATGTCCAACCCGCACCGACTCTACTTAACCTGCCGTGGAGTAATACTGTTATTATTATTAATACGGCATTTAATCAGTCTGTTTTCTCCCACTCAATGACCCGTGCCCCATAAAATATTCACAAAGTTAACATCGAACCTTACATACATAAACAAGGCACAAACAGAACTTATAACTCCATTATTCATCCGTCATCATTTCTTGCCAAGAAACAAGAAAGCCAAGCTTGGCATATAAATAATTAATGAAGTAAGAAGGCGAGTGAATCACTCCAGTTTTTATGCTCCGAATGATATTGTTTTAAAGCTTTTAAGATTAAATTTCCATGAAGATGAGAGAAAAATATATGGTAATGAAGCATTAAAAGAAGTAATGTATATATCGATATGTGTATTACAATGTTTGAAGCTTAAAAGTAAAATTTTATATACCAGAATCTTATCTATAGCTTTAATTTATTTATATGATAAGGGCTGATTGTGGTAGTTAGCCCTGAGGTCATAGTTCACTTCAGAGCAAACTCACACAATCAGCCCACTATGGTAAAACAGTTCCCAGTTGTTTTGCATACTTTATTCTTCTCCTCACTGCGTGGATTAAACTATAAATGGATTCTAGCAATCTAATAATAATATTAGGTCTTTACCTATGAAATTGCCGTTCTGCAGTACTGGCCCTTTCAAATCAAAATAATTTTTGTTTGGCTAAGAATTCTAATTTCAAATTAATTTTATTTTAAAAACATGGATTCTTTTTTCCAAAAGTAGTCATTTCTTTATTGATTAGTGTTACATTTTCATCGCATTTCAATCTTTTTCGTCATCATGGATACGTTAAAAATTCGAGTAATTATGGAATATGAGTACCGTCGTGGCAGCAACGCGGCACAAGCGGCACGCAACATCAACGACGTTTACGGAGCTAACACTACAAACCAACGCACCACCTGTTATTGGTTTGCTCGCTTCCGTTCTGGAAATTTCGACCTGAAAAATGAACCTCGCGGTCGTCCGAAGACTTTGGTCGACAATGACGAATTAAAGGCGGTTGTGGAAGCTGATGATACACAATCTACGGCTGAATTAGCAGCAGCTTTCGACGTTAGCGTCAAAACAATATTGGTCCATTTGCGTCAAATTGGCAAGGTAAAAAAGCTTGACAAATGGGTGCCCCACGAACTCAATGATCGCCAGCGCGAAGTACGCGTCGAGACGTGCCTTGTACTGCTCAACAGACACACAAATGAAGGAATTTTGAACCGCATTGTTACCTGCGATGAAAAATGGATTCTGTTTGATAACCGCAAGCGCTCAGCAAGTTGGTTGGATCCTGGTTCAGCACCTAAACAATGCCCTAAACGAAAACTTACCCCTAGAAAAGTGATGGTCACTGTTTGGTGGTCTAGCGCCGGTGTGATTCATCACAGCTTCTTACCAAACGGGGTGAGCATTACTGCAGATATGTACTGTGAAGAACTGAGCACAATGATGGAGAAGCTGGCGCATCTCCAACCAGCATTGGTCAATCACTCGTCTCCGCTGCTCCTGCACGACAACGCGCGACCTCATACTGCACAGCAGACGGTCTCCAAGTTGCAAGAACTGGGGTTGGAAGCTCTCCGTCATCCGCCCTACTCACCAGACCTTGCGCCTACAGACTACTACTTTTTCCAGAATTTGGATAACTTCTTGGCGGGAAAAAAATTCAATACCCGAGAGGCAGTACAAAATGCCTTTGAAGAATTTGTTGCCTCCCGTCCAGCTGATTTCTTTAAGAAGGGCATCAATAAACTGCCACTGCGATGGCAAAGATGCATTGATTGCATGGGTGATTACTTCGATTAATACAAATAAAAAAATTCATGAAAAAAATTCGTTTAAATTTTTTCATACAAAACGGCAATTTCATAGGTAAAGACCTATTAATAAATCTTTATTTCAGACAAAGTCCATACATAGAAGGATTACATAAAATATGAATAAAATAGAAAACGAGTCACTATCTTATTTGAGCACGAATATACGGTTCAAAGATATTGGAATCCTGTTTGTCTGCAATGACTTTCAGGATCCTGGTCATCATTGAGGTCAGTCTCTTGCGTATGATGGGACGAAATCCATCTATTCTTGCTTCAGCAAACATACCAGAGGCACTACAAAATCGAGGCAGCTCCATCAACATCCTAAATCCATTATTATATTGGACACGCAGAACATTCAACGATCACAAAGTATAACTGAACCACAGGCTGCACGTATAGAACGACTGACAGACTATCTAATGCTATTCTATACATCTTTAGGTGATCAGCCGCAAAGTTCCCTTAAAAGAAGAATAAACAAACTGCCGTTCTCCATCAGGAATATGTGGAAACCTACATTCAAAAGAGCTTTATTTTGGTTTCCATAGATTTTCCTTACTATCAATGAAAAAGCTTGCGGTAAGGCACGACTCGAAAGTTCTGTGTGTGTGTGTGTGTTCCAACTCCTCTAACCTGCATTAGTACACACGGCTACATATCAAGCTAAACATTTCCAATATAAGCTGACCTCTCATTGTATGGAAATCCTATACAGTACGAGATCAGCTTATACTGGAAAATTATAGCGTGAGATGTAGCCATGTGTACCTACGTGATAACGGATTTAATCTATCTACACCTTCATAATTATTAAAATCTACTCTCCTGCGCAATGGTCCGCCAACGTCAAAGTCACAATGTCATTGTCATTTATTATTCAAATTGTTAGTTTTTATACTTATAGAGAACGAATGAAAACAAAATACTAAAAAAGACTGACGGAATAAAATATCGGTGCCCCATCTCATCCCATGGGGGGCGTAGAAGACCCGAGGGAGTATAAACCAGAAAATGTGCAGGATTGTTTCTCTGAGTACTATGACAATCATTCTGCGATGACCAACCCGTATGCCAAGTGTGGAGATTATGGTATAACCCTACAAAATTATGGAGAACTTTGAATGAGACCTTTCCAGCCATGGACGTTCTTCGACTTCGGCTGATTTGCTATTAATTAATTTTGCTGTCGACTATTGTAGTACTGTGCCTTAATAAATTGACTGCACGTGTGGCACAGCGGCTAAGACAGCCGCCTCGCCGCTTCGTGTCGTGGGTTCGAGTCCTGCACCGTACAACTATTTGTGTGACCCATAAATAGTTGTTCTGAGTCTGGATGCAATTTATGTCCGTCTATTATATATTTGTAAAGTACCCCGCGACACAGGGATTAAACACCTTAGTGCGGACGCTGTCTTTAAAAAAAACAAAAAAGAATAACGATAATTATTAAAGTTACAGAATATATTCTTAAAAAAAGGATATTTATTGAGTCCCACGATACTTAATGCTTTTATTCAAAACGATAAAGCAAAATCAATTCACAACGGATGTTCTAGCAATTTTAATTGATAAAATAAAAACAAAACTCCAAAAGCCAACAAGTGCAACGAACTGGCTACTTTATTATTAATTTGAGATGAACAAGTCCTTGAAACAAGTCAGAGAGTTGTAAAACAAACTAAGAAGGAGAATAATACATATAAGTAAAGTGATTGTCATGTAATTACCAACTTTGGTTGAGAAGTAAATGTACAGTTACTACGAGAGTGCGATGTTGACAAAAAATATGTTATGAATGAAGGATATATGATAGAAAGTCACGTAACAGATACCCTAGCAAGCCTCACCATAACACAAAACTCACTCGCCAGCTCCGGGATGTTTGTGGTGCAGTTGCTGTGCAGGCAGGAGTCGGCTGTAGGGAAGGGCAATCCAGAGGAGTCCTTACAGGGTACGTCTCCCGACCATCTGGGACACGGCGCAAAAGGGGGGCACCAGAGCAGCATACCCGCATTCTCGGGGCTCCCCCATCAGGCACCAAGAGAAGTCCACGGCAGGTAGGTTTAGTCGGTGCAAGTCCCACATACCCACTCGCAGATACTTTTTGCGGGTGGCATGGGTAGGAATTCCCCAGACCTAATAAAAAAAAAAATACTATGAGTGTGCGAGGTTGACAAGAGTTATGTTATGAATGGAGGATATATGAAAGAAAGTCAAAGTCAAGTTTTTTTATTGTGGTACGTAGGTAGTAGGGTGTTATTATACAATAATATTAATGTTCAGCTATGACCCGCCGTACTGGCATACAATAATAATAAAGTTATTCAGTCTACATATTATCATCATTAAAATATTCACTTAAACTATAATAACATTTACTCAATAAAAAGGTATATGATGTGTTTTTATATTTTTTATGTCTCTTATATATCTAATGGTCTTGGGTATTTTATTATATATATCAGGGATCAGATAAAAAACACTTTTATGAAACAATGCTGTTTTGTGGTGTACACGCGTCATTTTATTTCTATGTCTATCTCGATCACAAAAAAAAAATGATTTCGCGAAGATGACACATTCATAGATATACATGCATGGAAGGGGTAATATATTTAGCTCTTTGAAGTAGGGCTTGCAGGAATCACATGATTCAATATTAACTATCGATCGTATGTATCTCTTTTGGGCTTTGAAGGCTATATATTTGTTTGTGGAGTGACCCCAAGTCACGTAACAAATACCCTAGCAAGCCTCACCATAACACAAAATTAACCGGATTTATATTTTTAGTATTTCTAATGGCGCAGTCGTAAAACTTGAATATAAATATCTTGGAACAACTAACACACTGCCATCTGATCTGAAACTAGATAGAGCCTATACTATGGAGACCAGTCAACTTATATCTTTCTAAATTACACCCAGACACGGAACAAATAATCGTGTTCATCACACAAATATTGGTCGCGGGTAGGAATTGAACACACGACCTCTGGTTTAGCAGCCAGGGTTACTAACCACTAGTCTAATAGGTCAGTCAAGGTTGTCCAAGCCATCCAATCAGCCTCCTTCATGACTTGGTGCGTGGCTAAACCTGACTAAACCTAAACTGCCGTGGACATCTTGTGGCGGCTGATATGGGGAACCCCGGGAACGCGGGTATGCTGCTCCGGTGCCCCTCTTTTGCGCCATGTCCCAGATGGTCAGGACACGCACTCTGGGAGGGCTCTGACTTGCCCTCCCCAATTGCCGACATTGCCTGCCAGTACGGCACAGCGACTGCACCACAAACAGTACACTGTCTTCCCGGAGCTGATTGCATGTGGACACACATTAGACGACACTTCTTGTACTGCCAAAGCAGCCCCTAGGGGAGTTGGGCGAACGGGTCTCTGCAAGTGGGGTCGGCTCACTCCCGATCTCGCTCGGTGGCCTCCTTCTGGTGCATGACTGCTTCACAGAAGGAGTGTGTTGTTAACCCTTAACCCAATAGGTAGCACCTCATTTTTAACTCTATTGCCTTGCAATAAGAGCTAAAACCAATGAATTTTAAACATATTATGCTATGATTAATTAAGGATTAACATTACTAAACTAAGTATTACTTAACTATTATATTTGTGCCAAGGTTAAACAGTGACTTCTTTGACCAGTGCACTGAAAATCAAGTTTATAAGTACTGATATTTTGTCATTTCAAGCGCCACATCACACTAATATTATTAAGGCGAAAGTTTGTGAGTGTTTGAGTGTGTATGTTTGTTATTTCTTCACGTCTAAACGGCTGCAGAGATTTTAATAAAATTTGGTATGGAGTTAGCTGACACCCTGGATTAACACATTGGCTATAATGTATAAAGTTTAACGAGGGTAAAACCGCGGGGCACAGGTAGTAGCTAATAAAAGCAATTACAGCATCAGTACGTTCAAGAATATGCAGAATCCACGTATCAGTTTACGTATCACTTTCTATCGAACGTAAAACTATTGACTTAATTATATATTAAACTAGATGTAGATGAATGAAACTACGATCTTTACTACTTAACAAACCAGTTGACTGCATATTATTATCAAATCTGGCTTTAATATTATCTATTAGACACACATAAAACTTTTATACAAAATTATGTATAAAATTACATTGGGATTTTATTATTGAAACCTGTTCGTTTACTAATCTTAATGTGTTACAGAGAGTACTTTTAAATACATATAAAATTTAATTATTTTGTAATTAACAACAGTAATATGAGACTAATGCTTAGATTGATCTTAGTTATGTATTAAATAAATGTAAAAAGCTTCTCTTTGTGCCACTTAAATGTTCAACTTAAAATAATGTGGAATTATATATGTAGTTAAAACATTTAACTGGTGGTACAACTTACTGTGATTGATTGGTTTTAAATTATAATTGAAATCATTAGAGTTTAAAATATAATAGCCACTGTATTTATAAAATATATTTATTTGCAAACACCAATAGTAAAAGTTTTAAATTATTGAGCTGAGGTATATCCTGACGGGCCGATTGACGTGGTTGTTAAATGTATGCCTTTCACGCCACAGGGTGGGTTCGATTTCCACCCAGGACAGATATTTTTGTGCATAAACATGTCTGTTTGTCCTGAGTCTGGGTATAATTGGCATTGGCTTTGCATTTACAAAAGAAAAGTAGTATATGTCATATATCATTTATCTGGTTTCAATAGTACAAGTTCTGCTTAGTTTGGGATCAGAATGGCCGTGTGTGAATAATGTCCTATTATGTATTATCCTTACTTACAAGCGTTGATGTCATACACCTCATTAGGGCTTAAAAACCTTATAAGTATTAAGGCTTTAAGCACGGACAGGGGTGTGGGGTGAAAATTCACTTTACCGCGTTAGTGTTCCCAATACGGTCGTAAAACGTGTAGTGTTTGTGCTTGGAAAACGCAGTTGGGGTATGCAATACCCCATGCATCCATTTACAAATGCATGAACTACACATACTTACTTACATATATTTAACAAAAAATCCGTAAAAACATGTACAAAATAAAATAACAAAGATTTTCATTCACGTAGACTTTAAAAAAGCGCTTGTAAATAGTCAGAACTTGTTTGTAGTAATATAGTTTCTAGTTACATATTATAGAGATTTTTTGATATTGTTACAGTTTAAAGAAATTATGAATGATATGAATTTCAATTTCATACCTCTACGCGTTCATGAGGAAAGGTTAAGTTTAAAAGAATTAATTTTTTTTTATTATATGGTGTAACAAAAAATTTACAAGATTCGCATTTTTTTCCTGTGTCTGTGTTATAAGACTTTGCTTCGTACCAATTTTCACGGGAAGTACCCTGTAGGATTTGATTCCTTTGCGAGTGTCGAAAATTTGCGGCTTAATCGGCTGTATCTTTTGATTGACTTGGCTAAGAAGTTTGATTTTTTCACAGTTCCAAGGGACAGTAGACCTTTAATAATCTACATTATTATCTTGATTTATTTAGTACAACCTTCAACAAAAAATCAAAAGATTCAGTAAACTGGGGTATTGAGTACTCCAAGCGAGCACTTACGTAAGTTTTGATTCGCGATTAACTGAGGCAACCTTGTCAGATAGAACGTAATAATATTCATCAATGTATGACAGACACACTATATCATAATAATTACTGTAATAAATCAATACCTACCTTCTTTAACAGAAACATGCCTCTCAAAAATATTTGTGACACTGCCTCAACAAAATTTTCTAGAGCATCGTCTTACTCTGATGTAAAAAGGTTCTTTTTTTATCTTCACGTGTATTGGATTAATGTCGGAACTAAATAATCTATATTTAGCTCTCCGTATTACGAATCCCATTTATATTTTATTACTTATATTCGTCTAATTTCGTAATTCTTGCTTTTTATCTAATATATTATTTTGGTGAACAGCTTTTCTTCAGTATAGATTTAATAGTATTATAATTAGGATCAGATGCTTTATTTAAGCAAATCCGTAGTTCATTGTCATCATCAATATCATATCAGCCGAAAGGCCTCCACTGAGGCCTCCCCCAAAGATCTCCACAGTTACCGTTCTTGCGCTATCCGCATCCAGCAGTTTCCAGTGACCCGCACAAGATCATCGGTCCATCTTGTAGGGGGCCTTCCGGTTCGTGGTCGCTACATATATCCGTAGTTGATTAGCAGTAAAATTATATAATTTTGTCCCTCCTTTTACTCTGGGGGCAAGTGGAACTAATATTTTGACTTCTTCTTTCTGATTTAATTCGTTGCGGGATCAAAGACAGTTAAAGCGGTTGATTCCCCGGGTCATGTCTGAGACTCAGTGCTCAGTGTCATTTCTACATGTGCTACTGTTGATTCTTACTTACAGGAGGTGTAGCGGTGGGTAAGAGGGGCAATTTCCATAAAAAAAGAAAAAAGCAATATGTGGAGCACAAATTAATAATCTCCTGGGACATTACACAATGGCCACCTGTTTCCAAACGAAGCAGAGCTTGTACTATGGCAACCAGACAACTGATTAACCTACTTACATATTTCTGAATACAAACATATTATAGCTAAATTTCACCCAGAAACAGAACAAATAATTATCATCATACCACAAAGGTTTGTCCTGGGCGGCAATCGAGCATATGACCTTAGGCTCAGCAGTTTGGGTCAAAAAGTCAGTTAAAAGTCATACTCAGTCCTAGGCTAATCACACTAATATTATAAAGGCGAGAATTTGTGAGTGTGTGAGTGTGTATGTTTGTTACTTTTTCAGGTCTAAACGGCTGGAGTGATTTTAATAAAATTTGGATTGGGGTTAGCTGAGACCCTGGATTAACACATAGGCTATAATTTATAGAGTTTCACGCGGGTAAAACCACGGGACACAGCTAGTATTCTATAAAATACTGGATCATGCAGATTGTTGCTAACAGATATAATGATTTGAATCTCAAGTCTTATCTCTGGTCAAATATCTAATTTCTACAAAGCCATTATGAATATAAATCGTTTGAATAAAGAAGAGTCTAATATTAACCTTATGCCATTATTGTTATTACTATTGGGATTTACCTATTTATTCGTTACGAAGATGACAAACACGAAAAAAAACTAGCTTCTACATACACACACACGTGAACTTTTTGTGTGTGTATGCATATATGTATAAGCTAGGAGTATAAATAGTAAGATTACAGTTATAGTTACTATTATAAATACGAATTTTGTGCGTGAATATGTGTGTTTATTATTTTTTAAACTATGAAGTGGGCAACCAAGTATACGGTGAACTTGATGGTTACTGTAGCCTATCGTGCCCATGGCAATACTCTCGCATTGCGGACCATTTCCTCTTTCTAAGTGAGCTCTGACAAAATGGAATGCACAGAATTATAACAGAATCATAATGTTAGAAAAATCTAATCTTAATGACCAATCTAATACAACTTAGTGCTAATCATAAAGTTTACTAGATAAAAAAACATAAATTTAGTTGTAGTATTTAAATATTTTTTTGTTATTTTATCATCCCCCGCTCTTTTTGTTTCAAGCATTTTAGAGAAGACAATGTGACTTTTTTATCCAGTGAAAGTAATTGATTTATGTTTTGGGATTAAAGTTGTTCTTTAATATATATGTAGACAATTTAGCAAACATGTATTTTTTAACAAGATAAACTTATTAGTACACTCATTTGGCTGTTGTCGGCGCCTTAAGCTGTCGGTCAAGGTTGCAGTCATTACACCATGTCTGAGGTCTACTGGCCATCTTCAACAAATCGTACAGTACATTAACCATTACCCATAAAACAAACAGAGAAGAAAGACACCTAAGTAGATACTTAATCCATTCCATTGTTTATTCTTTCTAAATGGATAATATAGTATATTTATTATATGTATATTACGGCGATACATTCAAAACATGGTAAATCTCCAAATAAGAGAACATTTACTATAATCTAAACCAATTTCATCGAAATGATAAGTTTTGTCTTCGCTCGAATACTCCTATTTTTTCCATTACTATTAAGCTTTAGATCACCTAATCATCACCATAAAATACGAAAAACATTACACGATAAGATCGAAAGAAAGTGGGATGTCACCAACAATTTAATAGATTTTTATTGAGTTGACTGTACTTAGCAGGGCTGTCAAACATGTAATGTAAGATTATTTATTTTATTATTATTATTTGATACTTTAAAATTACAATAGAATATAATAAAAATTGGCTGTGTGGCTGACTGCCAAGAACAATATATACCATATATTTTGCTTATTATTATTGCATAGAAATATATATACCAGAAAACAATAAACTAAATATTAATTATGCAAAAAAATAATAATATTAAAAAAATTAAAATAGCCTTAATTTTCTCTGATCTTTTCACAACTTATAAAGAAATAGAATATAACTATACTTAACTAAACTATACTTACCTATTTCTATTCTTCCTATATGTATACTGCCTCGTTGGTCTAGCGGTAGCGTGTTCACTGTTCCAATGAGGTCCTGGGTTCAAATCCTGGGTCGGGCCAAAACCACCCGGTGTTCCATCTCACACCTGCGCCGTGGGGCGCGAGAACGTACGATACTTCCGCAACCCCCGAGTGGTCCAATGCCGTCAATCTCCAACCTTTGGGCAGATCATCTTCCCATCTCTTTTTCTGTCTTCCTCTACGTCTCCTTTTCTAAGGAAATAGATATTATAATGTATACAAAATGCTTATTTACAACTAACATAATAATTTCATTTAAAAAGTCGTCTAGGATTACCCATAGAATAAATTTGAAATTTCATTCGTCATAGTATAAAGTATATTTCCCTGCTTTGAGACCGCACTCCGTTACTATTTACAAAGAGATTTAGGGCACCCCTATCAGCAACTGATTACATCCACTTTGATTAGGCAGGTCTGGTAATGCCTGTCGTATACCGAATGGAGGTTTTATAGAAGGGATGTTAAGCGTTTACATCCTACACTATAAAACAAGCTATATTATTATATATATCCTGTAATAATCTTTCTGGTCGAATTTCGGTCATGGTGGCGTCCAGTCCTTCTTTTTCAGAGGGCGACAAACGAACAATTGGGTCACCTGATCAAGAGGAATCGCGGGTGCGTTGCCGACCTTTAAGAGTCAGCAAACAATTGTTGCTGATTATTGACCCTTCCCATCACCCCAATAAGCTCTGGCGACCTTACTCACACCCAGAAACACATAATTAAAATGATTAATATTATTATTAAGGAATGTCTTCTGTAAGGTGGAGGTACTCCCCCAGTCGGGCTGCTCTTTGAGCGAATGAAAGCGTGTGCCCTACCTCTCTTAACCTCTCTCTCAGTGGAGATTAGCCATCTGAGCATTTTATTTCATTATACTGTATATTCCATCACTTTCATGATCCAATTGGTTGACTAGCGACTCAACCCGAAAGTGCACACCATGTAAATACCGCCAATTACCAGAATGCAGGCTAAAAAATTCTTAATAAAATCCCAAAATCACTTTTTGGCTGGACCCGGGATTTGAAGCCAGATTATCTGCGGCTGAGTACGCTACCACTAGTCTAATGAGTATATCCTGTAACATCAGGACTGTCAATAGTGAGTTTATAGTCATTTTCTGTCACCAGTCCCTAACAAATCGGCGAGGCGAGCTTATAAAAGTTAGCCTAGAGAGGGGTGAACGCTAAGCGTATTTTCGCGAATGTTTTAAATGAAATATTTGTATTATGTAGGGACGGCATTTTTCGAATTTATTTATCAGAATAATAAATTCCGAGCATGGATAGGATTTAAACCTTAATCATTTTCTGTTAAGTTTCATACAAATTTATTATTAAATTAAATTATATTTTTGAACCATGAGGTAAAAATACCTAACGAAATAATTGCAATGAAATAATGAAATTTATTCAGCACTTGGGTATTAACATACACTCGGACTTGTCAAGCTCACAGTGCAGTATATAAATATAGTGATATAAACATTTTTATTTTATTTATTTTTATCACATACAATTTTGGTGGCGTTTCAAAAAAGCAAAATTAATATCATCCAAAGATTTTAGAATTAACTGTTACGTGATATCGTAAATGCATCAGGTTTATAAGAAATGATGATCTCCGTTCCGATGGACTCCGTTGCTGAGATCATTCGAAAATACGCCCCAACTCATGAACATCGGCATTCAACATCATGTGAACGTAGAGGCCATCCAGCTACTCGATATTACGGAACGAGTTATATATATATAACAATTATTAAATTTGACATAGTTTTCTTAATTAATTTATTGACATTGTGTTATGTAATTATTGTTTTAATTTTGTGTTAATTATTGTATGCCCAAAGGGCGCTACATGGCTGATCTTAAAATTGTTCAACATCCTATGATCCACAATAAAGTATCTGAATCTGAACCTGAATCTGAGTGAAATGAGATGCATCTCATTTCACTCAGATTTCACCTTAACTTTTTAGAAAATTTGCCGTCGTGTTATGTTGTATAACGAGTAACGACTCTAAATAGTGCTAATAATTCTTAACAATTATTATTGTAGTACTTTTAACTTAAGCTACTTATTTCATACTGCCATAAATGACATTTAGTTTCAGGTTGCCAAGTATATCAGACTTTGAATGGCAACTTGAAACAAATTAAACACTTTCTTTCAAGTTGCTAGAAAAATAGGCTATGTTTAAACAAGCATAGCCTATTTTCTAGCCATTTGATCACGAAAAGACATCTAAGGTTAACGGTACCTTCATCATCATCATCATCATATCAGCCGAAAGACGTCCACTGCTGGACAAAGGATCAGATCCGAAAGATCTCCACAATGGCCGGTCTTGCGCTATCCGCATCCAGCGATTTCCAGCCACCCGCACAAGATCATCGGCCTTTATCTGTACCTTGATTTTGTAAATTTTATTATTGTTTTATTATACTTTTTATTTTTAAAACAACACTATAATGGACGTAATCAACGTATCGTTAACACATATTTCCCCCTTTAACCTATATGTGTTTACTTTGTTAAAAATACACGTACATACATATGTTTTAACAGCGATAATTTAGAAGAGACCTATTTTAATCAATCAAATCCTAGTAAATTTGTTGTTGTCACAACTGATTTACTAGGATTTGATTGACAAAAGTGATTTGACTGTGTACGAGTGTAATCAGAGTGATTGGCAGAACTAATACTCGCTAATACTGTACAATCAGCCATTGGCAAATTAACAAAACAATGAAGTTTTCATGAATCGATTCGATTAATGAATTTGTATATTATTCACTATAAATGTAAATATTTAAATGGATATCGGTTTGAATTTATAGACAGATATGTTCATAGACAGAACCATTGACAACATGTAGTTAAAAATATTAGGATTAAACTAGATAATTAAACATAATCTCTTGACAATAACTTGATACGAGCTAGCTAAATATCATTGCTATAATAAAATAAATTTTATAAATGTTTTCATATAATGTGTACCTAAATATCTATGTTACTAGAAATAATAATGTATACAACTATATTACTACAAACATGTTGTGACTATATACAAGCGCTTTTTTAAAGTCTACGTGAATATTTTTATTTTATTTTAATTGACGGAGTGGTTGGCGTGGTTGTAAAATACTTGCTTTTCACGCCACAGATCGTGGGGTCCATTCCCACCCATCATAGATATTTGTGTGCATGAACATGTCTGTTTGTCTTGAATCTGGGTGTTATTATCTATATAAGTGTTTATTTACAAAATACAAATTAGTATATTAGTTATCTGGTTTCCATAGTACAAGCTCTGCTTAGTTTGGGATCAGATGGCGGTGTGTAAATAATGTCCCAGGATATTATTATAAATATGAAAAATGTAAAAACGAGTAAGTAAATACGAAATACTGAACGTATTTCTCTTTTCCTTTTATCTGTACCAAAAAATACTTTATAAGAAATATCTTCCAGCCAGAACGTGAACTAAGCAGTAAGTATAACAAAAGTCCTCTTTACGAGTAAGCAGGTGCGTACTCTCGCGAGCACCTCCAACAATTTTCCGTTCAGGAATCAAACGTTAAACGAAGCGATGGATATTTGCTTCCTAACTCATACTGTGGCCACGAAACGCGAGAGCGTACTGAATTCTACTGTATTTTAGAACGCTTGTGCTATTGCATCCGCGAGTATGCAGGTACGCGGGGACCCGTACGGGGGGATGAAGGAGTCCTGGAGGTTGAGCCGGTGAGGGGTCGGGCAGTTGTTATCCCTCACCCGCTACACGCCTCTTTGGTCCGGATTTCCCCTTACACGGGAGGTCGGGGTCTAGCCGGGCCCCGATCAATCGGCTGCGACGTCCGGTCGGACGGCCGTCAAGGCTAGCCATGGGTAGGCGTATCTGCAGGTGGCGTCTGGGCTGGCGCCGTGTGTCGGTCTGCAGACGAAGGCGCGCGTCGTGCTGGACGTTGGGCTGTCCAGTATCGGTTCGCGTTGGAGGTCTCGCAGATCTCGCTCATAGCCAAGTATCTACCCATAAGAGACAATCACCTAGGCGTGAGGTCAGTCTATAAATTAGTGACCTGAAGTATCTTAGTGATTTATTAATATCTAGTTAGTCAACTAGATCCTCATCTGTGTAACGGTAGCAAGTTTTGTTATTTATTATTTTTAAGGAACTAATAATTGTTGTGTGTATCTTTGTGTAACACATTTATGACTCACTGTAGCATGTAGCTGAAAATCAGCATTACAGCCATATTGTGGTCGTAACATCATGCTGAGCTGCTATCCATTTGAGCGCACAAAATATATATTTCAGTAATTGTAATCGAGTATTTCGTACGGTATTTATATTTTATGTCGGCCATTTTTACTCTAATTGTATCATTTTGTATCTGTTGTATGTGTACTCAATAAATATTTTTTTTCTTTTCTTCCTTTCTGTCCAACTGCAAATAATAATGTATCTTGGGTTAAAATAATCAGACAAAATAAAATAGTGTATTTTATCAATCACAACCAGAAATTAATCCCGAGTTCTCTAGGCCCCCCCCCTAGGGACCCCGATTCTTTGCCAATTAAGTTACGCTAAATCCTGTTCGGTCATCGAAATTTATTATTCTCTTTTTAAAATAACCGACGAGGTATATTGCTGCTATCCATAGGTATTGCTTAGTAATTACTTGACTGATATGTCCCCATTTTCACTGACACTACCGAATTGAATGTTCAAAAAGAAGGAAAGACGTTTTGTCAATTACGTTAGTTCCATGTCTGATAGAGATAGCAATAGTAATATTATAATGAAGTTGGTACGAACAGTATCAAGGGCAGGGTAGTTAAAGATAGTGGAAAGATCGTCGGTAAACCAGTCGGTACTGTTGAAGATTGTAGTTTGTAAGATAAGGTGCAGGTAATTATGATTGTGTTACTTATATGGAGATAAGTTATTAAGTTAAAGGGCTAGTTGTAGAGGTTGATATGGCACGTCGATGTATTATGGAGGATTGTGATAACATCTTAGAGTGACGTTGTTATTCGTGTATAACTTGAAAGTTATACAAACAAATTGTACTATTTAGCACTTAGTGTTCAATGACGTAAGCGGCGGGAGTGCCGGTGGGTGATTTAGTCGGATTTTAGCGATTTCGTTTCTTTAAAGGCATTCAAGAGCTGTAGGTAACTGTGTTTTTCCCTCCTGAAACATTTTGTAATTAAACAAATTCATACAAATTGTAGTTAATATTGAAATATTTTAACTTATTTTAGAAAAAAGCGTTTCTGGCTTATATTAAGTACTTATAATTATGTTTTCTAGGGTGTGAAGACAGGACAAAATAAGAAAAAACTTAAATTAATTATAAACAAAAATCAGTTAAGGCAACAATAGTTATAATACAATTCAATATCAAAAAATAAAACTGTCCCTACCTAAACTATACTGTAAATGACTTTGGTACTTATAGTTATAGTCAATAAAATAAAATATCATGGGAAATAACAAAAAATACAAATGTGTAGTTTTTATATAATTGGAAGGATATAAAATTTAAATAATATAACATTACGCCATTCTCCTAGCCTCATCATAATCCCTATCCGTGAATTTCGTCCCATAACTCCATGGTACGGCGGTGTAATCTCTGCGCGGTGAATCTTAAAGCCGCCTGTGATTGGATCGTAGACATTTTTATCACATTCAACGGTTCTTCCCATGAGTAGAAATTTATATAGCCCTGGAATTATGTACTTAGACCGACTACCTTGAGTTTCTTTTGTTAAACGTAAGGATTATTAGTGTGAGAAGTGTGGTGCTAATGCGTTGTTGGGTAGAATGCTTCAAGGGAGTATTTTGGGACCGGATGAAACTAATATAAGAAGTACTTGTAGTTGTTATGTATCAATGTTTTGATTTTTGTGTTATAAATTGAAATCATAGCTGCCAAGTGCGTTGGGGTCAGCTGAATGACGTCCACTGTTGGACAAAGTCCTCCCCGAAAGTTTCGGGGATGATGGAGTTGTGTCCATCATTTGGAACCACGCTTGGCGGACGGGTTGGTGATCGCAGTATGATGGTCATAGTACACAGACATACGTTGCTGCCCGCTCTCTGGGAGATATTCCCTCGGGTCGACTTCTACGCCACCTACAGGATGAAAAAGAATACAAAATAAAATAAAAAAGGTTTTTATTCACGTAGACTTTAAAAAAGCGCTTGTAAATAGTCAGAACATGTTTGTAGTAATATAGTTGTATACATTAGATATTATTTCTAGTAACATAGATATTTAGGTACATCTTGTATGAAAACATTTATAAAATTTATTTTATTACAGAAATGATATTTAGCTAGCTCGTATCAAGTTATTGTCAAGAGATTATGTTTAATTATCTAGTTTAAGTCTAATATTTTTACTACATATTGTCAATGGTTCTGTCTATATTAAAGGTATTATTATTATGACGGACCTTGTGTTAATAACGACGGTCGCGCTTTAATGCTACCACCGGATCCAATGCGCCCCAACTGAGAAGACCCAGCGAAACAAACTCAGTGGGTTCATCTACTACCGGTTTCAACACGACCCAGTTGAGACGGTCCGGCGAAACATACTCAAGCGGGCATGAACACGGGATTTGGTCCAATTAGAGTAATTATTTAGTAGGCAAACACAATATATGCTCGATCGGTTGTCTGAATGCTTATTATTTTAGATTATATTTAGGTATACAAAAGAAAAACTTCGAAACAATAACATTATTCATTTTGAGACAGAGTCAATAATTTTAAATTAAGTTGATAGCAATCATTTACAGATAGTTCACGTAACACAGCAGATCAGTCATGTCTATATGGCTACAAGATCTCCAGCGAGCAATGTGCAGGTAGGAAGTGAGAGCCAGACGTCTTTGTCATCGATGTACTCTTTAGTGGTGTAATGACCCCTAGCCATAAGTATAGGTTTAATATGTGTTTTAAAACTTGTGTCAGGCAAATCAGTAATTTGAGTAGGAAGCTTGTTATAAAACCTAATACAATTTCCTAAAAATGATTTATTAGTTTTGCTTACTCTAAAGCCTGGCATGGCTACAATATACTATAATATGAATTCTAGACTTTGCTTAATCCTAACTCAGAGAGGCAAGGCTCATGTATTAAATACGGGCATCGAAAAAAATAAAAACACGTCGCTCATAACCATCAATCATTTAAAACCCGGTCAGTGTATTAACAAGAGTTCTACATAAAAGCCATCAAAATGGACTTAGGGGACAATATCGTCAGCCTTGTGTTGACTATATTGTGTAATATATAAGCAATTTGTATTGTATTTGTCGCTATTCATTGTTTACGATTATCATTATATTGCTTGTTTGTCGTTGCATAGTTTTATAGTTCTTTACTCTTTTCTTTCGTCTAACAGAATGCGATCCCCTATCCATATCGTTGAATTTATTAAATATTGCAGACATAATAAAAAGTGAATACTACTAAAATTCAGAAAGCAATATCTAAAATTTGCTCATAATTTTTTATATTCAAGCTTTTTTATATAAATTAAGTTAGTTAAATATTATGTTCTTGGCAGGGAAATTACTATAATTATTTTATGCATTACAAATACATAGATACCGAACATAATTTGCTATATAAGTAGCTAATATAAGAGGTTTTTATATTTACTTTCTTGACATCTTAGACACATTTTATTGTATATTTTGAGTTTTCTTGTTTTCCATCGGTTACAAATATAATCATATTTTTAATAATAATGTCATAATGTATGTAATGTAGTAATAATTTAATGTAAGAGCTTATTATAGCATAAGTAAAATGTATTCAAACACAATGAATTTGTTAATGAATAAAGAACTAAAGGTAATATCTTTTTGGGCACCTGATTTTTTATTGTAGATATTTTTAATTAAGTAGATTGATTCTAAGTTTCACGGTTTAAACAAAGTTAAAATATAAATAACATTAAAAAATTACCACATGAATTGTAGTTACGTTAGCTACCTAAAGTACTACAGTATTAAAAATCTTCTTGGAAATGGCACAGAGCCTCTTTATCTCCGATTAAAAACGGCTACCGCTATACCCACAAGACAGTCAAATGTCAAATATATGGTTGACTAGCTGTGCCCGCGACTTCGTCCGCGTGTTAATTAGTTTATTTTGTTTTATTTTTGTTTTTGTTTATAAATAAAATATTTTTAAAAAAATAAAAGTAGCCTAAGTTACTCCTTATTACATCAGCTACCTGCCAATAAAAGTCCCGTCAAAATCGCTCCAGCCATTTCAGAGATTAGCCGGAACAAACAGACAGACAAAAATTGTAAAATATGTTATTTTGGTGAATGTACTGTATATACATTCATATACATGTAGTAAAAAACGGTTTTTTTAATATTACAAACAGACACTTCAATTTTATTTATTTGTATAGATGTAAAGCGAGTGCACAGTCAGTATACCTAATTATCTTAGCACAATTTTTTTTAAAAACCTAACTGTGAACGTAGACTTTCATCTTGGGCTAGGACATAAGATCACACGACTTAATTCTAAGATCTTAAATTCATATATCAATATGAAACAATTTGGCACGTTTACAATCAACTCTAAACACTCCTCAAAGCCTATTTATTAGCAATATAAATAAGTATTAATATTCTAATGAATAGTAAATCTTATTATCCACTTAGTAGGTGCAGGCTCATAAATTTTGAGCTTTAACTAATAAAATTTAAGCCGATTGATTGACATGGTGTCACTATTCAAAATAGCCGATTATTCTATATAACGAAATAAAAATATTATGGAAACATTAAAATTGTCAGTTAAGAATTTATCATGGCATTAGCTGGGTAGCAATCAATAATGATTGTAGTTTAATTTATAAAAGCTCCTATATCAAGCTTTCTGTCTTATTTTAGATGATACGATTAAAAAGCTTTAAATAAATGCTTTTATTAATTGTTATGATAGATTATTGATGTAATCCTTTCCAGTTTGATCATATGCGTAACTTAAACTGTTAAGAAGTTGACAAGATACAGCTATAAAAATAAAATGAATTCAGGTAGACTTTAAGAGACTGACAACATCTAATTGTGGCTAAACTATTTAAACGTTGACATACATTTAAGCCAATAAAGTTGATTTATTTACATAGACGAATCACAAGGATCATAAGTCATAATTACCTCTCAATGTACAGACGCCAGCACCTCAAGTTACCCCAATCTGTCCAATTTCTTTTATAGATTTCCAACTTTATCACAAAAGCATAAGGTTCACTTCCAATTGGGGCAATTTGACAGATTGGGGTAACTTGATGTGCTGGCGTCTGTACATATTTATAAAACAAACGTACGTAAAAAGAAACGTAACTGGCTATGAGGGAAAAAGAGAAAGAAAATGTGTGCTGCCACCTCACTATCTTGCCCCTACAGTAATATACGAAACGTAACTCCCTCTCTTTCTATTTTCACAAACTTATATCTTTCTCACAACTTTCGTTCGTCTCGCCCAATCACACTTTTCGTAACGCTCTCGTCACGCATTCGCCAGCTTACACCTCAAGTCAAGCGTGCATAAAGAAGCTTAACTTCAAAACCATAGTACCGATAGCTAAGTATAATGTTACATATTTGGGTAGCAAATATACCCACATTAGAATTCCACAATTGTATCCCTCACCGTAATGAACCGTCCGTCTGTCCGTCTGACGAGCTTGTCAATGTAGACATTTTAGGGTACTGTGGTAATTTAGACTAATATCTTTGTTAAATTAAATTGATGTTCTCAGACCCTTGGCTGGTATTATATCAGTATTCGATTCGAGATAATTATAATATAACCAATTAATTACATTTAACTAAAGGCAGCTAGTCAAATTGAGCTCTGATATAGCCATACTCGGTAACAGTAACGTTCCTACCAATGTACAGATTTATAAAAAAATAAAAATCCGGCCAAGTGCGAGTCGGACTCGCGCACGAAGGGTTCCGTACCATTATCTATAAAAACAAGCAAAAAAATTCACGTTTGTTGTATGAGAGCACCCTTAAATATTTATTTTTTAGTATTTATTGTTATAGAGGCAACAGAAATACATCATCTGTGAAAATATAAAATGTCTTACAATCACGGCTCATGAGATACAGCCTGGTGACAGACGGACAGACAGACAGCGAAGTGTTAGTAATACGGTCCCGTTTTACCCTTTGGGTACGGAACCCTCAAAACTAATCTGCTCCAGAACACACGATAATTTCGATATAGGTACGAAAGGAATGTGTGCTCGCTCCTCTCTCATCATCATCATCATATCAGCCAAAAGACGCCCACAGCTTGTCAAAGGCCTCCCCCAAAGATCCCCACAATTGCCGGTATTGCGCTATCCGCATCCAACGATTTCCAGCGACCCGCACAAGATCATCGGTCCGTCCCACGCTGCGTCTTCCGGTTCGTGGTCGACACTCGAGTACCTTTCTGCCCTAGCGGCCGTCGGCTCTACAAGCTATGTGCCCTGCCCACTGCCACTCCTTTCTTTTTTACTCGTTTCTTTGATATACATTTGTATATCAATGTTTAAACTATATTTCTTTACAGCACAATTCCAAAATAACTTTTTGGTCCGACTCGGGACTTGAACCAAGGAGCTACCTGTGGTTGAACAAGCCATCGCTAAACCAAAGAGGCAGTCAACAATAAACAGTATTTGTAGTGTAAATATCTACTTGTTTACTTTAAAAAAAAACAACGCCCGCACTAGGAAAATGAATCGCGGGGTACTTAACAAACATATTGAATGGATATAATTGGATGTATTTCGCGTACTTTCATAGCATTATGTCGTATGGCATTCTGCTGTGGGGTTCGGCGGCTGACATAGGTACTATTTTTGTATTGCAGAAAAGAGCAGTCAGAGCCATTTATGGTTTAGGCAGTCGCGATTCTTTGCGAAATTTGTTAAAGAAATAAATATACTTACTGTACCATCGGAATATATATCATCATCATATCAGCCGAAAGACGTCCACTGCTGGGCAAAGGCCTCCCCCAAAGATCTCCACAATTGCCGGTCTTGTGCTATTCGCATCCAGCATTTTCCAGCGACCAGCGGAATATATATATCAGAATATAATGTTTGTTAGAAAAAATATTCATAATTATAAAAAGAAAAGTGAACTGCATAATATAAATACTAGGAATAAAAACAAACTAGCCATGCCAGGCTTTAGAGTAAGCAAAACGAATAAATCATTTTTAGGAAATTGTATTAGGTTTTATAACAAGCTTCCTACTCAAATTACTGATCTGCCTGACACAACTTTTAAAACACATATTAAACGTATACTTATGGCTAGGGGTTATTACACCACTAAAGAGTACATCGATGACAAAGACGTCTGGCTCTCACTTCCTACCTGCACATTGCTCGCTGGAGATCTTGTAGCCATATAGACATGACTGATCTGCTGTGTTACGTGAACTATCTGTAAATGATTGCTATCATATACTTAATTTAAAATTATTGACTCTGTCTCAAAATGAATAATGTTATTGTTTCGAAGTTTTTCTTTTGTATACCTAAATATAATCTAAAATAATAAGCATTCAGACAACCGATCGAGCATATATTGTGTTTGCCTACTAAATAATTACTCTAATTGGACCAAATCCCGTGTTCATGCCCGCTTGAGTATGTTTCGCCGGACCGTCTCAACTGGGTCGTGTTGAAACCGGTAGTAGATGTACCCACTGAGTTTGTTTCGCTGGGTCTTCTCAGTTGGGGCGCATTGGATCCGGTGGTAGCATTAAAGCGCGACCGTCGTTATTAACACAAGGTCCGTCATAATAATAATACCTTTAATATAGACAGAACCGTTGACAATATGTAGCAAAAATATAAAAATATTAGACTTAATTAGAATTAAACATAATCTCTTGTCAATAACTTGATACGAGCTAGCTAAATATCATTTCTGTAATAAAATAAATTTTATAAATGTTTTCATACAAGATGTACCTAAATATCTATGTTACTAGAAATAATATCTAATGTATACAACTATATTACACAAACATGTTCTGACTATTTACAAGCGCTTTTTTAAAGTCTTCGTGAATAAAAACCTTTTTTATTTTATTATTTTATTTTATTTTACACAAAGTACATCCAGACTCTGAACAACTATTTATTTATTTTACGTTCACCAACAATCACTTACACTAAAAAATAACATCATGCATATAATCAATGCAACATGTGTCCGATTTAAATGCTTTAACAATTTATTATCATTGAAACTGCACTAAGCACTGCACTAACCCACTAAGTGTTGATTTATTTTTTTAATTTAAATAAAATAGTTTTCCTGCGCTGGCATCAAAGCCGAGACGCGAAGTGGTGAGACGACTGTCTTAACCCCTACTCCACACGTTCAAAAACAGTATAGTTCAAAAATATAGCTAAAATTTAGATAATTAAACCTACACATGATCCTTGACAATAACTTAATTTTAGTTAGCTAAATATCGTTACTGTTATAAAATAAATCTTATTGTAAATTATTTCCTACAATCCGTGTACCTAAATATCTATATGTACCTAGAAATAATTATAAATTAATTATATATTACTGCAAACATGTTTTGACTATTTACAAGCGCTTTTTTAAAGTCTACGTTGATGAAAAAGAAAAATAAAAAGTATTTGTATTAAAAAACCATCATATAAATAATATCCTCCGAGCCGAATTTCGGCCAGTCTCAACAGATATACGCCATTTGCGCGGGATATATTATAGTGCTCAAGAGCAGGAGCACTTTATATTCCATCACTCTCATGATCCGATGGGACACCTAGCGACACGATCGGAAAGAGGTCAGGCACAGGGCCGACGGCTTTACGTGCTCACCGAGGCACGGGGGTATAATACCGCCATCTCCAAGACTTTGGGCTGATGCTGAGAAATCTTTCTTTTTACAGAAAATTCCCAAAATCACTTTTTGGTCCGACACGGGATTTGAACCAAGGACCTCATTATCTGCGGGTGAACACGCTACCGCTAGACCAACGATGTAAACCATTTTATACCCATGATACATTTACTTCTCCAATGAACTTTGCCAAACCCTCGCTCAACTTTCTCCGGTTCAAACTCTGACCCAGTGAACTTTAGTCCATCAAAAGCATCAAATGTCATCATAACAGTTTAAATAACAACTGAGTGTCAAAATTAGATCTGATTGAAGCAGGTTAAAGGTTTTATGTAACACCAGACAATAATAAAATTAAAACACTTGTCGAATGTTCTTTGAAAGTGAATTTCAATACAATTGTACATACATACATAGACATTTTTTTGACGGTCTCGTTGGTCTAGCGTAGCGTAGCGTGTTCACCCGCATATAACGAGGTCCCAGGTTCAAATTCCGGGTCGGGCCAAAAGTAATTTTGGGACTTTTCTGTAAAAAGAAAAATTTCTCAGCATCAGCCCAAAGTCTAGGAGTTCGCGGTATTGTAATTCGTGCCTCGGAGAGCACGTTAAGCCGTCGGTTCTGTGCCTGACCTCTTTCCGGTTGTGTCGGTAGGCATCCCATCAGATCATGAGAGTGATGGAATAGAAAGTGCTCCTGTGTTTGCGCACACACTTGAGCACTGTAATATGTCCCATGCAGATGGTTAATCTCTGTTTAGACTGGCCGCCGTGCCGGAAATTCGGCTAGGAGGACATTACATAGATTCATACCTGTTTCCTAGAAGGGTAGGCAGAGACAACAGATTTACATTTGTCACGATATTTGCACACCCCTTTTCCTCGTTTACTGTCATAACATCCAACCAATAATCCAAATAGCAAGTGAACAATAATTTGATGAAATTGCTCAACGGTTTTATTATAAACTATAAAATATTTGATGAGACGCTCATAGCTAGATGCTCTCACTGGTCCGTAAGTGATTGGCGAGGTTAAGCAACTGGGCTCACGGTCGGTCCAGGCTGTAGCCATTAGGCAACAGTCGTTAAGCCATGCCTACTGGGCGGCTTGAACAACTCTGACACTAGGGTAACCACTACCCATACGATAAACAAACGTTTAACATTTTCTGACCAATATACATTACAGAGTATGAGTCCATAGGTGCGAGAATGTAAAAGCTAAACTACGAAACTACGTGACCGTTTCCACTGATGCTAAGCTATGTAGCAGTGTAACTAAGATGTGCTATGAAGATGCGCACGGTGACTCGTTCGGTTCATTTCTATTGTAAGTACTCTGCTCTGGTCATACGAGTAGCTACTCCACTCGCGACGACTCATAGCAGGCATCCATAGCACGCATCCTTCCATATAAAAAACTTGAGAGGTGTCAAGGGACACCCGGATGGAACGAAGTTATTTCTTATTATTTATTATATACAAAAAACCTGTATACACTCAACAAAAATAATCGTCGCGACACCACACTGTTCAATGCGAAATAGAAATGAAAATATCTGGCTTGCTTTCTATAAGAGAGAGAGAGCAGACAGAGAAACATGGCACGCCGCACAGCTGCAAAAAGTGTCGTGACAACTTTTCGTAAGCATTTTTTCCGTCTAGCCCCCTTTCCCAACGCGCGATAAGGAACTTCGTTCCAAAAACATATCGTAGTTCAATCCGTTTCCACCAGTGCTATGTGCCTCAATGAATACGATTTATGTATATGAGGCGCTCATAGCTAGATGCTTTCACCGGTCTGTAAGCGATCGGCGAGGTTAAGCAACTAGGCCTGCGGTCAGTCCATAGATGGGTGACCGCCAAAGTGGTTTAATTTCTGAGCGCCTCCGTACTTCGGAAGGCACGTTAGGCTGTCGGTCCCGCTTGTAGTCATTAGACAACAGTCGTTAAGCCATGTCAGAGGCCTACTAGGCGGCTTGAGCAACTCTGACACTAGGGTTACCACTACCCATACGATAAGCAAGCAAGCAATACGATTGGTGGATATCAAACGCATCAATAGCAACGTAGCATGGCGCATCTCTGGTGGAAAAGAAGCCCAAGGCTAGTAGATGATTTGTATGAGAATATCGGATTTTAGCTTCGATGGCTAGGATCTGGCGAAACGGCGTAAATCCTGACAAAATGTAGCAAGAATTAGTTCATTCGCTAAGTGAAGCAGACCACTACTACTGAACATAATTCATAATAATTATTTATGACTGCACGTATGGCAGTGTGGTTAACCCTTTCCCGGACAGTGGGGAAATAGGTGCTACGATATTTTGCACTTTAATACCTTGGAATAAAGTCCACTACCAGTATATACGAATCATACTTACTATCTTTTAAAGGGTAATAATAGTCGCCTCGCTACGCTACAACTTGATTTTTTGTTGGGAAATTGTATGTTTTAATAAGCCTTTTAATTTTATTCGAAATGTTATTGACGGTCACCGTAGCCTAGTTGGCAGTGGTCCTGCTTACGAAGGTGGTGGTCCTGGGTTCAAAACCCGGTAAGTGCAAATATTTATGTGATGAGCACGATTATTTGTTTCTGAGTCATGTATGTTTTCTATGTATATAAGTATTTATCTATCTATATAAGTAGATATGTATATCGTCGCCTGGTACTCATAGTACAAGCTTTGCTTAGTTTGGGGCTAGGATGATCTGTGTGACATTGTCCCGAGATTGTCCCGAGATATTTAATATTTAATTGAGATATTGGGATCTGTAAAGTCATTCTAAGGAAACTTAAAGCTAGCATCTAATACCTACAATTAGCAAATTGAGTGTGTCTAGTAAGTAACGTGAGGACATCTGAATTTAAACGACATCTCACTAGGCAAGGTTTTATTCAGCGTTTTACATAATGATAATGTCGTTCTCGCCATATTTCGGCCATCGCGGCAGTATTATAGTGCACAAGTGCGTGCGCAAACGCACAGGGGCATTTTATATTCCGTCCCCATAATCCGATGAGACGACTAGCGACACGACTGGAAAGAGGTCAGGTACATGACCAACGCCTTTACGTGGGTATAATACCGGCTAATACTAAGAAATTTTTCTATTTACAGAAAAATCCCAAAATCACTTTTGGCGCGACCCGGGATTTTAACCCAGGATCTCTTTATCTGCGGTTGAACACGCTACCGCTAGACCAACGAGGCACATGCACGAAACGTCGGACTAATATATTTTATGGTTTGGCTTTATTTTTTAAAGACAACGCCCGCAGTAGCGGTTTTTATTCCCTGTGTTGCGGGGTACTTTACAAACATATAATAGACGGACACAAATTACATCCAGACTCAGAACAACTATTTATGGGTCACACAAATAGTTGTCTGGCGCGGGACTCGAAGCTGCGACTGTCTTAGCCGCTGCGCCACACGTGCAGTCAAATATTATAACTTTCTTGATATATTGTAGTAAATTTAAGTATGTAAGTAGTATAAATAGTAAGCTTCATCTTTATTAGTCCTTGTAATTCTAGTTGATATTATACCAACTCAATTAACTCTAGTAATAAAACAGTGAAGTACGGTCTCGACAACCGGAGCGATTACGAATACATAGTAAAACTAGCTCTTTGACTTAGTACTGTGTGTTAGCCTGAGGCAACTAGCAACAATACAAATATCTGGCTAACATCTAAAATTCAGTACGCATGGACTCTTTGAGGCTAACTTGACTAGTACGAACTAGATCGATACACTCAGCTCTCGTTCATTTTCAGAAAATATATCAGAATAATTAGATAAAGATAAAAGTCATTTATTTGCGTGAATAAGGTGACAAAAGTTCTTAACATAATACAAATAGGTATCTCTTACTCTACTTTTCAGCATGCAAATATACATTTTAATACTAAAAAATTACCATAAAATTTATAGACATTTACTTAATTCATTATTAATAATAATACATAGCAATATAGACTTTTTTAAATATAAACACACAAGGCTCACAGCTTATAGTCGAGGTATTCTTGTATACTATAAAAACATTTATCCGTTAAATATTTGGTTAAATAACGTTTAAATTTAAAAAATGTTAGTTAATACGGTGTATAATATAAGTATTATTGTACTAACTGTGCCCCGCGGTTTTACCCGCGTTAAATTTTATAAATTATCACAGCTCCTCCCCCGTAGGTGATAGCGTGATAATATGGAGCTTATATGTTGACCCCCCTCTTAGTAATATTCATGTAAAATTTTAAGTAAATACATGCAGTACTTTTTGAGTTTAGCCCGGACATACATACAGACAAATAGATAAAGAGACAAAAATTCTTAAAACTATATTTTTGGCTTCGATATCGATTGTAGATCACGCCCCAAGTATCCTTTTAAAAAAATATTCAATGTAGAGTTTTGACTTTCCTACGATTTTATTATATGTATAGATAATATACATGCGTAATATTTTGTACGTATAGTATTTTATTACGCTATAGTATTACTAGTATTTAAAATATAAGTATGTTTATGAAAATCACACTTCACACAAATTTTATAGAATAGAATAGAATAGAATTATTTATTTGTAAGAATATTGTTGTCACAGGTTGTTACAGTTTAAAATGTCCAAAATATCCTGCCGTTTCCGGCGCACAAATCTTTACAGGTCAAATATATTCTTATAATTAATACAATTCAATTTACAAAATTATTAATTCTGAAACAATTCCCAAGTACTGAAAAAAGGGCACAGTTTTTGAGTTTTACATTGCATTATGGTCTAATTTAAATGTAGCATCGAATTTTTCCTTTAAAAAGTCGTCAACTGAATAATAACATTTATATAATAGAAAATTAAATAGTTTGTTTTTAAATGTCCAGGGATTTAGTGTTTTGAATACATCAGGTAATTTATTATAAACACGAATTGCCATACAAAAAACATTATTAGAGAAAAGTGAAATTCTCTGTGACGGTACACATAATTTATGAATTTTGCGACTTTTCCTAATTACAATATCATTGTGCATATCAAATAAAGTTATATTCTCATGTACAAAGATACAAATTTCGAATACATATAAGGCCGGGAGAGGTAATATTTTAAACTTTTTAAATAGAGGGACACAGCTATCTAATGGTAGGGCTTTGCTTGCTATAAAGGTGAAAGTTTGTGAGTATGTATGTGTTTTACTTCTTAATGGCTAAACGGCTGCGGCGATTATAATAAAATTTGGTATAGTGTTAGCTGACACCCTGGATTAACACATAGGCTATAATTTATAAAGTTTAACGTGGGTAATACCGCGGGGCATAACTAGTTGAATATAAGTACAGACGCCAGCACAACAAGCCAACCCAATCTGTCAAATTTCCCCAAATGAAATGTGAACCTTATGCTTAAGTGATAAAGTTGAAAATCTATAAAAGAAATTTGACAGATTGGGGTAGCTTGATGTGCTGACGTCTGTACATAACTTTGAACATTTGACACGCAGTACACTTACAACTACCGCCTTTTCTGTTTTACCTTTTTCCTTGTCCACCCAACGGTTGTCTGGAAGAGATTGCTACAAAGCAGACAATGTCACACAGATCATCCTAGCCCCAAACTAAGCAAAGCTTGTACTATGGGTGGCTTGTACCAGGTAACGATATACATACTTATATAGATATATAAATACTTAAATACATAGAAAACATCCATGACTCAGAAACAAATATTCGTGCTCATCACACAAATATTTGCACTTACCGGGATTCGAACCCAGGACCACCAGCTTCGTAGGCAGGTGCACTACCAACTACGCTACGGTGACCGATAAGACCGCCGATTGTACATGTATTTGCTTATTTGTAAGTCATATATTGTTTCTCTCGGTGCAATAAAGTGTACTCTATCTATCTATAGACTATTGTTGGTAATGGCCTTTCTCTTTCCGCTACGTGAAAATATAGATAGGTGTACACACATTGACTTTCCGTTAAGGCAATAATAATAAATAAAATAGTAGGTATATGTAGTCATATACCTACTACTTGATTTTTGTAAGTAAAGTAGTAATAGGTAAAACAAGAATAAACTAACCCAATTTTTTATTAACAATAAAACAAAACAACATAACAAAATAATAATAAAACGGTCAAGTGCGAGTCGGGCTCGCCCATGAAGGGTTCCGCAGCAGCAAGTATTTCAGTTGATTAAATGAAAGGTAAATTGCGGTTTACGATTTATGACGTATTAAAAAAACTACTTGCTAGATCTCGTTCAAACCAATTTTCGTTGTTAGTTTAAATGGTAATGTACATCATATATTTTGTTTAGTTTTAGTAATTTCTTTTTAAGTAGTTTAAGTATTTATTTCGCTTAAAAACGTGGTACATTATCATTCTCTTATTTTAGAAGTTACAAGGGGGGGACACTCATTTTTCCACTTTGGAAGTGGCTATCATTTTTGAAGACCTATCCATAGATACCCCACATGTATGGGTACGATGAAAAAAATTTTTTGTGTTTCCGTTCTCTGTAAGGGGAACCCCCAAAATTATTGTACTTTTTCTATTTTTGTGTGAAAATCTTAATGCGGTTCACAGAATACATCTATTTACCAAGTTTAAACAGTACAGCTCTTATAGTTTCGGGTGCCAGCTACACAGCATGTCGTCACACAGTCATAGAGCCATATACTAAAAGCTTAGAAAGCTCAAAACACATTCTCTTCCAAGTACAGTAAGTATACAGACACATACGTAGAAGGCTCAATTACTAGCCACCCCTCAAACAGTATCAGCCGTTAAGACAACATATTTCGTCAGAGAAATATACTCGAATTTCACTCGGTTTCACTAATGAACCAACTGTCAGTCAGCCCGGTTTGTCCGTCCGTCATTCAGGCAGTACAAATTAGTGACAAGTCCGTACCCTTGGCTATTAACGATCTTGTCAGCGCAGTGTGAGTGGTTCTACACGTGTTGGACTGTAATTAATGATTCTATTGTTCGACGTAAAAAGGCGATGTCAGTATGATAGATAAGTAAGTTCTGATTGTGGACGCAATTTGGGGCATAGTAACACCTATAGACCTCCCGTTTTTTCAATCATAATGATAATGGGTGGTCTGACTTGGTTTTTCCTACTAATATTATGAATGCGAAAGTTTGTGACTATGGATGTTGTTAAACTACCGAAGTAGCTTAGCTTTCAAGTAGCTTATATATATTGATAAGTTTATACATCCGAAAACCACAACGGCTATAATTAATAAAGTATAACGCGGGTGAAACCGCAGAGCACAGTTAGTAATTCTATATGATAAATGTAAGTCACGAGCTAATAGTCAATTTGTACCTAGTATTTTTAATACTAAAATTCATGTTCTGAATAATTAAAAGCTGTTTTTAAAGTCTATCTGAATAAAAAACGTTTTTTTTAATTTATTTTAGACTTCGACTGCTTCGTTGATCAGTGTCATGAGGTCCTAGGTTCAAATTCTGGGTCACATCAACAATTTTTTTTAAATATTTTTTAAAGACTACGCCCGCACTATCGAATATAATCCCTGTATCGCGGGATACTTTACAAAAATATAATAGACGGACACAAATTACATCCAGCCTCAGAATAACTATTAATGGGTCACACAAATAGTTGTTCACCGCGGGACTCGAACCCGCGACACGAAGCGGCGAGGCGATTGTCTCAGCCGCACCTGCACCACACTTGCATCAAGTGTCAGTGAGATTTTTCTTGCTGAAAATATACAGTAGCACTCCAGAGGCCAGATGTTAGCGGTTTTATACGCACATGGTTCGAGGAGCACGTAAAGCTTGTACTCTGCCTGATCTTTGCCCAGTCGTGTCAAGTAGCCGACTCATAGGACTAAGAGATTTAATGAGATCAGATTTCAGAGAAACTATTTCTCCATAGTTTGTAAAGGCAAAAAATACATACATACGTACGCCAGAAATATATGTATTTTTTGCCAAAATACATACATTTCTGGCGATTTCACCGTTGTTAGTGAACTTTAATATCTAGGGACAATGTCACACAGATCATCCTAGCCCCAAACTAAGCAAAACTTGTACTATGGGTACCAGGCGACGATATACATACTTATATAGATAGATAAATACTTATATACATAGAAAACATCCACGACTCTGAAACAAAATTCGTGCTCATCACACAAATATTTGCACTTACCGGGATTCGAACCCAGGACCACCAGCTTCGTAGACAGGAGCACTACCAACTAGGCTACGGTGACCGTACTTTTGACAACCTCTTAAAGAAAAGTGAGTCTAATATTATAATGTGTACTGCATACACCATTAAGTAACCCCTTCGCTCCTCAATAGGTTGTTAAGTTTTCCTCCCATAACCTTTATGTCCCTAACAGAATTTTACACATGTTTCTTGTACTCTGTTAGGTTATTTATTGCTGTTAGTTTACGTAAAAGTTTGATATTAGTTTATTATATTATAACATTATTTAAAGCTTTTTGTCAAACTTTCTACATTAGTTGCCTATGGGCCAACTTTACTCAAAAGGCCTACAATGCCTTGCGCGTCCAATATAATCATATATTTAGAGCGTTTTTCGGGCTTCCACGGTACTGCAGCGCATTCGGCATGTTTGCTGATGCTGCAGTTGATGACTTTTATGCAATTATGCGCAAGAAAGTTGCATCAATAGTGAGACGAATACGAAGGAGCCCGAACAAGATACTGAAAATGGTGGGGGACGAAACGGATACCGTAATTTTCAGTAGGTTTACAGAACTCCACGCCGCGAGGAGTCCTGTAAACTTACTGCGTGGGGTATCCGTCCTTATAAATAATATAATCTTTTATTTATTCATTGCATTATATATTGCTGATTGTATTATTCTATCATTTACTAAGATAGCGCTTAAGTGCAAATTGTTACTAACAAATATGGGCCATGTAGTCTGCAATAAATTATTTTTATTTATTTTATTTTTTATTATTATTCATCTCAGTACTACAGTTTATATGTGATCGCATTATTCTACTGTATGGTGACGGCATAGATTTTCATCACCCAATCTCATCCCGTGGCGGGCTTAATAATCTTCCGAGGGAATACCTACCAGAGAACGGGCAGCAGCGTTTTTCTGTGAACTATGACCATCAAACTGCAATGGCCAACCTGCCTGCCAAGCGTGGCGATTATGGCATATTCCTCCACTCTTTGGGGAGGCTTTTGTCCAGCAGTGGACGTACTTTGGCTGACATGATGATCACATTATTCTTGGTTTATCCCTTCATTGACCGGTTTATTTGACTCACTAGCTATATAGTTGTCTATCCCGATCAAGTGAACAACAACATTTATAACAAAACCCTGATCAAAGCACAAATACCGTGGAGCACTTGCACAAATGAGTGAGAATGTAAATGCTACACGGTCAGCTGATGTGAACCATAGGCGCCGCCATATTGGCCGCGGTCTGCTGTAATGTGACAAGCGATAGATGGACGAAATAATTTGACGCGATGTAATAAACGTTTCTTTTGAAATCTGTTGTTGTGAAAAAGTTACAGCTCAATTTCTAGTTGGAGTCAGAGCTGTCAGTGTTAAGATTATGTAAGCATTGTTTATCTATATAAGTATATATTTACAAAAGAAAAGTAGTATATTTAGTATATCATTTAAGTGAGTGTGGAACCTAAGATGGAAACACGCTTGTATGATACCACTACATACAGAAAGCAAAGTCAATAAAAACACTTTCAATTTCTAAATACGTAAGTAAGTATTATAGATATGTGTGTGTTATTCTTTTACTATATAAAAATAAGTCGGGTTTTCCTTCCTGACGCTATAACTCCAGAACGCACGAACCGATTTCCACGGTTTTGCATTCGTTGGAAAGGTCTCGGGCTGCGTGAGGTTTATAGCAAAGAAAATTTATAAAATTTAACGCGGGTAACACCGCGGGGCACAGCTAGTTATCTATATAAGTATGTATTTACAAAAGAAAAATAGGATATGTGATATATCAGTTATCTGGTTTCCATAGTACAAGCTCTGCTTAGTTTGGGATCAGATGACCGTGTGTGAATAGTGCCCCAGGATATTATTTTTATTTTTCAGACATGAAATATTCGGTTTTGCAACACATATCGCCCTTATTTATTTACTTTCTATGCTAACAAGGATATAAATTATAAATGTGAATATTTTCAGTTTTATATTTTTCTACGGAACTGCATGAGATTACTTTTAAAAGTAACGGCAGCCATAATTCGCGTCGTTCGCTGGAGAAATTAAATTGAGTGTCATTGGTGGGTTAAGCTTAAAAAGCGCTTTTATTTTATTTATGTCAGCTTTAAGGTTACACGTTGAAGATATTGGCGGTAGGGATTTCAATTTATCGCAGCAATTATAAAATATTCAGAACTCATATCTGTTACAAATGTGTTATGATTGAATATATTTAATTTATTTGGTTATAGAAGGAGAAGAAGTAGAAGTACACTTTATTGTAAAAAAAACTGCCTTGTTGGTCTAGCGGTAGCGTGTTCAACCGCAGATAATGAGGTCCTGGGTTCAAATCCCGGGTCGGGCCAAAAAGTGATTTTGGGATTTTTCCGTAAAAAGAAATTTCTCAGTATCAGCCCGAAGTCTGGAAGTTGGCGGTATTACACCCCCGTGCCTCGGAGAGCACGTAAAGCCGTCGGTTCTGTACCTGATCTCTTTCCGGTCGTGTCGCTAGGCGTCCCATTGGATCATGAGAGTGATGGAATAAAAAGTGCCCCTGTGTTTGCGCACACACTTGTGCACTATAATATGTCCTGCGCAATTGGCTAGTCTCCATTAAGACAGACCGCCTTGGCCGAAATTCAGTCGGAAGGATATCATCATTGTAAAAATAAAACAATGGATACAATTGTTTGTATCCATTGTTTTATTTTACTTATTTTAATGCAATTGCCGGCCTTATCGCTACAAGCGATGTCTTTAGTGCAACCGATAGAATACTATAGAATACACTTTACTGTACACACTCCAACAAGATAAATAAATTAGACCAATAACACGTATTGATATGGATCTATGTAGCACATCCAGCTACCCCAATCAGTCAAATTTCAACTTTATCACTCAAGCATAAGGTTCACTTTCAATTGGGGAAATTTGACAGATCGGGGTAGCTTGATGTGCTGCCGTCTGTACATTCTCATTGTACTGGAGTATAAATCACACTAATATTATAAATGCAAAAGTTTGTAAGTGTGTGACTGTGTGAGTGTGTATGTTTGTTACTTCTTCACGTCTAAACGGCTAGAGCGATTTTAATAAAATTTGGTATGAATTTAGCTGAGACCCTGGATTAACATATTTGAGCAAATACGAGCATATTTTGCATGGCCCCTCGAATTTATAACCACTTACTAACCAAACTGCTTGAAACATTAGACTTTGTCGTGTTCAAGCGTAATCTTAAGGAATGGCTTATTGAAAGTGCTATTATGCTATTAATGACAATTTGACGAATAAATAGATATTTATAATTCATGTTGTATCAATGTATTTTTTATATTTGTAAGGTATTAGTTATTTTCTATTTATGTAATTCTCTTGACATTCATTTTTTAATTATGACATTTATATTATGTAATTTTAGGTAACTGTTTGTTTTGCGAGCATATTTTTTTAAATATTTGCATGCCTAAAAGCTGTTTATGGTGATACTTTTGTAATAACTAATGTAAACCAGCCATTTTAGCAAATAAAAGATTTGATTTGAAAACATAGGCTATATTTCATAAATTTTAATGAGGGTAAAACCGCGGGGCACAGCTAGTAAATAAATAAATAGGACAACGAGTCCGGTTACCCAGAGATCAATCAACCCGCCATAAGGATATAACATGATGTAGTTAGTCAGGCACAAATCAATCAACCAATGGATACCCATATCTATGTATACATCTAGATACAATTGTTATCTGTATTCTCGTTCCAATTAATCGAAAGGCCGCTGACACGTTACTTACTTACTTATCGTATGGGCAGTGGTTATCTTAGTGTCAAAGTTGTTCAAATTAATAATATTAATAATAATATCTAGGGACAATGTCACACAGATCATCCTAGCCCCAAACTAAGCAAAGCTTGTACTATGGGTACCAGGCGACGATATACATACTTATATAGATAGATAAATACTTAAATACATAGAAAACATCCATGACTCAGAAACAAATATTCGTGCTCATCACAAAAATATTTGCACTTACCGAACCATTTTTCGAATCCAGGACCACCAGCTTCGTAGGCAGGAGCACTACCAACTAGGCTACGGTGACCGTGAAATTGAAATTGTTGCCTAATGACTACAACCGGGACCGACAGCTTAACGTGCCCTCCAAGCACGGAGACGCTCACAAGTTAAACCACTTTGGCGGTCACCCATCTATGGACTGACTGCGAGCCTAGTTGCTTAACCTCACCGATCACATACGGACAGATGAGAGCATGTAGCTATCATTGGTTTAAAAGGATAAGATGGAACTCATGTTTAATTGACTTAGTTTCAAGAGTTATTATATACAACTAGCTGACCCAACAGACCTTGTCCTGTCTTATAACGATGACTATTAACGCACACTATCTGTCAATACTATGTCAAATAAAAAAAAGTTTCATTAAAAAAGGTTATATTGTCAAAGCGCTAAGGTTAGATTAGAAATAATATTTGGTTGTGAAGTATTCTTAAATTTTCTTATTTTCCGCGCAATTTCAAATTCTTTTTTTTACATAAGAACCTTCTCCTGACAATAACAAACACAATAAAAAAAGAAATAGTGAAATCGGTCCAGCCGTTCACGCGTGATGTCGTGACAACGGAAAACGGGTTTCATTTTTATATATATTGATTAGTTGACTGGCCTTTTGGTGTTGTGGTATGTGACCCTGACTGGTAAGCTAGAAGTCGTGGGTTCGATCCACACCCCGGACAAATCTATATTTGACAGCACGTGTGGCGTCACTTAACTAAGTAGATGTATCTTGTATCCGTATGTAATTATATGTATTTAAAGTTCCCCGTCACAAAGGGACAAATTTTCCTTAGTGCGGACGTTTTCTTTATAAAAAACGATTTTTTTTTCTAGGTATATACAAATCTATATATTCTTTTGTATATACGCAAACATGCAAAATATACAAACCAGTATATAAATTTATATATACCTATATAATTTCATATATATATATATATATATATATATATATATATATATATATATATATATAATTTCATATAGGAATTTAAAAACGGAAACTTACTAAACTAAACTTACGTCAACTTTTTAATTTACATCTTGCCTAGCATGAAAATGGAGAATGTCCAGAAAATTTATGAAAGCCAAGGAGCCCGCATCAAAACAAACCAAAGTTATCAATCGCATCACCTACATACATTAATCATAATTTGTCACCAAAGTCTCTAACAGCAGTAAGTCAACACAAGTGTCCAGTAGATACCTTGATTAACGTATTCCAAACACAGTATATATTGTACAGACTCACTACACACAGACAGTACAGAAACTACCTACAAGCGCTCGAAACGGAACACTCACACAAACATGCGCATCGAAAAGACTTCCAAGCGGGTAAGCTAGCGGCTAAGCTGTCAGTTTTCTTTTTTATACCAGCGGTCGATAAACGAGCAAATGGGTTACCCGATGGTACATGATCACAGCCGCCCATGGACGCTCGCGATACCAGAGGCTTCGCGAGTGCGTTGCTGGCCTATAAGAGTCAGCAAATATGTGTTCGTGACCCTTCCCCTCACCCCAACGAGCTCTGGCGACCTTACTCACACTCGGAAACACAACATTAAATTATTAACTCTTAAAGGCCGGCAACGCACCCGTGACTCCTCTGGTGTTGCGAGTGTCCATGGGCGGCGGTGATCACTTACTATCAGGTGACCCACTTGCTCGTTTGTCGAACTCGAACTTAAAAAAAAAAAAAAAAATATTATTAAGGAATGTCTTCTGTAAGGTGGAGGTACTTCCCCAGTCGGGCTGCTCTTTGAGCAAATGAACGCTAACGCTGCCCTATCTCAGTTTTTGTGAATGCCACGAGTGGTCGCGTATACGGCTGTTTGAACTCGGCTTTTTTTTCGTATTTTAACCGTCCTGCTGATTTGTATAACAAATACACACATCAACACAATCTAGGGATATTGAACATTTCATTGATTATCTAGAAAACTATAAACATTTTGTTATGACTGTAAATGGAAGAATTAAAGATAATTTCATGGCCGATATTTAAACATTAACAACACGATGCGATTTTGTTTTTCTAATTAATAAAAGTCTTAAATTAATTAAGCCATAGAAAATTACTGAGTGAACAAAAACATTTTATTCTTATAAAATTATTCAATCGAATTAAATGAATAAAAATCTTACCAAATCTGATAATCAGTAATCGGTATTTCCTCCTCTAACATTAATCACACAGCGGCAACGATTTTCCATACTTAAAATTAAGGTGTCAATGTCTTGCTGGGGTATGCAGTCCCAAGTTCTTTTTAAATGTTCGAAAAGTTGTTCTTCTGTTGTCAAGTTGGGCGGAAAATCCCTCAATGCTCTTCGCTGTAACATGTCCCAGGCGTGTTCAATTGGGTTTAAGTCTGGCGACTGTGGAGGCCAATCTAATACCTGAACATCGTGTTCTCGAAGGGCGGCCCTCACCAGCCGCGCTGTATGGGAAGGTGCATTGTCATGCATGAGCTGAAATTCTTGCCCCGTTAGGGCCCTGAGCGGGACAATGACACGTTCTACTACCTCCTCACGGTATCTATGGGCAGTCATGCTGCCCTGAATCCAAATGAGTTGGGTTCGTCCGCCGATTCGTATTCCTGCCCACACCATAATTGTCCCGCCTTGGTAAGAGTGGACCTCCTGTGGATGTCGGAGACGGCTGACCCTGCCTGGAGTTCTCCAAACGCGTGTTCGTCTCGAATCTGGATGAAATCCATAGCGGGACTCATCAGTGAACAGCACCAATGACCATTGTTGATCACTCCATGTCAAATGTTCTTGAGCCCATAAAAGTCGCCTACCGCGATTGCCACGTCGCAGCGCTGGGACTCGTAGCGGTCTGCGAGCATGAAGACCAACTTCATGCAGCCTCCTTCGCACGGTTTGGTCGCTCACCAGCAGCTGCTGACCCTCCTGGAGCCTTTGCACTAGTTGCATCGCTGTGATATTGGGTAGTCTTCTGGCGGTCATTTGGAGAAATCGATCCTGTCTCTGAGTGGTAACACGATATCTACCTGTGTGCCGTTCTGCCACATCTCCAGTAGCGCGATAACGTGACCACAGCCTGGATACCACATTTTGGCTTGTGCCCAGAGACTCAGCAACGACGCGTTGAATAGCACCGTTTTGTAACATGCCAACTGCCCGTAACATTTCATCTCGACTCAAATGATGGCGTGGCATGACGCTAAAAAGCTTACACAACCAATTGAGAAAAGAAAATAAAACAATTTATCAGGTTTTCTTCAATTAACACGCAAAAAAAATTTTAATGCAACTTCTTGAAATTAGATACAACTCAAGATTGCGCTGTGCTTTGCGTGTTTTCATTTGTTTCTCATTTTAATTTTTAAATTTTGAATAAAGAATAGACAAGGTTTAAATCTGTAAATAAACTTTTTAAGGAAACTAAATAGGTTTTAAACAATAAAGCCATGTTTGATTTCAAAATAACGTATCCCTAGACTTTGTTGATGTGTGTATGTTTTAATAAAACCTAATAATAGGTATCTAAAACATAAAAAATTACAACCCTACAGCTTCAATAGAGTTTTATTATTTCATCAACTAGGCTTAGTGTCTATAATTATACTGTGGTACTGATGTCTGTATATATGTACGTCTATACCATTTCAATATGTATAGTGTCCATCGATTGTCTGCCTCTATCAATAATTGCTTTTAATCATTAGCCGTGCGGCTTGTGTTTGGACGGACCGAATTCCCTAATTGGCTTTAGTGTGGCACTGACTTAGTCTGTAAAGGATTAGTGACTTGTTGACAGAATCATCAGTACTGTTTGTTTGGTTTCGACTGTATCATTCATCATTAACATCATGGCTGCCGAATAGCGTCCTCTGATGGACAAAGGCTTCCCCGCAAATATCTCTACAATAGCTGGAGTTTCGCTAACGGCATCTAATGGCTTCCAGCAACCCTCACAAGATCATTGGTGAACTTGTCTTGTAAGGGGGCTGCCTACGAATGACTGCACGTATGGCGGAGAGGCTAAGACAGTCGCCTCGCTGCTTCGTGTCGCGGGTTCGAGTGCCGCGCCGGACAACTTTTTGTGTGACCCATAAATAGTTGTTCTGTGTTTGGATGTACTTTGTGTCCGTCTATTGTATGTTTGTAAAGTACCCCGCGACACAGAGATAAGATTCCCTATTGCGGGCGTTGTCTTATAAAAATGTATTGCGTAATTTCGTTCAAAATTATATAATATTTTAATAATATTTTAATTTTAATATTTATATAATGATGGGTTGATAGTTTACAGTCGATAGAAGAGTTAATAATCGGTGTACATACATAAAAAAAAAACTGGTGAACTTGAGAACCTCCTCCTTTTGAAGTCGGTTAAAAATAAGTTTGATACGTGAATTTCGCCGTAGTCAGTACGATGCCTTGATGTAGTAAATACCTTATTCTTTATTGTACACCCTAAATTACAGGTGGAACCTAGGTGGTAATGGTTGGTCTAATCACTACTGAGATTTCCTCCAGATAACTAGGTATTAAGTCGATAGACAAAGGAATAGGGAATGCGGCTAAGTGAGTAAAACAAAAGAACTTTTATGCTTATCATGCTACTTATACTGAAACTAATCAAATTAGGAATCATAAGAAAAAGAAAGGAGAAATATGAAGAAAAAGTTGGCTACGAATAAATAATAAGCAATTAGAATGAATACAAAGAGCCTAAAGTTTGAGGTTATCAAGGGGCAGTGTATTCCACATTTTGGATAAATAATAATTTGTGGAAAGATTTGTCATAATAAGTTTAAATTTCTTTGGTTTTCTTTAGTTGTGAATGTTGCAATTCACAACTAAAGAAAACAAAACAGAGAGAAAGAAGACTGCGAAGCAGAAATTGCAACCTGGAATTTAAAATCTCTTCGTTTTTATCTACGTATCATCTTAAGAAGTAAAATTTATATACAATCATGTCTCACTTGGTGATGTAAAATAAATCTATTAAAATACAGGTTTCTCCAGAAATAGCGTTAAAAAATGTCTGTATAAAAAACAAACGATCTTCTTCAATTATTTTAATATTACCTTAGTTTGTTATCTGATTTAAACAAAATCTATTATATATATGGAACCATCTCGATAGCAATAATAATCAATAAAAACATTATGGCACGTTAAAAGGGAGAAATAACATACTGACGAATAGATAACGCCTCCTTTTATAAGCCGGTTAACACCTTATTAAACCTGTTCTCTCTTCTGAGCCGAAGACAGCTTATGTGAGCTTGGTGAGAATTAGATGCGATAAGCTAAAATTGTCTTGTACATCATTTACTATTCGGAGCCGGCCGGCCTATGGTACACAACACGTGATCTGAACATTTTAAGATGCACGAACGGCACGATGCCGAGAACATCATCTATCCCTTTCTAACACTAACGTCACACGGACGGAGTGAAAAACTATACGTAACTTATTCCTAACCAACTATTAAGCTACCTCCCAAAAGGCACCTAGTTCTAACAATTTCATAAAAGACCTTTGATTAAATAAAGTACTAACTAATATTAAAACAAAAGTGATTGGAACTAACAAACAAGTCTGGAGGCCATGTCTGATTTGTTAAAAGTAAATTAATACGATATAAAATGTTTTAATTGTCACGGTTATGCCCGTATGTATATATATATTTATAGTTGATATAATGGAAAGGATACCCAAATCCTGGATAATCTGCACCCAGAAAAACAGTGAACCATAGGTTACATTTATTTATTTGTTTTCCTAGGACATTATTCTGCAAACTACTGTACTATGGAAATCAGATAACTGATATACTACACTACTTTCCTTTTGTAAATACATAGGTATATATTATAATTACACCCAGCCTCAGGACAAGCAGATAATAATATGTTCATGCATACAAATATCTGTCCTGGGCGGGAATCAAACCCCTGTGGCTGAAGGCTAGTATCTACCAACCACGCCAACCAGCCCGTCAATTACTAAACAAAAGGTTCCTTAGACGGATATTTAATATATCGTTCATACATTTTTGCAACTTCAAACTTCACTGTCTTAACCACACTGGATGTTACGTTTCTTGAACTTCTAATATAATTTAGACACTTAAAAATCTGGTCGACAATTTGGTTCAGCATTCTCAGTTCTCAAATAAATAACCAAGGTATGACGTTTCGATAGAGAATACTGACCCAGTAGTAAGAGTACCTAATCTTGGTACTATAGCTTATACGATAGATAGTGAAACTAAGGAGACATAAACTGCATATAGTTAGAGACATCAATGCTTTCTTATAGAAGGCTCAAGTATCACAAGGAATTTATTAACATCTCATGTTAATAATCTTATTTTAGTTTTTACATGCGGTTCTGCAGTTAATTTGGCCGTCAATAATTTTTTAGGGGTCCCTTCTTCAGCATTCTCAATTCTCAGCGATCATCCTCGATATTTTGTGCTATTTATTTATATTAAAATGTCTTTTGCTATTCTAAAATAAAATCTATAACCGAGGCATGACGTTACAATAGAGAATACTGACCCAGTAGTAAGAGCAACTAATCTTGGTACTATAGCTTGTACCATAGATAGTGAAACTAAGGAGAAATAAACTGCATATAATATGTAGTTAGAGACAACAATGCTTTCTTATAGAAGGCTCAAGTATCACAAGGAGTTTATTAACATCTCATGGTAATAATCTTATTTTAGTTTTTACATGCGGTCCTGCAGTTAATTTGGGTGTCAATATTTTTTTAGGGGTCCCTTCTTCAGCATTCTCAATTCTCAGCGATCAGCCTCGATATTTTGTGCTATTTATTTATATTAAAAAGTATTTTGCTATTCTAAAATAAAATCAATAACCGAGGCATGACGTAACAATAGAGAATACTGACCCAGTAGTAAGAGCACCTAATCTTGGTACTATAGCTTGTACCATAGATAGTAAAGCTAAAGAGAAATAAACCGGGTATAAAAATGCTTTATTAGGATATAAGGAGATGTCGTAGTTAATATGTTATCTTAGTTTTTACACGCAGTTTCATTTAAGGTACTGCAGTTATAGATGTGGTAACAGGGTTAGTTAAGCTTCTGTATTTTATTTATAAATAAATAACAAATATATCTAGGGCGAAGTAACAGACTGTTATATGATCCTAAACTATTGGAACCAGGCAACTGATAAGGATACTCAAATATTAATAAATACATACATATTATAGATAAATTACATCAAGACACAGAATAAATAATAATGCTGTTCACACAAAGATTAATGGCAATCAAATCCACGACCTCTAGTTTAGCTGTCAGGGCCTACTCCCACAGTAAGTATAACATGACAAATCAAACATTATTAGGTGGGTGACTTTATATGTTGCAATTTATGGACACAAAGCATGGACAGGATGCAGAAAATCTACGCAAGGGACACAAAAATTGTTATCAGGTTCAGGGATTGATTGCAAAATACTGTGCGTTCCGAAATAATACTTAGTTACTTTAACCTTTTTATCCTTCCAATTAAGCTAATAAGCATCAGACGGTAAACTCTGACCCTTCTCCCACTGTGATAAGCTTAATAATAATTGCCCGTAAATGTAGCGCAGCAGATAAGTAAGTTAGCTCATCATTTGTGTCCTGGGGTCGATTCTTGTGTACAACAACTGTTAGTGTGACCCATAAATACTCTGAATATTACTGAAGTACTGAATAGTTTGTATCCGTCAGTTATATGGCTATAAAGTACCCCGAAATATGTACATTGATTCCTTTCCCAACTCCCTCAGTTGTATTAAAAAAATATATATAAAATATAAAAAATTAAGAGAGGTTGGGCACAGCGTTCATTCGCTCAAAGAGCAGCCCGACTGGGGAAGTACCTCCACCTTACAGAAGACATTTCTTTAAATAACATTAATAATTTTAATTTTGTGTTTCTGCGTGTGAGTAAGGTCGCCAGAGCTCATCGGGGTGGGGGGAAGGGTCAGCAACACTTATTTGCTGACTCTTAAAGGGCGGCAACGCACCCGCGACCCCTCTGGTGTTGCGAGTGTACATGGGCGGCGGTGATCACTTACCATCAGGCGACCTACTTGCTCGTTCGTCGTCCACTTTATTACCTAACACTGCTACCACTAAACTAAAATAGAGACTTGTTAAATTCTGGTAATTAATTTCAGTCAATTGTTGTTACTCCAATTCCCTCTGTTAATTCATATCTCTGTGTTCCGAACCCGATGCTCCTAATCTTGGCACTGTTCACGGCGTTCCCGTTAATGGACGGGAACGTAGACGTATCGATTCAATAGCTTAGCACTGGAATGGCGTACGTTAGAAATACGAGATGAAACTGATACTATCATCAGTTCCATACACGAGTTATAACAGTAGCAGAGACACTTAAGTTAAACTTAAATTAAGTGTATTTGTTACTTATATAACTTCACTTACTACAATATAACAGTCATTTAGACAAGATGTAGTTAAGAATATATAAAATTATAATTATAATAACCTGGGACATTATCAAAACAACGATATCACGCTTTCATCATCATCATAATCATCACCATCTTGCGCTACCCACATCCAGCGGCTTCTATATTATAAAGAACAAATGGATAAATAAATATCCTGGGAAATTATCCACATACGGCCATCTGATCCCAAACTAAGCCGAGCTTGTACTATGGACTAGTTTCCATAGTACAAGCTCAGCATAGTACACCAAACTGATTTATAACATATACTATTTTTCTTTTGTAAATACATACATATATAGATAATTACACCCAGACGCAGGACAAACAGATATGTTTATGCACAAAAATATCTTTCCTAGGTAGAAATAGAACAGGCAAGTATTTACAAACCACGCCAACCAGCCCGTCTAGAAGAATACTTGAAGAATAACTAGGCTGAATTCCAAATTCGGTTGATAAACTTATGTATAACTTGTATAAGTTCAAGACTTGTGAAGCAATCACCGCAAACTCTTGTTGCCATAGGCACTTGCCAGTTGCGACGTAGTTGGCAACGGAGGCATGTAGCAAACTTCGCTCTTTTATTGACTTTTCAGCGACCTTTGTATCTCAGACAACTCTTCATTCGTTATACATATATAAATATGGCATTTCTACATAAAAGGTGTCTTTAATTTACTGGAATCAAATACAGGTGCAAAATTCAACCCAAAAGTCCGCGTGGATAGTGATATCGTCCATGCATACATCCTTCTATGATCAGTACCTTCTAATCACTAAAGCCTTATTATTATCAACCTAAGGGATACACAAATAAGATCCAATTATTAGTAATAATAGATTCTGGTACACCTAAAGGTCACCATTTCCCAAATGGAGATATATTTTAAATGCCATTAGTTACCGGTATAATTAATAATTGTCTAAATGGTAAACGTCTTCAGATTGAGAAATGTGACTAATGATATTTTGTACAAAAGCAACTTAGGCAATTACAAAATTTTCGAGAATAATATTCCCTATTATTTGAAATGAAAACAATACTCTATCATTTTTCCTTTTTTTCGTGTTTTTCTACTCGTTCATTCATATTCATCATTCAACAGCAGACGTCTAATTTAGTTCATTAATATCTCCACCGTGTCAACTTTCATACAATCCTTCTATATTTTATTTAGTTATTTGGTTTGTTCGGTTCTATTCGTTTAAAATTATTAACTTACATAATATCATATTTCTAATTTAATTTGGTACATATTTTGTTTTGTAAAATGTTTTTTTGTTAACCCTTTTGTTTTTAATTGAAGACTAAAGGAGGATCTTATTAATGTGTGTATGTTTTTTTGTATGGGTGTCACATGATTTGTCCTTTGTTTGTGTCCTTAGCTTATTTTATTTTGTTCTATACAATTTGCTTTCGGAATTTCCCCACATAATTTTTGTTTACTTTAATTGCCATAAAGTAAAGTTGCAGCCCAGTCTATGCTTTATAAAACTATCAGTAATTAATCGTGAGAATCTCAGCGTTTAGTTACAATTTCTTGTTTAATTGTGTTTACGTGAAGAAACACAATCCCGAGCGATTGTTTTGTTTACATATTTTCCAATATCATTTAGGAGCTACAACTCTTGCTGTTCTTTATTCTCCATCTTTCTCTATCGTCTAGTAATCTACTATTCCGTAGAAATTCATATTTTGGTCTACCATTACATCTCAGTTTATTCCTTCCTCTTCTTGCCTATATTTTCTTATTTATTATGTTATCTTATATCTCTTTCTTATTTGGTAGAATTTTTAAAGTACTTCTTTTTTTGAAAACATTTTCAACACCCCGACACAGTATAAATATGGATAGTACAGAAAATAAGCCTAGTTGATTAAATTATTACCTCTTTTTAAGAAATAGGGTTGTAACTTCAAATGTTTTGGATATTGTATTTTTTATTAAAACATATTCGTTTTTAAATAAGCAGGAGGTTTAAAGTACGATGGATCCGGTTTTGATGAAGTCGAATTAAAACAGCCGTATACTATTCAACGCGCTTATGGAATTCATAAAGGATCACAGAATTAAACTTATACGTGACCATTCGACTTGACGTACTCACTATTACTGAGCACCGCGGTAACCGTTTAGAGGTCTTATCAATACGCATGATTATGCGAACGTGCTGATTCAGGTATTTGTAGGTAGTTTGCGTGCTCTCTACGTTTTGTTATACTGTGACTCCGTGCTTCGGATGACACATTAAGCTATTGGTTCCAGCTATAGTCATTAAGCATTAACTGCTAACTGTAGGCGATGATTAATAAAATATACCCAAAACCCAAACAAAATGACTGCACGTGTGGCGCAGTGGCCAAGACAGTCGCCTCGCCGCTTCGTGTCGCGGGTTTGAGTCATGCGCCGGACAACTATTTGTGTGACCCATAAATAGTTGTTCTTAGTCTGAATGATGAGATTCCATAGTGCTGGCGATGTCGTTTAAAAAAATCAAAAAAAAAAAACAGTTTCCATTTTTTTTTTATTTTGGCTGTCACTTAGTTAACCATATGCAGAACACCATTGTACAAAGTACCCAATACCAACTAAATACAGAAAATCTAAAACACGCCTCAAAAAAATTAAAACGAAACTATTTTTTACACTTTTGCAAATAGCCTTGAAGCTTCAACTACACCCGATTTGTATTCAATTATTCAACGTGTACCATTTGATAGCTACATCGATTTAATTGTACACAATCAAAATGGTGTCTGGCACTAAATGACAACTGTTAACGCCACAGTGTCCTATTTATGTTTTAGTAGATGTGCCCCGCGGTTTCACCCGCGTTAATCTTTCTCATTCTCAACTCATTCTTGATTCTTATAGCATTTATGATGACAACCGGGATCGATGGATTTAAGTATTCTGCGAGTCGTGGAGATTGGTTCCTCAACCAATCAAATCAAACCTTTAAAACAATCTTTCTTGGTTTATAAAGTTTGTTCGTGACCCGCTCTCGCACCTTTCAAGGCTCAAAGGCGCAGCAGGTAGGCTTACAGAGTTGCCATGTCATGCCCACCATCGAAATGCAACAATTTTAGGAACATGCAATAGCACTTCTCTCACTGAATTTCCGCGACTGAAATCCCTATTTTGATTAAAAAACAGTAGCATTCAATTAAAAAGCTACACACATTGACGTTTTTCCCTTACTAAGAATGGGCAATCAAATTAGGTTTACCAGGAATAATTTTCTTCTACAACGACCTCGCTGCCTACGATGGTACCAAAAAGTTTTTTGAGTATAAATTTTCCCTAAATCCTTATTTTTTAATATATTATGAGATCCGTAAGAAATAGTAAAAAGATAAATAGAACCAGGAACCTGGTTGAACCATCATATTTGCTGATTCTCTGACTTCGAGATTAAAGCTTGTGACTATCCGCATCAGTTTGGGCTGGGAGCCGATCAAAACGGCAAGGATGTAGAATTATTTTCTTTTAGTAGTTATTAACTCATTGTGTTAGCCCAATAATTGAACTTGGTGAGCATGCCTTCGAAATATAATACTCGAACACCTTGGTGTGTATAGTGCGCCTCCACCATGATCGGTCCGCCGCCATAGCCTCCCAATCCGTCACTATCAATGTCACATCTCATCATATGTCGCTTGATCACATCTTGCCATCTTATTAAATGATTCTCTAAAGATTTTGAGATTAATGCTTGTGGCTATACGCAACAGTTTGAGCTGGGAGCTCAAATATTTAGTAAGGACAGGGAAGGCAGAGAAATAGAATAATTTTCTTTTATTATTGTTTGTCTCATTGTGTTAGCCCCATTATTGAACTTAGTGAGCTTCAAAATTGGGCTTGGAAGCAATTTAAGAGTATACGCTCCAACAGCGAAAGTAGCTCGTCATTGCCATCACGTCATAGATTTTACCAGCGATAGTAACCCCAAAATGGATTCTACAGAACTTTAGGTAGCTTTTCGTTGATATGCGTAATACTTTGGTCACGTAAAAGCCTCGTTTGGGCTGGTTTGTACTATGAAGTAAATGGTATTATGTAAAACATTTGGTAGAAAAGCTCTCAAATTATATTTAGGTAAGTAAGTCACTGTAATTTTAACATATTTAATTGCATGAATTAATAATGGCAGACAGTGGCTCTAGTCTCGCTAAAGATTTTAAAGGCATGGATAGGCAAAACACATTATCCTGTTCCTAAAATACCGTAGTGTCTCAAGTCGAAAGTATTCGACCAGTGTGTGTTTCCAATGATGGATTACGGAAAAGAAACGTGATCGCTCACTATGGACTTCAGTAGCACAGGGTAGCCCAAAGAGTGCTATGCAGAGTGCTATGCTCGGAGTTTCCCTGCGAGATCGAATCAGATATGTCTTAATCCGCGGGTGAACTAAATGGTAGTTGGATCATTGGAGGTTATTACTACGGTTCTTAGGCCGTTTGTGTAAGTGATCGGAGTTAGTCCCTTTACGGGTGACCGCCTAAGTGGATTCATTTCTGAGCTTCTCCGTGCTTCGGAGGGTACGTTCGGTTATCCGTGCCGGATGTAGTCATTAGACAACAGCCAGTAAGCTATGTTAGAGATCTACTGGGCAGCGTTATTCAAGCTGCCGTTAGCACTCTGACAGTAAAATAACGACTGCCCAAAAAATAAGTGTTGGTGGTGACGGCAGAGAATATCATCACTCCATCTCATCCCGTGGGGCGCGTAGAAATCGCCCCGAGGGAATACCTTCCAGAGAACTTGCGATCACCAACCCGTCTGCCAAGCGTGGCGATTACGGCATTTTCCTCATTCTTTGGGGATGCTTTTGTCCATCATTGGACGTAACTTGGCTGACATGATGAAACAGTAAGTAAGTAAGTCGCTGACTGCGATAATACCGCCTATTGGACAATTAGCTTTCAATGTTTCTTTATATTTTTTTTATCTGTAATTGGTGTTCAATAAAGAGTAAGTCAAACATGACATTTTTGGCTATCAATGGCGCACTTACCGAAACAGGCCAATTAACAAGCCTCCCACTCGTTTTAACAATGCATCTACTACCGACATTGTTTGGTACTGTTCACAGTAAATGATACGGTCTTTCACTTCTTTCAGTTTATGTTTTGGGAATGCTTGAAACAGTGCCATTACACGTTTAGTATAAAATTGTAGATAAAAACTCTGCTTTGTAATGATTGTCATCATCATCATCATAGCTATGATTATTATTAGTATGTATTATTTTCAAAGGTTAACAATACGATGCAAAATAAATCTATCATATTTATTTTTCCAAATTATACTTAGTTGTACTAAAATTGATATTTGGGGTCTAATGCTAATTTATAATGCAAGATGCATTATAAATCACCACTATTAACGGCAGAAGTGGTCGATGATACACAGTGCCTTGGAGAGCATGTAAAGCCAACGACGGTTTTCTGATGGTTTTTTATCTTAAACTGTCAGATCATAAATAATAAAAAAGTAAAAGAATAAGTGCCAAAAGACGTCCATTGCTGGACAAAGGCCTCCCCAAATAACTCCACAATTTCCGGTCTTGCTGCTTGCTATCCTCATCCAGTGGTTTCCAGTGACTCTCATAAAATCTTATCTTGTAGGCTCATAGATGGCTTGTTTTTATTGAAGTCTCATGGCAGTCATTCAGATGCCATGGCCATAAACTGATGGTACTATAACTAGAAAAGCTTTAGAACAAAGACCTTATTGATGATTCTCTATTTTGATATATTCTATTCTTCGACGCCTTTTCTATTCCCATAGGGGCACTGACCCTCAGTGCCCCTATGGGACCCTGTGGGACAATGTCACACAGATCATCCTAGCCCTAAACTAAGCAAAGCTTGTACTATGGGTACCAGGCGACGATATACATACTTATATAGATAGATAAATACTTAAATACATAGAAAACATCCATGACTCAGAAACAAATGTTCGTGCTCATCACACAAATATTTGCACTTACCGGAATTCGTAGGCAGGAGCACTACCAACTAGGCTACAGTGGCCGTCATATAATCTATTATTTTCACTACCCATTAATTTTAATTAACTCATCATGTTAAGTACTTCCTAAGGTGGCATGGATTACTGTAATTTATCATATAACTTTGGTGTGCAATGAAGAAGTCAGTTAATTGCAATGACGGGCCTGTGGCGTGTTTGCATGCTTGCTTTGCACGCCACAGTTCGTTGGTTCGATTCCCATCCACGACAAATATTTGTGTCCATGAAAATGAAGAGTCTGGGTGAAATTATCTATATAAGTATGTATTTACAAAAGAAAAGTAGTATATGTAGTATATCAGTTATCTGGTTTCCATAGTACAAATTCTGCTTAGTTTGGGATCTGATGGCTGTGTGTGATTAATGTCCCGGGATATCATTGTTATTCAAATTTAAGATTTTGATAATTGAACCTACACATGGTCCTTGACAATAACTTAATTTAAGTTAGTTAAATATCGTTACTGTTATAAAATAAATCTTATTGTAAATTATTTCCTACAATCCGTGCACCTAAATATCTATACGTACCTACCTTGCAATAATTATAAATTAATTATATATTACTACGAACATGTTCTGACTATTTACAAGCGCTTTTTTAAAGTCTACGTGAATAAAAACCTTTTTTATTTTATTTTATTTATTTTACCTTAACATATCAAACCATGGGCGGCGGTGATCACTTACCATCAGGTGACCTGCTTGCTCGTTTGCCATCCTATTTTATATAAAAAAACCGCACAAGTGCGAGTCGGACTCGCACATGAAGGGTTCCGTAGCAGCAAGTATTTCAGTTGATTAAATGAAAGCAAATTGCGGTTTATAACGTATTAAAAAAAAACTACTTGCTAGATCTCGTTCAAACCAATTTTCGTTGTTAGTTTCTATGGTAATGTACATCATATATTTTTTTTACTTTCATTATTCTCTTATTTTAGAAGTTACAGGGGGGGGGGGGCACTCATTTAACAAATTGGAAGTGTCTCTCGCGCAAACTATTCAGTTTAGCCAAAAATGATATTAGGAACCTCAATATCATTTTTGAAGACCTATCCATAGACACACCAAATGTATGGGTACGATCAAAAAAAAATTTTGAGTTTCAGTTCTATGTATGGCGACCCCCCAAAATTATTGTTTTTTTTCTATTTTTGTGTAAAAATCTTAATGCGGTTCACAGAATACACTTACGTACCAAGTTTCAGCGGCACAACTCTTATAGTTTCGGAAAAAGGTGGATGTGACATACGGACGGACAGACAGACAGACAGACAGACATGACGAATCTATAAGGGTTCCGTTTTTTGCCATTTGGCTACGGAACCCTAAAAACAATAAAATTATTGTTCTAGTGTAAGCCATTGCACTTCTGGCAATTTTTATATTCTTTGGTAGAAACAAGAGGTATGTAAAACCACAGTTACTGTTTGTTAAACTAGGCCGAAACGTTTACGTGGTATGGGGTCGTATATTTGGCGAAAATGGGGCAATTATCAGTGAGCCCGCCATTTACAAATGGAAAGAAGGATTACTTACCTAACCTCAGCGATTGTTTGTACTGGGTGAGTGTAATAGGTGCCTAAAAACGTTTACCACTTACGGACAAATCAACTTCTCGGTGTTTGTTAACGATACGTAGAAAGTTTCTGGTAGAATGGAAATTAATAAACAACGCATATTATTAAGTGTACTACGGGAACGCGACAAAGATGATGTGCGATTAACGCTTATGCGACAAAACTGTAATGCGACTCACCATAGTTCTCATAAGAAAAAACTAGAGAGGTGTCAAGGGACACCCGGATGGAACGAAGTTATTTCTAATTATTTATTATGTACAAAAAACCTGTATACACTCAACAAGAATAATCGTCGCGACACCACACTGTTCAATGCGAAATAGAAATTAAAATATCTGGCTTGCTTTCTATAAGAAAGAGAGAGAGACAGAGAAACATGCGCACGCCGCACAGCTGCAAAAAGTGTCGTGACAACTTTTCGTAAGAATTTTTTCCGTCTAGCCCCCTTTCACAACGCGCGATAAGGAACTTCGTTCCAAAAGCGATTGGCTTTCTGGCAGCGTTCGGCAGGACCACATTATCTGCGGTTAAACACGCTACCGCTAGACCATCGAGGCACTCCAATTAGGTGCATCCAGATTATACCAACAGGCCAGTTATCACCTAGTAGGTGCATCTAAAGTGAATCTACATTAAGAGGCCTATTACAATCCACTAGCGCCGCCAATCGAAAAAATGTCATAACTCGTAAATAGAATCAAAAATACAAAATATGTTCTATTATTACTGTAGAAAAGGCAATAACGTAATTGTATAACACCTTATCAACACTTGAAATATAGCTGTTTAGCTAAATCGTGCATTCAAAACATAAACGGCCGTTTTTGTTACAAATGCACGATCTAGCTAAACAGCTATATTTCAAGTGTTGACAATGTGTTATAAAATTACGTTATTGCCATTTCTACAGTAATAATAGACCACATTTTGTATTTTTGATTCTATTTACGAGTTATGACATTTTTTCGATTGGCGGCGCTAGTGGACTGTAAAAGGCCCCTTAAACCCGTTCAATAATTACCGCATACTCGTAACGTAACTGAACTACAATAGATCAATTAACAACGTCAGTAGACTGGAGCCGCGAACTTCAGTTATTCGATTCGTAAGCTCGTAATCGGGGCTCAGTAATCATTAAAAAGTTTCACTGGCTCAGACTTAAGTCTGTATGAACCAGACGGAGGATTATAGGCATAGCTTGAAGAATAAGGGTTTTCACGCATTTATTTCATGTGAGCGTAAACTTTTAAACCCGAAAAGCCCTATAATATTTAAATACTTTTAAGAAAAATAGATGTTTTGTGGTAATTTGAGGAGTAAACTCTGTCACCAATGATGAGCTAATGCTCAAAATCTACGTGCCAAAAAAAATGACCAAGACATCTTATGACAATTTATTATAATTAAATAATGGTAAATTACTTGGGACAAATAAAACACTGCCATTTAATTTCAAACAAGGCAGGGACTGTACTATGGTGACCAGATAACTGACATATTTTTAAATAGATGTCAGATGGCCTTTATAATATTAGTGTGATATGTATCTATACATATCACACTAATATTATAAAGGCGAAAGTTTGTGAGTGTGTATGTTTGTTACTTCTTCACGTCTAAACGGCTGGAGGGATTTTAATAAAATTTCGTATGAAGTCATCTGACACCCTGGATTACCACATAGGCTATAATTTATAAAGTTTAACGCGGGTAAAACCGCGGGGCATAGCTAGTTGTACATAAATTACACCCAGACACAACAAATAATCGTGTTCATCACGGAAAGATTTTACCCCGGGTGGGAATTGAACCCATGACCTCTGGCTTAGCAGTCAGGGTCACTAACCACTAGACCAACGGACCAGTCATAATAATATAAAAACGAAACAACTTAACTTTAACGACAGGACTTGTTTATTATTCTAATCTAGTTTTATGAAGGACTAGCTGTGACCCGCGGTTTTACCCACATTAAACTTTATAAATTATAGTCTATATGTTAACCCAGGGTATCACCTAACTCCATACCAAATTTTATTAAAATCGCTCCAGCCGTTTAGACGTGAAGAAGTAACAAACATACACACTCACACAGTCACACACTCACAAACTTTCGCATTTATAATATTAGTAGGATTTTCCTTGGGCTTAAGTGATCTTACCATGCTTATTAGGTACTATAAAGATTGACATCACAAAATAAAAATTTAATATAAAAGTAGTTAGTAGTTTAGTAGTTAGTTTGAAACAGCTATCTTCTAGTAATTATTCAACTTCATCAAAGAATTCTATGCGGTTTCCTTTCTAACGGGCTGATTGGCGAGGTTGGTAAATACTAACCTCTCACGCTGCAAGCCCAGCTACTTACTATAGAGTTATATATTAAATATTTCAATTATAAAACTAAGTAATTTATAAAGTTATTGCGTGTTAAAACCAACAGACATTACAATTAATAATGTATTTATTTATGTATTTATTTATTTATCTCTTTCACAAAGAGATAAATAAATAAATACATAAATAAATACATTTCACACAATTACGATTTCCCATGAAAGCCGTCCAAACAATAAAGTCAGACAATATACCCTTAATCTTTGTTGACTGTTGGTCAATTAACTTTGTCGGTTATTAGTTATTACGGTTAGGTATTTATTTATTTATCTCTTTGTGAAAGAGATAAATAAATAAATACATTATTAATTGTAATGTCTGTTGGTTTTAACACAATTACTATTCTCAAAGCCAACAAAACATTATAAAAACATTCTATCATGGTCATGTAACTATTAACGTGTCCACATTAAATTCAAACATACATTTCTATGAAACGTTATCATTTGCTGTATTATTACAAGCCAACGTGCCAATACTGTCGTGTTGGCAAACCGAGTCATTAACCGACAAAGTTAATTGACCAACAGTCAACAAAGATTAAGGGTATATTGTCTGACTTTTTTGTTTGGACGGCTTTCATGGGAAATCGTAATTGGTTTTGTGGAGGTATTGGTAGATGGATATCGTGGATGTTATTTAATTTTTGTGGGTGTTAATGTTCAAATCGGTAACTGTACTTTCGTTTTAAAACACATTACCGACATTATTCACAAACGCCATCTGATCGCTGTATAAGTAGAGCTTGTACTATGGAAATGAGGCAACTGATATACAACTATTGTTTTGTAAATACATATGTATTAGACAAACAGACATGTTCATGCATCTATACATCTATACATAATAATAAAATCGTAGGAAAGTCAAAACTGTACATTGATTATTATTATAAAAGGATACTTGGGACGTGATCTACAATCGATATCGAAGGCAATAATATAGTTTTAAGAATTTTTGTCTGTTTGTCTGTATATATGTCTGGGCTAAACTCAAAAAGTACTGCATGGATTAACTTCAAATTTTGCATGAATATTACTAAGAGGTCGGGTCAACATATAGGCTACATATTATCACGCTATCACCTAAGAGGGAGGAGCTGTGATTATTTATAAAGATTAACGCGGGTAAAACCGCGGGGCACAGATAGTAAATAAATAAACATCTTGGGACAGCTAACACTCTGCCATCTGCTCCCAAACGAGGCTGAGCCTGTACTAGGCAACCAGGCAACTGATAAACATACTTATATATTTCTAAATACACAGGTACATATTATAGATAAGTTACACCTAGACACTGAATAAGTAGGATTCTGTGTACTACTATAATAATTATAAATGCAAAAGTTTATAAGTAGGGATATATATATATATATATTTTAATACAACGCCCGCACTAGGGAATCTAATGTGTCGCGGGGTACTTGACAAACATATAATAGACGGACAGAAATTACATCCAGACTCAGAACAACTATTTATGGGTCACACAAATAGTTGTCCGGCGCGGGACTCGAACCCGCGACACTGAGCGGCGAGGCGACTGTCTTAGCCGCTGCGCCACACGTGCAGTCAGTATATGGATGTTTGTTACTATTTCCCTCAAAAATACCGGACGTATTTACATAAAACTTTTTAGTTATATAGCTAATAAATCCGAATAACACATATGCTATGTGTTATTCGGATTTATGAAAAATTATGTATACATATATTGTAGACAACTTTGCAAATTATGAATGTAATAAATAAATTATCTTATGATTAATGAATGATTTTTTGGATGTGTGGATTGGTATTCTTTCACGCAAAAACTTCCGAATGTATTTTGATGAAACTTTGTAGTAATATAGCATATATATCCGAATAAAACTTAGGCCATAATTAATAAAATTTAACGCGGGAAAAGCCGTGGGGCCCAGCTAGTGTCAAATTATCTATTAGAATATCGGCAGTCGGAAGAAAACGAACGCGTTTGAAAAGAAAAATAGTAGCTAGTATTCGCTCTTAAATATCTAAGCGGAAAATATTTCATTGATAGCAATATCGTCAACAAATAAGTTTCGTATCTCTACCATCCGTTGCACTTTATTTGTAGGCAAGTTGTCAGAACAGACTGTCTCCCACTTTGTATCGGAGCGGAAATCAACTTTCCTTTATATTTCCACGGCGATTGATTTGATCACCTTGTGTTCCGATACGTACGATTTGTTCGAAAGTTACTTTACTGTGTCTCCTGAGTGGCCGGGTAGAGTGGATCTTGCAACTTTTGTTTTAGCTTTTTATTATTGGAATTTACCTCATCAAAATAGACTTGGAAGTCAGAAATTGATGTTTTATCAATACTTGAATACATTTCTATCATTGTATGTTCTGAGAGTATGTTGATAAGTTTATTCTGTTTGCTAATACTGCATGTTATAATAAGAATATATGGGACATGATTCACACATGGCCATCTGATCCCAAAATAAGCAGAGCTTGTGTCGCGGGTTCGAGTCCCGCGCCGGACAACTGTTTGCGTACCCATAAATAGTTGTTCTGAGTCTGGATGTAATTTGTGTCCATCTATTATATTTGTTATTTGTAAAGTACCCTGCGATGTGGGTGTTTATAAAAGGCTTAATTTTTATAGTTTATTTTAAACCATTTGCTGTTTATAATTTTCGAAATAGTACATACATACATATCTGTCTTGGGTGGGAATTGGACCCACCAACTACCGTACGGCGTGAATGGCAAGCGTTTACCAACCAAGCCAACCCGCCCGTCAAACTAATTAAATTCTATTAAGTCGCTTCCATAATTTGTTCGACAAAAATTATCTTGAGGTAAATATGTGTCCGATTATTCGATCTCTAATTGTAATATCTAGTGGCGACCACGAACCGGAAGACGCAGCGTGGACAGGCCCCCTACAAAGTGGATCGCCGATCTTACAAGAGTCACGGAAAGCAGCTGTTCTAGACATCCTTGAGGGACGCCTTTGTCCAGCCTTGGACGTCTTTCGGCTGATATGATGATGATGATGAATTGTAATGCAAGAGTGTATGACCAAATTTAGGTGAAATGTCATTTAGGCGGTAGTTTTTAGACAGTTTTCGACACGACCGGGGGACGTCCGGGGCGTGAGTGTATGAAACCAACTTACAGACTACTGTTACTAATTATGTTTCTTACCAAGAAAATCCAAATAGCACTTTGCGTTGTAACAATTTTTATTTTAAATACAAGAATAAAAACAAGACTGAAATCGTAAACTTGTTACAATTTACAAACATCATAACTTTGGAATTTTTAATGTTGGCAGTTTCATGCTTTCTGTTATTGCCCACTAAATGGTGCACGCGCCGTTACTGTCTCAGGAACGTATTATTGCGTCTGCTATTTTGTAGCATTGTTGCGTTTATGGCATTTTACTCTTAGGAACACACAATGTTACCAACTTAAGATGTTGATTATGCAGAAGGTAACAATACTGAGGATGAAATAGTCCATAATCTAGATGTATTCATTTTTGAACTACCATGTTTTAATTCGGGCATCTTATCAATGTTAGAGGTAGGGCATAGCGTTCATTCGCTCAAAGAGCAGCCCGACTGGGGAAGTATCTCCACCTTACAGAAGAGACTCCTTAATAATAACATTAATTATTTTAATGTTGTGTTTCCGAGTGTGAGTAAGGTCGCCAGAGCTCATCAAACACGAGGGCACTTAAATAATAACTGGAATGTTAGTGATCAGTGAACCTGATTGCCGGACTGGCAGGAGTCGGCAATAGCGGAGGGCAATTCAGAGCCCTCTCTGGGTACCTGTCCCGACCATCTGGGACATGGCGCAAAAGGGGAGCACCGGAGCAGCATACCCGCGTTCCCAGGGCTTCCCCCGTCAGGCTCTTTCTATTCCATCACTCCCATGATCCGATGAGACGACTATCGACGCGACCGGAACGAGGTCAGGCACAGGACCGACGGCTTTACGTGCTCTCCGAGGCACGGGGGTATAATACCGCCAACTTCTAGACTTCGGGCTGATACTGAGAAATTTCTTTTAACGGAAAAATCACAAAACCACTTTTTGGTCCGACCCGGGATTTGAACCCAGGACCTCATTATCTACGGTTGAACATGCTACTCCTAGACTAACGAGGAAGTCATATCTAAATATACCGATAACACAGCAGAAGTCCCTAATTACAAAGTCCATTTTATCAAATATCCGTAATCACGTTTCCTGGAGCCAATTTTGCAGGACAAGCAACATTCCGGAACGCTCCATGCAAACAATATCATGTACTTACACGAACTTGTCTCAAACTCAAACCAATTATTACTTGACAAGGGAGCAACTTTGAGAGCTGCTTATGGCGGATATTTTTAGAAGTTTAATTTTCGCCCTGATCCGTAGATGCTGGAGTTTGGAAGGGGATTATGTCGATAAGTATTGTGATGCGGTAATCGAACGAGATGGGGAAAAATGGAAACCGCGTGAAGATAAGAAGTACATATATGTGAGAAGTAAATACCATATTTATGAAAACTTTTAGGGATTTTACCGCGTAATGCTAAACGCTTTAGCGCTAGACTCCTGGGCGACACTTTACCACATTATACATGTTGACAGTAAGGAAACTAAGCCTAGTCGATGATATATTTACCTGCGCTCCATTAACGCAATAGGGTTGTAACTTTTAAAGCTCGTGGAATTTTTAAAAAGATCTCTTAGAGAACTTATACTTGACCACTCGTCTTTACACGGCATTATTGACAGCACCGCGACAACCGCTTAGGGTTTTGTCGAGGTAGTCCATGAAGGGCACCCATCTGAATGGCACCTGCGCGAATGGCACCTAGCCTAGTCCACGAAAGGCACCTATCAATACTTTTGACAGGTGCTCTTCGTGAATTCAATTTATTTTTTGCATTCTTGTCCACGAAAGGCACCTACGTTAACCGTTACAGTAACCTAGGTTATTAAATGAAAGATATCGATAAAAATCACTAGAACGTTTATTAACACTACTAATATTACGCATACTTACTAGTATTTTCTTATGTTTAAGCGAATGTTACACATTGAAATTAAACTACTATCTATCCATTAATATCCGCTTAAACATAAATAAATACTAACGTCTTAACGTGCATAATATTAGTAATGTTAATAAACGTTCTAGTGACTTTTATCGATATTTTTCATTTAATAACCTAGGTTACTATAACGGTTAACTTAAGTGCGTTTCGTGGACAAGAATGCAATAAATAAATTGAATCCACGAAGAGCACCTGCCAAAAATATTGATAGATGCCTTTCATGGACTAGGCTAGGTGCCATTCGCGCAGGTGCCATTCAGATGGGTGCCCTTCGTGGACTACCTCGTTTTGTCGATGCGCATGTTTGTGGGGATGTGCCGTTTCGAGCTTTGTAAGGTAGTTTCCGTACTTTTCATATGTATACTGAGACTTTACGGCCGTAAGATAGAGCACAGCCTACGAGATGGAATCGAGTACCATACCATCTCGTAGGGATACAGCATATAGTCGCCAGTAACGCCACCTGTGTACTCGCTAACACCTAACTACGGTCGTCAACTCGCATGCTAAACGCCGAGACTACGGCAAACCCCTCCAAATGGCGACGGTAACATAGTGATCATATAATTGATATATAATGTGCATTAAAATATTTAATAAAATTCCTTATAAATTTAAATCTTTGACATTCAATAAATTTAAAATACAGTTGACAAAGTGGCTTGCAGAGAAATGTTTTTATAGCATCCATGAATTTTTTGAATATAAATTATAATAGAGTATTAAAAAAGAAGAAGGTGTATTTATGTTTCTTACAATAATAGTAATTAAGATAATAAGTAATGTAGTTTTTAAGCATGAGTATGGAAATGTTATCCAATCAGTTTATGCTATATTTGTATGCTCGAAAGAGTAAAACATGCCGCACATATGTTTTGTAACTGCTTTTATACTTACTTGTGTTTGTGACAAATAAAGATTTTGTATTTTGTATTACAGGTCACATTGAGCCTATTCTTTTAAAGCCGGTAACGCATTTCTAGCCCTCCTGGTATCGTACAAGATCGGTGCTGGTCACTTATTTTTTTTTATATCAGAGTGCGACAAACGAGCAAGTGGGTCACCTGATGGTAAGTGATCACCGCCGCCCATGGACACTCGCAACACCAAAGGTCTCGCAGGTGCGTTGCCGGTCTTTAAAAGTCAGCAAACAAGTGACGCCGACCTTTTCCGCCACCCCAATGAGCTCTGGCGACCTTACTCACACGCAGAAACACAACATTAAAATTGTTAATGTTATTATTAAGGAATGTCTTCTGTAAAGTGAAGCTACTTCCCCAGTCGGGCTGCTCTATGAGCGAATGAACGCTGTGCCCTACCTTTCTCATTTATCCATCCCTTACTCATCATCAGGAGAGAGGACAACTCGTTTGTCTTCCTATACTTTAAAAAAAATACCCCTTCATTTTGGGAGACCCTTCGTTTCTCTGTGTGTAATCTACCATTTTGTTCCCCACGTCACTTTCTACCACGGCACTTATTGCCATAGAAAGGTAGTTCAACCTCATATCCTAGAACCTTTACGATCTCGTTCAATACGGTTTTAATAGAAATTTCCTCTCACGTATGATGAGGTTGTGGATGACCTCCTTGCCATGGCTTTCCCAAGAGACTATATTTAAAAAACCGGCCAAGTGCGAGTCGGACTCGCGCACGAAGCGTTCCGTACCATTGTCTATATAAAACAAAAATATCTCAATTGTCGTATGGGAGCTCCCTTAAATATTTATTTTATTTTGTATTTTAGTATTTGTTGTTATAGCGGCATCTGTGAAAATTTCAACTGTCTAACTATCACGGTTCATGAGATACAACCTGGTGACAGACGGACAGACGGAGAGACAGGCAGACAGCGAAGGCTTAGTAATAGGGTTTTGAACTCTAAAAAGGAGTGGTCAGGTATCTAAAGCAATGTGGCCTGATGCATATTGCTAAATTAGTTTTATAAACAACAGTCTAAGACTTTACTTTACTTCCATTGCGGAATGTATTAAGCAGACTCCTGTATCAGCAGAGCTTGGGCTGCAAGTCTCCTGAGAATGCAATAACATTTATTACAAACTCTCACGTGGACGCTTCGAATCTAATTGGGTATTAAATTCTCTACCTATATTGAGAATTCTGATAGAGAAATGATTGGCCAGTGAATCAGAATTTAACATACTACCTGGGGTAATTAGAGTTCGTACTTCGTAGATAATGATGTCTTGGGTTCCAATGACAATCAGTGTTTCTCAGAATCACTTATCACCGTCACCGTAGCCTAGTTGGTAATGCTCCTGCCTACGAAGCTGGTGATCCTGGGTTCGAATCCCATAAGTGCAAATATTTGTGTGATGAGCACGAATATTTGTTTCTGAGTCATGAATGTTTTCTATGTATTTATCTATCTATATAAGTATGTATATCGTCGCCTGGTACCCATAGTACAAGCTTTGCTTAGTTTGAGGCTAGGATGATCTGTGTGACATTGTCCCTAGATATTATATATTATGTATCAGAATCATAATCAAAAATATATTTATTGCACTTAGGAAGACACTTAAGGCCTATGCACACCACGTTTTTAAGCGCACCGTTGACGCGCGTTGGCATCGCGTTAGTATCGATACAAACAAAAACAAACTGCTCTGTAGGATTAAAGCGCGCCGTCAACGAGCGTTTCTGAAACGCTCGTCGACAGCGCGTTTAAAACACCACACCACGTGTTTAAATTAAAATTATACGCAATAAATAAAATAAATCATAAAATTAAAATGGAAGATATGTAGATAATAACATAATACATCGTTATTTAAAAAATTAAATAACATTTAAAATCATTCATTAAAACTAACGTAACTTACTATACCTACAATGTATTAATAATAAAATTTATTTAATAATCATGTCTTATATTGTGTAATTATCTACTGTAACAATTTAATTATATTTGTATACCGTTCGGGTGAAGCACGTTGAATCAAATTATATGGTTCATCACTAATAAGCATCATAACATGTTTAATTACACCACGTGTTTTGACCAATAAATGTTATTTAATCTTAATAAATTAATATTAAAATCGTTAGGTAGATACTTCAAGTCAATCATTATAATTTTATTCTAGAATGCTCGCTTGAATGCTCCCTAAAATACTAAAGTATATTTTTCTGTAGAGACTGTAACATTTATTAGAATGCTACATACAAAGGAATGGTTAAGTCTATCAGCACCTTAACATAAATGCAAAACAAACAAATATTCGAATTGATAGTAATCTTACTATTAAAGTCGTTTAAAAATATATGGATAATTCCAATTTCCATAATTATAACGGTGTCAAAAAAAGTCCTTAATTTCATAATACCTCTCAGGTGAACGTGTTTTACAAAATTACTTCAAATGTAAATTATTTAATAGTCCTAGAGCTACGTACCAACCTTAATAACTTCCTTTTATAAGCTTCCAACTACCCGAAAAAAATATAACAAAACTGAAACCAGACTGCATAATTCAACCTCTCGAAACTCAACACCCTAAAATGGTAATTAGCCCCGCGGAACCGCCAACAATAAAATTAACATCCCTATAGCATAAAAATTCCGGACAGGAAACGATCCGGTCTCTATGAATAATGCCTATAACGTATTGCTGTACTGGCAATTTCCTGCGGTTTCTCCCGGATGCCCAAATGCTGGTATCCCTGATGTATGGTCTCGGTATTATGTATTCGGGTATTGATTTGTGTTTGCGTTAATGTATTTGAATATTTTAGGCTGTGCTTTACAGGGCAGGAATTTGGCATCAAATTCATTAGACCTACTATTTGATTCTTACCTGTCTTCATAAAATGAGGGAGTTATCAATTTAAATGCGTTAAGATGATGTAGCTATACCCCGCGGTTTTACCCATGTAAAACTTTATTAATTATAGCCTATGAGCCTATGTGTTATTTGGATATAGCTATATAATAAAATCGTAGGAAAGTCAAAACTGTACATTGAATATTTTTTTAAAGGATACTTGGGGCGTGATCTACAATCGATATCGAAGCCAAAAATATAGTTTTTAGAATTTTTGTCTGTTTGTCTGTATGTATGTCCGGGCTAAACTCAAAAAATACTGTATGAATTAGCTTAAATTTTTGCATGAATGTTACTTAGAGGTCGTGTCAACATACAGGCTACATATTATCATGAAATCACCTACGGGGGAGGGGCTGTGGTAATTTATAAAATTTAACGCGGGTAAAACCGCGGGGCACAGCTAGTAAGCAATATTAAAGCAAAGTTTCATCATAGTCCGTTAGGTAGTTTTTGCGTGAAAGAGTAACAAAAAAATCTATTCATCCATACTCAAAAACTTTCTCATTTATAATATTAATAGCATTTAACTTAATTTTCAATCAAAGATATTACTTTTAGTTGCATTAAATAAAGCAGTTTTATTAACAAAACGTCGACTTTAAAACCAACTAAAACGTGTAAAATAACTTCGGGTAGGTATACGTACACTAGATTAAAATATTTGATAATGGTGAAAACAACGCTATTGTATGAATAAAAATCGAATAATGAAAATCGCTGGATGCGGATAGCGTAAGACTGGCAATTGTGGAGATCTTTGGTTGAGGCCTTTGTCCAGAAGTGGGCGTCTTTTGGCTGATGGATATGATGATGATGAATGAAAATCGGCTCACAGAAGCCGGAGTATCAAAACAATAAACTTGCCTCCTTTTAGATATCGGATAAATAACTTAACTCCTTTTAAAAATCGGATATAAAACTTACCTCTTTTTAAAAATCGGATATAAAACTTACCTCTTTTTAAAAATCGGATATAAAACTTAAAATCCGAATTATACAGGGAGCTTTGACTCTATTCCCGAGCGGATATATGAACGGTATTCGTAATGCAACCATACAGAGTGCGAGCTACGCATAGTGTAAGTCAAATTTTAGCGTTAATCTCCATTTAATTAAAACAGTAACTAGAAATTCACAGACAAATTTGAACTCGTCTAAACTGTTTGAATATTAACTGTGTAACATGATTAGTAGTCATTTTAAAAGATGTATTAACCAATCAAGTTTAATATAAGTTGTTGTTTCATACAAAGTCAGTCAGTTGATTGACTTGTTAGGTCACATGTATTTGCCTATTTTTCTTACATATAAAAATATCTCATACGCACTCATATTTGTGCATAAATGAGACAAAATTAAAGTATACGGACCAAATTAAGAAAAAAACGCATTATTTAATTATTTGGCTATGGCTTAACTATGACCATTATATTGCTATCTCAAAAACCGTCTGGCAAGCGTGGTGATTATGGCATATCCCTCTAAATGATGAACACCCTCCATTATAGATTTTTTTGGCAAGGCCTTAGTCCAGCAGTGGATGTCATTTGGCTGACATTATGATAATGATAATTTTACTAACAAATCGTTTACCAAAATAAATGTTCTATATAAATGTAATCAATAAGCACAATTTTATTTAATATATAAACATATATAATTATTTATTTCCAAAGAAAAGTAGAATATGTAGTGTATCAGTTATCTGGTTTCCATAGTACAACCTCTGCTAAGTTTGCGATTTGATGATCGTGTGTGAATAATGTCCCAGAATATTATTATATTAAATTCATTTTATTTTAATTCATTGCAAATACTATTTTCAACTATACTGATTTTTTATGTTTGAAAATAAGCAATTTCTTATTATTACAACGCGGTACAAGAACGATATTTTTCTCTTTGAAACAATGTTAACAATTGTGATAAATTTCCAAAGATGTTTATCAAAGCTATAGGTTTCATTTGGATAGAGCTTCGGTAATATCACTACCTATTTTCGCTACACGTAGAATAGATCATTAACAAGTTCTGTTGATCTTATAAATCTAGAGAAAATCAAACAGAAAAATATCAACTCGGAAGCACTGTGTACTCAAATAATAAATGTTTTCAAATAAAATGAAAAGTTTCACGTTAATCAAAATGGAATCCCGATAACTGGGCCTCTAGGGGTCCTCACCAAACAGATGTATTTGCTCAATGTATAATGAAGACGGAGTTAGTTAGAGATCAACTTTAGAACTCCCGAGGGTAGGTAAGGCGGAATCTTGCCTTAGATTGTTCCTCTCGTGAAGAGTTTGAATTTGAATTAATGTTCAACTAATTATTGTGGCTACGTTGGATTTGAGTGTGAATTGAATGAAGTTTCGTTAGTTGAATCAGTTGGAAATTTGGGATGATTACGCTTGTTTGATTTGCTCTTCAACTTGATGAAACTCAAAAAAGCTTCTTGTTAAGCAAATTCGGTATTTCCATAGATTACACAAATACTAAATGGTTCAATGCAGACATCAAAGCCACTAGCTTACTTCTACTGCTTCTTCAGCAGTCCAAATTCACTCTCATATTTAATATCGTGATTTATCAACATAGTAAAATTTATGAAGTCCCCAAATTTAACTTAAACTTAATTATAAAATCATAATAAAACTAAAATAAATATTTTTTATAAAATACTTTACACTTTGCACTAGGTAATATAAGCCCTGTGTCGCGGGGGACTTTACCAACATAGTAAAAAAAAAATTACATCCAGACTCCGCTATTTATGGGTTATACAAATAGTTGTACCGCGCGGGACTAGAAACCGCGACACGAAGCGGCGAGGCGACTGTCTTAGCCGCTGCGCTACACGTGCAGTCTTTTTGCAATGTCATCATGATCATGATATTTGTGTGCATGAACATAAACAACAAACAGTTATGTTTGTCTTGAGTCTGGGTGTAATTATCTATATAAGTATGTATTTAGAAATGAAATGTAGTATATCAGTTCTTTGGTTTCTATAGTACAAGCTCTGCTTAGTTTGGGATCAGATGGCCATGTGTAAATAATGTCCCAGGATATCATATTTTTTAATACAAAAACGGAGCATCCATAATAACATGTAAAGTCATTGTTGTGTCGGGATTATTAACTCAGATACAAGTCGATAAATATCCACGATACAATTGCTACGAAATGTCAATTTGTTCTCGACATCGGATGAAATTAAATCCTGTTTGAATGACATTCGTTAATACTCTAAACTGATCAATTGGACACGAAGCTACTATGAATATTTGTTTTTTGTTTAAGGAGTAGCCAGATCACATTTTAACGTTATATTAATGATTTTAATATAATTTTGTATCGAGAAAAGAATTGATTATTTGTTTGTTTGTTTGTAATTGATAAACTCAAAAACTACTAGCAAGGAAAAACTAAAACTTTTGTTATTTGCTGATATATGGAATCAGAAAATAACCTGGGTTGCGTTTTATTTTCAACTTAACTTAGAGAGCCCTCCGACTGTTACAATAATGGAAACAAAATAATAAAAAATTTTAAAATTGATAAATTTCAAAGAATCGTTCAGTCGTAGCAGCATTTGGCGAGAAAATGTTGTTTCGCAATAAATTCCCTTCAAACAATCGTTCAGTCGACTATTGGTTAATCGAACATAATTATGACTCTCGCTACTACGTCACCGACCCTGGCAGATGTCAGAGCCTGTAGTTTGGCGACAATTGATAAACATACTTCTTTATACACGTCGTCCACCTAGGTAGCAAGAGAAAGCCGCAGGTTAGCCAGAGTATGTTCCACGGCGGCGAGGATTGCGTTGGCCCCTTAACACGAGTCTTTTTTTTTTAAATTGTAACATAATAATACTAAACTTAAAAATAATAGCTTAGTCACTTGTTATTTATTTAAGGATTTAATAAATATATACGAAGTGCTCGATTACCACCCGGGACATATTTGTCTGTATGTCTGCACCTGGGTGTAATTTATTTACAATTTGTATGTATTTAGAAATATATAAGTACGTCTGTTTGCCATAGTACGGGCTGGTTTGGGATATGGAGGATGGTCCCAAGATATTTATTAATTTATTTTAATTTAAAATATATATTTTTTTCTAATTATATATCCATGCGTAGCTGGGGCAATAAATAGTCCAATTAATTTGACGTTGCAAATTTTACAAAAGGCGTCCTTTTATTATACGTAACTAGATAGAATAATTTATGAAACCTGTAGCTATAAAAGAAAATTAAATCAAGCTTATTATGCTCGCGCAGCGTGTAATATTAATGTCAGAAATATAAGAAGCTTAATTTATTTATTCAATTATTTTGGAGGTGCTCCATAGCTGCTTGGACTTGGACTTACCGGTCCTTACGCGATCAGCGTGGTAAATAATCTAGGGACGCGGTCATTCTATAGATGGGTGACCATGGTTTAATAACTGAACTACTAATTTATTTATTTTTATATAGATAGAAACGTAAGCACGTAAAAGAATATATACATATATTACTTTAAATTTATGTATGTAGAATCGGCAGTCTTTTCGTACAACTGCTATCTTTTTTTTGTTAAAGTTAAAAAATATGTTTTTTAAAACTCTCACAGATAACATTAGGTTTCTTACACCATAAACTACCCCCACTCATAATCCCATACAATATAGTCCCACTGAAAGTTGTCTGGAAGAGGTTGCTGTAAGCGATAAGACCGCCCCTATTGTACCTTTTTATAAAATATTATTATAATCCAGTAACAATTTTCTGTAAATGATGTATAATACAGTGTATTTATCTTATCTAGCTTTTAAGACTTTTTATAATCAAATAACTTGTTTTTTGCAACTTATGGAGCGTCTCAACTGGGTCGTGATGAAACCGGTAGTTGAGACACCCGCTGGGTCTTTTCAGTTGGGGCGCATTGGATCCGGTGGTAGCATTAAAACACGACCGTCGTTATAAACACAAGGTCCGCCATAATGTAGACAGAACCATTCAGAAAAAAATGTAGTAAAAATATAGCTAAAATTTAAAATTATGATAATTAAACCTACACATGATCATTGACAATAACTTAATTTAAGTTAGTTAAATATCGTTACTGTTATAAAATAAATCTTATTGTAAATTATTTCATACAATCCGTGTACCTAAATATCTATATGTACCTAGAAATAATTATATATTACTACGAACATGTTCTGACTATTTACAAGCGCTTTTTTAAAGTCTACGTGAATAAAAACCTTTTTTATTTTATTTATTTATTTTATTTTACATCAGTTCCATTATTTTATTGTACTATGCCAACACTGTTAGCATTACACGTTTCCCTAAAGGAACGATCCTGCGTTTTAATTAACACACAATTATTCAGCATAATTAGCTCGTGATCTCTAGCTTAGCGGCTACCACGCTAATTAATCGATCTGCAAGACTAAGGCAGTGTAGGTACAGCTATGTTGTATTTGAAACAATATATTGTAGCCGCTAAGCGTTACATTTGGCCAAATATCAGCCATGGCAGCCATTCTCAATGGAGACTAGTGATAGCAGACGTTGGCAGTGCTATACACCCCTGCCCCTAAAAGCACGAAAAAGGATCGGTCACTTCCTACTCATATCGGATAACTATACCGTTTGATTTTTTTGAGAGATTGCGAATACATTCGTGCACTACAATGTTGCTGATTATAGTGCACGAGTGTATTCGCAAATACACGTTCCCGCTCATTATCAAACGTTATGGTTATCCGATATGAGTAGAAAGTGACCGACCCTTTGTCGTGCTTTTAAGGGCACGGGTGTACAGCACTGCCAACGTCTGCTTCTGGGTGTTTTTATTGACAAACCACAACAACTCGGGCTTCGAAATTCTAACCCATATTTATATATACGGGTTAGAAAGTCGAATCCCGGGTTATTGTGTTATATATCTAGTACCAGACCAATATTTCATGTTGTGTTTCTGAGTGTGTCGCCCCATTTTTTATATTGACAAACGTGCAAGTGGGTCACCTGATGGTAAGTGATCACCGCCGCCATTGGACACTCGCAACACTAGGAAGTCACGGGTGCATTGCCGACCTTTATAAGAGTCAGCAAACCAGTGTTGGTGACCCTTCCCCCAACCCCGGTAAGCTCTGGTGACCTTACTCAAACTCAGAAACACAACATTAAATATATATACTAGATCTATGGGACAGTTGAGGATAGAATAGAATATCTTTATTCGCTTCAGATATAGTCACAAAGGTGGTATGTACATAGTTCTGGAGGTTGAATCTACCCTTAGTAGGGACTTAGGTTCTACTTAGATACAATGTTAAGTTATTTAATCAATTCAAAAGTTAAATTAAATTATAAAACAATAAATTAATTACACAATACAATAATAATTAGTTAATGTTAGTACTGCTTCTTAATAACCCAGTAATGTATTATTAATCTAGTTTGTCTTGCGACTTAGGAATTCATTGTGTGTATAGAAAGAAACCTTCATCGAAATGATACGGAATTAGTAACTTTGTATGTCTCTCTGTAAACTGCCAGAATGATTGTGTTGAAATATGCGAAGGCTATATATAGATGGAGCCCTAGGAAATGTCATAGGGAACTTTTGATTCTGCTGTGGGGCCCAAGGTATTTTTTGCGATCTAAGATGTAAGTATATATTCATTGATAGTGATTATGTATAGTAAGGATTTAATAAGCAGTATGTAAAACATATCCGTTATTTATTTAGTATTCAGTTACAGTCAATGAATACCTAACTGTAAGGTTTTGATCATATTGCTCCGGCAAGCCTGTAAGACGCCTCAAAAATTTCAGATTTCTCTTTATGTAATTAATACTTGAACTTAAATAGATACATAATGCTTTCAATGCTTCTAGAATGTTCAATTGCAGCTATGTTAAAAATAACTTTTGATCAACAATATCTTAAAAGAAGATACATCTTTTAATTGGGAAGATTATATGGACTATGGAAAACCGTGTGGATGCAAGGATGCATGACGCCCCAAACTGAAGTTTCCGACCCAAAACATTTACAACCTCACGTCCTTAGAGAGAACCAAACCATAAAGTGTCACTTTATTATTTGAAATATAAGACGCGACCCAACATATTCATAATATGATAGCAAAAAACAGTAAAAGTTAAAGGGGAACAATAAACCAGATAGTTTTATAGCGGTTTTATATCGATGACAGGTGGATCCTCCAGCGTTTTATCGTCCGGAACTGAATTGCGTTACAAAAGGTTCCGGTATAAACGTTATAGAATGAATACGGGAGCTTACATAGACAAACAATGCTTTGAATGCATCTGGAATTCAACTCCAGGTTTGTTATGAAATATTTTTGTATTTATTACTTGGTTTAGTGGAGGGACCAGCAAAATGGTTATATTTAACTTCCTTGCATAGGTCTAGGATATAGGCGATGTCAGGAAAATGTTTCTATTTAACTTTCTTGATAATATCTAGCATATTGGTGATATCAGGTAATTCATTTTGTTTATTACTCTTGAAATGACCTAGCATATTAGTAGTATCAGAGAAATGATTCTATTAAAGTGATAAGAAAACACGTTTTTCAGCAGCAATAGACGTATATTTAATTCTTCAGGATTACACCATTACAACACTTAGCAAAATTAATGTACTTCTGTATTATAACAAATCAGAAACACAACATACAACACTTGTTAAAAACCTTTCGGCTCGAGCGCTCGGTAAAGACTGCCGACCGAACTAGCGACCATTCTGAATGTCATGAACGGGAATGAACTGAATGCATCGGCCATTCCGCTCATTCACCTCTTTTAGGCATATTATATCCTTTTAATAATTATTAAATTAAATGCAAAGCAAAATCATACCTTTTTAAGTAAACAAATCACCAAAAATGTTACCAATTATTTGAAAATCATAACATTCGGCCATCCGACCAAAAACATCAGCAAATCATAACATTCAAATAAAATAAACAAATACAAAAGTTTTGAATACAACCATAGAATACATTTTGTCAATAACACATTATTACAAAACAAAAACAAAGTGAAAAATAAAAAACTACCACTATAACAATGACGATGTATCGACAAAAATAGTTAAAAGAGACAAAGAAGTCATTGCTGACCCTCTAAGCGATATCCTGAACATTAGATTAACTTCAGATATTTATCTAGACAAACTAATAAAACCTCTCTTTAAAAATAGAAAAATGATATGTAGAATTCTATAAGCCTAGAGATTTCTTGTCAGTATTCTCTACAATCATCAAGTATATATAAGCCCAAATTTATTCTTACTTCGAAAAAAAAAGAATATGTTTGTTGCAGAATTAAAAGGTTGTCGAAAGTATAAGACTTCTTAAATATTAATGTATCAAGAATTGACAATAAAATACCAGATTGTGCCATAACTACTCAAAAACTATATGGCTCCGGAATCCGAGGATCTGCTTAAAATTGGTTTAAATAATACCTGAACCAAAAACAACTGTTAGCGAAGCTCCAAACAATCTCTTTGCTAAACCAGCTAACTTTAACCATGGTCAGAAAATCTGTAGATACCACTTCTTCACTTGAACTATTTCACGATGGACTTCGTAGTTTAACCATACTTTTCTGAGATCTCCTAGGTGTATCAGGAGGAGCACCTGCTTCATCATCAGTCGTCATCAATACCTCACTGAAACATATACATTCTCCGCGACATAATCCATTCATAATCATGTTACAATAAATAAATTAGTTAAAATCCAGTAAATCATAACAGATGTACAGAATCATTCTATTCAAAACATAGACAAAATCAACACAGTCTTTAAGATTAACCCCGACATAATCCATTCGTAATCATGTTACAATGAATAAATGAGTTAAAATCCAGTAAATCATAACAGATGTACAGAATCATTCTACTAAAAACATGGAAAAATCAACACCGTCTTAAAACTTAACCCCGACATAATCCATTCATAATCATGTTACAACGAATAAATGAGTTAAAATCCAGTAAATCATAACACAAGGACAGAATCATTCTACTCAAAACATAGAAAAATCAACACCGTCTTAAAACTTAACCTCAACATAATCCATTCATAATCATGTAACAATGAATATATGAGTTCAAATCCAGTAAATCATAACAGATGTACTGAATCATTCTACTCAAAACAAAGAAAAACCAACACAGTCTTTCAGTTCTTTCTTTTCAGTTCTCAACACAGTAAAAGTCTTCTAAACGTTTCATATGTAACAACAAAAATAAATAAAACTGGTTAATTTTTATCGAGTAAACTACTCATTGACCAGATCACTTGTTTTGATTAGCATAGACTGTTGTAAGCGTTCATAGGACACTTTATTTGACGACTAGTCACACACTCAACTACCAGTAATAACCATAACTATCCAAAACTCCAGTGTATCCATATAGTAAACCCACTAAATAATTTTATCCGATGACTAGCAACCCGCTCATCATCCAGTGAGATACTTACCCACTCAATTAACCAGCGAAGGCACATAGTACGCTTCCAAAATAACTTTATCCGATGACTATTAACCCGTCCATCATCCAGTGAGATACCTACTCACTCAATTAACCAACGAAGGCACATAGTACGCCCTTTAACAAACATTATCCGACGACTAGCGACCCGCTCAACATCCAGTGAGATACCTACTCACTCAATTAACCAGCGAAGTCACATAGTACGCCCTTTAACAAACATTATCCGACGACTAGCGACCCGCTCAACATCCAGTGAGATACCTACTCACTCAGTTAACCAGCAAAGTCACATAGTACGCCCTTTAACAAACATTATCCGACGACTAGCGACCCGCTCAACATCCGGTGAGACACCTACTCACTCGATTAACCAGCGAAGTCACATAGTACGCCCACTAACAAAACTGGTCAAGAATCTCTATTCTATCCTGTATTTATTAATAAATAAAATATCATAGCAGTCATTTAAGTAACCAACAATTTATATCTACACAATGTTGCTTGTAATTAATCATACTATAAACAAATGTATTCTACAAATTTCCATTTAAATCTTTCAAGAAGCTTATGAATTTAGTCATAATGGTATAAAAATTCAATTTTATCCATACTCAATACTCAATCATTTATTGCTTCCATAATGTATAACAGATGGTATAATCTTATAATTATGTAACAATTATGGACCCTGTCGGGCACAGCATGGTAGAAGAGAGGAAGAAGGCTTTTTGTTAATAATAAAAAGTTTAAGAATTTATGCTATTTGTAAGAATCATAGTATACCAAATTTTAATTTAAAAATGTCAATATTTAAAGCGAAAAGATTATCAGATTAATAAATGTCTAGATCTATAGAATTATTTCTTTGAGTCCAAGTATTCTTTTCTTTTCTCTAATAAGAAAAGCTTTAATTTTTGTAATAAAAGAATTATCCTTTTTTTTCTTTTTTTTTATTCTTCTGGAAGTTTATTATAGACTTTTATTGACATGACCAATGGGCTTGTAGAGTGCATAGATAGATGGGATGTTGGTAAATTTAATCTATTCCCATGCCTAACTGTGAACCATCTCGAACGTTAAATACGTTCGGTCACCATATGCAACAATGTGTGCTTATTAGTACTGCTAGAGAGTAGCCCTAGCCACGTACCCGAACTCACGATTACATAACACAGTTAACCAGCATAGTCCATTATTAGAGAGTTGCCCTGACCATATGGGTAATGCTACGCCATTAACAAATCTATACATATAATAGAATCGTAGAAAAGTGAAAACTGTACATTGAATTTTTTTTTAAATGATAGTTGGGGCGTGATCTACAATCCAATTCGAAACCAAAAATATAGTTTTTAGAATTTTTGTCTGTTTGTCTGTATGTATGTCCGGGCTAAACTCAAAAAGTACTGCATTGGATTTACTTCAAATTTTGCATGAATATTACTAAGAGGTCGGGTCATCATATAGGCTACATATTATCACGCCATCAACTACGGGAGAGGAGCTGTGATAATTTATAAAGTTTAACGCGGGTAAAACCGCGGGACACAGATAGTTATGATATAAAACAAATCTTTAATCCATAAAGTTACTTTATATCTACAGATAAATCATTGAATGCTATATCTTTGTAAGATAGTTTAAACACTGTCCACAAATATGAACAACTACAAGCAATTAAATCATATTATTTCTTTGTTTTATTTTTAAATATGGAGTTACATACCTTTTTCCTGGGTAATTGCCACTTCTGAGATGATAAGAAAACACGTTTTTCAGCAGCAATAGACGTATATTTAATTCTTCAGGATTACACCATTACAACACTTAGCAAAATTAATGTATATAATAATATAATAAAACAAATCAGAAACACAACATACAACACTTGTTAAAAACCTTTCGGCTCGAGCGCTCGGTAAAGACTGCCGACCGAACTAGCGACCATTCTGAATGTCATGAACGGGAATGAACTGAATGCATCGGCCATTCCGCTCATTCACCTCTTTTAGGCATATTATATCCTTTTAATAATTATTAAATTAAATGCAAAGCAAAATCATACCTTTTTAAGTAAACAAATCACCAAAAATGTTACCAATTATTTGGAAATCATAACAAAAGTTTCTTGAAAACCTGTATTATATTGGTCATATCAGGGTAATTGATTTGATCAACTTTCTTGAAAAGATCTAGCATACTGGCAAAAATAGGGAAATGGTTCCGTTTAACTTTCTTGAATAAATCTAACGTATTGGCGATATCAGAGAAATGGTTTTACTTGATTTTTTTTATAAGATCTAGCATATTGACGATATATGGGAAATGGTTTTTGATATATGGAAAATGGTTATTTATATTTGTGAATAGATCAAGAAAATGTGTGAATTTAGAAAAATGGCCTTATGGCGGCTGGAAGTTTTATAGAAATGAGAACAATGCATTTATATATTTTATTCATTGTGAAGACGTGACTAAAATTATATGTATTTATTAATACAGAAACAAATAAACTACAAGTAATACATGGTATTGAAGTCGCCATTTGCGGGTAGGATGCCCAATAAATTGGCGACTTAGTAAACGTCAGCTCTTGTGTCCTACAAAGTTGTAAATAGGCAAGACAAGACCGTTATAGATTAACGCGATTCTGGACCCCAGAGGACCATATTTTCAAACCCATACGGAAGAACGGAAGTTGATGAAATATTTCAACAGAATAAGCTATTATCATCAAGAACACGTATTTTTATAAAAATGTATTGAACAAACTGTTAAAGAACATTTAAAAAAAGAATATTATTTTAAACTTTTACGTCCGAAAATAATTTTAGCTCGTAGTATAACTTTTTGAACGACAGTGTGGGCGCTTTTAGTTTTTATGGCTCCCCCGAGCTTTGGGGTGACAATGCTTTCTTTGCGTTTAAGATTGTGACAGTGGACTACTTTTAAAATATATTGCTTAAAAGTTGTAATTTTGGTGTCTTAGTTGATACTGGTTTGCTCTAAGACCTTTCTACTGCCAAATTTATCAATTAAACCTTAACATAAAGTTATCATTTCTGATTTAATTTAACTTTATTTGATTTAACTGTCAAAATAGGTCAAGTATAACAGATCAACTTCATCATCTTGTTAGGATCCATAATATATAATACCCTCGGTGCTTTTGCAGCTAGCTTCTCTAGTTATAATTCTCTCGTTGTATGAGGCTTTAACCTCGTTATGTAATGTAATTCTGTCTCCCACACATCTCTGGAAGGAAGTAGATCTAGTGTTTGCCAAATCTTTGGATCCCGCAACGAATTTAATAAGTAAATTCTTTGCGGGATCCAAAGATGAAGCGATTGCCCCGGTCATGCCTGAGCCTCATTGTGCTTGTCATTTATATATGTGTCACTGTTGATCGAGTTGAGGAGTTGCAGTGTTTGGTAAGAGGGTAGTCGCAAAAGACAAAAGAGGATGTTTCAGCACTTTCACTGCCTCATTCAACTATAGTTTAGAAGTCTATGGGACTGCAAACATTAAGTGCTCCTGATTAAATGAGTCCTGACAGGTTGACAGATGCACAAACAGACGGACGATGTGATAATATTAGATTGTCTTCTTCATTTGTGGTACGGAACCGTATAAATAGTCTCAGCCAAAAACATTTTTTTTGTTATTTTTGTAGTTTTATTAATAGTTTAGTAATATGTTATAACCAATTATTGCGATTATTTTTCCACTCATAGTTTATCTAATAACGATTACATAATTGAACATCACATAATTATCTTACTACATTATCATTATCATCATATCAGACGAAAGGCGCCCGCCCACTGCTGGACAAAGGCCTCCCCTAAAGATCTCCCCTATTGCTGATCTTACGCTACCCGTATCCAGTACAAGTATTCAATTTAATTTTTTATTTATATCAATGAACTTATTTAATTTATACATTTGCCTGAATTAAAAATTAAAAAAAAAACATCTTTATCATACATTTTCATTCCCAAATGTATTAACAGCGATGAACATTATTGTATTATAATTTCCACATTTTATTTCTAAGGCTTCTTTTTAATTTCGCCTTCGTTTATATTTAAAAACCTTTTAACTACATTCCTTTTTATTCTCTTCAGTTTACAATGAATCGAAATTCCGCCACTGAAATGAAGTTATCAAAATCTCTCGATCTTTTCCACTCCGCCAGGCCATCTTATTAAATATTTCCATTACGTATTATAAAACCAATTCAAATAAACAAGTGTCGCAAACAGAAAACTAAAATACATAAAGATATTTTTAAATTGGATGGAGGAAATGCAAGGAAATTTACTTTGTAACGCTTCAGCGATGTTGAATTGTAAGAGTCTGTACAAATGCCAATTTATAGGCCCCAACGAGAGTTGCTGTTACGATGTCAAAAATTCTGTTTACTCTTATTATAAGGTTTTAAATTGGGTTGAATTAAATGACTCAATGTAATTTTACGTGTTCTTCTTCTTATCGTGTCGATGGTAAGAATTATATTTTATCTTCCCAAAATTGGGCAACGCTGATCGCTTTGGCTGAAGCGTCATACAAGTCCTGAAGGGAACAAGAGACTGGACAAGAGGGACAATCAGATAAATGTGCCATACTTTGAGGTGACACGCCGCACTCGCAAATGTTTTGTGATGTAGGAATGAACCCCATTTGCTCATGTTTTCTTTGGATCTACCAACCTGGGTACGTAGTCTATTAAGAGTCCTTTACGAGTTTAAGATAACTAGATAATGAGAATAGGTAATGCAATCAATAATTATGAAATTATTTATTTGAATCAGCAGTTAAGTAATTACCGGCCGATTGGCAGATACGCCGCAGGTAGGGGATTCGATTCCGACCCAGGACAGAAATTTTGTAATTTTAAAATTACAAAAGAAAATGTACTACTGTAGTATAACAGTTATCTGGTTTCCATAATACAAGCTCTGCTTAGTTAGTAGTTAGGCAACTACATTGTAGATAAACTCATAACACCCACTACTGGCTCTAACAGGATCCTATACAATGAAATCAGGCAAAATATTGTGACCCAATGGTACAATTTAATTCGTTTAATAGTCTATTGCTCGAAGCGGACTAATACGCCGGGCGAGCTGATTCGTAATCGTGACCACACGCATTTATAACAGTACGTATCGATAAACTGGACGGTTCCTTTTTTTAAAAAAATATGTAAAATAATATGTTTCTGTGTGATAAATTCAAGTGCTCTTACCTACTAAATGCAAACACATTTGTAATTTATATTTTCTTATACTTTTAATGCAATAGGACATTCCACACTATCTTCTCGAGGACAGACACAAGATTTACCTAGTTACTTTTTAAGCAATTACCATTGTCAATGTCTAAAACTGCTACTTAAAATTGAATTGAATTTTAAATTCTATGTGTATGTCCATGTAGCCAAATCTACATATCCAAATATATATTTCAGATAGGCCTAACAATTATAAATTAATTGCTAAACTTAATTGCCTCAAAATCACTAAAGCAGTCGCAATGTAGGTGTAATATAGTCAATATTTATAGTCGGTACTTATGTGTAGGAAACTGTAAAAGAAATCACTTTAAATACTATTGCTAGAAATAATTATATTTTAGGTAATAAATTAACTAGATTTAGTTTTGAAATGTTAATATCTTCTATCAAATCCTTTTAAAATTACCATAGATTACAGCTACTACATAATGAACTTGTTGACGGAAGGCAAAAATAACTTAAACAACAACGCAGAGATAAAACGATAATCTGTTGTCCATCTCATACTGTTTTATCAACATTACCACAGACATGAAGTTAATCTTATTACATTTTAAGTAGCTTGTTGCCATTTTGTTTTACTTTTCAACTTTAAACTTAAATTATAAATGCTTCTTTACTTTGTTATATTACAAATATTAAATTTATAAAAACATTGTTCACAAAAGAAACTAATGCAATTTTAATAAAAACCAACAACATATTTTCCATTGCTACAAATTCAACTGAAAACGTTAGTTACCCATAAATTATGACTGCAGACAAGCAGAATTTAACGCCTGATACTATCGACTATCTAGCGTGCACCTTGCCAATAACACTTCGTGTGTTTCCAAACCAACAATTAGAAGCCGATGTTATCTTAACTCGTGTTACAGATATATGTTTAATTATACAATTTTAATCTCCAGTACAACACGACGTGTTTATTTACTAGAAAATGTTATTGCTTATGTAATAATATGAAGCATATGATTTACGTGATCACGGTGAAGTGAATGCGTTAGATTTAATTAAAAAGTTAATCAATGATTTTTTAATTGATAGTCAAGTCTTTTAATTGGTGGTTATATAAATTATAAACCTTTCTAAATCGTTTTATATTTATACCTTAAAGAAACAGTTGAAACGCATTAGTAAAAAATCGTCTTGTAATACATGTCTAACTAATGTCAGATAATATGTCTCATAAATTTCAGACATGTCTAAACCTGACACATTCTTGACTATTACGTTTCGATTATTTCGCATGTTGTCATGTTAAAATATGTCTCAAGGTCACACAAAGAGTCATGGAGAGGGCTATGCTCGGAGTATCCCTGCGCGATCAAATCGAACCGCAGAAGCTAACATTGCCCAAAGAATTGCCAAACTGAAGTGGCAGTGGGCGGGGTACATACATGGGGCAGAAAGGTTCTCGAGTGGCGACAACGAACCGGAAAACGCAGCGTGGGCAGGCCCCCTACATAGTGGATCGACGATCTTGCATTGGTCGCGGGAAGCCACTAGATGCGGGCACCACAGGACCGGCTGTTGTGGAGATCCTTGGAGGAGGCCTTTGTCCAGCAGTGGACGTCTTCCGGCTGATGATGATGATGTATGTTTATCAGTTGTCTGGTTGTCATAGGCTCTGTCAAGTTTCCCTGGGACCGCTGGCGTTTGGAGGAAAAGAACTCCACTCGTCTTGTATAAGTGGTAACCAGTTGTAGCTCAGGTAACGCGCTTGTGCGTGTTGGGGAGGGGGGGAGGTATTAAGGCCCCTCCCCTCCCCGGGTGATAATGTCGCGGACGCTCAGTGTACAGCGGAGGTACTGGCGAGATCGTTCACGAGTACCCAGAGCCCCCGCTACAAGCACTGTGAGGCTGGCTACCGTGGTGGTTTTATTGGGTCGAGCCCCACACCACGTGCGACTAGAGCATTCCCACCACGTAAAAAAAGGCCCTGTCAAGTTTGGGACACTAGATATTCTTCCACTCTTATAGAATACACTTATATTAATTCTGTTAATGTTTTGGTACGACGACCTCCCTGACAGACCTAAGGAACGCTATGCTCTTTAGTATTAAACCACAAGAATATAGTTGAAGAAAAAGAATCACAAACCGTGCTGTGACGACGAGATACGTAGCAAGACAATATATTTTTACTTCGTTGAAAAATCTTTATTATTCCCTCCTTAACGTTAGGGGGATACTGTTGAGTGGGTTTGTTATTTTTCATAGTGCACAGCGGGGGTTTGTTTATTTTCCGTGCTTTAAAAATAAACGTACGGATGCAGCCATTTTGGACCGATGAAATACATTAAGCTTTCGAACTGAAGTGTCCATTTTAGGAGCTAGAATTAAACGTGTCATATTTGAGCGACTATTTTAGGACTACGAAGTTGGATGGACTTGTATATAATGAACATGGAAAAGCAATTTTAACATTGAATTACTGTGATTAAGTTGTAATAGAAGTACATTATTAAAGTAGCGTATGAAATATGAATCGGTGTATTTTAATCGGACTGACATTCATACGAGTCATGGGTTTTATATCCTGGGTCGGTCAACCAGTGTTATTAGATGGCAGTGATAAACTCCCGTACCTCGGAGAGCACGTTACGCTGGACGTCATTCATCGAAACTCTTCCCGATCATGTCAATATGCCGCCCGCATCAAATTACAAAATTAGGGAATAAAGAGTTAATTCTTTTTTTTCTTTTTTATGGCTGTGTGCATGACATCCAAGAAGAATGTCACCACCCCATCTCATTCCGTGGTAAACGTAAAAGGCGTCCCGAGGGAATATATTCCAAAGAAGAGATAGCAGCGTTCTTATGAGTACTATCACCATATTGATCTACCCGTCTGACAAGCGTGGCGATTCTAGCGTATCCCTCCATATGATAGACACAATGCATTGTGGACATCTTTTGGCGAGGCTTCTTCCAGCAGTGGACTTCATTCGGCTGATGATGATGATGATGGTTCTTTTTTCCAAGTCATCCTTGTTTCTGATTAAATTCGCTGCGGGATATACCTGAGCCTCACCGCTCAGTATCATTTCATTAGTGCTAATGTTTATCCTAGCTTATAGGAGTTGCACTGGTAGAAGGGAGGGACTAATCACATTTTTTTGAAGGATAGCAAGCGTACCTGTATTTACGCATAATATACTACTGCACTATAACATATCCTTTCACTAGTCCGTTTACGGACGGGGCATTAGAAGCCGTGACCGTCTCACGCCGATAAAGATCTCCATTTATACCTCTCAATTTCCTTGTCGACTAAATACTGAATGACCACGTTTCTCCATTGCACAGCATCCCTAACATCTTGAGATAACCAAATTAACTTTAAATTAGTTATGAGAGCTCCCCGTCTCGTTTTTTACTTGATTATTACTGAGGCGTTGTCGCTATCTTTTGTTATCTTGCCTTGTTCTTACTTTTCCTTTTCTTTAGATTTTTAAGATAAGAATAAGATGACAATGGAGAATGTTTATGCTGAATATTTTTAAGTGTTTTTGTTTTTGTAAGTGGCTTTCGTAGAAACAGTATTATTTTGAAAGGGCTCGTCTGTTTTACGACATCTAACATAAACAGTGCGGAATATAGGGAGTATAATCTACTAGGTCCGATGAATTTAAAATATTTGACATAATATTATCCTGGCACATTATTCACACACGGCCATCTGATCCCAAACTAAGCAGAGTTTGTTCTATGAAATCAGATTACTGATATGAATATGTAGTATACATAGTTACATACTTCAATAGATAATAACTTTTTTTCCGTAAACAAATACAAATTAATATTATAATAATAATATCAGGGACAATGTCACACAGATCATCGTAGCCCCAAACTAAGCAAAGCTTGTACTATGGGTACCGGGCGACGATATACATAATATAGATAGATAAATACTTAAATACATAGAAAACATCCATGACCCAGAAACAAATATTCGTGCTCATCACACAAATATTTGCACTAACCGGGATTCGAACCCAGGACCACCAGCTTCGTAGGCAGGAGCACTACCAACTAGGCTACGGTGACCGTCAACATTAGACTTCACTACTACAAACAATAGACTCAGGACAAATTGCACACAAATATATATCCTGGATGGGATTCAAACCCATAAACTGCGGCTTGATAGGCAAGTATCTACCAACCAAGCCGACCAGCCCGTCCGTAAGGTGAAATTTCAATATAGTTACGTCCGTGTACATAAATGCAGTGCGGAAATCACTCTTACTGTATACGTATTACAGTTGATTTCAAGCTTGGAGTGTATCCATCGAGGTAGCATCGACTGCTTCTACCTATTAATAATAATATCTAGGGACAGTGTCACACATATCTTCCTAGCCCCAAACTAAGCAAAGCTTGTACTATGGGTACCAGGCGACGATATACATACTTATATAGTTAGATAAATACTTATATACATAGAAAACATCCATGACTCAGAAACAAATATTCGTGCTCATCACACAAATATTTGCACTTACCGGGATTCGAACCCAGGACCACCAGCTTCGTAGGCAGGAGCACTACCAACTAGGCTACGGTTAATGATATGGTAACATCAATCGCATGACCAACTGTTATGCGTAGTTCCTGAGATACGGGCGTGTAACACTGTCAACTTCCGGTGACTTTTACTAAGAGTTTTTCCAAAAGATCTCAATTAAGTACACTTTTTGCTTGAGTAGAGAATGGAAACCAACACCTTATTTTTATATACAAGATCTGGTGTCGATTTCCATTCTCAACTCAAGCAAAACGGTACAAGGCCTATTTTCTTGTTTATGACTATAGAAAAAAGAAACGAGTTTGCTTTGACCACACGATTTAAGTAAAACTTAGATATACGAAATATAACTTGCTATGAGAGAAATAAAATTTATGCTCGCGACTCTTTCTTGCCCCTACAGTGCTATAAAAAAACGTATCTCCCTCTCTTTCTATTCAACTTCAGTTCGCCTTGCCCGTACATATTTTGCGTAACGCTCTCATCACGCATTCACCACCAAGTTTTGACAAGAACCAGCATCATCATCATCATCATTCATTGACAAAAATAATTTATAAGAATTAATATACCGCAAAAAATTTGAGCGGGTAATGCAACTTCAGATTTTTGTAGCTGCAGTTATGTCATACTTTTGAGTCTGCAATTTCTACAGTGGAAAAAAATAGTTTAATAAAGAATTTGCCACAGATTTTGTGTTTCAAAGGAAATTTCATGTCCGGAATCGCTGAAAACGTTACGTGAAACCTGCACCACATCAAATATGTCAAAGACACAAGCATATGCATGGTTTAAAACTTGTTTTGGTCTACCTTTGATGGCTACGGCAAAAAGCTGGCGCTTGAAAATGTATTGTGGTCGTATGGGACATAGAGATCGGGCTCAACAGGTGAATGTATCTTTTAAATCCGTTCCTAAACTTCCAGCGGGAATCATACGCATGAAACGTATTGCTACACGATTGCTTATCGCGAAAAATGTAAGTAAGACGAGGATGTAAGGAGTTTGAAGGTAAATCAAAACACAGCGCTTATTATTGTTTTTTTTTTTTTTTTTTTTATTGCCTTTGGAAGCAGACGAGCTAGCGGCCCACCTGATGGTAAATGGTAACCGCTGCTCATGGACATTCGCAATGCCAGGGGGCACAGCAAAGCGCTGCCTACCGTGATATTAGTACTCTTTTTAAACCTCGTTTGAAGAAGGACATGTCGTAGCGCTGGGAAAACACCGCAGCAGGTAATTCATTCCAGAGCCGGCACGTACGTGGGATGTATGAACGCTGAAAGGGTACCGTGCTTGACGAGATCGCTTCCAGGTGATACGGATGAACCTTACTGCGAGTGCGCGTGGTACGATGATAAAAAGGGGACGATGGCACTAGCTCAAACAGTTAATCCTAAAGCAATACGCGGCCAACATATTTTACTACCGCGACCATCAATAGACTTGGTTATTTTCAACGCTTGAAGGGATTGCGCCATTGAAAATTGGCGTGATTTTTTTTATTGCAAACGTACCACCTGGCGATTTTAGAGTAGGTATATAGCAGCTGGAAACGGCGTGCGTGAACATCAAACTCACGTGGTTCATAATGGGCTGAATGCACGTTGTGCTAAATTCTCACCTTGATCTCAAGGGACATTTTACTGTGCGTTTTATATAATAATCTACACAACCAACATGTGACTAAAATAAAATTCCGCGAAAGCTATTTTAGTATCAAAGCGAAATTACCACGAGTTTAGTGCTAACCTTCTACCTAAAATGGCAAAGTAGAGAAGCTACAATATAAATTATGTTTTTCAGTATCCTTTACATCGCCTTTCCAACTCCAACCTTCATTTGAAAATTCACAAAGGACTATTCTTAACCTTATTTAAGTTATTGTTATCTACCTTAATGGAAAGGGGTTCTGTAATGTCTTAGGTTTGAATAGCTTTTAAAGTAATGAGTTGTGACTATAACCTTGATTCTTGGAGACCTTTTGGTAGCGTGATATTAATTGCTTGTCATCGTGAAAAGGTTTTGTAGAACCATTTACTTTTAACTCCCGGCAGAAAAGAGAGGCGTTAAGACTAGACCTATGTGTCTTCGAGTATTTGGCATTATAGTATTATCACCTAACCGTTTGCTAGTTATAGCTTTTTTTGTAGTTTGGGTCCATGACATCGTACGTAAATTTACTAACTAATCAAATTAATCGAACACTAGAGACATGGAAACTTGAGAAATATGTATCTTTTGTCATATTTTTTTTATATCTAGTGAGTGAATGATACAATTGGTTCCTGCAAGATGATGGTGTGATGGTAGCTGGAAGCCGCTGGATGAGGGTAGCCCAAGACCAACAATTGTAGAGAGCATTGGGGACGCCTTTGTTCAGCAGTGGGCGTCTTTCGGCTGATATGACGATGATGATAATAATAAATGATACAAAGACCTTGACAATAACTTAATACAAGCTAGCTAAGTATCACTACTATTATAAAATAAATTGTATAAATGTTTTAACATTCCGTGTACCTAAATATCTGTAATATGCAACTAGAAATAATAACTGTATTACTACAAACATGTTCTGACTTTAAACAAGCGCTTTTTTAAAGTCTACGTGAGTAAAAAAAAAAAAATTTCTCAAGTTTAAGTGTCTCTGTTATAGTTCATATTATTATCTATAGAACTATTTTTACTTTGCAATTAAATCTCAAAATCAATTGTTGGCCTTACCCGGGATTGAAACCAGGACCTCATTAGATAGATCAACGAGCCAGTTATTTTTTTTTCTATACTTCTTATTACTGACTACATACATATATCTAATTGTAATTATATATATGCATAATTGTAATTGGAATACGCATTTGTGTCCGTATCAGTAATTATGTGTAATGTATGTGTTTATAATGATGACAGGTCTAAATAAATAATTATAATTAAATTTCATTATGCGAAGTATTAGCTCAGTCTTCTAAATAATCTTCGAATCTTCTAAATACATTTCGATAATTAAACCTAAACATAGTCTCCTTGACAATAACTTAATACAAGAAAAGAAATATCATTACTTTTATAAAATAAATTTATAAATGTTTTATCAATCCGTGTACCTAAATATCGATATATAACTAGAAATAATTATGTATAATTAACTGTATTACTACAAACATGTTCTGACTATTTACAAGCGTTTTTTTAAAGTCTACTGAAAGATACTTTTTTTATTTTATTTGAATCAATTTGAATATATACTTTACCTTTGCTTAAAGTATATCAGTAATGGTTTTTTTTTCAGTTTTTATTCTGTATTAATTAATATAAATACCACAACTATGTCGCTTGGAAAGAAATGTGTAACTTTAACCTAGCCAGGTTGTAGAAGCTCTTACCTAGTATACCGTCTCATTTGAATAAATCTGAATAAATTTTGATGGAATTCCTCCGTGATCCAGATAATGCGTTGAATTTTTCTTGTTTCATGTGTTTAGGTTGTTTAAATATGAGCTTATTATACGCAATTTATTCTGAATAAGGCTTAGAAACATGTTGGAGAGCGTAATCCATTGTTGAAAATGTATTTTGTTGTTTTTATTTACGTATTTTTTTGTTAAAATGTGCTGTGGTTGTTTCATGTAGGTATACAATAGCCTTGTCCTCTACTGCCGCTACGTGCAAGCAGCTCCGGGAAGACTGTACTGTTTGTGGCGCAGTCGCTGTGCTGTACTGGCAGGAGTCGGCAATTGGGGAGGACGAGTCAGAAACCTCCCAGGGTGCGTGTCCCGACCATCTGCATTGGAGCAGGATACCCGCGTTCCCGGGTTCCCCAAATCAGGCGCCAGAAGAAGTCCACGGGAAGATAGGTTTAGTCGATGCAAGTCCGACATACCCACCCGCAGACACATTTTGCGGGTGGCATGCGTAAGCATTCCTCCAGCCTCAACCAAAAAAAAGTATACAATACCTTAGATGCTTGCGATACATAAGGCATCACCAACATATGAATCAATGTTTTTAGCCTTTCGCGATTAGTACACATTATAATAAATTGTGGACACCACTCTCGATCACGGTAACATGTTACGGACTGTTATGGACTGCCTCGTTGGTCTAGCGGTAACGTGTTCAACCGCTGATAATCAGGTCCTGGGTTCAAATCCCGGGTCGGACCAAAAAGTGATTTTGGGATTTTTCCTTAAAAAGAAATTTCTCAGTATCAGCCCGAAGACTGGGAGTTGGTGGTATTAAACCCACGTGCCTCATAGAGCACGTAAAGCCGTCGGTCCTGTACCTGACCTCTTTCCGGTTGGGTCGCTAGTCGTCCCATCGGATCATGAGAGTGATGGAATAGAAAGTGCCCCTGTGTTTTCGCTGTTTTTTTTCTTAATTATGTTTAGTTTTATGGTAGTATGTAAGTTAATATAAGATTTGTACAAACTTTATTTCAATATGTGTGTGTGTGTATGTGTTCAATAAAAACATTTTCTTCTTCAATTGGCTAGGTTCCATTAACACTGGCCGCCGTGGCCGAAATTCGGTCGGGACAACATTAATTAAAAATATGTTAAGGTAATATTTATTACCGTTTTGCTTCTCCGACGTATTGGCATGGATTGCAACAGCCATGGTCACGGGTCAATTGAGTCTTGTCTCGTGTCAGGGCAGTGGTTACCCCGGCCTTTGAGCGTATGACTAAAACGCTCAAATATAGCTTCATCATTATAGCTGAAAAAAGTCAATTGCTGGAAACGTCTCACCCAAGAATAATCTTGGGGGGATATGCCATAATCGCCACGCTTGGCAGACTTAGCTATTAATTACTATATAATTTCAGCCCATTTGAAAAAATATAGTAGTGGAAATAAAAATAAGATATTATAAGATAGGCTCTGAAGTGAGCACCGGAGCAGCATCTCCGCGTTCCCGGGGCTCCCCCCATCAGGCGCCACGAGCAGTCCACTGCGGGTTAGGTTGAGTTGGTGCGAGTCCGACATACCCACCCGCAGACAGTTTGCATGCGTAAGCATTCCCCCTGCCTTAACAAAAAAAATGGCTCTTAAGCGAAATATGACAACTTCACATTTTATAAACCGATGACAATTTTAGCAGTTGTTTTTCCTTCTTATCTTATCTTTGCTGGGGTATACTCGCGTACAGAACTTCGACCCTTCAGGATCTTTTGTACAATCCCCCACTGGTTTTTATTGTAGCCCTAGAGCCCTGAATGGAGTCTGCACATAATCCAGTATGCTTCTTAGGGGTAGATCCTTGTTGTCTCCTGATTCTGGATATGCCAACCCCAGGATGGCCATTCCGTGTCTTGCCAATGCATGGCATTTGCATATTATATGCAGCATTGTTTCATTTCCTTCCCCACAGGTCCTGCAAATCGGGCTATTCGACAGTTTCAGTTTGTCTAGGTGAGAGTTGGTGCCGTAGTGGCCCGTGAATACTGTTACTATCAGTCGTAGCTGGTTTCTGGTGTATTTCCAAAGCTTTTGTCTACTCCTTTATGAGTAGTTTGGAGTGTTTTTGTTTTTCCTATATACATTTATTTTTATTGAACACGTCAGTCCAATCAAAGAAGTGTTAAATTTTAAAGACTTCATGGTAATGTTGGGACCGCTCAAAGAAACTAAATTTCTCATTCGCTATTTTGACTTTTATCTGGTATTATAACTCTTACATTCAGTATAAAAATACAGAGAGAACTAAAAATCCGAGCACATAATTCGATACAAAATATAAACAGAAATAAAGAACTCTCCGTATCCATTAGATATAAAGAAAAATCATTAGGATTCTTCCGACTCACTCCGTAACGCCTCTACCGACGGCTTGACACGAGAACGCGTACGAAGTAGTACGAACCGATGATTTATAACGGGATCTCGAAATTCGTATTGAAATAAAAGTCATTTACACGACTATGGATGGATATAAGAAGAATGGATGTGCCATGATTTAATAGTATAAAAAAAATTGACACAAAAGAATTTACAATTGAGAATCAAGATCACAAATGTCAAAGCTTTGCTTTTATAGCGAAATAGCTGTGCACCGTGGTTTTAGCCGCGTTAAACTTTATAAATTATAGCCTATGTGTTAGTCCAGGTTGTCAGCTAACTCCCTACCAAATTTTATTAAAATCACTCTAGCCGTTTTGGCGTGAAGAAGCAACAATAATAAACACTCACACACTCACAAACTGTCGCCTTTATAATTCTAGCAGTGCCCTCCAGTTTTGCCCGCATTAAACTTTATATTATAGCCTATGTCTTAATCCAGGATGTCAGTTAATTCCATACCTAATTTATTAAAATCGCTCCAGCCGTTTAGAAGTGAAGAAGTAACAAACATACACACTCACAAACTTTCGCTTTTATAATTTTAGTGTGATATTTATTGCACATTTATTTAAAGTAGTTTATAAAATCTTGTAGTTATATTTATTTATGGCATTTTAAGGTTATCCTCGATTTTGCCCATGTCATCATTGTCATGTCAGCCTAAACAGGTTCACTGCTGAACTTACGGCCATCTCGTAAATATCCGTCCGTTTTGTAGGGACCTGTCCACGCTGCGTTTTGCGGTTCGTGAACAGAACTCGAGAATTTTTCTGCCACTGCGGCCATCGGCTCTACGAAATATGTGCCCTAGTAACTGTCACTTTTGTTTGGCAATTCTTCAGGCCTTGTCGGTTACTTTGATCTAATGCTTTACTCGCTTCGACATATAGAGTTTGACAATTATTAATATGTTAATCAAAAAATTACATTTGTTTTACTTTATATGCACAAGCAGCTAAGGTCCAAAGAAACCAATTTATATACTTTGCATTTATGTACCGACGCCAGCACATCAAGCTACCGCAACCTGTCAAATTTACCTGAACCTTATGCTTTTAAGATTCAGTTGAAAATCTATAAAAGAAATTTGACAGTTTGGGGTAGTTGGATGTGCTGGCGTCTGTACATTTATAAATAGAAGTATAATGTTTTAAGAGAGGTAGGGCACAGCGTTCATTCGCTTGAAGAGCAGCCCGACTGGGGAAGTACCTCCACCTTACAGAAGACATTCCTTAATAATAACATTAATAATTTAATGTTGTGTTTCTGAGTGTGAGTAAGGTCGCCAGAGCTCATCGGGGTGGGGGGAAGGGTCAGCAACACTTGTTTGCTGACTCTTAAAGGCCGGCAACGCACCCGCGACTCCTCTGGTGTTGCGAGTTCCATGGGCGGTGGTGATCACTTACCATCAGGTGACCCTCTTGCTCGTTTGTCGACCACTGACATAAAAAAAAAAAAAATTGTAATAAGGGATTAGTAGATATTTTGGAGTAGAGAGAAGGTAGTCATATCCACAGATAAGTTCAATTTTGTCCCAGTCCTTATTCACCTATTTTCTACTCACTCACACACAAAAAAAAACTCAGTATTCCAAATAGTGTATTCTCCGTACAAAGAAGTTTATTCTAAAGTTTCTTAAATGGATTTTGAATTCATATTTTCAGAGAAGATTTAATTTGCCTGCAGTCAAAAGGATTGAGTTAAATATGGTTGTACCGTGAGGAACAAAATAAATATGGTGCAACGTTTAAACTGATTTCCCACGGAATTGAGGACAGAGTGAATCAAGGTAACATTTAATTTCTAGATTTATTAATATTATGTCGTGATGCCAAGAATTAGAACCTGAAATTGGACGCAGCAAAAATGCCACATATCACATAAACCTAATTTGGCAACTGGCATCTGTAAAATTTCAAGTTTAAGATGGTAGGATTTTTTATCCGTCTGTATAGCTACCATACTCACATGTCAGTGCGATGTCAAGCAGTTTTTCTGTGTATAGTCGTGTGCGTGGCAGCCCAAGCTGAAACAAGGAGGAGTCTTAACCTTTCTTCGGTTAAAGAGTACTTCCCATATTATTTACTACACATACATGAATGACCGATAACTACATGTAATGTCCAAGTTTGCAACGTCCAAAGCGTATCTGGGAGATATTGCAATCATTTATAGACTACAGTAACCGCTCCGTTCGACAAAACACCATATCCTTTATTTCTGACTCACAAAAAACCGCAGACTAATGTGGTGATCAAATAGGAAACATTGATTTATATATTTGTAAAAGTATCTACTATATATCTATTACATTCTATATTTAATCTTCTGTTTCTTCTTTCTCGTATAAGCAGCGGTTACCCTGATGGCATGTGACGTGGTTATATGAATTAGCTTATCACCCATCTACAGGCTGACCGCATGCCTATGTGCATTACCTCTTACGGACTGGTTAGTGCAACAGGCAATCTGTGTAATCCGGTATTCTAAACCTAAACAAAATATTATTTATTTCCCCGCTCTCGTCTTTGTCACACATTAGCGGTTGCACGAAGTAAAAAAAGGCAAAGTATAAAATAAATCTTATTTCATACATTACCTGGACGCCCAGGTATTCTACAAATTGTCTAGGTATTGTACAGAATACCTGAATTAGACAGATTGACGGTAACACATACGTTTAATTTGAACTCGGATTTGTAACAGCGAACATGTAAGAGTGTTAAGAGGGAACTAGCACGTTAAACATTATGTAACATAAAATGTTCACAATTTTCCTATCTCTTCCAGAAGTTTCATAGATTCTTTTAGCGATTGCTCTGCAAACTTATTGCTTGCTTCGGTTGCGAAATATCAACTCGGGTCATTGGGTATTTTCGCAATATCAGCCGGGCTCGATATTTCACCGTTTTTCACTTTTCCCCTGTGGCTGGTTAAATAGAATTTTTATTTTAGTGAATTTCGCTGACAGTTCTCGTAGGCCGACTTATTTTTAATTTGACAAATATGTGGAACATGCAAGAAAGTTGAAGGAAATTGTTTTCTCTGATATTGACTGTTTAATATATTTCTTTCTAGATATTTCTCGTAGATCAACTTATTTTTAATTTGAAAAATAATATGTGGAACATGCGAAAAAGTTACAGGATATTCTTTCTGAAACTGAATATTTAACATGTTTCTATCTAAGTATTTCTCGTAGGTCAACGTATTTTTAATTGGACAAATGTGTGTACAATGCAAAAAGCTGAAAGGAATTATTCTCACTGAAATTGACTATTATATATATTTCTATGTAGACAGTGCAACTTAGGTCAACTAATATTGAATTTGAGTAATATGTGGGACAGGCAATAAATGTAAAGGGAATAGTTCTCTCTCAAATTGATTATTTAAAATTGCAGCTAGCGATAAGATTGCCCTTTACTATACATAATCTATAATAATTGTTTAAGTATTTTTTTATTCTGACGCAAAAGAAAGAAAAAGATTTATAATTGCACAAGACAACAAAAATATAAAATAACAATAAAACGAAAATAAATAAAAACTAAGACACTTGTTGCCCATGCAAGCCTGAAATGGTACGATTAAGAGTTTAGTATTGTATTGTAATATATTTGTATGTACTAATGTCTATGGTAACCCTAGTTGATTCTACTAGCATACCCGAATTCCCGGGTCTCCTCCCATCAGATACTAAGATAAGTCCACGGCAGGTAGGTTTAGTTAGTGAGAGTCCCACATACCCACCCGCAGACACTTTGCGGGAAAATGCGTTCCATTAATCAAAAAAGTGTATTTGCATGTATCAATATCAATGTCACCCACATAGCCCGAAGAATTGCAAAACTGAAGTGGCAGTGGGCGGGGCACATAGCTCGTAGAACCGACGGCCGTTGGGACAGTAAGGTTCTCGAGTGGCGACCACGAACCGGAAGACGCAGCGTGTGCAGGCCCCCTACAAGATGGACCGATGATATTGTGCGGGTCGCTGGAAACTGCTGGATGCGAATAGCGCAAGACCGGCAATTGTGGAGATCTTTGGGGGAGGCCTTTGTCCAGCAGTGGACGTCTTTCGGCTGATATGATGAATGTCAATGTCAACCCTAGGTGAAACCTAGGTTTACCGTTGACTTTAATAAATGCAATCTGTTTTCAAACTCAAAACTCAAACACAAATATTTTATTTTTTAATCCATACTTAAGTATGGGTTTTATAAAAGATCTTAAAAATAATACAGGGTAATCTCCATATTCGGCGCGCACATGTTTACATTTGTATTTATTTAATCTATGACCACCCACTGAGTTTGTTTCGCTGGGTCTTCTCAGTTGGGGCGCATTGGATCCGGAGGTAGCATTAAAGCGCGACCATCGTTATTAACACAAGGTCCGTCATAATAATAATACCTTAATATACACAGCACCATTGACAATATGTCGTAAAAATATTAGACTTAAACTAGATATTTAAACATAATCTCTTGACAATAACTTGATACAAGCTAGCTAAATATCATTAGTACAATAAAATAAATTGTATAAATGTTTTCATACAATGTGTACCTAAATATCTATGTTACTAGAAATAATAATGTATACAACTATATTACTACACACATGTTCCGACTATTTACAAGCGCTTTCTTAGAGACTACGTGAATAAAAACCTTTTTTTATTTTATTTATTTATTTATATGTATATATTGCTGCTGTGTGGTGACGGCGCGAGAATGTCAGACAGAATATCATCAGCCCATTTCATCTTGTGAGGGGCGTAAAAGTCAATCCGAGGGAATGTCTGCCAGAGGACGACCAGCAGCGTCTCTCTGAGTACTATTATTACCATCATACTGCGATCACCAAACCTTCTGACATGCTTGGCGATTATAGCATATCCCCCCAAGATGATTCTTGGGGTGGCTTTTGTCCAGCAGTGGACTTAGTACAGCTGTTATCATGATGATGGATCTATGTATATTATAGAACATCCTAAAACCTCACTGTAAACAAATAGAACGCAATTCTAAATCAAAATGGCATGACGCGAAGACCTCGTAAATACGTCTTTGGAAAAACTTTACTTGTCAACTTATTTAAGTACTGGAACTTTCCCCGATTGCTTCCATCTTGGCGGCTAACAGGAAAAATATTACTCAGTCGTTAGTGACGTCAGTTTTTTTTTTCATTATATTTTCTTACTTTTACTTCGCTGATTTGGGAAAATTGGCAGTAACTTGTAAAAAAAGGGTATTAATCATAGCTAGTTGCTCTCATCGGTCCGTAAGGGTCAGCGCAGACAGAGAGGAGCGCAGCGGATAGGGTTTTATTAAGGCACTAGAAAATCAACTTTAGAGCTATAGGAATAAAGCGCATATATGCTTGAACCTGACAAAATGCTCTCGCAGTCTCGAGCATTATAATTTTACAGTTGATTTTCTAGTGCCTTAATAAAATCCTCTCCGCTGCGCTCCTCTGGCTGGCCCTAAGCGATCAGCGAGGTTAATTAACTAGGCTTACGGTCGGTCCATAGATGGTTGACCACCAAAGTGGTTTCATTTCTGAGCGTCTCCGTGCTTTGGAGGGCACGTTAAGCTGTCAGTCCCGGTTGTAGTCATTAGAAAACAGTCTATGTCCATGTCAAAGGCCTAATGGGCGGCTTAAACAATTCTGATCTAGGATAACCACTGCCTTTACAATAAGCAAGTGTAGACTGCCTTCTGTTTTAATATCGGCTATGGCACCGTACGTGCACAAGTGTGTACAACACAATATGCACTTTCTATTCCCTTAAATAATAATAATAATATCTGGGGACAATGTCACACAGATCATCCTAGCCCCAAACTAAGCAAAGCTTGTACTATGGGTACCAGGCGACGATATACATACTTATATAGATAGATAAATACATATATACATAGAAAACATCCATGACTCACAAACAAATATTCGTGCTCATCACACAAATATTTGCACTTACCGGGATTCGAACCCAGGACCACCAGCTTCGTAGGCAGGAGCACTACCAACTAGGCTATGTTGACCGTCGTAAAGGTCAGGTATAGAACAGATGGTTTTACGGCTCCGAGGCACGGAAACTTGCACTAACATGCTGACTCCAGACAGAAAATTCTTGACTGAGAAATCATATTATATGTATGTACCTATACATTTAATAAGTTTGGAATAGGAACTAGTCATGATTCCAATTCAGAAGTCTTTCAGTTTCAAAGCTAATACAAGTTACTGTTTCTGGGTCATCATTACAGCTTAAATAAGTCCACTGCTGGACAAGCCTCCCTCAAGAATCATCTTGAGGGGATATGCCATAATCGCCACGCTTGGCAGGCGGGTTGGCGATCGCAGTATGATGGTCGTAGTACTCAGAAGGAAGCTGCTTCCCGTCCTCTGGTAGATATTCCCTCGGGTCGACTTCTACGCCCCCCACGGGATGAGATGGGGTGATGATATTCTGATTCTGATATTTGTCGCCGTCACCACACAGCGTCACACACTGTTTCTGGGTAATTGGCTGGTTTTCAGTTATCATTAGAGTAGCATAATGATTTCAGTACTTATAATATAATAATACCCTGGGACATTATTCACACACGACGATCTGATCTCAAACTAAGCAAAGCTTGGACTATGGAAACCAGATAACTGATATACTACATATTTTGTTTTTGTAAATACATACTTATATAGATAATTACACCCAGACTCACGACAAACAGATATGTTCATGCATACAAATATCTGTCCTGGGTGGGAATCGAACCCACGACCAGTGGCGTAAAAGCACGCCAACAGGCCCTTCTAATATTGATATGGTATGAATTCAAATAATAATGTTGATGTTTATTTTTGTTTCAGTTTCCATCTGACGAAGACTTCTAATCGTAATGTAGTGTAAGTACCCTCATTATTCCTATTATTTTACAGTACCGACTTGCCCCGGCTTCGCCCGGGTTGTGAGTAAGAAAAAGAAACTAATATTTGACTTTATGTATCATGATTGATTATTTTGTTATCCCCAATTTGGATTTTGGGGTGCGGACTAACTTCTGATTGACAAAACTGAGTCAGACCCTAAATAGAAGCTAACGGCCAAAACTTGACTCAAATTTTCTTATAACCGATGAAGTTACGTATTGAAATATCATGTTAGATACTGAACGCAATTTAAGCCACGGGTAACCACTGCCTTGTGATAAAAAAAGGAAATAACATTAGATATCGTACAATGGGCGGTATAATTTATATTTCTATAGGGAACGCCAAATAATTAATTTAATAGAATTTTTGAAGTTATACTTCTTTTGGCGCGATGGAGAAAAATTATGAGAGTGAATTTTTAAGATGCGCGCGCACACCGACACCAAAAAATTTAACAGCATGAAGTTAGTTCTAGGTGGTATGAGAGTGAATTTTTACGATGCGCGCGCATCGTGCGCGCGCATCGTAAAAATAACAGCATGAAGTTAGTTCTAGGTGGTATGAAAATGTATGAGAGTGAATTTTTACGATGCGCGCGCATCGTAGTAATAACAGCATGACGTTAGTTCTAGGTGGTATGAAAATTGATAACTATGTTCAAGTTGTTTATTAAGAAGTATAACTTCTAACGCGTGTACATAAGTACACACAAGTTTTTTTTCATACTTCCATAAATAATTAATTAGGTAATTTTTGAGTTTATTATACAAACAGAAAAACATAAAAATATCAAATTCTTTTTTTTTTTTTTTTTGTAGACACAAACCAATCCATAAAAATAAGTAAAAATAAATGAATAGTACAAAGGTTCTACTTAGTTCGTACGATTTTATTCCAGCAGACAGAAGAAATTCTAAAGAGCCAAAATAATTTGTGTTAGTCAACAATACACTTTCGTACTACTATTTAGACCAATACTGTCATACATATAAATATTATGTCCAAAACATACTTAATCTTTACTATATTTATGAAATTAGCTTTGACATGAAAGAAACTATTTCCCAAAAGTATCGGAAATAAATATATTTAATTGCAACAATTCGTAATAGGGGTCTAATAATGGAATTGGCAGCCATATCGCTTAGGGCGATCTCACTAAAGGAAACAAAATTGGCCGGCGAGCTGGACTGGCATGCCAACGATGTTGTAGGTACCGTTCTTGGGCTTATAACAGGTTTACTAATAAATAATATGAACTCTATCCCTTGTGATCTTGTTTTTAGTTTATTCCTAACAAGGATTTGCTGTAATATGTCCTCTTTGGGGGTATATAGCAAAAAGGTCAATCACCTTTTTGCTATGTACCCCCAAAGAATGAGCAAGTAAAAAAGTTACTAGTTAAAAATAATGAAATGAAATGAAATTTATTCAGCACTTGGGTATTAACATAAACATAGTCGAATACAGTATAAAAATTACAAAAAAAATAATTAGTCCGTCCGTGCGGTCTGTTTTATATCTGGGGACAATATATCTGGGGACAATGTCACACAGATCATCCTAGCCCCAAACTAAGCAAAGCTTGTACTATGGGTACCAGGCGACGATATACATACTTATATAGATAGATAAATACATATATACATAGAAAACATCCATGACTCAGAAACAAATATTCGTGCTCATCACACAAATATTTGCACTTACCGGGATTCGAACCCAGGACCACCAGCTTCGTAGGCAGGAGCACTACCAACTAGGCTATGGTGACCGTTTTATCAGATATATTTTCTTAAATCCTAAAATAAATAACAAGTTACTAATCTATTATTTTTTTAAATTTAGTTGTACTATATTAAAATAAAACTTTCTGAAACTTGGTTGAACTCGAGTGTTTTAAGTTCCGAATTATTTAGTGATAATTATATAGTTTATAGGCGAGATAGAGAGTCTTCAGGCTTTCACAGTGAAAAGGAGGGGGGTGGAGTACTTATAGCTGTCTCAAAATCTATTTCATCAAAGAGAATGCATGATTGGGAAAGTATGTGCGAAGACGTTTGGGTTTTGATAGATATCCCACATTCCAAATTCCAAAAGAAGTTGGTAATCTGTGCCGTTTACATCCCTCCTCCTGTACAAAGTCAGATTTTAAAACATTACATCCAAAATTGTAATTCAATATTGGAACGTTATGATGGTAACATGTGTATCATGGGTGATTTTAATCTCAGCAATATCGATTGGACTAAGCAAAATTTCCAAACTACTCAGCTGAATCACATGTTCATCGATTTTGCAAATATTTCAAACCTACGTCAATATAATAATGTAGAGAACCACAAGCAGAAGATACTAGACCTTATACTTACTGACGCGCCGCAGTGCACTGTGATTTCAAGTAACGATTTTCTATGCCCTGTTGACCCACTACATCCACCCTTAGAAATTGAAATTTCAATAGCTCCGAATGTAACCGAGTTGAAATCTAACACAAACCAACGGAAACTGAATTTCCATAAAGCTGACTATGAAGTTATCATAAGTCAGCTATCAGATATTAATTGGGATATTTTATTCTCTACATGTCATGATGTCAATGCTATGATAGCCTTATTCTATGCTCAAATTAAAGAGATAATTTATAGAAATGTTCCGTCTACCATATACAGGGATAAGAAACATCCCATATGGTTCAATAAAGCTCTCATCAATACTATTAGAGAGAAAAATAATGTGCACAATAGATTAAAAAAGTATGGAAATCCTAGAGACAAATTAGAGTTCCGCCTTTTAAGTAACCGATGTGCTAAAATGGCGGAAAACTGTTATAATAAATATATAAATGAAGTAGAATGTAGGATTTCGGAAAATGTTAAATGTTTCTGGTCCTTCATAAAATCCAAAAAAGATAATCCCAATACCTATCCTAGTACAATGACCGATGGACTTAGCATTAAAAATGACGGACCAGGTATATGTAATTTATTTGCAGATACATTTGAAAAAAATTATAGCGAAATCGACGTCACAAATTTAAATTTATTCCGTCATCAGTTACCTAAACATTTACTCGGGATCAGCGCTAAATACTCTGATTTGGCAGTTTCAAATAAAATTATATATGAAAAACTTAAAAATTTAGACATTACTAAAGGCGCCGGGCCTGATGCAGTTCCTCCTATATTTATTAGAAACTGCGCTTCTCAGTTAGTAAAGCCATTGCATGCAATTATTAATAAATCTTTGACTGCTGGGGTCTTTCCAGATGAGTGGAAATGTGCCAAGGTAATTCCCATTTATAAATCTGGTGACAAAACTGCTGTTAGCAATTACAGACCCATATCTATCCTCTCTACACTGGCAAAAGTATTTGAATCAATAGTTTGTACCAAAATTAAAAACTATTTTCAACAATATATTACTGATCATCAACATGGCTTCACTAAAGCTAGATCAACGTCTTCAAATTTGGTAACGTTTGTGGAAGAAATGACTGAGGCTATAGATGGTATTCAAGAAGTCGATGTCATTTACACCGACTTTAGTAAAGCTTTTGATCGCGTCCCCCATTACGTGCTACTCAGTAAGCTTTCTGCCTATGGTTTCACAGGTACTTTTCTTAATTGGATTAAAAGCTACTTAAGTAAACGTTTTTATTTTGTAGCAGTAAATGGATACAGGTCCGACTTACGTAATATTGCATCAGGTGTTCCACAAGGATCAAACTTGGGACCGATATTCTTCAATATCTTTATAAATGACATCCCCAAATGTTTTCAGTATTCTAAACCATCTTTATTTGCGGATGATCTCAAAATAATGCGGGTAATAAAGAGCGACATAGACGTTACTTATTTGCAGACTGACCTAGACAATTTAAATGAATGGTGTTGCACCAATAAAATGTACCTCAACACAGAAAAGTGTTATCATATGAAATTTTCACGAAAACACAATAATAACAATGCTACTTACAAAATAGGAGGGAATATTTTGAAAAAAATTGGCATACATAAAGATCTTGGGGTTACAGTAGACGAAAAAATGACATTCATACCTCACATGGACCAAGTCATCAAAAAAGCTTCTAAAATGTTAGGCTTTATAATAAGAAATGGTAAAGTTTTTCGGGAACCGCATACTAAAATCCTACTATACAATAGCTTAGTTCGTAGTCTATTAGAATACTGCACAGTCGTATGGAGACCACACTACGCCACACACATACTTCGTATTGAAAGAATACAAAAAAGATTCTTGTGGCATCTTGCCTATTCCACAGGCACGACTAAGAAGTACAAGACATATCAAGATAGGCTTAAACATTTCAGAATAACTTCTTTGGATAAACGCAGGACACAAGCGGATCTACATTTCTTATGCAAACTTTTAAAATATGGTATATCGTGTCCACAGCTTCTAAAACGAATAAATTTTAATGTTCCACGACGACCACCTCGTAAACCTATTGCGCTGTTGGTGCCTCCCTTTCGTAGAACGGTTCTGGGTTACAATGCTCCCATACCAAGATTGTGTAGACAATTTAACAGGTATTTTACTGGGCCAATAGACCTTTTCAGCATGAAATCAAGTGCACTGCGTAAAACAATATTTGAAATAGTGTCAGACTCATAGAAAAATTCTAGTAATTAATTTAATTTAGATATTTAATAATATTTATAACTGTTATTGATTGTTCCTTGTTTATTTTTAATTTTAATAGATCTAAGTACTTGTTTTATAATATTTTCCTATAAAACATGTAATATAGATTAATTTACTACCTATAGAGTGTATCTAAAAATGTGGTGTTTACCTATAATTAGATGCGCAATTAGAATTAAGTTTTATTGTATACTGTATCTGTAAATGAAACATTGTCGCTTCTGTTGGTAAACCTAATAAATATAAAAAAAATTAAAAAAATAAAATTAAAGAATTGAAGGCAATGAGCATTTGGCTAGCGCAGAAGGCTCTTAACCAGTAGCTTTAATTAAACGTCTAATACCTGAGGCCACCCTTTTGGGGTTCGGGTCACAGCTCAGGGGGCCGCTGAAGCAAAAGGACAGAATTCTAAGAGAGGGTGTGATCAGTTGCACGGGATCACCGATAACGCGTTAAGGGGCCAAAGCGATCCTCGCCGCTGAGGAACCTACCCTAGCTAACCTGCGGCTTTCTCTAGCTACCTAGGTGGACGACCCGGAGAAGAAAGCCACAAAGAAACTCCGGGCTTGATTTTTTCGTCTTCTTTTGCTTTTTGTTTTAATACGTAAAATAATAATTTAAGTTAAGGGTGTGACCACATCTTAAGTGTTAATAAAGAATTAGTGTTTTCACTGGCGTAAGGATTTGAGCTGGGAGGTGTCCGCTACATACTTTCCATGGGTGTTCTACAAGACGACTGAGGGATAACAGTTTTATAGCAATAGCACCCCCTTTGTACTAGCTACCACCTAACTACGGTCGCCAACTCGCATGCCAAACGGCACACCCCTCCAAGTGGTAACAACGTAAAAAGCTTTAGGGGAGGCCTGTGTCCAGCGTTCCCTGGGTTTCCCATATTAGGCGCTAGCAGAAGTCCACGAGTAGGTTCAGTCCGACATACCCGCAGACACTTTTTGCGGGTGGCATGCTTAGGCATTCCTACTGCCTTAACAAACAAAAATGCCTATGTCCAGCAGTGGAAGATATAAGGCTGTTGATTTGAAGCGTTATACTTAAGAAATAAATCATAATAATATATCACTGTGCGAACTGCATAGAAGCAAACGCTAAAGGTATCGCTAAACTTTCTATAGACTATTACTATTTTATAACAAAGATTATCGAGCGAACTCACAAACTATAGAAGTGTATTTTTGATGGCTCTTTGTAAGTTATGAACTGACGCGATTGAGATGCACTAATTAGTTTAGAAAATGGTGAAACGTTTTCTTTACCCGCCACGGCCATATCTATAAAAGTTTTGTTGGAAAGATCATTAATGTCAGTTGAATGACGTCCGCTGCTGGACGATGGCCTCCTTGAAAGATGTCCACGTTGGAAGTGTGTAATCCCCACGCTTAGCAGACGGGTTGCCTATCGCAATATTATGGTCATCATAGACGGTCACCATAGCCTAGTTGGTAGTACTCCTGCCTACGAAACTGGTGGTCCTGGGTTCGAATCCCGGTAAGTGCAAATATTTGTGTGATGAGCACGAATATTTGTTTCTGAGTCATGGATGTTTTCTATGTATTTAAGTATTTATCTATCTATATAAGTATGTATATCGTCGCCTGGTACCCATAGTACAAGCTTTGCTTAGTTTGGGGTTAGGATGATCTGTGTGACATTGTCCCCAGATATTATTATTATTATTATTATATGTTACACAGAAAGACTCTGCTTCCCGTTCTGTGAGCGATATTTCCTCGGAACGACTTCTACACCCCCCACGAGATGAAACGGGTGGGAATCAAACCCACGACCTGTAGCGTGAAAGTCAAGCATTTACCAACCAACTGGCCGGTCTAGTTGATACTAGTAACAATTCCGAATTGATTTTTCCATAAGCGAATACATAAACTTATCGATCGACATCATCATCTTCTTCTCTTTTTCATACAATCAGAGATGCTATTTATTCAAACGTACTCTAGCTTTTAAGTTGGCCTAATGTCTATTTAACATTTACTTGAAATTTATTCTGCCAATTTCTGGTTATAATAATATTAACACAAAAATTTTTAATCACAATAAAAATAATTTGTTCTACACTTCTATGACATCTTAACTCAATGTACACACATGCACCTTTCCAATATTGTTACAATATCACACATACAAATAATTTTCTCTCTGTACTTCAAACTTATAATTCCAATGTAACTTTCCTTATTGTCCCAAATATTACTGTATTTGTTTCCACTTAATGAACGTAAAAATATCGCATAATTTCCACAGTTCTATCACTGTCTATGCTCTGTATTTTTCTGATTTTGTAAAACTAATGGATGGATCATAATGGCATTTCGCTGTTGAATTTTTAGTATCTCGAGAGCTAAATAGAGTGTTTTATTGCAATTTTACCGGGAACACGGGAGGAGGATCGAAGAAAATGTCGATTCACTAATAACTTGAAAGGACAGATGGATTATGAATGGTGCTCAGCTTTCAGAAGTTTTATAGAAGGACGATTAGGTAGTAAGTAGGTACCAACACTTTATTGCAAACTGGTTACTACATTACTGGTTTAAAACATACTTCTGCACCTTTTTCTTTTTCACATTCATCTAATATAATAATATTAAATAATTAATGTAAAATTTACTATTAGCTACCGATGTCAGTGTGCTCTTCAGGGAGTTTGGGCCTAGCATCTTCATAACAAGTTATTTTAAAAATAACTTAGCGAAGAAGCTAATCAAAATCTATGTGATCTAGCATCGTAACCTACCTCTATATTTTTATTGTATTAGTACGTTATATATGTACATATACTGTATTTTTAAGCACACTAAGTATACTTAAATGTACTAAATGAATTTGATGTGGTGAAAATAAATAAATTATTATTATTAAAATTATTATTATTATCTTGTTAGCGTATCAATGGTATTCTTAATTATGTCAGACCACAATCAATTTAACGTTGTGAGTAGCCATTAGTTCTTGCAGGATTTTTTTCACGCAGGGCATCTTAACAAGTATGTCATAATTTGAGGGTGACTTGCTCTTCAGGCTGGAACCGTTAAGAAATCCCCATTTTAGCAGATTTTTTTTATTTCGATATGACTAATTAGTGGGCCTACCTCATAGACCCCTTAATCTTAATTTAATAAAAATCTTATAAATAACCTCCACCTCGGCAACGCGTGTTATAATAATAATAGATCACTGGGTCAAGGGCCGGATACAGAAGGCGGCAATTATGGGAACGGCACGCATCGTGAGGAGATTCCTCACTCTGTCGCCCTGACCACCGGCGGCCTAGGGCGTATAACCCCGCCGCGCGCCGCCGGGGGAGCTCTGTTTTTTACGTATTTATTTGTGTATTATTGTTTTATATAACTCGATAATATATAATAATCGATTTTATAAGAATAAATATGTATTAAATATGAAAATAAATAAATAAGTTGGAATAATAATAAACTCTTATTTCTTAGAATAGTTATGTATGTATTACAAATAGCATATTAAGGTAACAAACACATAAAAATACTACACTTAAATGGTTATGGTACTGTCCTCTTAGATAGGCTACAGGATGTATGTCTGTTATGTTGTATGTCTTGAAATAGTTATAGGCTTCGGTTACCGCTTACCATCTAGTGAGTCACGTGTGTCTGTGTCTGCCAACAAATTATATATATTTTTACTACATATTGTCTGAATGGTTCTGTCTATATTAAGGTACGAATTAGATGTTATCATTATGGCGGACCTTGTGTTTATAACGACGGTCGCGCTTTAATGCTACCACCGGATCCAATGCGCCCCAACTGAGAAGACCCAGCGAAACAAACTCAGCGGGTGTCTCTACTACCGGTTTCAAGTTTTTTAATATAAATACAGCATTAATTATGTGGCTCGCCTGATGGTAAGCAATCCCCGTAGCTTATGAACGGTTGCAAAATTAGGATGCATTACTCGCATTTACCGAAACATTAGAAACCATAGCACTCTTCTGAAGGGCCCCATGCTGTTGATTTCAGCGAGAACCATGCCAGGGACCCATTCCACATCGTATCATCATCGTAAATGGGAGGAAGTTTCGCTGAAACTATACTGTACGAGATAGTAAAGGTTCTAGGGTGTGAGGTTGCTTGCTTATCGTATGGGTAGTGGTAACCCTAGTGTCAGAGTTGCTCAAGCCGCCCAGTAGGCCTCTGCAATGGCTTAACGAATGTTGTCAAATGACTACAACCGGGACCGACAGCTTAACATGCCCTCTGAAGCCCGAAGACGCTCAGAAATTAACCCACTTTGGCGGTCACCCATCTATGGACTGACCATCTAGCTATGAGCGCCTCAAATCGGTGTGATGTTAAACTCCCAGTCGAAGGTGAAAGGTGCGATAGTAGAATCAATTAATTTTTCAGTACCCAGTCCATTCCTTTCCAAACTCAAAAATAAAGAACAAAACGCTTAAAATTGCTATAACTACCTCTTTATCCGAATCGTCTTGTTAAATTTCTATCTCTGAATTTTACAGATACTAACCATCCCACCTCCCCTCATCATTGATATAAGTTGTTAATTCGAACCATTCTGTTTGTCTCCCACACTACATAACCAATTGCTTTGCATAACTTCGTTGCAGCTTGCTTCTTTATAAGACTGAATTAAATAAATAAATAGTTGCTAGTATAAACTTGAAAGGATTGCTAATGGAAAGTGAAGTACTTTTCCTTTCAACATAATGAACGACAAGATGATTTAGAACTATTTTAGTTATGTTCTGAAGTATATTTTGTTTACACTTCACAATTTCTTTCCCGTGAATTTGGACAAATGCCTTCTGTGGCAATGCAATATTATTTGTGTGTATTTTCTTCTGATGTGATGGCCGGAAGGTGTTATTTTAGTGATAAGGTCACCAATTGCATTTAAATTTCATTTTCTTATTTGTATTCATTATTTCTGTTTCTTTTTGTAATAAATTGTATTTCTCCTTTCTTTTCTTTAATATTTTTGCTGATCTAACTGTAGCTAATAGTGTTGTTTAAATTTAAAATAAGTAGCCCTTAACATAAGTTAAGGTTTTGTCTAATTTAGCAAGCTGTGTCTACATCAGAGTAGGGTATAGACTTTATTTTTTATAAATCGATGTTGTCTTATTCAATGTAGTCTATATCCAGTTTTGTAGACCATAAACAGAAAAAAATAAATCTAAGCCTAAGTAGGTATTGATTGATTTTCCAGTTACTCTTAATTATCTTCTTCGTCTTATCTTCCAAGACAAGATGAAGATAATCCGTTGTTGCATCAACAACTGAATGTTAGAAAATTGGACAATAGTTTTTATTTTTTATAGTTTGTTGTTTGTATAACATACTTGAATTACAAATTTGTTCATTTCCTGTTGGGTTTCTCCAAAATCAATATTAGGATTTATTGCACATCGTGTTTGTACCTAGCTTTAATAAATATTGACTTTATGTCAGAAATTCAAATAACTGCGTACAGATGATTTACGATCCAAGTGTCGGACTATAATCGATACGTATATATCGATATTGCTGCGATGTATGACATCTGATAATATTGATTTTAATTAATATCGTAAAACATATATAAAAGAATTTAAATATTCAATATTTCTATCATTATAAACTAAACTAAAGCATGGATGAGATCTTGATGTGTGAAGCAAGGAAATGCTCAAAAACTAAACCATTTAGGCAGTCATCCACCTATAGACTGACTACACCTGTGTAGTACTAAACCTCTTCAATAAGTAACGAAGTGGTGAGAGCGCCTTCAAATTCAAAAAAGTTTATAGTATTTGGAACTAGAATCTTTTTTCCGCAGTCTCTTAGAAAATATCAATGTTTTACGGATGATAGCAGCAGATATACGTTCTACACAAACCTTGCCAATATTGCTATGTTGGGTGATTGAACAGTCAGCGCAAAACTTTTGATTGAATTTTAATGAACTCTAAACATAGTTTTCTAATGGAAAAGATGTAACCAATAGGTAACTCAAACTAAACTAAATATCTATAAGACTCGAGTTGGAAGAAAAAAGAAGAAGCCGGTCACTTTGGTAGAAAAAAAATAAAATAAAATTACACAATGGATAAAATTAGAAAATAAGTTATATAGCTTCTCAGAGGATTTTTTTTCACTTTGAGGACAATACAAAACTGGTAGCTAAAGTTGGATTAAATTCACACTTACCGCGTGAATTAACTTAAAATGTGAAGGGTGACCACAGCTGTTTTTATTCCTATAAATCTAAAATTTTTCTTTGTCTTTAGTTAGATATTTATTATCTCTTCTTTTGTTTATAAATGTTTCGTTTAATTTTATAAAAATGATATTTTACATTAAATAATTTGGACATTTTTACAACACATTACTTGAATACGCTTCTATATGTTATTAAAAAAATTATGTACAATGGCTAAAAAGCATTTTAGCAAGAGGCAAATTTTAATGATTCGCAATATGGCTACCACTCTTTTCTTGTAACCGTTCTTGAAGTAGTATTTCTGTTTCGTTTTGTGTATGTCAGAAAATTTACGTGCTTTATCTTATATTCGTTTGTTCCTAAAAAGTTGGTTTAAGCATATAGAAGTTGTAATAAAATACAATACTTCATACACTACTCCACCCACTTGACAAATATCGACATAATATCGCCACATCCCTACTTTGAGAAAGGCCAACCCTTTCCTAGATTGTGACCGCAAAAACTGCGGGCATCACTTACACATGCCATCCAGAGACTTAATTAAACAAATTAGTTGTGTTGTTCCCCAGGGATTAATCCTGGGGTACGAGTAGGTAATTTGTCATGCGAGCTTATGGAGTGGACGAAGGCTCAAAGATAGTTGGGGAAGCTGGAAACTTGTTAGTTTTGACATGTTGTACTAGAATATTCCTCAACTCCTTTAAAATGTATCCAAATAATAACAACTTTTTTGTTCTTATGAAGGGTTTTACAATCTACTTCAGATATATTTCGTATTTATCGATACTTAGCATTTATACAAAGTCAATTTGAACTAAGCAGATACTTAGGTTAATTGTTGTGGGGTATCCGTTATTATACGAATTATTTAATAATAATAATGTTTTATTCTCTCACCACAATATTACAGAATACACTGTATAAGGTGTATTAGGTATAGGTAACAATTATAATATTGTGGGAGACTGGTGCCTAAACTAGGCTCAAGGCCTGTATTTCAGGACACCAGGTCTCCACCCTTTATGAAGAGATACATTTATTATGCATTCTTAGGATAAATGGGATCACATGCATATACTCGTACTTACATAATTTGATGCCTTGATTGTACCATGTTCAAGAAATTCTCTCAACCATGTACCAAAATAAGACTAATACACTATTTGACCCAAATACTCTCTATTAAATTGCATAATAATTAATTAATTTTATGTCATTAAAAAGCATTTCGATGTTTTAAATACATGAAAGTCGTACAGTACAACCCAAAAGCGATTATAACACTATAAACCACAGTAAGAATTACCGTAATGTATAAATAAACTGTAAATTAAAACTCTACACTTTAATCGATTACAAATAAAATAAAAGATGAATACATTTCCGAGATCATAGTTGAAATAAATTAATTCATCGACGTGAAACATCAATTTGTAAATAATGGGTAGCTGGTATAAACGATTTTTGATAAAAGCCTTTGAGCATATTCCGTTGTTGCCTTGTATGGTAAAAGACAAGTCCATTATATGGACGATAATAGGTATAATATAATGTTTGTGTAGCCATTTTAACGAAATATAATAGCTATTAAACGATAATACTGTTCATCAATGCATATTTGTTATGTGATTTATTGTCATGTGATTTATTATAATTAGGAGGTCGGATGTAAAAATATCATAAATTTGATTTCTCATCACTCATCTATAAGGCTGACGGCAATGAATAATAACATCCTGGGACATCATTCACACACAGCCATCTGGTCCTTGAGCTTGTACTACGGTAAACCATATTATAACAGATATACTACCTTTTTTTTGTAAATACATACTTCTATAGATAATCACACCCAGACTCACGACTAACTGTTATGTTCATGCACACAAATATCTGTCCTGGGTGGGAATCAAACCCAAGACCTGCAGCATGAAAAGCAAGCTTTTACCAACCTGACCCTGACTGGGTTCAGCCCCCACAAAGAAAAATGTGTGATGAGAGCGTTATTTGTTACGTGTCTGGTTGTTATTTATCTCTCATATTTATGTATTCTGAAATAGATGAGAATGTTTTTCAGTTGTCTGGTTGCCATAGCACTGGTTCTGCCTAATAAGGGATCAGACGGCAGTGTGTTAGTTGTCCCAAGATCTTTCATCATCATCATCATCATATCACCCGAAAGACGTCCACTGCTGGACAAAGGCCTCCCCCAAAGATCTCCACAATTGCCGGTCTTGCGCTATTCGCATCCAGCTGTTTCCAGCGACCCGCACAAGATCATCGGTGCATCTTGTAGGGGGCCTGCCCACGCTGCGTCTTCCGGTTCGTGGTCGCCACTCAAGAACCTTTCTGCCCCAACAATATCTTTATTTAAAAAAAATAAAAACTTTCCTAAATCTTTTTACAAACAACAGAGAGATAACCTAACACACATACAATAAATACCATATCAATTGTAGAACGTATGAATTAAAAAAAATACATGCACACAACAATAAGCTATACATTATGGTAGTTATACCTTACTGTTATGTGTATTATCAACAATAAGCTATAGTAGTAGTAGAAGTATAAGTGACGCAGGACTGAAAGTAAATTAACTAATAACACATAAGGTTTTAGTCCACTGAAGCACTAACCGTAAGAACATGACAAAATTTATTCATACCTAGAACATAAACCTTAATACTAATTAATTGAAACTAAAAATTGGTCTTTTTATTATATGCTTGGAAAGTATAATTAAATAAAATACATACATACATACATAGACTCACGCCTGTTTCCCAGAGGGGTAGGCAGAGACAACGGATTTCCATTTGTCACGATCTTTGCATACTTCTTTTGCCTCGATTACTGTCATTATATTCTTCATACATGCTCGCCGGTTTAGGGTACTTCTGACCTGCCCTTTCTTGAGAACATCTCCAATTTGGTCAGAGAATGTTCGACGTGGTCTTCCCCTACCGGTGGTCCCATTCACACAGGCCAGGTATACTTCTTTTGTCAATCTTCTTTCATTCATCCTTTCTAAATGGCCAAACCATCTCAGCATGCCTTTTTCAATTTTTGTGACTACATCCTCTTTCACACCACAACGCTCTCTTACATCAGTATTTCGAATTCTGTCTCTCAAAGTCACACCACACATACTTCTTAGAGCTCTCATTTCCACTGCATTTATTTTACTTTCATTCTTTTTCTGCCATACCCAACTTTCACTTCCATACATTAAAGTTGGCACTAACACTCCATCGTGCACGGCTAGTCGAGCCTTCTTTGATACTTGCCGGCTACTCATAAAGGCGTGTAAATAAAATAGATAGTAATTTTATCGTAAGAAATAAAATTTCAGTATTTGCTCGTCCACTCTTGCTATAACTTCATTTGCTCTTTAAATGGAAGCCCATATTTTACCAATATAGAGCTCGACGTGCCTCGGAGAGCACGTTAAGCCGTTAGTCCTGGTTGTCACAGACAATCTATAACAGACGTTATGGCAATCTGGAGTTATTTGTTACACGATAGTTGCCGAGGCTAAAGCCACAGTTTAAGATGGATAGGTTGAACATTTTAACGACTGGGACCTGTTATAGATTGGCGTTGTATGTATTTGCCTAAGTTGTCTATACCTGTAAGAAATTCGCGTAAAAATCTCTACTGTTACACTGACCTGGAGGTCAGCTCTAAAATTGGTGTGGCATGGATGCCACACCAATTTTAGAGTTAACAGCTTTCCGCCTAGAGTATTTAAAGAATTTAACAAGTTAAAATAAAATATATATAAAATACTACTAGCAAGATTTATACCAGATAGAATAGTCATTATTGTAATTAATTAATTAGACCGGAGATGCCTCCCTTTTGTTAACTAGTTGTGGAAGCTTGTGATTGACATTTATTTATGAAAATGTGTAACCAATTGTATGTACCTGTTAGTTTCTCAAATAAAATAAAAATTAAATTAAATTCACGCCGCAGGTCGTAGGTTCGTAGGTGAACATGTCTGTTGGTCCTGAGTCTGGGTAATCTATCTATATTATATAAGTATATATTTACAAAATATAAGCTGTATATGTCAAAGTCAAAGTCAAAGTCAAAGTAAGTTTATTCCGTAAAAATTTTACATTTATGTGGAATCGTCATATTTTTTTTACCCTACCGTGCAGTGCATGACGTGGCAGCTACTGAGAAACACTGCCAGAAAACTCAGTAGGAATCCTTTTTTAAAATAAAATATACTTAAGATTAATTACAATCATGTGTGTTGACTCAGAACAACTCAATCCCAAGCACTTTTATCACTTAAATAATCAGAAATTTTGTAATATGCCCTGCTACACAATTTGGCTTTAATAATTCTTTTAAACTTATTCGTAGACAATTCTCTAATATCATTGGGAAGTTTGTTATAGAATCTTATACATTGCCCCATAAAAGAGTTACTTATTTTGTGGAGACGGGTAGTATGCAGTATGAGATTATTCTTATATCTAGTATTTACATTATGTGTATCGCTCCTTTTACAGAAGGAATTGATATTTTTATGCACATATAGTAAGTTTTCATATATATACTGATATGTAGGTACTATATCAGACATCAAACTAACGGCCTCTGACAGTCAGGATCACTAACCACCTCAGGACCTCAAAAAAGCCTGTTCGTTTAGCAGGCTTTTTTGAGGTCTTTTATTTCTTTCCTATTTTTCAAATCTTTTTCTTTGAGTATAATTAGGGTTCCGTAGCCAAATTGCAAAGAACGGAACCCTTATGGACTTGCCATGTTTGTCTGTCTATCTGTCCGTCCGTATAGTTCTTATATATAATATATATTATAGTTCTTTTCTTATATATTATAGTATTTATCCGTAGTACAGTTCTTGTATTTTCGGAAAAAGTGGCTGTGACAGCCACTTTTTCCGAAACTACAGGAACTATACTATTGAAACTTGGTAAGTAGTTTTTTTTTTTGAACCGCATTAAGATTTTCACAACACAAAAAACCAATAAACTTTGGGGTTTCCCCATACTTAGAACTGAAACTCAAAGAGTGCGACTAGCACTTGGCCGCTTTTTTAATAATCGTTTTACTCCATCATTACGTCAAGTATAACTTAAAAAAACATGTAATACACAATCGTTAATCTATTTCCACTGAGTATGAAAAAAAGAATCGAGAAATATTGTTCACATTTCACATACAAAACACGGCTATTCGTTTCGATGTATTGAATATTGATCAGTTGTATAAATTATCTCTAACACCTGTTTATACGGAAAATCGTCTTGTCGGTCAAATTGGCAATTTGCATACTGAATCAACTTATACTACTGCTGATTTGCAAGTAACGATACTTAGAGCGAGTGTTCATTGGTCGAACGGTAGCCTGTTGAACTGCAGATAATGAGGTCCCAGGATCAAATCCCGGGTCAAACCAATAATTGAAAAAAAATTCTCAGTATCAGCCCAAAACCTAGGATTTCGTCGGGTTATACGCCTGTGCCTCAGAGAGCATGTATAGCCATCGGTCCTGTGCCTGAACTCTTTCCAGTCATGTCGCTAGTCGTTCCATCGGGTCATTAGTGTGATAGATTAGAAGTGCCCCTGTGCACACTTGTTGCACTATAATATGTTCCGCGTCGTTCCAACGGATCATTAGAGTGATGGAATAGAAAGTGCCCCTGTATTTGCACGCACACACACTATAATATTGTCCGCACAGATGGGTAATGTCCATTGAGTCTGGCCGCCGAATTCGGCCAAGAGGATTTGACAGGAGAATTCCATATTATTATGAACAGCATGAGTTTAGTAGAGATTTAAGTAGTCTTTTGGGTAGTAAAATACTCTTCCAATAAAATACTACAAGTGGTTTAATATTAAGTAAACTGAACACACTTTGCAATGTGTACTTTGCGATGAGAGAAAATAAGTCAAATAAAATGTATTCATAAATGTATTAATATCCAAAGCTTCACATATATATTATGAATGCTTTCAATGAGTACCTTCCATTAGGAAGCATTAATATGTAATTCGTCATCCATTACTATAATATGTTACGTCATAATTTGGTTGACGATGGAATTAACCAGATCATCAGTTGTCAATAATATGAGGTAAAGCGATTTTCTTAAAATAAGATGAAAGTCATTAATAATAACTTTGACGGGCCTATTTGCGTGGTCGGCAAATGCTTGCTTTTCACGCCGGAGGTTGTGGGTTCGATTCCCACCCAGGACAGATATTTGTGTTCATGAACATGACTGTTTGTCCTGAGTCTGGGTGTAATTATCTATATATGTTTTCGCAGCGCATGCGATGAAAGATATTTTATAGGCATTTTTTTACACTTTGGGTAACATTATTGTAGTTTTAGTCGGGATCCTTATTTTTTCTTGCAATTAAAATAGCCTATATTAATCAGTGATAATGCAGCATTCAAATAGTGTAAATATTTTAAAAATCGGTCCAGCACTTTTTGAGCAAAGTCGTTACAAACATAAGCTTTTTAACACAGTAGTTTTTTATTATATAACTTTTATAAATTTTGACACAGAAGTCTTGAATTATATAACTTTAATCACTTTTTAATGCAGCAGTCATTTTAAAATATCAAAAGCATTCAGAATATTAAATGAAAACAACCAAACTGCAGTTCCATTAATATTTAAATGTCCAGATTGCGACTGAATCTAAAGAAAGGAACGAAGTGTAGGGGATGTTTGTTCTTATAAAATTTTCATGTTTCCTCATAAATAAAAGACGAAGTCTTTTCCGACGTAATTGCGAACTCTAGTACTTGCTCACGCCATGTTGAAATTATAGAGCAGTTTGTTTTAAAACTGATTCAATGCCTAAAATGACATTTAACAACGTATTTAAGCTAAAGCAATCGTATGGATATTGATATACAAGGTGTGACATGAATAGAATACGAAACTTAAGGAGCTAATCTCAAAAATGGGAAATCAAAAATTTCATCGTCCGGTGGGTCTCGAACTAGCACACTCCTCGAATCTAGGGTAGGCGCTGATTGCAGCTATGAACGACATATACTAGCAGATTAAATTTGGAATTCCCTTGCTAACCCATGCAGAGGATGCTGGTGCGAGACCCGCCGGAATTTAAAATTTTCGAATTCCAATTTTGGAGATTAGATTACGCTTTGCATTTAAAAACGCATAAAATACAAAAATACATAAAAACAAGCGTGATTTTAGACAACACGCCTGAAGTAAACCTTCCATATACGAAGCTATGAGTGAAAAAGAGAAAGAAAATGTGTGCTCGCACCTCTCTCTCTTGCCCTTACAGTAATATACGAAACGTAACTGCCACTATTTCTATTTTCACTAACTTATATCTCCCTCTCAACTTCCGTTCGCCTTTTCGCAACGCTCTCGTTGCGCATTGACCAGCTTGCTCCTCAAGTCAAGCGGGCCTAAAGAAGTTTTACTTCCAAAACAACTAGCCCTTGAACAAAATTAATAGTAATAGTCCTATTAAGCGAATTCCATCTACGGAGTCTAATCACAATATAGACTAACCAACAGAACATACCTAATAGTATAGTTAGGTTATTTGTTATTGAACACGCAAACGACGAATGACGCAGTCTAATATAATAAATTACTATTTTGGTTTAATACGAAGTAGAAATGGCTTTAACTTACTGCGACTTCACAGGATTCTAACATAAGCCTAAAAGGGTCTCTATAGGTAATTCTACTTCTTATCTTACGTAAATCTGGACGTTTGTTACGGTCCATTTAATATTTCAGTATATATTTTCCTATCTTTACTCAGACGGCGAGGAAATTTAAATTGCTGCAACAAAAGATCTCCCGGAAAAGCAAAATACGACTGTCCAAATACTGCCAACAGAAAATAAACAAAAACAAAGAGCCATTTGACTAAAAATACGAAATCAACAGCGTTTTAGCGCATCAAAACGTATTTTACTTTAAACCGTACGGAGATTTTTTTTCGTAATTCTCAAATTGCCCTCCTCTCAGATCTAAGATTTGGAGGAAAATGTTACGTATTAATGGAATCTTAGAAATGCTCTTTGATTTAAATCGAAGAAGATTTGATAAATGTGAGGTGTCTTACATTATTTATTAAATTCGACACAACATTTTAGCCATCTCGGGAAAATTCTCCCGAATTATGGTGGAAATATTAATATTTTCGACTTCGCGTTTATTTCGTTATACTTTGGAAAGAGATATTTGTACTTGTATAATCGAGTTCCTGTTGGCAAACAAACATACGGCCTACCTGATGGTAAGCGGTTGCAGTAGACGAAGACACTTGTGTCACACATGGCATCACTGGCGTTCACTAACTGGTGGTAACAGTAACGGTAAAACGAGGTGAATAGGTTAAATATGTTGGTACATCTAACACACTACCATCTGACCTCAAACTAGGCAGAAGCTGATGTACTATGGCAAACAGACAACTTATAAACATACTTATATATTTCTAAATATAAACATAATGAGATAAATTACACCCAGACACAGAACAAATAATCATATCCAGTTGCTATTACCAGTCCGTAAGTGACCGGTGAGGTTAAGAATCTAGCCCGCTAAGAGCCAATTTCACCGTCAAAATTAAACGCGAACAATGGACGCTAAACTGAGTTAGAGAACTGAGGTACAGGACGCTGAACTGAGTTTATCGTCAATTGATCGCGTTTAATTTTAACGGTGAAATCGGCTTTTACAGGGTTTCATTTCTGAGCACCTCCGTGCTTCCGAGGACACGTTACGGTAATGGTTCCAGTAATTTTAAGCCATGTCAGAGGCCTATTGGGCAGTTTGAACAACTTGGACACCAGGGAAACCACGGCCCAAACGATACAGAAGACACGAGGGTATTTCTTATTTTCTTGCCTGTATTATAATATTAGATCAATCAAATTTCACAATGTAGATAGGTATCTCCCATGTCTATGCCCAACTGAATCGTCATTATATTATTATATAAGAGGGCGACAATCGAGCAAGTGGGTCACCTAATGGTAAGTGATCACCGCCGCCCATGGACACTCGCAACACCAGAGGTGGCGCGGGTAGGTTTTAAAAGTCAGCAAACAAGTATTGCTGACACTTCCCCCAACCCCAATGAGTTCTGGCAAACTTTCTTACACGCAGAAACACAACATTTAAATGATTAATGTAATTATTAAGGAATGTATTCTGTAAGGTGGAGGTACTTCCCCAGTCGGGCTGCTCTTTTAGTGAATGGCCTACCCCCCACCCCAATGAGCCCCCGGACCTTACTCACACTTGGAAACACAACATTAAAATTATTAATGTTATGATTAAGGAATGTCTTCTGTAAGGTGGAGGCACTTCGCCAGTCGGGCTGCTCTTTGAGCGAATGAACGCTATGCCCTACCTCTCATAACTTAATTATTTTTGTAGAAGTTAAAAAAAACAAGAGTAGGTAGGTTTTTTCCTCGTTGGCAACACTGTCAACAACTACACTTCGACTCCGTAATTCTTTTAATTAAATTAAACTAACCGAACTTTAATAGACGGGAAAACTATAAATAAGTGAAGTGAATAATCTGTATACCAAGCACTAGTGTTTGCAAGTTTCAAAGATCTCGGATAATTCGGAATATGCAAGTTATATGTGTCGACCAAGTGTCGAGCTAATATCAACAAAAAGCACTGAAATCAACAAGAAATCACCACGAATCAGCTAAGTATCGAGAGCCTCGGTACACTAGATGTCGACCCATAAGAAACTTGCATTTTCATATACATTGTAAGTAAAATAATAACATTCGAAGCGTAAAATGTTCGTTTTTCTTTCAAATTACATTGTTTATCCATTTGTAAACAAAGGAGTGCTACCACACTAAGAAACTGGAATTTTGACATACGCACTGTATAGTTGCAAATACAAAAAAAAAAAATCTTTAATGAGGGAATGTTACAAACATGAAAATTTAAGTCTATTTCTAATTGGAAAGTGCTGCCATCTGTTTCGTGCTGAATCAAACTTCAAGGACGTAGTTTTCACAAACTTAACTAGAGGGCGTTAGCGGTTCATATACAAGACAATATGTCCAGCCCCAGCAATATTACTTTGAGACGTAAAGAGATATCAAAATCGCAGTCTTATGAGGATATACTCGGATTAAATACGTTAAATAACACGTTGGATGGTGGTATGCTTGCAATGAGTTTAGACTTGTCAACAAACACCGAAGATGGGATCAAGGAAGGTTTGAAAATGGAAATAAGCAATTTAAAAACAGAATTGCAAAACACACACAATGAAATGGATAACATTATTTTGGAAAATATTGAGCTTAAGAAGACAATTACCCAGCTAAACAAAGAAATTTCTATCCTTAAGCAAATATGTAGCAGTCCTGTAAGTTCATTAAGGAAAAATATACATCTAAATCGTAGCAGCGCAAAAAGGCGTCTTACCAACAGTTTTCACAGTTCAAGTCCATTAGTGATAAACGTGGACACTCAACCAAAGGAGCAGCAAACTCAACAAATTTTGACTTGCCTGCCTCAACAAATTTTGAATCTGGGGGAGCAAAATGAGGTAAAAGTTAATAGTCCCAACCAAAGTGAGTTAATAAACTCTAACACACTGGAGGAGAAGAATGAGACAAAAAATCCTCTAAAAGCTAATAATAATTTCCCTAAATCGAGGAAAAATAAGATTTTATTAGTAGGCGATCAAACAACCGTCAACGTAGCTTCTGCGATAAAATCTTTGAGGTCCAAATACAAAAATCCGCTTCCTTATAGCGTTACGGGCAGATCTTACCCGGCAGCACCATCCGACTACGTAATAAAAAGCATTAATATCACGGAGGAGAACTTGCAAAGTGACGATTGGCTTGTGCTGTGTATTGCATCAAATGATACTAATCCAATAAAAATGTGTGTAGAACTGTCTTCCTTTTTAAAGAGACTAAGTAATGTTAAAGTATTGGTTACCAGTGTTCTGTATAATCCATTTCTAAACGAAAATAAATTAAATAATAGTATTCACTCTTTAGTGCAATGTTTTCCAAATGTCCAATTTGTTAATTTTAAATATAATAATTATTTGTATAATCCGTTAATGTACTATGCTAATGTTTTAAATAAATTTATAGATGAATTTGATTATAAAAAGTATTACATCGGTAAAATGTCAACAATAAATAAATATAATAATTTGAATACAACCGTGACTTCGAGGGCTCCACAGCCGGGCACTATACCGTTCTATTTTAGTAAAAGCTCCAAGCTAAATAATTTGGAAGCTTTAAAAGGTGAGTACAATCCTCCTAAGGGCACCATTCCTTATTATTTTGGAAATATTAAAAGTAAAACATCAGCAACCAAAATAAAGGACCCGTTTTTTCGAAACTGACTGTGATAACTCATTTGTGGACCTACTTGAAAATGAAAATTATACGACGCTTAATATATTTCACCAAAACGTATGTGGTATAAGAAGTAAAAAGAATGAGCTCGAGTTATATGTTGACGCAATACCTGAAAAATTGGACTACTTATGTATTAGCGAACACTTTCTGAATGAAACCTCAGTGTCTTTACTAAACATCTATAATTATAAGCTTGTGTCGTATAATACACGAGTGAACAAACAAAGAGGGGGCTCACTGATCCTTGCTCCTACAGATAGAGATTGTGAAGAGGTTGAAATATGCAAAAAGCTGTACAAAAGGGATGCATTCGAAATCTGTGGTGTAAAGGATACACAGACGGGTGTTTTTATTTGCTGTTGCTATCGAAGTCCTTATGACAAAAATATAGACGTGTTTATGAATATGCTTGATAAAATATTAGAGTACTTTTTCGACAAAAAATGCATAATCTGTGGGGACTTTAATATTGACCTCCTTGTGGATACGACAAAAAAATCTGATTTAATGAATTTACTAAAGTGCTATAATTTCAGGACAATAGTTAACTCACCCACCTACATGCGGAATAACTCCAAATCATGTATTGACAATATATTGACTAATTTAGATAATGACTGCATAGTAGATTATAAAGTAGACCACAATGGACTAGCAGATGGACACGCTGCTTTATTGTTTAGCACTGTACATGAAAATAAGAGTTCCGGACGATACACAAAAAGACCTAAATTTATGTATAAACGAGCATTTAATACAACAAATAAAAATAACTTTAGATCATTGCTCCTTAAACATAATTGGAATAAAATGGGGATAAATATGTTTTTAAAACAATTTTATGAAGTATTCAAAGTATTTAAAAAGAAAAAAATTATGTTAAATAAAAATCGTGAAACTGGTCTGAAATGGGTGACAAAGGGAATAAAGGTTGCTAGCAAAATGAAACGTATATTATGTCTAAGTAAATCAAAGAATTGTGATGAGACAATACAAAATTACAGAAGTTCTTACATTAAAACTTATAGAAAAGTTATTATTAGGGCTAAAAAGTTAGAAGTCCAGTCCACGTTAGCCAAATCTAATAATATCTCTAGAGATGCTTGGCGTATTGTAAACTTGCATAGAAATAAACGGGCTAAATTAAATTGTCGCTATAGAATAAATACTAGTGAGCATTCCACATCTGAACCATCTGAGGTTGTCGACATATTTGTCGAACAGTTCGCCCTCGGCGCTAAACCGAGAAACATTTATAACCCCGCCTTAAAACATCTTTACCACAATACTAAGAAAGTAGACAAGGACATGATTGTGGATCCAATCACTCCCAAGGAGGTGTACAGTATAGTAAGTAGGATGGAATCAAAAATATCTTGTGGCTATGATGAAGTTCCAATAACAGTGATTAAAGAAAACATCGACATTTTAGCGGAACCACTAAGTACTTTCTATAATAACTGCATTCAGGAAAATATATTTCCGGATCAATTTAAAATCGCCAAAATAATACCAGTGCACAAGAAGGGTTCAAAAAAGGATCCAAGTATGTATAGACCTATATCTTTACTACCTACGAAATCAAAAATACTTGAAAAATTGTTAAAAAATAGACTACTTAGACATTTGAATCGAAATAAGGTATTTAATAAACGCCAATTTGGTTACTTAACAAATGTGGGGACACATGATGCTTTTAACACATTAGTTAATGATGTTGTTGTAAAATTAAATGACCATAAGAAAGTGGCTGGCATTTTTCTAGATTTAAGTACTGCCTTCGACACAGTGAACCATGAATTACTTTTGGCCAAGTTGGACTACTATGGAATCAGGGGACCAGCACAACAACTATTTACATCGTACTTAAAAAACAGGTCAATGTTCGTTGAAATTAACACCATTTGCGACCTGAGAGAGGGAAATAGCACAATTCAATACTACAAAGCCTTTAGATCTAAATTGGTGCCAATAAACGCAGGTGTGCCCCAAGGGTCTATACTTGGACCTATATTTTTTATTCTTTTTATTAATGACATTATTGATTATGTGACTAATACAATACCACATTCCGTTAATTTGACTGTTTTTGCTGATGACACAAACGCGATTGTCCATGCGGATGACATCTGTGACCTAAATCTAAAAGTAAATGATTGTATAAGGGCTTTTTATGAATGGTTCTCCGATAATGACTTAAAAGTTAATACAAATAAAACAAAGCTTATGCTATTCAAAACTACTTCCAGGAATACTGAGAAAGTAACAAGCACAATTAACAGAGTTAAAATAGACACGGTTAATGTAGTCAAATTTCTAGGTGTACATTTAGATCATTCATTAATCTGGAAGGACGAACTACTACATGTGGAAGCCTCGATTAGCTCGGCGTGCTACGTTTTAAGAAGCCTAAGAGACGAACTCCATCCCGAACAAATTAAAACAGTTTACTTAGCTTTAGTAGAATCTAAACTAAGATACAGCATTCTTCTTTGGGGAGGTAGCTATTCATACAACATGCAAAAGGCGTTTATTGCTCAAAAAAGGGCTATTAGAACTATGGTGAGAATACAACAGCAGGAGTCATGTACTCGTAAGCCATACTTCCACTCACTTAAGATACTAACGGTGCCGAGTCTCTATATACTGATATTGTTAAGTTATTTGCATAAATACATTCATGAGTACGAAACAAACGAAGAAAGGATAATTAGAGAACTGACAAGGAGAAAGGACTTACCGTCTGCCATAGCACCCACATTAAATATTGTTAAACATAGCTCTCGGTATAACGCTGTCAAAATATTTAACAAGCTCCCAATAGAAATAAAAAACGCACTATACCACGGGGAGTTTAAAACAAAAGTGAAGACATACCTCATCAAAAGATCTCTATATTCTGTAGACGATCTTTAATAAATATAATAAATTAGAGCCCTTATTATTATTGACATTTTACACATTATTAATTTTACTGTAGTAGGTACTTTAATTATTTAGCATATTTTAATTGACATATGTTTACTAATTGTTCGTGTTATTTAATTATTATTTTTGTATTCTTTAGACATTTTTATTTTTTTAATTCGGTTATTATTTTATTATGTTGTATTCGTTTTTATATTTAATTTTGTGATTAATTGTATATTCAAACACAATTTCAATTGTTAATGAATAAATAAACTTGAAACTTGAAACTTTTTATTAAATAAAAGTAGGTTATCAGAATCAAGTGATACAATGGAATACGTAATCCGTTAGAAGATTGTATAAAAAAAATATTAATAATCCTTTTTATGTTGCTATTTAATTGGATCGACAAGCTAAATGCAACACTGGTTATCAACTTTATATTCTATTAGTGTTCGTTTATACATGTTTTATTCATGTTGCATATATTGTTTTAATATAAAATAAAAAAATAATACATTAAAAATATAAAAACAGAATATGGAATCGGTAGCAAGAATAGGATTAATGCTTCAGAGAAAGGACCCTCCTGGTTATTTGAACCTATTTTTTTTATTTGTTGATTTTTAAGTCCTTTTTTCAGCCTTTGGGAAATTCTTCGAAATGTCCGCATGGCTATTCGGCCAAAACGTAATTTGCCTGTAAGTCTGGATCTACTGTACTAGTATTAATAGTGTTTCAGGCTGAATTCAGGAGGTCACCGTAGCCTAGTTGTTAGTGCTCCTGCCTACGAAGCTGGTGGTCCTGGGTTCGAATCCCGGTAAGTGCTAATATTTGTGTGATAAGCACGAATATTTGTTTCTGAGTCATGGATGTTTTCTATGTATTTAAGTATTTATCTATCTTTATAAGTATGTATATCGTCGCCTGGTACCCATAGTACAAGCTTTGCCTAGTTTGGGGCTAGGATGATCTGTGAGACATTGCAAAAAAAAAAGAAAATAAAAAATAGTAACTGAAGTTTTTCGGGAACAATTTCAGTGTACAAGGATAGGTGCAAAGACACGTCTACTCTACCATCTTTGTATGTGTGTATGTCCTTCAGGACGAATTTCGACCACGGCAGCCAGTCTCAATGGAGACTAGCCAAGTGCGCAGGACATATTATAGTGTGTAAGTGTATGCGCAAACAGAGTGGCACTTTCTATTCTATCACTCTCATGTTCCGATGAGACGAATAGCGCCACGAGCGGAAAGAGGTCAGGCACAGGACCGAGGGCTTTACGTGCACTCCGAGGCACGGGGGTTTAATACCACCCTGACTGCGGGCTGATACTGAGAAATTTAAGAAAAATCCCAAAATCACTTTTTAGCTCGAACCGGGATTTGAACCCAGGACCTCGTTATCTACCGCTATACTAACGAGGCAGTCAATTAATGTATGCATATCAGTATACAGGATAATCTGAATGACGTAATTCCTTAAAAAGACTTCGCGTGCTAAGAGGCACAAAGCGGTAAGACCGCGAAAGTCAGTTTGCGAGAAATTGATTTGTTTAGTTCTTATCTTGAGATCAATGCTACAACTTTGTTAAAAATCTTTTGTAGTATAAAAGTTCCAACAAAAGTTTTAATGCAAACAATAATTTTTGAAGTAGCATTTTCAGTTCTTTCATTTTCATTCTGAAATTTCATTTTGCTGTCTCCTTTTTATGCTACTCCTTGGTTGCTCTTAGGTTCAAAGGCTTCTTACTCTTTAATTAAAATAAAGATTCATTCTCTACTCGGAAGCTTGTTTGCTTATTATCTTGAGAACAGAAAATTCATCTTAGTTGTATCGGCGGCTTGTTATTAGGGTTTTGTAATACAAAGTTATTGTGTTTGCCTACTAAATAATTGCTTTAAGTGGACCACATCCAGTCTATTAATATGATCAGTCGTGTATGTTTTTTTTTATAAAATAGTATGCTTACGAGCAAGTGGGTCACCTGTTGGTCAGTGAGCACCGCTGCCCATAGATACTCGCAACACCAAAGGAGACGCAGCTACGTTGGCGGCCTTTAAAAAAAAATAGGCACGCTTCTTGAAGGTTATCATGTCATACCGGATCGCAAATACTTCCGCAGTTAATTGATTCCATACACCGGTAGTGCGCGGCAAAAAGTTTCTTATGAAACGCTCGGTGGTGTATGACCATTCAACCAGGTGATAAGGATTAGATTTCCACTTTTGACGAGAGGGTCTTTTATAGTTGGTCTCTAGATTTGCTGAACTGAAGATAGAAGAGTAGTGTAGCACGCTGGCAACACGTTCCCGGAATACTGGCACATATTTTTCCGACAAATATAAACTGCTATAAAACATGACAACCCTACCAATATTCTGTAAAATTTATATTAAACTAGCTGTGCCCGCGACTTCGTCCGCGTATTAATTAGTTTATTTCGTTTTTCTTGTAAAATAAAAGACTTTATATAAAATAATAGTAGCCTAAGTTACTCCTTATTACATCAGCTACCTGCCAATAAAAGTCCCATCAAAATCGGTCCAGCCATTTCGGAGATTAGCCGGAACAAACAGACAGACAGACAGACAAAAATTGTAAAAAAAATAATTTTGGTGTATGTACCGTATATATATTCATATTAATGTAGTAAAAACCGGTTATTTCAATATTACAAACAGACACTCCAATTTTATTTATTTGTATAGATTAGTTCATGCGACGGGCTGTGAAGTGGAGGCCCCGTAGAACATTTGCTATGAAATCCTTCACACCGATTTCCTGGTTCTCATCAAGCATTCGTTCATCATTATCGTTTACAATGGTTACCCTGGTGTCAAAGTTTTGAAGGTCCTCAGTAGGCCTCTGACATGATTAAACGATAACAACGGGGACAAACAGCTTAACGTGCCCTCTGAAGCAATGAGACCATCAAAAATTAATCCACTTTAATGGTGACCTATCTATAATTTGACGGGCCTGTTGGCGTGGTTGGTAGATACGCTGCCTTTCACGCCGGAGGTCGTGGGTTCGATTCCCACTCGGGACAAATATTTGTGTTCATGAACATGTCTGTTTGTCCTGAGTCTGGGTGTAAATTATCTATATAAGTATGTATTTACAAAAGAAAAATAGTATATATCATATAAATAGGTATCAGTTATCTGGTTTCCATAGCACAAGCTCTGCTTAGTTTGGAATCAGATAACCGTGTGTGAATAATGTCCCAGGATAAAAAAAAATAAACTGACCGCGTGCAACGGTGAGCTATAGGCTATGAAAGATTTATTCAAGCAAGTTTCTAAACGTTTTTTCCAAGTCCTATTGTGGTCGCGGCGATCAACTACAAGACGATCCTATTGCAAACAGCTTCGACAATCCGGATGACGATATTGAGATACCTAGAAGGTTATTAGAAACTCTTGTGACCTTTTAAACAATCCGTCGCTGAACGATAGTCTGACCGCGAACTCACCGCAATCTTCAGCTTCCAAAGTTTACATTGATATCGAAACTAAATGTTTATATCACATTAACATTTTTAACAGAAGCTAACTTAAGTTCAAAGAAAGGAACTTTTCAATGGAATTTTAACTCAAAATAATGCTCAAAACATAGCCTCTCTTCCAATAGATTTGGTTGATTTTCTTCGCCTTAAACGAAGTTAAATGGGGGTTATCAAAGTTTGTTTTATCTTATATAAAATTAGGAAAGAGTACTATTCCAGTTATTAACAAATCCAATTAATGTTAATAACTGCTTATCGATTTTAATGGTTTTGTTGGCAATTTCATGAATGTCGGAATGTTTACGATTTTACGAAAGGGTTCAACTGTTATATTTGTAATTTGAAATTAATTATTATCAAGGTTGTGGCTTCATCCCTGCCAGTTAGTGAATTGGTTAAGGCTTTATATCCGGGTAACTTGTAAAACACCAACAACCTCGCAGGACAAGATAGCTAGAACCTTAAGCAATAACTTTTGTTCTACCAGTTTGGACATAACTCAATACACCAAAATTAGAAAAAACATTTGACATGGACGACTGCGACTGGCAACTAGAGAAATGGGTCAAGTTCAAAGACGCTAGTGCTGTACCCCTTCCCCGCGCCCCCGCAAGTTATCTTTGTGATGTGCGTAGAGTTACAAAAAACATGCAAGCGGAAAATTAAATACACTTATTTAGTTACGAAAATAAAATCTAACAAATTATCAAAAGTTGTAGAACAAAATTTGTTGCTTTTGGTGTTAGCTATCTAAGACTGAGAGTTTGTTGGTGTTTTATAAGTAGCCCTTTATATGTACTTTTTGTTTAATTTATTCACAATTAAGTTACTTTGGTAAAACTACACACGGTTACATATCAAACTATTCATTTCCAATATAAGCTGATCTGCCATTGTATGGACATCCTATACAATGCGAGATCAGCTTATAATGGAAATGTATAGCTTGATGTGTAGCCGTGTGTACCATGCACCAAATTGCAATGGCAATTTGTAGCTAAGCGAATTAGTTATTATTCAAATAACATTTTAAACATAAATGCTTGTTTAGGATTTATTTAATATAAAATTTACCTCACAAGCTATTAACGTGTGAATATTTTTGCACTATCTATAATTTATCTTGAGTTTCCCCATATCCAAAGAATACTTTAGGCATATTTCTAAATGCACACTAAATTTATGTGTGCATTTAATAATATCCCTAATAGAATTAATCAACAATGAAATATACTGATTGCATAGCATATTTACCCGGGCGTCACTGCAAATGTATTTCACTGCTCGAAAAGTAGATTAGGTTAGGAATGAACTGATATAACACCAGAAACAAATTCATTATTATGCTGACATGATGATAATGTATGTATGTTAATAGTGACAACCAAATAACTGATAATCATACGAATATATTTGTCGTATGATTATCAGTTATTTGATCGTCAAAGTACAACTCCTAGTTTGGGATCAGATGGCAGTGTGTTAATAGCCCCAAGATATTTATTTAGTAATAAGTAATGCAGATATTGTAAGATAAGTTTCTCTTAATATTGTAGTAAGTATTTCTTTTGTACTCATAATGAGTGAACATCCAATTTAGTCAACAAAAGACTACAAATAGTCACTCCCCGATGAGTCTGCAAAAACCCATTAAAATATCCAGTAACAAAATATAACTTTCAATAGCCTATCTCAACATCGTTAACTGAAACGTCAATGTGGAAAACTTCAAGCTAGAATTCCCTCAGTTATATTTTATTTTTATTTGTTCCAAAACAATTTACTTCATCAGCGTTCCACGTTTCAGCAAAAATAATTTTTCGTGGAGTCAGACCGTTAACCAATTTACTCTCAGACGTGACCCAAGCTATTTATGGGACAAACTATTTGATTTGGACCCCTCAGCAAACAGCGACCTTTGATCGTACCTCTCTGATATAATTCAGACTTTTATATTGACCTCCGAAATGAATTTCGTCTTGTTTGTTGCGAAACAATATTTTGTAGTTTTCACTTTTATTTTTATCTGGTTTTAATATGTTTGAACCTTATTATTAAATATATATTTATATGACTTATGTGGCTATTGATATTGTATTGACTTGTTTTCCGCGGATATGTTATGAAATTTTATACCACTTATGTATATAAACACAGCCAGATTGGTCAGTGAAACCGACTGTAATATACGTATATTAAAATATTCCGGGACATTATTTACAGACGACCATCTGATCCCAAACTAAGCAGAGCTTGTCCTATGGAAACCATATAAGTGATATATTACATATAGTACTTTTCTTTTGTATCTTACTTACACTATTGATTATCGAGGTTATAAAGCAACATGTTTTATAACCTCGATATTCAATATAAAAAATCTTACATGCGAAAATCAAATAATAAAATCAAATATTTTATATAATGTTTCATAGTCAAATCAGTCAGCAACTATGCAAACTAAACGCTGTAGTTCTTAAGAGTAAAGCCTTTTTACGTTTTATTTATGCGTTCAGTTCAGCTTTTGGGCTTTAGCTATTCTTTGTTTGACCTATATCTTTGTTTTTAGTTTTCGCATTGGAATTGTAATAGTTCTATTATAATAAGAAGCCTGTTTTAAAGACCATTATTGCTTTTTTAGCAAGAGTTAGCCTAGTGGTTATACCGTTGGGTTGTGGAGTCAGTGGTCGCGAGTCTCGAGGTCAACTCAAGGTGCGCACTATTGACTTTTCTGAACCATGTGCCTCAGGAGTCCGCTGAAGTAAAAAGACGGGATTTTAAATGACGATGTGGTCACTGAAACGGACTACGGCACGCGATCAACGATCAGGGGTTAAGGGGACAACGTGATCCTCGCCTCCGAGGGTCCTCCCCTATAGTTATGTATGTACCGCATTTAATTGATTTAAAACTAGTTACTTTTTCCTGGGCAGGAGGTATTTAAAAAAAAATAACCATGACCGCATTAGGGAAATTTATCTCTGTGTCATGGTACCCCATGACATTACAAACATATAATAGACGACACACAAATAGTTGTCCGGCGCAGGACTTGAACCCGCGACACGAAGCGGCGAGGCGACTGTCTTAGCCGCTGCGCCACACGTGCAGTACTAGTGTTTACCTTCAACGTCATCAAAAGATTAATACTTATCTTATAATCCTACTCTAACTATTGGCTAAAAACTCCAACATACTCCACCGTACTTTAACTGCCATAAATGTTGCAAAGGTAAACGATTCCGAGAACTGCCTCAATATTGTAAGACCTGTGAACCATACAGACACTACCACAGCCTGCGTGCTTACACTTCAAAGGTCACTTTGTACATAAGCCAGCACATCAAGCTACCCCAATCTGTCGAATTTCCCCAATTGAAATTGAACCTTATACTAATGTTATAGAGTTGAAAATTTTTAAAAGAAATTTGACAGATTGGGGTAGCTGGATGTGCTGGCGTCTGTACATTCACGTTCCGATATAAGCTCTTCACAGTCACTTAAGGTTTATAAATGAACTTGTTGCCAGTGCTTTGGCAGCAATGGAACACATTCTGTAGCTGAATTCTATAACTGTTCATGATATTGTGGAAAATTTACTTGGTTACAACCAATACACTTTCAATGTACAAAGGCATGTTCATCCATTTAGTAATAAATCGAATAGAAGGCATGTTGAACATATGTTCCTGTATGATTTTGGCTAAAAACGAACGGTATAAAGTGGCGTGTGGTATGTGGTTTTAAGATATACATATCTGTCAAGAAGATTATTTACCAATAAATATTTATGTGAATAATTATTTTCCGATGACAAAATGAGAGAGCTTGTAGAGCCGTCAGCCGCTGGGGCAGAAAGATCCTCGAGTGGCAACCGCGAATCTGAAAACGCAGTGTGGCCTACAAGATGGACCGATGATCTTGTGAGGACGCTGGAACTCGCTGGATGTGGGTAGCGTAAGAGCGGCAATTGTGGAGATCTTTGAGGGAGGCCTTCGTTCAACAGTGGGCTGTGGGTGTGTCTTTCGGTTGATATGATGATGATGATGATGAAGAAATAAAGGTATATACCATTTAAGTGGACCAAAACCCATAATTCATGCTAAAAAAAGCAATAATGGTCTTTAAAACAGGCTTCTTATTATAATAGAACTATTACAATTCCAATGCGAAAACTAAAAACAAAGATATAGGTCAAACAAAGAATAGCTAAAGCCCTAAAGCTGAACTGAACACATAAATAAAACGTACAAATGCTTTACTCCAAAGAACTACAGAGTTATAACAACAATAAAAATACTTTTATTTATTTATTCGAGAAAAATTACAAACATAAACTATTCCATAAAAATATTAGAAACTAGCTGTGCGCCGCGGTTTTACCCGTGTTAAACTTTATAAATTATAGCATATGTGTTATTCGGATATATAAGCTACTAGCGGCCCGGTACGTGCTTCGCTACGTATAAGGCATAGTAATAAAAAAATGATTATAAAGCTTATTTATTCAAAGAATTAAATATTTTAAATTGCTAAAAGATGTTGATTTTACACTTTTTCACGACTTTTTTTAAATTTTCTCTACGTACAAACTTTCCCTGGACTTCCACGAATAATTCAAGACCAAAATTATCCAAATCGGTAAAGGCGTTGTTGAGTTATAACATTACAACGAAAAGTGGCATTGATTTTTATATATATAGATATTACTACAAAGTTTCATTAAAATCCGTTAGGTAGTTTTTGCGTGAAGAAGTACCAAACATTCACACTCACACACGCACAAACTTTCGCCTTTATAATATTGGTGTGATGATAAAACTAATATGGAACCAACAACATGTCCACAGATGGTTTCAAGACAAAAACATTGGAGACATTTAATTCCTTTTTAAGAAATTATTGTTTAAAAATTACAATCAACTTTTTAATAGAGAACAATTGGAACAAAATTTATGTATATGTGATCATTTTGAAAGCATTTAAAGCGTTTTCTTTGCTTATTATATAAAAAAAACAAAGATATAAATGGTATAACAAAAAAATCTTAGAGTCGACTTGATAATAGTAAATTCTTAAAGAACACGTAAATACACAGAAGATCTGCGTATGAGTCACACAAATAGTTGCCCTAAGCGGCAATTTAACGCGAAAGATGAGGGTGCGGAGGAAGTTGCAAGGTAACCACCTTAACCACTGCGCCACAAGTGCAATTGTGAGTAAAATAAGTATAAATGTCATCCTGGCAGAATATCGGCCACAGCGGCCAGTATCAATTGAGTCTAGCCATATGCGCGGGACATATTATATTGCACATGTGTGATCGTAAACACAGGGTTACTTTCTAGTCCATCACTCCCATGATCCAGTGAGACGACTAGTGATACGACCGGAAAGAGGTCAAGTACAGGGCTTTACGTGCTCTCCGCGGCACGGTATAATACCGCCAACACCCATATTTCGGGCTGATAATGAGAATATTTCTTTTTACCAAAAAAAATCTCAATATCACTTTTTGGCCGACCCGGGATTTGAACCCAGGACCTTGATATCTGCAATTGAACACATCCGTAAGAGGCAGTCAAATAATCAATCAATCAGTTGACTGCACGTGTGGCGCAGCGGCTAAGACAGTCACCTCGTCGCTTCGTGTTGCGGGTTCGAGTCCCGCGCCGGATAACTATTTGTGTAAAATAAATAGTTGTTCTGAGTCTTTTTTTTTATTGCCTTAGTAAGCAGACGAGCTAGCGGCCCACCTGATGGTAAGTGGTAACCGCTGCTCATGGACATTCGCAGTGCCAGGGGGCAAAACCGCTGCCTACCGTGATATTAGTACTCTGGATGTAATTAGTGTCCGTCTATTATATGTTTGTAATGTACCCCACGACACTGGGATTATTTTTTTACTCTAAGTTTATGTCTTTGGTGTGCAATAAAGAGTTATCTATCTATCTATTTATTAGGTTCCCTAGTGCAAGCGTTGTCTTTTATAAAAAGAAAAACAAAATCAGTTCCAATTTCAAATCACGACCAAACAGCGACTTCAAATTCTGCAAGGTATATAAGTTCTAACAAATAAATCAATCAGCCAGTTTTACAGGCCACATCAAAAAACTCAATCGACCGACATTTTATTACAATCAAAAATTTTCTTGTTCCCCCAACTGAAAAATCGGTTCCCATTCAAAGCCAAGAACAAAAGCGGCCAAAACAAAGCCGACCACTAGGTACAATAAAAACAGGGATCTTTACCTCGTGAACCTTTTTATTGTTGGCTAACCTTTTCGCATTGATCCTCTCTGGTTCAGAACCTTTGCAGTGTGCAAGTAGATTCCGATTTTACATGTCGATGCGTGCTTAAGTTGGCCCTTTTTTCTCTTAATTTTTTGTACTAGGCACAATTGTACATTCATATATTTTATTTTTTCTTAACAATTCGTTTACATTTTAAATAGAACACTTACACTTCTTCACCGGATATTAGAGACAAAAGGGAGCTCTAGCCATCTAGCACATAAGTCTACAAACAAAGTTATCCATGCTAGGAGGGACCCAGTTTGGGGTTCGATACTTTGGAGTAACTGTTGTGGCGATGCAAGAGAGGTTCGTTATTAAAATTTCATTGAGAGTTAAAACCACCCTTTTAATATAAAGTATATTGAGTTGAGTGTAAAAGAAACTCTTCTTATGCGACTCATGTGGTCGTCATCGTATTCCTCTTGAACGGCTCACCAACCTTCGTCAAATTTGGCACAGTTTTCGTAGTAGTATACCATATTTATATATCTGAATTCATAAAAATTGTACACGCCCGTCCCATTGGAATCAATGAAAAAGTAGCTGTAGACATCATCTGTTTAACTACATACTCAGCTCAATTTTCAATGTGACCTATGAAAAGACATTTAGAATGGATGAATGAAAGAAGATTGACAAAAGAAGTATACCTGGCCTGTGTGAATGGTACAACCGGAAGGGGAAGACCGCGTAGAACATTCTCTGATCAAATCGGAGACGTACTTAAGAAAGGTCAGGTCAGAAGTACCCTAAACCGGCGAGCATGTATGAAGAATATAATGTCAGTAAAGGAAGCGAAAGAGGTATGCAAGGATCGTGACAAATGGAAGTCCGTTGTCTCTGCCTACCCCTCTGGGAAACAGGCGTGAGTCTATGAGTCTATGTATACCTAGAAACTGAACAACGTGTATCACGTCAACATGAAAATAGAAAAATTGTTTACGGTAAATATATGTTGCTCCTTACCTCGATTATTTATGATATGATCCTAGTCGAGCTCCTCATAGTGCGAAAAAATAATCCTTTACCTCTTTAAGTACGATGGCTTTACGTCATCTCAGAGTAACAACGCCACCTGCCAGACTTCGGGCTGATACTAAGAATTTTTCGTTACAGAAAATCCCAGTATCACTTTTCGGCCCTACCAGTGATTTGAACCCAGGACTTCACTATCTGCGGTTGAACACGCTAACGCTAGGCCAATGGAGTAGCCGTTTATCTATTAATAATGCCCCCTAAACTACCAATTTTCAAATACCATTAATACAGTAGATACCGCTTCCTGAGAAGATAATAATTTAAGATATGAATCGATATTTCTTTTTTAATTGTAACATTCAGTACACAAAACTTGTCTATATCAAAATTAATAAAACTTCTTGGAATAGGATGCCAGAACTGACAATTACAGACCATTTCCTCGAACTTCGGAGTAGGTAGTTGTAAATTGTCAAAGTTTGTCAAATAGTTTGCGGATGTGCAAAATTACGTCCCTATAGTATTGGTAAATAATTACGACTCCACTGTTCATAATGGACTAGAAAGCAAAGTTTGAAAGGTTATGGAGGTTTGAGGGACATGTTCAGTTTTAAACTTGTAGAATGGTGATATCCTCCCGGCCTAATTTCGACAACGGCGACCAGTCTCAATGAAGATTAGCCAATTGCGCAGGGTATATAAAGATAAAAATAAAGTTTTCTTTATTGCTAAAACTGTGTAGGTACATATGGTTGTAGATGGTATACAATTTTGAGTATCAACAGTTACCCGTATCGGGCGTGCAACAGTGAGGCTTATGAATTAAACATAATAGTACGTAACAATTCTTATTATTATAATATACCTATATTTGTGGAATTATTTATTACAATGTATAGAAAAAAGGACTACTTTTTGGCAAAATACTCATTGAGATCGTAAAACAACAAAAATATTATAGTGCGCAAACACAGGGGCACTTTCTATTCCATCGCTCTCATGATCCGATGGGACGACTAGCGACAAGACCGGAAAGAGGTCAGGTACAGGACCGACGGCTTTACATGCTCTCTGAGGCACGGGGGTATAATACCACCAACTCCCAGACTTCGGGCTGATACTGAGAAATTTCTTTTTTTGGCCCGATCCGGGATTTGAACCCAGGACGTCATTGTCTGCGGTTAAACACGCTACCGGAAGACCAACGAGGCAGTCAAAAAATCTTGTAGAATACCAATATGATGCACGCCTTATCTCTGTTATTTGGCAGCCGATACTAATATTATTCACTACATAACATGATACATGTCTTGAGGGAAATCAAGGTATCAAAACAATATTAGCCTTATATTTTCTCACTAGCTGGTAAATTAAAACCTATACGGTTTTTGAAAAAGAAGCTAATTTCCCAAGAAAATGTGTAGTTATATTACAATAAAATAATATTTATAATTCATCATCATATCAGCCGAAAGACGTCCACAGCTGGACAAAGGCCTCCCCCAAAGATCCCACGAACCGAAAGACGCAGCATGGGCAAGCCCCCTACAAGATGGACCGATGATCTTTCTGTAGCAGTTTCCAGCGACCCGCAGAAACTGCTGGATATAATTATATATATAATCAAAAATATTTTACGCAATTACAAACTTTAAATTGTAGTTAGATAATAATATTCTGGGACATTATTCACACACGATCACTCACGGCCTGTAGGCGTGGTTAATAGACTTGCCTTTCACGCCGCACGTCGAGGGTTCGATTCCCACCCAGGACAGATATTTGTGTACATGAACACGTCTGTTTGTCCTAAGTCTGGGTGTAATTATGTAAGTATGTATTTACGACAGAAAAGTAGTAAATGTAGTATATCATCTGCTTAGTTTGGGACCAGATGGCCATGTGTGAATAATGTCCCAGGATATTATAATTATTATTATGTATGTAAGTAAACTAACGTTCTCAGTAGACACTCAAATCCTCGTCGAATAACGTAGTAGTCGTAGGTTGGTTAACCATTCCTTTCAATAGACACAACTAATATATAGAAATATATCACGAAACGTATTTTAAAGTGCTTTCAGTATATGAAGTATCACTAACAAAAAATCTCGTAACGAGGTTACTGGGTGCTCCATTCAACAAACTACGTCAGCACACATGAGTATCACTGTATTTAATTATGTAATGTATGCTTGGACCAGTATTATTCAAGCCTTGCCATGCGCCATATTGCAGAAAATGACAATATTTGGGAAGATTATTACGTTTGGCCTTTCGGTCTAGTCGTTAGCGACCCTGACTGCTCAACCTGAGGTCGTGGCTTTAACTTAAAATTTAGGGGAGTGTTGCCATGAATGAACCACTTAACTTTATGACCTCTTATCTCAAAAAATATACGTGGTAAAAAAAGTCATTTGTTATGACTTTTTTTAACACGTATATTATCGTAAGACCTTTATTTATAACTAGCTGTGCCCCGCGGTTTTATCCGCGTTAAACTTTATAAATTATAACCTGTGTTAATCCAGGATGTCAGCTAACTCCACATCAATTTTTTTAATCGTTCCAGCCGTAAAGACGTCAAGAAGTAACAAACATACACACTCACAAACTTTCGCCCTTATAATATTAGTGTGATTCATGTGCGATAAAATATGTGCTTTCATCATCATCATATCAGCCTAAAGACGTCCATTGCTGGACAAAGGCCTCCTCCAAAGATCTCCACAATTGTCGGTCTTGCGCTATGTGCATCCAGCAAGTTTCCAGCGACCCGTACAAGATCATCGGTCCATCTTGTAGGGTATGTGCTTTATACGTACAATACATAGTTTTTTTTCTACTTATCTGACTTGGGATTTGATCTTAAGACCTTTTTCGGTTAAACACGCTACCGCTACACCAACGAGTCCCACATTCATCGAATCGCACCTTAAGGGTTCTTTTTTAATATTATACATACTACAGTAAATATTACAACAAGACCTTCAAGCTATACACTCCTTATTACAAGTAGAGCACACGACATTAATATTCCCATTAAACATTCCAACTCAGTAGTGGCTAACTATAATAGGAGAGTGGGCGTCTTACCTCCCGAGAGTCCCGACTACTTGTTCCCTCTATAGCCTAAGGCGATCCAATTTCTAAGGGACAATAACTACAGGTCCATTGTCGGCATAATTGATTGTTAAGAATCTCGAATAACCAGTAGTCAAACAATAATTCTCTTTCACACCCAAATAAGTATGATATTGAAATTTAAATTAACCACAACGTAGACATTTTCAAGAGGAATAAAGAAATCTTTATCTAAGATCTTATCTTCGAAGGTATACTTCATTATTAGGGTTCCATAAAAAATAAGGAACCCTTACAGATTCGTTATGTCACAGCCACTTTTTTCCGAAGCTTTAAGGACTATACTGTTGAAACTTGGTAATTATATGTATTCTGTGAACCGCATTAAGATTTTCACACAAAAATAGAAAAATAAACAATACATTTTGGGCGGTTCACCATACTTAGAACTGAAAATCTAAAAAATGTTTTTTTTTTTCATCAGACTATGGATAGGTCTTCAAAAATGATATTGATGTTTCTAATATAATTTTTTTCTAAACTGAATAGTTTGCGCGAGAGACACTTCCAAAGTGGTAAATTGAGTGCCCCTCCCCCCTGTTACTTCTAAAATAAGAGAGTGATAAAACTAAAAAAATATATGACGTACATTACTTTAAAAACTTTCACAAAAAATTGGTTTGAACAAGATCTAGTAAGTAGTTTTAATACGTCATAAATCATAAACTGCAATTTCCATTACATTCAATCAACTACTACAAGATATTTATATTTTTACTTTTATATTGCTACTTGTTGCTACGGAACCCTTCATGGGCGAGTCCGACTCGCACTTTACCGCTTTTCGGGCAAATACTCGTACTCCAGTAAATTTTCACCATTATACAAGGGATTCGTATATCATCTTTTAACATAATAAAACACGCTGAAGAATAAGGGGCACCCCATAAAATTGCCATAAAACCTTTCAAGATCTGCTCCGTCAAAGATGTGCTGGGCATTAGCTGAAGTAATTTACGCGTTTTTTTATATCCCACTTGAATCGCAATGAAAATGGCCTCCGTATTTGCCAGATTTAAGTTTATAGACACTGTTGAGAATTGTTATGGCTATAGTTAGGCCTTCGGTTCGTACGAAATGGCTGAATCTGGCGGTTTTCTTTTCCTTAATGATATTTTGCGCTTGAACAGTTTCGATATTTGGCAGTTTTTGTGTTTTGATAACGAATCTCTACTTATTTTTTGTCTTTCTAGTGCCAAGTTTTGTTATTAATTATTATAGTCTAGTGTTAGATGTTGCCATCGGTACACCTCCCTCGGAGGCACAGAGGTGTACCGATGGCAACATCTAAAATGATCTATGTATATTATGTGTATGGATTGTTTGTAAACACTACCAGGGCCCCTTCACTCGGCCATACCTACGGTGATAATTACCTACACTTTCGCGCGCCTTGGCAGTGGCGTAGCCCAGAGGGCTGGCGCCGACCGCTCGAGAGCAGCGCTATACGCCACGGATTAAAAAGTACTGGCAGCTCTCTACTTAATTCTATAAATATTGAACATTAAACATGTCTCATCATCACAAATCTGGTGCTAGGTATTGTTTATTTGGATGTTTGTCGAAAAAAGGGGACAAGGTTTTATCAGTTTTTACATTACCTACAGTTGCGGAAAGGTTAGTTCAAATTATTATTTTAAATGCCAAAGTAGGGATTTTGTAGGTGTTCATAATTTATAATTAGATTCCAAATAATGTGTTTTCAGTCGTATAGACTCTAGTTTTAACGTTTTTGTTGGCCAAGATAGTTTTTAAAAGAATTGGTATGAGTTTCAAACATGTAAGATAATTACGAGAGCAATTTGAAAATGTGATTTTTTGTTTGTCGAGATATCTTAACGATTTTGGTGTCAAATGAAAGATCTAGGTCTTAAACCATTTTATCCGTTTGAGTCATGCCAATCGGTCCACGCGTTTAGGAGATATTTATGAATTAGTATAGTAAAGTTTGTCGAGCCAGCTTAAATAACGTAACAAAAATATCACTTTTACAAAAATTTACCGTGTAATCATACGGATCAAACATAAGATAGATTATGAGGTTAATAAGTAGATAGACGATGAATAGGTATCACAGTAACAGCGGCAAGCAGGGAACCCTACGCCAGGACACTCCGTGTCCGACAGCGACAGTGTAATGCGTTAGAAGAGAGCGGCAGCGTTTAGGTGAATATCGCGGTAGGCACTGATCGCGTATGCAAGCTGAATTGCACTTAGTTGCTTAGTAGCAGGAGTCGCTATTTCTATAAATTGTTCCGCGAAGAGCCGCTTCTGTACGTAAGTACTTTTTATTCTGTGACACTACTCATCATGACATTTTATAAATAACTAGCTGTGCCCAGCGGTTTTACCCGCGTTAAACTTTATAAATTATCACAGCTCCTCCCCCGTAGATGATACCGTGATAATATGTAACCTTTATGTCGACCCGACCTCTTAGTAATATTCATATAAAATTTGAAGTAAATCCATGCAGTACTTTTTGAGTTTGGCCCGGACATACATACAGACAAACAGATAAACAGACAAAAATTCTAAAAACTATATTTTTGGCTTCGATATCAATTGTAGATCACGCCCCAAGTATCCTTTTAAAAAAATATTTAATGTACAGTTTTGACTTTCCTACGATTTTATTATATGTATAGATTGGCAAATCAATTACGATGACATAGACCTCCGAGGCATAGAGGTGTACCGATGGCAACATCTAACTCTAGACTATGCAATAAATATTTTTAGTTGATGTATTTGCTGCGATATAACTATGAATAAATTAAACCTAGATAAAAATTCGTCCACATCGTTGTCGGGAAACGTGCCCAGAAGGTTGGTACCATTGCTACGCTGCATGGTACTACTGATTCTTTGACCAAAGGTGCTGTGTGGTGATGGCTGCAAATATAAGAATATAATTACCCCATCCCATCCCGTTGGGGGCGTAGAAGTGGACCCGAGGGAAGGATGGCAAGCAGCTTCTTTTTGAGTTCTATGACTATCATACTGCCATCGCCAACCCGTCTGCCAAGCGCGGCGAAGATGGTTCTTGGGAGAGGTTTTAGTCCAGCTGTGGACTTTTACAGCTGTTATGATGGCCAAAAGAAATACCAGCCTTCTGGTCACGTTAGGCGTCAATAATCAATTTTGCGACATCCCGAAAGAGGATCCATTTGAGTCCTGTCAGATTAAACAGAAAACACCAAGACCAATAGATATGTACATGAATACAAATAAGCCCTTGTGCGAGGATCGAACTCGCAATCTTTGTATCAGGTTAATTACTAACTGAGACGCGGTGGTCGTCGTATACCGATGTAACAAACGGATGAACAGATTTAATTAATCCTAATCATACAAATATTGTAAAGGCGAAAGTTAGTGAGTTTGATTGTTTGTAACTGAATCACAAATAACACATAGGTTTGCACTCTAATATTATAAAAGTGAAAGTTTGTGAGTGTATGAGTGTGTATGTTTGTTACTTCTTCACGTCTAAACGGCGAAAGCGATTTTAATAAAATTTGGTATGGAGTTAGCTGACACCCTGGATTAACACATAGGCTATAATTTATAAAATTTAACGCGGGTAAAACCGCAGGGCTCAGCTAGTAATTCATAAAGGTTAACACGGGTAAAACCAGGGGCAGAGCTAGTTGTTGTTTCTATTCAAGGATTTTTCTAAAGATTCCCTATTTAAACTGAAACCTTGTTTCAATATTATCTTGTAGAAGTAAAGCCGAAAATCTATATACTTAAGTATAATACTGGTACTCTCAAGTTAGGTGTGTTTCTACCTGAACATGTAGGTATATCAAAAAACGAACAAAGGTGTCATTGAAAAGCTTACTTCAGCGCCTAGTCACGAGCAAATCTATCGCTCTCAAAAAGATTCAAGGGGATAAATCGGAGCCTATACGACTTCTTCTTTTAACACCAAAGTTATATTATACTAGCTGTGCCCCGCGGTTTTATCTGCAGTAAGTTTTATAAATTATAGTCTATAGGTATGTTATTCGAAGCTATATTACTACAAAGTTTCATCAACATCCGTTCGGTAGTTTTTGCGCGAAAGAGTAATAAATATCCATACATCTACTCGACAGTAGACTAATAAGCGCAAACCTGATGTTGTCCATCTTAATGCGGGTATTATGATCCCATTACCTTCTATGACCTTCCCCCTCCTCTTCGTGAGATAAACACTGTATCTACCTTTCGTAAAAGGTTTAAAAGATATTTGTTGGAACGTCAAAAGCAATCCGAGGATGTCCTTCAGTATAGATTGCCAGAGTCCACAGTCAGGAACTAGATATGCCGTAGTATAAAGGTTTTATAATTTTTTTTCCCACTTCTCCTCTAAAGCAGTCAGAATCACATATGTTAGTGTATGAAATGTATTTGATGTTAATCTAGTATTTAAATTATTTTATCTAGTTGAAATTGTATGAATCTCATTTATATTATTATTTTGGGATTTAATGCTATTTTTTTACGACATACTTAGGTACATATTTCTATCTTCTTCACTATATTAATTTCTTTTTATTTGTATTATTAATGTATTTAGTTTATCAAATATCTGTTATTTCATTTCATTTCATTATAGTATGTAATGGGGGTTAACTATCCGTGGACCCCACAGTCGGGCGCTATCAGAATATCAGCGCTGTCGCAATATTGCGACGGCCAATGCTGAGATAGATACCTTTTCACCTAGAACGGACTAACGAATATTAAGTATAAGATTTTCATTGTTTGTTTTTCTGTTATTGAATAACTACATTGTTATGTCAGTCCTGGTAATGAATAAATGATTTTTCTTTCTTTCCATTAAAACCACTTAGCTTAGCCCGCTTCTTACTGCAATTCTTTGTGACCGACGAAAGACTAACTAGAGTATGATGCCCATTAAAACTGCTGATCTCAACCCGATTCTTACTGCAATATTCCATAAGAGACAGACTACTTAAACTAGAGCTAGTGTTGTTCTTAGATTAAGTGTTATACGCTACAGTTGTGGATAAAATCAAGTTGATAATAAATGTTGTTATCTTCAAGATCCCTTCAGTTACAGTGCATAGTTGTTCGACCTTTTTCTCAAGTCGTCTCCTTCAGGGAGATAATATTTAGTGTTCCAATCGCGGGATAACTTTGATTTTTAGGGTTAGCCTCGAGTTATCTCTTCGGAGTTGAAGGAAGGTAGTAAAATTTCTGTTTATGTCTCGAATCTAGGGCGGTATTTTATGACAGGGGGAAATCATTTCTTGGGATAGCAAATAAGTTTCCTACACTGAGTAAGTTGGCAGTAAAATATTTTCAAAGAAATAATCAAAAAATATTTTAATTCAAAAACGATATCGACAACCAAGTATACAATGACTTAAAATTGACAGTATGTAGTAAAAATATTAGACTTAAACTAGATAATTAAACATAATCTCTTGACAATAATTCGATACGAGCTAGCTAAATATCATTGCTATAATAAAATAAATTTTATAAATGTTTTCATACAATGTGTACCTAAATATCTATGTTACAAAAAATAATAATGTATACAACTAATTACTACAAACATGTTCTGACTATTTACAAGCGCTTTTTTAAAGTCTACGTGAATAAAAACCTTTTATATTTTTATTTATTTTTATATATTTAAAAATTGTTGAGGCAGTCGAGACTCATAGCCAGATGCTCTCACCAGTCCGTAAGTGATGGGCGAGGTTAAGCGACTAGGCTCGCGGTCAGTCCATAGACGGATGACCGCCAAAGTGGTTTAATTTCTGAGCGTCTTTGTGCTTCGTAGGGCACGTTAAGCTGTCAGTCCCGGTCGTAGTCATTAGGCAACAGTCGTTAAGCCATGTCACAGACCTAATGGGCGGCTTTAACAACTCTGACACTAGGGTAACCACTGCCTACACGGGTAAGTAGTAAGTATGACTTAAAATAAATGAAATTAACGAACACGAGCATAGCTAGATTCGGAACTAGTATATATAGATACATATATGGCTGACAGAAATATTTGCTTTATGTGGAAATAGAAGCTGAAACCCGCGATGATTACCTTTACTACAGATTTCGCCATCAAAATATTTAATTATATTATAAACTAGCTGTGCCCCGCGGTTTTAACCACGTCAAACAATATAAATTATAGCCTATGTATTATTCGATTATATGAGCTCTATTACTACAAATTTTCATCAAAATTCGTTCAGTAGATTTTGCGTGAAAGAGTAACAAACATCCATACTCACAAACTTTCACATTTATAATATTACTAGCTGTGCCACGCGGTTGTACCCGCGTTAAACTTTATAAATTGTATTGCCTATGTGCTAACCCAGGGTATCAGCTAACTCCATACCAAACTTTATTAAAATCGCTCCAGTCGTTTAGATGTGAACAAGTAACAGACATACTTACTCACAAACTTTCGCCTTTATAATATTAGTGTGATTAGTTTTTATATTTTATGTTTATTAAAGTACAACTTCTTTACCTCCCTAGACTTGAGGAGTAAGCTGGTGAATGTGTGTTAGTACAACTCTGCTTAATTTGGGATTAGACGGCTGTGTGTGAATAATATCCCAGGCTATTATTATTTTCTTAACTATTATTCTGCAGCAACTCACTAATGAAGTAAATTATATATTTTATAGTACAGACGCCAGCACATCCAGTTGCCCCAATCTGTCAAATTTCTTTTATAGATTTTCAACTTTATTACTAAAGCATAAGATTCACTTTCAATTGGGGAAATTTACCAGATTGGGGTAGCTTGATATGCTGGCGTCTGTACATTCGATTGTTCTATTTTACCTTCACTGTCTTGTGCTTGGCACCAAACACTAATAAAAGAAGTAGTTATTTGGCTTAGTAGCCAAAGTCATTACGGCACTAAAGTTTGATTTCTGTGGACATTTAATATTGTGAGGTAGGTAGCTGTTTAGGGCTTAATTACATTTTAAAGTTATGCGAAAGTATAAATAAAAGTATTTACAGGGAAAGTTTATTTGACTATACTGTTCGTGGAAAAACAATTGCTGTTTAAAAAATACAAGTTTCCTTATTTATTTATTGTTTTATGAATCCATAGTCTCTTATTCGATTTGGAAAAAAATATATGGAACCATTACCAAAGCATTTCCGATCGAATTATTAAAATGTGTCCGCAAAAGACAGAATAATTTTGTAATATATGTAAAAAAATGTAAAAATATAAATACCTACCTTCTTTTGCAATCAGTTAAAAATTATTTTACTCTAGTCCGTGTTGCAAATTAATATTCCTATATTTATTTATTTATGAAACAAATGTACACTACACTTTCCGTTTGGGGAACATAGAAACCGACAACCAAGTATACAATGACTTAAAATTAATGAGGCGGTCGAGACTCATAGCCAGATGCTCTCACCGGCCGTAAGTGATTGGTGAGGTTAAGCAACTAGGCTCGCGGTCAGTCCATAGATGGGTGACCATCAAAGTGGGTTAATTTCTGAGCGTCTCCGTGCTTCGGAGAGCACGTTAAACTGTCGGTCCCGGTTGTAGCCATTAGGAAACAGTCGCTACGCCATGTCAAAGGCCTAATGAGCGGCTTGAACAACTCTGACACTAGAGTAATCACTGCTCATACGATAAATTAGTAAGAAAGTTGTGGAACTAAATCGTGTAGTGAAATAAAACATAGGTATATCGAAAAATATAAGTGAATCAAACATTATTGTTTTGTATTATATGTGATATTGAGAATTAGGAAAATCATACATCAATATAAATATAAACATAATGAAAGATAGAAACGGGTAACTCACGTAATTAATTTTATGTTGGATTCGGCCAACGTTTCAACTTCTACTGGAAGTCATCTTCAGGGGGAATGCGACCCGCACGACGTCGCTTCCCATCTCGCAGAAAAGGGTCCCCCTCTCGAAAGGGCACAATACATTCGAATCAGAAATATCCAAAACTTAAAAACTATTTTAATATTATTGTCAAAATATAGTTGTTTACAATGTTTTTTTTTTTATTTTCATATTTAAACCTAAAAAGTAAACCTGTATTTATTTTACAATTACGTCACGTTTTTTTTTCGTTTTTATTTGAATAGTTTACATTTGTATTGTTTTTATTTTACATGTCTGTTATTGGGACCAATGTGAACAAAACACATGTGAACCATATTTCAACTCAATCAGTCCAGTTTTATTGGAACAAATTGGCTGTGACATATGGACGGATAAACAGATACCTACTTGATTCATCCTTCTTCAGTAGCTTTTCTTTTTGAAGTCCCCTAAAAATGTTGCAGAAACTGAAATCAATCTTCAAGCCGTCCACTGCTACCAGGTATAAACGAAATAGCGAAAAACATTTAGCCTTCGTGAGGCGAAGGTAAATGTAATTCAGGGGCAGACGACCTCAACCAAGATTAAAAAACTTTTTATCCAACCGTGGTTTCACGAGGCAAAAAAATATTAATGAAATTTTACAAAACCTTCCCCGTTGACCGAAGGAATGAACTTCATCAAAATATTTCCTCTGTTGCGGATAGGCAATTAAGAAATTCAATTTTGGGTTGATACCTACTCTCGTATCATTTTCCTATAGCTTTAAATCTACAACGTCTAACGAAAACAATAATATCAATTTCTATTATTAAACCTACACATAATCGTTTTGAATTTACTTATATTGCCTGGAGATCTGTCATACAGGTTTTGAACCCAGTATAGACTCCAGCTCTCACAATGGTCTAAATCTAAACTATCAAATTGTAACTATGTTTAAGATGCTATGTACCTAAAAAAATGAGAGAAATAAATATTAATCTCAATAAAAAAAAATCTCGTTGATAATAACTTAAAACAAGCTAGTTAAATATCATTACTATTATAAAATACTTTTTATAAATGTTTTAACAATCCGTGTACCTAAATATCTACATGTAATTCGAAACAATTATGTATACTTAACTATAATACTATAAACATGTTCTGAATATTTACAAGCGCTTTTTTAAAGTCTACGTGACTAAAATCTTTTTTATTTTATTTTATTTTTAATAAGGCCAGCGATTATACCTATTGTTATATACACAAATGGAGTTATTCCTAAATCCCTGAAGATCAACCTAGAAAGTTTAGGACTTGATATCTGGCTGGAGAGTTACACGCAGAAGGCAGTTTTGCTGGCGAATGCCAGGTTCGTGCGGAAATTTCTCACCATTTAGGCCAAATATAGTATAAGTGCAGAGGCAATGGGATGAGCCGCTTTGTGAAATCATTTAGAACGTTCTTCTCAATAATTGTATAGTAGTGATTTTAAAACTCGGGCTCGTCTCCTTGCCACTAGTGTACGTGAGGCGGGCTCCTGGCTTCAGGCAATACCATCAGGTAACTTGGGAACATTAATGGACAATAACAGTTTTTCTATCGCCACCGGTTTGCGTCTGGGCATGCGACGGCTTGACATTGGTGCCTTGAACTCGTGGGCAGCCGTTGGTATGGAATGCTTCATGCGTAGATACACTGACTTCTTCGCACGTCCAAACTACTTCAAGGGTGCTTAATTATACTGTTAAAGAATACTTAGACTCAAAGAAATAATCTGTTTCTAGGGCTTACCTAAATATTATGTGTACATTAATTCATAATACCTGGCTATTAAATACAATATATTTGACTAATAGTAAATTACTCATGAAAACTTGACATTCTAATATTAATCTGATAATCTTTTCGCTTTCAATCCTGGCATTTTTAAATTAAAATTTGGCATACTTAATAATTCTTACAAATAGCATAAATTCTAAAACTTTTTATTGTTAACAAAAAGCCTTCTTCCTCTCTTCTACTATGCTGTGCCCGACAGGGTCCATAATTGTTACACAATTATAAGATTATTAAACCATCTGTTATACACCATCTCTTGACATTCATTTTTTAATACCTTTGTAATACCTAATGTAAACCACCCATTTTCGCAAATAAAATATTTGATTTGATTTAATTTGATTACATTGTGGAAACAATAAACTATTTGTGTGACCCATAAATAGCTGTTCTGTGTCTGGATGTAATTTGTGTCCGTCTATTATATGTTTGTAAAGTACCCCGCGACACAGGGATTAGATTCCCTAGTGCGGGCGATGCCCTTATCCAGGGGTAACACAACAATCAAGTCTAATACTAGCATTGTATCTCTCTCCGAGGGCTAATATCATAGGAAATACGAATACTATCATTAAATAAATTAAATTTAAGTGTTTGGCTTTAGAGTTGAGTGTTTTCATCACTCAATCGAATTATTCTTCCAATTACACTTTGGAGCTTTCGATTTGTGATGTACAAAGCTGTTTTCGAATGAGCGATCTTGGCAGTAATTAAAATTCATTTACATAAAAGACACTTGAAACGCGATCGGAAAATATCAAATTAATTGGCGCTAAGGGCGGAGTTTTACGACGAAATACGTATCGTAAAATCTAAAATATTTTCTTAATCCACTTTAGGCCAGAGCTGGCCAATCACAACGGAGACTAGCCATATATCTGGCTCATATTGTGATGCACAAGATTCTGTGCAAATACTGATGCTCTCTCTATTCGCTAATTCCGATGAGGTGCCCATCACAACGGACACTATTCGCCAATTGTAACACTACTAGTAATGATCGTAATGTATTTTTCTGTGATTTTATTTTTCGAACACAGAGAAGAGAGATGACTCTCTTTATCATCATACCTCTTAAGTCACCGATGATAAAAAGGGGACGGTGGCACCAGCTCAAACAGTTTCTCAGAGCATTCCCCGTGAAAAAGACGGTAGAATACGCAGAGAGATCCAAAGTCTCTCCGCTGCTGTAGCGACTCCAATCTGTCCGTAAGATTGGAATCCCCAAGATTCTAATAGCACGCCTTTGGAGGGAGTGAAGTGGGTCGGGTTGGTATTTAGGGGCTTCTGCCCAGATATGTGAGCAATACTCCAGGTTCGGGCGGACTTGTGCTTTATATAGCGCAAGCCGCTGTCTTGGAGTGAAGTACCGCCTAGCTCTATTCAGGACGCCCAACTTCTTACTTTTCAGTTTGGCTTTGTCCTCCAAATGACCCCATCAACCCTTTGGAATGGCATTCAAATAGATCAAGGTTAAAAATTACTAAATCATTAGTGATTCAATTTCTGAGCATCTCCATGCTACGGAGACACGCTAAGCTATCAATCCCGATTAAAGTCATTAGACAAAAGTCGTATATAAATATCCTGGGACATTATTCACACACGGTCATCTGATCCCTAACTAAGCAGAGCTTGTACTATGGAAACCAGATTACTGATATATTACATCTGACTGCCTCGTTGGTCTAGCGGTAGCATGTTCACCCGCAGAGAACGAGGTCCTGGGTTCAAATCCCGGGTCGGGCCATAAAGTGATTTTGGGACTTTTCTGTAAAAAGAATAAATTCTCAGCATCAGTCCGAAGTCTGGGAGTTAGCGGTATTATACCCCCGTGCCTCGGAGAGCACGTAAAGCCGTTGGTCCTGTGCCTGACCTCTTTCCGGTCGTGTCGCTTAGGCGTCCCATCGGATCATGAGAGTGATGGAATAGAAAGTGCTCCTGTGTTTGCGCACACACTTGAACACTATAATAAGTCCCGTGCAGATGGCTAATCTCAGTTGAGACTGGCCGCCGTGGCCGAAATTCGGCTAGGAGGACATTATTATTATTATTACATCTACTACTTTTCTTTTGTAAATACATACTTATAGATAACCACATCCAGACTCAGAACAAACAGACATGTACATGCTCACAAATATCTGTCCTGGGTGAGAATCCAACCGGCTTAGATATCTATACATCTATACAAATAAATAAAATCGGGGTGTCTGTTTGTAATATTGAAATAACCGGTTTTTACTACATAAATATAAATATATATACGTTACATACACCAAACTAACATTTTTCACAATTTTTGTCTGTCTGTTTGTCTGTTTGTTCCGGCTAATCTCTGAAACGGCTGGACCGATTTTGACGGGACTTTTATCGGCAGGTAGCTGATGTAATAAGGAGTAACTTAGGCTACTTTTATTTTAGAAAACGTCTTTTATTTTACAAAAAAACAAAAAAAAACGAAATAAACTAATTAACACGCGGACGAAGTCGCGGGCACAGCTAGTACATAATAATATCATGTCGGAGGCCAACCGTGCCGCTTGAATAACTCTGATACCAGGGTATCCATTGCCCATACGATAAAGAAAGAAGATACAATATCCTTTGATTTAAAGAGACAACGCTTGCTCAATTTATAAAAATATCAAAAACACATCACCACTCTTCTTAAAAAAAAGTTCCCGCTTTCGAATACACTTAAAAACTACTCTCCAATACATCATCACTGCATAATATGCCATTGCCAAAACCCTTCTCACTACCGAATCAGCATAGCAAACAGAAAATAATTCTGATAAAGTCATGTACAATGATTTACTGATATAAAAGGAACTCCATATGACGCGTTCATGACAGCCTATTGAAAATTAAAAAGATTAGATAAGATAAGATATACTTTACATTAAAGATAAGATCGTTTTTTAAAGACTGATAAACTTGTAAATTAATCCGTATGTCGCCGGGTACTTTACAAAACATATAGTTAATGAACATAAAGTACACCAAAACTCAGCACAACTATTTAAGAGTCACACAAATAGTTGTTCTATGTGGGAATCGAGCCCGGGACACGAAGTGGCGAGGCGACTGTCTTAACCACTGCGACACACGTGCAGTCAATATTTAGTCAACTTTACATAATAGACAAACTGTAGTAGGACTTTATTTATTGTTTTTACAGTTGTGTGTTAGAGGGGATTCGTGGCATCTGTCAAATAAAGCTACAAAATTAGTAAACCGCGAGAGGGCACCCCATTCAGTGTTCAAAGCTCGGCCCGGGATGTTTATCCAATTGGATAAGCATAAGGGGTTGATTTTCAGGGTACTACTGGCATTCTATTGATTAAAGGAAAGTGATGCCATCGACGAATGCAATGTAGATAGTGCAGAGAATTGAGAGTATAAGTACCGATGTTAGATATGAATTGTAAAAATGCAGCACAATTTTACACCACCGACTAATTGAATGAAACTAGACCGCAAGATCGCACATTGTTACTTCGTACATTTCAGAGTTATTTTAGTACGATTACTGAATATATAACCAAGAATATTTCGAAAATATAAGACTAATAACTAAATTAATGTTACGCCGTAAGAGTCAAAGTTTCACTTGCACTTTTTAATTGTACTTTTACTTACAGAGTACCAGAGGATTTATTTACTTCTGGTCATTAATTAATTATATTTAATTAAAAATAATAGTTATTATTACCAATATTTTAATTACACTTGACTGTCCATATGCGTTATGTCGTAATTATATTGTTTTCATAATTTAACTCATCGGGAAAAATATCAGAAAGTGTTTGGTGATTATCTTTACGTAAGATGTATTTATAAGCAATTATTTTAATTCTTATACTAGAATTTCATCTTGAAGTGAGAGAATGTATTTTTTTTCACAAGGCACTCGAGAAATGAATCCTTGTGTCGCGAGGTACTTTACAAACACAGAATTAATAGGCACAAAAGTCCACTGCGGGAAACGAACCCGGGATACGGAGTGGCCAGACGGCTGTCTTAACCGCTGTGCCAGCGCTGTGCAGTCAATCATCAGCCGTACAATGACTAATATCAAAAGCATAATCGTTCTTACCGATCGCATTAACTATTTACTATGAGTAAATAAATCATACAATAATTGTTCTACAACTTTTTTTTTACATGAACGACATAACCAGTGCACTGATTTCTTTACTTCAGTAACTTGGTACGGTACTTAGTTAGGTTATAAGGTTCAATTCTTACATCATTTGCTAAGTAATATTTTTGTACAAATAAATTAATTTTCATACTGGATACTAAATCGCTTTTATTGCGTCACGTACAGATGCCAGCACATCAAGCTACCCCAATCTGCCAAATTTCCCCAATTGAAAGTGAGCCTTATGCTTTTGTGATAATAGTGACAATCTCTAAAAGAAATTTGACAGATTGGGGTAGCTGGATGTGCTGGCGTCTGTACAACAAATAGCTCATTTAAGTGGATAGATTGTATTTATTAAAATTGAATAGCCATTTATGTTGCAAGTAGCGAAACAGGTGTTTTCATGTGAGTGGGACTACGTTGAATAACGTTAAAGAATTCGGTATACTTTCATTGATACCCTCCATACTCGGTGAGTGAGTGGGGTGTAATTGGAACAGTATGATTTATGCCTGTTTTATCTAGAGCCTTATTTTCGCAAAGCAAAGAAACAAAGGCAAAATAGACAGGGGATGGTTTTTGTATGTTTCATTGTTACAGCTAGGCTGCATTAAATGGCTGCAGCATTTGAATAGATTTTCACATGACTGACTTCTGTAAATCTTTTCCAAAGCCCTCCACTATGTAGTGGGGTGCTTTGATTGTTCAATGATGCGGAATCTCCTATTAATCCATGGCTGGACGGGTGAGTATACAACACTTTCTTCCCCAACAGTCGCAAGGACAGAATGAACTAGCACTCTGTAGAATCAATTAACTGCGAAGTATTTCCAATAATAATAATAATATCATCGGACATATTTTACACACGCCCATCTGATCCTAAACTAAGCAGAGCTTGTACTATGGAAAGCAGATAACTGATATACTACATATACTACTTTTCATTTGTAAATACATACTTATATAGATAACTAGCTATGCCCCGCGGTTTCATCCGCATTACTTTAGTTTTGGCGTATAAGAGTAACACAAATACATCTGTACTCACAAACTTTCGCATTTATAATATTAGTAGGATGTGTACCTCACGCGGTATTGGCAGTGCATGCCGGAATAGCTCGCAGATGGTAGATTTTTTCCTAATTACTTGACACTTATCGTCATATCTTGGACAATTCACACAATATCTTTATAAATGGTAGCCTATGTGTTATTCTGATGTATAAGCTATATTATCGTAAAGTTTCATTAAAATCCATTCAGTAGTTTTTACGTGAAAGAGTAAGAAACATTCATCCATACTTACTAACTTTCGCGTTTATAATATTAGTAGGATAACACCACAGGACAAACAGAAATGTTCACCTCCGATAATTGAAAATCCGAAAATGTTCATCCTAACATTTTTCATACTAACAATCGCAATTCCTAACTACTCTGTCTCTAATGTTCATAATTCTGAAGCATTCAACTTCATAATGTCAGTAGTAATAAACATCTATGATACTTTTATTTGTTTTCCTACATTTTCTCAACATAACCATCTTTTACACTATTATTCAAAGTCATATCTTTTTTGTTTAGATTTCTTTGTTAGGACCAAATCCCGTGTTCATGCCCGCTTGAGTATGTTTCGCCGGACCGTCTCAACTGGGTCGTGTTGAAACCGGTAGTAGATGAACCCACTGAGTTTGTTTCGCTGGGTCTTCTCAGTTGGGGCGCATTGGATCCGGTGGTAGCATTAAAGCGCGACCGTCGTTATTAACACAAGGTCCGTCATAATAATAATACCTTAACATAGACAGAACCATTGACAATATGTAGTAAAAATATTAGACTTAAACTATATAATTAAACATAATCTCTTGACAATAACTTGATACGAGCTAGCTAAATATCAGTGCTATAATAAAAAAAATGAAAATGTGTGTACTTATGTACACGCGTTAGAAGTTATACTTCTTTGGCGTATGGAAAACAAATAACTAAAATGCAGTAGTGATTAACGATAAATATTAAAATTAATCAAAAAGATTTTATTTAAATAAAAATACTAGAATATACAACTTGAACATAGTAATCAATTTTCGTACCACCTAGCACTAACTTCATGCTGTTAAATTTAGGTGTCAGTGTGCGCGCGCATCGTAAAAATTCACTCTCATCTAGAACTAACTTCATGCTGTTAAATTTAGGTGTCGGTGTGCGCGCGCATCGTAAAAATTCACTCTCATCATTTTTCTCCATCGCGCCAAAAGAAGTATAACTTCGATAAATTTTATACCTAAATGTTTTCATACAATGTGTACCTAAATATCTATGTTACTAGAAATAATAATGTATACAACTATATTACTACAAACATGTTCTGACTATTTACAAGCGCTTTTTTTAAGTCTACGTGGATAAAAACATTTTTTATTTATTTAACTTATTTATTTTAGAACTGCGACCACAACGCACGAGCCGAGCGACCGAAGCCAGAGTCCCACTCCAGTCATTCAGTCTGGTTCCAGAACGAATCAGTCCTATTCATAATTAATTGGTTTAGGTTAGATTAGAACTGTGACCACAACGCACGAGCCGAGGGAGCGAAGCGAGCGTGCCGTTGTTGCGGCCGGCGAAGTGCTAGAACCGAATCGGTCCTATATTACACTTGGTAAATGTTTCTTTCTGAGTTTGAGTGAAAATATTATGGTAATTATGTTTAGGATAAAAGCGTTATGATAAAAAACCGGCCAAGTGCGAGTCGGACTCGCACATGAAGGGTTCCGCAGCAGTAAGTATTTCAGTTGATTAAATGAAAGGTAAATTGCGGTTTACGATTTATGACGCATTAAAAAAAACTACTTAGTAGATTTCGTTCAAACCAATTTTCGTTGTTAGTTTACATGGTAATGTATATCATATATTTTTTTTAGTTTTATCATTCTCTTATTTTAGAAGTTACAGGGGGGGGGGGGACACTCATTTTTCCACTTTGGAAGTGTCTCTCGCGCAAACTATTCAGTTTAGAAAAAAACGTTATTAGGAACCTCAATATCATTTTTGAAGACCTATAGATGGAGATCCCACATGTATGGGTACGGTGAAAAAAAAAATTGAGTTTCAGTTCTATGTATGGGGAACCCCAAAATTATTATTATTTTTCTAAAAAATGGCTGTGACATACGGACGGACAGACAGACAGACAGACATGACGAATCTATAAGGGTTCCGTTTTTTGCCATTTGGCTACAGAACCCTAAAAACAGTATGAGTTTAAATATATTTACATTAATGATATTAGTAATTACAATTTACGGAAACATGAGTGTTATGAACATCGCCGGTAGCACTACAAATAGTGTGAATGAAAACTCTAGAATGACAAACTTTAGGAAGGGTGATCATTCGGATTACAAATCATTAGGAAGAACAATTTCGGGTAAAGAACTTTAGGTGAGCCAATATCGACCCCAAGTATCAGTCCTGGGTGGGAATCGTACCCACGACCTTCAGCGTGTAAAGTAGCATTTGCCAACCAAGCCAACAGGCCCGTCTAGTACAGTAACTACCTTAATATTTGGCTAGGGGTACATTATTATTAACTATCTTAACCACTACGCCTGAGTGCCATATTATATACATATATGTATACGCATATTTTTTCAGTACTTTAGTCTTTTATAAATAAATCGAACATCTTGAAGCTCAAAAGCTTTCACAGATATATCAATAATCTTATTTAGCTAGATTGACATAGAGATGAATTTTACCACCAATTGAGAGTGGAAATATAAACCATATAATAACTGGTGATGGTTGAAAGTAATTTGTCAATGAAAAGGTTGTTATTCCCTTCTTGAAATTGAATTGCTCTCCTCATAGTTATTTCAAACAGAACAGGAAGTTATTGTATTCTTAGTATCGTGAACGTTTTCTTTTATTCCCCTAAAGGAATAAAACAACTCTATTTCTGGAACTTTCAGTTTGCGTTTGCGTTTTTGTTAAATGTTAGTTGTTTAAGTAAATTTCGTTCTTTATATTTATATTAATTTATACCCAAGTCCTTACTTGCTGAGTTGTTAGTAAAACTTGTTTCGAGTTTGCCAATTCTTAGAAAACCTGTAAACCTACGTTGCCTGAATTCTAATATTGAAATGAATTGTTTATTGTTTAGTATAAAAATATAATAGAATTAATCATAGAAAACAGTAATCATGTAAGAATTGTCGGTACGAAGTAAGATGGCAGAACAGTTCTCGAGTGACGACCACGAACCGGAAGATGTAGCATATGAACATGGGTAGGCCCTAGGAACATGGTAGTAGATGGAAACTATTTTGTGAGTTTCGCTGTAAACTGCTTTGTGGAGTTCTTTGTGGCAGAACTTGATGACGACGATGCTGTCGTACGAGTAATTTAAACGTATTTGAACGTAAGGCTAGCTAGGATAGGTTCCTCAGCGGCGAAGATCGCTTTGGCCCATTAACGCGTGATCAGTGATCCCGTCCATATGATCACACCCTCATTTGGAATTGCGTCTTTTTGCTTTAGTCTTTCATTCTTTATTTTTAATATAGTAGAACTAAATTTCAAAATAATAGATTAGTAACTTGTTATTTATTTAAAGATTTCAGAAAATATATGCGAAAACAACCCGCACGGACGGACTAATTAATTTTTATTTGTAACTTTTATACTATTCACTTTGTTTATGTACTGCATTGTAAGCTTGACAAGTATAAGTGTATGTTAATACCCAAGTGCTGAATAAATTTCATTTCATTTCATAATGAGAATCAAATTAACTAATATTATTCCGAATAATGTTGATCATTTTGAAAAAATATAAGCTGACCATAATCACCACTAATCTAGAGTCGCTGAGAAAGCTTTTCGCTGTTTCTGGATTAGAGTTAAAAACGTCGAAATCGTATGTTTTGCTTTCTTATTTAGGTCTTTACTCGCTCTCCATAGGAACATATTCTGGCGGAAGTTATCAGGTTATTAACCCGCCCAGACGTAAGACATGAAGGCTGATACTGGACCTGAACCAAGACCGCAAAGATATTATCTTGTAGGGTCTATTTAAAAGGCCAAGAAAGAAAATACGAAGCTGACAAGTGAAAATTTCCTTTTATAGTAGCATTTAAGTGTAATGATATTTTATTTTCCTAACAACCCAACATTGGAAACCAAACCAATCCTTATCCCAATTTTTCCGAAACTGATGTAAACACAATGGAAATACCGCATCTATACTACGGACTCCCCAACCCACCCGAAAGGGTTCTTGGGCGGAGTCAGTGAATTATAGTCTTTTAAAATCTTTTTTTTTTCTTTGTTATCGTTGAGACTTTTTCGTTGCGATAAAAAAGATTACACCATTTATCTTAGGGTTGACTTGGAAACATTCGTGCAGTTTGTATAATTTTTTGGGGCCTTTACTGGGCTTTAGGTAACTGGTAGCGAACCACGCAAGTTATAGAAAATGATGTATCGAACGAGTATTAGCTCAAACACATTAGCTTTACAGAGCGCAAAATAATCAATTATTTAACGTCTTTTCTCAAAAAACATCATTGTAATCAATCATCATCAAATTACATCCTCTGCTGGACAAAAGCCTCCACAAGGAATGCCATAATAACCACGCTTGGCAAACGGGTTGGCATTCGCAGTTGATGGTCATAGTTCACAGAAAAACGCTGCTACCCGTCCTCTGGTAGGTATTTCCTCGGGACGATTTCTACACCCCCCACAGGAGATTGAGTGATAATAAGCAATCATTTAAGTGAAATAATCAACTTAAGTTATGGAAGATATGGAAACACGTGGTATCTGCGGTCGCGTTCAAAAACAAATTAACGTAAGTTCTCGGGACGTTCCAGCGATTTATGAGTTAAATCGATGGAAGCTCCTGCAGTATGTGCGTGACTTGATGACTGAGAAGAAGGAAGTCATCAGAGCCTTCGATTCTTATAACACCGAGGAAAACCGCGCTCAGATGGACTCCCTACAGTGTGCTGTAAAGAAGCGCATAGCAGAGATGCGGAATAATCAGTGAGTTAAGAATTTGAGCGAAATGACACCTTCGCATTTGGCCTTTTGGAATCTTTGCAAACTGCTAAAATCCGATACCGAATCGGCTATGTCTGATGAATACAAATAGCAATAATTCTTTCCAGAAAATATTGATTCACTTCATATATAACTCATATCATCATGTCAGCCAAAAGTACGTTCACTGCTGGACAAAAGCCTTCTCGAGGAATTAGGGGATATGCCATAATTGCCACGCTTGGCAAACGGGTTGGCATTCGCAGTTTTATGGTCATAGTTCAAAGAAAAACGCTGCTCTGGTAAGTATTCCCTCGGACTACTTCTACGCCCTTCATGGGATGAGATGGGGTGATGATATTCTGTCCCGTCACCACACAGCAACTTCTCTTTACTTCTTTTTTAAAGACAACGCCCGCACTCGGGAATCTAATCCCTATATCGAAGGGGACTTGACAAACATATAATAGACGGACACAAATTACATCCAGACTCAGAACAACTATTTATGGGTCACACAAATAGTTGGCCGGTGCGGGAATCGAATACGAAGCGGTGAGGCGACTGTCTTAGCCGCTGCGCCACACGTGCAGTGCAGTTTTATTGTATTAATATTCATTCTTTAGAAGTTACTATACTGGTTATATGGTTCGTGGCATGTTACCTCCAGATCTCTTTATATTTGTTTAGAATCCCGGGGCAGCAATCACTCGTTCCAGGGTATATTGATTGCCTTCATATCCACGTATGCAGATAAGTCATATACTTTTATTACATGTTATTACGGGCTCTTCGTTATAAACGTTAAAGATTTTCATACAGTATATTGCTATTCCAAGTAAATGGTATTGCTAACCTGCTTTTTAAGGGAATCTCTTTTATGTTGGATGATTTCTTCATATATTTTTCAGAGGCATTTACTTTTACGTAATGGTACGTTAGTGACTTTCATTTTCGGGGTTCTTTACCGTTTCTGCTGTAACTTATTGCTTAGTATGTATGTACATGCTTCCATTATTAGTGTTACTAGAGATAGCACTTGTTTAGACATTCGATAAACTATTAAGGTTCTACGAGTATTTTCAAAGACGTATTATTAAAGACAAAGAATATTAATCAGTTCTCAGTTCTGATACTAAGTTTGTCATTTCTTCTCAGTTTTTTATAGCGTTTTTGGTATATGGTAGTGTGTTATGTGTTTATATATGAACATTGTTAACAGGTATTAACGCGACTAACCTTATTGTGATTTTCCCGACGTTCCGTCCAAGTTGCATTGATCGTGGTCACGGGATGACAATAAGGTTAGTCGCGTTAATACCTGTTAACAATGTTCATATATAATTATGATACGCGAAAGTTTAAAAGTGTATGTTATGTGTTTATGTAGAGCCTTTGCACACCACGTTTTTTAAGCGCGCCGTTGACGCGCGTTTGCAGCGATACACACTCGCGTGTGTGTATTAGCATCGCGTTTGTATCATTCATCATCATATTCAAACAAACACCAAACTGCTCTGTAGGATAAACGCGCGACGACGCGGCGACGCGACGGCGCGTTTAAAAACGTGGTGTACAAAGGCCCTAATAAAGTTATTTATTTCTAACCCCTATGCCTATAAAAATGTATTAGCGTTCCTTCCTTCTCTGTATAAATTATACTATAGGCCATATTCTTAACTATGTTTCTTAACTATCTATGAAACAAGAATTTTTATTCGCTTTTCCTTAACTGGTTAAGAAATAAGAATATTTTATCCATTTTTCTAACTGGTTAAGAAAAACAGTTAAGAAAATGGATAAACTATTCTTATTCCTTAACCAGTTAATAAAGCTGACAAAAAAATCTTATTTCCTAACCAATTATGATAGAGTAAACAAAAAGTCCATATCGTTTGGGTTAGGTTAGGTTAGTTGGTGACCATTTGGCGCGCGAAGGCGAGCGAGCGCAGCGAGCGTGCCGCGGCAGCGGCCGCCGAGCGCTAGAAAAACATTAACCATGGATATCTCCATAATGGCATGCCTTGCCTTCGCACTAACGTGATACTTTTCTTTATCGATACTTTTCACTGAAAATGTTGTTGTATACATTTACATAACAAAAAATAAACAATCTATGAATAATGGACTTTTTGTTTACTCTATCATAATTGGTTAGGAAATAAGATTTTTTTGTCAGCTTTATTAACTGGTTAAGGAATAAGAATAGTTTATCCATTTTCTTAACTGTTTTTCTTAACCAGTTAGAAAAATGGATAAAATATTCTTATTTCTTAACCAGTTAAGGAAAAGCGAATAAAAATTCTTGTTTCATAGATAGTTAAGAAACATAGTTAAGAATATGGCTTAAAGGTAAATTATAGCTATAATTTTGCTTTATGTATTAATATTATTATGATAACGTTTTTTTTTGTTTTTCGCAGACTGTGTATGTAATTTTAGCTATTCTGTGGTTTTTGTTCTATTAACCACACGTAACCGTTGTTTAAGATATATGCATAAAATATTTTGTTCCGTGAGCAGTTGGGCAAAGTTCAGCAACTAATATGGGAGCTCTGTCTATAGAAATATTACAACGGTAAAAATATAGCATAAACCTATGTGGATATATATTTTTTACTTGATAGGAAGTAGGATATGTACTTCCTATATAGTATGGATGTTTGTGACTGTCTCACGCAAAAACTACGAAATGGATTTTATATGTGAAATCGTTTGTATATCAGGAGTAGATGTGCCCCACGGTTTTACCCGCGTTAAACTTTATAAATTATAGCCTATGTGTTAATCGATGGTGTCAGCTACCTCCATACCAAATTTTATTAAAATCGCTTCAGCCGTTTAGACTTGAAGAAGTAACAAACATAATATGATAACTATATAGGCTATCACACTAATATTATAAAGGCGTAAGTTTGTGAGTGTGTATGTTTGTTAGTCTTTCACGCAAAAATTAGCGGAAAGATTTTGATGAATCTTTGTAGTAGTTTATATATCCGAATAACACATAGGCTATATATAGAGTTTGACGCGGGTAAAACCGCAGGTCATAGCTAGATATTTATATTTTTCCGCGGGATACAGCTAGTACATTATATTAATGTTTTAATATCACTTGTAATGTTTTATCATCAGAATTATACATTCTTCTTTGGATAGAAACTACTTGATTTGGATAGAAACAAGTAGCTTCTATCCAATAAGGTATGTGTAATTGTAGCGTTCAATTGTTTCACTAGTCATTGTGTACGATGACACATCAGTAGGTAAAGAAACATCGTTTAAAAAATCTTAGCACAGTTTGATGTTAAATTTAAAGTTTGCTTATTTCATCTCCGTGTTTCTGTGGTACGGGTTGAGAGCATCTGTGTTTGACACTGTTGCGATGAAAATTTAAAACGTTGTGGAAAGCTTGGGAAAGGAAATATAAAAGGAAAAATAGTTTGATCAAAGTTTCGATCTTTTTGCTACATATTTGAAGCTGGAAACGATAAGGAGACGATGCTCTCTGGGCTTACTGTAAAAGTAAAAAAAAAACGAATGCCGAAAACTATCCAAGAATAATTGAGGATAATCAAATAATAAAACAGGTCCGTAAGCACCCACGGCCGTCTGATCCCAAATGAAGCAGACTTGTAATGGAAAACATTTAACTGACATTCTAATATTATACTTCTTTTTTTAGGGTTCCGTAGCCAAATGGCAAAAAACAGAACCCTTATAGATTCGTCATGTCTGTCTGTCTGCCTGTCCGTCCGTATGTCACAGCCACTTTTTTCCGAAACTATAAAAGCTGTACTGTTGAAACTTGATAAGTAGATGTATTCTGTAAACCGCATTAAGATTTTCACATAAAAATAGAAAAATATCAATAATTTTCGGGGTGCCCCATACATAGAACCGAAACTCAAAAATTGTTTTTCATCGTACCCATACATGTGGGGTATCTATGGATAGGTCTTCAAAAATGATATTGAGTTTATTAATATCTTTTTTTTCTAAACTGAATAGTTTGCGCGAGAGACACTTCCAAATTGGTAAAATGAGTGTCCCCCCCACTGTAACTTCAAAAATAAGAGAATGATATTACTAAAAAAAATATATGATGTACATTACCATGAAAACTAACAACGAAGATTGATTTGAACGAGATCTAGTCAGTAGTTTTTTTTAATACGTCATAAATCGTAAACAGCAATTTACCTTTCATTTAATTAACTGAAATACTTGCTGCTACGGAACCCTTCATGGGCGAGTCCGACTCGCACTTGCCCGGTTTTTAAGTTAAACTTTATAGCATTATTCGCAATGCAAAGCGTAAATATAATGTCAAAAATGGGAAATCATAAATTTAATCGTCCGGCGGGTCTCTGACCTGCAGCATCTACCGATCCGGGGTAGGCGCTCTGTATTAAGCTACGAACGATACACACTGGCAAATCAAAAATCAAAAACCCTTCCGGAGGATGTAAGTATTATCTATCGGCTTTGTTTTCTAGAAACATGGCCTTTCTTTTTTGAAGTTATACTTCTTTTGGCGCGATGGAGAAAAATGATGAGAGTGAATTTTGATGATGCGCGCGCACACCGACACCAAAAAATTTAACAGCATGAAGTTAGTTCTAGGTGGTATGAGAGTGAATTTTTACGATGCGCGCGCATCGTAAAAATAACAGCATGACGTTAGTTCTAGGTGGTATGAAAATTGATAACTATGTTCAAGTTGTATATTAAGAAGTATAACTTCTAACGCGTGTACATAAGTTCACACAAGTTTTTTTTTTTGTAATAACATACCACGGCAAACGCTTACCGTATATTGATTTATTTCGCTTAACCATTCGCTCAGCTTTTCAGTCCATAAATTTCAACGCTCAAACTAACAAGCCGATCTCCAGTATTTATTTCACAAACATTAATTAATTATTCATACATAATAGACTCCACAAACATCAAGTCTTCCAGTAGTGTTTCTTTAGCAATAGAATAACATCGTACAGAATAATTATATATAAATTATGTATGTACATGTATAATTAACATTATATTTATAGGACCGCGTAGGAGAATTGTTATCGTTGCGTTTAAAATGAGAAAGTTTGGGGAGGATAAATAGAGAGTGGGTGGGAAACCATACCGAAATTGATAGCATGGACTTATTACAAGACTTTGACTCCTCCAAACTTAGAATAGACGGTCTGTATTATTGCATTTACTGCAATACAACGGGTAAGATAGCCGCTTCGCCAGTTTGTGCCCCGGGTTCGATTCCCATGCAGGGTAAATAGCTGTGTGACCTATATAAAGGTAGTCTGAGTGTGGATGTAATTTGTGACCGTCAATTGACGGTCATAAATTACATACTTAATTATGTACTTTACAAACATCTATACATCTTCTATACAAATAAATAAAATTGAAGTTTCTGTTTGTAATACTGAAATAACCGTTTTTTACTACATGTATATGCATATATATACGGCACATACACCAAAATAACATTTTTAAAATTTTTGTCTGTCTGTCTGTCTGTTTGTTCCGGCTAATCTCTGAAATGGCTGGACCGATTTTGACGGGACTTTTATTGGCAGGTGGCTGATGTAATAAGGAGTAACTGAGGCTATGTTTATTTAGAAAAAAAAAAATATTTTTGAAAAATACTAAAAACAACGAAATAAGCTAATTAACACGCGGACGAAGTCGCGGGCACAGCTAGTATAATTATATGTTTGTAAAGTACCCCGCAACTCAGGGATTAATTTCCCTAGTGCGGGTGTTGTTTGTAAAAAATTTATATTTTTTGTATATTATTATCCTATAAATTAGTTATCTTCTCCAAAATATCTTCGTAGTGTCGTACAAAAGGTTTTTAATGAAACTTCCTTTCACATCCTTTATTTATTTATTTATTAAACAAATGTTCACTACACTTACAGTTTGGCGCCAAACCGTGTAGTGAACTACAACATAGGTACATATAAAATTAATACTATTATTATATATTACGAGTATAGTAAGAACTAATTACACACATTAAATAAATTTTACAAAAGGACAAAAAGGTCAGCATCATTCTGGTTCACTGGCTTTCAGTTATTCCCCGGGTAACGAATTGCGATTGTTTATCACGAAATGGGATTATTATTAAGTGTTTATCACACTAGCAGCTAGTAAGCTGATGCGTGTGTTTTTGTTTGCGATTTGGAAAATTTGTCAAGTCTGTTTTTGAAGCAGTTTAAATTGGGTGCCTTTATGACAGTTTCAGGAAGTTTATTCCACTCATTGACCACACGGTTTGGCAGGAAGTGTTTTAGTGGATTGCTTTTGTGCGGTATTCTGCTTAATTTTAGGGAGTGTCCTCTCAGATATTGATTGTCATTTAGAGAAAACAAGTCCCTAATTCCTGCTACATTGTAGGCCCCAGACAAAATTTTGTAGGTTTCAATGAGACTTCCCCTCTGTCTACGTTTTTCGAGAGAAGTGAGGCCAAGGTCTTTTAATCGTTCCTCATATGGTTTGTTTCTCAGTACCATTTTCAGATCTCTCATTCATTCTCAGATCCATGCTAGTTTTATTTTATTTCATTCATTGGTTATTTAACATGGCGCAAATGCCAGCAAAAGTCAACCCGAGATAATATATTCCCGAGAACGGGCAGCTGTGTCTCTTTGTCCGTCAACCCGTCCGCTAAACGAGGCGTTTATGCTCGGCAAAAGTTTTATGTGTAATCAGTATATTTGATACTAGCTGTGCCACGCGGTTTTACCCGCGTTAAATTTTATAAATTATCATAGCTCCTCCCCCGTAGATGATAGCATAATAATATGTATCCTATATGTTGACCCGACCTCTTAGTAATATTCATGCAAATTTTTAAGTAAATCCATGTAGACTTTTTGAGTTTAGCCCGGACATACAGACAAACAGACACACAGACAAAAATTCTATAAACTATATTTTTGGCTTCGACTTCGGTTGTAGATCACGTCCCAAGTATCCCTTTTAATAAATATTCAATGTACAGTTTTGACTTTCCTACGATTTTATTATAGGTATAGATGAGAAAATTAATTAATTGATGATTGATGGATGATTATTTCTAAGATGTACATTAAAAAAAAATCCAATTCTAAATAAATACACGACAATAAAAATCCAACTAGCCTAACCACAATGGCGTCACTGCGCTATTTTACAAAGTTCAAGCTCCATCATTATTCACCAACTTAATGAAGTCACAATGTTGCATGATCACTTGTTAGGTACATATAGGTATGCAAAATTGCAACTCATTTCAATATCGGAAATCGCACTCACGGAAGGTGGAAATAAACATGTTATGTTAACAATAAAATGTCTAAAGCATTAGGTTACTGAAAACAGTCATAACATAATTTCCCCCCGTCGAATTTCAGCTACGGCGGCCAGTCTCAATGGAGAATATCCATTATCCAACTCCGCACTAAGGAATCTAATCCCTGTGTTGCGGGGTACTTTACAAACATATAATAGACGGACACAAATTATATCCAGACTCAGAACAACTATTTATGGATCTTAACCACTGCGCCACACATTATAATGCATAATTAGCGTGTACGAAAACAAAGGGACACAAAACACGGGCCGAATAGCGACACGACCACGACGCTGTTGAAGACGAAAGAGGTCATGTCAGGAGCAACAGCTTTATGTGCTCTCCGAGACCTGGTGATGTACCTAATACCGACAGAATACGGGCTGATACTGAGAAATGATCTTTTCAAACGCAAAGAAAATTTCTCAGTACTGCATATACATGTAAAAATGCATACAACGTAGGGTTTTCATTAGCTGAGAACAGCCATTAGTTTGGTGACCTGGTTAATGTATGTATTTTATTTGATCTCTAGTTAACATAAATAAACCAGGTCACCTTGATCTACCTAAACCCTTGTTTAAAATGCGACCATTAAGGTTTTATTGTCAAAGACTATAAGGCATCAAAGGCAAATAATATTAATTTGTTCTACGTATTGACACTCAGTTTGTCATCTCTTTTTTGTCAGTATGTCAAAAGCATGGTGTTTGTAATGTTTTTCTTATTAAAATAATTTACTTTTAAATTTTAATACCTATTATATAAAAATATTAGCATTCTGCACTCCTTCTCCATATGAACTTTAACTTTTCCAAATTTTATACTCCTCCGTCGGTAGGCCTTTCCATATGATGTAGGTATAGGTATATACTCGTATATCAAAATAAATGTGGGTTGAGTTATTGAATGTCTGAGCATAAATGGGTAAAATTTACTTAATTTATCTTACGTGTGTTCGCATAAAGTTAGACTGAAGTGAAAGTTGTTGAGTTAAAGAAAACAAAAAAGAATAATTACGTTAATGGGCGATAGAAGCGAAGGCTTACCACGTTTATGGGGCTAGTTCCCCATTCTTACCCACCACTGCAACTCTTGTAAGCCAGTATCAACAGTAATACACAATGACATTTCATTGTCAATCAAATTTAATCAGAAAGAAACAAGGAGGAGTGTGACAAGAGTAGTTCCGATTCCCTCCAGAGCAAAGCGGGAGAGAGTATCATCATCAGACAGGCCGGTTGGCGTGGTTGGCAAATGCTTGCCTTTCACGTCGCAAGTCGTGAGTTCAAGCCCCACCCAGGACAGATATTTGTGTGGATGAACATGTATCTTTGTCCTGAGCCTGATTGTAATTATCTATATAAATTTGTATTTACAAAAAAAGTAGCATATGTAATATATTAGTTATCTGGTTTCCATAGTACAAGCTCTGCTTAGTTTGCGATCAGATGGCTGTGCGTGAATAATGCCCAGGACATAGGATATATGTCATCATTATTGTCCTACTAAATAATATGCTAGTGTATATAGTTTCCGCACTTAGTCCCCGATGTGAACCGTTGTACGTGATCCATGGCGGCCTTCATTCCATCTAGTCCACCTCTTTTCAGTAGCATATTAGTCCCCCAACCTTTTTAGGGCATCTGTAAGAGTTCTTGGTGATTCCAGCGATTCTCTCCAGATTTTGGTGACGCCTTTGCATGAGAGGAGCACATGCGCGATCTTCCTCAGCGTCCATGCATGCTCTGCATCCGTTATGCCAATAGAGTGGAAGTGTTTCTTAAATGAGCAGTGTCCGTGATGTGATGGTCCCCACCACAACGCGTAGTAGGCGCCTCGCTAGCTTCCCATCCAGGCATGGCATTGCTTCTTTGCATTGACTGCAGCTCGATGCTGAGTGCTATCAGTTCTCGGACTGTGTGTTTGTATGGTTTTGAAGCTACCTACATAAGTGATTGAAAGGTATGGGGAAACGTATGGAAACAGTATGAAATAAAGAGTATAATTAAAAAGAGGCAAATATAACGATTAAAAGAAACAAGTTAAGAAATGTTAATATTTCCAAAATGACAACAAACTTAAAGCAAGTCTCATATATTTTCTAGTTAACTTCATTCATACTTTAAGAAACTTTAACAATCAAATAGTCGATTTGATAAATACCAAGTACTATGTCTCATTAAAACAAGAACGTTCAAAGAAGCAATTAAAATTGTTCGTTAAAAGTTAATTGCAGTAGGTTATATTCCCTAGCTCCTAAACAAAGGTAAAATATGACGGAAAATGAAATAACGTTAATAAAATTGTGTTTTTATGTTACCGGCGCCTTGAACCTGCTTGAACCCTTTCCGTTGACATTTATACAGAAACCTTTTATGAATTTACCTAGCAACGAGTGAACGCGGATTTATACAAGGATTAGGGTAACATGCGCTTAACTTCGTAACTGGTTTGTACGACAATATATAGTACAAGGTGTCACGTAAGGTGTTTTCTTTATAGGCTTGAATTAAAAGAAAGCTTGGCTTAAATTGATTAATTATTTATCATTGTTTATCTAGTTTTTAAGTCTTATATAAACATATGTGCTTCTTTTCTCCATCAATGTTATTCTTAAGGGCCGACGACATATTGTAAAGTGGCATACTCAAACCCTAGAGGTTTCTGTGCCACTTCCAAAAAATAAACTTTTGTTATTTTTGCTCAATAAATCTATAAAAAAAGTATATCACAACTCCATGGATATCCTTAAAGGCACACAACCGAATAATATATTCTGTTAGTCGATAGGTGTATCTCATATACTACATACTAGTTTTATATTCATTGATGCCTGTTTTTTATTAAGTATAATTTGGTTTAATTACTATTTGTTAATTTAGTTTAGTTATATTTTTGTTTATATAGAGGTAGTTCATTACCACTTTAATTTTATTACAATTCGTTTTTAGCTTAGGTTCTCACTTGTATATTTTGTGAGTGTTGGTTCACCTTTTATTGGCGACTTGACCATAACTTGGTACCAATAATTATTTGATGTGTTATATACAGAAGCTATTGGTGCAACTTGAAATAAACAAATAAATAAGTTGTTGATGTGCGTTATGGACCTTAATTTGCCTATAAAACTAAGCAGCGTGTATCACATCATGTTGATGTAATACACGTTGCTCTGCTTTATATGAGAAATACAAAATATACAAAAAATATAATAACTATCTATTCAAAAATCACGACCAGCTGTTGTATTTTGTATGGGGTGCCAATATTTTAGTTTAATTAGTTCAGTTGTATGGGAGAAAGTCCTCCTTAAGTTACTTCCACTAGAGATGTGTGTATATTGTTACATATTTGGCGCAGTCGTTAACACAATCGCTTCAGCACTTTGTGTCCCGGATTTGATATCTATTTGTGCGACCCAGAAGTAGTTGATCCGAGTCTTAGTGTACTTTGTGTCCGTCAATTATATATTTGTAAAGTACCCCGCGACACAGGAATTAATATCGTTGTCTATCTATAGAAAATATATATTTTAGAACCGCATAAATAAATCCCACTATTTTTATTATTAAATAATGAAATGTCTTAATAAAATATGCAGCTCATAGAATATGCAGATAATAGAACCAAGAAGACGCTAATAAAATAAACCATATTCGCAGTTATCCATCTTTAGGCTAGGTTTCTTTGGGTTGTAACCCAAATTTGACATTTATTTGACATATGATATTGTATTAACATTAAATCTGTTGTGTATTTTATTTTATTGTATTCTATTTTTGATAATTGTTTTTATTTTTCTTATTTAACTTCATGTAAATAATGTACTTGGCTGAATAATATTGAGAATAAAAATTAATTGCTGTGCCCTAACAGGGTTCATATTGATACCCATATGATTTTGTAACATCAGTATTGTACACATGATTGAAATAAAGAATTGTATTGTATTGTCATAATAATATGTTGTGTTTGTGAGTTACTCATGACGTTCAAAGTATTTCATTACCCATGCTTAAGTAGTTTCCCTGCAGCTACCTGTATCTCGGTATATTAATTATATTACGTAGCTTTCAAGTGAGTTGACAAAGTGTGTTACTCTCATGTAAACTTTTTCGCATTAATTATTATTCTCAGCTTATTTAATTGATATTGTTATGAGTTTAATTTTAATAAAATTATTAATTACGTAGAAAACAATTTTGTGTAAAAGCTGAGAAATATTAAAATATATTTTCCTTATTAGGAGGATACGTCTAGTACAGTGGTTAGGACGCCTTGCTTACAACCACATGATAATGGTTCGATACCGATTCGTGCAGGACCATTACTTTTTGGACGTATATAAAGTCTTTATAATCATAGTAACTATTGCTTTTCAATTGAAAAAAATAACTACCAAACTTAAATCTCTTTTTATTTTAAAATTTATTCAGACACAGCCATCTTATTGACATTGAAAAAAATGCTTAACCTTGCCCAACACTTACGGACCGGTGAGAGCATCTGGATATGTATCTCTGCATTGCCTGGTTGATTGGTAGATAATGCCTTTAGCATTAAGTCTGCCTGTGTACAATATTAGTTTGCATATCGTATCGATAATAAAAAGCCCCCTCAACGCGGTCGGGGGCCGCGTCATGTCATTAACGTAGAGCGAAAGTTGCACAAAACTCCCTAAAATGATGATCTTGCCCTCTCTCCGCCAGTAATCGCCCAGAGTCGAGGTGCGAACCCCACAGGGGGTGCCTTCCGGCGCGGGTTACTTAATTGCTAGACGGCTCGAGCCCTCTGCTCGCCTCTATAGTCCGGTGAAGTAGTGAAAGCCTCCTAGGCTAACTATAGCGTCACGTCAAAAAAAAATGTGTACAATACTTTTTGTGGTAAAGTTTTAAATAAATAAATAATTCATGTATTTATGTACTTCTTATGTACGAGTAGAGTACGAGCGTGCCGTAGGTTTTTATTTTACTTTTTTTAATTTTAATATTCAACACCCGCACTATGGAATTTAATTCCTGGGTCGCGGGGTACTTTACAAACATATAATAGACGGACACAAATTACATCCAGACTCAGAACAAGTATTAATGGGTCACACAAATACTTGTCCTGCGCGGGATTCGAACGGCGAGGCGACTGTTTAAGCCATTGCGACACACGTGCAGTCAAAAGTTTGAACTCGAGAGCACTGACTCCACAGTCCATTAGGCTACATTCTGTAGATGGAATCCGCTAATACAGGCATTCATTTCCTAAACAAATATGTTAATATAAACACAGAAAAACTCGAAACAATAAACATTAACGATTAACTACCGCACACATAATTACGCGACATCTCACAGCTGCTACATCTATCGCGGTAGGTCAAATATTTCCTCCACTGGCACAAATACAAACAGGTTTTGAGAAATGTACAGACGCCAGCACATCAAGCTACCCCATCTGTCAAATTTCCCCAATTGAAAGTGAACCTTATGCTTTTGTGATAAAATTGAAAATCTATAAAAGACATTTCACAGATTTGGGTAGCTGCATGTGCTGGCGTCTGTACTACATTTCAAGTCTGTCGTTAATTTTATCGCCGGATAATATTGTCGTTATAGGTGAATTTTTAATTTAGTATAGATTAAAAATTTGGTAGAAAGTTGTCGAATGTCGTAATAAGGCCCTATAGGTAAGGAAAATTAAATTGTTAACAAAGAGGACGCCCGCCACCGTGGCGAGGGAAATAAACTGTCGTGTCGCATGGGATTTTTCAAACGCGACATTAATAATTATAATATTTACTAGCTGTACCCCGCGGTGTTACCCGCGTTAAATTTTATAAATTTTCTTTGCTATAAACCTCACGGAGCCCGAGACCTTTCCAACGAATGCAAAACCGTGGAAATCGGTTTGTGCGTTCTGGAGTTATAGCGTCAGGAAGGAAAACCTGACTTATTTTTATATAGTAGATTTCATAAAAATAGTCTTACGCTTTTGCTTTGCTCCACAAAACTTTGTTTGAAACTATAGTTTGAATATGGGATTATAATAATAATATCCTTACTACTAGACTAGATTTACACAGTAGATTTGGTACTGCTCTGCTGCCGAGTAAAATTGGGAACATAATTCAGCCAAAATGTAGATAATAAATAAATAAATAATAATAAATATCTTGGGACAATGTCACACAGATCATCCTAGCCCCAAACTAAGCATAGCTTGTACCTACTATGGGTACATACATACTTATGTAGATAGATAAATACTTAAATACATAGAAAACATCCATGACTCAGAAACAAATATTCGTGCTCATCACACAAATATTTGCACTTACCGGGATTCGAACCCAGGACCACCAGCTTCGTAGGCAGGAGCACTACCAACTAGGCTACGATGACCGTCATTAGATAGATAGGTACAGTTTATTGTAGGTACTTCACCGTATACTTATTTCCTTACTTAAGTTATATGAAGGAGAATGTTATATCGAAGTACCGACGGATAAACACCTACTAAGAGCGTTATATTATGCTAAATAGCTTACCACCAATATAATATCCTGGTACATTATTCACACGCGGCCATTTGATCCCAATCTAAGTGGAACTTGTACTATGGAAACCAGATAACTGATATACTACATATACTATTTTTCTTTTGTAAATACATACTTATATAGATAATTTACACCCAGACTCAGGAAAAACAGACATGTTCATGCACACAAATATTTGTCCCGGGTGGGAATCAAACCCACGACCTGCGGCGTGAAAGGCAGCGTGTCTACCAACCAAGCCAACAGGCCCGTCAAGATTAAGGATTGTCTCACATGTACATTAATTATTATTTCTTCTTCTTTATTTACAGCCATATAAAATAAAAGAATTGCAACTAAATATGCTACCAGCAAAGTTACCAAAGTATATTTTACGGTTCCTATCAAGTGTGTTGTTATGTTCGATTCCAATAGTAGACATAGCAAATTTGTTTCTTGATGCTACAAGATCTGTATAAAATAAGAGAATTGCAACTAAATATGCTACCAGCAAAGTTACCAAGGTATATTTTACGGTTCCTATCAAGTGTGTTGTTATGTTCGATTCCAATAGTAGATATAGCAAAGTTGTTTCTTGCTGCTCCAAGATCTGTATAAAATAAGAGAATTGCGACTAATTAAGCTACCAGCAAAATAACTAATAGTATATATTACGGTACCTATCAAGTGTGTTGTTAGGTTCGATTCCAATAGTAGCTATAGTAAAATGGTTCCTTGCCGCTACAAGATCTGTATAAATAAACTACTTCAGATATTGGTTGTAAGCCAGGACACATATTTGTATAAACATGGTATGTTTTCCTGAGTCTAGGTGTATTTATCTATATAAGTATGTATTTACAAAAGAAAAGTAATATATGTTTCTAATATATCAGTTATCTGGTTTCCATAGTACAAGCTCTGATTAGTTTGGGATCAGATGGCCGCGTGTGAATAATGTCCCAGGATATTATATTGGTGGTAAGCTGTTTAGCAATATCAATACCAATATCAGGCTCTTAGTATGTATCTATCCGTCAGTACTTCGATATGACATTCCCCTTCATCCAAGCATAACTGTAAGATTACTGCGAGGTACAGACGACAGCACATCCAGCTCCCCCAATCTGTCAAATTTAATTTATAGATTTTCAACTTTAGCACAAAAGCATAAGGCTCACTTTCAATTAAGGTAATTTGACAGATTGGGGTAGCTGGATGTGCTGGCGTCTGTACAATAAAATGTTACCTATCTATCTAAATTTTGCCTCCATCGTGCTGGGAATTTTACTTAGTACAAAATCTACTGTGTAAATCTAGTCTTTTTATTATTATCTCAGTCTCTGCCTAGACACGTATATACAACATTCTAAAAATAATATATGCCGGTACATATTTAAGTACATTCTACTATGTTCATGTTATATATTCATTGATTATATTATTTCTTTAGTAGGTACAGTTAACAAAGTATGCAGGGTATACATTTATTTATTTATTTATTTTTATGGACCTCCAACAGAGAATACACACATACAAAGTCTTCGCAAAAAAAGAATACAGGTTCTTTCCAGTGTGCGTCTCCAATTACAGGAAGCCACAGCATGCTCTGTTCAATACCTACGTTAACAGTAAACTAAAATATAACTTAAAATCTATTTCATATAAAAAACTAAATTAAACTAACTTAAATTAACCGACTAACTAATAACTAATTTTAACTAATAACTAATTTTAACTATCAGTATCAAAATAAAATATAATGAACTTAAAATTTCAAATAGAATAGAAAACAGTTAAAGTATACATTTGGTTTCTTCAGACAATAGGCGCGAGTAGGCTATATCTAAACCATAACGCTTGAAAAAGTCATTGTATTGCCTACAGAGCCTTGGCAAAGCGGCAAAATGTCCCAAATTTGTCCTGGTACGTGAAATATTAAATAAATTATAGCTACCTATGCGTGGCAGGCGAGTCGGCGTGTTTATTTGCAGCTTTCCGAGAAGCTCGCTGCAATCTAGCCCTCCGTTGAACAGTTTATGCAGGAATATCAGATCGGCTGTTTTTCTCCTATGCGCTAGTGATACCATTTTATAGTATTTTTGTCTATCCTTATAACTGACAATTTTTTTAGCTAGATAGTCTTTGTAACTCAAGTGATATAAGAAACGCTTTTGTACACTTTCTAGATGTTTAGTGTATACATCGTAATGAGGATTCCATACGGCACTGCCGTATTCAAGTATCGGGCGGACCAAGGTGTTAAATAATTGGAGTCTGGTTAAAGATTTAGAAAAGTCTTTACTCGTTCGCAATATGAAACCGAGGATTTTAAAAGCTTTGGTTGTTATATTTATGATATGCTTATCGAGTCTGAGTTGTTTGTCTAACGACAATATATAGTACAAGGTGTCACGTAAGGTGTTTTCTTTATAGGCTTGAATTAAAAGAAAGCTTGGCTTAAATTGATTAATTATTTATCATTGTTTATCTAGTTTTTAAGTCTTATATAAACATATGTGCTTCTTTTCTCCATCAATGTTATTCTTAAGGGCCGACGACATATTGTAAAGTGGCATACTCAAACCCTAGAGGTTTCTGTGCCACTTCCAAAAAATAAACTTTTGTTATTTTTGCTCAATAAATCTATAAAAAAAGTATATCACAACTCCATGGATATCCTTAAAGGCACACAACCGAATAATATATTCTGTTAGTCGATAGGTGTATCTCATATACTACATACTAGTTTTATATTCATTGATGCCTGTTTTTTATTAAGTATAATTTGGTTTAATTACTATTTGTTAATTTAGTTTAGTTATATTTTTGTTTATATAGAGGTAGTTCATTACCACTTTAATTTTATTACAATTCGTTTTTAGCTTAGGTTCTCACTTGTATATTTTGTGAGTGTTGGTTCACCTTTTATTGGCGACTTGACCATAACTTGGTACCAATAATTATTTGATGTGTTATATACAGAAGCTATTGGTGCAACTTGAAATAAACAAATAAATAAGTTGTTGATGTGCGTTATGGACCTTAATTTGCCTATAAAACTAAGCAGCGTGTATCACATCATGTTGATGTAATACACGTTGCTCTGCTTTATATGAGAAATACAAAATATACAAAAAATATAATAACTATCTATTCAAAAATCACGACCAGCTGTTGTATTTTGTATGGGGTGCCAATATTTTAGTTTAATTAGTTCAGTTGTATGGGAGAAAGTCCTCCTTAAGTTACTTCCACTAGAGATGTGTGTATATTGTTACATATTTGGCGCAGTCGTTAACACAATCGCTTCAGCACTTTGTGTCCCGGATTTGATATCTATTTGTGCGACCCAGAAGTAGTTGATCCGAGTCTTAGTGTACTTTGTGTCCGTCAATTATATATTTGTAAAGTACCCCGCGACACAGGAATTAATATCGTTGTCTATCTATAGAAAATATATATTTTAGAACCGCATAAATAAATCCCACTATTTTTATTATTAAATAATGAAATGTCTTAATAAAATATGCAGCTCATAGAATATGCAGATAATAGAACCAAGAAGACGCTAATAAAATAAACCATATTCGCAGTTATCCATCTTTAGGCTAGGTTTCTTTGGGTTGTAACCCAAATTTGACATTTATTTGACATATGATATTGTATTAACATTAAATCTGTTGTGTATTTTATTTTATTGTATTCTATTTTTGATAATTGTTTTTATTTTTCTTATTTAACTTCATGTAAATAATGTACTTGGCTGAATAATATTGAGAATAAAAATTAATTGCTGTGCCCTAACAGGGTTCATATTGATACCCATATGATTTTGTAACATCAGTATTGTACACATGATTGAAATAAAGAATTGTATTGTATTGTCATAATAATATGTTGTGTTTGTGAGTTACTCATGACGTTCAAAGTATTTCATTACCCATGCTTAAGTAGTTTCCCTGCAGCTACCTGTATCTCGGTATATTAATTATATTACGTAGCTTTCAAGTGAGTTGACAAAGTGTGTTACTCTCATGTAAACTTTTTCGCATTAATTATTATTCTCAGCTTATTTAATTGATATTGTTATGAGTTTAATTTTAATAAAATTATTAATTACGTAGAAAACAATTTTGTGTAAAAGCTGAGAAATATTAAAATATATTTTCCTTATTAGGAGGATATGAATTAACGTCTAGTACAGTGGTTAGGACGCCTTGCTTACAACCACATGATAATGGTTCGATACCGATTCGTGCAGGACCATTACTTTTTGGACGTATATAAAGTCTTTATAATCATAGTAACTATTGCTTTTCAATTGAAAAAAATAACTACCAAACTTAAATCTCTTTTTATTTTAAAATTTATTCAGACACAGCCATCTTATTGACATTGAAAAAAATGCTTAACCTTGCCCAACACTTACGGACCGGTGAGAGCATCTGGATATGTATCTCTGCATTGCCTGGTTGATTGGTAGATAATGCCTTTAGCATTAAGTCTGCCTGTGTACAATATTAGTTTGCATATCGAATCGATAATAAAAAGCCCCCTCAACGCGGTCGGGGGCCGCGTCATGTCATTAACGTAGAGCGAAAGTTGCACAAAACTCCCTAAAATGATGATCTTGCCCTCTCTCCGCCAGTAATCGCCCAGAGTCGAGGTGCGAACCCCACAGGGGGTGCCTTCCGGCGCGGGTTACTTAATTGCTAGACGGCTCAAGCCCTCTGCTCGCCTCTATAGTCCGGTGAAGTAGTGAAAGCTAACTATAGCGTCACGTCAAAAAAAAATGTGTACAATACTTTTTGTGGTAAAGTTTTAAATAAATAAATAATTCATGTATTTATGTACTTCTTATGTACGAGTAGAGTACGAGCGTGCCGTAGGTTTTTATTTTACTTTTTTTAATTTTAAAATTCAACACCCGCACTATGGAATTTAATTCCTGGGTCGCGGGGTACTTTACAAACATATAATAGACGGACACAAATTACATCCAGACTCAGAACAAGTATTAATGGGTCACACAAATACTTGTCCTGCGCGGGATTCGAATGGCGAGGCGACTGTTTAAGCCATTGCGACACACGTGCAGTCAAAAGTTTGAACTCGAGAGCACTGACTCCACAGTCCATTAGGCTACATTCTGTAGATGGAATCCGCTAATACAGGCATTCATTTCCTAAACAAATATGTTAATATAAACACAGAAAAACTCGAAACAATAAACATTAACGATTAACTACCGCACACATAATTACGCGACATCTCACAGCTGCTACATCTATCGCGGTAGGTCAAATATTTCCTCCACTGGCACAAATACAAACAGGTTTTGAGAAATGTACAGACGCCAGCACATCAAGCTACCCCATCTGTCAAATTTCCCCAATTGAAAGTGAACCTTATGCTTTTGTGATAAAATTGAAAATCTATAAAAGACATTTCACAGATTTGGGTAGCTGCATGTGCTGGCGTCTGTACTACATTTCAAGTCTGTCGTTAATTTTATCGCCGGATAATATTGTCGTTATAGGTGAATTTTTAATTTAGTATAGATTAAAAATTTGGTAGAAAGTTGTCGAATGTCGTAATAAGGCCCTATAGGTAAGGAAAATTAAATTGTTAACAAAGAGGACGCCCGCCACCGTGGCGAGGGAAATAAACTGTCGTGTCGCATGGGATTTTTCAAACGCGACATTAATAATTATAATATTTACTAGCTGTACCCCGCGGTGTTACCCGCGTTAAATTTTATAAATTTTCTTTGCTATAAACCTCACGGAGCCCGAGACCTTTCCAACGAATGCAAAACCGTGGAAATCGGTTTGTGCGTTCTGGAGTTATAGCGTCAGGAAGGAAAACCTGACTTATTTTTATATAGTAGATTTCATAAAAATAGTCTTACGCTTTTGCTTTGCTCCACAAAACTTTGTTTGAAACTATAGTTTGAATATGGGATTATAATAATAATATCCTTACTACTAGACTAGATTTACACAGTAGATTTGGTACTGCTCTGCTGCCGAGTAAAATTGGGAACATAATTCAGCCAAAATGTAGATAATAAATAAATAAATAATAATAAATATCTTGGGACAATGTCACACAGATCATCCTAGCCCCAAACTAAGCATAGCTTGTACCTACTATGGGTACATACATACTTATGTAGATAGATAAATACTTAAATACATAGAAAACATCCATGACTCAGAAACAAATATTCGTGCTCATCACACAAATATTTGCACTTACCGGGATTCGAACCCAGGACCACCAGCTTCGTAGGCAGGAGCACTACCAACTAGGCTACGATGACCGTCATTAGATAGATAGGTACAGTTTATTGTAGGTACTTCACCGTATACTTATTTCCTTACTTAAGTTATATGAAGGAGAATGTTATATCGAAGTACCGACGGATAAACACCTACTAAGAGCGTTATATTATGCTAAATAGCTTACCACCAATATAATATCCTGGTACATTATTCACACGCGGCCATTTGATCCCAATCTAAGTGGAACTTGTACTATGGAAACCAGATAACTGATATACTACATATACTATTTTTCTTTTGTAAATACATACTTATATAGATAATTTACACCCAGACTCAGGAAAAACAGACATGTTCATGCACACAAATATTTGTCCCGGGTGGGAATCAAACCCACGACCTGCGGCGTGAAAGGCAGCGTGTCTACCAACCAAGCCAACAGGCCCGTCAAGATTAAGGATTGTCTCACATGTACATTAATTATTATTTCTTCTTCTTTATTTACAGCCATATAAAATAAAAGAATTGCAACTAAATATGCTACCAGCAAAGTTACCAAAGTATATTTTACGGTTCCTATCAAGTGTGTTGTTATGTTCGATTCCAATAGTAGACATAGCAAATTTGTTTCTTGATGCTACAAGATCTGTATAAAATAAGAGAATTGCAACTAAATATGCTACCAGCAAAGTTACCAAGGTATATTTTACGGTTCCTATCAAGTGTGTTGTTATGTTCGATTCCAATAGTAGATATAGCAAAGTTGTTTCTTGCTGCTCCAAGATCTGTATAAAATAAGAGAATTGCGACTAATTAAGCTACCAGCTAAATAACTAATAGTATATATTACGGTACCTATCAAGTGTGTTGTTAGGTTCGATTCCAATAGTAGCTATAGTAAAATGGTTCCTTGCCGCTACAAGATCTGTATAAATAAACTACTTCAGATATTGGTTGTAAGCCAGGACACATATTTGTATAAACATGGTATGTTTTCCTGAGTCTAGGTGTATTTATCTATATAAGTATGTATTTACAAAAGAAAAGTAACATATGTTTCTAATATATCAGTTATCTGGTTTCCATAGTACAAGCTCTGATTAGTTTGGGATCAGATGGCCGCGTGTGAATAATGTCCCAGGATATTATATTGGTGGTAAGCTGTTTAGCAATATCAATACCAATATCAGGCTCTTAGTATGTATCTATCCGTCAGTACTTCGATATAACATTCCCCTTCATCCAAGCATAACTGTAAGATTACTGCGAGGTACAGACGACAGCACATCCAGCTCCCCCAATCTGTCAAATTTAATTTATAGATTTTCAACTTTAGCACAAAAGCATAAGGCTCACTTTCAATTAAGGTAATTTGACAGATTGGGGTAGCTGGATGTGCTGGCGTCTGTACAATAAAATGTTACCTATCTATCTAAATTTTGCCTCCATCGTGCTGGGAATTTTACTTAGTACAAAATCTACTGTGTAAATCTAGTCTTTTTATTATTATCTCAGTCTCTGCCTAGACACGTATATACAACATTCTAAAAATAATATATGCCGGTACATATTTAAGTACATTCTACTATGTTCATGTTATATATTCATTGATTATATTATTTCTTTAGTAGGTACAGTTAACAAAGTATGCAGGGTATACATTTATTTATTTATTTATTTTTATGGACCTCCAACAGAGAATACACACATACAAAGTCTTCGCAAAAAAAGAATACAGGTTCTTTCCAGTGTGCGTCTCCAATTACAGGAAGCCACAGCATGCTCTGTTCAATACCTACGTTAACAGTAAACTAAAATATAACTTAAAATCTATTTCATATAAAAAACTAAATTAAACTAACTTAAATTAACCGACTAACTAATAACTAATTTTAACTAATAACTAATTTTAACTATCAGTATCAAAATAAAATATAATGAACTTAAAATTTCAAATAGAATAGAAAACAGTTAAAGTATACATGTATGGTTTCTTCAGACAATAGGCGCGAGTAGGCTATATCTAAACCATAACGCTTGAAAAAGTCATTGTATTGCCTACAGAGCCTTGGCAAAGCGGCAAAATGTCCCAAATTTGTCCTGGTACGTGAAATATTAAATAAATTATAGCTACCTATGCGTGGCAGGCGAGTCGGCGTGTTTATTTGCAGCTTTCCGAGAAGCTCGCTGCAATCTAGCCCTCCGTTGAACAGTTTATGCAGGAATATCAGATCGGCTGTTTTTCTCCTATGCGCTAGTGATACCATTTTATAGTATTTTTGTCTATCCTTATAACTGACAATTTTTTTAGCTAGATAGTCTTTGTAACTCAAGTGATATAAGAAACGCTTTTGTACACTTTCTAGATGTTTAGTGTATACATCGTAATGAGGATTCCATACGGCACTGCCGTATTCAAGTATCGGGCGGACCAAGGTGTTAAATAATTGGAGTCTGGTTAAAGATTTAGAAAAGTCTTTACTCGTTCGCAATATGAAACCGAGGATTTTAAAAGCTTTGGTTGTTATATTTATGATATGCTTATCGAGTCTGAGTTGTTTGTCTAACGTAACTCCTAAATAACGTATCTCCTCTACTTTAGCTAAGTTTTGATGGTTTATACTGTATACCGTCATATAGGGATAGATGAAAATTTGTACATGTTTTTTTGAGTTAGTTGCCGATAAAGGACGTCTATGTTTTTTTTTGCATTAGTCCAGCATTATATTTAATATTTTTTCTCAAAATTATTCAATTAACAATTATCAACACGTGCCAAGTTGCTTAACCGCACCGATCGTTTACGGAACGGTGAAAGCAACTGGGTGTGAGCGCCTGTTTCAATCGCCAATTTTTTAAATCAGTGTTTCTATTATTTAAACATTTGCGATTGAAACAGGCGCTCACAGCCAGTTGCTCTCACCGGTCCGTAAACGATCGGTGCGGTTAAGCAACTTGGCACGGGGTTAGTTCAAGATGGGCGACCTCCAAGTGGTTTAATTTCTGTGCACATCCGTGCGTCGGAGGGCACGTTAAGCTGTCCCAGTTTGAGACGTGAGACAACAGTTGATAAGCAATATATGTGGCTTACTGGGCGGCTTGAACAACTCTAAAACTCGAGCATGTACTTAGTGTCCATACAAGTCCAAGTAAAAAAAAATATCCAATCAAATGCTGAATTATAATAATATCCAGGGAGAATGTCACACAGATAATCCTAGCCCCAAACTAAGCAAAGCTTGTACTATGAGTACCAGGCGACGATATACATACTTATATAGATAGATAAATACTTAAATACATAGAAAACATCCATGACTCAATTCGTGCTCATCAATACTCAATCAACACAAATATTTGCACTTACCGGGATTCGAACCCAGGACCACCAGCTTCGTAGGCAGGAACACTACCAACTAGGCTACGGTGACCGTTAAGAAGGTATTTAAATTTGCACAGAGATTTCATCTCACTTATTGTTATTGGCGAGGACTGGAGACTAAGTTAGTAGAATGTATTTAATATCAGATCTTCCAAAGTTCTCGAACTGTTTTTCAACTGAAAATCAGAAAGCTAGTTCTAAATAAACAAGATCGATGAAACGGAATCCTTCGTATATGAGTCCCACGGACAAGTCGTAAAGTTGAATGTAATTGTACAAATATGTTTGACAATTTACAAGCGCTTTTATAAAGTCTACGTGAATACAAACCTTTTTAAATTTTTTGAGTCCCACTCGCTCTTGGCGGGGTTTGTTTTTCTATTAAAAACAATATTTTTACGTCTATCATTCTGTACATAATGTAGAAACACAAACCTTAATATCGAATTATCCGCACTCCAAAGTGATTTAAAACAAGACAAAGTAATTTAATAACAACTTAATAAACTCTTAACATAGGTAAGTGATATTTAAATTTTAAAACAGACACCGCTGAAGAAACGGAATAATATTATGTTACGTTAAAGCCGGGTGCAAAAACTTCATTCTTATTCAGGGTTTGACCGCAAATTTTCCGTGTTGGTGCCCGAGATAGCACTCCCGCGTGAGATATGCGAAGTACTGGTAATATACTTCAGTTATTAAATCAGCTTCTGTGATTTAGTAATAACATATATTTTGAATGCCTCGTTGATCTAACAGTAACTTTGGTGCAGTGGTTAAGACAGTTGCCTAGCCACTTGATCCGGATCCCACATGGGATGTAATTTATAAAGTTTAAGGCAGATGAAACTGCAGGGCATCGCTAGTCTTCTATCTTTCTTCAAACAAATGCTGTATCTGTATCTATATTGTAAATGTGGATCACTTTATTGGTAATCATAGTATAATGTTATTAGTTTTCGTAAAGATACAGTTGCTCACTCAACTGCAAACGAATACTTTTCCTTGAAACCCTTCCAATTTGTAGAGCACAATACTCTATCTTAATACTAACTGTACGTATTTTTCTTGGCGTAAAAACTAAAAAGGAGACGTCCAATTACTTTAACATATGGGTTAGTAAATAGTAGTAGTAGTTTAAAAATTGGGTATCATGACTTTACCTTCAATAGTGCTGTACCAAGTTGCAGTGTACGTTAGGGTAAACATAGATCTCTATACCAAGCGGTGTGGGATACACACCTATTGCACACGGCATAGCAATAAGCTGACGTCGGTACCGAAGACACTGACTAAAACGTCCAAAACTACTCATGTTATGGGCTGCACAGTGTATAATAAACTACTAATGAGCATATCAAGTGCCCCAACCTTAATGAGTTTTAAAACTCGGTTAAAACGGTGGCTTATCGAGCAATCGTTCTATTCCATTGATGAATTGAAACATTTCAAATCTAATATTTTGACATAATAATATGTAATTTATGATTTTGACTAGCTGACTATGTTGTGACCTATTTTTTTTTATGTTATTGAAAAATTATTATTTATTTGACTCAAATTTAGTTTGTAGTATATTTTATGACATATAGACATTGTTTAGACATTTAATATTTTTTTATAATCATTTTCTTGACATGTAAGAAACCTTACCAATAAATGACTATTTGACTATTTATATTGTCCTGTGTCCGAATGGTTCATCCCGCCAAGTTATATTTGGCATTGCTCATCGAATGTCCATCTAATATGCTCAATTTGCCATCCGAAAGTCAGCAGTGGCAGTAATTAAAAAATCTTTAATGGTAAGTAGGGTTTCCAACTATACTGTTTTGAACAGTATTATACTGTTTTTCATTAAATTATACTTTTTACTGTTGAATAAAATAAAGAATACACAATACTATTTACATTTATTTAGTCAGAGAGCGTTCACTGCTCAGTGCAGCGCAGCCACAAATATTGTAAATTGTAAGTTGTGCGAGAAGCTACAAAATATATGTATTTAAAACAATAAATAAAATACCGTTAATTTTTCTAAAATACTGTTTAATATTCTTCATAGACCTGAATATACTTTATTTCTAGTAAAAAAAGGTTGGCAACCCTAGTGGTAACCCATCTTTAGGAGAGTTTTGGCTCCAACGCGTAAAAAGACGCATCGAGGCTATGTTTTATTTTCAAAAACTGGAGTAATTTCGAGTTTTATGTGTAAATATGGTGGATTTTCAGACATAACATCTTCGACAACGTACACAAGTGGAGGAAAGTGCGATATTACCGTGAATTGTGATTTTCCGTGTTGTAACCAAAACTCCATAAAAGCCTCTAGTAAAGTCTCCACTGCTTTACTGGGGTTGGACAAGGACTATGTATGACTTGACTGTGACGGACTTTACTTGACAATGACGGAAATAAATGATATCAAAATATATTTACTGAAGGCTCATAAGGCCAAAGAAGCCAGAGCCGTAAAACGGAATTAAAAAAAAAAAAAACTCATCTTTAGATTAACCATATGCCCAGGAGCTTAACCTCACCGGTCACTAAGGGACCGGTGTTACATGGTATCTAGACTAAAACTTCCAATGTCACAGCTCACGTGCCCTTCGAGAGACAGTGCCCAAAAACACTTTCAACGTTCATAGCTGTTACTTCGCTCACCCCGTAAATATATTACACAATTTTCCTTCCATACCTACATATTCATTTAATAGCCTTTTAAATGATTTAATGCGGGAAATTTCCCTTAAATTAAGGGTTCCGTACGCAAGCGCTCTGAGTTAAACATTATCGTTCATATCTATTGTAAAATTAAGCTAACATAATCTAAATCATTTTTATTGCCTGGACCGACTCAATTTTACGTATAATAAAGTTTTGATAAAGCTCGAAACTTGGGTAAGTTATAATAGGTATTGCTTAGACCTAAATCGTTTCGTGTTACTCGTAAAAAAGTATTATGTTTGACAGGAATTGTTATGTAGACGACGCGTTGATATGAAATCATAGAGTCAATATTATGATATAAAATTACTATGACGAATGGGTGTACATAACTTGAGTGAACATAGTGTTCACCGTCCAAGTAATGGTATAAACTCGTAATTGTAATAAATGATTGCCTCGTTAATGATGAATATAAAAATTACCGGGTTCGATTCCCTCGCAGGACTACTATTTGTGTTACCAATAATACTTTGTGTCCGTCAATTATATGTTGTTAATTGTATGTCTTAGCGCGGGCATTGATAAAACAAAAATAATTAATTCAATAGTTAAAATTGGTATTCTACAATAATATTTTTATTATTAAAACAAAATAATAAAACCTAATAGTTATAGGTTCTCAATTACAGCTTAAGGGTAACAAGAAGTGCCTCGAGTTAAACTAGAAAAATACAAAAAAAAAACGGCCAAGTGCGAGTCGGACTCGCCCATGAAGGGTTCCGCAGCAGCAAGTATTTTAGTTGATTAAATGAAAGGTAAATTGAGGTTTACGATTTATGACGCATTAAAAAAAACTACTTACTAGATCTCGTTTAAACCAATTTTCGTTGTTAGTTTACATGGTAATGTACATTAAATATTTTTTTTTAATTTTATCATTCTCTTATTTTAGAAGTTACAGGGGGGGACAATCATTTTTCCACTTTGGAAGTGTCTCTCGCGCAAACTTGTTAAAAATAGAAGTAATTTTTGTTACTGTACGTAGTAACTTGTTTTACGTGTACTAAAAGTCGTCTTAACTCTAGGTAGTCTATAGTATATACTCCTAAACTGATTACGATAAAATAAAACGGTATTACATGGTTTACGATATTAAATACGGTTTGATATTAGGTTACCTTTATATCCGTTTATACGTAAGCAGAGCTTGAAAGATTTTACGTAGGTATGATTCGAAATAGGAATCGATTTATGATCGATTTGTGATAGCCATTTCTTGTTTCCAGATTTGAGAAGACGTTCGATGAATCAAATTTATAATGATCTACACATGAACTATCTTAAATTTAGTGTGTAACGTTTTATGTTATGTTTTGTCCATAGACCATTTATGAAATGTTGCGATTAAAATGGTTCATTTTCTGTTTCTGTTCGACACTGAAAATAAACCATTTTAACGGTCACCCATCTACAACATGTAACCTAATTAACGCACACCCTGAAAATAGCTTGTTCAGAATCGTTTACTGAATCGAATTATATCATTTTTAATATAGGTAATATTTTATTCCAAAACTACTGAATTTTTTGTCATAATAACCAAATTGAAACAGTCAAAACAAATTGAAATGGACCGTATGTCAAAGTAATAATACTTTTAAAATCGCAGTTTTATTTGTATTCATACAATTCCATCATTCAATACAAAATAAAGAAAAATAAACTTTATTCCAAGAAACTAATTTAGTAAATAACAATGCATATACATGTTAAATTAAAAATTCAGTGTTTGTATTATGATTACAACATGATATTCTAATTGGGGTGTTTGAGGGTGTGCGTTAATTACGTTACATGTTGTATAGACTTACCGTGTACCTAGTTGATATACCTCGCCGATTACTATGAAACAGTGAACAATGCACGGTAATGCGTCAAAGTATTATCCATGTTGTGCCGTGCTTAACCAGGGTATGACTTTGATTTGATTATGACGGACTGTACTTGACTTTGTTTGTGACTAATGACGACTACGCTGCATAACGTTGAATTCATATGCAAATAACTTGATTTATAAAATTACCAGGCAATGACAAATACACTAATCGAATGAGTATATCAAAGAAAAATATACCATTCCATTTATTTATTTTTTATTTATTTATTTCGGAAACAAACAGTCGTTTACAAAAAATGTATACAAAACTTAATTTCTAATTGACCTAAAGTTTCATTATCTTAATAACTAACATTATGTTCCTAGTTTACTTTGAGAATACTGAGCAACACATACAAGATTATCAAATAAATTATACAATCTAAATAGCTTTTTGTATCTTTTTAGCTATTATTTAGTAGTAATTTTCTTATTTTAAATCTAAATTGTGTATAAGAGTTTGAGAAAATATCAACACTATTAAGATTTTTATCATAAAAAGCACAAGAACGTCTTTTATAGGTATTTTTAGCATATCTTGTACTGCACATTGTGGTAGAAAAGGTATCCATAAGACGTGAGGAGGGACGCGGTACTCTGAACGTGATATTCTCTAACAATGATGATGAGTCAATTTTGTTATTAACAATCTTAAATAGAAACATGACATCGAGATAAGAGCGCCTGATCACCAAAGAGTCGATGCCATGCCTCGATGCAGCAGTCTGAAAGTTTAGAAAAGTATTTCCGGTCCGGTAATCAAGAGATTTCAGGAATTTGTTTTGTATTTTCTCCAAACGTTCAATGTGCACCGTATACTGTGGGTTCCATATGATACTTCCGAACTCCAGAATGCTGCGAACGTAAGCGTAATATAAGACCTTGTATGTAAATGGATTCTTAAAGGGTTTAGAAAAACGTAGAATCAAACCAAGTTGTTTATAAAATTATAACAGCCTAATTATATAACTTTAAATCATTATAATGATTTCTTTTGATTAAACTAACAATCTAGTTTTCAACATCAATCTAGAGATTCAAAAGTAGAGTCAAACTAAATTCAAGTAAGACAAAGAAAAGGATTTACTCTTATATTAAAGATTTTTCATAACATTAAAGCCACTGAATTATTTATGTTTCTTACAAGGGAAAGTGATGAACGTTACTCAAAAATAAGAAGCCTTACTCTCACCAAATATAAATCTCTTTTTTTGTTGAAACAGCCAAATATTTTATCAGACCTAACAAAAACCTCAAAATTCTGAGACTATTAAGATATAAATTTCTCTCCTGTCTACCTTTGTTATGTCAAAGTTCAATTACGTAAGTACTATAGGCAATTCTGTAATATTACCAGCTCTTTTTTATATTCTGACCGCTAACATATCGCATCGTAACAATACATGAGTGATCAATCAACCATCATGAATCAATTCAAAATTATGTTGTATTTGTATCGTGGTAAGACTCAATTTTGAATTAATTTTAAAACGGGTGTTTGGATATTGAAGAATGGAAGCGTGGTCGACTGCAATGACAGGGGTAGCCACCCATCTCAATGTGCCAGATGGTGACGATTCATTTTCATTGTTCAGTTTTACAAATGATACCGCAACCAAATAAAAACATCCAAAACGGTGAATTGTGAGAATTTTTCAGAATCTGCCGCTTTGTATATATTGTTTTGAAGAAGTGTGGAAAATTGTTTTACTTTGTTTGTTTATTGTATGAAAAATTAAACATCAAAGAACGTGTGTATCAAGTATTTTCTTTAAAAAATACCTGAAAAGCTTGTAATTTTGGTGAAGTAGTGATTTAATGGAAAATTTTGTTCAAAAGGTAGGCAAGTATTTTTCTTTTTATAAGTATAGGATGGAAAGGGAAACTAGCGAGCCTCGTGAAAAGTGGTCACCGCCGCCCATCAAAAGTCGCAACAGAAGAGAGGCCATTAGTTCGTTGCTGGCCTTCAAGAAAGGCTTGAAGATTGCCATATCATACCGAATGGGAAAAATCTTTATAGTTCATTTTACTAACATCTAAGAGTAAGATTAAGGAAAATAGGTGCATTCCAGAAAAGGTTCAAGAATGATGTGTAAAATAAAATAAATGTATTGGTGTACATGTCAGTCAACCTTAGTTTTTTAAAGATTATTGCGCTGAAACAGTATGGGAGAGCTGTGCGCCGAATGGGGCGATAAAAATCACGATTCTTGGAAATTAGGTCGCAGTGGTGTTATAATTATATATCCTGGGACATTATTCACATACGGCCATCTGATCCCGAATGCACGAATTGCAAAACTGAAATGACAGTGGGCGGGGCACATAGCTCGTAGAACTGACGGCCGCTGGGGCAGGAAGGTTCTCGATGGACCGATGATCTTGTAGGGTCGCTGGAAACTACTGGATCTAAATACCGCAAGATCGGAGCTTGTCCTATAGAAACCAGATAACTGATATATTACGTATACTACTTTTCTTTTGTAAATACATACTTATATAGATAAAAACACCTATACTCAGGACAAACAGACATGTTCATGCATGTTCTTGGGTTCAACGACCTGCGGCGCGAAAGGCAAGCATTTACCAGCCACGCCAACCAAATCATATTTTATATATTTTTAATTATTCCACGCGCTATATACCAGCGTGTTTTAAACAATTTGAGATCCAGATTTAAGGAAAATTAATAACTTTACTTTAAAAATTCTCAAAGTTAATTTTTATCTAATAAGAAATTTGTTTGCGTACAATGTTTAGCTTTAGAAACATTTTTATAATCCACTAAACTTTTAGGCCCACAGTGTATCATGTTTAGTAACAAATTGATTATATTAATACTTACAATGAGACTAACAAGTAAGTTTTATTTATTAAAGTAAGTAAGTTTTATCTCCATGGTACAGACGCCAGCACATCCAGATACCCCAATGTATCAAATTTCTTGTATAGATTTTCAACTTTATCGCAAAAGCGTAAGGTTCAATTTCAACTGGGGAAATTTGACAGATTGGGGTAGTTTGATGTGCTGGCGTCTGTACAAGCCGCTAAGCCGGTTAAAAACCTTTCAACCGTTTTTGCGTATTTGAGTAAAAAAGAACCAACAATCAAAAAATCTAGTGACATAAAGTTTCATGTGTATACTATGAGTAGGAGCATTGAGATATACACGTGGATAGACTTTATATATATTATATAGTCGAGATATAGAGTCTCATCACCATAAAGCTGTAAAAGTCCACTGCTGGACAAAAGCCTCCCCCAACTATCATCTTGGGTGGATATGCCATAATCGCACGCTTGGCAGACGGGTTGGCGATCGCAGTATGATGGTCATAGTACTCAGAGAGACGCTGCTGCCCGTCCTCTGGAAGATATTCTCTCGGGTCGACTTCTACGCCCCCAGCGGGATGAGATGGGGTGATGATATTCTGTCTATTATATTTTTTATTAAAACTTTAGTACAGCGAGAATTTACATAGGCGGACTTAATGCCAAAGGCATTTTCTACTAGTCAACCTCAGGGTAGTGCAGAGAGTTCCTGGCAGGTGCACTTAGGTTTTAATAAATGTATTTACTTATTATTCGTGTAATTAAACTAATAATAATAACGAACACTATATATTATATATACTATAGATGATATACAATAGATACTATACAATAAATACTATATGATTTTAATTAATACAATGCTATAACATACTATACAATAATAAATAGGATTATTAAAATTATTGACGAGACATTTCTGCGTGAATTTTCTTAGAAATATACTCATGAACTTTCTTTTTAAACGCGAAGCGAGACTTAGCCATCCTGATTCCTACAGGAAGCTCATTCCAAAGAAGTACACAGTGGATAAAGAAAGAGCAGTGAATAAAGTCAGAGCTATGAGGTGGACATCGTAAAAGACGATTACGACTAGAGCGGAGAGTCTTACTATGATTAGCAAAAAGATATTGAAAGTGAGGCGTTAAATAAGAAGGAACAGTAGGAGAGTCCAGTATGGAGAAAAGTGTGGTGTGCGCCCTCAAATTTCTTCGCTGGCGAATGGGCAACCAGTTTAGCTGGGTACGGTAAGCAGATACATGATCATACTTACGTAGATTGAAAACGAATCGAATGCAGTTATTCAGAAGTCGGTCAAGTTAGTTAAGTAGATCTGCATTCAGGTCAGAGTAGCACACATCACCATAGTCGATAATGGAAAATATTAGAGTCTGCAAAAGCATTACTTTTGTTCGAGATAGAAGAAACTTTCTAAGCCTATAAAATGACCGTAAAATCCCAGTAATTCTCTCGCTGATGCCAGACATGTGCCTTTGCCAATTTAGATTGTTGTCAATTACCAATCCCAGATCTTTGACTTTGTGGCTACTGGGGATATGAGAGTTGTCAAAGATAATAGGCGGCAAACTGCCAACATCTGCCTTGCACATCATCCTTGAGCTACCCAAAGTTAAGCCAAAATTATATGACGAAGTTTTTAAAAATTCTAAGGCTTGATTTATTTTATTATTCGCCTCTGACAAACTACTGACACTTGCCTGGGCGTACATTTGCAGGTCGTCAGCATAAAGATGATACGGTCATCTAGTCGGATTGAAGTGGGAAGGTACGCGATTTGCCAATACCAAGAGTCCCAAGGAACTTCCAGATACCGGCAGGAGAAGAAGATGAAATGTTGTCATGAATATGTTTTTGTAAACGGATCGCAGAGCTTAGGTCCTACAACACAGGGAATCCTAGTGTAGGATCTAGGGCATAACCAATATTGTAAAAATTTCTGGCAATAAACGATTTTTCATTTTTTTATTTTCATTTAATATATCGGTGTTTAGCATTACGTACCATCTGATTACACTTATTCCTAGCAACTTTGAAATTGTCCCAGTTTTCGTCAGAACGGTTTCGTTTAAAGTTACGAAAGGCGCAGTCCCTACGTTTTATCGCAATCATAATCCCTCTCGACATCCATGGTGCTGGTGGCCGCTTCAGAGTAACTTTTTTAATAGGTGCGTGAGTGTCATATAGCTTTGTAACCTCTGGATTGAAACACAGCACCTTTCATCAATCGATTCGTACTTATATAATAATGCCCAGTTGACCTCAGAAGCATCCTTACACAGATTTTCGACATTTATCCAAACAAAAGAACGCAAATGCAGCACTTGAGGTTTAGGTTTGGGTGGCTTAAGGATGTAGGATAGGAAAATTAGGTCATGATGAGAAGATCCGGGAGCATCATGTTGCCCAATGTTATATTCGCGCACCGTCACCACACAGAGATATAGAGTGTATCCAAGCTTAATACTGTTGAAGAAATGTATGTTGTATCGGTGAAATATTATTAGCCTACATTTTAATTTTAGTTAATATTAGAATATTTATTTTCACTCCTAGAATCTACGGATAGCCGTTAGATTAATATTTTAATATACCCACACAAGAGTAGTCCTGTGGGAATTCGTGGTCAGAATACAAATTTAGGAGCCAGGTTGTGGGTACAACTTCATTTAGGATGCGACGTTGGGTATTTGCATGTTTTGACGACGGTCCTGCTCGTAGTAATATGTAACTTGGTAAGTATTTTCGCGTGTGTTTGCCTTTGTTGTTAAGTGGTTACAGTAATGAAGTTAGACTAGTGATTGGTGTCCTCACAAACTAAGACGTGAATTTAAAAGTAAATTATGACAAAATATATTTTGTTTGTTGTTATTAATTAACTATAAAAAGTATTAAATTCATCATCATCATGTTAGCCAAAAGCCTCTCCAAAAAATGGGGGATATGCCATAATTGCTGCGCTTGGCAGAGGGGGTGGCGATCGCAGTTTGGTGTTATTTATAATTAGGTCATAATTCACAGAAAAACGCTGCTGTAGTTCTCTGGTTCTTTCGGACGATTTCTGCGCCCCTCACGGGATGATATGGGGTGATGGTATTCTATGCCGTTACCACACAGCAAATGAATCTTGTATGAAATTAGCTTAAAACATAACAAACGCCGCAGTGCTCCAGTCAAAAGTCTTCGAAGACTTTCGACAACACTCACGGAACAGAGACGTGGTCGCTCAATATGGGCCTTATCAGACTGTTCAAGGTCACCCAAAGAGCAATGGAGAAGGCTATGCTTGGGGTTTCCCTGCAAGATCGATTCAGAAATTCTGAGTTCCGCAGGTGAACGAAAGTAACCGACTTAGCCCGAAGGATTGCCTAGCCGAAGTGGCAGTGGCAGGGCACATAGCTCGTAGAACCGTCGGCAGCTTGGGCTGAAAGGTTCTCGAGTGGCGACCATGAACCGGAAGACGCAGCGTGGGCATGAGATTGACCGATTGTCTTGTGAGGGTCGGTAAAAGTCGCTGGATAAGGTTAGCGAGTAAGACCTGTAATTGTGGAGATCTTTGGGGGAGGCTTTTGTCCAGCAGTGGGCATCTTTCAGGTGTGATGATGATGATAATAACAGACGCCAAATGTCAAGATTTTGCAGGTGTTGGCTGCCAATTCTAAACCTATTATAAATGCGAATGTTTTGATTATTATAAATGCAAAAGCTTATGTAGGATGTCTTTAACTCTTTTCAAAACTAACGAACGGGTTTTGATGAAACTTTGTAGAAATATAGATTATATATCCGAATAACACATCCTACTAATATTATAAATGGGAAAGATTGTGAGTATGGATGTTTGTTACTCTTTGACGCCAGAACTACCGAACGAATTTTTACGAAACTTTGTAGTAATATATTGATTATAAATCAAAATACCTAACATATAGGATATAATTTAAAAATACCAACGCGGGTAAAACTGCAGGGCACAGCTAGTTAAAATATTCCAATCACTCTAGCGGGAAATTGACCTTATTTTATGATAGTTAAATATATTCCAATCACCCTAGCATGAAACTGACATTACTTTTTTTCCAGAGAAATAACCTAAAATTATTGTTTTAAAAAAGTAGAACCGACTGCAACAAATCTTTACTAGAACCAATTTTAACAACATTTATATAGGACTTAAACCTCTGCGCTACACATTGAGTATTTTTTTTTAGGGACAATGTCACACAGATCATCCTAGCCCCAAACTAAGCAAAGCTTGTACTATGGGTACCAGGCGACGATATACATACTTATATAGATAGATAAATACTTATATACATAGAAAACATCCATGACTCAGAAACAAATGTTCGTGCTCATCTCACAAATATTTGTACTTACCGGGATTCGAACCCAGGACCACCAGCTTCGTAGGCAGAGTGAGTTGAATGTAAAGTTCTAAAACAAAATAGCCAGACTTATATTTTAATATACAAAGTGCCAAAATATAAAGTTGTAAAGCATAAGTGGCGGGTAATAAGCAGCGCTCATCAATCATCACACCATCTCATACAGTTCGTGGGAAAGACCAGCTGATACTCGTAATGTTCCGTTAATTTGCGAATTTGTATGCAATTAGTACCAGTGGCATTTTGGGTGTTAACGTTATAAAATAAGAGTTGTGAGTAAATTAGTTAGGTATGAAATAGCTCTGCTTAAGAATGATTTCGACGTCCGATTGACGTGGTTGGTAGATACTTCGTAGGTTCGAGTCCAGGACAGGACAGGTATTTGTGTGCATGAACATGGGCCTGAGTCTTGGTGTAATTAACAATATAAGTACGTATTTACGAAAGAAAAGTAATATATATATATATCAGTTATCTCGCTTCTATAGTACAAGCTCTGCTTAGTTTGGGTCCAAATGCTGCTCCCCCGTAGGTGGTGCGTGATAATATGTAACCTATATGTGGACCCGAACTGTTAGTAATATTCATGCCAAATTTGAAGTAAAATCACTTCTTTTTGAGTGTAGCCCGGATATACATATAGACAAACAGACAAAAAGACAGAGAAAAATTTTAAAAACAATATTTTTGGATTCGATTTCTAATGTAGATCACGCTCCAAGTATCCTTTTTAAAATATATTCAATTTACTGTTTTGACTTTCCTACGATTTTATTATATGTATATATATATATACATATACATATATATATACAGTAGTGGTCAACTAATTAGGGACATTCAAGATAGTGAAGGGCTATAACCGGTTATGTACATATAAATATAAAACCCTATTGATTTCTCAGCACCTATTATTTGCATAATGTGGTCCGATTATTATGCTATAAATGGCTGTAAATAAAAGATTAAATAAATAGAAAAAGTATTTAATATCAAAGATTAAATATATATATATATATATATATATATATATATATGTCACTTTTTATGTATAGTTATGTGTTCATAAAATCGAAGGAAAGTTAAAACTGTACATTGAATATTTTTGAAGATTAAACATGTATTAAATATTAAGGTACAATTCTGTAGTGGACATTTAAACATGACATTTTTATGTATATGTGTATTGTCATGTTTAAATGTCCACTACAGAATTGTACCTTAATATTTAATACATGTTTAATCTTCAAAAATATTCAATGTACAGTTTTAACTTTCCTTCGATTTTATTATATGTATAGATGTCATAGAACTGTTGATAAAATCTATATTACGGAGAAAATGAACCGTACTCTGTAAAGCCAGCTAGCAACTATATCAATATATACCTATATACTTATACGATTTCTCTTATATTTTGTGAGCAGACACACTTGAAGATGTCGACACGTCAAATCATCTAAAGAGCAAATCTTTTTTCATCCCTTTGAGAGGCTGTAGACTGGAACTACAAAGGTTTAGGGGAGTTGCGATTCATTCTTACTATTTGATAGCTTAATACAACCTGAAACAAAAAAGGGAGTCATATTTATTAACTTCAATATGACTAGAAAAGATTACAATTTACAAAAATGAATTTTTGGCTGTTCATGCTTGTTTTAATTGGTTGCCTTGTTGGTCTAGCTTTAGCGTGTTCAACCGCAAATTTTGAAGTACTGGGTTCAAATCCCGGGCCTAAAACTAATTTAGGGTTTTCAAAGTTTTATATTACTACAAACATGTTCTGACTATTTACAAGCACTTTTTTAAAGTCTACGTGAATAAAAACCTTTTTTATTTTATTTTTATTTAAAGAAAGTTTCTGAGTATAAGCCCGAGGTATGGGAGTATTATACCCCCATGCTTCGGAGAACACGTAAACCCATAGGTCCTGTACCTGAGCTCTTTGCGGTCACTGCCCACTTCCCAAGTCAGGCAAACATAAGGGCATCATGACAACTTACTTACTTATCGTATGGGCAGTGGTTACCGGGATACCGTGAGTAGTATCTGAGTTGTTCAAGCCGCCCAGTAGGCCTCTGACATGGCTTAACGACTGCTGATGCTGTCTAACGACTACAACCGGGATCGGCAGCTTAACGTGCCCTCCGAAGCACGGAGACGCTCAGAAATTAAACCACTTTGGTGGTCACCCATTTATGGACTGACCGCGACCCTAGTTGCTTAACCTCTCCAATCACTTACGGACCGGTGGGAGCATCCAGCTATGACAACTGATAAATATACTTATATATTTCTAAATAATATAGATAAATTATACCCAGGCACTGAAAAAATAATCGTGATCATCATACAAAGATTTGTCCTGGGTGGGAATCGAACCCAAACTTCTGCTTTAGTAGTCAAGGTCACTAACCGATACACCAAAAGGCCAGTCACAGTTGCGAAATTCTGATTGAGTTTCACAAAAGCTTATAAACGACACTATGCTACTCTTGATTTCATAAAATATTCAAGCAGATCTACCTGCCAGATTATGCAAGCCGGGAAATTATTTTGCAAAATGTTAGGGAGGAAATTTGGCCGACTCACATACCCTTTTCTAAACTTTATTCAGAATTTGAATTACGACACTGCCTTGAATTTCATTATTGTTTATTTATTCTTTTGTTTTTGTATGAATTTTGAATGTTTACCTTGTTTCTTACAGGACGTTGCCAGATTTTTGTTTATTTGCCCCCGCCTCTTCCGGTAACGCGGGGTCGGCTTTCTTTATCGTTCGGCGCCAATAACTTCGCTGATAAGTATCGTTATCCTTAAGGCCAAGCTTTTGCATGTCCTTCTGGACATTTGTCATCCAGGTAGTTTGCGGTCTACCTCTCCCTCTTTTTCTTGTAGCCATGGAAAGGCACATTTTTACGATATGGTCATCGGGTCTACGCATAATATGGCCGTACCACCTCAGCCTGAACTCCGTTATATTCTCATTAATAGGTGTTACGTTGAAACTCGCCCTTTCATGGAATACTGATTTTTAAAAATAGTGGAAGCACTTAAAGCCTCATAGACTTGCTGTAAATGTAATGATGAAAAATAAAAGAATATTTTTAAGCTCTATATAAATATCTTATGAAATTTATTTTAATTTAGAGTATTTACGTATATCCTTGACTGAACATAAACATAAATAAATTAAAAGTACTTCAGATACATCGGTAAACTTAAAATGTACTCTAATTACATACATTATTTGTTTGACCTGTAGATATATACTTATTTGACCTAATATTTAACCAACTGCTTAAAAGAGGTTCTTCATTATCTTTTTATCACGTTACGCGATTTCTCAGTTATTGCTAAAACGATTTTAATAATTATTTCATTAAATAAAACGTACTTTCTCTGTCACTGAGTAGATAATCTGATCTTTTGATATTTTAAGGGTCTACATTTAATAGTTAAATTATTTTATTTCAAGACTAAAAAGCTGGATATGTGCGAGTTGAACTCACACGCGTAGAACGGGATCCTGACCGTCTTTTTAACATTACATTTACAGTTAACCTAGGATTTTTTTTTCACTCGCCGTAATCTCCTTTTGTGGGGCAGTGAAGCTCCAGAAGGAGGCTGCCGAGCTGGATCGGGAGCGAGCCGATCCCACTCGCAGACGGAGGAGCCGCCGTGCGTCGGGGCGGTGGCGGCACTCGTTAGCCCAAACTCCCCTCGGGGCTGCGTCGGCAGTATAAGAAGTGTCCTCTACTGCCGCCACATGCAAGCAGTTGCGGGAAGATAGCGAACTGTTTGTGGCACAGTCACTGTGCTGGACTGGGAGGAGTCGACAATTTGGGAAGGCAACTGAGAGACCTTCCAGGGTACGTGTCCTGACCATCTGGAACACAGCGCAAAAGTGGGTGGAGTGTCATAGGCTATGAAAACAATATATCCCGAAGTATTACGCGGGACAAATGGGCAGGGCCATAAATATTTATAACACGGAACGAAGTCAGTGGGCACTGCTAGTATGTCATAATATGGATTCTAATGATATACAAAAAAGAACTAATAATTTTTTTTATACGAAATTTTGTAAATAAATACTTTCTATCTATTATAGTTGATGATATACAGGCTGCTGACAGATAGAGGGACAGGCAGATCAAAGGATGGGATGCATAGTAATTAGTACTAAACCTTTAAATGGATGTTACATCTGCAAACAAAATGGACGGATGAACGGACAGCGGATTCTTAGTAATAGAGTTGGCACCCTTCGAATGCAGAACCCTAAAAATGGCCTTGATGATGAATAAAGTATTCCGTAATAATTAATTAATTACATTAAAAAGCGATTCAGAATTTTAATTATAATCCTGTCATTGCGTCCACTGATAAAATGAATATAAGCGTCACAAATTATTTCAACATTAACACCAACCCTCTCAAAATAATACTTTAATTCATATTAATAAAGTCCAATTTCAATTACTGTTATTGATGAACGTTTTTGTTTTGAGTATTAAATGGATATTTATTGTGGATACAGATAAAATTATGAATCTGTTGTTATATTTGAAAATATTCATGAATTTGGTATTTTTTGTATAATAAATGCCATTGGCCATATAGATACAGTTCAATTCAAAATTGGTAAACTTTTTTGATTTCGTTCATGATATAATGCATAATCATAAATTAATTATTATTATATGTCATTCTTTATTTTCTGGAATTATAATTCCCAAGTTATTTATTTATTTACTATTATTATTAATTTTTATATATTGTGGACACGGGTCTCAATCGCGATAACAATTTAAGGCAAATCATTACCTATAGGTTACCCGACGTTTCGAAACCCGTGTCCTCAATATTTAAAAATAGTACAAATCGCGAAAGTTTAAAAACATTATTATTATTAACTCCACAACTTTCTATATAGACATGAAGTATTGGTGATTATGTACAGACGCCAGTATATCAAGCTACCCCAATCTGTCAAATTTCCCCAATTGAAAGTGAACCTCATGCTTATATGATAAAGTTGAAAATCGATAGAAGAAATTGGACAGATTGGGGTAGCTTGATGTGCTGGCGTCTGTACATAAATCGAGTTAAAGGCTTGATAATAACTCCATTAATCCGGTGTATACGTACCTCAAGTCATCAGAACTTGGTGAGCGCTAAGCTTTCTGTGGAGGTTATCTGACAACCGCGATTCTAGAGTATTTACAAGTTACGAGGATTGAACTAAGCCTGAAATATTACTCTAAGCTATGCTTTAAAACCTATAATGTTTATCCAGATCTTAAGAACAACTTATAAACATCGTTTGAAGTTTCTGTTGATGAAAATAGGTCTATTTTTTTATTATAGAGTGTAAAATATGAAAATTGTCTAGTAGTAATTGCATAGATAACTAGCTACATATGAGATAAACGTCGTAGTAGATACCATACCATCACGAAAACCATGTCTACTATCTAGTATTATTTTTCCATACTGCCAAGTTTTCCAATAAGCATACTGTGCATCTGATGATAAGTGGCTAGCGCAGCGGCCTATGATGCTTGAAATAGACATGGCTTCACTTACATGTAGCTGCCTATTCTTAGGTTGAGAATAGTCCATGGTGAGTTCACGCTCCCGTACTCCCAGCAAAGACTAAAAAGCAATGCAGAGGTCATGCTTGCAATAAAAGTACATGGACATAACGTTTTAATATTTTTGACCCAAGCTAAAATTATATCTTTAACCCCTCACAGTTTTTTAACAATAATTTCGCTTGATTTGTATAGGGCATTTGGTTTGAGAGTTCTACTCAACCAAGGTATTAACTCAATTTTTTTCTTCTGTTTCAGGTAATAACTTGACAGTGATAGAGTGCAGTGAGTGTAGTGTAGTGATGTATTGAACTCCACGATGAGCAGGCCGGGGCGCGCGTGGGCCTGGCTCGCGGTCCTCATGGCCCTCGGCAGGACCACTGCCTACACGGATACTGAAGACTTCCTCAGTGACCTTGATAAACCAGGTGAGTTTCATATTAGTTAAGTATAGCTACATGAAAAACACAGGATGGAAACGTAAGTTAGACGTAAAAGTAGCACTTAAAAACACTGTAGCCGTGTCAGGCGTCTTCTAAAGTTGTAGAAAATTATTGCACGAACATTTTCCTTATAAAGATTCATTTTCGTACGTCGTGTAACCTGACAGACAATTGAGGCTGTGACTATGTGTCGCCGCACACGAGCCACGGGCCACAGCCACAAACGCCGCCACGAGAAGCTAGACAGTAGAAGTAGTTAGAAGAGTGTGGCGGCCACCGGCGTCAACCGTGTGCGGCGAGTCCATACAAAATGTACGAAAACATTAGGAAATATGCCAGTGGCGGCGTTTTGTGGTTGTGGCAAGTGGCTCGTGTGCGGGAGCCCTAAACAATAGCATTAATCCTAATACTTTCAACTGTTTTGTGATTCAAAATTAAAACACATTCGAATATAGAACAGTTCCAAATTCAAAATTTCCGGGAAATATGGAAACGACGACGAAACACATAGCATCGGCCAATAGCTGTGATTTGCTAAAAATTTACTATACCTATATGTACTTTAATCACCAGCCTGACATCGTCCAGTGGATTGGACTAGATTTGGAGGGCTTGGCCGTAATCTCTGCGCTTGGCATGCGAGTTGGCAACCGAGTTGGTACACACACGTGTCGCTGCTGCCCGACTGCCTGCTGTATGCCTTAGTAGCCTTTTACGACATCCCCTTGATGGTATGGGATGTCCCTGTTATCCTTTCTGGGCCGGAAACCGCACGCCTCTGTATCTACTTTGCGGCCATGCAATTGGGTATAATGATTAAGGTATACAGTAACAACATAATACAACTTTTACTATGCAAATATTTTTTTAAAGACAACACCTGCACTAGGTAATCGAATCCCTGCATAGCGGGGTACTTTACAAACATATAATAGACGGACACAAATTACATCCAGACTCAGAAAAACTATTTATGGGTCACACAAATAGTTGTCCGGCGCGGGACTCGAACCCGCGTCACGAAGCGGCGAGGCGACTATCTTACCCGCTGCGCCGCTCGTGCAGTCAATAAATATCACAATAATTTTTAAATCCTAATTTCTTACAACGGTTACCTGGATGAGATCCCACGTAGCGATAAGACCGCCATTTGAAAAATATTGTAAAACTTTAAAGTATGTTTCGGTAATTCCAAGAAGTAATAACTTACGTGAAAATGGCAAAATGAACCACGATTATTAAAGCAAAATCAATAAATAAAATTGTATAATTGTACAATTACATAAAATTAAGATTTTTATGACGTTTAATTATGCAAGAACTAATTAAAGTTATTGATTTAAACATATTTTTATGACGTTTTAAACTAACATCACGCGAAGTGGTCGTGACTTACATACTTTATGAACTAAGTACATGTGCACATAAATTACTTACCACATTAAGTTAGGGCGACCGCACGAGATAGCTTGAAATTTGTATGGATAGCAATATAGGTGACCCTTCGAAAATCACTTTCTTTGGTGTGCACTTAGACGGCTAGCTAGACCGAACTTATTCAAAGTCAAAGTCAAAAATTCTTTATTCCGTAATAATTTTACATTTATGTGGAATCGTCATATTTTGTTTACCCTACCGTGCAGTGCATGACGTGGCAGCTACTGAGTAACACTGGCAAAAAACTTAGTAGGAATCCTTTTTTAAAATAAAATATACTTAAGATTAATTACAATCATGTGTGTTGACTCAGAAAAACTCAATCCCAAGCACTTTTATCACTTATCATATCATTGGGAAGTTTGTTATAGAATCTTATACATTTTTTACTTTTACCTACAGGTTTTAATACTCGGTCACAACTAGAACAATAAAGTTAGCCAGCTATGTTGTATGTACCTGATCATGACTGCTTCGCTGGGATAGCGGTAGCGTGTTCACCCGCAGATAACGAGGTCCTGGGTTTCAATCCCGGGGCGGGCCAAAATCGTTTTTCTGTAAAAAGAAAATTTTCTCAGCATCGGCCCGAAGTCTGGGAGTTGGCGGTATTATACCCCCGTGCCTTTGAGAGCACGTAAAGCCGTCGGTCCTGTGCCTGACCTCTTTCCGGTCGTGTCGCTAGGCGTCCCACCCATCAGATCATGATGTGATGGAATAGAAAGTGGTCTTGTGTTTGCACACACACTTGAGCACAATAATATGTCCCGCGCAGATGGTTAATCTCTGTTGAGACTGGCCGCCGTGGTCGAAATTCGGCTAGGAGGACATTATGTATAAATTATGTGTACGTGGGCTTAGGCTTCTCTTTGCGTATTTGGCGCTTCTCAGTAATAACTTAGCGCCGCTTGTCTTCAAATTATTTTATGGTTTTGTGAATGGTAGATCGCCAAGACGTCCCCTATGAAGCAAGCCTTTCCCAACCTGCAGGATCAAGCGCAAGCGTTCAGATGCCTCTTGAGTACCTACATCCTCATAGCGGAGATGTTGGTCTCATTGTTTCCGCTTACCTTCTGCCATCTCAGAGTAAAATACTGCTTTGGGTAAACGGAGGTCTTTCATGCGGAGTACGTGACCACACCACCTGAGGTGATGCTGGATGAGTAGGTCTTCCAAGCCATACATGTGGCAACGGAAGACCTCCGTGTTGGGAACATGGTCCTGCCACTTAATGTTCAAGATGTATCTGAGACACCTTAGATGAAAATGAAGGGGAAAGTGCCCGCGTATGTTCCGAGTGGGATATAATTATTTTATGAACGCATATGTGCGTGTGCGTGTGGCGCAGCGGCTAATACAGTCGCCTCGCCGCTTCGTGTTGCGGGTTCGAGTCTCGCGCCGGATAACTATTTGTGTGACCCAAAAATAATGTTTTTTAGTGAGTTTGCATTTCTATCTCACATTTTTTTTTTTAAGACAACACCTGCACTGAGCTATCTTAGCCCTGTGTGTGCCCTGTGCCAAACATATAATAGACGGACACAAATTACATACAGACTCAGAAAAACTCTGAGTCTGTATGTAATTTGTAAAAAAACACTAAAAAACATTATTTTTCATAGAAAATATTTATTTATTTATACTTTATTGCACACAGAAATACATATTTACATAAAAGATTAGATATGTCATGTAAACAGGCGAGCTTAACTCAACTATGAGTTCTCTTCCAGCAAACCTTTGTTAGATTGAGAGCTTATATGTAATGGGTTACAAACAGTGCGCAACAATTTGAAATAATTATGAACTAAGGTAATGAAAATAATACAAAAATAAAACAAAATAAAATCTACCAGTGGTAAATAAATATATACATAAACCTGCTTACTAATACTACATACTAAGTTACTTACGTAACTACATACGTATATACATAAATATTAGCTGCCTGCCTGCTTAGTTGATTGTGAAAAGTGTTCTTTTATTTTTCTCTTAAACACGTCAAGAGATGTTGTAGCGCGAATTGAATGAGGAAGAGCATTCCACAAACGGACTGCCTGAACAGTAAATGACCCGTCATACCGGCTTGACGAGTGAGAAGACATTCGAAGAAGAAGTGAAGTGGTTGAACGACAGATTTTTTCTCGCGGGACTAAATACTCAAAGCGTTCACGGAGATATGTAGGAGCATTGGAGTTATGAAGGATAGAATAGAGGAGTGACAGAATATGACAATCTCGACGTCTCCGAATAGGTAGCCAATTCAACTGCGACCGAAATTCGGACACGTGGTCATGGTGGAGGCCGTAAATGAATCGGATACATAAATTCTGTAGACGTTCGAGCTTGTTGAGAAGTTCTTCATTTGCATCTAGGAAACAGACATCGGCATAGTCAAGAAGAGGAAGTAGAAGTGATTGAGCAAGGTAGATTTTAGTGCGAAAAGGCAAGAATTTCTGTAGCCGTTTTAGGGACTGAAATGAACAGTATACTCTGCTGCTTACTTCTGCAACGTGTTCGGACCATGATAATGTGCAGTCAATAAATATTCCAAGGTTTTTGGCGCATTTGGAATAAGTTATGGGAACGTCATTGTAGATTACTGGAGGTGGACGTATATGTGCTATCATGTTAAGCATATACTGGCCACCAATAATGAGAGCTTGTGACTTAGATGGGTTTACCTACTACCTACTTAATAAATATTTTTTATTGTATTGTTTGCAATGTGATGCGTTCTCTGTTAGCAAGGGAACCCTAAATTGGATCTGCCGGTGTGTATCGTTCGCAGCTTAACGCAGACCGGCTAACCCGTATTCGTAGAGTGTAGTTCGAGACCCCATCATCCAGATCTTCTATTATTAAGAATTAATATTTTATTTGCAAACTAGCTGTCGCGGCGATCTTCGTACCGCCATTTTTCTCCCCGTCAATATTATCTAAAAGCCAATATTTAAATTATTATTTTAATGCATTGTAATGTACAATATTTTTCTTTTTTTCTTCCGGAGAAAAAATCATCTTAATTTTTCATACAAACCTTCTCCTGACGAATACAAAAAAGAATGATTAATCCAATTTGGTGCAGTCGTTTGGAAGTTATGAGCGTACAAACATTTCGGTGATAAGGAAATAATCGTTTATGGATTTCCAAATGTGAGAACTATCTTTTATCATGTAAGCATTTTCACGAAGTCAAGTTAATTCATTTTGTAAAGACGTATTGTATCATTTACGCACAAATCAAGTTTTTAATCTATAAAATACTATCGAACCGAACCATTTTAATCTATAAAATATTATCGAACCGACATGGGTAGATAGCTTGAAACTATTTTGAACTAAAACTATAATAAGAATGATATAAAATAACTACAATTCACGTGTCGCAGCGGTTAAGACAGTCGCCTCGCCACTGTGTGTCCCGGGTTCGATTCCCGCGCAGGACAAGCATTTTTATCACCCATAAATATGTAGTTGTTCTTCTGCGTATGGATGTACTTTGTAGCTGTCAAGGGCGTTGTCTAAAAAAATAAACATAACCTCTGTATTAAAATCATGCATTGTTACCACCAGGTGAGCCACTTGCTCGTTTGTCGAGCAAGCAGCGAGAATATTAATACACCTTATTCTTCTTAAACAAACTGACATACGCTCAGCGATCACAATCTGATATAGTATTCCCTCAAACACATCCAGCTCAATATAACAAAAATATTTACATGAGAAATAAATTAATAAACAAAGTTTACACTGCTAAATAAACATTAATGGAACTAAAACATTTACGATGTTTGAAGAAACACAAATAGTAACCATTAATTAGTTCCCACATCGCATATTCGTTATTCCGATTAGATGTACGCTTTTAATTATGGTGCGTTTTCACGCAACCCAAATATTGGGGATTGGGTCATTAGAGAAACACCAGTAAAGTACATTTACATATTTACCGAGGAAAAAACGATTCATTCATTAATCCTCCTTATAAACGCGAAAGTTTGTAAGTATGGATGGATGGATGTTTGTTTTCACGTAACAACTGATGAATGGATTTTAATGAAACTTTACAACAACATAGCTTATATCAGAATAAAACGTAGGCTATAATTTAAAAAGTTTCACGCCGGTAAAACCGTGGGGCACGGCTAGTGTTCAATATAGTTAGGTATGATGACCATCGTACTTAGAAAGAAGCTGCTGCCCGTACTTCGGAAGATATTCAAGATGATTCTTGGGGTGGACAAAAGTCCAGCAGTGATCTTCTTACAGCTGTTATGATGTTACTTATGTAAGTAATTGACGTACTGAACAACATTAAATATTAAAAAAATATCCCCTAACGCATCTTGTAATAAGTTGTTACTTTGAAGTTAGTTTTTAAGATAAGATAATTATTTATTTCTCTCCACAATATTAACAATTACAAAACAAAACTTTATATGGTAAGAACTTTACGTAATTTTTGTATACATTAGTAAGAATTATTACTGTGGCAGACTGGTGCCTAAACCAGGCTCAAGGCCTGTATTTCAGGACACCAGGTCCCTTAGATTTTTACACTTTAATTTTACATACCTCTAAAGAAATTTAATGTACGCACTTAAACGAGAAATATAAGAAAACAAAGAGAACAATGTGTGTGTGAATGTGTATTATAGCGTGTGTATGTGTATGAAGGGAGGCAGAAATGTGTATGCAGCGTAAATAGATGAATTGCAAGATTCTAAACATAAATAATCATCTTAATTAATTTAGCTTTCATCTGTTGGGTATATGCGGTGATTCACTGCGAAGAACCACTGATTGACTCAAAACACAGGATCTCTCCTAGTTTGGGAGTCAGGGGCAACTCTATCTACTACTTGTATAGCCGAAATTTAGTTTTGACAATGTCTGTTTGGTACTTTTTTCCGTGTATTTCTTTTTATCTTGTCTGATATTCTAAGTTAAAAATTAATTTAAAACTTAATGTTAAAATACCAAACCGTTGTACTAATGGCTGCTAATAAACCATTTATTCATTAAAAAAAAATATTAATATTATTATTTTATTATTATTATTTAGCCAGACTAAGGGTTTATACTCTTCTTCTGTTATAGAGGCTCAAACCCAGGAAGTACCTAGGTATCTTAGTTTTACACATTTAAAAATTGTAATCGTATAATAAATAATTATAATTAATATCGTGGGATTAACTAACACACTGCCATCTGACCCCAAACTAGGCAGAGCCAAACTCAGTTCATTACAAGTCTATTAAAGAAATAAGATTATTATACAGGGTGGCCGAGGAGTTGACGTTCAAACGCAAAATTTAGATACCTACTTTATGATGATGAGATTCGAATATCACCCCCATGTATGTTCTACGATTATGTATTTCTGAGCTCAAACCCTAATAGTCAAATAGTCATTTATTGGTAATGGTTTTACAAGTCATAGTTTTTAAATAATATAATAGGATACAATGTCTAAGAATAAAAATATTTCTAATACAAACTACTTACATATATTTTAAAAATTCGTCATGCGAGTAAAACGATTGCTCGATAAACCACCTCTTCAATCTAATTTTAAAACTCGGTAATGAAGGGATACCGGATATGCTCACCGGGAGTTTGTTATAATTTGATTTTGAACTTTCTAATACGAGTAAATTGTAAGTCAGTTCTGCAATGATTAAATAAACCATACTTTTTAGGATGTTAGGTTAAACTATGCTAATTAGTTATAACTATAAACTGAACCAGAAATGTTCAAAAGAACAAGACAAAAATCAATAACTGATGTTAGGCGAAATTTACGAAAAAAATCATTAAAAAAATTATATGTCGAAAACTACGTAAAATCGTAGAACATACATGGGGGTGATTCGGATACTCCTCATCATAAAGTATCTAAATTTTGCGTTTGAACGTCAACTCCTCCATTCCTCGGGCAGCCTGTATAATAATATACTACTCGTTTACTTTATTCTCCATAATGAAATGAGAGAAATGAATTATCCATTTTGTTCAACTTGTGAAATTCGAAGAATGGGTTTTCGGTCATTTTGTTAATGAGTCTAAACTGGTTTTAGTTCAAGAAAAATGTTTCATCGATTATAATTTAGTTTAATAAGCTCGATAAGACGTTTGGGAGTTAGTTGAACATAGTTATCATGGGAATATAAAACTTATCATTCTGTTTAAGTTGTAATGAGTATTAAAAGATAGTCAGTCAATATATTTAGTCATCAAAGTATGCCGCACGCAGCAATGTACGTGAGATACAAAATTTCAGTCGCTATTTAAGTGTTTCATATTATAATATTTTAAGGGGTCGTTGGTCTATCGGTAGCGTGTTGAACCACAGATAATGAGTTCCTGGGTTCAAATCCCGGGTCTGGCCCAAAAGTGACTTTGGGATTTTTTCGTAAATTTTAACTCAGTGTCAGCCCGATTTCTGGAAGTTTGCGGTATTACACCCCCTTGCCTCGGAGAGCACGTAAAGCTGTCGATCCTGTACCTGACCACTTTCTGGTCGTGTCGCTAGTCGTCCCATCAGATCATGAGAGTGATGGAATAGAAAGTGCCCCAGTGTTTGCGCACACACTTGTGCACTATAATAATAATATGTCCTGCGCAACTGGCTAGTCTCCATTGAGACTGGCCGCCGTGGCCGAAATTCGGTCGGGAGGACATTATTTTTAGGGTATTAAGTTAATGATTAAATCTCTTATTCTAATACCATCAACAGGTTCAGTGAGAAGTGTATATTTCATTCACCGATTTGTAACTAAGTGATCGATGAAGAGAAGAACCTAGATACACGGTCAGACTATAGATAGGTGACAGTCGAAATGGTTGAATTTCTGAGCATCTCAGGTTAAGCTGCCGGTCCCGGTTACTTTCATTAGGCAACAGGTTTAAGTTATGCCAGAAGCCTACTGGGCGGCTTGAATAACTCTGACAGTAGGGTAAACAATGCCCATACGATGAAAATAAAAAATGTTTGGGTTCATTTGTCTTTAATCCTTAACCAAGCTTTCCTACTGTTTAATTGATTTTGGACTAGAACAATATGTATGTATTTAGAAATATATAAGTATGATTATCAGTTGTCTGGTTGCCATAGTACAGGCTCTGCCAAGTTTGGAGTCAGAACTTTCTTGTTTTCTACTTTAAGAGAGGTAGGGCACAGCGTTCATTCGCTCAAAGAGCAGCCCGCCTGGGGAAATACCTCCACCTTACAGAAGACATTCCTTAATAATAACTTTAATGTTGTGTTTCTGCGTGTAAGTTAGGTCGCCAGAGGTCATCGGGGTAGGTGTAAGGGTCAGCAACTCTTGTTTGCTGACTCTTATAGGTCGGCAATGCACCCGTGATTTCTCTGGTGTTGCGAGTGTCCATGGGCGGCGGTGATCAATTACCATCAGGTGACCCGCTTGCTCGTTTGTCGTTCTCTGATATATAAAAAAGAATCTTTGAACCCAGGACCTCGTTATCTGCCGATGAACACGCTACCGCTAGACCAGCGAGGCAGTCAAAACTAAAAGTAAAAGTCTAGCCTTAATTTCTCAATCTTAAATCATTGATGATGATGATGTCCTCCCGACCGAATTTCGGCCACGGCGGCCAGTCTTAATGGAGACTAGCCAATTGCGCAGAACATATCATAGTGCACAAGTGTGTGCGCAAACACAGGGGCACTTTCTATTCCATCACTCTCATGATCCGATGGGACGCCTAGCGACACGACCGGAAAGAGTTCAGGTACAGGACCGACGGCTTTACGTGCTCTCCGAGGCACGGGGGTGTAATACCGCCAACTTCCAGACTTCGGGCTGATACTGAGAAATTTCTTTTTACGGAAAAATCCCAAAATCACTTTTTGTCCCGACTCGGGATTAGAACCCAGGACCTCATTATTTGCGGTTGAACACGCTACCGCTAGACCAACGAGGCAGTCATTGATATACACTATACAGTACAATCAATCAAATAGCGCGTGGGTGCCAACCAGGTAATGACTCACAGATTCCTTACTAAAGTGGTACAGAAGGTACTTCGGTGACCTACTGGGGGCCATAAAGATTTATACTCTACGCCGACTAGTCCGGCCGTAAACACACAATATACTCGTATATACAGCAGCTTGGCGACGTGCGCTTAAGGCTGGTTGCATAAATGTATAATACACAAATGACAAACAGATTTTGTTCCATGTGTTCGAATAGATGAAGGTTAAAACTTACTAAATCATTCGTTCAATCGGCTTCATCGTTGAAATGTATAATACACAAATGACAAACAGATTTTGTTCCATGTGTTTGAATAGATGAAGGTTAAAAATTACTAAATCATTCGTTCAATCGGCTTCATTGTTGAAATGTATAATACACAAATGACAAACAGATTTACAGATTTTGTTCCAAGTGTTAGAATAGATGAAGGTTAAAAATTACTAAATCATTCGTTCAATCGGCTTCATCGTTGAAATGTATAATACACAAATGACAAACAGATTTTGTTCCATGTGTTTGAATAGATGAAGGTTAAAAATTACTAAATCATTCGTTCAATCGGCTTCATTGTTGAAATGTATAATACACAAATGACAAACAGATTTACAGATTTTGTTCCAAGTGTTAGAATAGATGAAGGTTAAAAATTACTAAATCATTCGTTCAATCGGCTTCATCGTTGAAAATCGCTTCCGGACCTTTTATGATGTCACATGTGCTCATGGAAGCCGATTTAACGAATGATCTACTTAGTTATTTTTAAAATTCATCTATTTGAACGCCGATCACGATAACCGGTAGGCCACCCGGTCATAATGCTCCTTTTATTTTTTTTTATTTGTTAAGGCAGGGGGAATGCCTACGCAGGCCACCCGCAAAAAGTGTCTGCGGGTGAGTATGTCGGACTCGCACCGACTAAACCTAACCTGCCGTGGACTTCTTCTGGCGCCTCATAGGGGGAGCCCCGGGAACGCGGGTATGCTGCTCCGGTGCCCCCCTTTTGCGCCACGCCAGATGGTCGGGACACGCACCCGGGGAGCACTGTGGGTTGCCCTCCCCATTTGCCGACTCCTGCCAGTACGGCACAGCGACTGCGCCACAAACTGCCTTCCCAGGGCTTCTTGCACGCGGTGGCAGTTGAGGACACTTCTCATACTGCCACCGCAGCCCCGAGGGGGTCATAATGCTCCTAATCCCAAAAAAAGAACTACAAAAACTGTTGCCAGTTTTAACAGGCTGCCACGTTGGTCTAGCGGTAGCGTATTCAACCACATAGAATAAAGAACAGGGTTCAACTTCCGGGCCAGGCCAAAATGTGTTATTGGCATTTTTCAGCTCGGACACTTGCAAGTTAGAGGTATTTCGCAACGATGTCTTGAGTTTGTTCCCGTTCCCAGAGATCATGACTTCGATCCCTTTTCAAGGGAAAATCTTCGTGTGATGAGTCTATTGATTCTGTATCTGGGTGTTATTTATCTATAATATGTAAGTATGTTTATCAGTTGTCTGGTAGCCACAGTACAGGCTCTGCCTAATTTGTGATCAGTGTTTTAGTTGTCCAAGGTATTTATTTATACATTAAATTATGAAGTTTTGTGATCCTCACCGCCTCTGGGGTAGCACGTTACGCTGTCAGTCCCGCTACTGAGATCTGCCCGCTCATTTTGGATAGCAATTTCATTGGATTATGAGAGTAAAGGAATAGAGAGTACAACTCTGTTTGCTCACACACTCCCTCACTATAAAATGTCCTGCGTAGTTGGCTAGTCTCAAATTAAAATTGTAACCGTAGATGAAATAAAGTCAGATAAAAGAAAGGAAGGATGAATAAGAAAGAACAACGTTCATAGCCATTCTAGCTAGGAGCATTATAATATCGGTCCTGACTTGAATATGAATAAAAACATTTCTTTCTTTCTTTCTTTCCGACTAGCTCTCACCGCACCGGTCCGTAAGGGATAGACGTTTTTGGGTACTGTAACACTTGCCGCCAATCGCAACGAGAGCAGTACTAGGATTTTAACGGGAATATTCGTGGAACGTAAAAATTCTATTCGTTCAATATATTTTAACATATTTATATGAATCATAATACAGTTTAAAGAAGATAGACTCTTTGTGTCGTGGGTTAGCGCCGGACAACTATTTGTGTGACCCATAAATAGTTGTTCTGAGTCTGGATGTAATTTGTGTCCGTCTATCATATGTTAGTAAATTACCCCGCGACACAGGGGTAATTTACTAACATAATTTTCCTAAGCGTTATCCTTTTTTTTAAACAAAAAGTGTCCGTCTATTATATTTTTGTAAAGTAGGTATCTCGTGAATTAGATTCACAAGTGCGGTCGTTGTTTAAAAAAAAAACAGGCAAGTGCGAGTCGGACTCGCCCATGAAAGGTTCCGTATCAGCAAGTATTTCAGTTGATTAAATAAAAGGTAAATTGCTGTTTACGATTTATGACGTAAAAAAAACTACTTACTAGATCTCGTTCAAACCAATTTTCGGTGGAAGTTTGCATGGCAATGTACATCATATATTTTTTTAGTTTAACCGTTCTCTTATTTTAGAAGTTACAGGGGGGGGGGGATCATTTTACCACTTTGGAAGTGTCTCTCGCGCAAACTATTCAGTTTAGAAAAACATGATATTAGGAACCTCAATATAATTTTTGAGGACCTATCCCACATGTATGGGTACCTACAATGAAAAAAAAAATAGAATTTCAGTTCTATGTATGGGAAACGCCAAATGTTTCCTTTTTAATTTTTGTGTGAAATTCTTAATGCGGTTCACAGAATACATCCAATGACATAGTTTCAACAGTAGAGTACTTTCGAAAAAAAGTGTCTGTGACACACGGACAGACATGATGAATCTATAAGGGTTCCGTTTTTTAACATTCGGGTACGGAACCCTAAAAATTCGTTCAATGAATGAATGACACCATAAAATTCATCCAATCAATCAAATAAGCGCGTAGGCGAAAGTGACGATGGTTATTTTAGCGTGATACGATATAAAAGCCAGATGCTTATCCATAATACAGAGGATGAATGATACAGATAACATAAATTGACGTCAATTCGGTCACCGTAGCCTAGTTGGTAGTGATCCTGCCTACAAAGCTGGTGGTCCTGGGTTCGAATCCCGGTAAGTGCAAATATTTGTGTGATGAGCACGAATATTTGTTTCTGAGTCATGGATGTTTTCTATGTATATAAGTATTTATCTATCTATATAAGTATGTATATCGTCGCCTGGTACCCATAGTACAAGCTTTGCATAGTTTGGGGCTAGGATGATCTGAGTGACATTGTCCCCAGATATTATTATATTATTATTATTAATTATATTTTTATTTAAGACAACGCCCACACTAGGTAATTTAATCCCTGTGTCGTGGGGTACTTTACAAACATATAATTGACGGACACAAAGTACATCCAGACTTAGAACAACAATTTATGGGTCACACAAATAGTTGTCCTGCACGGGATTCAAACCGGTGACACGAAGCAGCGAGGCACTTGTCTTAGCCGATGCGCCACGAGAGCAGTCAAATATTTGAACATAAAGCTGTACGTGCACGTACCCATCAGTTAAGATTCAAATCCCAAAGATACAAAACCCTTGTAAAATACCAGCACCTAAGGTACTTTGGTTAAGGTAGTTGGTTGCTCTAGTGCAATGGTACAGACACCAGCACATCAAGCTACCCTTATCTATCAAATTTTCCCAATTGAAAGTGAACCTTATGCTTTTGTGATATGCTGGATGTGCTGGCGTCTGTACTTTGAAGGCTCGCAGGTGTGTTTTAGTACTTACAGGAATTTACACGCAGGTGAAGCTTTTAAAATATTTTATACTGGCTTCACCCTATATCTATGAAAAAATATTTTAGCCTATGTGTTAATTCAGGTAATAAACTATCTCCATTCCGAATTTCAAGAAAATCGATTAAGCCATGTTTGCGTTATTAAGGAACAAACATGTAAACATCCAAACGCACGTAGGTACTTTAATTTTTTTTAAGACAACACCGCTTAAAGGAATATAATCCCTGTGTCGCATGGCACTTTAAAACATATAATAGACGGACACAAATTACATCCAGACTCAGAACAACTATTTATGGGTCACATAAATAGTTGCCCGGCGCGGGAATCAAACCCGCGACACGAAGCGGTGAGGCGACTGTCTTAGCCGCTTCACCACACGTGCTGTCAAAATTTATAATAAACTAGCTGCGCCCCGCGATTTTACCCGCGATATACTTTATTAATTATCACAGCTCGTCCCCCGTAGGTGATAGCGTGATAATATGTAGCCTATATGTTGACCCGACCTCTTAGACCGACTTATTCATGCAAAATTTGAAGTATATCCATGCAGTACTTTTTGAGTTTAGCCCGGACATAGGTACATACAGACAAACTGATAAACAGACAAAAATTCTAAAAACTATATTTTTGGCTTCGATATCGAGAGTAGATTACGCACCAAGTATCCTTTTAAAAAAATATTCAATGTACAGTTTTGACTTTCCTACGATTTTATTATATGTATAGATGTTGAATTAATTCTATAACACTCTCTATGTTTATAATCTAACCTGTATTCCAGATATTATCTCACTGATCACAATCTCATTCGCTAAAATCGATACTATTTTAGTACTAATTAATAGCAACACCGAGTTCAAGTTTTACGAGAGTCGTGACACTTTGAATGTTATTAATTGCGATAGTAAACGTTTGACTACACTGAGTTATTGATATAGCTGTGCAAA